>OX457005.1:8050185-10550185 GCA_949752705.1 Callimorpha dominula
CCCTGAGAGGTTGGCTTTATTCTCTAGAGAAACAGTAATGATGTCGTTATTGTTTCTCATAAGAATAAAGCCAACCATTAATTTAGTACTAGAGATCTCGTGGTGGTCGAATTCGACCATGGTTTTTCATTGACCAGTATAACTTGACTTGTTATTGTATGGACTTACTTACTATTACAGGTCAACGCATATACTGGACGCGTGTAATTTCATTAAGCCGTTTTCACGTAATTTTTGAAGTTGTAAGACATATTGTTTAAAAATTGAAGCTTTCTGCACTTCTTCTTTAGATAAACTGTAAAATATCCCAAAGTTCACGTTACTACGTTCCCGAAATTTTCTTAAAAAGGGGTACCTACAAATGAAATTAATTAATTATTATTAATTAATCTAATGATGTATTATTTAGGTATGTAAAGTTGATTTTTATATAAACATTATTCTTTTCTTAGGTTCATGACATTTCTGTTGCATTTTTTATTGTGGTTAGAATATTTGTTTAAAATTAGTGTAATATGTGTATTATCAATTTATAAATGTAATTTAATCCTAAAGATAAGGTATACTAGACAACTCACCTTTAATATAGGAGGGAAAGGGACTGTTACTCCTTAATACAGATTATTTAATAATCTAGCTCGGAGAAAAGTACACTTCACTCACTAGATTGTAGATAAATTTAGTATACTAACTGGAGAATAAGACAAACCTTTGTACTAAATATGGGGATTGCCCCTTATTTGGTAAAGGAAGATATTATTATTATTGCTCAAAAAAAATGTATTATTTTCATGGAGTTTTTCGAATCGATCTATTAAAACTCGGATCAAGACCTTACGATCCATTACTATCCTCAAAGAAAGCACATCCCGCTAATCCAAACCTAAAGCATTCAACATATTTTGAATGACGAAGCTGTAACCGCAGGCTGTAGGAACAGTATGACGAACAGTCTGCCCCGAAGTAACTCACTTTCTGTGAAATTGCGTCACTCAAGGCATCCTCTGCTGATGCGTAATAAATTATCACAACATAAAACGTACTCAGCAATGAGTAATTGGTTTGACCACTGTTGACAAATGCACCATTAATGCGAACTTCATCACATGGGTGGTTAATGAAAGTCCATTTCATGACTAAACTATGGTCAATTTGGTGCATTATTTATAACAGTTTTAAATTCCCAATACTTCCACATTGAAAATGTAATTAATCGATTTTCAAACTTTCGCGTTTATAATAATTTACCGAAACCAACAAGTTATATACCTATTTTGTTATGTAATATTGATATAATTTTTTTACTTAAAAGAAAATCTCATGTACTTGACTAGGAGAAGTAAGAAAATAAACCGTTATACGAATGTATATGTAGTACTTAACTACATATATGCATAACGTGTAACATACATAAAGTAGAACTATTCATAACAATAGGTATTAATGATCATTGACAGGAATGGGTCAAAAAAACATAAACAATCTGGACCTCAACATCTAACTCATAAATTTTTTAAGCCTTAGTCATGAAGAAAACAGTTCAAACAGCAAACAACTTACTCATTAAATACTAATAATGTTGTAAGAAATCCCCGGCTTTTGTAGACCGGTGTTGGTAATTACTTGAAATATTACGTCAAATCATTTCAATATTAATCTGTAAAGCAAAAAAATATGACGTCCAAACACGTCACTGTGATGTCACGCGATAAAGAAGCCTTTGTGATGCGTGGAGCGTAGGCATTAATACTTGATAGGTAATTGGCACATCCTTGTATTAAAATAATAATAGTATTAGAGATGTATTACATTTTAAGAAAATTCTACTACTAACCCGGTCCGGAGTCCGGAGTTTCGCTCGAGTTTAATTAAACTCGAGCGAAACTCCGGACAAAAGCTTAAATGAAAATTAAACTTTCTTTTATGAATTATTCCGTAAAAAACACAAAAAAGGTAAAAAAAAAAAAATCATTGAAATGACACCATACATAGAATCTAACTTTTTCCGGTATTGCGGTATTTCCGGGCCGATACGACTTTCAAACCTACAAGAAAAGAGCGTACTCCCATCTCAAAGGCCGGCAGCGCACTTGTGACTCTTGAGTTGCAGGTGTCCATGGGCGACGATAGTCACTTACTATCACGTGACCCATTTGCTCGTTTCCCCCGTAAAAAATTAAACAAAACTAAAATCTATCTACATGAACTAACATAAGGAAAATTTTACAGATTTGCTAATTTCCCAGAACCCTATTTTTAATAGCGTGCCGGTATGTAGATGCATATTGTACATACGTCTCGATTTCTCGTTTCTTAGAATAAAATATACTATCAGACGTGGCTAAGGGGATTCACAGCAACAGAATATCACATTAATTACTTGAAATAATGACCTGATATAACCTTAGATGTATTTGATGATAACAACATGTACAAGCATTGAGTGAATCATGATTGTATTATAGATAAAGTGCACATAAGATGTAATTTATGGTGACGTCAGGTTAGGTCAGTCTCGCAGCGTCTATAGAAAAAGTAAACATTCTGTTAATTACTCGTCTCATTTTAATTATTTTCATTTCAAATTTAAGCTAATTATTTAAAAGGTGTTGCTTTATTTATTACATTTGTTAATAAATCAAGCTATTCATTTTAGCATAGTATAAGTTGAACTGTCATACGTTTTGTACCATGGCAGGTGAATATATATTATACTAGCTGACCCGCACAATTTTATCCGCGTTGTTGCAACATTTGTTATTGATGCTCCGCTCCTATTGATTGTATCGTGATGTTATATAATCTATAGCCTTTCTCGATAAATGGGCTATCCAACACTAAAATAATTTTTCAATTCAAACCAGTAGTTTCTGAGATTAATGCGTTCAACCAACCAAACAAACAAACTCTTCAGCTTTATAATATTAGTTTTATACTACTGGGCAGATGTAGCTTTTTGTAGCTGTTTTCACATATCTCTCTAATTTATAACAACATTTTAAACAATTTGGCAACTTTACTAACACACAACTAACGGAGTGTAAGAACACTATCTGTAAATCACACGAATCAAATGACGATCCGAACCTACAGTACTTTATGCGGTGGCAGTTTGCCAGGTGACCACTGAAACCACTGCGACATCCATATAGTCGTAACATATAATATAGTCATAACATTGTGGTCGTAAGTACAAAGTAATTTTTAAATTGAGACAAAATGGGGAAATCTGGCTATTGAGAAGATCAAGGCAAACTGTCCTAGAAAATTTTGGTAGAGTCAAATTTCATGGTCAATCTTGAGTTGCCCGTTTTTTTTTAACCGACGAAAAAAAAGGAGGAGTTTCTCAATTCAACCGTATATATATTATGTATGCTCAGCCCGCTCCGTTATTCATGAACCGATTTGATGATTATGTTTGGTTAGATAGGTGGTCCCATGTCAAGGAAGTCGGGCTCTGATGATGGGATCCTGAAAAAATTGAGAGAAACCCTATAGAATTGTGGACACAAATAGTGTTTCTCTTTACTTATACTCATAACTTAATCAGGTTTTTGCGTTTAGGAATCATCAACATCATGAAGCTGAGCTGATGATGAAAACCATACCTTTCCTAAATAATTAGAAGTTAGATATAAAAGCTGTGGTTTTAGTGACAGAAACCACTTAACATGCTTTGAAGACGTCTCTGCACGTAAAGATTACCTCCAGTATTGTAAAGACAACCTCAAGAAAGGATGGTTACATTATCAACTCAGTGGCAAGAGGAATGATTAAGGATTAGAAATTAGGAGATAATAAAACTGTGATTTAGCGACAGAAACTAGTTAATAGTGTTTTACATTTCTCACACACGAAAAGCACAGTAAGTAGCAAGTAAGTAAAACTTTACGTCCCTTACCAACAATTATATCTTGTAAAGAATTTTCCCGAAAATCAATGCAAATCGTTTACAAGTTCAGTAATGGATAGCCTTTTTAAAGTATTTTGTATTCAATAGTAGTTGTCAGAATTAAAAGATGACTCGAGCCTCAAATTTACCAAGAAAGGACATTATACAAACACTTAAGTTTATTCAAGACGTAGAAACAAATGATTGAATAAATAAGATTAAGGAAAATCACTCTTGGCACATACTCAAAAGTCTAGTAAAATAAACAAATTTTAACTCATAATAAGCTCTTTGAAAATATAAGTATAAATCATACACGTGATATTAATAATTAGGATAGGTATAAATTGTACGTATATGTAGGTAATAATTAGGATATTTTTTGATTACGAGTTTCTAATGTCACTAAAATGGACAATTTTCTGAAGGAGTGTAGGGAAACATTCCTCTGGAACTGTCGTAAGTATTCTAATGAAGGTTACGTAATTGAAAACTAGTTTTGGTTCATTCCCGAGGAGAAGAATGTTAGCTATTGGTCGAGAATCAGGAGGGAGTAGTGAATAATTCGTTTAACTATATCTCTTTATCGAGGATCTCTGATACGAGTAATAAAATCAAAAGAAATAAATTATTTTTGAGAATTTCTTTACTACTAACTTTTGTATTTCAGCTGTGTATGTTTTTTTTCTTTGAAAAGTTGACAAAGACATTTGTAGAAATTAATTTTATTTTAATGACTTATATTAATTAATTATGATTGGAGAATATGCCCATTTAAAACTTTCATTATACATGTAGGTGTTACCATGTTCAGTTAAGTATAAATTTAAAAGTAGAAGAGCAGTGATAGGTAGATTTCGAAGAAAAGTCTACCTATTGGTTTTGTACCAGTTGTCGAGTTTTCCAAAAATTTCTTCACAGGTGGTCTAGTTATGACCCTTGAGCCCAAAACAACCGCCAGTTAAAAAGTTTATATATATAATATATATGTATGTACCTCAATTTTACCTGCCGGTAAAATTCGACGATAGAGGCCGCAATTATGCACCGATTGTTTTCAAACTTGGACGACAAATCAATAGGGCAAAAATTGAGGTTGTTAAGTTCGTGAATGGGAGATATTCCCCTAAAGGGGTCCCCCTCTTTGGGGGAATATCCCCAGTTCGCGGGGCGATGCAGATTTTCAAAAAAAAAACACGAAATCTACCTCTGCGGGCCTGCTGCGGGCCCGGTTTTTTGTTGTGTTTGCAATAAAAATCACCTTTTTTTAAAATCACGGAAGTTTTTGTGACGTAATTTACTGGGTGGAATGGACGGTCGTTGTTGTTAGTTTTTCCATTCCGTTTTTACTTATATCTGAAAAAAAATGCCATATGATTGTATGGCATTTTTTTCCAATCCAAAACGTCACTTATATCTTGAAACTAACACCAGGCCCAGTCAAATAAGATAGTTAATCGCTTCAACTATTGAGGAATCTCAGGGTTATTAGAAGATACTGGACGGTCTCCTTTAAACCAGCGAGTTTAGGAGACTGTTTATTCCGTTATAGGAATTGAAATTGGGGACCTTTGCGTCCGTGTAGCACAAGTATGCACTGTACTTAATGACTGCCTGCAACTGGAGAAATAAAGACTGAATGGTCTCAGCTTCCTTACTTTTTTAAATTAATATGCTTAAAAATATAGATTTACCAGCTTCAATTGGCTTACGGTTAAGTGTACAGAACGAGGCGTACAATCTTTATTAATTATTCGGTCAAGGGGTACGGTAGACTCGATTGAAACCTTACCTGAATAATAAAACATAAAAAAATAATGATTTCGAGTCGACAACATATTATATCCGCAAAATTCGGATTGTCGAGTATTTTGTTAAATTCTAATGGTGCAAATGGCAGTCGTCATATTGGCCACTCGGATGCCATCTTGAGTCACATTTCACCCGGAAGCCGGGTTTTCATCTAGTAATTATATAATTATGTATATTTAAACATTATGATGGTCTTATTCTGCGCTGTAATCATTCCACGGCCATTCTGATAAACTTACTCATCAGCCTAGACGTTTATAGAAGTCATATGTTATGTTATGAAAATATCAATTAGCCATATTTATAATACAATAGTTCTTAGTCTAAACAATGACACACCCCCCTACAGCCGTATTACACATGGTGTGACGTGTCACTTAAGGATGGAAAAATTGACTCATTATATCCTGGTCAATGTAAAAAAGAACAGTAAATCAATATTGTTACGTTTTTTTTTAGTTTAAGAGTATGTTGTTTAACTTATTTTTATAGCATACGCTTCCTATGCACATTGCTTCCAAACCGTAACAGTGAATTTTTATAAATTATGATAAATTGAAATTCAGTGGTATTCATGATATCTCGATAAGATTGCACGCGTCATGTCAATATTAAAAGCTTCCAAAACAAAAGTTTAGTTTACAAAATAGACCTAGAGTATTTCTTACATTCAAATAAAATGTATCAGATTGTATCTAAAATAACTGGCAAGCGACTACGCAACACCTTGCTTTGTGCTCTACAGTATTATTTTAGTGACTTTTGTAGGCGGGTTATTTAATATGTAACATTACTAATAATCTTACAAATATTTTTAATTATTAACAAAAGTTACTTTAAATAAAGCTTAATGGATTGTTGGAATACTGTTTTATTGCTACTCAGTGGCAACGTCAGGGATCTTGGGATGTTAATGATTGAGTCACAAGGTACGTGTTCTGACTCACCCAGAAATCGAACCAGCAAATCAATAGAATGTTTAATTAATTGATTATAGTGAATCATTTACCAGTGTCATTGGTTCTTAAGTTGCAGTTATCTATGAGTTTATAGCTCTATTAAAATTCTTTACAGAAATCCTTTGCTAATTTTTTATACATTTAATACCTTGAGATTATTGCAGTAAAATACCAATCTGTTTTATTTGTCTCTTATTTATTTACAAAAGGTTGAATTTTGATAATCTTTTCATAGACGAGGTAAAAAGGTCAAACAGGGCCAAAATTCGATTGTATCAACATTTGCAATTAATAACTACACAATTCTAGTTTGAAAGATGGTACATTCTAGATTCATTACTTGAGTTCTTTGAAATATAAATAATAATCAATTCTTATGTATAATATATTAAACGTGGTAACAACGTATAAAGATCGCAGGTCGATGGTGGATGCAGACCGCTTCCAATCCATCTTCTTGGAAGTCATTGAGGGAGGGCTATGTCCAACAATGGATGTCCTATGGCTGAAATGCTGGATTATTATGATACAGTGTATTAAACAATTATTAACAACAGTATTTTTAGCCAAAATTAACAGTAATTTTTTTTTCAAATGTACCTCCTCTTAAATAAAATCGATTGTTATTTTTAATTGAATCAGAACATTTTTTGTCATTATAACTACCTATTTATCAAACGAATCAAAATGAATAGACAGAGTATAAGTCCGTCAATACATCTCTCTGGTGCAAGGTGCGTGTATTTAATAAATTTAATATTTAACTAGCAGCACCCCGCGGTTTTACCCGCGTAAGTCCCAATCCCGTTGGCATATCGGGATAAAAAGTAAAGCCTATATGTTAATCCAGGTCTTCATCTATCTACATACCAAGTTTCATGGTAGTCGGTTCAGTATTTTTGACGTGAAAGAGTAACAAGCATCCATCCATCCATCCATCCATCCAAACTTTCATATTTATAGTATCAGTGGAATTGTCGCCCGCCTGTACTGTAAACTATTAGTTTGATATTTACAGTATACAAAAATTACTATTCCATATACCAAAGGTAATTTTTAAGATTCGCAATTCAATTAAAATTTAAGAAAGGATTTTGATTGAACATACAAATATCACTATTATCACTTGCTTCACATTCTTCAAACCCGGTCCGTTACTTAAATAAACATTCTTCAACTTATCTGTTGAGTCATGAACTTAAAAAGGATTCTTACTTGAACATGTAGACTGACCGACTAATGTTGAATACTTTACCCCGAAAACAGCAATCGTAAAACTCGACTTGCAAAGCTGAGCTCCATTGCGTTTTTTGTTTCGGATTGTAGATTGAACTATCGTTACGAGAGAAAATATAAGGTAGTGGATTTTAAACAAATAAAAATATTCGAACTTGGGCTTTCAGTTGTAGATTGCACGGAGTAGAGTTGAATGACTGAGTGAGTCAACCTTTCACAACATGGCGTTCTTGAAAAGGTCATCGCGAAGTTTGTTCATTGATTTTTTATTCTCACGATTGTGTAGGTGTGTCATTTGTGGGTGAAACTTATTTAAAGCTCATGACTAATTCGGTACACTTTCGTTTAGTATTAAAATATTCGTTATTCTTTATGAAAGGTACGTCAAGAATGTGAGTAAGTGTATTTCAGGACATCGAACTTTATTTATAGATAGATTGATAAAGTTGTCGGATTATTTTTAAGAAAATATTATCTCCGTAATGAAAAATGTTATTTTTTCTACGTACAAGAACAAAGTAATTAGTAAACCAGTATTTGTTAAACTTATCTTATAAATCTTCTGTCTGATAAATAAACTACACAATCATTAATTTATTAGCAATAAAGTGCAAGTAGGTATATGGATCTACACAAACTTATCCGAGCTTGTCTATCTAAGAACTTTAAAATGTTCTTTACATGCGGCTATGATATTTGTCTTATTTTTTTCAATTATCCATCATTTGCAGTATTACATTATCTGGAACTCGTTAAATAACCAATGCCGTGAATATTTGCATGCATATATAATAACTTTAATCGAGCAATTCTTGTATATATATTCGTGTATCTCAGAAACGGCTATAACGACTTGAATCAAATTTGTATTTAGATAAGGCTTTTTAAGTTTATCCATGTAGGTACTTTTCTTAAAAAAACACCACTTTAGTTGTAATATAACACAAATGTAAAAAAAAAAAATACGAATGACACCCGTCCCAGTACAAATTATTAATAGTTTGTTTCTCTTAAAAACTTTCGCAGTAAATATTCGAAACACTTCAAAAGCTCAGTGGTTTTTAGCGATGAGTAAGTATACGGTTACGTTTATTAAGGCTTTTGATAATCAATCAAGGTTTCATACAAAAAAATACACTTATGTTTCATCGCGAACTGTGTTTATTTTGACTAAGCATATTATAGGAAGAGCCACGCTCGCCTACGGTTGTTTGAAGAGAAGTTTCTTCTCAAACCTATTTATATATAAGTATATTTATTATCAGTCTGGTTTACCATAGTACAGGCTCTGCTTAGTTTGGAACCAGACGGCCGTGTGTGAGGTGTCTCCAGTTGTTATTATTATTTAAGAATATCCATACTTACAAGCTTCATGGACAAGTCATTCACAGTACAGGCCATACGTTTGTGGAATGCATTGCCACTATCCGTCAAACGGGCACAAACACTGCATAACTTTAAGAAATTGCTGAAAGAACACTACTCTAGCTGCTGAGTGGTCTCATAATACCATTCAATTTATTTATATGTATGTATGTTTATATATATTTTTGTATGTATACCTTTTTTTTTTTTTTTTTTTACGCGGGGAATGCTTTTCGCACCATACCCTCCGTCGGGGATACGAAGGGCGTGTGTGGGACTCCCGGCGAACCGGTCTACCCACTAAACCACCGCGGCGGCCTACCTCGGCAGTCGGGAGGAGCTCCAGGAACGCATCGGCGGCTTCTGGAGTCCCCCCTGCCGTAGCTCATGACTGAGGTACATCCCGGGGTGACCAGAGTCACCCCCGTGGCAGGTCGGTGTCACGCCTCTCACCGCTTTACACGTTAAGACGCGGAAAACCGACCCGCCTTGGACGACACCCCCCGGGCCGCACCGGGGTGTCACCGTTCTCGGGTCGCCTACAGCGGTCACATCTTCCCCAGATGTGGCCACAAACGACCCTTAGGCGACGATTGGGGAGCTAGCGGCCTCTACCGCGTCCCCTTCGTCGCCTTCTTCGAGCGGGATCGGCCCTTTCCCGATGCCGCTCTGCGGACTCCTTCTGGAGCATAACGTCCTCACAGAAGGAGACCGCGGCTTCCCAACCCTCACTACTCGCCAGCATTGCTGCAATCAATGCTGGCGGTGAAAGGTTTCGTCCGATTTGTCCGACCAGTTTCGTCCGATTTGTCCGACCAGGTTTGTATGTATACCTATATGTAAATTTGAATATATGTGAATGGATATATATATGCTATATATACACTATGACGATACAATAGTAGTTATAATTATATACCTACTAAAAAAAAAAAAAATATATATATATATATATATATATATATATATATATATACGCAAATGTTATATGTATCTATATCTGAGAGTTATATTAATCGCACACTGCAACTCTTCATTTCATTCTTATTCTCTCTTTCCATCCACCGGTTGCCTTTAAGAGATCGCAAATCGCGATAAGGCCGCCAATTGTACAATGTATTTTTTTCTCAATTGTTTTTTTTTCTGTATTTTTCTTCTTTAGGCTTTTAGTTTATAAGAATGTATAAATGTACAAATTGTATCCTTTTGTACAATAAAGAGTTATCTATCTAATATTTAGAAGTACGAATATCAATGGTTCCAAAGTAGTACGTATTTTCATTCAAATCAAATAGGTGGTAGGATGTTACAAAATAATAATAATTTTATGAACACTGGGTCGATATTATAAATCAATATAATTTCTCACCATCATCACTATAAAAAACACATGATAAGCGTTATTTTATATTTAGTGTACTCGTAATAAAACTACAACAATGACATAAAATATGCACTTATAATATTAATCAATTGCCAGAAATGGGACATTAAAAAATGCATAGAAAAAGGAAGTACAAATTAAAACAAATCATATAATTCATACAAGACGGTTTCATTGACCAAGTACATTAAGTACCTACTAAAGAAAAATACGTATACATACCTATATTTTCGACAACCCATATAAATATTCTGAAAGCAAGAGTTTTATAATATTTTTATGTGAGACATTAAATTTTTATAGGCGCATCTCACTTTAGATGAGATCATTTCGAGTGGGGTTGGGTTATATCGTCGTATGAAGTGAACGATTGCGCAATCCTGATACACGCTCTATGTATATATATCACTTACACATATTACACGTCAGTACATTATCCAGTGTACCTTTCTCGGAGTGGTGGTGAAACCGCGGATATTAATGGTGTTATGAAGGAGATTTTCAACTGCACAATATGACTGATATTTGTAACAAGAAAATATCTGAAGTTGATATTGAATGGGATTGTTTAGTTTAAGAAGAAAACAGAAACAGTTTTCACGGCCTCGCTCTATTAATCAAAAGAAAAAACTACGCAAAAACTTTCTTCATAAAACAACACTTAGTCCATGAGCATTACACAAACTTCTGGGAGTCCGTTTTTACACAGTAAATCGGTTGGGAGTAGGGATGTGCTAAACCTACTTTCTAGTGATTCCAGTATCCAGTATTCTCAGGTGTAAATACTGAAGTAATTGAGGTTTACACGCTTTGTTCGGCGAGGTTAAACAGCCCCCGCACGTTGTTGGTCCCCGGCGTTGTTGGTTGTCTCAGTATGGTGATCATTTGAATCTGCCAATAAGGGCGGTAGTAAGCATAAATCGTGAGGGGAAAAGGCCCGTCAGAGGTCATTCCAAGACAGAGTTTTTTCAGGCTAAATTGGTATAACTCTTTCTTCTTTCTGACTTTCATTTAAGACAGCTTTCGCATTAGGAATATTTCTGTGTCGCGAGAGGCTTCACAAACATTTAACAACGGACACAAAGAACACCTAGACTTGGGACAAATATTTGTTTATTTCACAATTTTTTTCCCGTGTGTGATTTAAACCCATAACACTCGGCACGGTGTAGTGGCGAGACGACCACTTAAACCATTGTGCCATCTCAACATCCAGATTCGAATTCATGTGCACAAATCATGAAACATCGATCAGAAAACTACATTCAATAAAGAAACCTGCTCTGAATCTTTTTACAGCTATTTAAAAAAATTGTATAAAAGGAACGTTATCGTGGTTAAATGGGTATTTCCAAAGGATTGAATTCTTGATAATATGTTTTATTTTTAACTTCTATGTGACTAATTACACCAATGTAATTATACCTACCTAATTTCACCCTATGTAACTAATTTCACCTTATCCATAATAATCATGAGATAGTGCTATTTGTAGGTGATTTGTCGTTACTATGTATACATTTAGATTAAAGTATTAATAAGCAATTTTTGCAAGCAGGCATTAATGATGTAGGTCGTCATGCCATGCCACAGAGGTCGTTGGCATTCGACTGTATGCCGGAGGTCGCTGGTTCGATTCCCGCTTGGTGCAAGTATGTGTATGTATGAATATGTATTATCCCACTATTATAAAACATACCATAAAAAAACTCAAGTCTCGCAATTCGCAACGCAGTTCGTCTACCGCAAAATGTTGTTAGATTTAATTGTTACCTACCTAATTGATTAACAATTTTTTTTTATTCAGTAAAGCAAGAGCTAGATTAGCCCGACGCACACGTCTGAGAAGTCTTACACGTGTAAGGTTGGTGTGCACCTAAAATCTACGCAACGCGTGTCGCGCATTTTACGCTGGTTTTTTATTCTGTTATAAATCAGTTACTTTAAAAGTAATAAATCGGACAGTAAATTTGAAGAAGATTTACCTTTTTTAATGGCTTTAAATCACTTTAGAGTATTAAGGAGAAAAATACGAAAAGAAAATACTCTAGGTTAATATCTATTCCGGACTCCAGACTGTTATATTCATTTTGGTTCTCCTCCAGATTTCCCCATGTGTCTCTTCCTTCTAGAAAAGGTAAAAGAAAAGACATTTGCTCTTCATATCTCCTAAATTACATTGTTACTCTTCTATTCTTATAAGCCACTGGAGCCCATTTCAATATGTTTTTGAAATACAATTTTAACATAGTACTTACGAGTACTTGGCTTGTTTATTGTTCGATATATTTGCTCCCACGCTTCATTTTTAATAATGATATCTCTGTTTTCTCGTAATTTTAAATTATAAATGACAGGATACCGCCGAACCTGTTCAATCAATTGTTTATCACTCATCTTCGTATTAAATAGGCGCAGATTTTCGGGTTGTCACCTAAACTCGCCAGTCAGTGAGATTCGACCCGCTCAGTATAGAACAATGTACTTTGTGGAGTCGTCTGCGACGTAGACCTACACCATGCCAACGCGGTTATCCCCTCCACCATCAGAGCGTTGCGTGCCACGGCGTGGATCTAATGTAGCTCTACAAAGCTAGTTGCCATATAAAATATATGGGGTCCAACGCGTCCAGATCGGCGTACGTGGCAACCGTCAGCCTAATGTAATCCTACCTTAAAGGAATACCTGTGTACAAATCGTGATACATTGAACAGAAAACTACACGTAATAAAGAGCCCTGATCTGAATCTTTTCACAGCGATGGAATCAAATGGTATGAATGGAATGCTATCTTCGCGGTCTGATGTCAAATGGGTTTTCCCAACGATTTAATTGTTGATATTTTTTTATTTTTAACTTATATGTATAACTAACTTCACCTTATCAATGATAAAATCATTAGATAGTACTATTTGTAGGTGATATGTCGTTACTATGTGTTTAGATTAAAGTATCAATAAGCAGTTTTTTTTGGATCGTTCGTCGTGCCGTCCCGAAACAAACACGGACCATTGGGACGAGTTCATGAGAATTTCAAAATTTTTATTCTTTTCATTCGTCATC
This sequence comes from Callimorpha dominula, assembly GCA_949752705.1. Taxonomy (NCBI): domain Eukaryota; kingdom Metazoa; phylum Arthropoda; class Insecta; order Lepidoptera; family Erebidae; genus Callimorpha; species Callimorpha dominula. The sequence goes on from OX457005.1 coordinate 8,063,897, forward strand.
TCGTCTCATTCTTGCCATTCTTTAAAATGTTAGTTGATTTAGTACAGTTAGGAAGAAAAGTTTTTAAAGTATAAAAATAAAAGACAAGGATCCTTTATCTTTAGTTCCTATTAAAACTAGACAAAACCAAGAATGGGAAGAGGTGACGAATGAAAATAATATTAATTTTGATATTCGTCAACTCGTCCCAATGGGCCCAATGGGGTTTGTTTTTTGACGAAATGACGAACGACCTGTTTTTTTACCAGTAGACAACTATAACAACCTCTGTGCAAATATGTATATCCAATCAAAACCATAACATATAAAAAACCCAAGTCTCGCAATTCGTCTACCGCAATAAGTTGTGAGATTAATCGTTACCTACCTAATTTATTAACTAACAACATTTTATAGTGACTTTCTCAATATATGACATCTTTATTTCTTTAATAAATAAAATAATGCATGTTAACGTGTAGTGAATGTTTTTGTACTGTTGAGATAAGAAACTTTTTTTAAAAATAGCTTAAGAATATTTATTTCTTCAAAACTTAATGCACAATTTGCATGCAAACGTTGGAGAGCCATGCTTCGGCACGGATAGGCTGGCTCGACCGGAGTGATACCACGCCCCTTACAGAAAACCGGTAGTGAAGCAATGCTTCATTGCGTTTCGCCGAGTGAGTGAGGTTACCGGAGGCCCTAATCTTTCCCTCTCCTTCTGTCCCCTCCTCGCTCCCTATTCCCCCCTATCCCTACTCTTACCATAAAGGCAGGCAACGCACTTGTGACTCTTGAGTTGGTAGGTGGCGGCGGTAGTTATTTACCATCAGATTTGCTCGTTTTCCCCCTATACCATAAAAAAAAGGCGGACTTAATGCCCAGGGCATTCTCTATCAGTAGGTGATGTAGAAATATTATACGGTAGATGCAAAAATAAAATTTAATATTTGGAGTTATTTATAATACTTAGATAATCAGCACATAGTAGATACACATATTACACGCAATAAATACTATTACTTACATAAATAGCTTGCTATACGTCATTATGTACGTATACTATGCAAATCAACAATACAAAATGTTTCTATACGGAAAACAGATATCATCATTTGCTTTGTAGATATACAGGTGTTACAGAAAGGTGTAATCAAATTTTAGGTGCTTCATATGTACACGACAAATAGTTGATCTAGCTTAAAAATGGATTTTGAAAAATATTTTTTTCTTGAAAATTTTTGACGTGACAACGTCTTATAATTTGATGGAGCCGGCTGCACGCACGAAAAAACATGACTCATGCGGCGTTACCTCGCTCTGAGGCGTTCCTATGACGTTGTCACGTTCAACTATCGTCAGTAAACTGACTTAACAGACAACCGATTTTTTTTTCTTTGGAAATCGCCTTTAAAGGTGTACATTTTTGAACAGCACAGTTTGAATTTTCGTGTCAATTTAAGTGATTAAATTTTTATGCAGGCATTTTCAAAAAACATCTCAGACTCAACAAAATGTCCAGAGTTTTCGAAAATGCATGAATAAAACTGTATTTAACACCAATATTAATTACAGTTTCATTCATGTCAACTCTCTCTCTCATACTCGTATTAGCTTTATCAGTCAATTTTCAAGTTTAATTTTCAGATTTAAAACAAGATTTCTGTATGAAATATCACGAATTAAAAAAAAAATTGTTAGCACTTTACGTTATTCACGGGGTCACCACAGCTTCCTGTATAAGTAATTAAATTTAATTATCTATATACATATGATTTTCACTATATCAGATCACGTTTGCTGGTCAACTTTTGTTTCTGTACAATCGTTTCTCGTGATTTGTTAAGATCAAGATATTTTCTTTATCCTGAAATTAACATATATTATTATCACGACATCTTTTTACATATCGAGGATAATATTCTGATGACTACAATGTATAAAACGAAATTCGGGGTTAGTAAGTACCTAATATTCTTGTGGTTCTGTATATACAGTTTACCTTCTTACAAATTTTCAGGTTTCTAGGTCAATAGTAAGTACCCTATAGGTTTTGATTTACCTGCGAAGTATTAAATTTGGATAAAATGTAAGCCTTATATAGACGTTTCCTTTAATTACGTTGGCTTAAAAGCTTGATTTTTTTACAGCTTCATGGCACACATACAGATAAGAAAAAGAGACTTGACGGACAGACAGACGGACAATGAAGTTATCCTATAATTTTTCGTTTTGAGGATCGGAACCCTAGAAACATATTACTAATATGTCACAAATTAATACATAAAATTAATGATTATTATCAAATCTTGCATTCTCACAAAAAAAAGTTTTGATAAATTGATAACGACTAAGGCTGACTTTCATAAACTGATGATGACTAAAGTTAGTTAGTATGTACGTCCTATGATAAGATGGTACAGAAAAAAACCAATGTGAATAAATATGTTATGATATGAAATATTTATCATATATGAATTTTTACATTTGTACATGTATATTTATATAAATAATATAGAATTCGATAAACTTTAACGAATATATGATAATTAATACATTTTAGCGGTATGTATAATTTTGACCTTTAGGAAATCTTATTCAAATAATTTAATTTATCTAATTACATTTATATTATGAGAAGAATATATAACATACATAATATAAGATTATATGATCATGAATTATGGATTCATGATCATATAAGGACAAGACAATTTCGTGTAATACTAATTGACCAAAAATATGACTATGGTTGCTCCACAATTATATTTAACTATTGACCACCAGCACCAGCAAAGGATCCCGGTAGGGTCCGAATTACTTAAGCATCACCGAAATACACACGCATAATTATTTTTAATGAAACATTTCTTGTTACAAATACTTAGCACCTTGTGAAACGCTTCTTAAGTAGATGGATTAACTTACTTTTGGTGCTGCAACTTCGTGGAAGGAACTGGGTCGCGGGGCCGGACCGGCTGCTACACAATCCACAGGAACGCTGTAGTCAGCGCAAAGAGCTGCCTGCAACAGAAGAAAATGCCAAGTAAGTAATAGTACTCATTAAGTTTATGTTAACGTGACGTATGAACAACATAAATTGAATAGGACCGCGATATTTCCGACAAAAAAGTCTTAAGACGAGTAGAATTATAAGCCCATAATCGATATCTAGTATCGATATCCGTAATGACGTAAAACCAATGTTCTCAAAAAGTCCCAAAATAAACGTGTTATCATTTCGTGTTGTCATGTATGATCCAGTTGATTCATAATTTAAGGTCATCGTGAATGAGATATCTGTATTTGGCAGTCGTAATCGAACAAATAAGTACATAACAACCAAATAGTTTTATCTACGTATATTACAAGAAGATTATGATAGTATCACCTATGGGAATTTCCATGTTTTGATTGTTCGTTCGATTATCGATTACTTATTGGCGAACCGAATTAAAAAGCAAAAAAGAGGTCCACTACCCTGGCTTCATTATTAGCAGACCATCGTTACCAAACCCAATCTGTTGGACTCATCAAAACGAAGTATTTGAGCCCAAACTCGATGGGTTTACTAATATTCACTGAAGAGTTACACTATTCACCTCCTGACTCCATCATCAGATCAGCTCCAAGTTGACAAATAATAGTATTGTTATCCAACAAACTATATATACATACAACGCTTCATGTCGATACGACAATTAGTAGTAGGTTAAAATTAACTTTCAAGATTGGTTTACATAGTTAGTTAGATTAGTTAGTTAGTGAAGCCAATAAAAGCGTGTTAAAATACTGTTGTAACTTTATAATTCTCTTTTGAATTCGATAGTCCATTAAAACCATATTACTAGAGCCTAGAGGTGCGAAGCAATAACCAGAATTATCAAATATATTGCTTTATGAATGTAATCATCTATCTATCTATGTAACCTTTATTTAATCAGTACAACGTAGGTATATATATATTTTAGAAAGTAATAAATGAAACCTTTCAATAAAAATGTTTAATAATTCACCTTTATCAGGGGCAGAATTAGTACATCTTCAAACACGTACTTTTTTATTAACTGCCATAAATGGAAGCAAATTCATTAAAGAATTAGTTTTACCATAGTGACGAAGAATATGACGATTCTGTAAATCTATTATCACTTCCTGCTCATGAATTATTTTGTTAGCATTAAGGTGTCTGCAAAGGAAATAATAAAAATAGTAGTTTGGATTTCGGACACTGTTTTGACTTTAGGTCAAAAACTCTAAACAAAAAACCAAACATGCATAGTACTGATTATACATATAAATACTCAACCAATATAAATAAACGCAATAACAAATGTTGGTTTAATACCCCCTTCTCTTTCTGAAAGGTTCCTTTACATCAAGCAGTTGTATTAATATACGTGGTCTAAATAAATCTTTTCACCAAGCGTTCTGTAAAGCACCGCAACCTTAACACATTCAAACATACTTTCCATATTGAGACCCTGCAATTTAAAATGTCTGTTGAGATTAACGTACGCCATAACAGACGACCAGAGAACGTCTATAGAAAATTCATTAAATAGCGAGGAAAGCTAAAACAAACAAATCGGCTCCAACTAAATATCGCCTGGAACCAATAAAAGCTTGGAGGGGACATAAAAGGAGAACGCAACCTCATTTGCAAAGAGTCGAAATTAATTGAGCACAATTATCTTTTTGTTTTGCCCAATTTTGGTCCGTTTTGCCCCCGAAATGAAACCGTCTGTGGCCATTAATTATAACGTTGCGAAAGCTGCCAAGTTTACCAGTTATTTCTTTACAATATACAAGTGCATTCGTAAACCTTTAGAGCCAAAGTTTTATGAAACGTGGACAATTTATAACTTTATATTTTCTGTAAATAGTTATTTTAAAGAAATGGTGAAAGATGTCAGTTCCGTGAAAATATAAAATTGCGAATGTACACAGTATTACCGTAATTAAGATTTTCGGTAAGCAGTGATGACATCCTATAACTACTCACTGCAATCAATCAGCTTATTGCAGTCAACTGCGGGACATAGACCTCTTCCAATATGCGCCATAGCACTCAGTCGTCCACCTTACTCACTTACTCACAAAACAATAAAAAAATACTTAAAATAGTTTATAATTTTATTATCATTCCCAGATAGGTAAACCATTATTTCTACAGATAGCAGAAGCAATATTCTACTTTTGGTTAGCTGAATCCCACGGATCTTACTGCCCAAAGACGCACCGTCGAATTAATCTTACTTATCATGAAAATGGCCTATGTCCGTAAATAATACTCGAGTTCTCGAAAGGAAATTCCCATTCTTGGCTAATTGTGCTTTTAAGAATTTTCTTTTAGAAATCTTTGTGTAGAAAAATCCAGCAATTAATTCTAAAATAATCATTTTCACAAAACGTCAATGTGCAAGTACACATAAAATATAAAACGTGTCACATGTACGTATGGTCATATTTAAGGGTTGCAAACCCCTGTAATTTTAGTAAACGTCATTATTTTAAACACAGACACCTTACTTTGAAACTGACAATATAGACTTGACAATTAAAAGCTAATTTTTGCGAGAGGGATTTTGCCGGGTTGAGATCTTCGATGATCGAAAGTGTAAATTTAGTGTGAAAGTGTACAATTTTAGGTTATAAATACCAAATATGTTAATGAAATATCCGGATTTTGCCAGAAATGTGCACCTACACGATTCTGTAAATCTATTATCACTTTCTGCGCATGGATTATTCCTGTTTCTTCTGATTCTGAGATTCTGATTTCTGTTAGCATTAAGGTGTCTGCAAAGATCTATTTGTATAAAGATCCTAAAACATGATCACACCTTTCTGTAATACGTTGTATATCCGCTTTTAAAGTGTCGTCACATATTTTTTTTTTTAAGTTTTTTTAGGTTTTCATTTTAACACATACTCACGCTTGTATTCGCTAAAGGGGTAGGCAGAGGTGATTAAAACACCCACATGTTGCCAACTATATATAATTTGTTTCAGTGTTACTTTTATAAAATATAGCAATTTCAACCTATTATTTAACCAATAAATGAAGGAGGTTATCGCTTCGATATATCTAATTTTTATCGTGCATAACAGTTTATCAAATAGTGCAATCTTTCAATCTTGATCATTTTCTTAATGGATTCTATTTTTTATTGGAGACGGCATAGTCCCATTCTAGTATTTTTTTCTGTATGGCTCAAACTGTGATTTATGATTTCTCTTTGATGCTTGACATACACAGGTGTTACAGAAAGGTGTGGTCAAATATTAGGAGCGTTATGTGTAGCCGACAAATAGATGGTATATGTATAAGTATAAAAAGTATAATAATATATAAAACGCGTTTATTTTGATTTAGGTCAATCAAATCAAATCAAAATCATTTATTTCAACTAAACCCAATATAGGTATTTTTGAATTGTCACGAGTAGTAGTCAGTAAGAGTAAGTCAGTCGTAAAGCTAGTTGCCTATTCCAATAAATAGATCCTGTGGAGAAGAACAGGCAAGAAACTCCAAGGACACTCTTTTTCAACATCTTTTTTACAACTGTTTGGTTACATTGCTTATTTATATGCGCAAATTTAATGTGAGGACAATGTACCGTATTGTTCTAAACTATAAACAATCGCGCAAACTACTACTATATGTAAGTAATAGCAGTTCGAAGATAACCAGCCCCAACCAACGGCACTCGTTCACGAGCATGACGCACGCGCCAGCCATCGTCCACTTCAACCATATCAAAGAGAGCCGAACGACCTGACACATACGCCACCATCGGCAGGACGATAGGCTATCAAAAGGCGTTAGCTATGAGACGGTCTCAAATGACAAAAATTCAATTTTTTTTTTATAAAACTGTCACTGTCACGCTTAATGTAAGTTATTTGCTTGTTGTTTAGCGAACGACTTAAAATCAGTGACTTATTGCTTGACCAAGAAAATAAAAAACATGGTCTAAGGGCGGCTAAGTTGCGTTTTTTATTGCAACACTAATATAGTCATGAATACCATGATGAATCATTGAAAATTCAAACAAGAACATTTTTGATTTTGTGTATAATTATAATCAATCAAGCTTTATTTTTATAAACATAATATGTATATAATGTTTAACCAGATTAAATTTATCCAGGCATCAAAGCATGCTGTCAAGGAAATAAAACAAGAATCTAAATCAAAATCTACATTTTAACTTAATTTGAAATGTTCTTCTTCTCCATTGCTTTAGTGCACCAATTGTTCGATTCCAAATACATCAGACTCATTAAATCACTTTCACCATCACCAACATTAATAATTTTTACGATTTCCGTTTCAACCATAAGCCCTCTGCTTCTGTAATTTTTGTGTGTGTATTGTATAGTATGTTATATGTGTTAGTAGTAGCTGTTCAAGAACACACAACAGATGAACAATGAAACGTCTAATATTTGCCTCATAACGATCTTGTACAAGTTTAGAAATTTTTTTTAAAGAATACTAGTAACGTGGGTCACACATTACTAGTATTCTTATTAACCCCTCCAGCTAAGCTAAATGCTTGTGTTAGGAGTGGGTTCACGTCGGTAGTGCACTGGGTGGGGTTCGAACCCAGTACGACGCCTTAGCCATTACGGTACCGCCGCTTATGGTAATATTATCGACATCAAAATTCTTTGAAACAAATTTCCTTTTTACTGATTTTTTTTGGTTCTTTGCAAATAAATGTAGTGTAGAAGTCATTCAGATAATGTAGTGAACTTATAAACAAAGCTTCATTTGCGTCCCAAACAATTATCCACACAGAGTTCTAGAACAAGTCGAGAGACAAACTCTCCAAGTAAGTCTTTAATCTAAAAATTCTTTTTAAAAATATTCTTCCATAACGAGATGCCATTAGTTTGTCTGTACGTTATTGAAAAGCTCGCATAGTTATCCTATCGAGTTATGCAGACAGCCAACAAATGACGTCGTGTGATGCGTCTGGCTCCACTATACCTATACACTCAGTATATAGGTACTCTAACTGTTTAAATACATACACATTGTATTCAAAGGGGTGATTTAAATACATACTTGGTGAAGGTATATTGAAATGCGATGGTGCTAAAATTGGTTTCTTGTGCTTTATTCATACTGTACTAAATGAATTGTATGGTTCCACGAAATTGGGCTACCACATAAGTATCTGTATTTAAATATGATGTACTGCTCTTAAATTATTTTTTTTAAAGTTAGCCGTAACCTATGTATCTATAACATGGAGTACATGTTATACTATAATGTAATGTATAATCTAAAACTGAATTATTTAATTTGAAACTTAACACTTGCATACTAAATAAAAAAAAAACCAATAACATTTACACAAATTTACAGTTACCAACAAAAATAGCTACACACAATTTTAGAAACTAAAACAAAATTGAGTTGATACAAATCAACTGAATTTACAATATCGTTTTCTTTTCATAGTTGGTACACCATAACTGTGTACCAACTATGGAAGAAAACGATATTGTTTGAGGGTGCACAGCTGTATAATGCAACTACTGAACATTATAAACGAGTTTAATAGCATGTATATTATTGTGTATTTACAAAAATAAACACAAAGAATATTAAAAAAAATAATTATGTAAACGCCCGTGAGGCACTATAAATGTGTTAATAAATATTTAACCTATCTCATCATAACTATATTGTATATTCTTATCCTACTAATATTATAATCATGAAAGTTTGTAAGGATTTATGGATGTTTGTTACTCTTTCACGCAAAAAATATTCAACCAATTGCGATGAAACTTGGTATGTAGATTATTGACCTGGATTAACATATAGGCTTTTTATCCCGATTTTCACAAGCCATCGCGACTTACGCGAGTGAAACCGCGGGGCGCAGCTAGTGAGAAATACCTTTATTTCTCAATAGCTCAATTTGGTGTAATTTTAGATTTAAAGACCTTTCTTTAAACCTAAAATTACATAAAATTGTCGTCGTTCAAAGTTTCATAAGAATAGTCGTAAAAAAGTTACAAAATATATATAAAATAAATATAGATATTTTTTTCTAGCAAACGACCCATATTTAATATGATTAAGAGATAAAAAGTTTACCAAAAGGGAAGTATTCAAAGGAAGTAGAAACATTTGTAAACGCAACCGTTTTCTTAACAGTCGAGGGTTACAGTTCAAGTTAAAAATCAGTTGGTAAGGGCCCCTCAAATCAGATTATTATGAGTCACAGTTCAGTAGAGCGGATAGATAAAATTATCAATGACAAAGGGAGGACTGCTCTCCCTTATAGCTAATTATTTTATCAACTGTCCACAGATCCGTGACGCGTTCAGTTCAGTTCAGTTTATTATATACTTGCTTGCTTCCTATTTAGTCACACTTTATATATATTATTATTATTTAGCTGACTTTTAAAGTCTAAACATCAGATTAGAGGTGAAATAAAATCATCAGACGATGACATTTTAAAAAAGCAGTGGAATAAACTTCGAGCTTAATCAGTCCCGAATGTATACGATATATTGACGTGATGCTGATTATATGTAGGTAACAACTTTATTAGTGTACATATTATGTATAAAATCTTAATAACCTACTCAGAATAACAAATGTCAAGCTATGAAGAGTTTTTTGAGAAACGCTATTCTAGTTTGTATTCATTAAAAACTGATAAGAAAATTGATAGTGATAAAAAATGTCTGGCATAGCAACAAAACAAGAACATTAAACACAATACAATTTTCAATAAAGTGACAATTACTTAATACAAATTATATTCATATAACATAATTTGTATGTAGTGCAGTAAAAGTACTATTAATTTTGTTGTAAATGAAAATATACCGATAATATTTTATAATTTAATTTAAATAAAGTACCTCAATTTCCTATCCGGTATCTGGCCTTATACTTGGTCGCTATCCGGTATCCGACCAGATAGTACATGAAGACCGTATATGACTGTTTTAGGTTTAGACGGTATAGTGTCAACGAATGTATGTAAATAAAAAAATGAGCCAGAAGAAAAAACTGCCCGACTCAATAAACACACGTTACTAATTTACCATTATGGTTATTTTTCGAACAATAACCCTACTAACTACCCACATCATAGAATGATAATCATAGCCGAATGATTTATTAACCTTCGGCTTTGTAGATTTAATGGTGCGAAATGAACGGTAAAGATTAGCCTTCATGAATATTAAAGCTTTAGAGTTACAGTCAGTTCAGTTGAATAATACGGTATTGTATAAACTACAGGATTTAGATGAATATGAATCGAGTATTGAGATATCTGAAACGGTAGTTTCTAAATTTATACTTATATTAGTAATCCGTCTCTCCCTCTCTTTCTATCCAGTAAATTTTATGTATATAATTTACGTAATAGAGGCAGAGGAAAAAAGGTAGGTATTAGTAGTAAAATGTGTACATTGCAAGCTAAAATCTTTCACCTTGTTAAGTTTAGGCTACCTAAACCCATTTGTATAAATTATTTCATAAATTTTCTCATGTACGGGCCAACGAAAATTGTTTCTTTCAATAGATTTTTATTCAACTACTATGTCGTTATTACACAGATATTTGCGATTGATATATAAAGACAATGCCTGCTGACTAAACTAGACTCTCGAATGATAAACAATGTACACGCATATCGTGTAATCCCAAACACATACTATACCGTCCATACCACGGACAGGTATGCCAAGCGCATGTAGCCTCATAACCACAATATTCCGAAATGCGTCGTAAGTCTTCGTAAGGTTCTATCCGAGGAATTTATAACCACCTATAATCAACCTAGTGTCTGCATCCAGATTAATATTTGCGTCCAGGTGCGAAATTAATTGGGGAGATCCACGAATGCTTACATACAATAAATCCATTGATCTAATTGAAGCTGGCTTTGTAATGAAAACCATTTCAAAGTCTCTGACTTTAAAGCTTAGTAAGAGTAATTTTAACGATTGTTCTTTTTTTTACCAAGACTACTATAACTGTATTTTATGTATATTTTTGTAAAACTTATGGTTCATTGTAGATGTTATAAAACATATAAGTAAAGCTAAAATAAAATGTTATTCTGTTAACCACGTTGTACAAGTAATGTTGATGTATGTAATTGTTGTACAAACGGGTGCAAAACATAATTCACTTGAGCTAATCATATATATTTTACTAATATCGTTCACGACAGAGCAACTACTGTTTTCTAAACGATCGGAACAGGTCGGATCGTACAAACAAACCTCTAAAGTTTATAAAGCTGTGTACAAATACGAGTATCTGAAACTGCGACTCAAGCATTTCTCTACAGTCTGTTTTTCCAGTTCGAGACCTGTAAAAAAATTACAAATCTCCTACTGGAAAGTCTACATCTAGAACAAACTTTAACTTACTTAGGCAACTTAAGAAAATTGTAACTCGAGTTTCTTAGGATAACATGGCATTTTATGTAGAGAACTCAAGTTCAGTACCGTAATTCTCTTTTATTAACCGACTTTAAAACGAGAAGATTCTGGATTCGTCGGAATATTTTTCTTTTCTATGTATGTTCCCGGATTGCTCGTAGATGGTTCTATTGTTATTAAGCCAGGATCCGATGAAGGAATCCTGGGGAAATCACGGGAACTCTTCAAATATCCAAACTTATTGCGATTTGGGTATTTTTATAGTAACTTGTGCGTTTGTTCACCAAGCACCAGTAAAACTCCTGAACAATTAACGTCCCTGCATCAGTAAAAGTAATTATTAGTAAAAAAGTAAAAAGTGAACTGTTTGCCAATTGTGAACTCTGCATGATTAATCTAGGATATATCAGAAATACTACACAATATCAAATTTAATTAACAAGCTCGCAGTGAAACCCTTCAGTTCGGAGATCCGATACCAGTTATTAGACGAGGTGAGCAGGGATCATCTCGATTGCAGCAATTTGTTACCTACGGTACCAGTATTAAATACAGCCTGTATTCATGATAGATATAATATAATAGATACATAGGTACTTTTACTAACATTCTAATTTGTTCTATTTGACATACATAAGACGGTGCTGACAGCGATGGACCAGTTGGGAAGCCCGAATAACGGATATATAACTATATGATGTCTCCTTTTTGAAACACCAATTTTTTTTTGCAAAGCTGTAGCAATTCATGACCTTTTAGTTAACTGAAGGTAGAAATTATAGATTATCAATAGAAGTTACTTCACCTTGATAGTTAAAGAAATTAAGAAATATACAATGAAAAACATTAAGACATCTTTGTATACAATAAACGATACATAGACAATAGCATAAAGCAGGCACCTATTACGTCCGACCTTACTTGATCGTTCGAGATGTGGTTAATAAGATTGTCTATATCTTTGCTAAATCTTGGTGATGATTATTGGTACACTTAATTCATTACAAATCAGCAGTTAGATTTGAAAATTCAATAGTATTAATTATATTATTAGCATATCTAAATTTCATATGCACTACCTGTTGTTAACAACCACAGAACCGAACTGATCAAACATGATTAAGTAATGGGACAACACAAGCAATATACCTACTCTAGTATAGTGGACCACACGCGTATTAATAATATATTACCTTTAATTGGTAAGCTTAATTTAGTTTGAAAATGTAACGTATTGAATTTAGAATTTACTTTCACGATTTTTTGACAGGTATCATTAGACTGTCTCGTTGGTCCCCCCTGGCATAAATTAGCGCTTATGTATGTCTCAGGTCGGTCACACGATTTTCCTTAATTTTTTATTTTGTTTCGAAAAACCAAAAAATAGAAAAAAAAAGAAATACATACATAAGTAACATAGAGGACAAGATGTGGATTTTTCATAGAAACCTTTAGCTCTGCATAAACAAAATCTGAAAAACCAAGCATGGGCGGGTAAGTAAAAAAAACTATAACGACCAGGTGATATATTATTGTAACAAAAAAGAAAAATCCGTCTAATGTAACATCACATATACAACATTACAGACATGTTGGTCTGCTGTAAGTCAACTGACTACTGTTGGCGCCACCGCGCAACCAATAAGCTGCCAGCAAAATCACGCGATGTTTGGCGGCCAATCAGAACGCGTCTACAAACCTTATATACTTTTGATGCAAAAAACTAAGTTGTTGCAAGGTGCACGCGCTGCACGCCTATGTTTTACATATAGTGTTTCAATACAAGACTGTACTACTACTTTTATATCTTTTCTTTTGTTCCCATCGTGAACAAAAAGTGGCGACCGTGACAGGACCTGTACGCTAATCGTAAAACAAGTCCGTGCAGGCCTATTCCACAGTCGTAGTGACGAGGTGCCATCTCATCGCTGAACGCGGAAGGATTTGCTTAACTCGGCGCGTTGAAGAGCACCCAGGAGCAGCCAGGCCCAGCCCTACGGAGCAGTCAACGTCCCGGTGTGGCCCTATTTGACGAAGGCAGCTGCATTCCGGAACTACCTAAATCACAGACCGCCGACCCTTCATCACGGATCATTATGGATTTTGCCTGCTTCCCACTCTAATCGTGAGCTCGTTCCTGTTTATTTCCCATCTTTCCTCTTCTATCTATGTTAATCGCTGGTTAATTGCCTTAAACGTTTGGTGATCTCCCAGTTAATCTCAATCTAAAATCTATATCTATAAAATCACCTCACTATTAATACTACGACTATATGCCTAAGTTTTAACTTTTTACTACAAACTCGATAGCACTATTTAACAACGAATCTTATAGCTAGAAATATTAAAATAATTAACTCATTCATATTTCTATTTGCACTATATTTCAATTTCATAGCAGTATTGAGCTACTTTCAATTATTTTTTACATGCATACGCTACGCATCTAATCAGTGTCCACTTGCACGCTTATTGCAATCAGCTGTTTAGTCGAAATATAACGGGTTTTCAGAAGGACTGTTCGAGCCGCGCGTCGACTGCGCCACCCGCTGCAGCGCATAGCTGATAAGAAACCGGTTTCGCCGCATCGGTGGACTACGAAACGAGGAGCGTATCGTATTCTTTTGTTATTTAACTTTACTTACTTGTTTGTTAGTTTGATATTTCATCGCTATGACCTCCGAAACAAATCTAAAAGATTTAAATGTTAAACGCGGTTCTATTAAAGGTCGTTTGACCAAGTTTAAAGCTTATTTAGATTCCTTATTGCCGCTAGAATGTATTTCTTCTGTGGAAGTTAATAAGTTAGCGATGAAATTGACACGAATGGAAGCGTTATTCATCGAGTTCGACGAGTTGCAAAGGCAAGTAGAGGAATTGAACACCACTCATTTAGATAGCGAATTAACCACTCGCGATTTAATTGAACAGGAATTCGATAATTGCATTTGTATTGCCCAAGACTTTATACGATCTAACAGTTCTCCTCCCAAACCGGATGAAAGGAATATTTCTAGCTGTTCTCATGGTTGTCATCATGACCGATGTGATGACAGCTTAGGGTTCAAGCTGCCAATTATTAATATACCTAAGTTTGACGGAACTTATTACAAGTGGTTAGAGTTCAAAGAAATATACTCTTCATTGATTCACGATAACTCTAAAATTAAACATATACATAAATTTCATTACTTGTGTTCCTATTTGGAGGGAGAAGCTGCTCGTATATTGAGTAACTTAGAAGTTTCAGAAAAAAATTATGTTGAGGCCTGGACCATCCTTTGCAACCGCTACGATAATAAAAGACAATTAATCAATAATCACTTAAGGTCATTATTTAATATTGAAACCGTTCGTGAAACTGATAGATCTCTCAGATTTATTATTGATCACGTCACTAAGAATTTACGTGCCCTCAGTACGTTGGGTCTGCCCACCGATAAGTGGGACATCCTAATCATTCACATTTTATCGGCCAAGTTGGACAATAGTACTATTGTTAAATGGGAAGAACATAGAAACACTATTTCAGAGATACCTTCACTCGAGGATTTCTTTTCATTTCTAAAGAATCGTGCAAATGTTTTAGAAACCGTTAATCGCAATAAAACTGATAAATTAGATAACCATAAACTAAACACCCATACACACCAGCCTAAAGTACAATCCAAGTCATTTGTAGCAACCTCCAAAGAGACTACTCCTTCTTCTTCTAAATTTGCGTGTATCTTATGCAAGGTAATCACCGCCTATATGAGTGCACCTCTTTTAAATGTAAATCTCCCGAAGACAGGAACTCAACGGTGGTGAAATTTAATCTATGTCTTAATTGTTTAAGGCCCGGACACCGTGTCCATGATTGTAAGCTACCCGGTTCGTGCCGCCTATGTAAAAAGAGGCATAACTCCTTGCTTCATTTGCCCAATAATACGGCTTCTCCTAATCTGAGTACCTCACCTTCTATAGCCATGTCTGCTTTGTCGTCGCCTAATATCTTATTATGCACTGCCAAGGTACGTCTATCTAACCCGCAAACCCATGAGACTATTACCGTACGGGCTGTACTTGACAGCGGGAGTCAGTCTTCCTTTATCACCGAGAGTATAAAGCAAAGACTCGATCTGACTTCTCAGCCTTCAAACGTCAGTATTTTCGCTATAGGTAACTCACCCCTAAATATAATTCCCGAACGTTGTGCTTTGCAACTCCAATCTAATACAACCTCGTACCAAGTATCAATGTTTTGCTTGGTTTTGAAGTCAATCACGGATAAAATACCTAAAACCTATTTTGATATTAGTCATCTCGACTTGTTTAATTTTCAATTGGCAGACCCCAGCTTCAATGAACCTTCACCGATCGATATGCTCATCGGAGCCGACCTATTTTGGGATTTGATAGGTACTAAACAGCATTCCTTAGGAACTGATGCCCCTAATCTTCGAAGCTCTAAGCTAGGGTGGCTCATAGCAGGTCATATGCCAAATAAGCAAGTTCAGACCCCATCTAATAAACCAATTGTTTGCAATTTTCTATTAAAAAACGTTGATACTCCTAACATTAATCAGGAACTAGCCAAATTTTGGGAACTAGAAAGCGTCCCTCTATCTAAACCCTATACCGAAGAGGAAAAGCTTTGCGAAAGGCACTATGTTTCTAATACATGCCGAGATGATGATGGTCGATTTTGTGTATGCTAAAAGACGATGTAGCCTGTCTTGGTGAGTCCTACTTTGTAGCCAAAAACGCTTTCTCAGTTTGGAAACGCGTTTCCGTAAGAATCCAGAGCTAAAGGTACGGTACTGTCAATTCATTCACGAGTATGGTAAGCTTGGTCACCTGACTGAGATCACTGAACCTCCTCTTAATCATTATTTCCTCCCTCATCATCCCGTACTTAAGGACAAAAGTGAATCTACAAAGCTACGGGTTGTATTTAATGCCTCTCAACCCACTACTTCTGGCATATCGGTCAATGACCTCCAAGCGGTAGGCCCTACTATACAAGACTGTACTACTACTTTTATATCTTTTCTTTTGTTCCCATCGTGAACAAAAAGTGAAAAAAAAATTCAGATAAAACAAAAACGAATCATATTGTTTGCCAACCTTTAGTTTACAAGATACAAGTGATTATATCTACCCTACTACAGTTTAACCGCTCTGATTACAATTGTGATTTGCTCTCTCAATTATATATAAATAAGATGGTTGCTTTTGTAGTAATCATAATATTAATCTTTACAAAGGATTGTACTGAATTATTAGCAAAAACATTCCAGCATAAAAGTACCAGATACTATATTATCTGTGTATTCAATTTTTAAAACAATTTAGTAAGTTAAAATTCATGAATTATGCCATTTAAGCTTGCTTCTGCCGTTAAATTTTGTTACTTGATGTTACGTTATAGTAGGTAAAAATTATATTAACCTATAATATCTTATTAAAAATCTATTCCAGCATCTTCCAAAACGCTTTTCCAGAATTGCACGTGTTCTTCATCTGGCTCAGTAGATATCATTAATGTGTTGTTAATGGACATGTACGGCAATGTTTCTTTATTGAAAAGCGGCCACTCAATGCCTAAAGATGAGTCTGGTGTTGGGTTTCTGAAAGTACAAAGTAGGCACAAGATGAAATCACTATTGTATTACACTATTTATTGTCTTGAGATCATTGGACTATATGATCAGTGGTAGGGCAACTTATAATTGAGTAATTGAACTTGCTACGATACGGTACTTTTTACAATATTAAAATGATATTGAAAATTGTAGCTTTTTATAAAAGATGATAATTAACTTACCCATATTTAGCAAAATTTGTAAATAAGGTAGTAACCTTATCAATCATTTCATATTCTATAGTGTTGATCTCCACAGTTATATTGAACGATTTGGTACTAAAAAGGTACATTAAATCATCTAAATGTGCTGTTCCATTAAGATCATATTTAGCTCCTTGTTTGCCATAAACGTTTAGATCCGTATAACTTGAGAATTTATACAAATATCTTGAATTGTTCCCAGGATTTGGAAGATTTCTGAGAAATCTATGCACGTCAATAATAAAAGAAGAGTTACTAGTAAGATATACCATTTCTCTTACTTTTGTAACATCAATGTTCTGATCTCCAAAATAATATTGATGTATTTTATCACTAATACGCAGGATAGTATTTGGATCACATTTGATTAAAATTTTGCTGGGAACAAACTGCTCGGCGTACCTACTATATAGACTTAAGTAAGAATCCTCAAGTAGTGGTAAAATGGTAAGACTCTCAAAATTAGTATAACCAGTCATAAGGTCTACATTATTAATCTTTTTTGTTTTTAAAAGAGTGTCTGGATCATCAGGTAAAAACACTTCTTGTCCGTAATCTTTTTCATAAACCGGAACATAAGGATGCAACTTTATTAAAGTATTTGTAATATGGTCTGAAGCTAGGACTGTTGGATTTGTATTTATTAATTTATCATAGGATACATTTTGAAGAAAGTTTAAGAGATCTGTTTTGTTCTATGTATCATAGCCCAAAGTCTGCCCTAAGATAAACGCTCGTTTTGCAGGCTCAAAAGGAATCGACCAATCGGAGTACGGGGATCCACTCATTGATATAGCCCTCTGGAAGTATCCTTTTGACATAGGCGAAATGACATGATACATCACCGAAGCGCCACCTGCGCTCTGGCCAAAAATTGTTATCATGTCAGGATTGCCACCAAATTTATCTATATTCTTTTTCACCCATTTCATGGCAGCAACTTGGTCTTTTAAGCCCATGTTGCCAGGAACCTCTTTATTGTCCAGACTTAAAAATCCTAGAACATCCAGTCGATAGTTTATAGTTACAAGAACTACCCCTTTCACAACGAGAAAGTCAGGCCCTACAGTGTCATCGTTTCCAGATCCAAATTTATAAATTCCTCCATGGATGTATATAATAACTGGTAGTGGCGAGTCAGATGTAATGTTTGGCGTATAGACGTTAAGAAATAAACAGTCTTCACTGCCGGGTAAATACAAGTTCGTCAAATCATTTACTTGAGGGCACATTTCTCCATGTTCTGTGGCATTTCTTACTCCGTCCCAAGGTAATGGTGGTTGCGGTGCCTGAAATATTTGATTTAAATGCTAAATGTTCAAATTCATTAAAATCGAACACATAAACGGCCGTATCTTTTGACTTCATTGACTTAGTAGTTTGATTTTTTTACAGCTTTAAGGGATCAAAGAATTAGGTAAGTCATGTTAATTTCAACTGGATACCTAAACAACAAAGTGATTACATAAAGGTTCCTTTCTTTCCTTTTGAGGAACAGAACCCTAAAAGATATTAAAACAGTTGACAGAGGTGAAAAAGGTTCTGAACTATTTTCAACTAAAAAACTTAACACGATTATATTAAAGTTATGTATTACAACTTACTGTTGGGTGATTTGATTAAAATATTGACAAAGTGCGAAAAATTTATTAAAAATAATTACACTTATTAAATTTAGTTTATGTAATGTTACCATGAACCTAAGCGATCCTACAGGAGGTTTAGCATAGGGTATACCCTTGAAGCTGTAGTAGCTCCCTTGTTTCAGTACTGTATCTAGTTTCTCTCCTGACAACTTGCCTTGTTCTACTTCGACTAAAACTGTTTCGGCATATACGTAGTGAAGCATACTGAGAAAAACAAACCAAAAAGAGTTATAAAATTAAAAATCTTGCGTTAGTTTTGTATAGTAGTAGCGGTGATATGACTCAGGTAAACTTCCGTTTAACACATGTCGTAATCTTGTTCAAGAACAGGGAGTAACTTTCTGAGGAAGACAAAAAGACGCGCGGCCAGTTTTATTTTCTGAGAAAGCGTTTAAATCTGCATTTCCTTGTCCGTAGAGTACTAAAATCCGTTCTTATTAACAGTTCTACAAACCATAAGAACTTAAACATATCTCATAATCATGATGGAGAAGGTAGAAAATTATAGTTTTCCACAAATATACAGTTTTCGTATGTACACAAAATACTCTATTCTTTTTTTTAAAAAAAGCTTGAGTGTTTGATACGATTTTTTATCATTATTATTTAAAACATAAAAGCATACTCGTAGTTATGTAGAATATATTTTAAAAATCATACAACTTATTTTGTTATAACAGAATTGAAAGAATAAGAAATAGTACTAAGAAGAAATTGTAAAGAAAACATAATGAAAAAGCTAGAAATTAAGTCGTAGAGCAAAAATTTATATTGAGACGCGCCAATTAAAGACATTATTGGACAGAAATGGCAAAAAATGTAACCAGGCAAATTATATTATAAATGACATAACAGTTTATTATTTTTAGTGCACGTAGTTTCTAATATTAAAAAAATAATTGTTACGCAGACTAATTAGTTATGACTTGCAATAAAACTAAAACTTAAAAGTACTTACAACATTATTGTCAGGAGAAGTAAAGTAAGAAGTTTCATCTTTGCAATTATTATTTATGCATATGCAAAAGAGTTATCGAAGCGACTGCCTGATGCAATTAGACTTAAAAATTAAATTTTCGATGTTATATATATGAACGACGATGACATACATCTGGGAAGGCCATATGGAAAAACGAAAAAATATTCGCTCGTCTGTGATGTCCGACATGTGTTTCGATATTTTTGTAAACTTTTAATATAGGCTTTTATTTAATTAATATCTAAAAGTAAGGAGATATATTATGTATAATTTACATTATAAGAATATAATATGAACTAGACAGATAGAAATGTATACAATTCTGTCCCCCAAAAGCTCAGGTTATGTAGTATATATGATATACCAAGGCATGTAGAAGGAGTTTAGGCGACACTCTAATTTCGCAAACGTCGTTCAGGTTTCAGCTCCATCCAAGAGTATGTCTCAATGACCAAATGCATTTTGTTGCATTTGTGGTGAATAAACAGTAAAAGGTTCAGAAAACCTATGACAAATTTTATAAAAATTGCTTATTTTTCTTACTTTAAGTCGGAGATTGTTAATGAAAACAAGCCGTGGATACCTCAAATTGTTTGCAAAATGTGCTGCGGACACTTGAGACAATGAGTCAGAGCTAAAAGAAGACGTTTTC
Source organism: Callimorpha dominula (assembly GCA_949752705.1). Classification (NCBI taxonomy): domain Eukaryota; kingdom Metazoa; phylum Arthropoda; class Insecta; order Lepidoptera; family Erebidae; genus Callimorpha; species Callimorpha dominula. The sequence continues at coordinate 8,084,428 of OX457005.1, forward strand.
AGGTTTGGAGTGCCTATGCAGTACAAATAAATCAAAGGCAACTTCAATGACTGTTCCTTTTGCTGTGTCAAGTTACGTGAAGTTATTGGCAAAAAAATTATTTGTCCAGAATCAGCCTGAAGACCTGTTCCATTTTGTTCTATCCGTGAAGCATCATTTTACACCTCAACCTTCCTCATGAATCGCTCTGTCTATTGGTGAAAACCGTATGAAAATCCGTTCAGTAGTTTTTCAGTTTATCGCGAACAGACAGACAGACGCGGCGGAGGACTTTGTTATATAATATGTAGTGATAGTGATGAACAGGTAATGGTCATGTGACCCTTACCGTCTTGCTAGTAATTCATCACATTAATACAATCAGCAGTTAAAGATTTGAAAATTCATTAGTATTATTAATTATTAGCATTTCTGAATTTCATATGTACTACCTGTTGTTAACAAAACAACCGAACTGACTGATCATGATTAAATAATGGGGCATCACAAGCAGATTACCTACTGTAGTATAGTGGAACACACGCGTATTAATAATATAATACCTTAATTGGTAAGCTTAATTTAGTTTGAAAAATATAAATACGTATTGAATTGAGAATTTACTTTAACGATTTTTTAACAGGTATCGTTGGTTATGCCAGGGGATAAATTAGCGCTTATGTATGCCTCAGGTCGGTTACACGATTTTCCTTCATTTTTAATTTTGTTTCGTAAAACCAACCTTACGTGGGAGAGCCATGCTTCGGCACGTATGGGCCGGCTCGACTCCACTCGATACCACGGCCTCATAGAAAACCGGCAGTGAAACAATGCTTGCATTGCTTTTCGCCGCGTGAGTGAGGTTACCGGAGGCCCTAACCCTTCTCTCTCCCCTATTCCCGTCCTTCTCCTCTCCTCCCCTCTAATCACCCTCTCCCGTCTTCCCGCTCTTTCCCCCTCTTCCCCTATTTCCACCTTAAAGGGGGGCAACGCACTTGTGACTCTTGAGTTACAGGTGCCCATGGGCGGCGGTAGTCATTTACCATCAGGTGACCCGTCTGCTCGTATGCCCCTATACCATAAAAAAAAAATAGAAAAGAAAGAAATACATAAATAATTAATAAAGAGGACAAGATGTCGATTTTCCATACAAACCAAGCATGGGTGGGTAAAGTAAAAAAAAACTAACGACCATGTAACATATTATTGTAACAAAAAAGAAAAATAGGGATAATGTTACATAATACATATAACATTATATCTGTAATGACTAACTACTATTTGGATGAAATAAAAACTAATCTTATAATTTGCCAACCTTTAGGTTACAAGAAACAAGCGATTATTATATATTGTTTTGCTCTCTCAATTATATATAAATAAGATGGTTGTTTTTGTAGTAATCATAACATTAATCTTTACAAAAGAATAATACTGAATTATTAGCAAAAGCATTGCAGCATAAACGAAGCAGATACTATAATATTATCTGTGTATTCAATTTTTAAAACAATATAGTGACTAAAATTCATGAAACTAAAGCTTTATGTTGCCAGTTAAGCTTGCATCTGTCGTTAAATTTTGTTACTTGATGTTACGTTATAGTAGGTAAAAATTATATGAACCCATGATATCTTATTAAAAATCTATTCCAGCGTCTTCCAAGACGCTTTTCCAGAATTGCACGTGTTCTTCATCTGGTTCAGTAGATATCATTAATGGGTTGTTAATGGACAGGTACGGCAATGTTTCTTTATTGAAAAGCGGCCACTCAATGCCTAAAGATGAGTCTGGTGTTGGGTTTCTGAAAGTACAAAGTAGGCACAAGATGAAATCACTATTGTATTACACTATTTATTGTCTTGAGATCATTGGACTATATGATCAGTGGTAGGGCAACTTATAATTGAATAATTGAACTTGCTACGATACGGTACTTTTTACAATATTAAAATGATATTCAAAATTGTAGCTTTTGATAAAAGATGATAATTAACTTACCCATATTTAGCAAAATTGGTAAATAAGGTAGTAACCTTATCAATCATTTCATATTCTATAGTGTTGATCTCCACAGTTATATTGAACGATTTGGTACTAAAAAGGTACATTAAATCATCTAAATGTGCTGTTCCATTAAGATCATATTTAGCTCCTTGTTTGCCATAAACGTTTAGATCCGTATAACTTGAGAATTTATACAAATATCTTGAATTGTTCCCAGGATTTGGAAGATTTCTGAGAAATCTATGCACGTCAATAATAAAAGAAGAGTTACTAGTAAGATATACCATTTCTCTTACTTTTGTAACATCAATGTTCTGATCTCCAAAATAATATTGACGTATTTTATCACTAATACGCAGGACGGTATTTGGATCACTTTTGATTAAAATTTTGCTGGGCACAAACTGCTCGGCGTACCTACTATAAAGTCTTAAGTAAGAATCCTCAAGTAGTGGTAAAATTGTAAGACTCTCAAAATTAGTATAACCAGTCATAAAGTCTACATTATTAATCTTATTTGTTTTCAAAAGAGTGGCTGGATCATCAGGTAAAAACTCTTTTTGTCCGTAATCTTTTTCGTAAACCGGAACATAAGGATGTAATTTAATTATAGTATTTGTAATATTTTCTGAACCTAGGATTGTTGGTTTTGCATTTATCAATTTATCATAGGATACATTTTGAAGAAAGTTTAAGAGATCTGTTTTGTTCTTTGTATCATACCCCAAAGTCTGGCCTAAGATAAACGCTCGTTTTGCAGGCTCAAAAGGAATCGACCAATCGCAGTACGGGGATCCACTCATTGATATAGCCCTCTGGAAGTATCCTTTTGACATGGGCGAAACGACATGATACATCACCGAAGCGCCACCTGCACTCTGGCCAAAAATTGTTATCATGTCAGGATTGCCACCAAATTTATCTATATTCTTTTTTACCCATTTCATGGCAGCAACTTGGTCTTTTAAGCCCATGTTGCCAGGAACCTCTTTGTTGTCCATACTTAAAAATCCCAGAACATCCAGTCGATAGTTTATAGTTACAAGAACTACCCCTTTCACAACAAGAAAGTCAGGCCCTAAAGTGTCATCGTTTCCAGACCCAAATTTATAACCTCCTCCATGGATGAAGAACATAACTGGCAGTAGCGAGTCAGCCGTAATGTTTGGCGTATAGATGTTAAGAAATAAACAGTCTTCACTGCCGGGTAAATACAAATTTATCAAGTCATTTACTTGAGGGCACATCTCTCCATGTTCTGTTGCATTTCTTACTCCGTCCCAAGGTAATGGTGGTTGCGGTGCCTGAAAATATGTTTTTGCTCTGTTTAGATATTTTACTATAAAATCATCGAAAATGTCTAAGAGTGAATATAAATTGATAACACTTAGTACACCTGTAGTAGCAATAATTAAAAGAAATATTTAAGTATAATATTTACGTTATTTTAATCAACAACTGGTAGCCTACCTATAATGCGTATTCTTTTATTGATAAGACTAAAGTTCGTTAATAGCTATCAATAAAAAAGAACAATTACAGTCTGACTCGCATACCGAGGGTTCCGTAAGCCAACAAACTTACATATAAGTTTGTACGTACATAGTTAGTACGTCCATCTCGGGAATAGATCCTTGAATCCTCCTCCTCCTGATCCTTTTTCGAAAATCAAGCTTAACTTTGCAGTTCTAAAAATACTCCCCCATACATTGATAAAGAATAAAGTGAACTTCCCAACCACAAAATATAAGTTTGTAATCACAAAAAAAAAATCTTGCCCTATTTCAAGTTTCAATAACCATTGGCTTTACATTTAATTTGCCTTAAAATTTAAAATTTTATTAACATCTAACGCTTAAATGGTCGTATCTTTTGATTACGTTGACTGAAAAGTTTAATTTTTTTGCAGTTTTAAGGAATTGCATAATTAAAAAAGGAATGTTAATTTCAACTCCATTCCTCCACGGGTACCCGAGAAAAAGGGTCTTGACAGGTAGACGGACAACTAAGTGATCCTATAAGAGTCTTTTTGAAGAAACGGAACCCTAAAAAACATTAAATCTGTTGACAGAGGCAAAAAAGATTCTGAACTGAAACATAATTTAAAAATGCATATAGTTATAAAATTTTGTTACTTTACGTAATCTTACCTTAAATCTAAGCGATCCTACAGGCGGTTTAGCATATGGAATACCCTTGAAGCTGTAGTAGCTCCCTTGTTTCAATACTGTATCTAGTTTCTGGCCTGATAACGTGCCTTGTTTCACTTTGACTAAAACTCTTTCGGCATATACATAGTGAAGCATACTGAGAAAAACAAACCAAAAGAATTACATTGTACACAATATTTCAAATACTATAAAAATCTTTCGTTAAATTCAGCGTCCAATCCATAACAGCGGTGACGTAACTGAGACAAACTTTTCACCTTCTGAGAATTTGTTCAGATGTGCGTTTCCTAGTTTGAAGACGCCTAAAGTCCGTTCTTATTAATAGTTGTACAAACCATAACAACATATCTCATATAATCATGATAGAGAAGGTATAAAATTATATTTTTCCACAAACAGAAAGTTTTCATATCTACACAGAATAATCTATTTTCTTCGAAATAATATTTTTTTCAGAAATAAAAGTTTTCAATCGACACAGAATAATATATTTTCTTCGAAATAATATTTTTTCCACAAATAGAAAGTTGTCGTATGTACACAGAATAATCAAATTTTTTTTCTTGGAGTGTTTGATACTACTAATCATATTTTATACTAAATTTTTTTATCATTATTAATTAAAATACAAAGTCTTAGCTTAAATATTACTTTTTAGCAGCATGACTCGTTTCTTGCTGCTATAACAGAATAGAAAAAATAAAACAAAAGGAGAATATAACGGAAAAGGAACAAATTAATGCTTACAGCAAAAACTTTCATCTTGAGACGCGCCGATAGCTCAAGATATTATTGGACAGAAGGGGCCAAAAATATGACCAGGCAAATTATGTTATATCTAAGTGTATGTCACGTTACAGTTTATTATTTTATTTAAAATATGAGATACCCCATGAGTGTACGGGGTTTTTTATATTTTAAACATAATTGTAACACAGACTAATTAGTTATGACTTGGAATAAAACTAAAACTTAAAAAGTACTTACAACGTTATTGTCAGGAGAAGTAAAGTAAGAAATTTCATCTTTGCGATAACTATTTAAGTATACGCAAAAGAGTTGCTGAAGCGACTGCCTGCTGTGATAATACTTAAAATTTTAAGTTTCTGTGTTATATATATGATGATATATTAGAATTTATGAAGGTTATATGAATAAGCAAAGAAAAATTCGCGCGTCTGTGTTGTTGATGTCTGTTTCGGATTTTTTTTAAGACACTTAACATAATATATCTCCTGACCTTAATTATTATATCACCGTAAAATGTTGGCGTTTTAATATTCTACTTAACATGTGCCTCTCCAAGATATGAAATTATGAATATTAAATATATTAAACCAATTATTCACACACTTGTAGATTACATATTAGTCTCGGTGAGTTCACATTTTGTACTAAATGACAAATAACGTCTTGTATACATAATTCGCTTTATATTACCAGGTGTCTTTAATTTTCCTCATAGAATATGCGTTAAAAATATGTATGGAGATGAATATGAAAAAATATTTAACTAAAAAGTTGTAAAAGAAACTAAAGAGTGATAAAAGGAGATCAAATTTTTCATTGCAAACACTCACATACTTTCCACTCTGATAAGACAATGATCGGTGCGAGTAAACGTTTCCAAGAGTAAAATTGTAAGCCGCCCGTTTTCTAATCTATCTTTATGCTATACGCCTTGTATTTCTTCAGTCAGATAGTTCTAAACTTAATCCCAATAATCACTAAAAACGAAAAAAAAGAGAAATAGGCGAAAATGGTTCATAACTGTTTTGTCTTTGCCTATTCAAACTCGAATATATGTTTTTTAATTAAGAATACCGAGTAACGTGGGTCCCGAACTTCTAGTATTCTTGTTAACCCCTCTAGCTAAGCTGAAATGCTTGTGTTAGGAGTGGTTTCACGTTGGTAGTCCACGGTTCGAACACGCAACCACTTAATCGCAAGTCCGACGCCTTAGCCTAAGCCCTAGCATAAGCTACCGCCGCTTTATTATATAGACTACTTCGACTTCGATCTCAAATATCTGGCGTTTGGTTAGGAATTCCCAATTCAAACTAATTTCAAATTTAGACTTGTGTATGTAATCTTGTAATTTAGTGATTAGTTTATTTTCGCACCATGACACTGGCGCTGCCGCAACAGCTCGAAGGATTAATTATGTGTACCGGGAAGCAACTGTTAAAAAAAGCGGTACGTTTTTGGTTCCAACGTTTTCGTTCTGGAAATTTTAATCTACAGAACAAACCTCGTGGACTGGAGACCATATTTGACAATGAGAAATTAAATGGGATTGTAGAAGTGGATCCATCGCAAACCACATCAGAATTAGCGCAGGTTTTGGTATAAGTTATACAACAATTTTAATTCACTTAAATCAAATAGGAAATGTGTAAAAGCTAGAAAAGTGGGTAGCATGAATTGAGTGAAGCAAACTAACAAACACGCCTTGAGTTTTCCGTTACATTACTCAACCATAACGAGAGGATCTTGAACCCTATTGTTACTTGTGATGAAAAATGGATACTATACAATAACCAAAAATGCACACCAGAATGATTGAACCTAGGAGAACCGGCCAATTCTTGCGCCAGCCGAAAATTTACTGAAAAAAGGTACTGGTGAGTGTCTGGTGAACTAGTGCTGGTGCTGTTCACCAGCACCAGCACTAGGTCACAGCACAACAGCTTCCTAAAATCTGGGCAGAACTGTATAGTCAACAATTGCAAACAATGATTTAATTTAAGCTAGCCGTTAAACAACCCTGACTAGTCAATTGCTACTTTAGGACAACGAAACAACATACACCATACTCCCGGACCTTGGCTCAACAGATTACCATTTGTTTATTTTGTTGCTAGAAAAAAAATCTATTCGCATGGGGCAGTCCAAACCGCCTTCAAATATTTCATTGATTCTCGCTCTACCTATTTTTTCAGCTAGGGAATTAATGAACTTCCTATCAAATGACTGGCCTTTTGGTCTAGTGGTTAGTGACCCTGACTGCTGCGCCAGAGGTCGTGGGTTCGATTCCCACCCTAGTCTGGGTGTTCTTTGTGTCCGTTGTTTATATGTTTGTAAAGTCCCCCGCGACACAGGACTATTTCCTAATGCGGGAGTTGTCTTTTTAAAAAGAAAAAAAAAATGGCGAAAGTGCATAGATAACAATGGTTATATACCGTTTACATTTGATTAATTCAATTAAAAAAAACCTTTTCCACGCCAATTTCATAAGAAATCGAAAGGATATCCATTCACTCACTCATCTATTGACTAATCACGAAATCTGGAAAACTATTTGACCTATGAAAATGAAATTTGGCAGAGAGGAGGAATTTTAAGACGGGACCAGCTTTAGGGGTTTTAATGGCCCTCGGAAGTTTATATGAAAGTCCATGGTTTTCTGTACTAGAGACCTGCAATTTGACAAGGAGATTATAGGTAGGACACGTGAGCTTCGAACGGATTTTGCGACATGGCAGGATTAAGGAGTCTAAGGGCTTTCTCAAGTATATTTTTTTATAAAAAATACTAGTAAAGTGGGTCACACATTACTATTACTCTTGTTAACCCCTCCAGCTAAGCTAAACGCTTGTGTTAGGAGTGGGTTCACGCAGGTAGTGCACTGGGTGAGGTTCGAACCCGCAACCACTTGATCGCAAGTCCGACGCCTTAGCCATTACGCTACCGCCGCTTTACATGTAAGTTGTGAGTTTTTTGTTCTAAAGACCTCAAATTTAGCAGGGCGGTAGTTTAAAGGTAGAACACGACTAAGAATGGATTTTGCCACAGGGCCGGATTAAGGACTCTTTTATGTGATTATGAGTTCTTGGTTTTTTGCTAATAGAGACACAAGGCTGAGTTATTCTGGTTTAGTATGTAAATTTAATAAATAGAATAATATATAAGATTTTTGGGCCTAAGGGACACTGTATCGAAACCTGAAATAGTACACTATTTCAAGATTTGATACAGTGTCCCTTAGGCCTGAATACATTCAGACCATCATTCTGAGTCAAAAATCATTGGAATTTTCTGCCGGAAATGTTTTTTTTTTTTATTTAACAGTTTTTTGCTTAAAAGTTATATCACAATGAGTAAACAGAACATTTGACCGAAAAAAATGTAATAAATACCGCATATGGTCAAAAACTGTAGTGTAATCAATTAAGCAACATTTAAACTTTTTATGCAATCAGCTGGTCTTGGTGCCGAACATTTAAGGTCATTCACCGTACCGCACAAAACAAATACCTACACATGTTGCATGTACATTGCGTAGCGCCAAATGAAACTAATGCCTATAAATCCTTAATCTCGCATTTTAATGATGAACTGACTTTTGTATTGTGTTAAGTATAAACAGAAAGAGGTTATGGTAAGTTTTTCACGTAGCTCAAACTTACACGCTGTATGTTTAAAATGAGGCAGCAGAAGCAGGCTTTGTATCGCATGCGTGATAAAAATAACGATAACCGATGAAATCAACAAGGATATATTTTATTCATGAGAATCACATAAATACAGCAAAAGACTCATATCCAAAGGGTAACAAGTTGAAACAACTTTAATTTCCGGTAAATTAACATTTCGACAGTGTTCGCCGAGACAGGAAACGAAACGTGCCCTTTGAATTAATGTGAACCCTTTCACAACGGGATGTTTGATGAAACCTTTTTACTTGCAGATTTGATACTTTGCGCTAAAGAGATACTGATCAAATACATTCTTTTAAAATGGCTGGCAATAGCCATCTTAGCAGATATCAGTTTTATAATATTAAGATATGGGGATCACGTGAGAAGCCTTGTCAAAATTTTATAAAAACTTGTATAAATGTATTACTTATTATTCTGAATCTGAATATCATTCTGAATCAAATGATTGAAAAGAATATTTATGTTTAAAAATATTGTATAAATCTGGATATATGATGATTAGCAAATCAAGACTTATTTATATTGAACATAGTAAAGTACCTCGTATGTTTCGGACAAATAATCCTATTATAAACTAACTTATGCTTAATGGTATATTTGCAACTATCGCAAACTATTTTATGGCCCAAACCGTTTCGCAGCTATACCAAGAATGAGTGAAGATTTTCCTATATTCACATGTAAAAAATACCTTTTTCGTCGTAATACGTCATTATTGACATAACCACCAGTTAGCGCAACAGCAGTTCCAACGTATATACGCATTTTAGCAACTGGTAACAGAACATATAGATAATAGAACCTGTAGTGACTTTAAATCAAGCATCTAATTTGAGTTTCCCTATAATTAAAAGAACATCGATATCAAAAGTTTCTCATTATTATATTATATTATATTATAAGGTGTAAATAAAAACCACAATACAATAAACAATTCTAAACCCATCTGATTTTCTCTTTTCAAATCCATTGTTTGTAGACAAACTCCATTGGTTCTCAACTATCAATCCTTGTCAGTCTTTTCATTACCCGTACCTAGCACTAGCATAGTTAATCGCACCACAACGTAGCATTCTAAACTGTGAATGTCCAGCCCCCTTCGCCGCATTGACCACATTCAATCGCTCGGCCTCTGCACCCCTCGACCTCAGACATTGAGAACCCTTCAGGGAATTCCGAACATCCAAGGATGGTTTTTTAATTCCGGCTCTATTGCAGATGCACAATGTAGTGAGTAGATAAGAATGAACTCTTTTGTTGCATTCCCTTGATACTGGTGGGAAAGCTGTACTTATACGGAATACCTATTGTCGAATAGAGAGTCATTTGTAAGTAAGTGAAAGTATTTATAAACAGTTATACTATACAGTCAACTGTTTGGGAGTTATTGAAACACAACTTTTATAACAACAAGTTTACCAGACTTGTAAATTGGGACTTAATGGCGATAACTATTACAAGGCACACAGTCGTGAAAGTTTAAAAACAAATAGTTAACTACATTTTCTTAAGAGAAACTTTAAGTGAACTCATTTAATCAGTAAACGGTTCAGGAGTCGGTATTGAAATAAAACTCATAACCAAAGGTTTATATATCAGAATTGATAAGGGTCAAGTAGAAAATAACAAACAGAATAATAATCATATCAGTTCAGTCCGTACCTTATTTTTGAAACGAGACGGCAAAATTCCAAACTAATTCCAGATGGAAATCTTGGATCTTTGCCGGACTTCGAATACTTTTGATTCTCTAGAGAATAGTCTCGGGATTGTACGGAATATTGGAATGAATACTGAATAACGAGTATTTTAGATAGTTTTATTTATTTATATCGTTGAAGATATTAATAGTAAGGTAATACCTTAATATACATAATATAACAGATAATATATTATAACAGTAAAACATTTCTAATGAAAGATAATATTGATGATGGTTGATAAAACAGAGCTGAGCCTTTACTATGGTAACCGGACTGCTGATAAACATACTTATATATTACTAAAACATACAAGAACAAATTATCGTGCTCATCACATAATTATTTGTTCCGGGACCTGAAACCTCTGGCTCAGCAGTCAGGATCACTAACCATTTGACGAAATAGGCCCGTCATGTTTAAGTTAATTTTAAAAATTAATTTTACTAAAACATCGAATGTGTTAGAATGACTTAAATGTATAACTACTATTAACTACATCCACTATCATTTATAGACGAGTGAGATGTTTTATAGTATTTTCACATTTAACAGATGCTTTATTCATGATCATTAATGATCAAAGAAATATAAATGATAGAAAAATATAATTTATCACCACCACTTACTAGCATTTACCCCAACACTTAGCGGACGGAAAAATACTTCAGATAAAACTGTGATAAATTATCTCTCAGATACCATCGAATTACATTATGGTGGCTTTATATTTCCCATAACTAAGGTATTATCTATAGAGAATGCTTTCTCGAGTTTATTTTTTTAATATAGACTAAGATGAGATGTAAGTTTTTATCTTAACATAGTACATATAAAAGAAAGTCTATATAAGGTGATGGTTAAGAAACCTTTGACAGAATTCATAGAAATGTATTAAAAAAAGAAGGTATTTAAATTTATCCCAATTTATTTTTTACTGAAATGGATGCAGAAAGTGCTGTGTAAAAAGTTAAATAACACCCCTCTTTTTCTGTCAAAATCAAACGTCTACACTAATTACACACCTAAATTCACTATTCTTCTTCTTTAATCAAGAACAATAACAATACTTTCACTTACCTAATAAAACTCCGATAACATTTTACGTATAGTAAAAAAAAATCCTACTCGTATACTTACTCGTATTTCCTCCTATTTCCTTTACACCCCATCCATTGGTTTGAAAGTTCTCATATTGCATGGATTTATCAATTTGATGAGGCCGCAGCTATCGGCGCATAGCTACTGATTTATTTCGCCATCAGAAATGCCTGTCCACCATTTGTGTTGAGTTATAAATAGAGGTAAATAATGGTCTGTTATGAAGATACTTTATAGATGAAGATAACAACAGTCGGTTGAAAACAACTAAACAAGAGAGCTATACTTACTTACTAATACTAAGAACTAAAGTAAAATGCGTATTGTAAAGTTATTTAATAGCGAATACAATTAAAATACAACAAATTAACATGATTGTAAAATAGTCTGAATTATTGATAAAAAACTCGATAATTGTGGGATATTTTAAATAGTTACATTTGGTCCCATATGCCGCCTGAAATAGGTGAATTAAAAGTGATCCGTTTGGCTTAGTTCAGATCAGTGTTATGAAAAAATACTGCTGTCGTATTTATGGTTAACAGTTAGTTTTTACTTTATTTATAACAGGTCATACGTACGCCGAACAAAATATTCCATTAAAGTTTTTATTATAGGGTGTCTCATAAGACATATAAAACACTTAAATAGTTACGAAAAAGTTGAACATTGTTGAAAGTTTTAATTAATATACATACATACACTCATGCCTGTATTCTCAAAGGTGTAGGCAGAGGCGTATTGAATTAAAGATCGGAAAATTGGGATGGGAAGTTTTAATTACTTTTAATATAATTGACTGGCCTGTTGGTCTAGTGGTTAGTGGCCCTGACTGCTGAGCCAGAGATCGTGGGTTCGATTCCCACCCAGGACAAATAATTGTGTGATGAGCATGATCATTTGTTCTGTGTCTGGGTGTAATTTATCTATAATATGTATGTATTTAGAGATATATAAATATGTGTGTCAGCAGTCTGGTTACCATAGTACAGGCTCTGCCTAGTTTGGGATCAGACGGCCATGTGTAAGATGTGTAAAGTTACTATTATTATTATTAATTAAGTACCTACATAATTGATTAGTGGAACAGAACTATCGATAATTTATTTGCGTAACCTAACATGCATAGTGATGAAACGAATGTTGATTTTTCACATTCGCGAATGCGAATGTTGACTTTTCAAATAAAGCAAAATGTACCTACATGTACATATGTGTTGACATTTCGCATCGACTTTTATTAATCCGAGTCACAATTTTTTTTTTAAATGTGATCATGAAAAATATTTGTATTAAAAAATATGAATACTTCTGTGATGGATGGTATAGCCGGACAATATTTGGTAATTCCTCCAACAAGTGTGTCCACTGAAAGAGTTTATAGTAAAGCTGAACTTCATCACATATGTACCTCAGTTTCTTTTTTGAGTTTGTGTTTCAATATCCCTTATTGGTAAACAAAATATGTATAAGTAGTGGAAGAATATATAATTTTAGCAAAATAATCAGATGTCAGAAGTTTAATTTTGTTCGATATAGTTTTATTATACCACGTCGGTGATAATTAAGCATACATCATATACATAATACGAGTATATATCATGCATCAGGCAGGCCGACTGATGGAAGCCATTACCGTAGCCGATAAACGCCTACAACTCAAGCGGACTCGTATACGCGTTGCCTACCCTTTAAAACCAGTACACAGCTTTCTTAAAAACTCCCATACTGTAGTCCGGGTAAACTTTGGCCAGGAGCTCATTTCACAGCCGGAACGTTAGTGGGATACCTCTGAAACCGTGCCAGTGGCGAGTAGTGCGGTGGTAGATTGCGACCGTGGGCATCATGTCAAACTGTCCCTCGGAGCACAACCCCTTAAACAAGCGGTAGACTAGCAAAATTTGTGGACAATTTTAGGCTCTAAAATTTCATAATATATCTGAACATTCCTTGACTTATAGAAAACTAGATATTTGCAAAAAAAAACAATTCTTTTGACCTTTGTCCTTAAACATCTGAAGACGTGGACATGAAATTATGTAAGACTTTTGAGACAACATTTAGAATGTCAAAATAACCGTTCATACAACTTTCCAGCTTATCATCTATTTTTCCAAAGTTGATATTCTTTTTTGGCTTAAGTAATTGACTTGTCAAATTTATTTTCTATTAAAAAGTTTTTTTTTTAATATCTGAATAATTTTGAGTAAGCGCCAAACATACAAACAGACTCACAATTATTTAGACATTTACACAAGTGTAGGAGTTTAGTTAGAGTGAAAAGATTATTTTTCACTTTTCAGTTCCTTTCTTCTTCCATCGGTTTATTTTTTGGTAAAAAGTTTTCTATTTGTGTTTTTGTGTCTAAAAAGTCTCGGGTATGTTGTAGTATCATAAAAACTACATATGTGTGCTAAGTTACAACAAAATTGGTTCACAGGTGAAAAGTCAATGGGTGAACAATCAATTTACCCCTATTTTTCCACCCTTCGGGTTGCAATATTTATTTGAAATTTAAATGTAACTTCGCATCTTTTTTGCGAATACCAATGCGAATGCGAATGTCAACAATTATGCGAATATTCGTGAATGCTTATGCTAATATGTTTATTGCATCACTAATATGATATAAAAACTAAAATATTTTGGTGTATTTTTTTTTTTATCATGTACGTGTACGTACAATAGAGTCACACCTTTAATTGTAATTCTCCTTTGTAGTAGTGGGTCCAACTGGTCAATGTATTTTTCTAGCCATAAAATTAAGATTGTTTCGTGTTGGTTGGACGCAAGCAACATTAACCTTAAATAGTTTCTTTTTCCTTTTTTCATAAACCCCTCTACTATTTAAAAAGCTTAGTTTGAAGCAAAACACGACGGCTTAAAAGTTTAAATCGAAGTCACGTACACACAAAATAAACAACTTAAATCAAAATACCCAAATAAATGATCAAGTGGCGCAGAAATATTGACAGAATGCTTGAATTTTACTTACGCTGTCAAAACCATTAGCAACCCTTGTTACTGTTTCATAAGTAAAGCTCCTTAATAATCTGAATTAAATGGGTCGTTGCGTATATTTATTGTAGACATAGTACGTTAATGTAACTCTTTTATCGCTTACAGTTATTTAGAGGCCCTGTATATAATAATAAACAAAGAGTGAACTTCCCTTTTTCGCTTTAGAAAACTTCACCTGCGTTCGTTCCTTTTTTTATGATGTACTTTTTACAAACACCCTCTTTAACGCAGCAGACTGTTAACCCTTCACTGTTTGTCAGCAAGCGTGGAACATGTAGATGTTTAAAATTAGGTATCGTTCAAACACCTTTATTTTGAGCCAGCTGTATCCCGCGGCTGAGCCCCTTTGCATCACCATGCAAAGGGGCTCAGCCGCGGTTCTGTTCGCTGTTCGACATAGATTGAACCTTTGGATATATTAACTCGATTTAAGATATAACCTCTTTATCTTTATAACGCTATAATTCTACATACAGCTACCTATATATTTAGGTGGTTAACTGAGACAAATACAGACTTCGTTTGTTACAAGGCTTTGTTTCTAACTATAAAACATTTAATGTCACCCAAAACCACAAACAATACTTCAACAGAACGTCAACAATAATTTTCACCAAGCAAACTGTGCCAAGTATTCCGGGTAGATTATTGAAAGACAAAAACATTTGCCTACAAAAGAGCGGGAGTGTTTAAGCCATCAAACGCATCATCGTGGAGTTTGCGTCTGCTATAGACGGAAAATATATTCTTTGACAGCTTTGCTTGTGATGAATGCTACTTGAGCGATCTGTTTTAAATCCATTTAATGTATATTTTTGACACATCAAGAAGCTTCAACTTTGAGTATTGTTTACAAATAAATCTTTGCAATGGATAAACACTCAGTTTCCTTATTAGCATTTTAAATGTTATTAATTTAATTTATTTTGTAGGAGGTAGTTACAATTAGAGCCGTGTGGTTGAGGAAAACTTCCACTACTGAAAATATTTCTGTTGATAAATAGTCCTTTACAAGTACTAAGTGTATTAAAATATCCTAAGTCATCAAATCAATCGCTTAGTTCATTAGTTATCAGTTATCAAATACGAAACTGGATTAATAATATTATTCATATTTAGGTACATACATACATTATTGCAATTAAAGATGGCTGCAACTATCTCTTACAGTTGGAGTACTGAGTTACATAATGGCCTAGTTCTAATTGAGTCTGTCTAGACACTACTCAACAGTTAATCGCATTAAATCTAACGGAGTACGTTTGCTTTGATTATCACAATAATTTGATGTTCTACAACTGTTCATCTTCATGTAAAGGTAAATTAATAAACTGGGTCGATTCCCAGTTTATAGAATAGAATTATGGAATTTTTTACTCCCACTGAAAACCTTTTAAGATCTTTTTACGATACAATACACAATACATTTATGGCACACCACAATGTTACAAAGTTGTTATAAAAGAAGATAATACAGTTCATTCGTCAATAAATTCATGCACCCTAAATATTGTGCTGGCCGTTTTATTTCATACTGAATTATCAGGTGTTCGTTAATCAATTTCAATAGAAATATTTCAACAGACAAACAGATGGACAACAAAGTGATCCTATAAGGGTTCCTTTTTTCCTTTTGAGGAACGGGACCCTGAAAACCAATAGACCAAAAAAGGAGAAAAAGGTACTGAACTGTTTTGTTTTTCCCTATATATAAATTAATGAAAACTCTATTTTTCCAAATTATTTTATTGATAAAACTAAAGATTTATAATACGTCGTTGATAAAACATAAATTTGGTTATTGCACATAAGTACTAGTAAGTTTATCGGTTGGTCTTTAATAAATAACAAAACATTCAGATATTTTATTACAATTATATTCCGTTCTTCATTAAACTGTTTAAATCACCTATTACTCATTGCGCTTCGGGCTTTGCGATGACTTCAAACAGGCTAGTAGTAGGTACCTATTGCCTTTTTAATGTTACCTATTACATTAAAATTGTTACTAATATTGTAGTCTTTTCAATTAAGTTTGTAATTAATTATTTTCCACTTTCAGTTCACAATATAAATACTCTACACTTATAATATTACAACCAGTATAAGAATTTCCTGACAAAGTCACTTCAACTTCTAAAAAAATATAACAAGTATGTTAAATTTTCTCGAAATTATTCGAATGAGTGATTTTATTAGTACTAATAAATTGTTCGGGTGAACTCAAGTACTGTTAAGTAATCAAAAGCTTGCTAATATGGAAATGGAAGCTTTCGTTGCAGATTACACTTAATTTGGTTATTTGAATAAGCTTCATGCTATATGAGTATCATGTGTGTGTGGTGTGCGTGTAATATAATTATTTTCACTGACTTCATTATGGTAGGTGGTTGTCAAATCGGTTGTGAGTTTTTATTTTATTCCACAGGTTATAATTTGAAAGCTCATAAATATTTATAAAGGTTGACAGGGTGGTCGGTTGTACTTTAAAAACGTGTGTAAAGTAACTTTTTTTTTTACAAATAAAAAAAAAAGTTATTTATAACCATAACCTGAACTCGCTGTACAAATTAGATATTAATATGTTTTAACCTTCGCTCAAGAATACACTACTCTTATATTTAAAAATGTATACAGTATTCTTGATCGAAGATTTTAACGGTAAAGTATAACTTCAGAAGAATATTGCATGTCTGAGAGTTCTTTATATTGTTCTTGTACATTTTTTATGACTGCAAACCCGCATTGGACCACCGTAATGCGACTTTAGCTAAACCCCTATCAGTATGATGCACAGCAGTTGGTAAATTATAGGCAGGTCTTGTATCGATATTGATGAAACCAACCCAACATACCCGAAGTATACATTAATCAACAGCATAGTAAACTATTTATAAAACTAATTAGTACAATTATTTCACAATTGGTGAAAATATCGCTTCACACACAAAGTCCAAACCACCGAGCAAACCAAAATTATCCATAGGATCAATCTGATTAGATAACGGACCGATATATACTAAGACTTGTTGAATTGATTAAGGTGAACAGTAGGGGATTAAGCGACAAAATTCCGTTTTTAATTAACACTTGCTTGTTACGTTCGACATAGTAGGGAATGAACAAAAATTGGCTGGCACACGACGCCGACACGACTGCTAAATTGCTGGAAACTTATTGCACGAAAATATACCTATTTTATTTTCGTGTTGTAATCCAACCCCGGTGTTGTTAACTAGTGCAGACACCACCTTTCTGGTATATAGCTACTTATATCTTGACGTATCATTGTTTGATTAAAAATGAACGAATTTACTTTGTTTTTATTATCTAGTAGTTTAAAATGGAATTAGGGAATCTTTAGTACGGGACCTCAACCACGAGACATTGCAAAACCATCTTCATAATTAAATGAATTCCTGGCATAAGTTGCCATTTTTTTAATTCTCTACGCTAATATTACAAAAGCAAAACCATTGTCAGTTTTGGCGTGTATACAAGGTATAATTTTTGAATTGAAAACTACTTTAACGGCGTTGTGCACTTTTTGGGATGGGTAAAAAATGCTAAACTCGCGTCAGTACACGTGACCCTGATCGAAAATGTGTCCGCGTCAGGACACGTGACCCTGATCGAAAATGTGTCCGCGTCAGGACACGTGACCCTGATCGAAAACGTGTCCGAGTTTCATACATTTAAAAAAATATTTTTACGCCATCTGTGGATTCTATATATATATTTATATATATATAAACAAATTATCCATATTTTAGCTAGGGCAAATTTCACAGATGGCACAATTTGAATTTCGACTTATTACAATATTTACTATAGGTATTTATTTTCACTTCTGTCGGCAGTCCAAAAATAGGCAGTCATGCCTATTTTTTTTTTACCTCCTTTACGCTGAAACAAATTTCGATAGTTTTTTCTTAAAGTTATTTTGTACCCAGTATTAACACATAGCCACGAATATCAGTGCAGCGCTATATCCGCTTCAAAATACATACGTAGGTAAAACCGTATATCTTGAATTAATTTGCGAGTTAAATCTACGTAGTCTCGTACGAGTTAAATCCAGATAGTTTGCTATACTACAAACTCAAAACATACATCGAGGAAGCATTATCACTATCCAAGTTAAGTAAAAAGCCCGTACCTAATCGCTCAGGTACTCTCACGTTCAGAATTGGCACGAGAAGTATTTTCACTCTTCCGTTTTAAGGTTGTCAAGCATATTTTTATTTATTTATTAGTCGTTATTGCCAACTGATATTCTTATATACAATTTATACTTATATAACTTATATATACTTTATACCTCCTCCAGTTTTTTTCAAGTCTTCTCTCATTTTAGTCATTCTGTTCCATAAAGAGCCTGAAATATTTTAAATGTCAAAAAATTTACAATTTTCTTTTTGTTTGGTATCTAGTTCACTTTGTTATGTTTTTTGTAAATTTATCTCTATTTTCTCTGAGCATGAGGCCTTCCCATCTCCATTTGAATTTGCGGTTCAGATGCTT
This sequence comes from Callimorpha dominula, assembly GCA_949752705.1. Lineage (NCBI taxonomy): Eukaryota > Metazoa > Arthropoda > Insecta > Lepidoptera > Erebidae > Callimorpha > Callimorpha dominula. The sequence goes on from OX457005.1 coordinate 8,103,373, forward strand.
ATATCTTTCAAGCATTATTTTCTTTCACACCATATTCCTATTTTTAATATTTTATCACTCTCTCCATAACCTTAATTACGATCTAACTCTTTAGCTAAAGGAGGTAACTTATTTTACGATATTTTCATCACACTGTTAAAGCAACATATATCTTCATTATTCAGAAAGCATATGGGAACTTTTTGCTGACAGTAAAAAAGATGAAAGAGAAATATTAAAATTCTCTGGTTTGTTTGCCTGATTCATAGTTGTTTGACCAAAGGTCGTTTTCTGTACATGACGTCAGGAATGTCAGTTAAAGTTACTAATTTGTATTCTAAGAACTCATTTGGTGGTCTTGTTAGAATGACGAAATCAACAGACATGTGCGAATTAGTTTTTCTAAGAAGAGTTCGGTTAGTGCATATAAATAGTGATGTAAGTGTTAAACACGTAACTTGTAAGTTATGATCAAGGGATTGTTTTTCTTTTGTTATGCATACTCCCATATATTCGGTAGGTATATACGGTGCGGTATAGAGCCTTATAGTTAAGTTTATTTACCAGGTACGGGAGGTATTTCCAGATAAGTCACTAAAGTATCAATAAAGGAAGTTTCTGTAATCCAATGGTTTGCCTCTTATAGCTAAGAAGTCGATTGGGCGCCGAGTTCACAATCATACCTTCCAAGTAGATCCTACTAGGTGTGTTAATATCTTTTAATTAATTAATATAAATTGTTAGAGAAGTTTACAAAGTAACATTAGGTATTACCATAGTAGATACAATGCTAACAATGACGTTTCTTTCTCAGGACCTTTGAAATTTATGTCAAAAAATACATATGTATCGTAATAATAGTCAACACCGCAGAAACCGAACATCCCTAGCGGAAAGGGTTGTGTAATCGTTTTCCTGCATACCACTTTTGAGCAACGTACCTTTTAAATATGGCTGCAACAGACGCAAAAAGTTTCAATTGCTTTAACGGCCACTTGCGTATAATTGTCGCTGTAATGACACTACACTAACGGCAAGCACGAACCTAACACCGCTTTCGTTTTTTTATTTATATACATACTTTAAGGTTTATGATACATAATTAGTTATTCTCGTCCGTGAAATTAAGCGGATCAAATTAGCATATGTGCAAAAAAATTTCAAGATCATTATGGATAGCCGTTAGTACGTATCCTAAGGAATCCAAAGTTAAAGAATATTAAATTATATACTATATTAAATTCTTTATAGTCCTCTAGATTGTGAGAGAGGCACTGCCATCTAATAACAGTTAAGTAATTACAAGTACAATTACAAAGTTTACTCATTTCAAATTTATGGACGAACCCTAAAAGTAAATGATAATTTAGCTGCACCACGCCTTCAATCTTGATAGACCTCAAGTAATGAGCATTTAAGACTTCCTTGGTTTTGATTGTGGAGTTTTGTGTAATGTTGTCTGATACACGTATTGAAGGCAATTAATAACATTGTCGTGTCAGAAGGTTACTTTAGACTAAAGGTTTCGATATAATTTTGAATCGTACTAATTGTTTATCCCTGACCATGGGTGATTAAAACAATTTATTGACGCATTTTAGTAACTATTTATTTTTATTATATTTATTTACAATGCAATATTTGCTGTTTAATATGTGGTCGTAGCAGGTATACTCCTTTCTAGGTCCAAATCGACCGCCATGAGGCCTATTTGACTGACATCTTCATTTTATTTTCACATTGGCATGTCTGAGATTCTGCCACCTCGTTTTGCGGAGACGTTACATACGCAAAATAGACCTGCCGGATAAGGAAGTTTTATAAATTATATTAGTATTCTTCTGTCCCGCCGAATTGGCCACAGGGACCGATCTATAAATGTTGTACGGCCACACTGAGTGCTGCAATATAATCGATGGTTAAGGCAGCCTGTTGCCCTAGTCATAGCAGATTCAAGGTGCCCTTCGTTCATTAAAAGTATATAATTTCAATAGTATATAAGTACTTTAGAAGGTATAAAGTAAACTCGTGCGTTCTCAATTCTAAAGAAAAAATAGTAATGTATAGTATTTGCTTGTAATATTCATATAACAATTAACATGAATTAGCAGTAGCATTCATACGTTGTACGTTGTATAGAGGTGACTGTACTACTATAGTTATAGGGTAGACTTCGAAATGCCATATAAGTAGTCCCCTCAACTCGCGAAACCTGCCACCAAGATTTCCATAATAAGAACATTAAGTCTTATTTAAAATGCGGTCTCACGATATTCTACGAAACAATACTTACATTCTGTTTACTTACTTTGCTTTACAAACATAGAAAAATAACAAATGGTAAAACAATGTATTAAACTAGCCTTTTAAATTTAGGGTGTCTTGTTTGTTTATACAAGTATTGCCGCTAGAAGAACTGGTAGGTAAAAACACTTAGTATTTAAGGCAGACTGCTCTTAATTGATCGTATTTGGAAGCTTGCTTGATTGCAGTGGGTTTGTTGGAAATACTAATGTAAAAATTATGTTGTATATTATAAATAAATCGATCACTTATTTAATCGGTATTATATACCTTTGATTTGCCTGACGTTTCGACTAGGTTACACTGGCCGTGGTCACAAGCTGACTCAGACCAAGACAAGTTCAATCATCTAAGTGGGAGAGCCACGCTTCGGTACGTATGAGAATGAGGGTAAATATTTTGATTAAACAAATACTCGTACATTATGTTGCATCTTGCAAAAAAAATGAGTTTTAATTTTGCAGTATAGATCGGCAATTTCATACTTTAACCCCTAATATTATAACATGCTTCATAGTTACAATATATTGGTTTAGTTTTGTGTACCTATGCATTAAATTTTTATTTATGAAAATGCATACATTGGTATAATGTTTCTTGGGATCAATGTTGTACCACCATCATTATCGCCAAGGCTTTGTACTTTATACTTAAGTGGTGGGTCTCGCAGCGGCCATAGACCCTCACTGTGGTTTGATGATGTATGTGAATAAAAAGCGCCTACCGGTAGAAATGGAACGAAAGAGCATTAGCTTCCCTTAGAATATCCCTTAGAATGCATGCACTGGACATCAGTGAGCATTGACGAACCTTCATCTTTGAAGACCGCTTTGCAGAAGACAATGCAGCCTTAGCAGGCCTGAGACGTTGTGGAGGTACGACTTATTCTGTACTTGTCCTTTTACACTTCAGAGCAAACCTTCTGACACACTGAAAAGGACAACGTCCGTCGGGGGTTCAGAGAAACTCTTTCGAGCCATACCTTGACTCCTTACTCCAAGCTTCCGTAACGGACTGTATGGTGTTATCAGGCTATTCCATTAAAATACAACCATGTCATCCCACTTTCGGAGAAGCATACTCGTGGGGATTACATCACACCGTAAAATAAAGCTCCTGATATGCCTTATACATTTTCTCAATACATATTTTAACCACTCACATAAATTAAGAAAAATGGTCTTGGCAGATACTGAGAGAAGTCATGTTTACCAAAATATTGCCAAGGCTGTTTACTTAACTAATTGGTTAAGGCACTACGTAGAACCCAATCAATATGAAGAACATAAACACACTCATAACTATAACATAGGTTTACTCACGCACATACTAAGATATTGAGTGTCAATGTTCACATTGTGATAAACCATGTAATGTAATCGTAGGTAGTGGTGCTGTACTTACCTAAAAAAATACAACATATAATATTACATTTAAACTGTATGTATGGTATTTAGAGCTTATATGAAAAAGTAAAAAAGGAAGTGAAATATTTGTAAAAGTATCACCACTACAGATTATTTAATTCAATTCATTTATTTCGAGTAACTGTGGACTCATAGTAATTGTTAGTAGCACATAAAAACTTAGCCTATGTTAGTATTAAGGTACATAATTACAATGAGATGCATGTAGCCAACAGCATAGAGTCATATATGGACAGACCATTCTGTCGGCTATCATGGCTAGGACCCTGTTAGAGCTGCTCCTTACCCGCGACACAAACGATGCTGCGCGTTTGCGTATGGTAGAATAAAAGCAGTCAACTCCTGCCTCTGCAAACATTCCCGAAGCACTGCATCGCCAGGGCAGCCCCCTCAGTCTCCTAAAGGCATTATTATATTGGATCCGAAGGGCTCCATATGATGCCAACGAATAATTCTCCCACAAGCTGCACGTGTAAAATGTTGTACAAAAAGCTTTAAACAGGGTAACTTTTACCTCTGTGGTACAGTGTACAAACCTGCGGGCTATCATATTCGCTCGCACCGACAGAGCCCTCCGTTCCCTCTCAATATCGTTATGGTCTTTAAGGTCGGAGGTAACTACATTATAATACAAAGATTATAAAACAAAGTACCCCGTCACGTCTGTCTGTTCGCGATAAACTAGAAAACTACTGAAAAGATTTTCATGCGGTTTTCACCAATAGACAGAGTGATTTATGAGGAAGGTTTAGGTGTATAACTTGTTAAGGTTTTGTGTAGAATGGCTAAAATATGATGATGATTGTTAACGATGTCGGAAAAAATCAATATAAAAATCATTTCAGTCATCAATATAAAAATCAATATAATATATGTTCTACTACCCGTGCCAATCCGGGGCGGGGTGCTAGTATTGTAGAAATACTGGACCCGCTACAGATAGATGGATTTTTCATTAAATATATTTAAATACGACGTAACTCAAAAGCAATAGCAACATGAGGCATCGTTTTCAACAACTCAAATAAAAATATTTAATACATTCACTTCGTTCGTTGCTATGAACTTCATTGAATTCTTTTTAATTTCGTCTTCAAAGGGTAAGAATAAAAATAAAACAGTTTATTTTAAAAGAACATAAAGGCATCACTACACGGTTAAGTGTTTTCCACCATCCAGGCGCACTCGGTAGAAAATTGATATAAACTTGTTGTGGGGCGCACATTTGTTCAGGTGACGACGACGGTGACTTATTTGTGCAAAGCCCGACAAACGGAATTCATACTCAAATATAAGACTTCAAAGTGCATATTGCAATGTACTGATAAACAGAAGCCAGAAAAATGCACCCTGCACTACGCATAAGTCTTGGGTACAAATATTGTTCACGAGAAAACACGTAGTGTGAAATAGCTTGCAATGGAGGTGGCACGCTTAGAGTGTTTAATATTTGAGTATGTTATACTTCGAGGATATTTATGCATGGAGACGTTACTACAAACAATGCTCTCTTGTACTATAAAGAGGATTTATGTTCGGATGACCAAAACAGGATGTTATGTCAAAGGGAAATAAAATTTGTTAATGTTTCATTAATTAGTTCTGAATTCTGTCAGCAATGTTTATAAGGTACAACACATACTACACTAAATTAACTGATTCCTATTTTTTAGTTTTATTTACTTCGCCAAATAATTTACAAAAGTAGAAATTGTCATACTTAAACATTCAATCTTACACTACTACAATAATGTTAAAAAAATGTTTTTCATATTGCTATTTTATCCCATTGCTTGTACAGTCCCAATTTACCTAGTGACATGATTATATTTAACTCATTCGCGTTCATATTTTTACTCTAAATATTTTTATTGAGTCTGTATTTGAGTCTTTGATGCAAGGTACACAGTTACGAGTATTTCCACCACACTATTGTAATAGATTACAATACAATCAGTAGACTGATAAATTTCTTGCAACAGTTGAAGACATACAAAACATAAAGGTACACTATCTATGAAATGGTTTAATCAATCGTGCTATGACGTAAGATATATCATCGTATTGTTATCGTAGGGCTATTTCTCCTTGCATGACCGATGTTATCTTGTTACATAGCAATTACTCTCTATGTTGTCGAGCACGTTTAGTTTACCTCTTGGTGTTATAGTGTAGCAGGTAAGCATACTGATATTCGAGACGAGATCGATCTAATCCATATCAAATTATTGGAAACCAATCTGAAGTTTCAGTAAGCTGTCACACTAGTGTGACTATGGAGTTATAAATCCATCAATACATACGCTTCAAGTAAGACTCCACTCTCAATTTGTTATTTGTACAGTTGCAGTATTTTATTGTTCTGCCTATAGTATCGCGCGTCAAGGTTTTATTGCTTGTCATTCTCAAACTATGTAAATTGGCATTACAGCATATGTTATTCGGTGTATTTCAAACCTTACCATTTACGTAAAATACGTCTGTTTTCACTAATTTAATTTTATAATAAATTTGTTTGACCATATTTAAATAAAAATTAAATTAGTATAATTTAAATTAATTATACGGATTATGCCTTATTTTGACAAATCTAACTCACGACGTTTAGCTTTTTAACAATGTCGTTTTTTTTTAATAATGATAACCATAATTATAATCATCGATCTGAGGGCGGCCAAAGTCTGCCTAGGTTCTCGGGGACTTCCTTCTTAGGGTATACCCGAGTCAGTTGCGATAGACTCACTTGTGATGGAACACCGTGTGGTTTTAGTCGGTTCGATTCCGACATACCACTTCACCGATAGCCATAGTGAGGTGATGACCCGTGGGGGCTTCCACACGAAAAAATAAATATTGTTAAGGAATAAAATATTAATAATCCGCAAGCGCAAACCCAATATGTCATTAAAATTTTGTTGATATTATAAAATACTACTTTACAATAATGTATATATGCAAATATTTGCGAACCATTTCACATGTCAAGATATTTGCTAAACAAACAGTTATGACAGTGATGAGATGACCTAAGATTTATCACATCCAAAACAATGATTTTAATAATCACACAGATTGAGTTTTAGGTCAAACATAATTTTTCAAACATAAGGGATTTAAGGCATATATTTACATTAACTGTAGGAACGGTTTTGCATGAATTTCATCTAGCAAGAAACAAGTAAGGAAACGCTAAGGCATTTTTTCTTATTACAATATTGATACATTAAGTACATTTAATATACCTAAATAAACGCCACCATTCAAAATTAATTACCGCAGTCACTCTCCTAAAAGTGATCCCGACTAAGTACTATCGTAAAAATTTTAACAAATTGATTCCCATGACCAGAGTTCTGTTCGCAACACTGAATATGTCGAAGTAACGAAGACAAATCCAAGTCATTTTAGACCTGACGGAGACTGCACTTTCCAATGGACACCCTAACCCAAGACAGAAAGCCATTAATTCAAGATAATGGTATTTATCTTGTCCCCTGTCTACCTTGAAGCTTGGACAGTTCGTTTAAGATAGTATAAATAAACACACTTGGTTTCAGGAAGGTAACCAGTAAAAATATAGATACATATATTGGAACAAACTTGCAGACATTTGTGAAATCCAGAAATACTCTCTTTATTTTATGATTACTTGAGGCTTCGTATACTTTTGTTCCTTTAAAACTCGTAAATACTCGTATGTAGGTAAATAAAGCATCAGTTAAATCTGTTTGAGGACAGGCTTGCAAAAACCTTTTTCAAAATCTACAACGTGTGTAATTATTTCCTTATGCTGGCATAACCACAAGGAACTCATTAATATGCAAATTTTTGCAACTTTTTGCACGCAATGCAAATCCCTTACTTGTTTTTTGTTAGAAGAAATTCATGCAAAACCATCCCTACAATGAATGCGCCTCAAATGTTTAAATTCTTTGGGTTTGAAAGATTATGTTTGACCTAAAACTTAAGCAGTCTCTGACTATTAATTTACCTTTAACTTGGGTTCTTTATTTAATCCCGTAGTTCTTTGTCAGACAATGCCTGTGGATATTATTTTGTGTTGTTGAAGTCTTGTGTGTAAAGTGGCGCCAAAAGCAAAAGTAAATAGTAGGTAATTTTTAAAACCCCAAATTGCTTTCTTCTGTGTGTGGTTGTTCCATCCTTTCTCAAGAGTATAAAAAAAACCCTGTCTTTCTATTAAGTGTAAAATAAAGACTTAATAGACAGAAGTTTACTGGATCTTAGGAAAGGATGTAATCTGTTTGAATGGAATTTTAGACAGAAAGTTAAAATTTATTTTTGAATTGGAGTCGCTGGATGAGAGAATTAAATATGCTCGTCGGAAGACCACAATTAAACAGATATTATTAGTAGTAGTACTACCTACAGACAACGGTAGCCGCTTAATTAAAGAAATAAAATTAGTTTAGGCATTTCTGGACATGGCATTTTCATCAAGTCGTTTTGGTCTTTTACTGTTGAAACAAGTAAATCAAATTATTAAATTCATTCACTCTTTAAAGTCGTGTCATATGTCAAAGATATAATTACACATAAATAGAAGAAAAATAAAAAAATCCTAATAAAAACGAATCTCCAAACGCTAGTATTCAATAGATTGATTAGATCATCAATACGTTAAGAGATAACTTTATACAGCAGTAGTTAAAAATATCCTTAGAAATGGACGAAAATAATGTCATGTTACATTCAATCTACTTTTAAAATAACGACCAATCTGCTGCTCTTCAAAAGATGACGGGATCGTCTATTGATACTATATAAAAAACGACCACATTATCGTTTTACACCGCCCGCCGTCGACCTGAAGAGTACTTATGGGTGTACTGCAGAACATCATTTATTTTAAGCTATGCGTGCTTCTGTTGCGTGCCACGACTCACGAACGCCTAATACATGCAAATAGCTCTGGCTATTTATTGAAGTATAAGTCATTTTTATGTTAACAACAAATGGCAAATCCGTCATGAAAGTACATGTGTGAATTCCTAACTTCTAACTTTAAATATTTTGTTTCTTTCCGTTTAAAGAGCACTTTATTTCGTGGTACACTCGGTATAAGTACACATAAGGATTACATGCGTGTGTATAACGTCTTGAAGAAACATGGAAACCTTACTGAGTCTGCTGAGGAACAAATTTATGTTCAATGGAGACATGATTGAATGCGTTAATCATGATTTATAACTAATGATTATTTAGTTTAGTTAGTTCATGGTGACTAATGATTTATTAGATTTAATCGTAGTCAAATAATCATGATTGACTTATTTATGAGTGGATGTCATTTGTCTTGCATCTGATAATATCATCACTGCAGTTTGCTGTTTAAACTCTCAGAAAAAATATTCAAGTAAATTAGTCATGATTAAGTTAATCATGATTGATCAATTGATTGGAAAATATAGTTAATTTTCACAACACTAAGTTAGTGTATACATATACGTATATACTTAGTGGATGTGGAAGATACCTACCAAATACACAATAGGTACCTATATTTTCAGAAATAGGATTTACACGGTAACATGCGTGTCTCGTTTCTCGTTTTTTATAATATATATAATACATAAACTTTCAATCTTATTAAACTTTTAGAGATAAATCAACATTAATTAAAATATTGATGAGTTCCAAATGACAAAGACATGTACTCACTTTTATCACTTGAGTAAATAAATTCATTACCCTCGAATTTAACATACTTTTGGTTTCACTTATAATTTAAATTTTAAAAGTATTATATTATACTTATATGCAGCTTGGCAATTGGCGTTTTGTACTGTGTTTTATTAATGAAAAATAAAATAATGTCGCTCGTTTCCGACAATGGCGACATAACTAAAAATTATTATAATATATAATGAACTTGTCGCTTTCTAACGAGTTAGTACGAAATCGGCGTTGCATCTTTGTTCACCATAAAATATCAAAGATTTATGATCGTTTGGCATACTTAGTTCAATTCGACTGAATTTTGAATTATATCGATATTCTCGCAAACAACCGATATACTAATGAAATTCGCAAGCTACCTTGATCGTGCTGTTTGTACTGTTTCTGTTACATGCACAGATATATTTCTTTTGTGGTGGTTAATTTACAAGTAATAATTTTCAAAAATATCAATTTTGTTAGTTGTTAAGGACATCTCAAACTTGACATAAAAATGGATTATGTTAAATTTATAGCCAAATGTCACTCCTGTAGATTAGTAGTGTGCTGTGGCCCACCAGTGTGCAATGTGACCGTACTGAGGCATTATAGCTCACCATTTATATCTATAACAGAGAGGCCTGGAACACCTCCAAAGCTGGTAACTGTGTAAAGTAACCACAAAACATTAAACTTAATTTTACTAACCCATACATTTCTTTTATTTTTTGATTGATTGATTCCTATGTGACTATAACAGGGTTTAGTATCAAAAGATGATATTTTTTCTTTTTTTTTTTGTTTTTAAAAAAGACAACACCCGCATTAGGAATTACTCTTGTGTCGCGGGGGACTTTACAAACATTCAAACAACGGACACAAAGAACACCCAGACTCGGGTGGGACTCGAACCCACGACCTCTGGCTCAGCAGTCAGGAACACTAACCACTAGACCAACAGGCCAGTCAATATTACACAATCCACGATCAGATCTCAAATAAAAATAATTGCTTCTTTATTCGGTCATTGAAACGAGGCCAAACAAAGCATGACTCGTGTAATCGTAGCTGTTACTGATGGCTATAAATGACCCCACATATAAATAGTAAATACGTAGCTAACGCCAACCCGTTGTACAATCTCAAATTCAGATATGACTCACCAAAGTTCAAGGTTCGGAACTACCACTAAAAAAGCAATAACGGCGGTAAAATTAGTATACATCTTTCTAATATTAGTCAGGCTCAATTACCCTACCTAGGCGTTTATATGATGACTATACGTGTAACAGAAATGCCCCAATTTCTGTACGATATGAGTCACTCAGCGGCCTTCGCAAGTTATAAACGATGGCTTTGTTTTACACAAAATCGATCATTCCAGGAAAATGTCTATTAATATATTCCAAAGGTAATTTTATACTAGCGATTGTTTTATGAGATGACGAAATCATGATGGAGTTAGAATTTAAACTTCTTTTCGCAGATCTATTTATATGTTGTACTTAAGAAAACGCAAAGCAAAGATATTAGGGAAACGATCACGTGTTTTGTTAGCTATTTTAATTTAGTTCGCAATAACATCGTAATCATATTTTTATATTTTTGCTGCTGCATACAATACTTCCCATTTAATGGAAATACTCAAAGCTCAAATGAAATTAAATTTATACTGATCTCATAGACCATATTTGTTACACTAAGACATGTATTTTGTGTCATTTTTAACTTGAAAGTTACACACACAATACAACACTTAAATATGGTCACAAAGAAGTATGGCCCCTACTCTACGCAAAGTTTTCTAGAAATGTATACTTAAATTTATGTATAATATGTCGATTAAACTCATAAACATTCACAAAATTTGCTGTAAACATGATCAACGATTTTAGTATATTTATTATTAATCCAGAAATGGTATTTCTTGTGTTTCTATGAGTAATCCAAGTCAACACTTCTATAAACTTAAAGTCGTCATCGCTTCTTAGAACAGTTTTCTCGGAAACCCTTTAACTATCTTCAGTATAAGCGTTCAGCGCAAAGAACCTAGGACAGTTAGCAACATAAGTCATAAATGTTTTTAACTATAATTATTTTAACCAATCACATCATTAGTTTGCTGTATCCTGGTGTCACAAGAAAGTTTTAAGGACGCTGCACGGAGATTTATGACAGCAATACGTACTTTCAGTATTCTTCATGTTCTATACAATGTATACCTGTAACAAAAGAACAAACATTAAAATAAATAAAAACATATTAAGGCTATAGGATGATGTTTTTGAAGTAATTTTTTTTTTTTGATGCAACTGTAAAGAGCTTGACTCTTTTTGTGAGTTATTTTGTGTTTCGTGTTCTGCTTTGAAACCAGGGGCACAAGAAACTAAATTTCATACTCCTTCACCTACTTAGAAAAACATACATTTTTATTACATTGCTCAGTAACATTCATTAAAATCGTCTTTCATTCTTTCCTTCAAAACAACCACAAAATATCGCTCAAAGACGGATACTTGATTCAAATAAACATCTTCTAGATACTAGATAATTAGTAGCTTATTATTTTAAGTTCTAAACCACTGGCCATAAAGATATAAATATATTAATGGTAGATAGAAATCTCAATTATCACTCTAAATCCACCAAAAAAATATGTTATTAATTTCCCGTAATAGAAAAGGATTTCAACCTAAGAGTGATATCAGCCAACTCCTAAATTATTTTGTAACACCATATTATTTAATAATCAAAATGATTGTTTTGCACAATTTACTTTTTTTCTGACCATACTAGGATTCCATACCATAACTTCCCTTTAAACTATCCCACGAGCGGTTATGAATCAAATAATTTACATATAACCAGATTCATTGCAGAAAAATCTGTGCCTATCCGTCAGAAATGCGTCATTTAATAATTCCTGGTACGAATAGTACTTCGAATGATCTCAAAGCACGTGATTATATTTTTATAATTTAGTATGAATAATGTTTATGATATTTTTTTATAATTTGACTTTATCGTGTCCGGCATGACCGCCCTGGTCTCGTAGATAGGAAATTATCACAATTAATTCTTCTTTTACAAGCTTGAGTTTAAAAAAATGGGTGGTGTTCATAGAGGACTATGGAACTATTATATTACAACTATTTATATTAAGAAAAACATTGATTTTGTAACTTAAGTCCGTAAAATTTAGTTATATAAATTTGACCAAAAAGGGAAAAATCGTTATAATCTGTTATTATTTTTATTTCCTTCTTATTCTTGTTTTGTTATCGCTATTATACTACCTCCCCTGTGAATGTAAGGCTCGTCATTGTCAAAGAAGATTTATTAATTGTTAATTAAAATATTAAATGCATTTATAAAACTAAATTATTGAATCATTAATAAGATTGTTTTCAGGATGATTGGAATGTCCCTTTCTTGTTCTAATATTTAAAGTAGCTACCGCTCGTAGCTGCGGTATAGAATATGCTTGTTTCAACCATGAAACCGAATTTCACTTTGCATCTATTGTAATTGTGTACTTAGTATTCTTTGTAACAAGAAAATATTTATTTCTTATCTAATTGGACGCGTTTGAGTAATTAAAAGTGAGAAGAGTAAAGTGATCTCCAGTTCACCTCCGCAGAAACTTTTGGATCATTCAGTCTTCTCTTCAATATACTGCACAGTCTATCCACCACTCGACAGGAGCAAACGGTTTCCTTTTTTTTGCAATCCAGATAATCCGTGCAAGTCAAATTTACGATCTACTTTGTAAATTATATATAATTATAATTCTGATTTTATAATTAATATTATCACTGTGCAGAACTCAATTACGGTCTTCAAATACAAAGTCCTTTAACACTATCTTTCCTCTACTCTATTATCGAAGATTTACAAATTTATATGTTTGTATACATTTATAGTTATATTATTATTTTAGACTGATTTATGTAGGTTTACTTTTTACTCCTCTCGTACCTTACTACACACAATGTAACGAACTGATAAAATATCACTTCATTTCTTTTTTTTACTTCGTTACATTCTCCTCTAACCGGTCTGCTGGAATAAATGTTTTATTGTTATATATTTTTTATAACAACCTATGACCTCCTGCATCACTGCTATTCCAAGAGTTATTTGCCATTATGCAAACGCGCTCCATATTGTTGTCGCAGCAAACAAGGCGGTTAAGTCTCTACTTAAACTTATCACTAGCAATATTTATGAAAATTCGCTTTTGAACCTTGTCAAAAACCTTTTGACTGCTGATATAATTTGAAACACTTTATGACATTCTATCGATTTTAAATAAAATTAAAATAACCTATTTACTTAGGTACTTTAGGTACTTGTCGTAACTGTTCGAACTTAGATATTTTGTTGTAAACATTTATAATGCCAGTGATAGCACGATGCCCCGTGTGACCCGCTTCGACAACACAGTGAATGTAGGAACTGTTAGCTCAACTATTATGTCGACCGCGAACATATAATATACAATGATCAATGCAGTCACTCAAATAAACATGGCCGCCGCTATTAATCACTTAAGTCACTGATTATTCCGGTTGCAAGATTACCATCTAACCATTACACTCGATAAATTGCTTGCCTGATTTCTTAACACTGAGTTTTCAACACTTTATTTTGTTTTAGCAATTAGATCTAGGTATGTTCCTAGTGTCACTTACAAATACATATGTCCTGTCTTTATATCATTTTATATAATAGCAGCAATGCTCCTAAATTTCACTCGTTTCTCTGCCACTTCTTTACGTCATACCATCATATTTTTAGCCCACCCACCAAAAGCAAAAATAATTTTACAAATCGTACTCGTAGAACCTGGGTTTAACGTTTCAAATATTGTTTGTTTGTGCACACAGACAAAAAAAAACAGTGAAGCTAAGGGTTTTTTTCGTTCGTTTGTACATACTATTGCAGATATTTCTGTAACATCCTCTGAACCTGTTATGCAAATAAATTATTTGTGTTTATCGTGTAATACTAGTATAGAGATGTGGAACTAGAGCATTCGAATACAACGTCAAGGGTTACGTTTCAAAATCAGTGCAAAAATTTGTATACTTACTTACAAAGTGCTTTTTAATAAATAAATGGATGGATGGAAAAAATTTACCAAAGTTTGGTAAGCCTACGTTTATAATTGTTTATTTAATTTTTTTTTTAAAAACATCGATTTTCACCAGATTTTTTTACAATTTGTAAAATAACAAAGTATCGAATTAAAACGCATCAAAGCTTGTTTTGTTATTAACTTCTTTTCAAAGCATTTCTTTCTAGACAGTCGAGAACAATTTATAATCGCGAAAAACCACATTTTCGATACTACCGGTAAGTTTAACAAAGAAGGAGCGTTTCTCAGCTTTTGGAATCTACCCATATTGACACAAAACAGTACAATGTACCCAATTATTAAGAAACATCGCGGTTGGCATTTTTTTTCCGGGCCAACCCCCCTTTGCTCGGTCTATTAGTTGGAGTGTACATAGCGCTGTGTAATATGACTTCAAATATTTTTACTATACATACATATAATGTCATGTAATATTAGTGCAGATCATCTCATTACAATAAAGAAAATGAGTGCAATTTTGGGAGTTTGTGTGTGTTAGGGAACGATGGAGATCGGTACTGTTTTCTTTTAAACAAATGTGTTGCATTGAAACTTATCTATAATCATGATACTATTACGCCAAAGAAAACGTAAAACAAAACCATGTATTTTTTTCTTTGTTTCGACTTGGTATTACCATACGGCGCGGCGAATACGTTCCCTTGCGCATCCTGCAAGCGATATTTTTGGTAAAAATGTTCATTCATCATGCGTAGCGTGAGCTGATCTCTTGCATGGATCAACGAGATTTATGATGTGCTCGATCGTAGCAATAGGCTGTTTGCGTTTCTTTTTAAATTAAGAGTTTTGTGCGTTACAATATGAATACGCAACGCGAATGATTGGTTTTAAGGACTTTAAAAAAAATGTTCTATGTCTGTGAGCCCCGATATGATTAAACTTTTTCTAGTAAACTATTTTCTATATAAGTTTATTTATTAAATAATAAGTTGATAACACTGGCATTCCTTAACAGTCAAGAGGTTCCCAAAAACTTAATAGATTACAAGCATATTTATTACGTTGTACTATAAGTGAGCATTGAGTAGTTATTTCAATGTTGCCTAATGTAACCCATTTTATTTGGTGAATCGAAATAAATTGCGACTAACCACTCACAAGAAGTCATTCCTCGAAAGGTCGCAGTTGAGAAGCATGAATTCAAATGTTGCATTTATTACAATTTACTGATTGCTAGTATATATACTGTTTAACAAAAGTGAAGGTTTATATATTAGGCTCATGCTATATACGGTACGGTATTACTTTGTAAAAACCTAAACCGAAATGAAATTGTAATTCTACCTTAGACATTGTTTCATTATTTTGGTAAGACTATGAGTCACAGCTTTAATCTATAGCGACATTAATAAGCCCTTTATAGGACCAAAATATACACTGGGTTCAAGTCACGAGTTCTTAACTATGACCCTCAAACACGACATTCTTGTTCTTACAACTGTGTAAGGCTTCGTTACGTGTCGTACATAGTTTTCAAGCGTGATACTAAGAACCTTGTATACAACCTTATACGCACACTTATGCCTACGCACATACACATGATAAGTTGAGAAATTGACTAAACCTATTCAGATGTCAAGCTTCAATTGACAATGATTCTATAATTTGTTAGTGACATAAACAATGCTTGTATGTGCGCCATTTAGGTTTATATTGTGACATGATTCGATATATTTATACCATAGATGTACTGACAAAACTGTGCTTAAATGCAGTTGTAAGAAGTTGTTGAGCTTTCAGATGATAATTATTATACTTATCAAAAAACTTTTGATAAGTATAATAATTTCATGGCTTTTTGCATGTCTAAAGCATAGTTTTAGTATTTTTCGGCCACACCTGAAACGTCAAACTACTAGTATAAGCGTGCGTGAAGCGTATATTTATATAAATTATTTTATTTTAGCTTTATTTTTTTAAAGTACAATAATGGCACACTAACAAACAGTAATTTAAAAAGTAACTTATTTTTGTAATGTGTAGCTAGCACCTGTCCTTTTCACTCTCGCGAGTATGCACGTGGAACACGTACCACGAGTATAATACGCTCTGTTATGGTAAGTAATAAACCTCAAATGCTATACATTGCAGTTTTTGTATCAAACTATTACAGCATGTATTCACAGGAACATTGATTGTATGGTCTGGTTTATTATTATTATAGCATTTTAAACGCATGCACGTAAAAGTTACTATCAAGTGCCACTATCTGAACTGATTTTTGTAGGAGTTCGTGTATTTATGGTATACTAGCAGCGTCCCGATCCCGTGGGAATATCGGGATAAAAATAGCCTATATGTTAATCCAGGTCTCCAGCTATCTACATACCAAGTTTCATCGCAATCGGTTCAGTAGTTTTGGCGTGAAAGAGTAACAAACATCCATACATTCACACATCCATACATCCATACATCCATACATCCTCACAAACTTTCACGTTTATAATATTAGTAGGATTTGATCTTAGGTTACATGAATAGCTATTTTGTGATCTAAAACTGAATATTACAATTGTGAATGGTTTGCTTCAAATTTGAATACAGTACACAGGCAGTTCAAAGGTATATTACGTGATCCCGTTAATTCCCGTACGTAAACATAATTATATCCCATTTAAATTAGATTTTAATCATATAAATATGTGTATCAATGCTTTCTTACTATACAATAAATGTAACATTTAGTATATTTCTAACAACTGTTCTAAGTTATTACCATGAACGTTAACAATTATAATATTCATTAACTTTCTGACGCCAAGAATTCGTTTATAAATGTATATTAAACTCAGTAGTTAGTATTCATGTTATGCAAATCTCAGACATAAGAGAACTCAACTGTGTATAACATTTTTAGGTCATCAAACTTGAACAATTTGGGCAACTTTATTCCCCTGAATCCTTATTAAGACATGTTAATTCCTACCGATTTATTTACCTACGACTTAACTGTGGACTTATTTGTGTGCTAGACATGTACTGCTAAGCTACTAACGACATCAATATAGCTCTAAAACTCTTAAACTTACAGAAAATTCAACAAGTTATTTTTAATTTTACAAAATCCAAAGACAGCCATTGTAAGGAGTAAGGAGACAGGTTTCCTGGTCCATACGAATTTATACCCCTCGTTCTTATCTTTACTCTCGCATCATTTGTATGGATAAATGATGCGTTACAGGTATGAAGGAATTACCCGACGTTCCGCCCCTTTTGTCGTATGTACATGTCACTTCCGATATATCATAATATGGGTAAAAATTTGGAGATCTTGAAAGGCCCTTAATTTTTTTTTTGCCACCAATTTTGTATTGCTAATGTAGTAAGGGTAAATCGCCAAGTTTCACACACTAGTCTAGGCCACGGCCTAAATCCGTATTAGAGATCTTTTTTATGCCAAATATAAAATAATCTTTATTGTACACCAACGACATATTGCTTAAAAAATACATAAAGCGGATATGTACAATTGGCGGCCTTGTCGCTAAGAGCAATCTCTTACAGGCAACCTTTGATGAACAAAATCGATAATAGATAAAAAATAACGTGTAGTTTTGGTGTAAGATAGAAGTAAAAAGGAAAAGGCATTAACACGTACATTAACATAATACCATGTCTCGTTCGGGTGTACTCTTGGTACTTCCAATAATCATTTCCATTAAACCTATTATTTTGAAAGCATTGACCTCTCGTGGCCGATGTGACACTAGAGAAAACTGAACTACTAACCTCTAAATGTCATTATAATTATGTTACGAATAAATAATTATGAATAAATATACCAAATCTATCTTTATAAACGTATATATCCCATGACTACACAAATAAAAAAAAAATCCGTACTAAACATATCACACATTGAACACCGGGTGTGTTTTCAGTACCCCAGGCTAATCTCTGAAACCTTTCACCTTAATGACCCTCCCAACCCCGGATCAATCTGTTTCTACGTAGATAGACACGAGAGTTTGCGTGTTGTGAAGAAGCTAGCCCATCTGGGTAATGGCCCCGGAGACCGACACGCAAGTAATTGCGGATGACGTTGAGACCAAACTGATTTTCATTAGTTGATTTGAATTTAGGATACTTGGATTGCGTGTTTATCGACTTTTCGAGCTTGATAAAGATAAAAATAATAATAAAAAACTTTTACTACTACGAGCATAATTATTACAAAACATAATAGGACATATGACATTTAACGTTTGATGCCACATAACGTTTCGATTTTTGATGGAACTACATACTATATACTAATATCACGCATCAGGTAAAGGTATCATGCAAACTGTGATTGTTGATTTCTCCTTTTTCGACGAAGTGACGGCACAGTATTGATTGATGTATACAACCAGTTTATAAGCTCAAAATAGAGGGTGTCTCTGTTTTATTCTTGCATTATCTATCGCCCTCGTGTAGCCGCTCTCAAATGCCAGGTAATAATAAATTTTAGCAATAATTTAAGGACCTGCCAAAATACTGGTATAGTCAAAAAGAATCTGCGATTTGTACAATGTAAATATATTTATAACTTTATACTGAGAAAGTCATTTCTTTTCTACTCTTTGTTTGTCCAGTCTTTACAAATAAAGTAAATCATCAATTCTAGTGATCTGAGGTATACTTATTTTTCAGTTGCAAAAGTTATTTACATGCAAAGTAAATATTATGTACTTTGGCCGTTTTACAACTTTACTTTATAATGATTTCATCAATACTATAATACGAGTTATTAGTATTATTATACAAATTTAAAAAAAAACTGCGGAAAATTGTTTTTGTATGCTATTGCAATGTTTTGTCATCTATTTGTATTCGCTGATAATTTTATAAGTGCTAATAAGACAAATGTGCACCACAAATTACCTGTGCCTATTATAGTCCATCTTAAGGTTGCCTGTAAAAGATTGCAGACAGCGATA
The DNA here is from genome assembly GCA_949752705.1 of Callimorpha dominula. NCBI lineage: Eukaryota > Metazoa > Arthropoda > Insecta > Lepidoptera > Erebidae > Callimorpha > Callimorpha dominula. The sequence continues at coordinate 8,122,842 of OX457005.1, forward strand.
AGGCCGCCCATTGTACTACTGTTTTTAATGTATTTCTTTATCATTATTGCAATAAAGAGTATCTATCGATATATCTATCTTATACTTTAAAACATGTTTTGAGTGCGATTACTAACAAAAAAGCGCATCTGATCTGATAAATATTGTCTGCAGTAAAACAGCGGATACGACTAGTACGTGGAATGAGAAAAAAATACCAGGATTTAAGTATTTGCTGAATTCAAACCATTTATGGGTGGAAAAATTTAAAGGTAATTGGAATTTCGTATTCCACGGACATACGTCTAGATCGTAAATGCAAATGAGCTTTGTATCTAGACGGGCCACAAACTATTTTGAATTCGTAATGGAACGTAAATACTAAATAATACACCAATAACCTTTTAGATAATGCATGTGTTTCCTAACATAAATTGTTTTAATCGAGGATGTTTTTTTTTTGGAATGGTAGGGAAGGCGGGTTCACATTTTAATTATGCTTAATATTCTTGACAGTTATGAAAAAAAATCATAACACCATGTCAGTAGCAATGCTGAACTAATTCCCAAAAAAAAACAATCAATTCCCAAAAAAAAAACTGTTCGCAGTGTTAAAATTAACTACTTAGTTATAATTTAACCTCTAGCGTAAATTATGTGGCATATCTTTTCAAAAAAGCGTGAAAACTAGAGTAGGGTTTTAATTTTTGATACAATCGTGAGGAAATGGGATAATATATCATGCGGATGAATATATTTTTACAGCGTATTGGGTAAAAGTCTACTCAATTCGGGTGACTCATCAATACAAACATACAAACCATGTTAACGTCTAAATTAACAAATTCCAAACCTTAAAAAAAATATGTGCTGCAAATTTGAAAAGTCACATTGAAAATACTTGTTCCATTAGTTATTGCAACCAGTTTGAATTAAATTAAGCCTTACGCACACTCCACACCGAAAAGTAATTTCGATGCGCAAAAGTCAAGAGGTTTTTGCGCTCCATTACAGCTGGTTCGGATTACAACCGACGACGTGGAAAATCTCTCTATCGTTAATTGAAAATTGAACACTTTTTACTCGTTGATAGCAGACAGCAAAAAAAGTTAAAACGCCTGAAGGCTCATTCTCGTGATTGATTTTCGGTCACCCCTGCTTGCTAATAATGCTTTCGCTGTTTACTTTCAATTTCAATAGTTGAAGTCTCTATTGAAAATTCTATTTCTTAAAAAAATATTCTCTCAGACTATGTACCACATAGTTGAACATAACTGATATTATGTTTTCAAACATTCTGTGTATTTTTTACTGACTATTCCAAATATTTTCGTTTTTTAATTGAGCGATAAACGAGCCTTAGTTATTTATAAAAATATGCATGTTTAATTGTAAAAAACTCTAGTATATTTTTGTACCCACCAATGTTTTGTCCCGAGTGTAATTAAGATAATTCAAAACTTTTGTTCCAAATTGCTATGGTCGTTGGTCGCACTAAAATACAGGTGCATTTTTTGTATTGAAAAATTTTCTATAAGCCTTTGTTCCATTTTCACTTCTGTACTGTTTTTCAGGTAAAAATAAACTCCTGTTTCAATTGATGTTTCCGTTTGAATTGTTTTAAATGTTCACGTAAGCATTGTTTTAATTTTTTTTCTATACTCGAAATAATATATTTTTTTCATGCACTTAAGAGAAATCCTTCGACAACTAGATCACTTAATCCTATACAAAATACGATCGCGTGCTATCCCAGCATTCATCACAAGAATATCCTTGCACTTGCAGTGTAAGGGGCTGGCCAGAAACTGCAAGTTAATCGCCATATATTACCGCAATACATCATTAGGTTCACCCTTAAGTAAGTTGTTAGAAGAAATAAATAAAGATGCCGTGTCGGGTTTGGCGGGATATTGCTTCCAAGATGTCGGCGTTAATCATTTTTGGCAAGAAATTCGTAATTAATTGTTTTTGTTGAAGAAATTGAGACATTTTATTTTCTGTTTCTTTGATGATAGATCCGTCATTAAAAAAAAACGTAAGGCTACCTCATGAAGCTTGAAATTTTTAATTTAAAATGTAATGTTTGTTGAAAGCAAATCACTGTAATAGAAATAAAACATTACCGTGGCAAAATGCTCGAGTATTACCGTAATATAATTAATTATTGCAAAAAAAGGGTCTAAAATTTAATGAGCATTTGAAGGTTTCAAATAACATTCATTTATAATATATTTGTGGCTAAAGATTTTGTTTCCTCCAATCACAATGTAAATATTTAAGAATCAAATAATAATTAGATATGTATGGAACTTTAGGGGTATTTTACTTTCAACATATTATTCATTCAGTAACTAAATCTGTTGGTAAATTACTTTTCTAGTATCAGAACTTGGACTTCAAATCTATTTATTTGGGTTTCCTCCAAACACATCTCTCATTTTAACCACCTGCTTTGCTCTTATTTAGGCCTTTATATTAAATCCTAAAAAAACCACAAGCTAAAATGAAATAAAACGTAAAAATACGTTATTTTACGACACTACTATATAAGTGCGTGTAAATATCTGCTAAATCAAATACGCAATTGACTACTTACTTGACATATTACGTCATACTAATTAAAGACGGACGTACATCTAGAATGACATATGACCTTACACAGAAAGAAGGGAAAAGTACAGCATTACTTAATTTGTAACTATAAAATATTCATTAACAGATATGTAAATAACTAAAAACGTAAATAATGAATAATGAAATAGAATACGTATTGTTTCGTGTCAATAGCGTTAACACGATGCAGGCACGTTGATGTCACGAGGTGGTCACATGATTAGCTGAAGAGTTTTCCATTCTATGCGGCCGGTGAGTCACTATTTGTAGTCTATGTTATGAGCTATTAGCGTACAGTGTTAATCGTTTTATATTTCATACTTTCCTGTAAGACCTGATACGATATTTTGCGTAAAAGCTTTGGATACCTACCAATTTTTTAATTAAATAATATTGTTGATAGCTCCGTAATCAGGCTCTCTAGATTTAAACAATATTTTTATACAACCGATAAACACACAGCTGATACAAAGCTTATAAACACGAAATTCATATCTATTTTTTCTTAAGCGTTATTACATTGCAGAAAAAAATTGTTTAAATGACTGTTTATATTAACAACTGTTATTCTGTTTTAAGAAATTACAAGAGAGTTTATTTCCTGCTTTTCTTATAAATTACATGTCGGACAGCCTTGAACTCACTATATGGAAATTTTATACCTTGTTCGCACCACGTCGCACCCAAAGGCATTGTCTACGAAAATAGATACGAGACGACAATACGACTCGTTTTAGTCTAGCACTATGGTATTGTGTTACTACTATTTGAGATGTTTTAGTCTAGCACTATGGTATTGTGTTACTACTATTTGAGATGTTTTAGTCTAGCACTATGGTATTGTGTTACTACTATTTGAGATGTTTTAGTCTAGCACTATGGTATTGTGTTACTACTATTTGAGATGTTTTAGTCTAGCACTATGGTATTGTGTTACTACTATTTGAGATGTTTTAGTCTAGCACTATGGTATTGTGTTACTACTATTTGAGATGTTTTAGTCTAGCACTATGGTATTGTGTTACTACTATTTGAGATGTTTTAGTCTAGCACTATGGTATTGTGTTACTACTATTTGAGATGTTTTAGTCTAGCACTATGGTATTGTGTTACTACTATTTGAGATGTTTTAGTCTAGCACTATGGTATTGTGTTACTACTATTTGAGATGTTTTAGTCTAGCACTATGGTATTGTGTTACTACTATTTGAGATGTTTTTTTTTATGTTAACACCTTCGTTGCAGCTATTCTTATCAAATAAATTACAAGCATATAAAAAAAACACCGTCGTAATAGTTTTAACATTGTTTAGACAGTTGCCCCCTGAAATTTTAAGTGCATTAATGAATGTAACAACTGTATGCATGTTTAAAGGAAAAATAAAGTTATTATTATTATTTTCAAATGTGATACTGATATAACCTTCAATAAACTATTAGTACTATAACTCATGGATTACGTAGAATATTATCACAAAATCATATTTTAGAAAAAGAGGCGGCACGCGATTCATTAGGCTAAAGCTTTCATTGGAAACATAACATAACATCACACTCGAATACCTTAAAGGGTGTGTCGGTATGACATGACAAGTCTAAATGTATGTAAATTTATTATTGATGTTGATATTATGACTTGATCAACAAGCTTAAATTGCAAGACGACAGGGTCTTAGATCTAACTGTGGCGTCGTATACACAGCAGAACAAACCAGTCATCAAATACGTTTTAGCAAAACATTTCAGTACATTGTTCTTCTCTGTTTTTTCAAATTTTGCCCCCACCCCCTCCCTGGGATGGCAAAATCAAATTTTGCCTACCCCTGGGATAAAAGCTGGGTACGCCCATCTAAATATGTATCTGTAGATGACATTACTATAATCTGACATCTTGGAACTGATCTGATGATTGAGACAGAAGATGGATAGTGGAACTCTTTAGTGGCTACTAGTAAACCTCTTTTTCTTTTCATCGTGTGGAAACCCCCACGGGTCATTACCTCACCGGAGCTAACGGTTAGATGGTATGTACGAATCAAACCGACTAAAACCACACGGTGTTCCGACACAAGTATGTCTATTGCAGGGGGACCCGGGTGTACCCTAGGAAGGAATCCTCTGGGAACCCCTGCAGACCTTGGCCGCCTTCAGCAGGCGACCAAACCATGGAGTACGGGGGACCTTACCCCCCTCCAGATTAAAGAGGTGCCCGTGGAACACGTCGCGCCACCGTTTTGGGCCTGCTTCTGGTCAAAGGTAACGGTCAGCCCGACCCGTTACCCCCAGGCCAGCGCTCATGGAGGCCGTAGATCATTTTCAAGTCTCGGATGGGAGAGTGCTTCTCCTCTCCCGTTCCCGTTCCGCCGCCTCTTTAGCCAACATCACCTCCTCGCAAAACGAGACGGCGGTATCCCACGCACTTTCACTTTGGACCATGGACAGAACCATGGTCTTTAGCGAGAGACTTCCTACCCCAATAGCTGTCGCAAGATCGTTTCGCTGCTGCGTCCATGCTGAGCACTCCACCAAAGTGTGGAGTGCAGTGTCCTCGCGACAGCCTCCGCAGTGGTGGCACGCAGGCGATGGCTATGCGACACAGGTACTTACCGAAGCAGCCGTGGCCGGTGAGTACCTGCGTCATCCGGTAGGAGAGGCTGCCATGGGGCCTCTCAAGCCAATGCTCCATGATGGCTCTTACCGCCACAATTGTGGCGTGCCCTGCGGTCGGTCACTCCAGTCGTTCTTTCTATTCGTCCATTAGGACCTGGCGAAGCTGAGACCGTTGCGCCTTGATCTCACGATTTGCGGGTCTCAGATCACACTCTAGTGTACTAGTAAATCTCTAGAGTTTGGACTCATATAATTCGTTTTGACGAGTCCAACAGATTGGGCTTGGTAACGATGATCTGTTGATAAAGCCAAGAGGTTGTTTTTTTTTATCGGGACGGGTCACCTGATGGTAAGTAACTACCGTCGCCCATGGACACCTGCAACTCAAGAGTCACAAGTGCGTTGGGAGTACGCTCTTTTCTTGAACGTTTGAAGGTCATACCGGTCCGGAAATATCGCAGGCTACAATTTGTTCCAGAGAATTGGTTCCAAAAAAAATCTGGGGAACCGCACAGTGATGGGTTGCCAATTATCCAGGTGATGGGAATGAAGGTTTTGTCGCGTTGAACGATGGGGAAACGATGCGGCCGGTATAAGTGTGAATAATTCCTCGCCTAACTCCCCATGATGCAGGTGGATAATAGTTAAACTCTTCCTTACTTTTTAATTTGGTTCGCCATTAAAGCGTATTTTTGTTTATTAGCTATTGAAGAGCTATATTAGTAAGAGTGGGGTCGATTCCCACCCAGGTCAAATAATTGTGTGATGAGCATGATCATTTGTTCTGAGCGTAATTTATCTATAATATGTATGTATTTAGGAATATTCCATTCCAATATACTCCTAATTTTCTCATCTTTAATTAAGGATGAGAAAATTAGGAGTACTGTTACTTTAGGAATTCTTAAAGTGACCATAGCTGCGACCATAGCGGCAATAGGCTTGCCCCAATTACTTGAGTAGAATTGAATTAAATGCCAAAATCTGGGTGTTTAATACACCTCCGCCTTGTAGGTATTAAGAGCTTTAGTGCTCTCAATAAAAGAAAATAGGAACAGTGATTTCTTGCCTTCGACGGAGCATTATTTTTATCAAATAATACAAGCGACCGGGCCTCGCACGGGTGCAATGTAGATACTAACTTGGTGAACAATTATTATCGTCATATCATTAAACAAATTTACACAAAACAATATGAAACTATACGTATAAACCTTCCTCTTGAATCGCTCTACCTATTGGTGAAAACCGAATTAAAATCCGTTGCGTAGTTTAAAAGCGACTTTGTTTAAATACTATGAGAGATTTAATGATTACGGGTGAATTTGACCACTGGGCAATCACTAGTACTTATGGGTAGGCCAGACCACTATCTATACGTATAGATTTGCCTTTTGAACTTTGTTTTGCAGAACATGCAAAATATTGTAATCTTTAAGTTAATAATAAATTTTTGACATCTGACATTAGCAAGTCATCATAGTCATGTATAATTCATGAGTATTTTCAGTTCAGTAGAAATCTCTCTATAACTTATTATATAAATGTGTTTACTGATATTAATTAAGAGACACTACCGCAATATTCAATGAAACGCATGCGAGATAAATGCATTAGGTAAATTTAACAAGCAATGACACAAATATTAAATAATATTAAAAAAAAAAAATATATCTAATTACGTCATATTCTCTCTCTATCTGAGGTTACATGTAATTTATTGCGGTAAGGTACAAGAATGCCAACCCACAAAAGGATCCGCGAAGAACATTTTAATCTATCTGACACGCACAGCTCGTAATGTCTATATGTACTTAACCAAATTACTTGCATAAATCATATTTAAACGTGACGAACGCCGGCGCCTCTACTCCCCTAAAGCCTTTTTCGAACAAGTATCAACCTTATCTGAAGACACTCAGGTTCAATTTTGATATTAAGTGTAAGCAGTCTGCACGAAAATTTGCAGTCTCGTTGAAAAAAATAGTTTATGACAGAAGGTTCAAAGATCAAAATTGGGTAATGGTAAGAGGGAAGAGAAACAGCTTTATCTAATGGAAAAATTTTGGTAAATTATTTCGTCCTCGTGATATTCGAATCCTCTTTTTTTTACAGAAAAACCCCTTTTCCTGCAGGTGCTCGTTTTTTAGGTCATGGCATAGGTAGCCAGTTCATAGAATCGAATAATGGAGTAATTATGGAAAAAGTCTTACAAAAAAGTCCTACAGGTATAAAATGCAATAATCTATTAATTTTTTTATTTCAGATTGTAATAACTCTTTAAAATCAGTATTGTAGCTTTTAATCAAAGCTTAAGATAATATTTAGATATCAATTTCTTTAAGACGATAAAATTAAATGCAATTCGAATCGAATTTGATGCGTCTATTTTCAGTAAATATGGCGTATAAATGTAGTATAAAAATTAAAAGATAAATATGATCGATATGAAATACGATATCTTTAAAGAATTCAAATAAATACTTAAAAGTAAATTGAACAATATCATTAATTCTGATATTACAATGTTAGAATTCTTATTATTTTTTGGGTTCCCTACTTTTAAAGTGTAAGACGATAGAAAAACGCTGTCAAATAAGTTGTTAAATTTTCACCGCCGTAAAACACCGTTTTATTCTCAAGAACTTTACAATCTGTTCCCTCCCACAGGAAAGTTGGTAAAACATTCAGTCGATGATTTATTCCTACCCTTATCTGTAGTACATGTTCATACTCCATTAAGATTAGGTATTCATGTTGTACACCTGATACTTTGAGTGAGAGACAATGTACGGGGATGACAATGACAATGCTTGTGTGGGTGTGGACAGTGAGATGTGAATAAAGTTTGTGGATATGACAAAAGATTTTGCAGTTTTATTAAACGCTTGTATACGATATGAAGAATTTATAAAAATAAAAGCAAAGGATAGCTTTTGTTATTTTTAACAGTCCGTTTTAACAGCAGCGTGTGCAAACCCTCAACGGGATTGGCCAGGTACCTGAGTCTGTTTGAGTCGAGAATGTTTTATAAAAGTAACAAAAATGCATTATAAACTTCTCAGTAACTAATACATATTTTGTCATCCCACTAATATTATAAATATGAAAGTTTGGATGGATGGATGGATGTTTGTTACCATTTCACGCAAAAACCACTGAACCGATTGCAATGAAACTTGGTATGTACATAGCTGGAGACCTGGATTAAGGCATAGGCTACTTTTTATCCCGATATTCTCATGGGATCGGGACCTACGCGGGTGAAACCGCGGGGCGCTGCTAATTGTTATATATCTTTGAAAATGTTCTACTTTGAATATCAAAAATTTTGCATTATTCCTTTTAAAACGTTGGTTTTAGAGGGAACATTGCTTTTGTTTAACAAAATATCTATATCCAATATAACTTTCGTGCTCACTAGCAAGTACTATCACATGGTTTTCAGTAATAAAACTTAACACACGTCTCACTAGTATCAACATCACGAAATAATTAACACCGCTTCTACAAATACCACTTACAAGTTTCGTAACTCCATGTCAGTACCGAGGGGATGGTTTTGGAAGCAAGATGAGTATCGACAGGTGCCATCAGCTCATTCCGGTGATATTGAGCGGTTAACTGCATTCGAACCTTTATCTTAATTATTATTGTCTGAAAGTTGTGGGAAATGGTAATGATAGATTTAAGGAAACGGACGGTTAGGGATACTAGTAGTTCCAGAATCTTTATATCTCGCCTTAAATTTATGTATACATTTTTTGCACTAGCTCAACCACTATACGCAAAATATTGACTACGAGTACTTTATTTTTTGGCAATAATGATATTGAGCGGCATCCAAGCTTATAATGTTTTGCGGTGTTTGTTTGCTTGATCTTTATACTTGAACTTTTTTTTTCATAGTTTTGTAATTTTGTTTTTGTTTTTTTTGTTAACCATTAATTCATTAAGTTTTCCAAGCGGATGTTTAACTGTGAGGGCTTGTCATTAGCAATTAAGTTACCTCTTAATGCAGTATTTTGTTATTAGTCTGTAAGCCTTCCTGAAAACAAAATAAATAAATTTAGGAGGGTTTCGAGGGGTCTATTTCCTCGATGTACGTGATCTGTTCAGATTGGTCGTCATTATATAAAATAAATTACCATTTAAAATTTTAGTACTAAAAGTAACGCAAGTTCGAATAAATTGAATTTTAACGCTACAAATAACTGTGCAGAAGAAAAAAGTGTGGTGTTACAAATTATAACTAAATTCTGCTGACTGAATCAGCGTCACAAATATTCTATCGCTTTAAGAAACAAAAAAGGCAAAAACCATGATCGTCACTAATCCTTTTTGATGCAATAATATGCTATTAATTTCAATTACGATATTGGAAACGGTCCAACACATTACATATATTAAACTAATATAATAACCGCAATCTGTACTACATATATTGAAACATGTTAACATTAGCTTAGCCAGGGTTACATAGGGGACAAAAGAAAGGAAAAAAATTAAAAAGAGGCAAACGGATTGGATGTTAGTTTGATGCCACAGAAGCATGCAAAATTCATTCAGTCAGTCATATTATCAGTCTGTCATAATACATTCAGTCGTATTTCCTTTCAACGCTGACGGCACAAGAAAGCAGAGCTAATTCCGTATCTGTATTTTGAACAGTTACGATATAACTGTTCTTAATTTTTTTTTATTATAACTTGTTGAAAGTACGGTGTGCGTAGGGTTATTTATATTTTTCAGTAATAAATATAATAAAATTACACTGTATAATGTTCTAAGTAGGTGACAGAAATGGAGCATACACTGATACCATATTATTACCACGTGGTCTTAAGGATAGAAATTCTGGAGGAAAACCATGGTGATCAACAGTAGTCTTGTCATTAGCAAGATAAAGCAATAATGAGCATACTGTGGCGACTTCCACATACAGCAAAAACATACTCCAACATCATCTAGCAAAGACAAACTGAACTACGAAGAAACTACTAATCCTGCATCGCGCTATGAGAGTTCTCGCGACGATTAGTATATATACAAGTTCCCAATACCAACCGTTGGGCCGCGGCCCGCCAGGCATGATCACCTCGCCTGGTCGGAGGATCCTCCCTTTGTGTTGGAGGGACATAACACCCGTTCCTCCACAGTAGTGACCCCGACGTGATTTGAACACGCATATCTTACGGAGAGCCGATAACAGCCGGGAAAGAAAATTTGTAAATATTTTATGCCGAAGTCTTTCTTTGCCAACGAGATGGACAACCAACCTTGTTAGAAAGTGGAAAGGATAATTCCTTTCATCCGCCGCCTTCATGTACTCATAAAGGCGGCTCAGAAACCGATCTTTGTAGAAATCTTTAGGAGGAGCAATTAGCAATGGACGTCCCATTGCTGATACGATAATGGCCATGATTATATAATTAAAATAATAACATAGAAGCACTACCTTTAATTTTCACGTCAAAGAAACTTGCTGTAAATAGGTGATTTATGACATATTAAATAGAATTGTACCAATTTACTTTGAGTGGTTATTAGTGTCAGTGTGAAACTATCTTATGTTTTGTAATATAGTTCGATACCTATGCAGGTGAAAAATAATAAAACCCCATAGTTGTAGTAATATCAGGTCGATTGAATTCTAAATTATGTTTTTTTTATATTAAATCGACCATCGGAGCTTTGTTCTTGTATAGAATATCACTATATATTATAAAACAAAGTCCCCCGCCGCGTCTGTCTGTCTGTCTAATCGCGGACGGATTAACGGATTTTCATGCGGTTTTCACTAATAGACAGAGTGATTCAAGAGAAAGGTTTAGGTGTATAATTTGTACCCTTGCGAAGCCGGGGCGGGTTGCAAGTATACTTCTATAGATTACTCCTCTGATACTATTACTTATTCTTAATGAAGCCATTGTAAGAGAATCTATTAAATATAAGTATAAAGTTTCTTTGCAATCCAATACGGAGAACTGCAAAGTTTCTAAAGAATCTATTCGTTTCTAAGTTACGCCCTAAATAAGGGACAATCCCTGTTCCCTTCGCGTGACATCTGTAAAGGGTTTTCGATGTCGGCAATCATGAAAGGGTCTCAGAGTAAATACAGAAAGTATTTAGTTTTAGGAGTTAAATTAGAGTTCACATAAATATTATGTAATTATTCTGTAAAATTGTACAACAATAACTTTATATAAACTGCTGATGGAGCAAAGGTTAAACCGATTAAGGTTTTGTAAGAACTACAAATTTTACCAGCTCCTGCCTATGACATGAATTTTAAAAGCCGTTTACAAGGTTTACATTGTACTAAATAAATAATCCATAACGCCAAGACGTCGGAATTGTGTGGTGTAAACTATAACAAAAGCATTCATCTAAGTTGGAAATCAAAATAACTAAATAGACTGGCCTGTTGGTCTAATGGTTAGTGATTCTGACTGGTAAGCCAGAGGTCGTGAGTTCGATTCCCACACAGGACAAATAATTGTGTGATGAGCATGATCATTTGTTATGTGTCTGGGTGTAATTTATCTATAATATGTATGTATTTAGGAATAGTACAGGCTCTGCCTAGTTTGGGATCAGACCGCACATGTGTGAGATGTGTAAAGATATTATTAGATCCACAAAGCCGTTTCTAATCATTTTAATAATAAAAGAATATATTTTAAAATAATATTATAATAACCGGTGGCTATCTTAAGATTTAACAATTTAGCAGTTCTAGAGGAATCGCGTTAAAGTCGCGTTAAATAAAAATTAAATTGTCATAAGGTCAGTAGACTTGGCGTCGGGTAATAAAAAGCACTACACTAATTTTATAAGATACGTTTAAAGGAACTGTCTGTGGAAGTGACTAGTCTTATTGGGCAGGTTTGAAAGCCTTTCTGTGTATAAAAGTGTGGCTTTAATCGGCTACTGTGAAAGAAAATCCATTGCAACTTAATACAGTGCATTGGCTAAGAAGTACATCAGTGGAATAAATATACCTACCCGATGAACATTCAACAATGTTCAGTGTGCTTGTAGTATAGGCACAGTATAAAGTTACAGTGTAAAGTTACAACATTTTGAGCATTTGATTGCCCGAATGTACTGAAACAAAACACATCTGTATACCCGACTGGGAAAGAAACTTGTAGTTTAACAGAAAGACTATACTTATTTTCTTGCTGGCAAAGCGCGAATGACAATCCTGGGTAATGTAGGTATTGTCACCAAAAACCACTTACCATCAGGCAGTGTATGTGTAATATGCGAATAGTTTCATAACACAAAAAAGCCAATATCCTGAAAGAAGCCAAAGAAATAAGAGTTTAAAATTTATTCTAAACATTAAGTTATAGCCAGTATTATAATATAATAACTTGAAACACCTCGCACACGGCCGTCTGATACCAAACTAGGCCGAACCAGGCCACACAATTATTTGGCCTGGGTGGGAATAGATCCTGCGACCTCTGGCTCAGCAGGATCACTAATCACTAGATCAATAGGCCTGTCAAAAGTAATGACACCAAAGTAATAGGTTAAAAAAAAAATTCTGCGATATTAAAATTTTAAGCATTCTAAATCTGTTCGTGCAAGAAAAACTTTTTTATTTTTGGGTTTTGACACTAGTCAAAATTGATGTTAAGTGATTACCGATGCATATAACTGCTCACAACTATACCTATCAATCACGTTTTAATGTATTAGATAGCGTGGTTTAGCAGAAGTTTTTTGTACGGAGAAGGTTGATAACAACACATTGCCGACGTAAGTATAGCCATGTTGCTACTAAGACTTAATACTTACTTTATCTCTATACTCCTTATCTCAACATACTTGGGTAGGACAATATACCCTCCCTAGATGACGGTACTACAAGATGGCCTTGGTCTCACTATATAAATATGTTTAATAAAACTAATAGGGCAAATAGGCTAGAATGGTAGTACAATGTAGCTAACATTGTACGTGACCTTAATAAACATAAAATCAGACAAGGACAACTCCGAACAACATTGGTGAGTCATACTACAGCGTTTATTTTCAGAGTGTAGGCCTGTGTAATACAACCTTGTAGAAACGTGAAACAGTGCAAAGATATGTAGGTACATACGTAAAACATCACGTTACTTTCTAGTAATAACGTATATCAATTAAGAAAACTTAGGTAACAATTACAATAGTAGAATTGTTTTAGATTTTTTCTTTAACTTATAGTAGTTATTTTTTTTCAACTATGTTGGGAATCAAGCACACGACACAACTTATCGGTTGTCTACAATTAACCTACAAACACACACAGCACAAGTGGCGTTACTTCTCTATTGCCCTACCTATGTCACCCTATCACTATCACCCTATCACTATCACCCTATTGAGTTTTGGTAACCTTACTCACAAGCAGAAACCACCTATATACCATTTACCACGGTATTATGTAGGGCTCAGGTCCTTCCCTACTTAGGTATCTGAGCTTATTACTTGTTTAACGTTCATGCCTACAAGTTCTTGCATTTCTTTTTTAACGTATTTTGCGCTTTGATATCTTAGTGTACTTTGCACCATTCATACAGAGAGAAAGCTAGTGTCTAGCACTATAATAGCAAAAGAACAAAGGTTTAATCACGCCCTATTAGCTAGAAAAAACTCGTAATGTTTTTCTGCTCGTCTAGTCCCTTTGTGGCCTGATGCCTTTGTTATCCAGTTTTAATTACTGATCACAAACGACCTGTTATTTCAATGAGGATTTTTTAATTATCTATAGTTATTGAACTATGTGATATGTTTTTTTTTTCTTTTCACGGCTAAACTGGTGATCAATATTAATTAAATGTGGTGAGGTTTAAACTTTAACTTTGGGAATAGCCATTTTTATCGTAAGATGGCGTCATTTTGGGCAGTGCTGCAGGCATAAGCTAGGACATGATAATAATAAAGGGACTGTATGTCATTAATGAAATATTTGAAATTTACAATCTTTGGATATATTGGATATATGTATATACATATTTATTTAATATTAGTATGTGATGTGTACATGTATGTGTATGTGTTTATGGCTATTTTATATTCATTTGTGTTTGAACCTATAAATTGGTATATATGATTATTATGTGTCTATTTTCGTCTACATTCGTATAGTTTAATAAGCTACTGAACTGAGTTTGTACACCTGCAAACTGCCCTATGCAGTAATCCATTACATTTGTCCACCTTAAGGTTTTCTGGAAGAAATTGCAACTAGCGATAAGATCGCCAACTGTACCAGTATTCAATGTTTTTCATTTATGTTGTAATTTTTTCTATGGTATACAATAAAGAATATTGTATTGTATTGTATACTATATTTACCATATGCATTTCATTTGTATTGTAAAATATATTTATAACTTTGTTTTAATTGATATTTAAACATTAACGCAAGAAGCAATGTATTTCAAATACCTTTAGATTTCAGATTACATTATCTATCAATATCCAAAATTCGTAAATTGTTTACAGTTTGAATCATAAATCTCTTGAAGTCATTGATTTCAAATTTATATAACACACTTTGCTGAAACCGTAAAGTAGGTAACCTACAAGAGCAACAGCGAATGTATCATAACTATATACATACTATCTAGTGCTGTGTATGTGCTACGAGTACCACAGCTACGAAGCTCGCGTAGCGGTATGACGTCACGTGCTGATTTACGGCCTACGATGTTACGAGAGTTTATCGACCCCACAATTTAAAAAACATATATTGTAAACTAAATTTACTTTTTATTTTGTGGTTTGCACTTATTTAACGACACTAATTCTTCTTTTAAGGAAAAAAACCTACAAATAAAGGTGTAAAAATTATAATGATTTTTATATTATAATTACGTTTTTATGATTATAGAAATATACCACTGGCACTAATACATTTTTCAAGGTTCAACAGGAGAGGTTGGATAAGATTCTTACAAGTGTCCTCACTGGTATTTCGAATGTTTATAGGTGGTGGTAACGGCTTACCATCGGACATATAGTGTACTTGCTATCCACCTTAGTCGTAGAAAAAAACTTTAGCAGTTACTGTAACTTCAATTAAAAATACGCTGACCAAATCGTTTGAAATAACATTTTACCCACACCCATACATTACTCCCACTTACGCTAGCAGGTGTTAACAAAGTTGTAAAACCGAGTGCACACTATATGATCACGCGATGTATTACACGTGTAAGCGCACGGCGTGTAGTAGCGATGCATTACTATACTTTTATTTATATTATGGATGAAAAAAGTTTGTGAGTGGCCAGTGAGTTGGAAAAAAATCGGATTGAAGCATCAATATTTCCCTTTGTGTTCGATGTAATATTAAAAAATGTATAGTTATAAAAGCCGACCTTAAATG
Organism: Callimorpha dominula; assembly: GCA_949752705.1. NCBI lineage: Eukaryota > Metazoa > Arthropoda > Insecta > Lepidoptera > Erebidae > Callimorpha > Callimorpha dominula. The sequence continues at coordinate 8,138,440 of OX457005.1, forward strand.
CTACCTCTGGGGTTAGGGGTTCGATTCCTGATTAGTGCAAATACTTATATGTTTGAATATGTCTATTTGCATTGGTATGTGAATTTCTATATAGGTATACAAAAATTCCATAAACATTATCTAGTTAGTTTTGTTGTTTTTGGATTTTTTTGTTTATAGATACCATAGTACAAGCTTAGCTTAGTTTGGGTCTTGAAAACGCTGAGTAATTATGTCCCATAATATTATAAAAAATAAAAAAACCATGTTCACTTCTTCAATCCGTTACATGTAAGTACATATACCCGCATTTCATTTCCAACGTCACTTATCTTTTATTTGTACAACAATGTTACAGATATTATCCAAATAAGTTTAATGTTACCCTTCAACTTTGTAACTTGCTAACAAGCCGGGAAACAACCGTTTCACGACTGGCTCACGACTTTGTATTTGTTATTTACTCTAACAATCTGAATATTAACAGACCAAAGTCATCTAATGATCAATAAAAATGTTAAATGAATCATAATATTTGCACTAAATACATAATTCAAGTGCAAACCCAGGTACAAACTAATCATTTGGTTTAATGACAACTCTATAACATAATGCCGATTTGTCTTTTGTTTGTCTTATTCACAATTATTTGGTTAAACAGTACCACACTCGCTAATTTTGGAAACTTGTTATAAAATATCCCAAACAGGTCAACACATTATACGCATATTATATGTATATATGTTAGGGTATCTGCTAAAGCCAAAAACAAAACAAATTTAAAAATGATTATCCGTTTGAGAATGACGTTTAATGTAAAAAAAATCTTTCACTTATGTAATATGCGCTTACTTTACCTGACATATATACACTACCATTCGATACATCCCATGCGACCCGTGAATACCGTCCCTGCAATCTGTGCAAACATACGTGCACCGTTTGCTAACTAAATATCGAGAATTCCATACCTATAACTTATATATGGTGTAGGAATGGGTGTTCTCTCACCAACACAGAGGTAGGATCCTCCGACCAGACGAGGTGATCATGCCTGGCGGACCGCGACCCAACGGTGTATATGGGGAAGTTATATTATACTTATCGGTGCGATAACTTTCATTAAACAACCAGATGTTGAAGTATGTTTTACTGTATGTGGAAGTCGTCAAAATATACTATATGTATTTTTAAAAGGACTAACTTCTTATTATTGTGAAGAGAGTAAAGATAGTTGGTAGCCGTTCAAGTTACTGCAGCTCTTTACTATCGAAAATCAAACCTATTCATTTCAATTTGTTCTTTACATATCATAAACTGATACACGTACTTTACTATGTCATATTTCCTACAAATAATTCAATAACGATCTCAATAAAGAAACAAGATAAAGAAGTTATAGGTTGGTTCAATAAACAGACAAGGGTAGGATTAAACGAGGAATAAATTGCCTACTATTCATCTTTGTAGCTGACTACAAAAGCTACAAAATATTCCATATTTTTAAACTTTCGAATTCAGCGATAAAATATTACAAACAGAAACCATAAAATAGGCAAAATTAAATCGCTTAACGCTAAACATCCCAAAAATCTTGTTATACCTCATAAATAACTTCCAACATTTAACCGACCATCGAGATAGCCGTTATAACAACGTATAATAAATTTTATTTACGGCCTAACAACAGAATATTAGGGCCTTAATCCTGTGTAACGATAGTACGAACATTTCGGTACAATAACATGTCCACGCCTACGTCCTGACCTCACGTGGCGCTATAAATACGTGGTTGCAGCCGTTGTGCGCTGTCTAAAAAAGTGTAGGGTGTGAACGAACCGTCAAACTTTTGCAATCAAGAGTGGAAAAAACAAGAGATGAATGTATTTCATTTAAAAGTTAAGGGTGCGGGGTATCCTATTTTATTCAACCTTATATTGGTTACCGTTATTGTTTGGGTACTTAAGTAAAATCATAGTAAATCACTTTAAAGCGTGAAACACAGTACTTGTGTAAAAGTGTAAAAAATTTATATAATAACAATTAAAATTAAATAAAGAAAATAATATAATGAGAATGAAAAACAAATAATAGACCCCGGTTACTTTTTTTAGTTGACCCTATAGTTCCACATTTTGTATGCTCTGTAAGTTCAAATTTGAATAAGACCAACTACATTGTTTTTTTTTTTTAATTTAACTACCACTAAAGTGACAAAGATGCATACGGACCGTCTGATAGTAAGTGGTTACCGTAGTCTATAGGCATTGGTAATACAAGAGCCATACTCTCGTGTAGGCAACCCATGTTTTGTCACTGTAGCCTATGGACCTGCGACCAAAGTATGTTCGTAATACTGTACTAACAGACTTCCGATCAGGAACTCGCGCATCTTATGTTACTTTTATCATGAAAATGGTTATCTGAACGACGCTATTGCAACTGTGTAAATTGTAAATTCTAAAGTATATTTGTATGTATATACTTGAACAATGCTACAGATTGAAATGGTGCAATCTCCAGGTGACCACAGAAATCTCAGGGTTGTAATTGTTGTCGAAGTGACAGTAGGCGTAGTGATCAACCTGTCACCTCAAAAGTCAACGCAGCGAGTATAATGAATTAAAAGAAGAAGAAGAGAAGAGTATAATCAATTTGGATTCACAGATCAAAGAGAAAAAGAACAAAGACTCAAGATCATGATCGAATCTGGATCTGAGAGTAGTTACAAGTAATGTCGGTTATTTGCATTTTTTTATATGCCCCATTTTTTTATGGGGCATATAAAAAAACGGAAATAACCGACTATTATTTTGATTGTGTACTTTTAGATTTTAAACATTGATTGGTTAGTTGGTTGGTTCTAGTCTTCTTAGAGTCCCGAGTGGTTATGGTATTTTAGTAAACATTGGAAAGGTATTCATAATCTGTACAAAAACGTTTAAACCGAACTACGTTGAAGAGCCTTGCTTGTTTGCCTATTAATGAAAGCAATTAGCTCGGCGCATATTGCCCCACATTGAGCATGCATTTGCATGACACGATCTGGCTCGACTATTATAACGTGATTGAAAGCATTACTACCTTGATAAACATTGTTTACCGGGGCATTGATGGACGTTAGATATTTACGTAAGTAGGTATATTATTGTTTTTATTTAAATTATATTAAAATTCAAAAATATATATTAATAAAAGTTGAAAAATAAATGAAAGAGTCTGTTTTTTTTATACGGAAATAATTTTTAAGATATTTTCAAACCAAAATTTTAAAGTTGCCTATTTAGAATACTTTAGTATATTAATAGATAATTATTTGATTTTTGTTTTCCATAAATCACCACTTCTAACAGCAATTAGTTTACCTAAAGCACTCTTAAAATTGACCAGCTTAAAAAATGCTAAAAAAATCACAGTCTCTCAGAAAGCCGTTCATCTTAAGGTGGCATTAAACAAAGAATAGGGGGACCATAATGTGATTTAGGCCCGAGGACAGACAGGACGTTAATCTCTACGTCCACTCCCTAGGGCGTCATTCCTGCCCACGGACACTGAGACGTGACTTCTGCACGTCTTAAAATATCGGTGAATTGATTTTTTTGTGAGCCTAGAACATCGTAGTATCGTTTATTCTAGTTATAGGGGGCAAACCTGCAGGCGGGTCACCTGATGGTAAATGACAACCGCCGCCTATGGGCAACTGCCTCTCAAGAGTCACACGTGCTTTGGCGGCCTGTGAGGAGGGAGTGTACGCTCTTTTCTTTTCTTATTTATATTAGATTTATTAATCGTTACTTAATCACGTAATACTTATAAGCTACGATGCCTTTTTATGTTCCCAGGGTTTCGATCAAATTTCACCGATCGTGGTCACAGGTGGATTGAAATTTTGAATCGTCTTCTAAAATGTAACTAGAATTAAGTAAGTAAGTACTCTTTATTGTACACTAACACATAATATATAAACATATAAAAACCACTTAAACATAAAATGCACAATGGGCGGCCTTATCACAACAAGCAATATCTTCCAGGCAACCTTTGGATGGACAGGACTGTAATGTGAGAGTGGTTAGGGTGTCAAATATATAATATGTACTAATATGTACCTACTACTAGTGTATGCTTACATACATATTTACACAAACATATATACATACAACTACATACTTAAACACAAATACATACATTAATGCACATTCTTAAAAATGTCATATTTCCATTTCCCGGGATTAGATGACATCTATTGCACATTTTAGGCCTGTAATGATTATTGTTTTTAAACTTTCGCGACTTTGATACATATTAGATGTTTAATTCGGGACTTAATCACGATAAGATTTAAAAGGTACAATAATGTAATGATTATTTTTATTTTCATAAATTGATAATCAATTTCAAAAGAGTGAAACTCAAAGTAGGTATTTATACTAATAAATACCCAAATATGTTGTCCCCACATTTTTCTTACAGAAATTAATTATTAGTGACAAAAAAAGGTCACTAAACACCATTATTCAAAACCCCAAAGGCCTCATTTATAATGTAAACAGGTCCTTTATAAATTAATTATAAGGACAAGACTTATCGAAAGCTATCTATCCCCGTCTCACCCAGTCGTATTAGAAATTAAAATAGATATTTAATGAAATATCCCTCACGTAATGGGGTTACAGGTTAATACGGTTAAAGGCCTCGACAGGTTACATTCAAGAAGGTATATGGAATACGAGTATCTAATTATACATACTATATCAGTAATTTGGCCTTTTGAGTTCAAACGGATTTGTTTACAATATCCGTGAAATAAATAAGACGCATAGGGACTAAAATATAATATTAGAATTAGCAGTGACTGTTTATTTTGGTTTGGAAAATAAAGTGAATCAATGTATAGTGATATACTTTTATCAATTGTTTTATTAAAACTTTGAAAGTTACCACATCTCTTAAATAATCTTGACATCGCTGCATCGATATTATTTCAAGACGTGCAGTTTATTTTATTTTCTTTTATAAGTTAGTACAACGCACGACTTCCACGATATATGACATCAATAACTGATGGCCTCTGCGTTCGTGACTTATCGTCCCTTTACAGTCGCGTCCGACCAAGTTGTGTAGGGGCGTTAGGGGTCAAGTTGCATCTTTAGGCTCTTGTGAAAGAACCGCACTAATGATATTATTAAAAGATATATATTTATATTTATTTCTTCAAGTAAGTCTATTTTTTTTAATCCCTTCTTTAATATTGCAACCAAATTTGGCAAGCTGCTGCTTAAGATGCCACTGAATGATAGTCTCTTAATTCGCAGCTACTAATTAAACATCAGTAGTCTCCTTCAGAAATAGAAAACAGTTTCAATTAGCAGCTGCAGTCTTTCTGAATAAAAACTAAACTAACTGTAAATGAAACAACTTTTAACTAAGTTTCACCTGGATGCGATGGTCGTACCTAGAAAAAAAAGAATAATTACTCACCGCAGGACCAATTGAATACACCCACCTGAAAAGAGCAGACATCTTCATGAATATTCTGAAAAGCTCTTAGCGAAACTTTATTGAAAAGAAATGGGGGAAGACATTAAAGAATCTAAAGGCTCGGTTACACTTACGTCTATGAGAGTTCTGGAAATAATTAATGTGATACGTAGCATGTGAGAGATCTCAAACAATAGTTGCTTTTGTCACAGATTACAGAAGAAGTAGATAGAAACTATAAGTTTCTTACTACCACATAAGAATGTAATTGTCTGAAGATATTGTTGATTTAAAGCAATATATGACAATTTTTTTTTATGGTTAATTAGCTGTGGGCTTTAATCTGAGTTTCAGTGCATATAGTAATCTAGGACAAATTTTGCTGTTTATCACATTACGTCCAAACCCATCCAGCCGTTTAAATATGAATATAATAACTCATAGATACACGTGAACACACGCACAAGCTTTACCATTTATTTTACTAGTGGGAATTACTTTCAGATTACGATGGTAGCACTTACGACTGTCATATTACGCTACTTCAACTTTAAGGTTTACCTTCATTGACATTAAATTATTTAGATTCAACAAATTTAATAGTAATGCCGTAGATAACTTATTTAAAAATAATTAATTTGTTGAATTATTAATCTCGTATAATTTTTTTTTATTTGAGCGACAAACGCCACCTGTGTATAAGGTTCTCTACGTTAAAGAAAGCTTTACGTTGATATTGGAAAATGTAGATCTTTAAAAAGCGATCCTATTAAATAAATACGGAGGTAAGTACATGCTAATGTTAAGGAAAGTAATTTAAGCGCTTTGTGTTGTAAATCGTTTATGTATTCTTTGGTGAAACGCGAATATTTATTGGTAGGTACCTACCAATGTACGAGGTACAGCATTGATACTGTTATGTACAAGTTAGGTTTTTTTTTTTATTGAAATGCCTGCAGGTTTGTCTCAGCACCTGTATCGGTTCACTGTCCAGTGGCTACAGTGGGCTTCTTTACCAACTCACTGATATTAAAAACGATAAATATTATGATCTCATAAATGGGTATTTTTCATGAAGAAACTAGGTTTTGTCCGCAGTTTCGCTCGCGTCCATCCCTCGGGAACAGTACTTTTTTCTAATAAATGAATACCCTAAGTACTTCTCTTTCCCCCAGAAAACGTGTAGATGCCAAATGGTATTAGTCAGGCTACTTTCACCTATATTAAAAACAGCACTATCAAGTTTCCTAAATTTGAAGGTAAGTTTTTTAATTCTCTTTAGCCTACATTCAGTTTCTTCAAGCTCTATTAAGAACAGACTAGAAATAATTATATCCAAATATATAAATTATAATTTTTTTAACCTCCATCTTCACTTAACTACCTACTAGCTTTTTGGAAAAGAGTCTTGGGGACTAATCGAATTTTAACGTTAATTGGAATCACTATTTCTTAATTCTCTTTAGCCTACAATTAGTTTCTTCAGACTCTATTAAGAACAGACTAGAAACAATTCAATCAAAATATATAAATTATAATTTCTTTAACCTTCATCTCCACTTCACTACCTACTAGCTTTTTGGAAAAGAGTCTTGGGGACTAATCGAATTTTAACGTTAATTGGAATCACTATTTCTTAATTCTCTTTAGCCTACAATTAGTTTCTTCAGACTCTATTAAGAACAGACTAGAAACAATTCAATCAAAATATATAAATTATAATTTCTTTAACCTCCATCTTCACTTAATTACTTCTAGCTTTTTGGAAAAGAGTCTTGGGGACTAATCGAATGTTAACGTTAATTGGAATCACTATTTCTTAATTCTCTTTAGCCTACAATTAGTTTCTTCAGACTCTATTAAGAACAGACTAGAAACAATTCAATCAAAATATATAAATTATAATTTCTTTAACCTCCATCTTCACTTAATTACTTCTAGCTTTTTGGAAAAGAGTCTTGGGGACTAATCGAATGTTAACGTTAATTGGAATCACTATTTCGCAACTAAAAACAAAAACAAATCGCTTTGCTAAAACTACTTACAGCAGACATTTGTCATTCGAATTGTGAATAGAATAGAATATGGACATCAAAATACCTTTATTTCTTATATTTTTCTCATTTTGCTCTATTGTTGACTAGGTATGAATAATAACTGAGCATAAATCATCAAAGTAAAGTTTAAATTTAGTATAGTGCATAGTACTATACCATTGACTGGCCTCTTGGTTTAGTGGTTAGTGACCCTGACTGCTAAGCCAGAGATCGTGGGTTCATTCACGAGTCATCCCCTTACCATGGCTATTGATAAAGTGGTATGTCGGAATCGAACCGACTAAAACCACACGGTGTTCCGTCACAAGTGAGTCTATCGCAAGGGACTCGGGTATACCCTAGAAGGGAGTCCCCGAGAAAAGGGCACAGGGTACGTACCTATCATCTACAAAAAAAGTACTATGCCCGAGGGATAAAAAAATACTTTTACGCGAGCGAAGCCACGAACAAAAGCTAATTATTATAGACATATAAAAGTGTTGGTAATACTACAGTCCTAATTCTATTAACATAAAAAGTATTGTATAATAAATCCCTCTTCTCGTGCCCTTCTGTAAGAAAGGATTCGTTAATTAATGTTCGCAGTAATAAGATTATCGTCGATTGTATACATATAACAAAAAGACGGGATAGGTACCTATAGCTAATGTCTTTCGCTTTATCTTTCCATTTCACCACCCATCTAAACGCTTGTCCAATATTTGGGGTGTCTAATGACGTCATAATAGAATTTTGGGCTATTAATTATTTTTGTACCCTATCATGACTTGCGAGATACCAAGAATGTCATCGAAGATATCCTTGAGGTGAAGGTACAAAGTGAAATAGTTGACAATTACTAAAAGGGGTCAATTCAAGAATGTTTTGTAAATTTCGTGGTATACAAGCATGAAGGAGGTGCTAACAGATTCTGGTAAACTAAACTTTATCTTGTTAAAGCTAGCAAATTAGGAAAGGGTCAAATTAATAGTCTGCCTTAGTTTAATAATATCATTCCGGTCATAACTTGCATGATTAAAGGCTGTTAACATGTCTAGACGACATCGTGCCTCGCATAGGACATTAGATCCTATACTTTTTCATTCTAGCTGTCATTTCTGTGCAAATGATAGGCGTTATGCGTAATGAGAAGCCTTGAATTTCATGAATTTCTTGTATGTCTTGAGTTTTATTTTTCATAAAGCAATTGACAGTAACACTTATAGTGTACGGTAGACTAGAAGAATGCTTTATTAGCTCGTCCAATTTGATTGCCTGTAGGTGGTGAGTATAGAATCTCTAGACAGACAGACACTTTGCATACTTACCTTGGTAGGTAAATTAATTATGAACTGAACTGATGGTCTTATAAAATTAGATTCCGATTCAAGGCTCATCAGATTTGTGCTCGATTGAAACGGACTGGAGAAGAATACATGTTGCCACAGAAGACAATGCAACAATGTAAACGATTTAGAATGTAAATATAAACGATAAAAAAATATATATTTAGTGTAGCCGTACTTACAAACAATTAAACTACCAGATGAAGTTTAGGCGAATCACAGCACTTTGAAGGCGAACCAAGTCTAAATCACATTTTCTTAAACATAAACTCACTACAAGAACATTTTTCCATGCAAAAAAATAATAAATACTTTATATTATCGGCAACCCGATATTACACATTCATGCCTCAGTTAATTCAGAAATTTCAGCAAAAAAATGATGGGTCGAAGGGGTCATTCACATCTGTTCGGTTTTTCTACAAATATGATGCAAAGTACTTTCTGATGTATCAAGATATTAATGCTTGTGGAAATTGTATTTTGGACTGTCATGCTGACGTTTCAGTAAGATTATGAACAGTATTTGTCAAATTGGGATGATATGAGATATATATACATTTATAAAGTGACTGACCTGTTGGCCTGGTGGTTAGTGACTCTGACTGCTATGCCATAGGTCGTGGGTTTGTAAATCCCCCCGCGACACAGGATTACTTCCTAATGCGGGAGTTGTCTTTTTAAGAATAATAATAATACATTGAAGATTCAAAAGCTTCGTTCGTTTTGCACTTTTATAAGTGAGTACTCGAGTTTTAATAAATACAATTCCATTTTTTAAACTTTTACTTGCCTTTAAAGTACAGATCATATATATAATAGAAATGTTTATACGATTTAAAAAAATACACAACTGTTCAACAATTTCACCTGTTACGTTTTACGTTCGCAGTAAAAATTGAGAATGAAAAATAATTCATACATATAAAACACTAGCAGTTCCCGCGCGGCTTCGCTCGCGTGTACATATTTTCATATTTTGAACCCTAATTCTTTTTCCAAAATATAAGCAGCCTAAGCTACTCCTTATTACACCAGCTATCTGCCAGTGAAAGTCTCGTGGATCGGTCCACCCGTTCCGGAGATTAGCCGAAACAAACAGACGGATAGACAACAATGTTTAAAACTGATTTTTAGGTATAGGTATCGTGCAAATAACTGTATGAGCTTAAAAAAAACTATTATTTTCACAATACAAACAGAGACTTCAATTTTGTTTATTTGTACTGATGATTTGATGATGTATTGATGTATTGACTATCAATCGGATTCTATTTCCAAAACTAATAGAATAATATTGTAGTTTAGAAAACTCAAAATATTAGAACTTAGACTGTCTCAACATAGCCACAAATCATTAAAATTTAGTCCTATTTTTATGAAAGACTACATACGAGTATACCCAGGCTTGTTTTAGTATTCTCGTCAGGCTATTCATCTAACCAAATGGCTTTGTTATAAGTATTCCGTGAATAAAAATAATATTCACACTTGAAGCATAAATTGTAGATTTATTCGCTCCAAAATTAATAACGAGTGCAGATTATTTCCTATAGTTTCCCTCACAATGAATGGATAATATCACTTGCCCTTCGTAACGAGTGGTGCCATCTGCCTGTAATTACGGAGATACGTGCTTCGAAAAAAATGCATCTAATTGTTTTTATAGCAATTCCACGACCATAGGGGACGCCACCAAACCCCTGTTTATGTTGAACATTCGACTAACGTGAATTTAATTGGCGGTTTCACACAATATTATACATATATATGTATTTCGAATACAACTGATCTTGTCATATTTACGTTATAATGAGGGATTTTTATGGGGCCAAAATGTAGGGAGCCGACTCTGGTAATGTGTAATTTATTACATAAAACTCATGTTTCAGATTAAATTAGACCTCCAGATTACTACGAGGTATAACAATGTTTAGATATTTTTTGTTTTATTTACGAGATAAGATGAAGTAAATAAAAAGAGAAAAAAGTCTATGGTGCAAGTTTTTATTTATTAAAGTATCTAAATCCGTCTATAATTCGAATCCGTAACGTGATAAATTCATATAAAAAGCAGCGTAATCCAGATCCGCATTGGCACAACAATTTTATATTCTTTATTACGTGAACCACAAAAGATGACGTTATGCCGGTAACAAAGAACGAGATTTACCCAAAACTATTCCTTTCTGTGCCGTATGATATGCGCATTTTTATAAGCATCGTTGGATTTTGGATTTGTGGTCACTTTAGCAGCGTAAACTAGCAGTATCATGATGTCGGGTTAATGTTTTAACTTTCAACTTTATTTTATAAGGATTACAGAATACCCTCAACTTACAACAAACAACAATATGTTACAATGTCAGAAATCGTATAGGTCTATCTAACTACACTTAATACAAGGAAAGAAGCCTTACAGATATGAAGGATTGTTGTAGCACTTTTTCCATTTTTTTCTCTACATAAATAATATTAATGGTTACCGATAGATAAAAGTACTTGCATATTCAGTGATACTACTCGTATGTCGGTAAGTCGTACTCACCCGTGGAGCCGTGATGATCGTGTTCAACCGCAAATAAAACCAGTAGCCAAAAGCAGTAATTGATAGCTTTCTAACAGCAGTCTTCTATGAGAGGTGTCTGTAAATGAACTCTAGACCGGCAGCTACAATTCGAGTAAAGGTTTCTGTGTCCTATCTTTTTTATTTAACACTTTCAAAGGAAGTTATCTTTTTTCAAGAAAAAATATACCAATATTGGGGACATCGTCGCTATCAGTGTTACCAAACCTTTACAACATCGACCAGCGACAAAAACGGTTCCTCTAAATCCGGATTATATCCTAATCCCGACCGAAATATATTCTATATTTATTGTCGCTGACCGGACGCTTTTAACAATGACCGCTGAATACCTTACTCGGCTCGGATCTTGGGTAGAAAATGTCTCCTTATAATGAGCTTAACCAAACATAAGCAAATTTTTTCAGGCGTATAATAGAGTTAAAATGAAATAAATTTCGTTCCGTACCTCAAAGAATAGTCTAATAAGATACGGTTCATTTACTTAAGTGTTCCTTTGTCTAATTAGGAGCATAACTTGAGCTTTCAACTTTTAGTATTTACGATGTTTGGTTCTACGTAAATATTAAAAAGATCAAGTTTTTGGTTTCTTTCAAGTGAAAGCAATTTGCACAAGTATATATTAAAAATAAATCGGATTATATTTAGTTGAGTAATTTATTTCACAATGTACCGCAAACCAGACCGGAAAATAAGGATCGCAAGCCACATTTGATATAATAATTGAATTACAAAAAACAATATTGCCATGCAAGTAAAAATAAAAAATTATAAAAAAATTGAATGTTTAAAAATAATTGCGGCGCTGAAACCAATCACTGATATCAAACATAATTAATTGTAACAATTGAATACACAATGTTTCAATATTAAATCTATTAGTTTTTCTACATTCTACACTCACTTTAAAGTAAATACTGTTGTAAAAATAATTTCTATTATATGAGTTAGTAAATCACTTGGATTCTGCTGGCAGAAGATATATTTTGAAGATAGATCAGGTATACGTTTCATCACCTATTTTGATTGTAAGAACTATGTTACTAAGTATCAAAGATTGAAAGCTGTTTAGGCAGTTTAGATCCTTGATTGAATACTTTATGATACGAGAATGTTATGCTTAGATATTAATGAAATGTACTTAAAAATTACTTGTAACTTATATTATATGATCTATGCCGAACTCAGCAATTATAATTTAGTTCGAATGTTAATATATATTTTTCTAATGGTCCTTAAAAAAATGGGATAAGTAAATAAGAACAAATTACGTCAACGGGGAGTATATCTCGCTTGCTTTACTACGAAAACAGTTTTAAATAACTTTATGTTTGTGTTGTACGTACTAAGTTTTTATTAACAAAAACGTAACTTTAAGAAATCATATACATATAAGTAATTTATTTATGAACGCCTAAACAATTAATTCAAACCCATTATTTATACAAGTCCTTTATAAACATGTCGAACAAACCCTCTAGATGTGAGTAAAACTAATTTTTATTGAGCAAACAGAATAGCTTTGATTACAAATTAAATAAATAATGGGGAGCAAACGAATCGGGCGTAGAGCGGAAACGCACAGCGCAAGCGGATGTGGCCGCCGTCGCGCTATCAGGTGTCGTTCATGGGTCTTTATATTTCCGGTAGGTTAGGTACAGCCTTCATTAAATAGTGGCAGTAGTTGTTTTAGATTTTAACAGCAATAATATTCAAATATCGAAGTTGTTTTCAATCTGTACAACGGCAGATTACAAAATAATAGTTTTATAAAAACTTCTTAACCTTTGCACCGATATGATTTTATTATATTACGTGTTTTCATGCACCCTAGTAAGGCGCTCTATATTATAATGTAGTATAAATCTTTTTAAGTCTAAGTTTTTATCAAATTATCTAAATATTTGTGCTTAGGTATTACACTAACACTTGAGTAGTAAAATTGACTCACACATCGACTAAAATACTACTGTTCAGTCTTTTACTTTCACAAACATCATCAAACTTAGAAATATTAGCTTAATAGCCACTAAGTAAATCGAAGATAATAAAGATAGACAACGTTGTTCTCAGATGTGTATTTCGGGAAAGCCCCGTCTTGTTACGCGACCAACCGGTGTTCGGTCCCAAGGAGCAAACCAGCCTGTCACGACAGTGTCAGACGCCATCAGTTAGATATGGCTTCTCTAAATTTCAGACGTGGGTATATCCATATATCATTAATAATTATAATTACCGCTTACGAAAGCAATACAAGTGATAAAAACGCATTGAAATGAAAAAAATTGCGTTATGTAAAATATCATGCAAGTAGCTAATATGTTTACGTACTTGCATACGTAAAAATATCATACTACTTACATGACAGTCTAATATTTTTTTATTTCCTACTCAAAGAATTCTTACAACATCTCCAAACTATAGTTTCTAAGACTTATATAGACAAAAGTCGTCGTACAAAATAACATTAGACTACACAGAACAGCGGGGAATATAATAAATAAAAATAATAAGAAAACTTTCCCCATCACAGCGTGCATTTATGTTGAGAGATGGCAATTCAACAATTTCATGCAACCCTTAATCACAATGCATAACTTATCGTTTCTGTATAGGTTTAAAGTATATTTTTGGGTGTACTTTTTTTAAACGTTTGTCCCGTAGGTAAATCATTGAATACATTAGTGATGTGCTCTATAAGTTGAGTTTTCGATATTTAAAGATTGAATTCAAAAGATTTTTTCAGAACTAATATAGGATTTTTTGTGTTTAAGTAATACTTTTGTTTTGACATTACAGATGGCGTGGTAGAGTTACTTAGATCTCCTAACCATTTTTATTTGGCCTTATATATATATATAGTTATTCCTAGTTTGGGTAAACCTTATAAGTTTTGAATTGGAAAAAATCCTAATTACTCATCCTACAACGGTAACATATTTCTATTAATTATAAATTGACCAATTTTATAAAACTGTTGAAGTTTTCAAATAGTTTTATTTAAATTATTTTACTCATCCACGACTTTCTAAAGAGTTTCTAATAAGACTAGCCTGACAAGACTTTTCTATGATAAACAATACCGCTATTTGTGGCAACTGTGCCTTCTGTTTCATTTATTTTTAAATAACCGTATGAAACAATTGATATTCATCGAATTAACTAATCTTAATTATCAAATTGCGTGCAGCGTTATCTAAGTGGATTAAACATTACTACGCATTGAAATTTAGCTCAAGGTAAAAGTAATAGTTAAAATAGGTACCTACTCAACTACTTTGCGTGTCGCGTCACTAAAAGCACCTCTTTAAGATTCACTTTCAACGAACATTGCCACAAGAGTTTAGAAACAGCAATCACTCAGTACGTAATCTCTCAGGATTTTCTCGACACCCTCACGATAGTGAGAGCTCTGCCCTTTTTGTTTTTTAAAAAGTCTGCATCTTACAGATAAGGTAGGTTCCCCTTGACGTCATTCACATTAAAATCTATCAATCGTTAACTTGCTGTTTAAAACAAACTTTATACTGTCATATATTTTGGAAAAGTATAATTTCACAGCCATTGACAGACTTATCTGCATTTATTTAATGATGGTACTATTTCTAGGGGGAGGGCGGTTAGGCATGAGCTTCATGGATGAATATAATATACCTGAATTTATTTGTTGGCTGATAAAAGTACCGCCCGTCTTCAAATTATGTTTATAATAAGTAATTAGGTATGTTGAAGTTGGTATAGCTTTTTTAACATGAACCTCCGAAACAGTTTTGTATTAAATTTTGATTAAAAAAATGATATTTGAATTAAATTACATTTTCAAAAAGTATTAAAAAATTAACCTCAACTTTAAACATTGTGAAAGCAATATATATTTGACTGACTTGCGCGCAAACATATTATCAAGAATCCTTGCATCTGATATTTAGTGATTTTGGTAACCAAAACAGAAAATAGTACTGGTAGTTTTGGACCAAGTATAAATCAAAAGTATAACGTCTAACGTCGGAAACTTCATGTGGTTCGCAGAAACCTTTCGAAAACAAACATAATATCCAGCAAATTGTTGTGATTTTATCAAACAAAAGCAAAATTATAACGTTCAGTGCAGAAAACGAAAATTTCAAAAATAAAAAAGTAAACCACGATCACCATTGAATGAACTCCTGCTTCAAGGGGGACACAATGTCAAAGCGGCTGCGGAAAAACAAAGAAATTATAGTCTTCACTTTACCACTATCGACACCCCGTCAAAGTCATAATACTCCCCATTTCGACGTGCAAGAAGGAAGGGTCTCCCTCCCACCCAGACGGTTAGTATTTTGTTTTTGACACTTCACTTTAATCACTGTGTGAAACATAAACAGTGGTTCTCATTTTGAAAAGAGCAGCGTTATCCAAGAGAAGTGCGTACGGAGTATGCAAAGCCTTTGTGTGTATGAATGGGGAAAATTGCTTTTCTAGCTTTTGAACGTCTTGTAGTATGTGTATTTGAGATTAAAACAATGGAAACGTAAATCATATTTACAAAATAAAAACATTATGCGAACAAACTCTTGTTTAAAACACTTACAAGAACAGGTATAGAGGATAGTATCAACATTTACTTATTTAACCAAGTAATGTCACTGATCGAGAGGAAGAGTGTAAAACATCAAATATACGTGATATTTGACGTTTTTCACTAAAACTACGCAACTACTATAGAGGCATAATTTGGATAAGATACAATCTACGTAGTAAAAAAAACGTATGCGTCTCGGGACGCCCGACAGAAGTGATAACTTTATGCGTGAGGGAAAGGGAAGCCAGACAGACTGGTGCCGTAACGCGTTACATAACGAAGCGTTTACCCTCCCATAAGAAATTATCATTTCAAAAATACTAATAGGTATTATAGTAATGTACAGCTTTGAATAGTCCAAAATTGATACGTATTCGAATTCATTCCCCGATAAAAAGCATCGTTTTCACTTCCACACACGTAAATCAACAAAACAACAATGCAACATCGATTTATTACCGATTTCCGAACGTCAAGAGCGCTCGGGATGCATCCGATTATCAGTTTTCGAATGGAATAACCGAATAATCGATGTCGTAATTTAATAACGCAAATTTGAAATGAATACGTTCGATCGCCTTTGTTAGGTTCACGTATATTAAAAGAGTATGTTGTTTTACTATTTGCGACCGTGTCAACAGAACTGATTGCCGATTTAACAAGGTGCATATATTTAACGGTTAACTGCGTTAAATTTGCTACGTTTGAACAGAGGGAGTGATTTGAAGTCCCTGTCGTACTAGACTACAATCGCTTAATTAGTTTTATTACACCATTATTTATACTGAAAAGGATAGATGTATATAGAGTCGATTGGGTACATAAACAGAAAATCTTTCAGCTTTTATAAAATTACGAAGGTCTGGCGACCGCGGGATCTTGGACCAATAAGATGCTAGAAGATAAAAACTTTTGAATAACCATGGAATTAACTTTATCAGCAAACAAGAAAAACAGTTTTATTTTAATGCCGATTGAGACTAAAATTGACTTTATCATGTTATAATACACTAGCAACGCGCCCCGGCTTTGGACGGGTACAAATTATACACCTAAACCTTCCTCATGAATCACTCTGTCTATTAGTGAAAACCGATGAAAATCCTTTCTGTAGTTTTTCAGTTAATCGCGAACAGACAGACTGACAGACGCGGCGGGGGACTTTGTTTTATAATATGTAGTGATAAGACTTTTAAAACAAGTAAATAAAACTCTTTAGTCCTAATATTAAAAAAAACATTCCTACGGCTCAAAACCAAAAGGGATCATGTTATTTACTTCTAAATATATATCTCTCTTTTAACAAATCATATAAATAGAAAAATTTATGGAATTTTAAATAAGAAACATTGAAAGTCATTGTGATGTACCTAGGATTTCTAAGTCAATAATTCACGCTCATTCTCTTTCTCAAATAAGGTAAACACAACCGCCGTATCGGCGGTTGACAAAACACTAACACGTATTAACTCCTATGAGGTCATCTTATAACGTCCAAATTAATAATTCGAACACATCCTTCAGTCGGGCTCTTGCAAGGGATCTTTACAAGATAAACAGCCATTAGTTAATCCGAGGGCGGTCCCGCAGTAACTCAGCTGGGCAATATTGCTTATAGACCAACCGCTTTAATGAAATAAAATTTGCATATTATCAAGATTTATGTAAGCTAAACCAGGAGGCCATTGGAAAACAATGATGTTAAGGATATTTCAGATGGGAGTTGTTTGTTTTGCGCATAACTTATTACCTGCCAGCTTTACTGGAATACTTCCTATAAATATTGCTTTGAACTTTTTCAGTATGTTAAGTAGTTGGAAAAGAATTCTAGTGTAAATCATTATAAACAATACAATACAGTGTAATTATATATAAGCTTATTATGACTAGTTAAAGGTGTACGACAGCCACGTTTCGGAAAGCTGGACCATACGAGTATCGGCGACAGTTTCAAACTTTGTTACTACAATTAACTATTTTTTGGGTGATCAAAAAAACCGACTTCAAAAAAAAACAAGATCAGACATCATGTCTTGAAGCGAGTTTCACGTTTTTTACCCATCTAAAAGTGCACAACGCCGCTAAAGAAGTTTTCACTTCAAAAAAAATACGTCATACATTTTTGAAGTCGGTTAAAAATCCAGAAAAATAGAATGCATGTTGTCCAGGTTTTACTCCAGGGCATCATGAGACAAAGCCTAACAAAGGCAGCTAGTTCTAAATCTATATGCAAAAAGGAAAAAACCTATTATAAATGGTATTGCAAAAGTGAAATGCTCACAATATCAGAATCAATTATTAAATTATATACCTTATTAATGTTCACCTCGTCGTTAGCGAAACTCAAAACAAAAAGACTTAGAACAAAGTCCTTTAGTGAAGTAGTTTTATTTGAATCCCTTTCCTCTGTTGAGTACAATGGTGGACAAAAAACACCGGGGAAGACGCCCACTGGAATCAGTTCAATTTGCGTAAATTCCATCTTACTATTAAATGAGCCAATTAAACTAACAGAAAACGAAAAGGATAAAGAATTTAAAATGAAAGGATACTGTAACTACTATTAATGTTAAATTTCCGGGTTACGTGTTATTGACACCGTAGTATCAGTCTCAATAATACGGCTCCCTTCAATATGGTTGATCTGTGCGATGGCTGGCATGTGCGTCATGCTCGATGGTCGGGGCTGGTCATCTCTGGACTGATATTACTTAAATATGTATAGTAGTAATTAGCGCGTCTATTTATATTTTAAAAATATTGTACATTGTCCTCACATTTTATTTACGCTTATGCAATGTAAAAAAATATTTAATTTTGTAAAAAACATTTTGAAAAAGAGTGTCCATTGAATTTCTTGCCTGCTCTTCTCCATAGGATCTACGTATTGGAACAGCCAACTAGCTTCACGACTGACTCCTACTCCTGACGATTCAAAAATACGTATTATTGGTTTAATTGTTCAATTTCAATGACCATTTAGTATTTTAGGTAATTAACATCCAGCTATATAGATAATACTGATTATTCTATATTTACTACATTGGTAACAAATATAATATGCATTTTAGCTTTCTGCACTTACTCTCTATATAAATGTTAGCTGAGCAAAATCACACACTACTCCATCAGCACAATATGCTTAAAAAAATTGATGCAAAGTTTTCTCTTCGCGTATACTATTCGCGTTAGAGTATTTTTTTTTTGTTAAATCGCGTATAAACTCAAAAAGCAAAGCCTTTATCTAAATGCAAAAATTGATCCAAGTCGTTAGAGCCGTTTCCGATGTACACGAAAGTTACATATATAAGCATTACTCTTTTAAAGTTATTAGACAGATGAGCGAATCAGCATTGACAATCCCTAGTTTTTATTTTAGTCGCCATAAACTTTATTCAACAAACTTTGAGAGTACAAATATACAATAGTTAATAAGAAACCTGCATTTGAGATTTTCGAGAATTCTTACTTCTTTACTTTGAATTAAAACGTTTTCAATCCAATAGCCAATCTTAGGCTGTCGACGGAAGGAAATTTAAACCAATCTTAATCTAAAGGTTAGCTCCTTAGAACAGTAGGGGACGAGAACGGGGCTTACGGCTGAAGAGCGGTAATATCAAATGAATGATAGGCGTATGCATTTACAATGTCGCTAGAAGCTATAAATAGTAGGATAGAAACACGTTTTGTAATGTTTTTAACCCCTGACGCAAAAAAAGGGGTGTTATAAGTTTGACGTGTCTGTTTGTCTGTGTATCTGTGTGTCTATCTGTGGCATCGTAGCTCCCAAACGAGTAGACTGATTTAAGTGTTTTTTTTTTGTTTCAAAGGTGACATGATCGACAGTGTTCTTAGCTCTTTTCTAACCGTTGAAGGGACTTTCGAGTCGGGGGTGTTTTAAATTTATTATTACTGTAAGTACTCGTCTTAGTTGCAATGTTTATACATATTTGCCACATAATTTTACCTAAGATGTAATATAAAGTATTTTTTTATTTATCTATCTACTTGTATATTTTATATTGTCGCATACTATCTATTATATAATTTTTTTTAATTTTCTTTAAGCTTTTTGCCAAACTTTTGCTATCACTTAAGACAAAATCCTCGCAAATTATTGTCCCGTGGGTAAATTTGGGTAATTTTTACTGTCGGTATCACTTTGTTCAACTATGTTTTTATTTGGTATTTCCCTGAAGGATAAAGGCCTCATAACTCATTAACCTAAATGTTGGGTAGTTGACCAAGTCTTGTCGCATTAAAGAGGTTTGTTTTCAATTTAAATATAAAAGGTCAGGCAAAGTTTGTAAAATTTATGGTTGCAAACTTAACCATTATTTATTAGTGTTTAATCTTGCAGATTAACGGCTTTTGGGCTTAAACGCTGTTGTTTGAGAAAATTATTGATATCTCGTTGTGCAATAATAACTTGTACGTGACTTGAGTTTCCACCTTCATTAACAAACGAATGTATAAAGTATGTAATTATTTATTTTTACAGTGAATGTGTTTCAGTATTTTTTCGGGAAATATATATTAATAAATTATAATACCTCCTTTCAATTTAGAAATGGGATTCCAGGTAACGTAATTAATCATATTCAGATAATTGAGTTATATAAATTAAACGGTTTCTAGGTTAACTCCTAAAGTGGCCCAAACATAGGTACCCATATTAATGATCATGAATAAAGTATTGTTGATATTTTCTTTCGTGTCTTTCATTAAACGACGGACATGCTAAATGTCATTTAAAATATTGCATGTAAAACATGGTTCTGCTACAGATAATACACAATAATATTTTACACCAATTAAAAAGGCCACATGTATTTATCGCACGACTTTTCATAGACGTTCTAAACAGATTTTTACAATAAACCGCAATTATAACTTCTGAAGCCATGAACCAACTGCTCCTAAAAGGTGCCGATCTTGTTCAATTGTGCGGAAAATCGAAAATTATGACCGATTCACAGCAGCCCCGTCGGTTGCACGGCCACCGTCAAATTTACGAGCACGTCAGATATGAATATGAATGATGGTTACATTAATATGTAGAATTGATAGCAATTTGAATAATTTTGTAGGATTTAATTTGTTAAACGTGTGATTTGGCTTCGAACCCAATTTCAAAGGAGCCATGTAAAAAAAATTTTGATCTTCAAATAAATATTAACACTTTTGTGATTGTGCTATGCTTTTCTCAATAATATTCAAGAATCCTGGAAATCTTGAGAGCCGCGTGCGGGTTATAAAAAGTTAGTTTTTATAACCCGCACGCGGCTCTCAAGATTTCCAGAACCAAGCTTGTCTAGAACCGGTTCAATATAATTATTATAAATTAATCGAATTTACAAACTAAATTTAAAATATGCAATTTAAGTATACTCACAATATAACATTGTCAGCTTTTCGAAATGGGATGTACTAAGAATTCTGGTAAACAACACGTTTTGAAACAAGACAAATTTCACAGCTCCACATTCTCAGCTTAGACGGTGACGCTTTTGAACTCATACAAACACTTAATTGGACGATTACACTATTGTTCTTCGGGACCCTCTCGTCTTCAAGGGGATATAATTCATAGAAGATCCCCCTTTATCTCACGGCGAGATCGGCTTTCATTGAGAATTTAATTTCATTTTCACCCTCTCTGTACCGGTCTTTGAGAAAAGAATGACCGAGTGACTAAAGCGTATAGTAGGGATGATGTGGTATTCAAAAGGGATTTTGGACGTCTTTTTGTGACTTTTGCAAAGATTTTTTTTGTCAAGTAATTAGAGATAATTTAAAACAATTTTATGCTCTATTATCCTTGAGTCATTTGAAGCGTTTTTAGAGCGGTTTTGGTGATAATGGAAGAAACATTTGATTTATGTTGACTATTCAAAATTTAATGTATTTTAATTTTAAAAGTTTACGTCAATTAAGAGGCTATTGAATTAGGTAGAACGCTTAGTTCCAGACGCTACATGATAATTGTCAATATCCTCGATGTGCGTTTAGCCGCACGCTGCGAGTTCGAGTTCGAGTGGACTCTTAAATATTATCGCGATTAAGTCCCGAATTACACATATAATATTTAGTGCAGTATTATCAAAGTCGCTAAAGTTTAAAAACAATTGATGCGGCATACTTTTTTAAATTATTAAATCTTTTGATATAAATATTTGGATTTCCTTAATTATATAAATAATAAAATATTATAAGGATACAACTGTGTTATAAGGCAAAATTAAATTAAGTAAAAAACATTGAGCCAAAGAATTCAAACCAAAGCCTCTAAAAACATACAAAGGACTACATTCGCATTGTCACTAAAGAGTTCAGGCAATAACATTTCGCAAAATTTGTACCTACGCACCCTAATTAGGTTCTCCGAATGATGTGATTAAAATTGTTAGTTAAGCATCCATCCTCACTTTAAGTACTGGAAATATTAAATTTAAAGAGGCAAAACAATGCTGGTCTCATGCTTTATGTATGGAAATGCTGGGCGAGGTAAATTGAACTCACTTCATGCTAAATTCATCTGGAATTCATACCTTTTCGGAGAATAATACCGTTACTGAAGTAAAATGTTTTATTCTGAATGACATTGCTTTGTTTGTTTGTTGCTAAGTCCTTTAGGAATTGTAGCTATGTTTCTGTTTATGATATGAAACTGAATGCCCATGTTTATTTAGGGTATATTATAAAGGTGTTCGATATCAGTGATAATGTAGGTAGTAGTAGGCTTTTTCAGAAGTAGCAGAGCATTCTGAATATGAAAAGTCAGGTTTTTTTATTTGTTTTTTTTTGCCTTAACTACTGTACTGATCGCAATGAAAATTTGTCTACGTGTTGTGTTCATCCAGAAGAAGGTACTGTGCCGATTGGTAGAAAAGTAACTATAACGCGAGTGAAGCCTCAGGCATACGCTAGTTTCATATAAAAAGTACTTTATTGTTCAGAAAATGTAATAACAATAATATACCTCTTTATTGTACACCAAAAACATTGAAGAGGAAAATTAATAACAATGGCGATTTGTACAATTGGCGGCCTAATCGCTCTATGGCAATCTCTTACAGACAACCAGAAGATGGAGAAAAAAGTATGAAAATACATTTAGGGCAGTATGGTGCACGTTTAGTACATTATTTAATTACGTAAACATTTTACAAGTAACGTAAAGGTATAAATACAAGTACACAATCAACAGATAAATACATAAGTATATGTAGAAATATAAACAATAGTATAGAATATAGGATACGGTGATACTACGGCCTCACAGAAAACCGGCAGTGAAGCAATGCTTGCATTGTTTTTCGCCGTGAAAGTTAGGTTACTAAAGGCCCTCGCCCTCTCCCCCTCTTCCCGCTCTTCACCCTCTCTCCCCCCCCCCCCCCCCCCCACTTTATCTACTTCCACCTTAAAGCCAGCGTTTAGCCAACTTGTAACTCTTGAGTTGCAGGTGCCCATGGACGGCGACAGTCTTACACGGTAGGTACCATAGCGACTTTTACGAAAGGGCTAAAGTCAAATTAATTATCAGTTGACAACTTCTAGTGACAGGTAGATAAAAAGTGGTCCTTGCCTAGTTTTTTAAAAAAAGGTAGTGATTGTGCGCATCTCATTTCCTCTGGTTTTGTATTCCAAAGCTGAACCGCTATAACAGAGTCGGAATTATCCATGAACATAGTGGACGTTAGAACCAAACACTTTTGAGATTAAATCTATACTAATATTATAAATCTGAAGAGTTTGTTTGTGTTTTTAGTTGAACTCGCTAAGCTCCGTAACTACTGGTTCGAATTGAAAAATTATCGAGGAAGGCTAAAGGCATATAACATTACAACTAATAGGAGCAGAGCATCAATAAAATTGTTGCAAATCGGGGAAAATTTACAAATGCGGACGAAGTTGCGCGGGTCAGCTAGTTGTTCTAGCGAATTATTTACAACATTCTGTGTATATTTAATGTACAAACAATTCATAAGTTAATAATAACAAAAAAGTTTTTAAAATATTTTTTTTCATTTAACGTCACTATAAATGACAAAAGTGATGCTCATTTATTATTAGAATACCGTACCCTATCTGGGTATGGTAGTCTAATATGGCTACCTGGTCTGGGACGATAGACCCAGATCAATGTGAAATTTTACTTTGTTTATTCATACAAAAAGAAGTGCGCAGAAATACCAAGCACTGAGATGATACGTGAGATGAGAGAAAAAGTCATTAGCTAATGAATTTAAACTTTGAGTGTAAAATGTTAAATTCTCCCAAAAGTTTAGGATAGAGAATGTCAATAGAACTGAATCCGTCTAGAAATTATAAATCTATGTAAAGGTTATTTACCCTAACAACTTTTTAATTCACTAATAAAGAAATATACACCTCTGATTTAATTCGCTGCGGTTTGGTTAACAGTTTTGTCCTGGATGTTCTCTGAAGCTTGCGTTATGTAATAATCGTCTCTGTGGGATAATTATCTCGATCCTGGTTCAAAGAGAAAGTGTGTTTAGTATGAATGGTCTTAAATCATATTTTATAACTTAAGTTAAATTAAACAAACATTTAAATAATGGTATGTCGTAAAATTGCTCTGCCTACCCGTTAAATAATAATAAAAAACGATGTGGAGTCTTTCTACAGCACGATAATTATCTAAAATAGGCAAGAGGCCCTTACCTATTGCACATGTGTTACTCTGAATTGTAATCCTAAATACATTATGTCATAAACTAGACGTAGAAAAGCGTTAGGATATGGGGATTAGAGCACACTAGATGCCACTCAAGCCTTTGTTATAGCATCCTTACGTCACCTCAATTTCCAAGGATAACGAGCCCAGTAAACGTTGCTATTGCCTTCGCTGCAACAATAGGGTATACCCTTTTTGAAAAGTGTGTTAATTTGATCCTAAGGCAACGGTAAACCCAGTAAGACCAGAAAAAATATTTTTTTTTTTTCAATCGATAAGCGGCATTAAAAATATATTTTAATTTACATTATGAATTCCCGCTCGTAAATTGATGAAAATGCTAGACCATCATGTTGCTTATTCGTCATGACGTCATTTGGACAGTAAAAGCGTAAATTATAGCAATTTTGCTATCTTTATAATTGGTTATGGAGATATAACAATACATCCTATATCGATGTTTAATGTTTATGCATTCCGTAATTTGGCAGAACAAAAATCGGGCTTTATGGCAAAAGAAAATCCTATAATGAAAGAGCTTCTTCTGGGTAGATTTGTACCCAGAATGAGCCTGCCTGTTTTGTCTGAATTTGCAAAAACTGTTGTCCATGGTAATATTTAAGTAAAATACATATATCACAATTGACTTAGTTTTTTACTGACCTAATGACGTAATGTCATGGCGGCTTGCATTTTGCTTATTTGTAGAATAGTTTAAAAACGGAAAACTTCGATAAATTTTATTTTCTAAATTTATAAACTGAAACTAACATTTTCCGGTTGCCTAATGCCTAAACTATCTTACTATTATATTTTTTGATCTTTACATTAATAGAGTAAAATACTAAGAATTGTTTAAGTCTATTTGATATCTTGATATCAAGTCACAAGGATTATCAACATAGCCTTTTATAAATAACGGAAGAAAAACCCAATACTTATTTCAAAGCTGTGCAGCAATTGCATTCTACAGATTAAACTTGCAATAATGCAGATGAAAGACGCAAGACAGAATAATAGTTCATACATACACAATGAACCTGGATAGTATTACCTAAGTGTAGTGCATCTAATTTACTAAAAGTTGGAAAGAAAAAAATATTTCTTTGTCCTTGGCAAAGTACAAGGCAATATTTTTAAATATTAAAAATTCACAAGTTCATACGTTTTTAAGAACACTTCTCATTCCAAATGTATTCCGCAACTCCTGCCGAATGACAAAGGTTTGAACTTTAAAAAGAGAAAATGACCGTTATTTAAATTTTATCGCCGAATCCTCCATCTTGCGCTTAAAATGAAAAAGGGAAAGCAATGAAAGTCGGTCTTATTGAGTGAATGTGGTTCCTTTATTAAATGACTAAATGTCTCTCAATTATTAGAGAAATTGCTGACGCAATAATATAAAGAAGTTTATAATTGAATGTTAGCAGGAATTTGAGTACATTAAGTCCTATTTTGCATTACTTGAAACATTCATAAGTAAAGTTATAACTTCCATCCAAGGCTAAAACTAAACTCGCTTTAAAGGATTTTGTTTGGTACATGGCTTTATATTTTAATAAATGTTTGAAAATGAGAGCAAAGCGATGATTATAAGTCGAATAAGTGTACCTAAAAGATCGTTTTAAAGTAACATTTACAAAGTACACGTGTAACGCAGTATTTATTGTATACGGCGTTTGTGTACGCATTAATCTCTCTACACTTTTTAAGCCACTTTGGGTTCCATCCCTTCCATCATAACGAAGAAATAAAGAAAAGAAAATATAGTTAATATATATAACTATCAATAAATTGATGACAGTCGTTCTAGTAAAACTTTTTAAAATTACAGGTTCACCTTACACGATACGTCTGAGTTGAACCAAGCCTACCCCAAGAAACAAAAAAGAGTGCACCAAGTTGGTCCCAAGTCCCTAATCCCCTGTATCAACTGAGTCTGAAAGTCAATTACTTAGGAGTAGTCCTAGGCAAATTCACCCGGTGCGTGACTTGCATCCCTGTGTTTATCCTTATTAGGTTTGGGATCTCCCTTACAAATGACCCCGGTATCCGAACTTCCCGTGTTTTACTTCTTATTTTATTTTTTTGGGACACCTCGCTTTGTAGTTTAGAATTTCAAAATGGATTTGTAGTTTCGATGTAATTTTAGTAACAATCGTAAATGCAGTTTCATTGCATTTCATCGAAGGGGAAGCTCACTTTTAATGTACGTGTATGATTTATTACTGTTCTGTCAGGATTTCAGTAAATAACTTACACCAGTTTGTTTATAGCCCAGTTTATTCCGAACTGCAGGGAACACAAACGCCTAAAACAATAGTTATAACTTTATATTATTTCCATAGTTCAACATTCGAACATAAAATGCGTATGTAGGAAAACGAAAAAACAGCTTTATGTATTCAAAGTCTGATTGATTCCAACAGTTTATCGCCACAATATATTGTGAACGTACATCACTATCGTCCGGGACAGATCCACAGTGTATCGTTGATTACATCCGAGTTCCAATACCCGACTGAGCTGCAACCAATCTTCACGATACTAATCCGATCGAACGAACAATGAGATCGTATTGCTTGGAGCCAACATCGCACGTTATTGCCCCTAAATCTTTTAGTCACCGGAATACGTAGGGCCGAGAATCCCTTAGTAGGGACAGAACCTCCGGTTTCCACAGAAACTAAATGTTCGCTGCGGTCAAGGCTAAAACTGGGATTTATTCTCCGGAGAATACAGCTTTATTAATTTTTTAGACCTTATTTAGGTCTAAAAAATTTAAGTAAAACTTATTTTATTTAATTTTGGTCAAGTACTTTCCTTTTTTATTCTATTGATATCCCAAAAAAACATGCTTTACCTGGTAAGAACTTTTCATATTTTTCCTCTGATAGCACAGTATTGGCGTTAAGCATTAGCTTGTGGTAGATACTTATAAAAATAGAATATTCCTTGCGCATTGCCAACTTTGCAGGAACCTAAACTCCTTTAACATATTGCACTGGCAGCAGAAAGGTGAAAGATTCCAACCTTGACGACACAGAATGTCCATATAGACCTCAGACTCAGAATATAGCTCCAGTTTATACTCGGTCAAACTTCGATTTACTTTTCGATCTGCTTTAGTATGTCTAAAAAATAAAAAAGTGGATTCTCTAATTAGTCAAAAAGTTTTTTGCATATTCGATAAATGTAATAATACAATGTACAATGACAAACAAGTTTTCAATACCAACCACTGTTCTAGAACTTTTCGTAAAGACGCTTAAACTGTTTTCGGCTACCGTATTAGTAAGCTTAGACTGCACTCTCGGTATCTATTAAAGGAGTCCATCTATCTTCAGTAGCCCGCGGCTGTTGTACAAGTCCTTTAGTGTTACTTTTAGCAATTGGGCACCTTCCCCGGCTTTCTGGTTCGCTTGTTGATAGCAAATATGTGCGAGCTTCTGCGGATACTCTTATTGCGGTGTTAACAAATAGAGGATTGTTTATTTTGTATCTACGTGCCGTAATCGCAAGGGTTTTTGTGTGTAGCGGTCATCACGAATGTAGGTACATCTTTCGATGTGTTTATATTATTTGTGTACTGTTCAGGTACGAAATAAACAGGTGTACAGCAAGCCTGATAGTATTGAGTTACTGATGCCTAAATAGCTGTAGCCAATTTGCTATAGAATCCTGTTTTTGCCTATAATATATTAATTAATTGATATTTAAAACCTCACTATAAATCTACATGTATCGTATATGTTTAAAATCAATAAAATAACGATTCCACTTTGTCGTACTCTTTCAAATTTCAATAGACATATTACGATGAATATAAAGCGTTTTCTTTAAATAAGGAATGTGCCTTTTCTACACATGAAACCCAGAGAAAACGCAAATCATTACCATACGAAGCTTTTCCAGAGAACCTGTACAATCGCACAGCCTATTGAAAAGATGGTACCTACGTAGTTACGACTCACGCTCGTGCCATATATTTTATTTTTTGTTCAAACAATAACACGATTTCCGAGTGATAAATAAATTATTGTTTGTGCCTTACGGGTAAAACGAATAAATATTGTTTTAAGAGCTAGCTTGCACCTACTATGTGTATTTTTTTATGTAAATTTAAATCAGTAATCATTGATAATCCTCATAAAAGTACGGCACACTCTTATTAAATATATCTGTGGAACAAAAAACATATTTATAATAATATATGATAGACAGTTTATCTGGTTGTAGACAGCCACATGCTACGTGTAGGTGAGTACAGAATTTAGAAAATACTGTAATACTCAAAGTAAATATCATAACATAAACTCAAATTCAAGAACTTATTGCCAAGACATTTCATACTTAAACACGTAGCATAACTTCTACTTGCATGTTAAAAATGTTTTGTAAAAGCTACGAAGTGCTACGAATATATTAAGCTAGTTAGTAATAAGAGCACGTGGCACAGCCTACTTTGCCGCATTATTTATTCCAGGACATTTCACACAACTACGCATTCCTAAAAAGTATAGAAAAGGCGTATGTGTAAATCTCAAGACTTTATTTGCTGCGAAGAACCACTAAAATGATAGAAAGTGATTCCCTATCACTCTCAATATTTCAGGACAATACCGCCACCATCGGTCTTTTTTAGTCAAATAGGACAAATATAGACACGGGTAGTGATGTCAGATTAGTGTCAGTAACAGTGATAGTGATACAGTAGTAGACTATTAAGCCAAATCAATTTATTTTTATTACACGTCTAAAAGATAGATTGTGAGTTCGGCTTAAAATGTGAAATACATACATTAATATACCAATAAAACGTATACACATATTTTAATTTTTAAATTTGGTTGTAGACTTTCATTACAATTTTTTTTTATTTTTTATTTTTATGATGATCCGTTGAGAAGTGAAGGTGTAAAATCTTTATACACAGATCCAGTGTGTTCCAGTTACAATTATAATGGTGTCAGTTGAATAAACAATAAAAATATAGTATTTTTCGAACTATGTTACTGGTCTATCCTACTTAATATTATAAACGTGAAAGTTTGTGAGGATCTATGGATGTGTGGTACTATTTCAGGTAAAAACTAGTAAACCGATTGCGATGAAACTTAGTATGTAGATAGCTTTAACCCTGGATTAACATATAGGCTACCTTTAATTCCGATATTTCCACGCAATCGGGACTTACCCGGGTGATACCGCGGGGCGCTGCTAGTATTACATATGATGATACTACAGATTTCGTTCTAATATTTTTTGAAAGTAACAAACAATATTCTAGATCTGACCTACATATGAATCAACTACATAGATTTCTCACTTTATAATATAGTTTCTTCACTCGTGGAGAGATTGTTGTCAGTTTGATTAAGTCAAGATCCAGGCTTAGTTTTTTATTGTAATTTGGTAAAATTTATCAATCGCATAATGACCAAAAATGTCTAAAAATATTAAATTAATGTTTGTTTTTCTATTTGAAAAATATAGTTTGATAGACTTCATTTGGAAGCAATCGACATACATACTAATACCTGAGAAAACACAAACTAATACTATAAATGATAATATAAATCTTCACCGAGTGTGCCTAGAAACAATACTCACAACCAACACAATAGCTGATTAGGCACTAGTCTGAATGATCTAGGGTTAAATGTGTAAAATCTTTGCAACTTTGTACATAGTGTTAGCGTTAAATCTCAGACTTCTCACTTCGCTTACATACAAGTATAGTATTACCAAAGATATGTGTGTTTATATATACATTAAAATAATATTATAAAACTGAACTTTTTGATTGTTTTCAACATAAAATAGTTGTAATATTAATGGCGCATCGGAAACCAATCATGTGTATTATTACAATTCTACCTTTAGAAATGAATCCTCAATCTTCTTACAATATATTATTCATTTTTATAATTCTCATCAGAATGTCATCGATTCGTCCAACCGTAGTAACGACCCAGGTGTCCCAGAAAAAAACGTTACAGGACAGAATTCGCTACCCGCACTCATTCCAATCACGTACTTCCGAATTTGTCATATTGGATTTTGTAGGCGGACTCCCATCATACGTCTCCCCTTGCTGTCACAACGCGAAAATGAAAACATGTATCATTTCTACAACAACGTAACGAATTTCAACCTTAATAATTTACTTACAGAGATTAAATTGATTCACGGAACAAATGTAAATAGAGGATTGTCAAAATTTTCTTTTAAAAAAATGTCTCGTAATGAAATTTGTTTTGGTTACGACTTACAAATTTCAAATATACTTTTTGAGAGTTTTTGTATCGAATAAACATAATTTATTTCAGTAAAAGATTGTGGTAGAAAGAAAACATTGGGATCTGTAATAAAGCTTAAATATTTTCTTCTTTAAATGAATAATAGGAATAAATGTATATTTCTTTCACCTGGTGAATAATGAACTACACACTTGAGACTTATTTCTTAAACGGTAATTTTGAGAACATTTGCGAATATTTTTTTTATGAAAGCCGATTACCGATTACGAAAATTAGAATAACACCATTTTTGTCAAGAAGTAAAAAATAACTATGGGAATAAACACACCGGCACAGCCAAAATAATCATACCTATTCTAAGCAGTATACATATGAAAAAGAGAAACACTATCGTAACTATTTTTACATCGTGTTGTCAAATTAAGCACGTGATACACCCTAAAAGCTGACGTAGCACATGCTACAAAGCTGGAACGATGACGACAACAAATTCACCCTACATAAAACACCATGTATCGTTTTTTTTTCAATAGAAATTCGACCTTTAAAGCACTTCGAACATTTATTTTTTGTAGGATTTACGGTGAATAGTAATGGTTTCGAATGAAAAACGACAGTTATGTTTGTGAAAAGAATCGTTAATCCGTCTTTTATGATCTAAACGTACAAACATGGGCAAAACGGAACACAAGTCGAAGTATTTCAATCATTTTCACATTCATTTAAGTAGTATGTAGGTATTCTATGTAAACCTACTATTCTACTGGCATATAAATCTCGGATCGACACACAAGACTAGGAACACATCTGTATAATCATCTAAGCAGTTATTACAAGTGCGATGACGAAAAGGTCGTATAAGCTCATCATAAGTTGCTGGTTTAGGCATAATCATAATTTATTAATAACCAATATACAAATATATGCAAACGAGATATCATAATAATAATATTGTGATTTGAAGTCATATTGTCATATCCATTTAAGTTTTATTAAAAAATAAACCAAATTTGGAGCCATATTGTAAAATTTGGACTTCATCAATACATATTATAAAACAAAGTGCCCCGTCGCGTCTGTCTGTCAGTCTGTTCGCGATAAACTGAAAAACTACTGCACGGATTTTCATACGGTTTTCACTAATAGACAGAGTGATTCATGAGGAAGGTTTAGGTGTATAATTTGTACCCGTGCGAAGCCGGGGCGAGTTGCTAGTACATACCTAAACAAAAATGTTTTGAGGAAATGAGTAGTGCACTGAGGGCAAGTTATCCATCTCTAAGGATTATAAAACGGTGGTATATTGAATTGAGTCGCGGCAATTTTTACTTGGAAGATGATACAAGGTCCGGCGGGCCAATAGAAGTGACTACCGATAAGAGCATTCATACTGTACGAAAATTATTGGAGGAAGACTGACGTGTGACATATCGATAGATCGAGGAAACCCTCAAGTTAAGTAACTGTATATCTGATTCTTCACGACCAATAAAAAGAAAGTACAGCAACTTTGTTCACTCTGCTAAGGAAGCAGCGTATGACTGGGTATCGTGATATTTTAAAAAAAATGAAGAAACGGATCTAACTACTTGTACTCAACTTTTACATATGATGAAACCTCTCAGCGTAAAATGTGGGTGTTTGAAGATGAACCATCGCCGACGTCTGTGAAAATGTCCCTATTCGTAAAGAAAAGAATGGCTGCTGTATTTTTTACTAAGAGAGGAATACCTATTGGCTATATATATAATAAGGGGAAGACTATTAGTGCTGTATGGTATAAAGAGGAATGTTTACTTCAAGTATTAGAAATCAAAAAATTAACGGCCGCCAAAACTACGGACTATTTTCACCAAGTTGGAATCAAATTGTTTCGACACCCTCCCTATAGTCCAGATTTAGCGCCATGCGACTTTCAACTATTCCGCATGAATGTACGTAAATATCACCTGAAGGGACGCAAGTTTTCAATTGATGATTTTTATGAGATATGCGGCTGTGTTCCAGAAGGAAACTGGAGCAATGTTCAATACGTGGCTTACACGATAAGTATTTCACAGTTCAAGTTATACTGACCAATGAAGTAAGCCATGGTCAAAATTCAACCACCGAGCGATCTCTAGTATGTATTGTTAGTCAAAAAACGGTTTTAAAACAATAAAGTTACAGTTAAATACATAAAAGTTGTTTGGTTGTTAATAATACAAGAAAAAAAGAACAAATGTGACTACTTCCCATGAGTCGATCTATTGGCGTTCGTAATAGAATTATATTACTCTAGATCCAGCGAGACGTGAAACATGCTCAAAGGGCACAGAATTTATAAAATTTGGATTTAGGGCAGAGATTATGAAGATGATGATGAAGAGAAGATGGAGATCAGTGCTCTTCGGCACCCGTTGCGTGTTCTGCGGGACAGGACAAGACGATTTTAAACCTCTTTGACGGTCATCACTCCCACTTCTATGGACCGTTGCCATGGATCACTGACAGAACCACGTTCTCGCTGGAGACTGATTACATGCACTACTATCGCATGGTCACGGTGTTTATTCAACACGCCGCGTATTTAAAAAAGTTGAATGGATGAATACCAGAAAATGGAGCCCGACAATCGAATAACACTCTCCTATTAACACGTTCACTGCGTTACGAGATCTTACGAATCTCGTATGAGACTTTCGTTCAGTACGTAGGTGAAATAGTATGACTTTCCCGGTCGCGCAAATGTATTTTCTGTAGGTATTTTTAAAGTTAGAGTGAGATGACTGAATCTATCCTGATTAGGTATCGTTGGTGTAATATTTTTATCAATGAAAACGTACGAGACTTAATAGGTCTCGTAGCGACCAGACAGTAAAAAACTAATCTAGTGTGATACGAGATCCATAAGGACTTGTAACAATCTCGTACGAAGCAAAACGGAAAATCAATTAGTGTTGTGTCAACTTCCGCGGTCTGCATTGCTTTCATGATGGATAACATAAAGAACCGAAAATGATCTCGAAGAATATTAGAACTTTCAATTAATAATTCTAAAGAACTTGATATTGTGGTTAAGATTGACAAATCTCCAAAATCAAAGACTCTGTTCCGTAAAGTGTTTCAACGTGTTCCAAAAGCAATAAGTGCACTAGCCCTCACACTGGACACACTTACCAAGAACTTACCAATGTGTCACCATTAACATGCCAACGAAACACGATCATGGATCAAGACGTCAGTACTTTACATTTCCACTCTTCAAACTACCCTCATTTGGCTAGTACAAGCAATAGTAATGCAGAGTCGTCACCATTTCGGCCACCTCGTACACCTACTTCTACTACGGTTAACGAGTGTGTGGATTTACGGACTAGTAAGATTAAAATCCTGTAGGAAATCATAATTTCAGCACCAAACAACGAGACTCTTTGTTCTAATATCTCTAATACACCCAAGCCCAATGATATATCACTCAAACCCCTGAATGAAAGTAACTCATCTTTTGGTTCCCTTAGCAATATTTTAGTATCGAATATGCTTGCCTTTGAAGAATCGTTTGACGAACAAAATTGACATTGAATATTTGAGCAATTTGTTAATACCTATAAAAAATAAATGCTTCTTTCGATATTTTTGAAATTTTCGTTCATTCCCATCACTATTTATTTATCGATATTTAACAATGTGTGCGTTACGAGATCCAAATGAACTCGTATATTTTCTTCAAATAGTGCATTTACGAGATCCTAAAGTTCTCGTAAATTTCTTTTGGCAATTAATCAATTAAAATTTCTGCTATCTCCGGGCGGGACCAGATACTACAAGATACATTCATTACTTACCGTGACATAAAAAAACCACAAAATTTAGCAATTTTCAGAAAAATATTAAGATTTAAAATGAACAGCTCGTACGAGATCCAAAGAGTCTCGTTCCGTCATTACGGAAGGAACAATACGAATACTTTTCGGTCTCGTAATGCCATGGTGACAGGTAGTACCGATTTGCTTTCGCAGTGAACGTGTTAACACTACACACATACACGAAACAATGATTACTCACGATAACTTAAAATAAAATCTAACTTGTAATAACTTACATGTGAGTTTCTGAAGGATACCTGAATTGATTGACAAATAAAAAAGACAAGCGAGCGAACCACGGCTGAGAATAAAAATGTAACTATATTACATCATGTTTTATTACACGTCATAGCTCACGTTAAAAAGCATCGCACCCGATTTGTTATTCTTTCGCCGTCATCAACAAATGTTACTGAAGCGGCCACGATAAAAACGCAATGGCCTGTAAAAGTAAAGTACGGGTTTTATACCTGAACAAAGCAAAGGCTTTATATCCAGGGCATTTTGTTTAACTTGTAATGTAATACGTTTTCTAAAACCTATGTGTTGTAAAAGTAAATCACAATACGAATATGTTTTCTAATTTAGAATAAATAAATTAGAAAACATAACACCTACCTATAAATTAAATTAAACCAAAATTGACAAGTTTTCAAATAGTAGAGGTAGGTTGTATTTACATTGTTACGGGTTTTTTTTTTAATTTAAAAGAGCATTATGACTTCTAAAACTCAAAATAATGCTACTACACCAAGATCTATCTATCTATCTATCTATCCCAGCATTTCCGGATTTTGCTGTACCGACAACGGAGCGTGCAACATGTTCGCGATAAACTCAAAAACTATTGAACGTATTTTCATGTGGTTTTCACCAACTGATAGAGCGATTCATAAGGAAGGTTTAGCTATATAATTTGTTAGGGTTTTGTGTTAATTGGTTGAAATATGGTGATAATTGCTGAAGATGTCTCTGCTACCCGTGCGAAGCCGGGGCGGGTTGCTAGTACTCCATAAATAAAACAGAACTACAATGCCTTATTTGTATTTACGTAACTGTTAAGGTTGATAATAACACAAAATTATTGTCACTAAATTGAAATATGAGTCTGCATCCCTAATAAACACTGCTAAATTAATACTTATCGTTATTAAAAGAGTTTCATACATTCAAAAGGGTCCATGATCCAACATTTTGTTGTGGGCTTTATCAAAATAGCGGGAGCATTTTAAACCCAATCAACGGAAAATCAAAATGCGGAAAATGGGAGGGGACTTCAACGGAGGGTTAAATTCGCGTTATCGATTTGTTTTTATGACTTTTGCTGACATTTCGATTCTATCGGTAAGGCGATTCGATTTGTCCCACTTTGTACGTTTCGTTTATTTAGGTAATGATATGGGAAACTCATTTCATTGTACATAAATGTAGTACATTTCGTTCGGGATTATATTTTGCAATACATACATAATGTATATCTAAGCTATAACTAATTGAGGAGTTAATATATATAAATCCTGAGTTCTTTTAATTAAGTAGACCGGTAGTTTTAGTGAGTTTAAACTAACATTTCATAAAACGATATGGAATGCATGTATATGCATCCCTATACGAGTACCTTCAATCCTTTTATCTTGAAAGTTTGTATTTCTTTTTGGTTTCTCTTATTATTTCTTTACATCGAGTTCTTATTTTCTACCGCGCTGCAAAGACTTCCCTAATTGTACTAGTTATGCGTCATCAATTTTATTTACATGGAAATATCAATAGCTATAGACTAGTAGAACAATATAATAACTGTAGACTAGTGATTCATAGTACGAAGATTCATTTCAGTCGGCTTAAAAGATATGCGAACGGTTAAAAGACACACATCACTATATATTATAAAACAAAGTCCCCCACTGCGTCTGTCTGTCTGTTCACAATAAACTGAAAAACTACTGAACAGATTCTCATGCGGTTTTAACTAATAGACAGAGTGATTCATGAGGAAGGTTTCGGTGTATAATTGTTGACCATTGCATGGGTTGACGTTATGCTCGTGAACGAGTGTCATTGGTCGGGGCTGGTCACGTCCGGACTGCTATTAATAAGTATTAATTTGCGTGACCGCTTATATTTTAGAACAATGTGTTACATTCTAAGCAATGAAAATTAAAGATTTTTTTTAAAAACTCATTGGACTATATCTCAATCCAATTTATGTCGGCCAATGATTGACGTTTGTCCAATAAGTAAGTAGGTACTTCTAACTTCAAGGAGTCTCAAACCAAGTTAAGGAACACTGTCCCCAATACTCATTATTACGGCATTTTTTCGCATGCTCACCCTCAAATAAATTCCTAAAGGGAGGGGAGATATATGGGAGATAACAGGCGCATTATCGAAATACCAATGTCCTCGTATTAAAGCGGGAAAACTGAGAGTTAAATAGCGATTTATTATCCTTAGGGTAGGAGTGAGGATGCAGCATTAGAATGTTGGAAAAATTTCAATATATGTAATGTTAGAAGGGATAAATAAGGAATCGGCACAGATTGAATAACTGATGTTGATAAGATTGACCCGTTATGATAAACAACGAAAGGAAATTTCGCATCTTCTTTATGCTTATTTTAAATGATGCGTGATGAAGAAAATAGCAGTGTTAAACGTTACAAAAAGTAAAGCGACTACTTTTAGGCAGGCTAAGAACCTATTTACCAACATAAAAGTAAGTTAAAACGAACTCCTCAAGGTAAGTTAAATAAAAGTTAATAGGTACCACAAATGGAGAGATTAAAAATACCAAAAGCCTAAGAGTATAAACGTTATAGTAGCAAGAACCACATTTTGAAAGTTCTTCAGTCATTTTGCTTTTTTTACCGACTTCTAAAAGTTCTGGTTCTGAATGCGACTATTTTTTTGAACTGAAAACTTCTTTAGGCACGTTGGGCACTTTTGGTATGGGGAAAAAGCACTGATATCGCGTGACCGTCACGCTCACGTATATATATATATTTTTATATATATGCGTGTATGTGTTTTAACTTCTGACGTGCAGTCCAGGTTTTTTTTTGTCGATATTACGCGATGCCTTTGCCATTTGTGAACCGATTGTAATAATTCTTTTTTAGTTTTTTTTTTTTTTAGGCACCATAACCACAATATTGAATTGGTTGTGCTTAAGGTTGGTCCTATTGAAATTGGAAGAAAATATTCCACCTCTAAGGGGCAAAATTAAGGGATGAAGAATACAGCTTCTTACAGTTCATCATGATATAGGCGCATTAAAGTTGGTGATACTTGCTTTGAAGTTATTATACTATTTACTAGCTGAGCCCCGCGGTTTCACCCGCGTAATCCCCGATCCCGTGGAAATATCGGGATAAAAAGTAGCTTATGTGTTAATCCAGGTCTCCAGCTATCTACAAAACAAGTTTCATTGCAATCGGTTTAGCAGTTTTTGCGTGAAAGAGTAACAAACATCCACACATCCATACATCAATACATCCTCACAAACTTTCACATTTATAATACAAGCAACCCGCCCCCGCTTCGCACGGGTACAAATTATATACCTAAACCTTCCTCATGAATCACTCTGTCTATTAGTGAAAACCGCATGAAAATCCGTTCTGTAATTTTTCAGTTTATCGCGAACAGACAGACAGGCGCGTCGGGGGACTTTGTTTAATAATATGTAGTGATTAGTAGGATTATTTTAGAACAGAAAGAAAGAAAGCTAAAATATATAAAATCGCAGTCATATCTACTATTGCATAGCACCTAGCTTTAAATTATCCTGTATCGTCTCTCATACGTCATAACCATATACTTACCCGGTCCACAATGCCAACGTAATCTCTACGCTCCGTTTGACATACACAATCGGATATTATCTAAACACAGTTTAACACCACTATCCACTGAACTATTAAGATATATACTACTACATTAAGTTGTAATAAAACTTGTGATAAGTGTGTATAAGCACAGAAGATTACTGCTTAAATTGGAGCTGACGAACTTTGTGAATACCTTCACTCCCTATCGAATCGTTATGTTTTTGCTGGATGTTCTAATGGGATGAGTTAGCGCTTACTATTGTAAGGTTTCAGGTTTGATTACTATCGATCATGCGGTTAGTAATGATTATAATTATACATCAACAAGGCACAACTACTTGAGAAAGTTGACATTGGCATATAGGGATACCTATTTGCAACGTGGTATTATATATTTTTATATATTATTTGTTTTACTTTTGATAAGGCAACCTATTGTTACGGTGACATTGTGTTTAGCTACAATTTTAAACTTAAGCTTTAAGCTTTAATTTTAAGTGAAATAAAATACGTTTTCAAACATTTTTTTTTATAATTTTATGAAATAAATAAATTCGCCTTTATCAGGTTTCTTGGCATCTGTTCCTTTATAGTATAAGGTATTGTACTATTGAACTAGGGCTATTATATTTTGCATATAGCTATATGATGAGATCTTTTATGATAAAGATAAACGATTAACGAAAATTGCAAGATATTCAGATTCGCAATTCCAAATTACCACCTGACACATATTCTCCGCATTACAAACTAGTTACAATCTTTACTGTTCATTAGGTCGTAATAACTTCATAATGATCTTCGCTATTTAATCTCCCCGAGTGGCACTAACTTCTAAATCACGTAACTCATAAACTTATAATCACGTTCTCCAAACATTTTCCGAATTCCACATAAAAGCTGGTATATTGGTTATTACTGTTTAGTTCCGAGGTACCGCCATTATGGAGGTACTTTGGAAGTACTATATCCGCCCTTGCAACGATATTTCTTCGACCTTCTTTATTGAAATTCTGCAGGGCCATGGATGTTTCGATCAAACATGTGAACGAGTAACAAAAAAGATAAATGGCCCTTTTTTCAACCTTATCTGTTTACTGAAAAGGGTGATTTTGCTTTGGCTTACTGAATTATACATATAACAAACTTTTCGCAACAGAATGTTTGGGTTTGTTTTTTGCTTTATCTAATCGTTAATCTTGTACGGCTCGCTTATTGGCCAACCATGTTGCATGAATGATAATAACATATTATGGGCACAGATAAGATAATAGTTATATTTTTTATGGTATAGTGGGTAAACGAGCAGACGGATTACCTGATGGTAAGGGACTACCGCAGCCCATGGACTCCTGCAACTTAAGAGTCACAAACTCACAAATGTATTGCCGGCCTTTGAGGTGGGAGTACGCTCTCTTCTTGAAGATTTGAAGGTCGTATAGGTCCGGAAATACCGCAGATGACAATTTGTTAGACAGATTGGTTATGCGAGGCAAGAAGTTTCTCGAGAACCGTAAAGAACTTCGTAAGTAGGGGTATTAATTAACAATTTAAGTAACGAAATGATGATAAAAGTAAGCAGAAGGTATGGCTTAGATACAGTATGGACCATATACCTAAATGAAGTCACTTCTAAGAAGTGCGTTTTAAACAAAAAAATTTGAATATTACTATTGATCTGTTACTCAAAATATTTTCTTTAGATTTCAATAATTCTATTTTTAATTGAAATGGTTGGTCAAGATTGATCCCATTTAAATTTTAAGAAAATATTTCACCTCTAAGGGGCTAAAATTAAGGGATGAAGATTACAGCTTCTTACAATTTATCGTAATTTAAGCACATTGAAGTCTGTAATACTTTTTTAAAGTTAATTCTTAGAAGTAGAATTGTATTTCTATATTATGATGTATTTTTAAATCTAGAACAGATTTAAAAAAATCATTTTGCATTAAATAGCTTGTTTTTGTAGACATGTTTGAGATATTATAACGAACGGTACGACCCATGGGAGCAGAAGAGTAATAATACAAATTTAAAGATAGTGGACTCGTGAGACAGTGGAATTGTGCAATATGTCGGCAATCCATTAAGGAGATGTAGAAAAGGTCATTTGCAACCAAATGACCTCCTATGACTCCTATGCAAATGGCAACAATGGCAAAATGATTTTTTTAAATCTGTTTTCGATTTAAAAATACATCATAATGATGTATTTTTAAATCGAAAACAGAATTTAAAAAAATCATTTCGCATTAAATAGCTTGTTTTTGTAGACATGTTTGAGATATTATAACGAACGGTACGACCCATGGGAGCAGAAGAGTAATAATACAAATTTAAAGAGAGTGGACTCGTGGGACAGTGGAATTGTGCAATATGTCGGCAATCCATTAAGGAGATGTAGAAAAGGTCATTTGCAACCAAATGACCTCCTATGGCTCCTATGCAAATGGCAACCGTGTTCGAGTAATTTCAAATTTTATGTTTTTTGCAGATTTTGTGTATGAAACTTTGAAAATTACATTAAAATACTAATGTGTGGAATTACTTTTTATTGTTATTATCTGCTTACTAGCACTTCAGAACATATTAATATAATCAGCCGTGAAGCGAAAATAATCTGCAAATACTTTTTAAAATAGTGGTACAGGTTTTTTGACTTAAATGGCCAATTTCTTTGCAAAAAAAATTTAAATAGGTACTTTATCGGCAGAACATCTAAGAAACATGTTCAACTTTTCAACCATCCAATGACAT
Source organism: Callimorpha dominula (assembly GCA_949752705.1). Lineage (NCBI taxonomy): Eukaryota > Metazoa > Arthropoda > Insecta > Lepidoptera > Erebidae > Callimorpha > Callimorpha dominula. Next base: position 8,179,835 of record OX457005.1, read on the forward strand.
ACAATAACACTGTATTATCTGGAATCATTCCAGTACTAAGTATATTAAGTTTGTTAGAAGATCGGGTTAAAGTTACTAATGATATAACAACTGGGTACTACGATACTCTTGGACTTATTTCCTAAAGGAAACATGCCAAATGGCATTACAATACAATTTATGTCTCTATGAATACAATCATCTAACTTCAAGAACTCTCCAGAGGTTGTATGAGACACCCGCTCGTTTATGGCTCCATATTAAAATTCTGTGGCGGCCTCGGACGTATATCGTCGATCGGGGCCACAATGTGCCTAAAAAGAGTATTTTTCACTGTAACCTCCGGGTTATAGCTTCCAATTTGGTAGAAAAAATGGAAAGTGCAAAAGCCTTCAGATATATATGTGTATGTATTCAATAGTTTTCAGTTAGCGATTCAACTTCCCTATATTCAAATGTTACTATACAGGCTATTACAGAAAGGTCATATTTCAGGGCCGTATAGTAGGCCCTGTGAATAACGTTGTGAATTTTTAGGAAAATACATGATTTTTTTAAAACAGAAATCTTATTTTGTAACTGACAAATTGAAGTTTTTGATTATTGAGAGAGAGAGAGGTGGCTGACATTAATGAAACCATAGTTATTTAATACCAAGGACATTGATGGAGATTGAGATTGGAGATTTTTCAAGCTAAATCAAATATTTTTCGCTTACACATACCTAACGCTTCTAAAATTTGACCTCACCTTTGTGTAACGGGGAACAGTTTGTATAATTAAATATAACGTTTGAATATAATATTTTTGTATCTAGGTATTAACCTACATACAAAAATATTATATTCAAACGTTTTTATACATTCATGGTGATGGTGTCAAACCAATAAACACACGTCTAACCCGAAGGTCACTGACGTGGCGACTGTAACTGTAAACACTGGCAATCGAAAACATATGGTATTTTTTCCTTATTTGTTTTTTTTTCTTACTTCTTTCAATATCTGTATAGTCACTCGTGCCTTGGCAATTCTATTCCTGTGCTGTTCAATTCTATTGTTGTGTCCATAAAGATCTGACGACTTTGCTCAACATCTCTAGTACTTTGTCTCTACCATGGATACTTCCCCATGGATGTACCGTGTGCTTTACATCACCAAATACGGTATTTTAAAGAGAAAAAAGAGTACCAATAAGTAAATTATCTAGAAAAGTATTTTACTGTAAGTCATTCTCTACAGCTACACGTCATAAATACCTATGTATATTAAAAGAATAAATCTAACCAGTAAGTATTAATCCCATGAATAGAAGTTATCAAGTCGCCATTTAACTTTCAAGACAATGTCAGTAAAGAAATGTGCAGCCATGAATATTGAAAGTTCGTGTCATAGTGTGATGCAAACATTCAATATGGAACGGCAAAATATATTTGAAAATTGTTAAGACTGCTAGTTATATGTCTGTTACATATAACATACTAAAGATTCTCAAAGGAAAATAATCCTTATGAAAGTAAGTGCCGTCAAACATTCTTACTCCAGATTTTATTAGTAAACAAACTTTATAAAAGTTTTTACGAGAGACATAGTTAGGTTTTATTCGATGTAAAAATATAATGTTAAAACTTATGAACGTTGATCCTATTTTGCTTTTCATTAATTTCACTGCCTTGTGTTACAAAAATCAAAGTTTTTCTCAAAAGAGTCCATGCAGGACTGGTATAATACTTTACACAACCATCTCATCATAGGATACCAAAGATCATATTCTTATAAAAGATCTGCTGTGTCCATTTAAGTAGAGGTACAAAAATATGATCAAAAAAGATTACAGAACAAATGTTGACCAAAACCCTCGTAATTTATTCGTTTTAATAATATTCTAGGCCAGTATCCACTTACTTCTAAATCACTTAATCACTTCTACTTAGAACTTCGCCATTTGACCTCTGCTGTTCGGCCAGAAAAAATATGCTTGGCAATTTATCAGATTTTTTCAGGCTTATGCCCTTAACGACTGTCATAAATATTCGCATGATAATCGGAACTGACAGTTTAACGTGCTTTTCGATGCAGGGAAATTCTCGATCCACCTACACTTAGGTATCTACTTCATACTACGCAAAGCATATTAAGCTAAAATAGTTGTTAGTTAGGTACAGGCGATTTGTTAAATAACTACTATTTAAAGTGTTTTATTTACTACTTTTAAATGCAGTTTACTACTATTAAAAGACGGTTTCTTTTATTAACCGACTTCAAAAAAGGAGGAGGTGTTCACCGAAATAGCCGTCATCTATGGACCGATTTAATTTTTTTTTTGTTTGAAAGGATATGTTCCCACGGTAGTCCCATTGTCACCAAGTCCCGATCTGATGATGGCATCTAAGTGAAAATGAGGGAAACACTCAGAAATTAAGGGCACAAATTAAGCAACATTGACGTTTCAAATGATGAATGCTATAAACCGCCTACAAAAAAGGAGGAGGTTCTAAGTTTGGCTCTATGTATCTTTCTATTTATAAACGTATTGAAGTGAGGCAAGTTGCTATACAAACTAAAACTCTTACTCCTCAAGGTAGTCGGCTCTTCCTTCCCGGTTCAATCGATTCTTCTGTGGAACGCGCTTCCTCTCGAAGTTAGGACGGCTTCAAATTGTTACACTTTTAAGGTAAAAGTAAAGGAGCTCTTATTCAAAGAATTGGCATAATCGACTCGTCAATAGTTCGAACCATTAATGTTGCTATTTGTACTTATAATAGTATATGTATTCTATAGCTATGTATGTATTTGTATATGTATGTGTGTATATATGTATATATATGTTACACTAAAGTTGCGAGTATTTGTGTATAAAGTGTGTGTATATTCGTATCGAACTTTGTATGTATCCCATTCTTTTCTTTGTAATTTTATTACAGGTTTGTTAATTGCACCTACTTCTTCTTTTCTCTGCATCACCCAAAGGTCGACTGGTAGAGAATGCCTTAGGCATTAAGTCTGCCTATGTACTAATGTGCAAAAAGTTTTAATAAATAATAAATAAATAAATAAGTATCGGGATTAATAAATTAAAAGTTAATGTCATATAAAGTACTGCAGTTGGGTCGCTTACATTACAGTATATAATGTTCTAAATACCATACATATCTACTAAGCACTGACGTACCTTACACTAAAAATGGAAAAAAATTAAAGTGGTTATTGTTCATTCGTTCAATTTATGTTTTAAGTGTTAACGATTTTATACTTCCTAGACTTTTCACAGTAAAAGCGTCATATACATTACTAAACCGACATCTGACCTTATGTTTGGTGTAACTTCTTGCTCTGGTTAACCGTGATATTAATCATAGTGAGAGCCGTTTAGTGTTTGTTTCCCAAGGTCACCACTACATCCCGACTATTTTAGGGACATAAAACTACTTCTGCGCTATATTGAGCATAATAAAAGAATGACGACACACTATTAAGGGGATCCGACCTCGTGAATCTCCTGACTTAAGAAATTTTCAGTGGTTTAGCCAAAAAGGACAATTCCTTCAATCCTTTTACATCGATAGGTATTGTAGTGTTCAAACCTCCATTGAACTTGTCAGAAGCTGGCTGGTAATTATATTTGAATCACTGATTGTAGTATATTTTAAATTTGTATAATTGTTAGAATTGAAATCAGACGAAGTGGATGTGCCCCAATTTTCAAGAAATCTTTGTTGTATTTGATTGCTAAAGTATTCAATATAACTTCCAATATAATAACCATTATTTATAGTACCTACCTGTTGTTTGATTCCAAACTTGCCTGTGTCTCTACAGTATATTCTCAAGAACGTCTACATCGACTTGACGCTACCATCTCGATCATGAATTAGATCGAGTGAGTTCGTTGACCTAAGCAGTACCTTTGAGGTGCAAAGGTGCGGTGCCTGAATAGGCATTGTCAAGGGCCCGCCTAGACGTAGACTCAGGTGAGTGGACTCAAGCGTAGCCCTGTCACGAGTCAAACAAGCGACTAAGTCATTATTATGTTAAGTGTGGTTTGAACACGTTGTCTTGCTGTCAATAATATTAAAAGCTCCTTCGATTTTGCGCCACCACGCCACCTCAATGTTCATTGTTTATAAAAGCATAGTGGAAATGATAAGAATAAAACCTGAGCTTGTCAGCATGGGAGAAAGATGTCGTGTTAACATATGCCAAACCATGTTGATGTTACACAGATGTTAGATTTATCTAGTTGTGTATACGACAAATGTAAGAAAAAGAAATATTTAAAAAAAATGGCACAGGAATGCAGTTGGAAAGCTCAGTTTTTAGACTCGTATTATGCGTACTACATATCAGAAAATAGATAAATACGTACTGTTTTACTTTAGTATTAATTCCCATGTCCCGCGAGTATTGCATATAAGCAAAAAGTAAAAATTTCGTAAAAATTTTGTTTTTCAAGTTTTTGATATTCTCACAGTACCAGAAAGTGTATTTCTAATTTTAAATTGACTAGATATCTATAAAATTTATGCGATTTTGAATGTTTTGTTTTATTTATATGACCAATATAACTTGCGCTGTTATTGTTTAGACGTTCCGTACCATGACAGGTCAATGTATGTACATACATGACTTCTGTAGCCTTTTGTAGCCGTTTTCAAGTAATTTTTAAATTTATAACACTTTTAGTTTAAAATTTTACTTTTTGAACTTCTTCAACACGTAAAATTTTAATAATTACTTAAATTTTTTTGGAGAAAAAATTGCTGTACCGTACCCAAAAATTGCTTATAAAGGGGTAAAAATAATTTGCCAGTTAAATTTCACTTATTTTACAGATACATACAAGTAGGACGTACCTATATACATATATGAGTTAAATATACCTAACTTCCAGCGCACATCACTACAAATACAAATCGTAATATTTAAGAATAGATAACTATTTCAGACCAAAGCTATTTAATTCATTTCCTGGATTTATAGTTCATAAGCTGCACATATTACCTTAAAATATTTAGTCCTAAAAGCGTGTACACGTTGGCTTACTTTCATTAGCGTTAAATTCAGGTGTAATTACGATTTCAACTGTTGTTAATATACAAACACGGCGATTAGAACAACCGAGCCACGTAGTAAAAGTTTTATTAACTTTATACTACGAATGCAACCGGCTTATAGGACCCTTTTACGAGCTAAGACTAAGTTCGGTTTTCACGATATGTCATATACCTACCACGCAAGCTAATATGGCAAACACTGAGCGATAACATTATACAGAAACCAGAATGAACGTCAAAACTCAAGTGGTGCGGGTACGAGTAACGGTCTTAAGGTCAGAAGGTAAGAGTCGTAAGGTAAGAGTTGAAGATTCATCAAATATATGCCTTGAAACCGCTTCTCTATAGAATAGTTATTAACTACATAACATTAGATTTCCAAAAACCGGCCTTTGTGGACACTTTCATATGTAAACGATGTTATTTTAATATGTAAATTAATCGTCATCAAAAATGCAAAACAAAAACCACATGGAACTTGCATCTTCAAGTCAACATTAAAGTAAACCGAGAGAGGGATTTAGGAAATAGAATTACGATAGGATGGCACAATTCGAAGCCGGCTAATGGTGTTACAAAAATACGTACTAATACTAAGCGTATCGTGAATAAGAGAAGAGAAAGAGTGCTGGGGTATAAAGATGTGCAAGAACATACAATGATATCATGATTACGAAAATCGTGTGTTAGACAGGTGATATTACAAGGCAAGGCAAAATAATTACATCTAAAGAACTTAAAAAAAAACTGAAATAAGACAAAATATTTTAATAATTTGCTAACGTTGATTTGGTTTAAAATGTGATATAGTAGACTTTACCTAATTACAAGAATAAACCATCAAAATTTGCATAAGAACAAAGGGCTTATAACTTGAATTGAAGTGAAATTGCAACACCTGCAAAACATTATCTAAAAAGGCTGGTCAACATACGACATGGTCGCAGATAGTGTACAAAGTATGTTAAAAGGTATCCCATATTAACTTTTGTAATGAACTATCAAGTGAGGTATCATTCTAGTTCTTTAACTACAAATGTTACATCATATCTGAAATATGAACAAAATTTCAGCACCTTAAACCACGAATAGAAATTATTTCAGATATTATTCTTACCTAGAACGACAGCAATTCTCTCCCTTCAAAAACAATTTGCATTATATCATTTTTTTAATTTAAATCAGCAGAATTTGTAACTGCGTCGTTAAATACAAATCCAAACAATCTAAATCGAATTTAACTATATTTAAGACCAAAGAGATGAGAAAGTTCGTACTTTTTAATCTGTGACAGCAAATCTGAGGGCCGGCGAATAAATTCAACAAAGTTGTGATTCCGAGTGCCCCAAAAATTCATTAGGTATCGTTGTCAAGTTAAGTAATTAAAGAGCTAAGAATTTCTGGATCCCCTTGTTACCTCGTCTTTCGAAGTTGAATTTCATTATATAAGAGAAATTATTAATCCAACTTTTTAATCGTTAGCACTGATATAAACGGGTCAACAAATACCGCTCCTAGCAGAGGAATTAAAAACAATAGGCAGTATTTTATATATCTATATCTAAGTATGGGGCTTGTTTATTAAGATTCATTGGATACCTACTAGTCTCTCGTTTCAATTAAAAAATATTGAAACTTTATTATGTTTAAATGAAACAGAAACCAACTCAATATTGTGGAAACTTAGTGGAGTACAAAGTAATATAAACTAAAGAGTCTGGCGACTTATTGAAGTCTAGACTGCTTACTGTTCGATTAATTGAGTACCTGCTTACGCAGATATTATTACAAAAGTATTTGTTACTCTGAGCCCAAATTTTGATCAAGTATAAAAAGTTTTGTAATACTATAAAACATGCCTTATAGAGTAACATAATTTAAACGACAATTATACCTCGAACTTCAAACCATATTGGTCCTGAGAGACCACATTGTATTCGATGTAGTTAAATGTCTTATTCTGGATACCAACATGATATATAACTATAATAATTGCAAATACACAAACATAGTTTCGTATTGGAAACCAACATGCCACTTTGTGGAGTTACCCATTTTCTTAAATGTGATATGCTATCCTATCTATAAAATTAACATCGGTTTCTTTAGTCGTAATTGCCAGAAAGTGTGTGCCGTTACACATTGAAATTATCTTTAAGATTTTTACAGTATTAGTAGTTACTACAAAACACATTAAATCTAGGACTGATAATCGTAAATTTTAATTATCATTAGCAAATACACTTGCTCTAGTTTTGCACTTAAACAATCGCTATATTAGTATATTATACCACTAGGTACTTGAGATAATTTTGCAGAAAGCTCACCCTCTATATCTCTCCAAAACCACACCATTTATAGGTGCACTTATAACCGACTCGTTACCCAGCGGTCCTACTCAGCTTTAGTTTGTCGGGTCTTGTGAAATTTGAATTGAGCCTCCGACAAACTTTCTCGTCCGAGACGTAACGAACCGAAGTCATCCGTTGTAATAAAACAACATGTAAAATCAAGTTTCGTAGTTATATTGAATAACTTTGACGTACCCGATAAAAACTAAGGGCTGGATACCAATTTGGTATTTTATCTTTATATCTAATATACTATGTAGGTATCATTTATATACGTAGACCTTTCTTTAGCGTCTCATGGTTAAGAATATTTTTTGTCTCTTTTTCAATTGAAACCCATTCTTCACTAGTTATAAAAGACTCCTCTTTGTATACTTTTAGCAAAATTACCTCTTATATGGAAGGTATCATGTAGAAGTCTGAATTATGTCCATTATTGAATTATACGATTTCCTAAAACATCTTGGGCTTGTTTTTAGAATGGGTTTTTTTCTACTAGAAAAGGTGTTTTTGCTAATGAATATATATACAACACCATTTGTTCCATCCCCTCGTTACTGGATAGCTTACATTCAATTTGTCATAAGATGCATCCACACGCGGTCATCAGCAGCCGTAATGGCCTGTCCGTAATAATAGATGTGTAAATCGTTCTAATCGAGGTACCTCAATAATTGCAGGTTTGCTTACTAACGAGGGACAGAGCCGTTTAATATAACACATCAAAGAACATTCACGTATTCGTTTACGACGTCAAAGGACTAACGTTTGATCCGTCTATATGGCAATTGATTCAAAATATACTTGATGTTTTTACTTAAAATTTCTATCTACAGACCGTGTAATATAATTAATGCCCACCTTACCTAAGCACCCATCCGATAGAATAGAATAGAAAATGTGTAATATATAAAAATATTATAGCATTATCATTATCTCTCTCTCATCCATGAAATTTCAACTTCGTCGACTAACACTCATTATGACATTTGTGAAACTCAGTAGATGGCGCCACAGACATTTATTATTTTAGTTTAGTTTATTTTCTGATAAGACTTTTTCCTTTCCTTATTTTTATAATTATAAAGTGATATCATATTTCACACCTTCATAAGCTGTTTTTTATTTCGTTTAACATGGTTAAAACAAAATATATAACAACTAAGAACCCTCATACGTTATCCCCCCTTAGACTTCCTCTCTCTTTTACTACCATGTACCACTTGAGACTATATATTTAGTTAAACTATCAAAGAACATTGCAGAAACAAAAGGGAATCTCCAACTCTAACAACTGACTTCCAATTATATTAATTTATTCTGAATATGTTAAGGCCCGTAGCCTGCTATAAGCACTTTATTTGTATTTTTAACTTTTCATTATTGACTATGTCATACTGCCGCTAATTTCTTAAGTCCCACGATACACAAAATAGTTTAAATCTATTTATATGTATATGAAATGTTTAGAGAGCTTTTATTACAGAGCGGTTAGGTTAAAAACTTTCTAAAACAACCTAGAATTCTCCACCATTTTTTGTTAAGGAAATTATGACACTTGTCACTAATTTCCAACACTTGGAATTAAATCCATTATTAATAAGCCAAGTGCATAAGTTTCAGTTTAGTTTACGGAAGAGATTCGAATCAACCTGTCATTGAGACCAGCAGTTCATAGTTGGGAAGAGAGTCGCAGATTGCAACAGAAAACGTTTGTCTAACATTCAAATGTATACTTTATAAAGTAGCAATAACTAATAAACAACTGCAATAGGTACTAATAGTAGAGCGGACTAACCATTGGCCTTTCAAGCTAGCGATTCGAGTTTAATCCTAGGTCTTACCTGTGACTTTTTGAAATTTAAACGCGTTTATGATAAATTATATAATTTATCCTTCCTTTTGATGGTTGAAGAAACCTGCATAGTTAAGCTCTCTCTATAATGTTCTCAACCGGCATTGTACAAAGGCAAAGGACAATGACCATGTATGTATGGAATTCCGTTCTTCAGCGGATTCTGTCTACCGGCTATGGTCTACCATAGCCTGACCCCTCTCATACTGCGAGGAAGCCTAGGCCCATCAGTTTAACAGTTTATATAAACATGTAAAAAAACTTCCTAGCAACATGATGATTGAAAATAAGTAAAAAGTAGTGAAGACACTTTTTAGGACGACTTTTGTAAAAAAAAAACAAATCAAACGGTTAAATCCCTAAATATATTATGTCTTTAAATTAAAGCATTAACTCTTTCTAAGAATAGAAGTAGTAGTCTCTCTATTCTTATGCAACAAGTCAACCTATATTCTATGATTCTTAACCCACACTGTTGTCAGTATTTTTAAGTTTTAGATTACAATGTCAAAATGTGTTATTGCCTATTTACAAAATACTTATCTTATTCCTTAATTGAGTCGAGTGAAGCCCATTTAAAGTATTACCTGCAACAAAACACAGCAATAATTAAAGCTTTCTGTCTTAAAACAGTTAATATCGGACATTTTTTGTTTTCCCTACACAACTAAGATTACAGACAATAAACTAAAGTTACTGAACATAATGGCCGGCTTGATAGTAATCCATAAACACCATCAAAACCAGAGCGGTGTTATTATCTCCTTCTCCATGGTACTCTGACAACTGACGAGCCTAACCTAAAAAGCAATATTTAGTCATTAGAGCTAAGATGTAAATAGTACCCCAATAGTGCGCAAATTTCCTGTATATTACCTTTTTACGACGACGTTCATTTTTTATTATGTAAAATAGTTAACAAGTTTTATACCAAAAGACGTAACAACCACTAACTTCTCGCCATATTTGGTGATTCTAGGTCAAGTGTTGAAATTGGATAAAATATGCGACTGAAATGGCCATAGGTCTCTTTTGATTGCGTTGACTTAGCATTTTGATTTTTTACAGCTTCAAGGGATCGTACATATGTATTTAATGTTAATACTTGAATAATCGTGATATATATAATGATCAAATTATGTTCCGTTGTTTTGGGTCTTTGACTGATCTTAATTAAGCATTGATCGTCATCTTGACACTTAAGATTTCCCGGTCAAAGTAACTTAACACAAATACGATAGAAGACTATTGGCGGTACAAATTAGAATTGCCATTCATGAAAACCCTTAAAACACGATCCCGGATTGTTCCCCAGGGAAATTATAGACTTAACACCTGACAAGGCTCAAATTTTAATGTTAGCTCCCACGGCGCCTTCCAGCCGCGAATAAATTAACGACTTTTTGTTGATTTGCTCTTTATTTTTAACAGGCGTTGTAAATGTACCGGTGGTACCTTAGTTATATATCCAATGAAAAACATCAATCTCAAGACTGCACATCAGAAGTAAAAACACATTACATTTTATTTTTCCAATACGAAAGTGCCCAAAGTGCCTAAAGATGTGTTAACTTGAATAATCTACTTTAATAACCGGACATCTGTGTAGTATCGTGTATCGATACAATTAAAAAAACAAAAAAAAACGAACATTGAACCCAAAACTGAGGAAATACTTCTTATGAAGACTCAAACTTAATATTTATACAAAAGAGACGTGTTAAGCGAAGAGTAGACTATCTTAAAACCTACGTTCATGAAGAGTAGGCATCATACAAGGAGTCTGTAATGAAAGTCTTATGCACGTCCCGGCTTAACCTCTGTGGTTTTCTTAAGGAGCGAATGTGGCAATATTAAAGTTTCACCGCAAACGGACCCTTATCTCGTCCGCCGGCGCCTAACGTTGTTGCAAATTACATTCGGACGTGTTGCTCAGTCTGTCTCAACAGTTGTTTTGATTGCTAATGTTCATTAACAACATAAGAAGATACATAGGAACATTATATATTTATAGTTTTAGTTATTGAATTAGCGATAGTGGAAGTTAGTTTATTTATTTATTTAAACCTTTTTAACTAGAGCTTAAACAAAGTACTTAGACGTATTTCAATGAACTCACAAATTTTTAAAGCAGAAAACATGTAAATATTTGTTTTTTAATTGAAAATAACTAATAATAGCTTCTTAGCAAACGCATCTTCGATGCTGACGAATCGATCACCAATTCAGTTACAAATGCAATGTAGTTACATGGTCGTACTAAGATTGAAGATAAATCAAGTGCAGTTTTTATAAAGATGTTTTGGATATTTTGTTCAACGGAAAGTACTGTGATTTTCTTAAACGGACAACACAAACGCACACAAACAAAATCACCCAGATTTGGAACTAGAAATATTTTTATTACAAAAAATCATTGTTACGTGGATACCATTTGACAACTTTTTTTGAACCAGATCAATCGTTTTATTATATTCTAGTATATATAACAAAACGCTATGTAGATAGCTGGTTAAGTTCAGGTATGGAATACGTATGTATAAATAAACATACTTGAACTTTCCAAATACATAGAAACTCTCGTACCGATTGTATAAAACATTATGTACCCACATCGTAGATACACCATATGGGATTAGAAGGAAAATTCTAGAAAAAGAACTTAAACATAATAGGTAGCCATATTATGTAAAAAGCGTTAAAAGCACACACACACACACACACACACACACACACAGACAGAAGAAAACTTCGACATAATACCCTGTACCCTGTAATAACTCAAAAATTACAGACAATTGCTACACTAACTGTACAAGAAACTATTATGGTTCTGCCACTGATTGTACGGCGCCTCCTTAAGAATATTACTTTAGTCTCTCCTGGTCGTAGGGAAGACAACTCAAGAGAGTTTTGTCTGTAATTTTCCTTAGGTTGAAGGGAATTTGCTATGCCAACCCTTCTTCAAATTATATAGCCCTATGGTTTTAGTTACGGACAGTAACATAAGAGAAACTAGTAGAGTAACAAATGCATTTGTAGTTAGAGATGTAAGTTAACTATGTTAGCAACAATCTCACCACTATTGATATAAAGTATCAAATTCACTAAATAGTATTAACTGCCATGTTGCTCCTACCTCAATCAGCAATCAAGTGATCATTGTCAACTTATAATGCATGCCTAGCCTTTTTCACCGACCGTTGTCAAGCCGGCCAATAGCGTTGCATTACCAGTATAACTAGTCATAATATGTCCATTAACTCATTTTTATTAAATAGTCAACTGTTTTATCATCTTTAGATCATCAGATTTTATTAAATTATTAATAAAATTTAAATTAATAAAATAAATACGAGTTTTGGAAGTTGCAACAACATATTTATATTCATTAACACCGTACCAAGAAGAGGAAAATGCTGTTGAAATAAAAACATCTCGATGACGGTTTCTACTAGGTACCTACAACAACATTTTTAGTAAAACATGTTTCAAAAACATACTGCAAACGAAGTTTACTGAACAATTTCATACAAACTGACTAACGAGCATATGAACTACATGGAGCTCCGGGTAAATATTCAGATTGTTACCTACGTCAACTTGTATAGGACGTGACTTCTCTCGTTTGTAAACCGCCTTCTGTCTGCGTCCAGGACGAACAATCCCGTGGCTTTAAGTTGTACGTAACGATTTGTGACTTTATATCTAAATATGTATTTATAAAGTTTTTAAACCGCATTAACATTATCTACTTGTATATATTTAATGTTACTGCAAAACAAGCTAAAACATGTAATATAGTATTGTTAGGCTGCGTTTCCACCAGAGATGTGCGAGGAGGCGTAGCGAGAGATGTATTTGTTAAGAACCAATAGAATCACTTTATTTACCTAGCCTCGCTCAGCGCAGCTCCTGTGGAAATGGCTTATCGGAGCGAGGTTTTAGTACGTACACGTGTGCTAGACTGTGTTTGTTAGAGGTCGATGTATATTGTACACATCCTCGCACCGCTCAGCGGCCTAGCACATCTCTGGTGGAAACACTCACATCGTTTCACAGCTTCGTTACGCATCCTCGCACCGCTCAGCTACCTCGCACATATCTGGTGCAAACGCAGCCTAAGGATGAGGAGTGACAATAAACGCGGTTGAAACTACGGGGACCAGCTAGTTAAGTAATAAATCCAGACAGATATATTCCATGCCACAGAACAATAACAATAGAATAGAACTCAGACGACTTTTACAACATACATTAAAGAATACGTTCTAATTCACGTGTTAGTATGCGGAACAGCTGTACTTGTTTGAGAAACACATTTAAGTGACAAAGCGCCTGTTGCAAAAATGTGATTGTGGGGCGTTATGAGATATCCACTTTTACTGCGGCTCATAAGTGTGCAGGAGTTCTGCACGACGTTTTATGTTATTCACAAGAATGATATTGTAGTAAAACAATTACTGTTGTAGTAACATCTTGTACCCACTTCTAAGAATTACGTATTTCGTTACTCAAGATTTCTTATAGACTGCCAAAAACAACGGCCTCACAGCAAACCGGCAGGGAAACAATGCTTCATTGCTTTTCGCCGAGTGAGTGAGGCCCTAACTCTTCCCTCTCCCCTCCTTCCCCCTTCCCCTATTCCCACCATTAAGACCGGCAGTGCACTTGTGACGCTTTAGTTGCAGGTGCCCATGGGCGGCGGCAGTCATTTACCATTAGGTGACCCGTCTGCTCGTTTGCCCCCTATAACATAAAGAAAAAAAAATATAAACAAAGTTTTACAATTTTCGTCAAGGCCTTTGGAAACTGACATTCATTTCTATATTAATAATAAAGAGCTAAACAGTTTGCTTGATAAAGAGCGCACTGTTAGGTTCTAACAAAATGATAAATGAAGTATTAAAAAAAATCTCCATTAGGTGATCCGTTTAATGAAAAATAACACAGACACAGAAATCTAAAACTGTGCTGCAACTGATAGGTGTTTAATAAAAACCATAAAAATTTAACACATTCATTTCATACAGGGTGCGGTACGTCATGATTTCCTGACATGGAAAGCTATAACCTATGTTATATTCGATTGGTTTATCTTCTAATTAAAAAAAAACTTCATTTTAGTGGCTCGTGGGCGGTCGTTATGTGGGACATTGTGAGTCTCATCGTAGTTTATCAAGACTTTAGAAGGGAGTACTCATACAAAGTCAAAATTAAAGAATGCAAAATTTATGTTTAAGATGACAGGTAAACAGCACTGGTACTAATCTCACATCGGTCAAATAATATTTGATTATAATAAATCTATTAGGTATCACTTAATCAGAAAAATCTTATTCAATAGCAACACTTTTAGAGTAGCCGATTAACATATAACGTCAAACATCGATAGACAAAAAAAAGATTGAGCTTTGTCATATGTAAATTGGCATTTTATCGCCATATACGATAGATTAATCTATGTCGATTTTTAGTCATTAAAATGTAGGCGATCGATGTAATGATTTAATGTATTCACTAATAGCAACGTGATTTAATACTGTCTCATTTGTCATGAATGGATTTTATCATTGTGGTACTTTTAAGACCTGTGACTATAAAGGACTTACGTGTTTTACAATCTCGAAATGTAAGCTTACTAGAGATAGGACATAATAGGATAAAAAGGTCTACACCAAGAGCATTGATCGACTAAAGGCCACTCGGATTGGAGAACAAACTTTACTTCCTAATTGAAAAAAAAAAGTTTCTCATAGATCAGTCTACATTGCGGGGAATGTAAATTTGTAATCGTTAATCGCATTTGTGATGCTATAACAACCAACTTGCGAAAAGATACCTTGGTCTTCTGTATTCTATTGTAATTAACAAGTAAATTGGCGAGTTCTATGCGACAAATTTTCGTATCTTTTTTTTGGGTTACTAAAAATCTTGATTTTTACAAACCAGGGGTCCACGGACTTAAATATTTGAAATTCAATTCTTGATTTCCAAAACTTGATACCACATACCTCAGGGTCTGGAAAGGTCGGTCAGATGGGATCCTATTAGGTTATTACAGGCACTAAACATATAAACATTACCCGCGATTTTCTTGTTTTAGACTATTAGTGATGAACTAAAGTGAAGGCTCTCAATTTAAGGTGCTAAATGGTTAAGTCATATATCTTTCAATCTAGGGGTTTGGAAACTCCACCCAGTATACTACTTTAAAGTTGACTTAACTTTCTCTTCTAAGACTATTATGAGCACAAGTTGAAATTATATCAAACTAGTAACCCGCCCCGGATTCGCACGGGTAGCAGAGACATCTTCAACAATCATCATCATATTTTAATAAATTTACACAAAATTTTAACAAATTATACATCTAAACCTTGAACAGGCAGACAGACAGACGTGGCGGGGAACTTTATTTTATAATATATAGTGATATGCAGTGATGACGTCATGACACAAACTTAATTTAACTCAGAAAATATATTTTGCATCAATAAACCATTATTTAAAGTAAACACACTAACGGGTATCGACTCCATTAGTAGAAACAAGCACTATCTAACAGTACATATCTCAATCTACCATCTAATGATTAATGTAAGTGTTTAGACATTTTTCTGTAAATACTTTATCTTCCTTTCTGCGGTTTACTAAGCTAATAATATATCCATAACACGACAATAAATTTGCATTATTTTATTTTAAATTAAAAAATTTGACTAAATCGATGACCATTTTATGTAGTTTGTGTCTGAAGTCCTATTAATTTTTTATTCTATGTTTATTATGCACTTTTATAATAGAATGTCTTTAAATAAAACTTTAAATAAAGATTTTAAAGACGATTAAATTTGTCCTGAACAGAGAAGAAAATTCTGGAATTGTTTAAAGTTTTGAAGACTACGATACCGGCTGATAAGAAGATATGACAATGAAACAATAACATGTTAGAATAGAATTTTCAGTAATATATATAATTTTTCTTTATTACAAACTTAGATAAAATGTTACTACCAAATGTATCAAACCAAAATCTGAATATAAAATTCAAAAAACTTAACGTAAACTTTGTCCAGGTTGGCCTAAAAAGTAGTAAACAACTTACAGCCAAGCATGCCCCGAGACAATTAAGCCGTAGTAATACTGGTACACTTTGATTTAAGCCATTTCAGCTTCACCAACGAAATACTATCTCGAGTAACTTTCTCCCTAAATTATGGGTAATAAGTACATGACAAACTCACATACACTCTTATAATATATCATAAAGCTAGAGTACCACAAGGCTTTCATCATCATCTTTACAATTTGCTTTCATTGTTAGTAGTGAAATTAATGGTTTTACTATCTGTACTTGGCGTATGCCTTAAATATATGACGTAACACGTCTGGTTTTATAAAAAAGAAGAATTGTCCTATTCATGTTGTTGACAATCTCTTCATAAGCGTTAAATAATAGAGAAAAGATGTGTGTTAATATCTACAAATGTAAAATACTTCTCTTTTAACAAACCTACTTGTAAAATTATTAAGTGTACCAATATTGCATGTTCTTTAAAAACCGGTTATATATTTTAAATAACATAACAAACGCAGCAAACAGTCAGCGTTGTTAAAAATCCTATCCATCGTTCTGTTTTAATTTAATTTAAATTTATTTAATAAATATTATGTGTAAAATTAAATATTAAAAGACACAAAAACTTTTACTTTAATTTTATATAACTTGTATGCACTACATAGTACATACAAGTTTTGGGTCATCAGCCGATCAAAATATTGAGTACCTTTGTTAAAATGATATAAATATTGTGGAAAAGTGAACGGACTTGGAATTTTTGGACAACACTTAGCTTACGACTAAAAGTCGCTTTAAATTATTTATGTCACTCTGGCGTTACCAACCTGTATTTCCCTCCACATTAGAGCTTTGATGACTAACCAGCACAACTACACCACTACATCACAATCAAGCTTTCTGACAAAAAAACTAAGCCCAAAATATACACAGGCTTCCATCAGTTACCTCTCCTTTTGGGTCTGGGAGTTAAAATAATACAAGCGTTATTTCAACCGAACATTAACGTATATGGTACTTAGGTATGTATGTATGGTAGTACGTATGGTACGTAGTATGGTATAGTACATTTAGCATTCTACTTAATATGAAGTTAATACCTCAACAGAAGAACCGCAAAATAATTGAAGCTGCGGACGAAAGTAAACCTCACAGGCAATCAACAAAAAGTCTCAACGAAAATGTTTACACAATGGAAGTACGGCGCATGTGTATGGTTTACGGTTACCTAAAATAAACCTACCACGCCTCAACCCTAGATTTACATAAAATTGGTTAGCCTGGCTTTATGACCTTTCAAAGAAACCTCAAAGTAATCTCTTTGTATGACGATTTTATGTTAAACCGGATACCTCTTTGTATGATTTATTTTTGCTCGCTTTCTTTCCTTTCATTTCTATATAAAATGGTTAAAAAAAAAAGAAAGACCAGGCAAATTCTGACTCAAATTAGTCCTGTAACCTTCACAAACCTTGAACATAAATAGCAATATATTTCGATATTTCTAACTCCATTTCAAATGTATTATTAATATATATATATATATTCATCGTAAATAAATAAAAAAATTAAATAAGTTGCATAGACGCACATAACTCTTTCCGTTAATTAATGAAATTAAATTAATGTAATGAAAATTAATTGCTTATAAATATATATTTCACAGTTTGCTCAATCCCACTTGAAGAATGTTTCAAGTGCCATCACCTCGTAATATTCAAATGGCTTTAGACATTTAAATATTAATTATTCAATCATTTGAATATTATGAACTGGTGTTAATATTAACAATATTTAAACTGAGCTCTTGCATAAATTAATGGTCAACAGATTGAATTAATGTCACGCAAACAATATTTACTATTAATCGATGATCAGGTCAAAGTGTCAGAATGCCGTTAGATGGTGGCGATGCAAGGTATTCGTGGAAGTCTGGAGACTAATGAGTTGATGACCATGCAGAATAAAAAACACCTTCTTCAGCGCATCAAAATATCTCTTAAATCAGACTAACTACACTGTATTCAATAGAAGATCAACTAACACATACATAACATGACGTGTATTCATGCTACAAATACAAAATCATCCCACGAAGCGCAATATGCAGTGCAAACATGAATTAAATATATTGACACGTGTCGTAGCTGCACTAGATTTGTATTATAAAGCCTCTGCCAAGAAACAGAATGAATTTTCATAATGTAAGTACGACCGTGAAGGATGAAATCTGATTCTCAGCTCAATTTGAATATATATGACATTTAAAATAGTTCTTTTTGAAGCCGTCATCAAATGTAAGATAGATGTTGTTTACTTTAAGGCCGTCAACACGGTGTAAATAATGTAAGAAATATTAAATACTGAACTACATTTTACAATTTGACTACATCATTTATTTCTTATATTAGGTAATTTGTCTGTAAGTAAAAGCATTGTAATATACCTATTCATATCGATAACTAAGCAGTACGTTTGAAAGCGTCAGGAAATGCCAAACATATTTAAGAAAATCTTTTTGCGATAGATAGCCCACTAACTGAGGAAGCTTATAAGTTCTATAACATAGCGCTACAGCTACAAGGAATTGAACAGCAAAGGTGTGAAATCGTTTAATACAACTTGTATTACTAAACCATTTAGTTTTGAAATGATATTTGTAGTTACTTTAAGTTCGTACATCAACGACACGTGTAAACAAACTAAGCTTACGATATGATAATTGAGATTATTGACCTTTTCAAAGCTTATCATACGGTAAAGCAGTCCTTTTAGCATCGCGTTGTCTTTGATGCTGAGTAGAATTGTGTTCACTACTTACAACTTCATGGGAAGGGGAAACGGTAGCATACATTTACTTACATACTACAATAATTACAATTAATTATACAACAATTTCATTTTCGTGACAGAAACAATGCTTTGGTGTTAATTGAGGACATATACGGTTGTACTAACGTCTGTATTTCGGATATCCCCAACTAGTTTTGAACTAGACGGGGCCCCTTTATCAAGGGATGAAACTAGTCCTGCCCGGGTTTCACAGGGATTTCCTTCCTAAGGCACACCTGAGGCCGCAGCCATAAGACCAGGTAACGGTTTAAGGCGGTTCGAGTCCGACATACCACCACATCGTTTGGTCTCGGCGGGGTGACGACCCGTAGAGGTATGCACACTATAAACAAGGGGGGGACCTAGTCGGGCATCCCAAACTACACACGTGAAGAAAACCGTATATTATCCTTAATTCATATGAATACCACTCACGAAAGTTTTTATTCGAACACCCTGATGAACGAGAGCCATCATTTTAAAAGTAAATCCTAATCTGATACAGAAAACAATAGTCGTAAATTACACCCTCAGAGAAGTACTAACGACCAATCCATCCCTCACCCGTTTCAGAGCTTAAACGGTCATAAAAACTAAAGCATTGTCCAATGCCGAGTGTAATCCACTTAAAACGACTACCTATTGTAGATAGAGAGCTATGTATGATGAACAGTACAACGACACTCGGGACAAACAAAGTGTATGTGAAGGATGTGTAGGAAAATACAAGCAAGGACCGTTCATACTGAATAATGATGAGATGACGTCATAGTGATGTTGCTAGTCGCATTGTGCTTTGAAGTATTCATTTAGCTAACAGATGCTAATGAGTCTTGAGTAAGTACACAAATCACGGCATACTTTTGTTGGCTATTTGTAAGCTTGTTCTATCACTCACAGTTTAAAACTATTTCCTTTAGGAACTTATCCGTGTTGGCTATCACACTTTTGTTTTAATTACATAATGTCTTTTTGAGCATTATTATTATATGGAATCTATTTCTATTACTTTTGTTTTATAAATGTTTTGTAATACATTTGTGTTGGCAATATATTATACGTCAATAGAGATAGAAGATAGGCACCTAAGAAATGAAAATCAGATACGTCACCTCAAATATTGAATGTAAGTAATCACAAAAACAAAATCTAATTATTTCGTGTCGTATAACTTGTTCAATCAATATTTAATCTGGCGGCGTTAAGTAGATACCCCACTAAATACTTGTGATGAATTTAGCGTTAGTGGAACCCACCCTTGCAGGGGTGCGACTGCATTCCTATTAATATTGCATGCGAGGTACGCGTTCTGTTTAAACTAGAGAGAACGTACGGACCACGAGGGCGTGCAACCCCGTTTGGATTTTAGCTTAGGATGCTGTAAAATTATTTTACTGCAAAGTTCGTATAGTTGATTAGTGTGTTTCCGTTTTGTTGCAGACTAGCAGTTGGAACTGAATATGTAACTTCATGATAGTTCTTGAAGCTGTTATTATTTAAAAGCTAAATAATAGTAAAAAGACTTAAAGTAAGCCTAGGTCGCTAGGGGCGTTTCAAAAGACTCGAGTCTTTTAGCCCGTAATTCACCTTATATTATTCACCTTATTTTGTAAGTATTAAGATGACCCTAAAGCAATCAGATCGGCTCATAAAGCTAAATATTAAAATTACAAAAAAACTTAGATTTCACGTATTAATATTACCCATCTTTTCCAATTTTCCCGCCCTTTATCAAACGGAACATTTTTGACATCGACAAACGATACTACGCACTCTTTAATATTTCGCAACATCAATTTTAATTTTCTAAACACAATTTCTTTTAAGCAGCCAGTCAATATCAGTTATTTTCCGTTTGCGTCTACTAGTCTAGATACACTTTAACTTTTTGCCTCGTAACTCGGCAATCTCCTAACAAAAATGAGTTGTCTTTTTAAGCAGTGTTTAGTGTTGTTTCTGCCAACAACCAGCTGGAAGACAGTATTACATTAAGTTCTTCCCTTGGTTATATTTTAAAGACGCAAACATATCTACACTTCACAGTTGGACTTGACAAAAGGTTAGACACAAAATTTTAAGCCGAGAAGGATGTCCTTGCTAGTAAACCGATATAAAGTCGACACCTGTGTCTTTAAATTAGCTTTGTAAATTATTTTTGCTTCAAGACTTTTGACTTAATTTAATTTAAGAAAGTATTTTCATTACAACCTCTATTTGTTTCTACTCTACGCGAAAAATATATATACAAATATTTGTATAATAGATGTTTAAAATATTTTAAATATCTATATTTGTATGTGCGGCATCAAAGCTTAAAAACTGATTTAATTGACTGTTGTAATTGTTAACAATGATTGTTAAAAATCATTTAAGTGAGTTTGAAATAAAATATAAAATATTCTAAATAAATAAAATAAAAAATAAACGGTATCTCTAAACAAATTGAAGTTGCGCTTTATTATTGGGATAGGAGATTCGTCGTGGTAATAAGTGGCCAAAAGATTATCAACTATAATGGCCACATCGATTCAATTAATCAAATATACACTTTTAATTTTAATAATGTTTGACTTTTTTCCTCTATATGAAATTACATTTTAAGATAAGGAAGAAAGAAATTAATGTAAATGGTCACAAACTGGCCTCGCGAAATGTCACCCGTGATCTTGCTGAAATTGACCACATTTTAACAAGAAACTAAAAAAAAAGCTAAGTAAAACTCGGTCGCCCAGCTAGATATTGAACCTAGCGATCCCTATGAATACTGTCTTGGATTTAGTAGTAAACTTAATATAAATTAATTTGAATATCATATCAATCATCTCGAAAATTTGAATGCCATCCAAATACAGCCCTAACAAAATATTCCAACGCAAATATTGTTACACTATAATAACGGTGTTGATTAATATTCAGTATTCTTATGTAAGTAGGTACTTCATACTTGTTAATATATCACTAATAATATAAATGATGTGCCGAGCTGAATAATTTCGTGCTTAAATGACAGATGCTTAATCCCTGAATTAAGCAAAATATAATAGGACTAATTATTCAGGCAACTGTAATTATAACAAACTGTATGCTAAGATGAATGTGCTAATGGTATACGTATATATTTTCTTAACGATGTTCGTGTATTTTACCGGGATGAAATGAGTCTTTTACCAGAATTTCAATTAAATTGTAAACATGGAAGTCTGAGTCTGAGTCTAGTCATCACAAACGATTCGAACATTCTGCATCAAGGTGTTGCATTTAAATGGTGTGTTAAATCAAAAATGGCAATACATAAAACCAAACTAATTTTCGCCGCTCGGAGGAAACGATGCCTATCACGAAACGCGTGTCAACCAGTTAGGAAATTACGATTAAGAAAGGTGAAGAATGGTTCCTCATGGTTTAGACAGATCGAAAAATTAGTTAACCAGAATACTCTTGAAGAAGTCTCTTGAAGAAGAGAAAAAAAAATGACTTTTACATCTTGCACAGATGTACAGACAGAGAAAAGCCGCATCAGCCAGACCCGAAAGTGAGACGCTACGCTTGCTTAGGAGAAACATCTCCCTTCTTTCTTCCTTTCCTGACGAAACTTTATATTTGGGTTAATAGATGTATTTAAATGTGTAGTCACAAGTGAATTTTTATTGTCATAGGACTGATGATTGTGTACTCGTAGTTCAAAGAGGGAAAGTTGGTTGTGGCAAACTACTGCCGCAAGTAAACGATTAATGATGACTGCATTAAATAACACAATACAATATTAAACAAAATCACAAAGAGCACAAACTTGTAATAACCTCATCCATGGGGACGTCAGCTCTTAAAGAGGTTCTTATAAATTATTAATGTGCCGCAAATGTACCTTGCATTGGAAAATACAAAATGTTTGAACCATTCTTAACACACGGCCTCCTCATTAGAATGTCTGAGAGGTCGCCGTCCAAAAACGTTGCTCACCAACCCTCTTTGAGACCTGTTAATACATATAACATCTGCCTTTGCCTCAAGAGGATACAAGTATGGGCTTCGTTGGAAGCGTAAAGTTATAATGTTGTGTGAATTGTTTCCTTTGAAATACACAATAAAAATAATTATGAAAATTTTAGTAAGATGTTGGAGAAAAGTTTTAAAAGACAAAGCAATGTCGAATCTTCGTCGTTCGTCGGAGGTGACTAGGAAGACAACTGAACTTGAAGATATCGAGTAAAATGAGAATGAAACTGTATGATTACCTGGGTGTATTCGATACTTATGCATTTATAGTTAGCTCAAGAAGTATACCCTTAAGTTAGAATAAGAAAGATGATGAATTTTGATATAAAATAATCCAACATAAATCACACAGTTTCTGCCAGAAAACATATTCTGATAAACAATTTCTTTATTATTCAAACATAAAATTGTATTCTAACCGTTTAATCCTGATCCCTAGGTCAGTTAAACCACCTACCGTACCGGTCTACAAAAACATTCTGACGTATTAGCATCCCTTACCGAGTCAAAGAACACAGGTGGAACTTGCTATACTACTACATCTATAGGTGTAACCGGGTGTAACAGTTTAAGGGTGTACATACAAAAAGCGTTATTTACATTTTTACACGTGGCAACACGGTAGAGTAAAAGGAATACAGGTAGGTACTTAAAAATAACAAAGTGATAGATTTAATTTCAATTTTAAGTGTAGTCTTTTTTTCTCACTAAAAACATACATAGATCAATTTATTGTCTTAGGTTAACTTGAGAAATACCTCCAAAACTCTTTGAAGAGATGCAGTCTTGCCAGCAGAAATTTGCTATCTGTTAACTCCCAGTGTTATAAGCTAAGGTAATCGGGTGCGTAGGTAAGGTAAGCGGTCTGAGGATTTCAAGCCAAGACAATACAATACAATACAATACTCTTTATTGTACACCATGAGGAACATTTAAAAATATTTACAAAGACAAAAAAAATGGTACAAACGGCGGTCTTATCGCTAGTTGCGATTTTTTACAGACAACCTTTAGATGGACAGATGCAATGGAGTTATGTATAGGGCAGTTAACAGGTGTACGACTAGCTATGTAGCAACTTAAATGAATTTAAGAGACAAAGAATAAATAATTATATATGCCTTACCTATATATATATATATACACATATTACACATATATACATACATTTACACATATAGATACATACATACCGATATTAAAATAAATAAATACACATATCCAGTATTAAAAGCAAGTGAAATATTACTGTGACAGATAGTAATCAGAGACCATTTTTTTAAAAGTATGCAGCAACTGAGCACGTCTAATAGCTTCAGGCAATGCATTCCACAGGCGAGCTGCATGTACTGTAAAAGATATGTGAAGAAAATTTGTGGAATGCAAAGGTATTTTCAGTACTTGATTTTCCGATGATCTCAGGAACCTCGCATGTGTGTCATTTAGAAACTCGAAACGTTCTTTAATAAGCAAGAATATGAGCATTTCAGCGAAGCCGTATAGGATATACAAAACGGATCCAAGAAGTCTAAAATGAAGAAAACAGTTTGTCATATTTTATGACAACATCCGCGTCTTATTTTGTGGAACCTAGTTCTAACTTACAGACCGTATTTAACTCCCTCGGTTAAACGATGTTATACTCGTATGTTCATTAATCCAGTACACCAATAACATTTCAGGTGAAAGGGTACAAAGTGTAGCCAGATACAATAAAAGCAAGCCGTCACAGTATCGTTGTACTCTCATCCAACACTGCCCCGTACTTAATCCGATTCTAACCCCTATATTAGTACCAAACGTGATGAATCAGGGGCGCGAGTGATGTCATGTAGACAGTGTACCTATGTCTGTAAGTGTTGTTTTAATGAACATTAATTTTGTACATTAGGTGCTGTAATCATTTTTATTAAACTGCTAATAGATTTGATTTTAAAATTAGAACAAGGTTAACAGGGGAATTGGTCTAGTCGGCGGAAAACCTGTTCGCCATGGCATTGTCTCCAAGCTTAATGATTACCTTGCTTACTGTCTCTGTACTAAGTGTTAAGGATTCCATACCGAAATTTTCATTTTGAACCATGCCATTATGCATTAAGTCTGTGAATATTTTATGTCCCTATATTAGGTCTTTAAATTAATGATTAGATTCCATTTCAAGTATGACAGTTGTATTTTAAATAAAAATCAAGTTGAAAAGAAAAATCACTGTGGAGTGAGACCTCGGTGTTTATCGAATATCAAGCACTTAAATTGTACATGAAATTGTCTCTCAATAATTTTCACTTCCATCAAGAGTCAGCCATGCATAGCGTAGGCAGCCACTGTCTACCCCATGTCCCGTAATAACCCCGGGCGAATGCGAGCGATCCTCAAGCCCATATCAGGCCTCACAGGCAGGATGAAATTACGTAAGCTCGACAATTTTTCAATCGCATATCGCTCCGAGCGAAAATGTTACGCTTAGTAAATTGTGATGTTTAGTCATAATTTAGCAGCGATAAAGCCGTGAGAGGTGTGTGAGATACCTACAGTGGTATACAAGCGTTTATTAATAATGTTTTTTTAGTGAAAACAAAGAAACTAAATGTACATAAATGAAAACTATATATATAAAAAAAAGTACGTTAGACTCATGCTTCAGGTAAATAAAGGTTATTAATATTATCGCGATAAAGTCCCGAGAGACACATCTAATACGTATCAAAGTCGCCGAAGTTTAAAAAGAAGAACTGTCATTCGTAGGACTGCACGTTAGGAGTGAGAACATAATCCACACACATATATATATACACACACACACACACACACACACACACACATCTGTATATATGTATCTGAACGACACGGTCACGCGAGTTAAGTGCTTTTTCTTCAATTCAAACACATTCTTCATAGTCACGATTGAATATATTAAATATGAAACTAATCCACCAGTATGCGGAATCTTTTAACACTAAGAGTATCTTCACAAAGTACCCTTTTCATTGAATAGTTGAAAAGTACTCCAATATGGAACACGCGATGTAATTATGTATAACGTATTATTATGTACCTACACGAACATTTCATAAGGAGAGTGTGTACAAACGTGTGTTTAGCGCTTTATTATAAGGTTTAAACCAAATACATTCATTTTTTAAGTTAGTTTGAGCAAGAAAAGGAATTCTTCAAAAAACTTGAGGCTCTTGTTGAAATGTAGTTGTGAGGTCTTAGAGTTTTTTACAATTCATACTTTTAATAGAAATGTTAGGTATAAGTTGCAATGTGTTCTGATTGTTAAGAAAAATATGTATAAAATAATATACCCACCCATACAGTCATAAGATATACATAATATATCAAAATTTTTCTCTTTTTTGAAATACAACTCGTCAGTTATCTATCAGTCGGTTAAGTTTTTTTAGATTGACCATGCCGCCAGTCACTTGTTTAACCAAATATTTCGCTTAATTTTTTTTTTTTGTTACTATAAAATACATTAAAGGATCCTTACTGATGTTAGTAGCGGCCTCAGATCATAGAATCAACCTTGATCTGTGGTAGCAGCAAATATTATACGGATATCTTTTGGATTATCTTAAGAAAACTCATCCTCTTTCTGAACTCCAAACACAATTTTAATAAGGCTCCCGTCAGCATCTTTCATATCACTACGATCGCCAAAGACACACTTGTAGCAATCTTTTCATCTTATTGTTGATCAGCACAAAGACTTTATACGAGAAAACTTGGCGACTAAGAGCCACAATAAACGTTTCGGATAATTTCCTTGCTGCAAAAGCCAAACAAATTATTTTCACTACCAACACAATGAGAGCTATTTTCGCAGTTTTAATTTCACAAAAAGCACACATTTTCGTACCTTAATTCATTACTTTAACGCCGCTTTATTTATAAACAAATAATAATTTACAAAAGCGCGAGCCATTTTTCAGTTTTAATTTCCCCGTCTGCCCCAGTTAGAGCTGGAGACAAAAGATTGATATATTCTCTCTTTTCATTAACTTAAAAAATGATTTATAATAGAACAGCCCTACTTTTACAAACGTACATATTTATTTACGTTCACAAAACTTTCAATTCGAGGGTTCATTACGTGTCTCCCTTAGTGACTTTAGTTAAACGTGATAATTATTTTTAAAGGGGCAATATTAATGACATACGCATAAGCAGATATGTTTAAATCTGGAGGAAATATGACGATTTACAATATTTTGAAAGAAAATTACTTTCTGTTAAAGCGCAAAAAAGCGATAGATAGATAGGTAGGTACTCTGTTTTGCACACCATAAATAGGATACAATCGAAGAAATACAATAAAAACAGTAATACAATGGGCAGAATTATCGCAGTCTGCAATCTCTTACAGGCAACCTTTAGATGGACTGAGTGATGGGGAGATGGGATGAGAGAGTTACGGAAGAAGCTGAGTTCAGAAATTATAAATTCTTTAAAAATAGGGAATGATTTTTGACTTGTTTGAACATAACATTGTACTAATGATTTATTTACTTTATTACTAGCTTTGCAGCTTGGCTCGCTTAAGTGTAGGTTTGTCAATTCAGGCATCCCTCGGGAATATTACTTTTTTCTGAATAAAAGGTACATTTTGTCCCTTTCTTTACGTACCCCTGACACCGTGTAGGCAAAATTTCATAATCGGATGAGTAGTTAAGGCGTTAATGCCGTAGCAAACAAACAAACTTTCACATTTATAATGTTAGTTTAATTAATCTATTTATCAATAAATAATACATAGTCACATACACACATACAAGTCTGGATATCATCATTTGGAGATTATTCAAACGTTTCGTTTGGCAACGCACTTGTGACTCTTGAGTTGCAGGGGTCCATGGGCGACGGTAGTCACTTACCATCAGGTGACCCGTCTGCTAGTTTGCCCCCTATAATATAAAAAAAAAACGGTCCAAAAGAACGCCCAAATTTAAAAATATTGTTAGCCTCTAATATCCCATGTAAATGACTGTAACAATATGTGGTGTATGTTACAGAAAAGTGATGTCAAATTTAAGAAGCGTTATGACGTTATGAGTAACCGTAAAATCGATGATAAAGCTTAAAAAAATATTTTCTTCCACACTTTTTCTGACGTAGGTGCACATTTCCAAACAAAATTCACTTCACTCATTTTTTTTTCCTTGCTAATGTGAACATTATCAGAAAAATCTAGACATTACATGAAAAACCTTTATTAATTTACTAGCTTTCGCCTGTCGCCTAAAAGTTATTTCATCTATCCCTCGGCTACTGTCCTTTTTTTACCGCAACGTGTAAGCAAAATACTATGATGATTGTTTCAGTAGTTAAGACGTAAAAGCGTATGAAACAAAAAACCCCACTTTCGAATTTTGAATATCAGTAAGGCTTTAAGTTTCTGTTTCTTTGAGATTCCCTTGAGAGCATGACTGTAACTTTTCCATTTCAACTTACAGTAACTTTATATACTCTACTGTCTACTAAACTACCATGAAATACAGATCGGACTTTTAATTCAAGCTTCGTCTTTATCGCAAGCTTCAATTTTATTAAAAGGAAATCACAAATCTGTTCCATAAAGCAACTTTGCAAACCGCTAAATAACCTATCAATTTCACAAATACAGTTGGTATTATTACAAATGATTGCAAACAATCCAAACGAGTCATAATTGCCACAATCAAGACTTTGACAGGCGGACATACGGGACATCCCACTGTCCCCTATGTAAATATGGAATATTGTTACCATAGCAAAGGGATCCTCCGCAATCAGATACAGAATTTATGGTGTGTGCATTTGACGTGTTAATTAGCGGTTGGTTTCCAACAATTATATCATTTGACAATGGATTTGTTTAAGTAAACGAATTTCAGAAATAAAAAAAAAAATTACCCGAACTGTGGTAGTTTCTCGACCCTGGATAAGATTGCTGATGAGTAGGATCGAAACTCCAGGAAGGGAGATGAGGTTTTCGGGTGTTTATAGTCCCTGGTAGTAGTAGCCTATTTAGTTGTTTAAAGAAAGAATATACTTCCGTCAAAAGTAATCCTAATTCATTTTACTAGAGATGGATTTTGAATGTCTTGTTTTGTTTCTTGACCAGTATAACTTGAACTGTCATTGTATAGACTTTTGTACCATGACAGGTTGAAATATAAATTGGAAGCTTATAACTCTATGTAGCCGTTTTTACATTCATTTTAACTGTATAACCAAAATTGTTTAACAATTTTAGCTTTCTGCACTTCTTCTCATAAACTTTAAGTCTTTTAAATTTCACGTTATCGTTATCACGTATTTCACGGGTTTGATTCCCACCCAGGTCAAATAATTGTGAGATGAGCACGATCATCATTTCTGTGTCTGGGTGTAATTTATCTGTAATATGTATGTATTTAGTAATATAAAAAATATGTTTATCAGCAATCTGGTTACCATGGTACAGGCTCTGCTTAGTTTGGGATCAGACGGCCGCTTGTAGGTGTCTCAAGTTATCTTTATTAAATAAAAGCTTATATGTACATAATAACATTTACATGTTGAGATTCGACTTGAAATAGCTTGACAATATGCAAATGTTTTTTTAATACAAATGATTTCTGATGATCTTCGTTTAATTTTTTCGCTTTTTGTCTAAGAATCTTCAATGAGTAAAAGTTGTGTTTATAAGTACTCTTAGCTATTCGTTTTACAAATATAGTCACGCCAAAAACGAGTTTTTAAAATTTGTGATGTTACTGTGAAAATACGAAAACCAATAAACCATTTGCATAGCACAACGGTACTGTTAGTAAAAAATGCTTGTGGTAAAAATTTAATATTTGTTTTGTACGAAACAGTAAAGAACTTGCATATATCTCTAAACAGTTATTCAGTCATATCAGTATAACAAAACATCGCAAGAAAATTTTCATATCTTAAAGTGTACTATAAATTTCTGGTTTGCGTATGAAGATTGTCTACTTGCTCATAACAAAGGTAGTCTTTAGTACCATGGCCTTAATGATCGTGATTTCATATGACCCACATTTCCTTAGAATAATAATGGTTTACTTCATACTTATAAAAGTAGGAAAATTACTATGTATTTTTTCCAAAACTTTCTTTAAATAAGTCTTAACGAATACTATTGAGCTATTATTAACTTAAAAAATAAAATGCTTTCACACGGGCCGGCGGTTCTTAGTAATCTAGTAATCGTCATCATCAATTATTAATAATGATAGTAACACAGAATAAACAGCAATAAAACTATAATATTAGCGATTATTACTATAAAATATTTAATCGTGAGGTCGTTTCATGGCGCAGGCCCCCCGCAGGGCTTTAAATTGTGTGTTTATTTATGTATAACTTGTTTATTAATGTTCACATTTTAGTGGACATTTTATAATTGCAGATGGGCTTTATAAAATTTCTGTTCCAGCATCGATTGGTATGGTTATCGAACCCACAAAACACGACGCTTGATATTTGCAGATAATTGTTCCCAGTCTTAATGTTAACTTTGTGTTTGAAATCCCTGCAATACAGGGATAGTTTCCTTGTAAGAAAGATGTCTTTCTGAAGACAATAAAAAGTCAGTTGAGGGCTTTTATACCACAACAAGTGAATATTTATTATTTACTATCAATTCTAGAGTAAATTAGTAAGCAAATTAGTGAAAAGAAAAGATTCCCCCTTATGTTAACACGGAAAACCACTTTCCATGTGTGCTTAGTAATGTTAGTTAGCAACGGTCGATTTGGTAAATCAACACTTAACTAAAAAGGATTTTTTTTAATGTTATCTTCCTTTATAGGAAACGGGTTTGATTGGCAGAGTAAAGCGTGGGTTTACTCTCAGATAGGCATTTAAACCGTGTTTTTGTCATTTTAATGGGGCCTTTAGAACCACAGTATGTTGTTGTTGTTGAAATACTTCTACTGTTTACGAGCTGAAATAAACAAATAAATATTTCAGTTCTATTGTTCATACTTACAACTACATATGACAACCTAATGTTGTTTTAATTTAGTGGATCCAATCAGCCCTAAGATCAATTGCCCATTGAAGAATCAGATTATATAAATATATAGATTACCTCGTTTGGTATTTTAAATCGATGCTTTTAAAGGTTCAATTGAAAAGAGCACTTAGATTACTGATACCGTGGTTAGAAGAGAACGCAGTATTAAACACCTAAATACCTTTGCACCTATTCATATTATATCTCTAAATTATTTGTAACAATATAAACAAGTAATAAATAGGCTATCAACTTTCGATATACCAACTCACGACTAAAACCCCTTCAAATTACTTGTCAGTGTATCCTTCACATAAAGCGTATATCATTAAATACCATAACATCCCTTGAGATTTTCTTCTCATAGAAAAGGTTCTATCACTAGCAGGTGCAGTTTATTCACAGAATTATTTCAATATGTAGTTGGGTGTCAACCTCGGTAATGACAAAGGGATGGACTCCCATCTCCTTTGATATTATTATCTATCTCTAAGTTATACTACGATCTACGTTATCTGTCTGCACGTGAAAACTACTACATACAATGTAGAATCTTGATATAACTGTGCCTTTTATATGTGTAAGAACAAAGGCCTTATAGCTACGTAAAGGAGTATATTATTGTAAACCACTAAGTAAAGAGCTAAATAATTGGTTTATTTGAATTTTATGCACAAATAATTAACGGAAATTGGTAGTTTGAGACATTTTCTACCACGCATCGCAGGTTGATGCAGAGATAAAATAAAAATGTAAGCCTTTATAGATAACATATTTTACAGATAAGGTGAAGCAGGTGCTATATAAGCCAAAACGTGAATGAGTAATAAAAGTATAATTAAGTGATGGCAATGAGATCTATTAGGTACAAAACACAGACCTCTTCCAAATACATGTGTACGCGATGAGCAAAGTAGTGCCGACCCTTGTAGAAATACTTAGTATTAGGTACTTTTAATACTAAGTAATATTACCACTACTCTCTTTCTGTCAGAACTATACGAATAACATCTCAACATAGAAAAATATTTTTTTTATGTTCATTTTAAATGCCTTGTTTTGAATTTGAAAAGGAATAAATAAGTTTATAACCAATCTTAGTATATATGACCCCCACGGTCATTAAAATAATAACCTTATTGATAACGGTCCACACTATACCTATGTTTAAAATAATTAGTTTGATATATGGCTTTATAATATTTTTTATTGAAAATCTTTGGTATTTAATATTATGAACACGACACATTTCATTAGTGAACCTTCGAATATAACGGTGTATGAAACGGAACTTGTATTAGACTGTCTGCATTAGCTTCTGAATTCGCTGTTTATACGTTGCAAGAATACGACAATGCTGAAGATACTATATTTGAGTCGATACTGAACTGATCAATTTTCATTATTTGTCGTATTCAATCAAGGCATAGCACTAATGGAGTTTTTAAATAAATTATTAAGAATTTTGAGGTGACGAAAGGCGTCGTGATAGGTTTTTAAGGAATAGCTTACGTCTTATGGAGATACTTGGAGCACTGTCCATTGACGGAGTAAGAATATGTAGGCACAATAAAAAAGTAACAATTAGCTCTCTCTCTCTCTCTTATAGAAGCTCTAACTCGCTCTCTAAAATAGGGTTCAAATGAATGCGATCTGTTGAAGATGATGCAAATATGATGACGTGTCAAACTTCACTAAAAAAATACTTTTTAAAAAGACCAGGAGGTAATTTTTGTTGGGTGTGGTACCTTTTTTTTATCCTGTGAAAACCGCCACAGGTCATCACCTCACCGGAGCGGTGAAGTGGGAGCGATGAAGGGTGAAGTGGGAGGGTACCTAATCTTTAGGTATAATAAATGACCTTATTATGATCGGCCGAACTATATACCTTTTTAGCACATTAATTTTATAGGATTTTTTTATGATATCGCATTATTCGTTATATAATGCAATACTTACTATAAATGTTTCGGTATCTGTGTTATTCACGATTCCTTATCAGGGATGCACAAACGACATGTTAAATACCAGTACTCAAATATACCAGGTAACAGAGAGGCTATCGAAATAACAAAACTAACTGAAAGGACCGTAAATAGGCCAATCAATATACTAAATTTCCTTTGATGGTCCGTAAAACCCTACAAAGTTGGCGAGTAATAGAGTTTTCACGTCGTTGCCAGCTGCCCGAGTGCCAATCAAATTAGGAACGATTATCGAACGATGCCGATCAGGACTCGTTTGAGCGATCGCTACTGGAGCTAATCTACGGATTAAATTCTTTTACTGTCTCGCTACAGGGATTTCGTAAAATCTCTCGTTATAATTGGAAACATTATCAGCAAATTGATTTTCGACGGGTCTTTATGAGTTTCTAAGTAGGTTTCATTGTGATCTCATTTATTCTTCGTAAACATTTTTAGCGATTCACATTTCTTGTAAAGATAATTTTGTTCACATTTCGTTCTGTAGTTGTAGTCCTGTTTCTTTTTACATAACATTGTATAAGAATAATGCGTCTAATTTAAATAATCCTTAGGTTCAATATTTCTCCGCGCTAAACCACGGCTTAATTAGACTCATTATCAAACCAAATACTTGTTTCCCCGGTGAATACGTTACAGTAGCGTTACGAATAGAGGTTTAATTTTAGGTTCATGTTGGTATTGTTTCCACAAAATCTAATAACTCTCCTGGATTCCACGAACGGTGATTAGTTCCAATTATTGGAATTCAACGCACATGCGGCTAGCCAATTCTGTAATTGCCTTTATTTCTTCAGTAGAGCTAACCAAGCATTCTGTCCTTTTTATACGGTTTAAAAGAAAAATTGGATAAGGGTTTACACACTAATGGGATACTGGATTTAGAAATGCATTGATTGCAAGATTGATAAGATTTTATTGCATTTTAAATGTTTTACTGAAACTGTAGCAATCCTTTAGTTTTTATATTAAATCGGGACTGATTGATCAAGATTGGTATTATTCGATTAAAGTCATAATATTCGTCAGAAAAGCAAAAAGTTCTCATCCCACTAATATTATAAATGTGAAAGTTTGGATGGATGGATGGATGGATGTTTGTTACTCTTTCACGCCAATACTACTGAACCGATTGCGATGAAACTTGGTATGTAGATAGCTGGAGACTTGGATTAACATATAGGTAACTTTTTATCCCGATATTCCCACGGGATCGGAACTTACGTCGGTGAAACCGCGGGGCGCTGCTAGTTTATAACTTTAGTGGGATTTCGTGTCACGTTGATTGTCCGCGATGAACTCCTCCCAAACGAATGAACTGATTTTAATGAAATTTTGCCCACATTGTGCAGTTTGGTCCAACTTGAGAGACAGGATAGTTAAAATCTGAATTTATAGTCACAATATTTTTTATTGTAAATTACTAAGCCACAGCAACGCATGGCCATGTATAAATATTAATATAATGAAACAAGTGTGTAAGTCGTGTAGTGGATATGATTTTTTTTTTTTTTAAACACCAACTCCCGCATTAGGAATGACTCCTGTGTCGCGGGGGTCTTTACAAACATACAAACGACGGACACAAAGAACACCCAGACTCGGGTGGCAATCGAACCCACGAACTATGGCATAGCAGTCAGGTACCAACGTAGCCGATTAGAAATAAGTTAGTTTGCAAATGAACTAGAAAAGGATACAATTTGAATACTGATTTAATAGATACACAGTTTTAAGATACCTTTCTTGTTCTGTTCAGTTGTTAATAGATCTCGAAGTCCTGTCTTACCTGAAAGTAGGGTTAAGACAAACAAACATATATGTATATAGAACGATTTAACAACCCCCATTACAGTCTACAAAAGGTATGATACTCGTATGTGTTGAATATTGTGGTTTGTATACGACATTCAGAATGATGAGGTGGGACTTTGATCTCAGTAAAATTATAAACAAAAAGAGGTGAAACATCAACTGTTAGATAACCATCTGCTATCTACACTTTCAAGTATATTTTTTTGACTAAATAGTCAGATATTTTTCTTCAAAATGTTACCATACATGCTGTGTGCATAAGATAGCAAAAAGTGCTGCAGTGTAATGACAAGAACAACAGTAGATATCATCAATCACTACCGAAGACTTGAACTGGTTAAATAGGAAAATACTACACTCATATTTTGTGTCGCCAACTAAATCACCAAGACGGAACAGCAATATTATCAAAGAAATCAAATTATAAATAATTTTCTATACCAGTGTCAACCAACAAACAAGATACGAAAGGGTTATGGGCGCAGGTTCTTGTATTTTAAAAATTAGGTCAAGAAATTTTCTATCAAGCTAATGAAAAGGATCCTTAAAAACTCTGTATATCATTAATAACCTATTAAAGTATTCATTGACATGGGCTTTAATTGAGCATTGAGCTTATAATTCTTAAAATTTTATTAAGAACAGCAGCTTCTTTTATTCTGACCACCGGTGTCTCATTGCAGAAAAGTCAGTCGCACCTTTTGATTAAGATCCAATCCAGTCTAACGAAAAGCAAATAGTAAAAAAAGATAAAGATTTATATGGTGTTATGTTAGCGTTTATACAATTATGATACCTAACTAATCACTTGTGGATAACCATTCAAGCAGATACGACTCAAACAAAATAGCTATATATTAAAATCTTTACATTACTAACCAATCGACAACATTGTTTAAAAAGTTGAGGAAATCCTTTTTTGGCTCTGTTAGTCCTACGCGATAGTTCTGATTTTAACGTGAGAATATAGAAAGTTGCCTCGAACATCATCCTAAAGAAGATCTCCATAACACAACTTAATACAAAATTGAAAGAACATACTTAAAAAAAACAAAACATCACGCGTATTCATAAACGTCTATAGGGTATGGTTATTGCTTATCTGTTTGTCACATTTAGATTTAGAAATATCTTAAAAATGTTTTAGGTAGAAAAATCATGTAGCTATATTTCTTACAGTATATTATGTACTATCACAGGCATGGTAATTTTAACGATAGACACAAAGCCTTTATGCATCATAAAAAAAAAATAGAAAACGTCGATATTTATTTTGTTACGCTGCAACTTAAGACAATTCATATAAAATATCATTACGCTCACATTCTAACATAATAATATTTTTGTAATACAACATTTTTCGGTAATATGTAAACAACTCTATAATAGTAACAATAACGTGTAAAAAATATTGCTGCATCTTGAGGGATAGGGAATACCACTGTACCTTAAAATACACAGACAAAATGTGATCTCTAAATAACTTACATGGAATAAATATTTTCGCTTCATACAGAGATGTACTCACGGTGTATTTTTAACCTGGTAGACGATCACATACAAAATGAAAAAGCCGTACAGTGACTAACAATAGTCTAGTGTTATTATGTCAGTGACTTTTGATATAAATGTAAACCAAATATCTGTCAATCGGAATAGTTTGAAACATGGAATGGGCAGAACCGTATGCCGACTTTACAACGATTTAGAAGGCGCTACATGGAGGTCAACTGAACCGTTACAGATTACATATTTGAATGGTCACTCGTTTTTCTTTTAAATTTTCAAAGTTATTCAGTTAAATTAGTGTAGAGATTTTATTATAAAACACTAAAGTGATATACAAATATATGGCCTGTCTGATGGTCGCACGCAGACCAACCAAACAATAAATAATTTTGGTATGAATCGACAATGATATACAAAGAGATGTAACTCGAAATAAAATGTTGAAAGGCCGTTGCAACCTGGTAGAAACGTCAGGCAATTCAAAGGTATTTAATACATATTACGTGATCGCCTTGATTCCCGCTAACATTAAAAAGTATATAAAATTTAAAACACTATTATTTTCTAACGGTGAAAAATATTTTTTTTGCGTAATTTTAATACGACTGGACGAGGATTAGTTCGTTAAAAAACTAAAATACAAGTTATACGCAAGCTTATTTTCACTTATTGTAAAATATTAGTTCACATGAATCCTTGTATTTGAAAGACAATGGAGTATCTTTATATGTCTCAGCTTCAACGTGTAATAAGATTTCATTGTCCTTTAATAAAATACTAATTAGGTAATTCATACAAATGTATAAACCGGAATACACTTTTACAAAATATAAACTCTCCTTGGCACCTTATTTGTGTAAGGTACATAGTAGTACAAAGCAGTAAAACGTTTAGTATAGTAATAAATAAGAATGAGGTAAATCAAGTATCTACAAGAGTTTTTTTTTAATAAAATAAGTAAAGCAGTAATGTTATTTCTAATACTATAAAAGTGGTCCCCTAATTAATAATTTACAATATTATCGCACTTCGTTTGAGGGTTATTCAAGGGTTACTCCAGAAATCTCTAACGAAATAACTATAATCTTGAAAAACAACATTTTTCAGTCCACGTTCCGCTCCTTCTAAATATTCAAATGGGAAATGAAAGCCGGAAATGCTTGGTTAGATCAGAGATGGATCCATATTGAGGACGTTAATTTATGGAAAGTATTACATTACAGTATTCCAACCCCGAGCTATTGAATATACGAGACGTGACTGCTGTTTTAAATTGAGACTGAGTGCGTAACTTGAGTGTTTTAATGAGCTTGTTATTATTGAAAGTCGAGTAAACAATGTTTTACGTAATCAAGGCGGATGATACCAAAAACGCTGACGATTTCATATGAAAAGTTTAGGTACTCGGATATTTGTTTACTTAAAATAAAATTAGCTTAAGAAGAACGATGAAACTTAACATAATAACGCTCCCCTACATACCAACTAGATCAACTTAAGATAACAACTTTTATAAGAGAAGTCTTTATATAAAGACAAATCATTTTCTTTCGTGTGCTGCGCCTATTGTTATCAACATTGTACTATATATATCAAAAAACAACGGTTAACTTTTCTTGAATGTATTTTTTTAATTATAATTAGTTTTATGTCAAAAATAAATATTGAACTTGCAGACTTACAAAATTCTTAAACAGGATTCTGGCATAAGGATGAAGTTTATCTAAATAATTTTCACTCAGTTGAATACTGTCGAAAACCTCGAGTAAAATTCGCAAAATATGATACACGAAATGCTTTTCGAGCTAGCGTCATTGAGAACACTGACACGAGCAGAAACTGTAAACAACGTGAAATAGCTTTACCTTATTCAGTGAAGTCCTGGCTTCTGTTGCAAAGCACAGTTCTGTTGCAGTTCACACTTCAATTAATTTCACATACAACACCAATTGATGTTCGGCATCACTGTCTGTATCAGTAATTTGAACGTTTGTTTTTGTTTCACCACTGGAGACACAAGGTTACCCTAGCACAGCTCGGGGGTGACTGTTAGTGTCACTCAGACCTACGGGTTCACCCCGATGACGTCACCGTAGACCAATGGGGCGGGATTTCATTCGCATGCGCGGTAGGCTAGCCGCTGCGGCGCCGGTATTCCATCCCGGAACGGTGTTACACTCGCCATCGCTTTGCATTGTATACATTGCCGCTCTGATTGTTTGTGTTTGTTGTGCTCGTGTAACATAAGCAGCAATGGATATTGGTACGCGTATTTTCGTAGCCTTGGATGTTTACAGTCGTAGTGAAGTGTACTTCTGAGGGTGACAGCTTTGAGAGCACCCCCGATGGGCTTTTCAAAGGACCAGCGCCACCATTCTTTTTGTAACTGCCTGTGGCATACACCGCGCGTTTGGAATAATTGAGACGCTCGGTGTATGATTTAATTTGCCCTTTCGTGGAGCCAAATGTTGTATCGCGCTGCTGGGGAGAAATATTGTTATACCCCAAAAATATATTCGGAGAAAGGGTTACGTTGTAAGTCCCTTGGTGGACCACTTCCCGGACATATTTTTCATTTACAAATCTATTTTTAATAATTTGTGTAAAAAATTATAGGTAAAGGTAACAATTTATGCATCATAGTTTGATTTCATTACATTATAAAATCGAAACGAAATTAATGGTGGCCAATCTAGGGGAAGCGCATTCTTAAGAAGAACAGACTGAACGAAAAAGAAGAGCGTACAAACTCCAAAGCGTGAGAGGGACAAAGAAGAATAAGATTTCTTGAGGAACGAAGGTTTCCATCATGATTACTACTACTATTATTGAAAAATGAAGTTAAATGTCTTAGGGCAGATAGGGAATGAAGTGTTGCAGTATAATAAGCCATACAAAGTTACGTGTAAGAGAACACGAAATTATACATATTGTAATAGAATTAAATAAAGTTAAATATAAACATAAAATTGTAAATTTAGGGATCTGAAAAACTATTTAATAGTGAACTTTTAATAGAATTAAATATTAACACACCGAAATATACAAATATCTAGAAGCTACACACTTAACTAGTTGACAATAGTTTGTTTTTCAGCTAAGCCTTAAATTTAAGTAGATGTAGACTGAGATCTAGTCATTTGGTCCTGGAGAGTATTTTATATTGTCTCTGTCGTATTTTATGGGTTTCGGTATAGCGGCAATATGTCCGCGATATGATTTCTAGCTGCTAGGTAGCAGCTAGGTATTGAAAATAAATTGTAAGTGATCTTACGTGCTATCCGTGGTAGACGCAATGGTATTGTTATAAGTAAACTATTCGTATGTACATAACAATCTAATACTCCATTATATAATCCAAGTAGAAACACAGCGTCTATATACTTTTTGCAGCTGCTTACTGTACATAGGTACATTGTAATGTTTCAGCCTATCTCTGTAATTTGGAAGTTGTTTTGTTAGATGATCATTCTAAGACAGATAGTAGAGAAAGTGTTTTTTAACACATTTTAGACGCTTGTTGTACACTTTGTAGTGAGGATGCCAAATAATGGCGTTGCATTCTAAAGTAGGTCTTACTGAAGTGATAAATAACATAACGTTCATTTCTGATGAATCGTAGTGCTTGATTTTTTGAATTTTGTGCCCGCATTATTAAAACTAATGAAAAAAACCTTTTGATGCCTTTTAAATCCTGTATTTAAAATGTGATATTGAAAAATATATACGCCCAGCGTTACACATATGAGTGGTCGGAAGTCGGTTTTGAGTGTCTTTTGTGGCCAATGTATGTTGAAGAAGCGCATACGGTAAAGGCCATATAATATTAGATGACACTGCTTATAGTTTCCTCCCTTACGCATCGTGTACTTTACTAA
The DNA here is from genome assembly GCA_949752705.1 of Callimorpha dominula. Lineage (NCBI taxonomy): Eukaryota > Metazoa > Arthropoda > Insecta > Lepidoptera > Erebidae > Callimorpha > Callimorpha dominula. The sequence goes on from OX457005.1 coordinate 8,220,183, forward strand.
TTTAGTTTATTTATACAACTCTTTCTGCGAGCATGTCTTATTTTCTATTTATAATTTTTTTGCAATATTTCTGACATCATTGTTTAAATATTAACATATTTCAAACATTTAACATACTCGTAAATAAAAACGATCTGACAACGAAACTTGGATGCAAAAACCTGTTTTTTAGATAATTTTAATTCAGGAGTCCCTCTTTAATAAATAAAAACTTGCAATTTGTGGCATTGTGGTAACCTATTGCTCCAATATTCCCGAATGAGAAAAAATATATCAGTTGTACATGTACCAATAAACAGGACCTTACTCAAAGTCAGTCTAGACAGTCTATTTCATACACAGCTCGCTGTTCGACTTTCATTACATGTGTAAATTATATACATCAAGCGTAAGAAACTGTTTATTAAATAATGTAAAATTATCAGATTAAACAGCAAGACGACCTACAACCTTTTTTATTTATATAACAAACAATATTCATCATTTATGTTTAAGCTTAAGACATTAATATCAAATTTCACGAGGCCCAATTTTAAAATGAGAATGCAATTGCTACACTTCAATAGCTAGTAGTCTATTAAGCATTCCTGATCAGAGTAATGTGAACTGTCCATATCAAATGCATTAATAGTACTGTGACTTAACTCCTTTCTTTTTGTTCCATGAGGAAATTTAGATTGATACATCTTACACATAACACAGTAATGGATAGAGAATGATATCCAAAGATGTTAATCATTTAGTAGGTATAGGATTCTTAACACTTTATATTTCAATCGTGAAAATAATCTACAGTTTACAAATCAATTCTGAATACTATCGAACACACTACCCACGGGAATTTAGAAAATACAACAAAGAAATACCTTCTATTTTCTCTGCTTTAGGGTATTCCGTTTCTTAATCGAAATAACATTTCCACGATCAAAATCCGCTCATGTCATACGTTGATCGATATGTTGCAATCGAAATGTAATCTGACAAGGTGCTTTTTCATGATCAATCTCTATCGTCCGATACTCGAGCCGACACACGGCCCGACACCGGCCGACGCTAGTCTTTAATTCACAATTTATTTTGTGTAACAGATTTCCCATACCGATTGTAATCTGATTGAATTCCGTTAGAGTGGCAAAATATAACATAGACGTACTTGTGTTATTTTATTTCGTAATATCATTGAAGAGCACTGACATAATTGTTATTTATTTAATAGAGTGAACGGACTAGGAACCTTACCAATCTAGGGTATTTTTTAAGATTAAACTAATATTTAAATTATGTATTTAGTATGTTTTTTATTTAAAACAGGTAGCTCTGCCGTTCATTTCGTAGATGTTTGGCTGTAAAATTTGTATTAGCGTCACAGCGTATAATGTCCTTTTCTCCAAATGTCCTTTCTCAATAGGTCCTTTTCTCCAAATGTCCTTTCTCAATATGTCCTTTTCTCATAAAGGACCGCTGCCGCCACTTCTACAACTTCTTAAAGCGACGATGTACCAACTGTCAACGAAATTATCTTTACGTAAATAAGTATATCGAGAACATCACAAAAGATTCAGGCCGAAAAAGAGCTAAATAAAATTTATAGTTGTATCATTTTACTGGGTTTTATTTTATCAGACGCGTAGACGTACTGGATGTTTGTTTTACCATACTTATTATTAAATATAATAAAATGTTTATTTTCTTCACGCTCATGCCTATCTTCTTTTACTTCATCTATATACTAATATGATCTACTGATCATAATCCTCCTTACAAAGCCTTTCCTATGAGGTGTTAATATTTCTCACACTTTTTCGTTGTTCGTTCCGATACATAACTTATTCAAACTTTCATGAATAATAAATACTCGTTCATAAGATACAGGTTATCTAAATTTTTTTATTGTTCATAGAGATAAAATAAAATCAAAGATAAAATATTCACAACCAATTTATAACAACAAAACGTTCTCTGAAAAAATAATTGAATGGGCGATAAACTGAGTACAAACTTGCAATGGCACTTAAGGGCGTTCATTTCTGATGAGATGACTTACGTCAGGCAAGAGAATTATATCTTGGTTTAGAAATAAAGTATTCTTACCATTCAAATTGTGGTTTAATAATATTCATTTGTTTTCATAGGCACATAACTATCTTGAATGTCGATGACGATTGGTTACTCTATTTGGTTCAAACCCCATGTCGATTTCTGAGGTCGTTTCGTTTCTTCGTTTTTGTAATCATCATCATGTATATAATGATGATGAATGAGATGTCATGTATAATATAATATGTTTAATAAATGTACCTCTAAATTTATCAAACATACAACTACATAAAAACGATAATTACATGAATACTGCGTTTCATATTTAATAAATACGGTTGAGAAGTATTTTTTTTTAATATTTCTGTGTCTGAAAAATACACTGATGACACAGTTTTTATTGGTCATTTCAAAACGAATGAGGGAAAGGAGCGTTGATTACTTCACCTCATAAAGTATGTGATATTTTAAAAGTTACAGAAATGTGGGTTATATATTTTGTATTCATCCTGTTGTATTTATTCTCTATTCAGCAAGTTATTAATTGGGTAATAGCAGCACATAATATATATTGTAGGTACGGTTTTCCTGAGGATGGCTTATTTTCCGAGAAATACGTTTTTGAGGATACCTGGTGCTGAGGCGGAAAACGATAATATTCAACTAGTGGAAGATTTTGCAAGCTGAGCCTTCTTGAGGAAGAGATAAATAATTTTAAAGTTCGGGCAGTGTTTCGTCATTGTTTCCCTATATTATTTTTGTTTGTTGTGTGTGAGTGTAGTGTTTTGTTATAATTTGATTTTCTTGATTTTCTCTTTGTTTGGCGCTGACTCAAAATTAGTTTTTATAAAATTTGATAGTTTATGTAAATAAGCTCATTTTAAATTTGTTTACTTTTTTTATACTGGTGAAGTCTAATCGCTCTTATTTCATTTGTAATAAGAGCGATTCGACTTCAGCAATATGTTGATGATATTTATATTTATAAATAACATCGTATTATTATAGCTATAAGACAATAACTAGTTACTGATAGCAAAATGTTTATTATCGGAGAATCTACATTCCTAGAAACAGCACGCAATCCTAAATCCATAGATCGTTAAACGCATTAATTAAGTCTCAAGTGCTGGAACTAAGCTATACACTAGAAATAGAAATTACTCTTACCCTGAAATACTTAAAATTCTTCTTGTAAAGTTATCATAATTTAACGCTTCGTATCCACAATCATGCCAAGACAACTATTTCAACCGAGACAGAACGAAGAAACTATGGCTTCACTACTTTAAACATTTCCTTCGCCTAGAGTGCTTATTGCATTTATCTTACTCCCAAACACCACATCTTCTTTTATACTTACAGCCGTCCAAGTAAAGTTCCACTAGAAAGTCGTTCCAGTAATGTTCGGTAGCCTTCGTAATTTATCGCTAAGATAGCTGACGACGTCATAATTCATACCGACACTCAGCAAAAACTCGACGAGACGCCTGGAACCTTCCTAAGTGAGGTGTAATTGTAGTGACTTTAATATCTTTCACGAAGCTACGTGCAGTCTTACCTTAATATTAAATTTGTTGGGCAACTGTCAAGCGACAAGTGTTTTTAAATTTTACTTGGATACTTAAGATTTCAGCCTGGTAAGAAGAAGCAGAAGGAATGAGAAATATTTTGAAGTGAAAAATTCTTTAAGCACGTTTGTGCACTTTTGCTATGGGGAAAAAGCACAGAACTCGTGACCGTCACGCTAATAATACATGCATGTTATTCTAAACATTGAGTTCTGTCAGTTCCTTATTAATTAATGTCACCAACGCGCTAATGTTACGTTTTAAGTTCGTCGTTTCGTTAAAGTTTTCACTTCTCTCGCCAGTCCCATGACTGCCTATTTTTTTTTCTGTATCGTTATAAAAGTTTTTAAGGGGCCGGCACACAATGTTTTATCAGTTTTATTTAGATTGATTTTCCTTTTAAACGGTTTCATATGATTAGGAAAGGAATATGTGTACTGTACTATGTACTACTAAAATATGTATTTAATAAATTAAACTTGTAAATATTTCAGAATAATAAACATACCTAAAATTATTATTTTTTAATTACATATTTCTAAAATTTTGCTAAAATCTAATGTATCCTATTATATTTTTTTATAAACATATCGAATTTGACAATGAAGTACAGACTATTAACCATTCCTTTTTTTTATGTTTTTTTTTCTTATTAGGGCGATTAAAAAATTAGGTATTTAATACTTTATTTTACTTCACAATCAATTTCTTAAAGTCAGTTTATTATTGATAATTTTTTGAAGTGAAAACTTCTTTAGCGGCGTTGTACACTTTTTGGGATGACGTGACCCTGATCGAAAATTCGTAAGACGAAGGAGCCGAGGTTCTTATATTTAAAAAAATATAACATTCGAAATTCAAACATTTATGAGCGGCCAGGAGCGCAGAGCTTCCAGTGTACCCTATGTACGAGTATACATTTAGATATGTTACATAGCTACTTTTTATTTTTAACCTAATTATACAGATGTGTGTGTATGTATATGCAAATACATTGAGAAGTTATGTTTTCACTTCTGTCGTGCAGTCCTACGACTGACTATTTTTTTTTTGTGTCTTTTGATATGACCGTGACGAAAAGATCTAATCAAAGGATTTGGAGGATGTTTGATTTTGAAGATAAAGATGTGTGAAGAACTTCCGACAACATAAGTTACCTATCAACAACACAAAAAAAAACAACAGTTTACTCCTATTCAAATACATAGATATAAATAAATAACTAAAAAAAGTTGATGAAGACAAACCAATTCAGTAGCTTTCTCTCCTTCGTTTTTCAAACGATTGGTATTGGTTTTTATACAAAATGTTAGGCTCTCAGGGCCCTATTGATTATTTCATTATCAAACGTACAAATAATCTACTATCCATCAGCACAACAGGACAACCAAACATCCTATTGTATAAATAATGAAGCCGTCATGCAAATAAAAACATTACAAACTAGGGGTGTCGATCGTATAGGCTTAATCCCCGACAGGTAAGCTGCTAATTTATCATCCCTAAACAATGGGGGTGTATACATGGTGTTTATGTAACGAAATAGAGGGAATAAAGCATAAATTATTGCTGAGAGACTGTGGATTATAGAGTGTTGTTGTTTATTGTGCAGGCCTTTTATTAGGTCCGTGTGACACAAAGAAAGAAATTTAGGAATATTTCAAAAGAAGAACATTGACATTGAAAAAAAAACAAATTGATCATTTGAAACATTACACTGGAGCTGATTAGATTAAACCTTCTTTCTTTTTTACTTAAAACCCCACGTATACCCGTGGTCGTCACCTCACCGGGGGTAACGACGAAGTAGTATGTCGGAATCGAACCGACTAGAACTACACGATCTTTCGTCACGGTATCTTATTGCCGGGGCCTTATCACTACGTATTATAAAACAAAGTCCCCCGTCGCGTCTGTCAGTCTGTCTGTTCGTGATAAACTGAAAAACTACTAATTGGATTTTCATGGTATAACCATACCAATAGACAGAGTGATTCATGAGGAAGATTTAGGTGTATAATTTGTTAACGTTTTGTGTAAATTGGTTGAAATATAATGATGTTTGTTAAAGATGTCTACTACACGTGCCAAGCCGGGGCGGGTTGATAGTATGTAATGTAATGTAAAAAGGGAATCCGTGTGAACCTCGAATTTGCGTCTTGTTGAACCTTTCTCGTCTCTTATTCGCTCTGCACCGCTCGCACCGAGTGTCGTGCGCGCGAGGCTCGCTGCACCACTCTACCCTCTCGAGCCTACTTACTATATGCTAGGGCGATGGGTTACAAATTCGAAAGATTAACAGGTCCCATCAAAATAGAATGTGTATCAAAAGTGATTAAATATAAATAAGCTTTATTAAATATAAGTAATTAACTATAAATAAGCATGGTCTCCAAAATACAAACAGTTAATAATTACTGTATTCTATGATGTAAAGCTACCCTACTGCACTCAAATTAAGTATTACAAAAGCCTGAAGTATATTTCCATAAAAAATATGAACAGAAAAACACGCAGCTCCAATTTCAATTATCTAATGTTGGGTAACATGAAGTTTGATATTCTTTTTCGATGGCGATTTATCAGCCTCTGGAAATACAATGAGTTCGATTAAAAAAGGTTCTGCATTATTTTGCTATACGTAGACCGTCGTTTTGACTACATTCATCCAAACACCACAGATCACTTGAGAAAATATTTATTTATATTTATACATGAAATAATTATATAAGTTTTATTTTTGCGCAATGTGAAGTGAGTTTAAATTTTATTTTGAGTGTTAGAGTCTGTGCGAAAAGAGAACCGGTGTCGTAAGATTTGAGGTCGTAGCAGTGCTAAATTACCTTTATTTATTTTATTTTTTAAAAGACAACTCCTGCATTAAGAATTACTCCTATATCGCGGGGGACTTTACAAACATACAAAGAACGGAACTCGGAAAAAAAACTCGGGTGGGAATTGAAGAAGTCAGGGTCACCAACCACTAGGCCAACAGGCCAGTCGATACAGTTTATACACTGTTACGTCATTATTGTTTACTGTATTGTATAGTACAGTTCGACAGTGTTAACTGTCCAAAAAAGTTATTTTAGCACTGTCGCGACCTCAAATCCAACGACGGTTCTCTTTCCGCACAGACTCTACCTTATTTTGGTTTAACGCTAATGTTATGAGAAACATCATTTGACTTCCATTGCTGAATCTACATTGTACATTATATATTAAAGCTCCAATTAGAAGTATTTAGGAGAGACCTTGAAATTCACGCTTGATACCTATTAAGTTGCTAAAATTGCTTTTAATGATCGTTGGTTAAAGTAATTTCTGATGTGCAATTTTCATCATTTAATCTTAAACAGCTACTCATATAAACTAATATGAATTGGATACCAAAATACATCAATCATATTTATTAAAATTGGAATAAATTATCATTTTCAATTTTAACTCGATTATTTTATTTTAATTGAACTACAAATTATCATTGAAATAAAAATGTCATATTTATCCATAAACCTAAAACGACACAAACCTTTTTAAATATACTATGGTTAAACACAAAGTAATTAAAATACATAATAAAGTTAATAATAAAAAGCAATTTACTTATTTCGAACTTACTTCCATGTAAACACGCAAGGTTTAAAAAGGCTGATATACTCTGAAATTATTTCGAACTACTCTGACAAAATCTCAATTAGTAATTCTTTGTTTGCTGTTTAAAAATAAATGCAAATTCGTCAAATGTGTAATCCAAAAACTAAGGTACCAAATTGACCTAGAATTATGAAATTTGGTAAGAAGCAAGGTTTTACAGCACAAGTAAAGAAAAAATCCGATAACGATGTATGGGAGAGTATTTATGGAACAGCAAAGTTAAGTTTGTCTTTCAAATCTTGGAGAATCGATTCCCGAGATGGACGTACTGTCTATATACAGTTAAGTTTTGCTTACGGAACCCTCGGTGCGCGAGTCAGATTGCACTTGATAAACGTGGGAGAGCCATGCTTTGGCACGTATGGGCCGGCTCGACTCCGCTCGATACCACGGCCTCACCGAAAACCGGCAGTAAAGCAATGTTTACATTGCATTTCGCCGTGTGAGTGAGGTTACCGGAGGCCCTAACCCTTCCCTCTCCCCTATTCCCGTCCTTCCCCTTTCCCCTCTCCACCTCTTCTCCTACTCCCACCTTAAAGGGCGGCAAAGCACTCGCGACTCTTGAGTTACGGGTGCCCATGGTCGGCGGTAGTCATTTACCATCAGGTGACCCGTCTGCTCGTTTGAGCCCTATGCCATAAAAAGAAAACTTGTAGGGTTTGTTTTTTATTGAAATAAAAAATTAACACGTAGACTACACATATTTTTGGAAAAAATATCACTTCAAAAACTAATTTCTACAAATTACTGAATTGATTGTATTAATGTCAAACGTTTTATTAAAATCAAATGTCGAAGTCGATTTCAAAATTACAATACAAATTATTTTTTAAATTAAAAGTAGCAATGATATAGCCAACAGTTGATTATGCTACTTATACTTATTCAATTTGAATAACAAATGCCGATGCAATTTTCAATGAAAATAAATAATTGTAGTTATTAAGTCAAATTGAGAGCCATTGAACAGCAGAATATAGTGTTTTTACCCGCCTGGGTTGAATCCAAAAAACGAGGGTTATGTGTTCGACCTAAATGGATGGATGTATGTAAGCGTCGTAACTACTAAACGGCTGAACTGATTTCGAATTATGAATAATTTATTTAGTTAGATTGCCAAAATGGTTATTTAAAAAAACTCCCAAAGCTATCGCGTCGGGTATCTAAACGAAGAATTTTGAAGGATAATTACAACAATTAACTTTTTAAAGAAGTGTCACCGTCTTCAAAACGCTTAAATCACGATAAATTGTAATAAGCTGTATGCTTTATCCCTTCATTTTCCACCCCTAGAGGTGGAATATTTTCTTTTATTTGATTCATAATGAAACCAGGCTTGAGTACAACCAATACAATAAAAAAAAATATTTCAACTCCCTAAAGTCGGTTAACAATATGTGTATACAACCTATGTTTATTAGTTAGCATTTTAACGCAGTCGGATTTTTTTGTTTCATTTAATGATTTCGTCCTTTGTCCATTTGAAATACTATTATCAACCACTGGTTATGAAATATGAATTGAATTAACTGATAATTCTCCGATCTCCGGTGACATCACGAGATTAACCGAGGACTGTGACGATACCTTGTGGCACAACATTATAATCTCGATGTTATCCTGGTTTAACCGAAACCGAACACCAAACCGGTTTCAACGTCCGGGAACAAGTATAGGTCAACGTTTTGGCAGTTTGGTTGAAAGCTGTTTAAATTCCTGGAACGAAGTCGAAAATAATGCCGTAACTTTTGGTTTGGCACCGTGGTTCGTTATCTCAGTGCTCGAGGGAGAATGTTTATTGTTATATTTGAAATTTCAGTTATACTGCATAACACTATTGTTAATACCAAAAAAAAAATAGAGTTGGTATGAATTAGATCATATTGACTGGCCTGTTGGTCTGGTGGTAAGTGATCCTGAATGCGTGGCCAGAGGTCGTGGGTTCGATTCCCACCCAGGACAAATAATTGTGTGATGAGTATGATTATTTGTTCTGTGCCTGGGTGTAATTTATCTATAATATGTATGTATTTATAAATATATAAGTATGTTTATCAGCAATCTGGTTACCATAATACAGGCTCTGCCTAGTTTGGGATCAGACGGCCGTGTGTGAGATGTATGCGGTTATCATTATAAAATTATGTGATCTCAGACGTTAGCCAAAAGTACGTTACTAATTCGCTATGCGTTCAAATAGCTTTAGCAATCTCATTCCACTAACCGTCTCATTGGTAAAAATCTTAATGTAACGTGGATTATTTAAAGATTGTCTTAATTAATGGGATTTGTAGGCATATGAAAGAAGTAAAATATGTGTTTTTATTTTAATGTATAATTCTGTGTATGGTTTTTCTTTACATCCGTGTATTTTTTTAAAGTTATTTTACAAAATATGTATTAGGTACTTAAAGGCAATGTTTTGTGGGATACAGGTTTTAACTCCGAAGGTTTTCACGCTTGATGGTGGTCGTTGCACACCGTAGATTTACTGGCTAGCCGATTTACTATGTTGACACAAATACTCATTTTTATGGAGAAATCAAGTACTTATTGTTTTTGTATTATACATACATACCCGCAAGCACATTTTGCCATAGGCCAGTAGGCTTAAACTCCAAATCGGAAATAATTGCTACAACATGTTTTATTCTTTTAATGGCTTCATTTGTAGCCCAATATGACTTACCTAGGTTTTCCCCCCGGTGGAGTTGGGCTAAAGTGGTGGATGGAGAAAGTGTACTCGAAAAAGGAGTATTTTTGCAATTTTACGGTTATATATAACTCCTAAAGGACTCACAATTTCGAAAATATGGTCAGTATAAAGTTTTAGAACATTGAATTCTGCATTGAATGAGACTAAAGGCACATTTTTCAGACTACTCGTGCCCGTACTACTGCACATCAAAGTTAGACCAGTATTCCACATTTATGAAAAATTGTTTTCATAAATGTGGTTGTCCAAAAGTTTTCTTTTTTTTTGATTATGTTGGATCACATCTTATCATCAATGTAGACTGTTTAACTGTAGTACTATAATAAGTGCTATTACACTATTTTAAACTTGATACTAGAGCACACAGACCTAGTAGGGCAAGAGAAGCTTCTGAGTCACGGTCATCACCATTAACTTATAGATGACCTCAGCAGTAGAAGTGTCTTTTGCTTCGACAGAGCAACCCTCCAGATTTGATGCATCCGATTTAAAAAAAAAATACTGTTTTTTTTCATTATTGTTGAAATAATCGGAAAAAATGGTTCTTGGCGACTGTGAAGGATTGTTTCTCCGAAACTGCCCGTCAGGATCGGATGGCAATTTTTTTTAAGCGGTTGCTTCATGATTTTCTATTTTTTTTTTTCATTTGCTAGTGCGAAAACGGCCCACGTGTTTCGGACGGCAAAAAAAAATTATTATATAATTAAGGTAACCTTTCAAGCAACTGCATTTTTATCCGGTTAAAAAAAAAATTGCCCCACCCCCATATCACCCCGCCAGTTTACTTGGGGTCAATTCGGTCGATACGAGGGGGCTTTGTACCACTCCAAGACCCAGATTACTACTCGCCATCCGGTTGCCTCTCCAACATAGATTTTGACCTGCCATTGCCTTGAATATAACTCCGTAAACATTGTTTTCTAATGAACACTACACCGGTGAAGAAATGAAGTAATCGAATGCGAATTGAACTCAATCTCCGTTAGTTAATCGATTGCCATGCAAACAAGTTGAAGCTTTATTACTACTGTGTATTAAGTGTCACGGGATGCGTTTTTTATTGCGATATACAAGTACCGAATAAGAAACATTGACTGGCCTGTTGGCATAGTGGTTAGTGACCCTAACTGCTATGCAATAGGTTCGTGGGTTCGATTCTCAGCCGAGTCTGGGTGTTCTTTGTGTCCGTTGTTTGTATGTTTCCCAGTGACACAGGAGTAATTCCTAATGCGGGAGTTGTCTTTTAAAAAAATAACAAAATAAATAAAAAAAACTTGATATAATAAGTTCTCATCCTAATATTATAAGTTTATACCTCAAATAAAATGTCTTTTGGAAAACAAGTGTTGTGTTGGATTTTGCTAACTTTTTTTAAGTATCGCAGAGCTTACTTATGTAATTTTATATAACAAAATTTTATCAAATAATAGCTACGATCACATTACCATACTAATGAAGCGCTTTGACGCACTATGACGAAAGAAGATTTTTTTTATAAAAATTCCATTTGTCCAATAAGTTCTACTATTGATTCTAGAAAATAACGATTTTATTATGACCTATGGAATAAATGGTATAAACATAAACCATACTGGTTTTATTACAACTCTTAGACGTAGTTTTTGCTGCGTATAATCTTATCAAGGTTGTCTAGAATGATTTTGGAAAATAAATCGTTTATCTTTCAAAATATCATCGACAAAACCCTTTTTTCATCAGTTTCTATAATTGGCCGATTTCCGAGAGTGACCGTGGCAAAACCAGTCGAATTGTAAATCGTAAATAACTACCATACCCGTCGCGTTCGCGTCGTACTAACAGTAACAATTCTAATAAAGAAGTTTGAGCTTTTACACAACCCCGCCGACTTCTGACCTGCCCTTGGTTTAGAACATCGGCAAGTTGATCAGCGTATGTACTGCGTGGTCGACCCCTACCGGTCTGGCTTTAGTTGCCTTTAGTGGGCAGGCCGGTAAAGGTCGACCGCGCAGTTTGCCTTATACACTTGTAGAGATTTGGACTTGTAGAGTAAAACCTTCGTCATTTTATAAAATGAAAGTATCGGATAAATCCACGATCACAATCCATGACGAAAGCAGAATTACAATTTATGACCTTTTAAGGGTGTCTGACGAGGGTTTGCCACTATGCAAAGCCTTTCAATGAATGACGTGTAATATCTTCCCGACAATAATTTGTATGTATGTTTATGATATGTATTTTATCCTATATGCTTTACGTATTTTTGTCTGATATTTAGTTTTACATATTTACCTAACTATAATATTTTTCATTGCACCTACTTCCTGTTTTCTCTGCATCAGCTGAAAGTTGACTGGTAGAGAATGCCTATGCCATTAAGTCCGCCTCTGTACTCTATGTGCATAAAGTTTCAAATAAATTAATTAAATAAATAAATAATATTAAAAAATTACGCTTTATACTATGACGAAAGTAGGTCCCAATTTTTTGCACGTTTGGTGCCTCATAGCTGCCAAAGCCACCATGATCCAAAGTTCATACTCGGCCACCGTAACTACCTCGGTTGGGTACATAAATAGAAAAACTTTCAGATTTTATGAAATCTTTTCCTAGATGGCGAAGTATATTTAAATTCCTACACATTAGCCTGCGGCTTCGCTCGTTAAAGTTATTTTTTTATCCTTCGGGAAGAGATTTTTTTCTGTATAGGTACACCACTATGTCCTTTTACGTGTTTGTGTGATACTTTTACTGTAACAATGGTGTACAAATAATTATTATCTGTTTATCGATCTATCAGACAGACAGACAGAGTTACTTTCGCATTTATAATATTACTGCCCTGACTAAGGAGGTGGTAGTTTATAACATGTAAATATTACTAGCTCCTTATTACAATAAAATCCAAGAGTATTCTATGTTGTACTGCGTACTGTATCATCCTTTCTTTCACTTTGTTTGTTACTTATGTTTTAGTCGCATCACTCTGCTCACAGGCAATACTGAGATGCCCAGTTGTGAATTCCGTGCAATTAATTTTATTTAGGACCTATATTACACAGGAAATCTAGCTTATAAGATTCGGTTTCTAGTTGATGTACGTTAACAAGTTTTAAAATATAAATTACTGAGTATTGTATTAAAAAAAATGGTAACAAACAACGGTGGAGGGTAACATCTGTATGCACCGTCTTATCGCTGTAATATCTATGTGAAACAGTCCGATTGGTATCGTGTCGGGTGTCGCTTTTTAACTTCTTCTTTAACCAATATTTTAACATACAAAGTAAAAACCTTTCATATTTATTCAAGAACGTCCCGTTACTCTGTAAGCTATAAAAAGCGTTGATTACTCTTAGTCGTTGCAACGGAAGTAAATCAAATATTCAGCAAATTTTAATGTAACATGATACTGTTGAGGTTAAAGATTAGCTTGTCAAGAAACACCGTCATGAAATGATATAAATGAAGTATTAAATTACAACATAGCTTTCCGGCGTAAATTTTTATGGAACTATGTATTCATCTATCACTCTCGGCCTTGCGCTTTTTACCTACTCCGAATAAAAAACGTATTATGTTCATCGCATTTGTTATTCTAAATGTTTGTTTACCGTTAGCGACTTAAAGTAAAAAGTACAAGCAACTACAAGTATTCGGTTAAGCTATAGATCTCTAATAATAGGTAAATGAAACAATAATTTCAAACTTAAACTTTACTATTAAAGTCGGAAGTTGGCAAAAGAAAAGTTGGGCGTAGGCTGAAGTCGTGGCTGAGGAATATTCGGGAATGGAAAGGAGTTGCGAGTGCTGCAGAACTGTTTCGCCTCGCAATACACAGGACGCGATATGCAGAGCTGACTGCCAACCTTCGCTAGTTGGAGAGGGACATTAAGAAGAAGAATATATTAAAGTGTTCAATAGCCTGTTGGTCTAGTGGTTAGTGACCCTGACTGCTAAGCCAGAGGTCGTGGGTTCAACTCCCACCCAGGACAAATAATTGTGTGATGAGCACGATAATTTGTTGTGTCTGGGTGTAATTGATCTATAATATGTATGTATTTAGAAATATATAAGTATGTTTATCAGCAGTCTGGTTACCATATTACAGGCTCTGCCTATTTTGGGATCAGACGGCCGTGTGTGAGTTGTGTAAAGTTATTATTATTATTATTATTTTATAAAAATGTAACTTATAAAACGTTTGTTTACGTAAATAATGGCATTGCAAGGCAAATAAACGTAATTACAATGTATTAATAACGAAAACTGTAGTTTTAACAAACTTTATTTAAGAAATACAAAATAAAGAAAATAGTACGGTACCATCACTGCGTTAGTACCACTGGCACTTGACCATTTTTTTTCTACTTTTAACAACAACAGATACATCACCGTTTCTAAGGTGTATCATATTACTGACTTACGGATAGACGTTTAAAATTGTTAACACTTTGTTTTAGTAACCATATTTGGACAGGTGTAATTAATTTAATTTGACAACTATTTCCAAAATTTTATGTTTTCATGACTATTATAATGACGTGGAAGGAAATTTATTTTTATAAACTGCAGGTGAGAAGTTTTTATATACTGTTAAAAGTAATTATAGCCCTGGTGTCTCATCGGTGTATGACGGCAACAGTATCTTATAAGATATATATTAATTATGACTTTTCTGTTCTTTGTACTCTTTCTCTCGAGGTGTACTTTTATCTTAACTAATTCCTATAGAAGACCCACACCTAGACAATAGACCTCTACTGAATGCCTATTATCTTATCTGTGTCGGAATGGGAATGGGTTAGGTACTCACACAAGAGCGAGCCGTTATGAAATACGAGAAAGATTCATAACATTGAAAAATTAAATTTCTTTCGTAAAACTGTGAGGCTAAACCTGTCAAAGATGAGAGATGAGATAAAAAGGAGCATGTATCGAATGTTTTTCGTGATCTGAATAAATAATTTTCTATCATTCATTATTTATTTCTTCATTAGAAGTCTTTGAACCCATGAAAAGAAAACAAAGTTATATTTATAAATTTCTCAACCTATAAAACCTATCACAATCAGCACAAAATTGAATATTATGTGATTGTATTACTTTCGGGGTAGCGCTGATTCTACAAAACAAAGAGAGAATAAATGTAAAAACATGTCACATTGCTGTTTTATACACCCGCAATCTGTTTCGAAATATAAATCAGATTATAATATATTTGATGGATAGTTGTACAAATAAAACATAAGCCCGAACAAGTGAGTGATAACGATCGATATACCACGTCATGCGTATGCGAATAAAAACATTCCACGCAGACTTGAGAAAGTACTATAATAGACAAAAAATGTTGCTCAAAATAATAAATCATCTTTAGAGAATATCTGTAGACTTAATACGAGAATAAGACGATTGTAACAAAATGTAACACAAAAGATTGATTTGATGATTGAAATGAATTGCTCTAATACACTAGTTGGGCAGCAAGCTCACATTTATATATACGAGTATGTACCAGACTAAGTTATTGTGATACAAGACTAGACAGATATCAACTAAACTATATATTTCTTTAAAAATATATGTATAACAAACGAAAGAGCTTTTTATTGCTATATTTTACAAACCCTATTATTTTTACTTACAGTTTTCTAATCTGAAATTAATACAAAACGTTATAACGTAAGTCCCTAAGTTCAAAATCAAACGAACGCTGCTCTTAGTTGTAAAGGAGTAAAGAACTAAATTACTGAAGTAAATTAAAATCAGTTTCCATTTTAAACCGTATAGCATCAGTCTGCCGTCGTCAGAAGTTCTTAGGTCTAACCCATGTTAATGCAGATATCGATGATCAGAGTACGGTTCGTTGACAATGGCACCGGCATCATTACGCGGCATTGTGTTCAAACAAGGTCACAGCTCTCGGAACTTGTGAACTTGAGTTCTGTGGTATAGGGGGTATCAAGATCACCTAAATGTAATAAAGCTTTATAGAAACACAATGAGAAAATTAAAAGACAGGTTCTGGAAGACGTGTGATGGAGATTCTGATTGACAGTTTCAAATACCCGTACATATTTTATTGCACTGTCATCACCACAATTAACTCAATTCAAATAAGATGATAAAGGTGATGGATCCGAAACAATAACTTTATACGAAAACTCATACAAAGGAACCTTTAACGAAAATTAGCGAAAAAAATTAGAATTATTCAACAATGCAATTTGGAAAAAACGCAAAAACGCTTCTTGGACAGACCTCCTTCATTACATGACAATAAGGGTTAAGGACAAATTTATGTTGAGCCAACGTGCACGGTTCAGCTTTAAAGTAACTTTAAGTTTCGAAAATTAAAAAAAATTCAGCTAGTTATTTTTTTGGGATGACAAATAAGCAAAATATAAGCTTCGGTTTTGCCCACAATAGGGCAAAGCAGTTTTTAAAAGCAAAAATAGGACTTGTGCCATAAAATGCTAGCTTTAAGTTGATGTTGGAATAAATAACGATCAGAAAGATTAAGTTAGCCATCTTTGTGTATAACAAGTTGCTACTGTAGCGACTGTATTTGATGACAATATCATACATTCGCTACGTGTACGTACAATAAAGATAGACTATATTGTGAGAATGATACAAATCCACAAGGGCATCAGTCCTGTGGCATCCCACGCATAGCTAGGTTTTGTCATATGTCATGCACATAACACCGATGATAATCTAGATTTCATACGTGTCTAGAAATATTAAGAAAATGAGATAGCTTCTACCGATAATAATAATACTGTCACGTCAACACTGAACATTTCTGTATGGTATTTTGGTCCTATCAGGTCTTAAATTGCTTGCGAGGCGATAATTACATCAGCGATTATATTCATGTCACCGTCAAAGTGATTGACATAATCGATAGGTACACGCAGAATTTTAAAGGCATGTAAAGCTTATACATATGATGTAGTATATTCGTCGTCGTTTACTTGCTCTTCAATGTTATGACTGAGACCTTTCTAAAATATTGTTGTTTTAGTCTGACTCTAAAATGGGTTTTAGTGCTAAACGGATTACTCCAATGGTCTTCTAAACTAGACTACAATATTTTACCTTTAATAATAACAGGCCACGAGTCACAATTTTTATTATATAATTAAATGTTGTACAGTGATGAATAAGAAAGTCTGGAGAAATGAAGTAACTATTTTCATTGTACCTTCCCTCCTCAAATGTCAGACCGAATATAACTCTACATAGCTCCTCCAAGACTAAACAAAACTTATTCCATTCTTGTGATTACGTTCGCTATTGTGATATAGAAAGAATTCATCTCGGCTTTTCTTTTCACAGCAATTTGCACAGACTTGAATGCGTAGATTTATGTTAATCATCTTTTATAATATATCTAAAGATACTCGTATCTGTGTCAATATCGCCTCTTTATAAAAATAAAGCATTAAAAGTTTAACCCTTACCTTCTCTGTATCAAGGTACCTTATTCAATACTTATTTTTACCCGTAGCTCCTTCCAATTGGATCTCGATTCCGGTACATCAAATCTGGTATTTTGTTGTTTGGATGTGATTCAGTAAAAAAGTCTTCACAAGAATTCATATTATTATATTATTAGCATCACCATTTTTGTCTTTTGCAAACCCTATTAAAATGTTATTGGTCCACCACACATTGATGATATGATTGATATAAAAAAAAAACTAATTTCAATTACAAACAAGTGTAATACTCGTATGTACAACGACGTTCATGGTTCAAAGCATTTGTAACGCTGGCCTACATTTTGCTTATGCATAACAACAGGAAGCTGTCAGGGCTGGAAGCGGTAAACTAAAACATAACAAAGTAAACTTAGCTTTTTTAAAACCTAGACTACGAAAATTTATAGTAAAA
Source organism: Callimorpha dominula (assembly GCA_949752705.1). Taxonomy (NCBI): domain Eukaryota; kingdom Metazoa; phylum Arthropoda; class Insecta; order Lepidoptera; family Erebidae; genus Callimorpha; species Callimorpha dominula. The sequence goes on from OX457005.1 coordinate 8,238,051, forward strand.
AAAATGCAAAAAAAAAATCTGCAAGAAAGTTAAAGTCACAAAAAAATCTTTCCGATAAAAATACCGAAAAAGAATCGGAGTCTAAAAGTGGTTTTTCTCCCTTATAAGAGACACATGTTCTCTTTCACACTCTTATTATTTTATAATAAATACAGAATAATAATAATGTTACACACTCTTATTATTCTAAATACTCTGAGTATTTAGAATAATAAGAGTGTGTAACATTATGCCTACAACGAGTAATCTCTGAAAGAAGGATGCAAACACATGAAATCGAATTTTGACCGCGATAGTAAATAGTCTAGCTATAGTAGTAATCCGAAAAATACACTATATTTTCGTAGTTTTTGCGACTTTTGTCTTAAGAAAAACAATAATAATATTTTTGGATTCTAATGAGTTTTTATCAAGTCATGACATTACGAATCCTGAGTTAACTTTGGTTCACACATATAACTACACAGCCAAAATTGTCCATAAACTACAGTAACAATACAACTTTACTTAAGGCGCATTAAGTTCATCGTTAAAATAAAAATAGGCATAAGCAAACTCTAAAAGATATTAATAACATCTTCGGAGACAATATAATTTAATCTTAGATATTTATGTCTCGTCAATTAATAGGATCAAATCAAAGAATTAATTGATATTACTTAATTTGTATCAGTTATACTATTTCAGATTATTTAATGATATTATACAATTTAAAAAACCATGCATAACTTTGTTAAAAAAAACTAGTTTCCAGTCGACCTACGACATCATACCATTTGTAAAAGCAAATTTGCTCATCTAACCATTAACATATACTGATTTTGATTGATGAATCTAATCAATTACTACCAAATCGAAGGCATCAACAAAAAACGTTGCAAAACAACGAAGATTGGTCAAAAAAGGAGGCAGTCCAGCAGTGGTTTCAGGAAACTTCAAAATTATAAATTTACGGCCTTAATATTATGCGGAATTCTGCTTAATTAAATGTGTATTGCTTTTTGTTTAAAATGAAATCAATCCAGAAACAACGGACATTCTTCTGGATCGTATTTGTTTGATTGCAAGATGTAAGAGTGACCCATCCGACGATGAACGATGAAATATTTAAAAGTAGTTTTCAGCTATATGCCTTGGAAGAAATATTTTGGTTCCTAGTTTTATAAAATAAACATATAGACAATTTATCTGAGACTCAATGTGTTTATAAAGCTTTTCATTTGGGGGCTCCGGCAACGCTTAACTGTCCTCTTTAAGCTAAACAGTCTAAGACAAGTAAAATTCATACCTCGTCAACCCGTTTAGAATTACTTCTAGGTAAGGCACGGGTTTGCCCTATTCATTCAATGTTAGTTATTTTCTAATTTAATAACATTGATATTAAAAGCTATAGAAGTCAACAGATACTTAAACATTGAAGTCTGATGTTGTTAACAGTTGTCTATGAAAACAATAGTAAAACGCCCACAGCTTCGATGATTAGAAACCTACCAGCCTTATTTAAATATTTAACCCAATATGTAATTGCTAGGCGTGGTTTACGACGATGTCACCATCCCACCACTAAGAAGTATACATGACAGAAAATCAGTATCTCTTCAAAAGGGTAAAGAACTGAGACAAAAACTTACTGATGCTGCAGTTTTAATTACTGTTAGTAAGATTTTATTCAACGAATAGTCTGCACTTAACTTAAGTTCGTTGACTTTACTTGACCTTGGTTGTGGAATTTTAAGGATTGCTTTCCTTTTTTATTATTCCAATACTTTTCCTTTTACTATCACTCAAATTATGTGCGATCGTCCCTTAAATTTTGGTATTTATCTGAAATTTATTTGCCGTCTGTCTGCATAATTAATTGACTTAATTTGTATTTATTTGCATTCTTGTTACCAAACCCGATGTCTGTTTGGCAGCTTAGTAAGCCTAAACAAATTTTAGTGAATTATTTATAAAATATTTTGGGCATTGAGAACAAAGTGATTTACTGAAACACACGCCTTGTGATAATCTGTAATAATCTGAATGTAGAGGTGAAAGCTGGTACACATCACTTTGAGCTTTATCACAATAAAAATAACATAAAAAAAACATCAATTCTCTTCTTTAAAATTGGTATTTTAAAGACGAGGATTGATGTTATTTTCATTATCTAGAAGTGTCTAGATAAGGAAAATAACATCAATCCTCTATGGTAAGTGTACCATAATCATTTTTGTAGATGTGAATATATAGTTATTATATAAGAGATTTGAGGCCCTGATTTCTATAAATCTGAAGAGATAAACAAAAATTAAATATGACGTCATACGATCCCAAGTAAACCTAGACACTAGTTAACAATGTTACTAAAAGATAATTTTTAAAATCGGTTCATAGATGACGGAAATATCGGTGAACATACATCAGAAGAACATCGAAACTACTCCTACTTTTTTGAAGTCGGTTAAAAATTAAACCAAGATACCGTAACAAAAAAACTAGCGAATAAAATTTGTAAAATGTTCTTGTCATATGATCTTGTATGTAAAAAAAAGTTACACTTTAGACTATTCATCAAATATGTAAAAATCAAAATTCTTGCTTTTAAATTACCAATTTGTATGTAACATGTGTTTTAAGCAATTACCAACGATATGTCATACAACATGTTCACACAACACAAATTAATCAAAAGTGATCGCATATAAACTCTGATTTTGTCATGGTAAGGTAAACAGCCAGATGATTCACCATCAGGGGTCACTAACACAAGAAACCAGTTACAAAATAAAATTTAAGAAACGTGCAAATTTTTTCCGTTGTTAGTCAAAAATGTGACACTATTCCTGGAATCACCTTGAACTGATCTTAGTACACTACTAGTTACAACTAGTAGTAAAAAAGGAGGTCATCGACACATTCTTCCAATGTTGGGTTATGCAGAAGAAGTCTCAAAAAAGTCTATTATAAAGCTTTAATTAGATTTTTTTTTTCTTAATACAACTTTAACACAATTTAAAAAAAATAATTAAAGAAACCACCTTTGTGGACAAGGGAAAATAGTACTAGAATTTCAAGTCAGTTCTCGCATTGATTACTTTTAAGTAACAACTTTTATTAGGGTGTTTAAGTTGAACTTTAAGATTCCAAGCGTATCGTAAAAACCATAAAATGATTGAAAGGCAAACCGAAACCGCAAACGGCTCCTCCAACAAACCACAATTAAAAGACATTATCTCCATCGGCAAATATAAATCACGCAGTGATTCGGTCCCCATATTTTTGTTATCGTTTGTGGGTATGGACATGTCGGTTTATTTAGGAAAGTTAATTACGATATGATCCTTCGGGATTTAGGACGTGCTGCTTTCATAAGACACCTTACTAATGTAATAGAAAATTTTAGATGTCGGAAAACTTCTGTAGTTCAGATATTTTTATACACCTACAATTTGTATACACACTTAGTACGAACAAATTTTGTCTTTATATATTTGATGAATAATTTTTCAAGTTAAGTTAATTTTAAATTGTTTAGCTAAGACACTGGCAAGAACTATGAAATAGTGTCTAATAAGCTTCTATTCTTTTACGCACTCAACTGTAGGTGTATAATAAACACACATTACCCCCAAGACTTACAATAAATATATGTAAGCAACTCGAAATAATCACGTCATGTCTCGCATTTTATATTAATTTATCAGGATGCGAATCACATTTTGGTAAATGCCTTTAATTTCAACAAAATTATTAAGTTATCTAATGCAAAGTACGCGCTAGTGATGAGTTTATAGTTTTGTTTGCATTCTCACCAAATTTCAAAACTGGTTTAACTTATTCCAAGGACAATGATAATATGTTCATAAGGTTACGACCTACATATAAATTGCCCAGTATATACGATGTTCAGGCTATTTATGATATGAAGGGACCGGAATATTACTAAAGTCACAAAAGAGCGACTCGTAAGGGCTCTAGTATTCGCGGAAACATGGACCATCAAGAAGAAAAGAGAGAGACAGCGAATTGATACCCTGGAGATTTGGTATTGGAGGCAGATGTTGCACATATTTGGGAACCAGCTCGGCATCAAACACCGCCTTTACACCTTAGTCAACGCCAGAATTTCTCGCTACTTTGGCCATGTGACGCGCCGTGAGGATGCCATGGGACGCCTAATGGTGCAGGGAATATTGAATGGTGTCAGGTCCCAGGTAAGTTCTCCTATACGCTGGACAGATCAGATAAAAGCCCTGACCAACGTGACCATAAATGGAATCGCCCGCCATCAGAAAGAGACAAGTGCGCAAGCTGAAGTGCTGGGCGCCTTCAAACAACATGCCTGACCACGACTGCTCTGTCAAGAGCATAGGAATAAGAAGAAGAAGTATATACGACTATTAATGAGGAAAGAAACTCATTCTATATTCTTTTTGCAGTATCAGTAACACTCAGTATCATCATCATTATTATATTAACAGAGAGAGAGAAGGGTTTCTGTTTGTTTGGTTTGCACTCCTTTTTAAGCTAAATATGAGTAATATTTGGAATATTTACATTTTATATGTAGAAAAATTGCAAGTAAGCTACAATTTTTAACCGACGAAAAAAAATAGTTTAATTTGATAGTTTATGTAAATCAGTATAACTCACTGGAGCTGCAGGGGTCCAGTATAAACTGACCTGTCATTTACGGAATTGTTTTAGATATTGTTATAGTGGTCATTGGTATAAAACTTAATGACCTACCAGGCGATCTTTACTTTGAATATCTAATTTTCTCATCGATTTCGGAAGTTGACTATTTCTCTACCAACACGTAGATTATGACGATTTTTAGTTGAGGTTAAGTAGTAACGGTATATCAAAAAGGTATAAGCGTTTGGAACTAGAAATTGTTTTACCCACATTAAAGAAAATAAAAAGTAGAACAAAAAAACTCTCAACTAACTAAAAACTGTCTTCAACAAAATTAATAAACTAATAAATACCTAGTATATTAAATACTAAAACCTTCCTGAAAATATGTAGAATCCGTTAGTGAAATAATCATGAAAATTCCGTCTTATTAAAAATATCACAAACCTACAACATACTAATCGAAACGAAGGACCTCCTTTTTTGAAGTCCTTTACAAATTAAAAGGATAGTGCCGTGCAATGCTTGCAATGACTGCAACAGTGTTGGTGTGACAACTATTGCTATGGGACATGATATCTTGTCGAAGTTATAGAATGCAAGGAGCTTGTTTAAAAGTCCGTAGTACATTCAGAATACTTAAGTCCTTAGTAGATTATGGATTATAATAACAGTACATTTATTAGCTGATATCTTTTACCACAATCTGGTAACCGCAGAGAAAAGCAGAAACCAAATGAAAATTAAAAGAAATATATCTCACAAAGATATCTCTAATTGAATTTTGATTGGGTCTGCGACAGCTTTGCGAGATGCGAAATTTACGAACTGTTACTTCGGTATCTAAATAAATTCATCACCGAGTCAGGACGATATGGCTAATGAACGTTTCATCAATTATTTGGGAATGAAAAACATGCGTTAAAAACAAAATGATAAAGTATTCTTTCGATGTATAATGTCACACACGCGTAAGTCACTTAATCCTAATTATATTATATATGTGATAAGAAATTTGAATATTTGTTACTAAATTACGCCTAAACCGCTTCACGGATTTGGATGAAATTTTGCCATTTAAATATATTGAATAATGAATTATCGCACACGAGAAGGGAGACTGATCCACGATAGACCCGTTGGCCTAGTGGTTAATGATCTCGACCAGAGCCAGAGGTCGTGGGTTCGACTCCCATCCAAAAAAAAATGTGTGATGACTGTGTCTTGTTGTGTCTCGGTATAATTTATCTGTAACATGTATGAATTCGGTAAAATGTAAGTATGTTTATCAGCAGACTGGTTACCATAGTACAAACTTTACCCAGTTTGGGATTAGACGGCCGTGCGTCAGGTGTCTCAAGATATTATTAATAACACACAAGCCACCGAAAGCTAGTAAATCCTATAACAAGCAAGCCGGCTATCACAGACATTTTTATAATACCTCTCCCTTCCTTTATGGACAGTAGGGTTGTAGAGTTAATAAACTTATTTGTTCTCTTATATTATAGAATCAACTCAGTAGCCTATTCCTAATGACTTACAATTCTAAAACTACTGAATTTTTAATATCTGTGACAAACATGCCATAAATCATAAAAAACCTGGCTAAAATAGATTTAAATATCGGATAACCAGGTTAAGCACAATATTAAATATAAATTAAAATTCTGAAGTGCTATTTTAAAAATCTGCTTTTTAAATGTCTTGTTTTGAACTCTGAATGTTCTACCATTTATCAAAAATTTGTCCGACGCTCTTGTTAAAGTTATCTTCGCCTGACCACAACGTGGGTGCACTTTATTACATATCTCCAAAGGAAAGGGACTAATATTTATTCATTTAAACGAAAATTTAGACAGTCCAATCCTGAAGGTAGATGACGTCAGTACAAAAGTATGAGAAAGAGAGAGATATAATTAGAGCCCTGTCATCCTTAAATTGTTTTTTTTATCTCGATATAGTGTCGAGGTCCATTCGATGCATTGAGGCAAAATAATTATAGGGTGTTTGGTATTTGATTTGTAATTACTTCATTTGAATCGCTAGTTGTACATTACATATTTATTACAACATTTAACTCACACTTAAAAACACAAACATATACTTTCAAATGGAACGGTCTTAGAGTCAATTAAAACAGGAGTTGGTATGGTACATTTTTAATATGTAAATAACACAAAGTTCAAATATTTAGAGTTCATATCTTTATGTAAACAGGGTCAAGTAAAACATCAAGAATACCGTTATGCCGATTTCAATGTAAGAGATTTTCGAACTCGCCAGCTGATGATGACTGTCAAAATATATATTCTGATAAATGAAATTATTCTCAGTTAAGCTTCTTTGCTGTTCGAACTCAAGTCCTTTATCTTAGGAGTCTAAACGAATATAATATTACACAAAACTAATCATAAATACACGTTTTTATGCGTTTCTTTATTCGCGCTATTTTTCCTCCCGTTTTATATCTACAGAATTTGAGAAACAATCAAATCCAAGGTTCTCAAGAAATATTTAAAACGCAATTTACGATTGAGTTTAAACTGATGATTTTTAAAACATAATTATAATACATTTACGGATCTCATATACCTTATCTTAACTTCATCACATTCTAGTTTTAAAAAATATGTACATATACGTATTACATTTACATATTTTAAAATACTCTTAATAAATACAAAAGGAGGTTTTAAATTGACGTGTACCTCTGAATATTAATTGATATGATTTACTGCTTTGCTGATCAATAATATAAGAATAATACGAATAAATATTTTACAATATTTGATTAAAGGGGTAGCGGATTGATTTTACGTTTTCTGCAAATATTTGTACGCTTGAATATATCTATTTGCATCAGTCTGGTTATTTTTATGTGTCAATTGTGTGCATTTACGAAAAAAAACCTACTACTACTACTACTAAAAAAAAATAAGTGTAGTATCGCCCAGATTATTATTATTATATTCACTTTTAGATATCGTCTAGCTATACATGTATGTATTTATTCAATTTCAATTTATTTATTTTGCTGAACATAGGTAAATTGAAAACATTACAATGCTGTTTATTGTAGAAAAAGTCCTTCTATACTCTACCATATTAGCGTGCAAATCTTACAATATAATACAAAATTAAAAATATTGCATAATTATATTGATTAGATTAATGAATGAAATTAATAATTAAAAGTAATAAGAACATAAGCCACAACAATAAAAAAAATCATTAATCAAGTAATTCAATTATTATGTAGAATGTCAATGTATACAATCAAATAATCTCTTGATTTAAATAATAAGTACATAATAAGTATACCTACTTGCGTACATTTCACATATGTTATTACATATGTGAAATGTGTGACTTATCTGTGAACACAGATACAATATTAATTTACAAATACAAATAATCGGACTTAGGTACAAAACCTCACTTCAATTTACAATTTGTCTTTCAGGTATTGATTAACAATTGAATAGTAAGCTTTATTAACTAGTAAATCGTTTAAAGTATTTTTAAAGTCATGGGTATCATTCATTCATTTAAAAATACTAACAATTTAAATATTAAAAATACTAATTTAAAAATATTAGTAATATTTATATACCTATGTCTATCAGCAGCCTGGTTTAGGCTCTGTCTAGTTTGGGTCCAGCCGGCCGTGTGTGAGGTGTCTCAAGTAGGTAATTATTATTATTATATTATATAATCATATACTTTACAAATGTCCATCCGGCAACCGGGATACTACACATTTGCACTAATAACTATTATTCATTGTTGTGACTTAGTAATCCCATGGATAATACTTAAAAAACCTTGGGATGTAGGTTAATCAAATAGTTACAGATTAAATTAATCAAACCGGTTAATGTGAGTAAAAAGGTTAGTCAATAAAATATAGAACAAATATTGAATGCATATCAATCGCGCGTCCGGCTCCTGATTTGATAAAAAGGGTCACGAAAATAAAGTTTAGGTTTGCTTCACCATATAAAACAATGATGTAACCAACCGTGTGTCATCACTGCATCAGACCTTGTACCTATAAAATACTGATTCATATAAAGTCCGGGCTATTGCAAAAAAAATGCCATAGTGGTCAAAGTCAGAAACATCTTACTCAAATAACTTCAAAACGGTTTAGTGAATAAAACAAAGGCGCTGTCGAAAATTGTTTATAATAAACTTCATGAATCTCTAACAAATAATGGCTTTGCTTCTTCGGTATTTATTTATTAAATAATAACAACCACATCATACATATTAATACATTGATATTATATAGTATATATTATATAGTATTCAGTCTGATATGTATGAGAGACCGTGTCACTTACGGACTACAGTTACATATCATGCACAGTATACACACATACACAAAACACACACATACAAATTGGCACTTGTTGACAAAATAGAACAAGTTCAGTTAGTTTTTTTTTATGGGACAGGTGGCAAACGAGCAAAAGGGTCACCTGATAGTAAGTGGCTACCGCCGCCCATGGGCACCTGCAACTCAAAAGTCACAAGTGCGTTACCGGCCTTTAAGGTGGGAGTAGAAGGTGGCGGTGTGAAGGAAGCGGAGTAGAGAGAGAGTATCAAGCATTGCTTTACTGCCGGTTTACTGTGAGGCCGAGGTATCACTCCGGTCGAACTCATACGTGCCGAAGTGTGGAACTCTCACAGTATAAAAATCTTTTTAACAAAAAATTAAACCGACGAAAAGAACTAAAAAGCAAAAAATAAATGAACCTTAAGTCTTACGGTTCATTTATTTTGCAAGTGCGTTACCGGCCTTTAAGGTGGAGTAGAAGGTGGCGGTGTGAAGGAAGCGTAGTAGAGAGTGAGTATCAAGCATTGCTTCACTGCCGGTTTACTGTGAGGCCGAACCGTAAGACTTAATGTTCATTTATTTTTTGCTTTTTAGTTCTTTTCGTCGGTTTAATTTTTTGTTAAAAAGATTTTTATTTTATGATTTTTTTTCATCATCACCTCCGCTACATGATGTGATGATTTCTAAACGCAAATACCTGAAAAAGTAACGAAAAGTAAACAGAAACACTATTCGTTCCTACAATTTTCGAGGGCTCCTCTTAATTTTATCAGGATCCCATCATCAGATCCTGACTTCCTTGACATGGGACCACCCTGGAAGTATAACCCTATCTAACAAAAAAAATAATCAATATCGGTTCATAAATAACGGAGTGAGGGCTAAACAGACAAAAAATAAATAAAATATAATACGGTCGAATTGAGAACCTCTTTTTTTTCGTCGGTTAAAAAGTAAGTGAAAGGTCAAACTCCCAAACTAAATAAATAAAAAGTTATTAAAACTATGAAAAATAGAATGGGATAGCAAACTATACAAGTACGAAATATGTTTTCTGATTTTGTACACTTTTCATTTTCAGTAATTTTTAGCAAAGCACCACCGTTGCAGACGCTATCTATATATATACAGTGGATATGCCGTGCCATCGGTCTGTTAATTAACGTTATTTGCGAATGTATAATGTGCCTGATCACTAAAATAAACATCGGAGTCTGGAACAGTCTAATACAGATTAAGGTTAGGTTAGATTTCTGTTGTCTTTTAAAGATATATATAGATTGTATGCATGTACTACACGTTGAACAAGAAATCTAGAAACGTTTTTAACAAGATATTAGGGTCCATTGACTGGCCTGTTTGCCTGGTGGTTAGTGACCCTGACTGCTAGGTCGTGGGTTCGATTCCCACCCGAGTCTGGGTGTTCTTTGTGTCCGTTCTATATATGTTTGTAAAGTCCCCCGCGACACAGGATTAATTCCTAATGCGGGAACCGTCTTTAAAAAAAAAAAAAAGTTTTCAATACACAGTTAAATTTTCAAAATCATAGCCATAGAAGAAGAAACTAAAAACGAGTTTTTCATTTCCGATTTAAAATTCAACTACAGAAAGCTTTTTCATAGAAATATAGATTATGCAGCTGAAGAGTTTTTTAGTTTACCAGAAGGAGCTAGTCACTCAGAAAGACTATAAAATATCATGTTACAATCCATAGAAGTTATTTTAACCACACATACTATTAATATTATCAAAGCGTGTGGAACTGCGAGGCCCTGTGGACCTAGCCTATCTATCAAGTACCTCTTGGACTTGGCACCCACTTCAACCAGACCAGTGTCTTTATAATGTTACATATTATAAGTGTAATATGTATTGTAGTCTTTTCAATTACGTTTGTAATCAAATAATTTTTCACTTTTCAGTTTAGCTTTTTTCAAAGTGGTCTGCAAGCCATCGCTCGTAGCGATAAGACCGCCCATTGTACTTAACGTCTATCATTAACAGTTTCTAATTATTCATATGTCCATTTATAATGTGGTGAAGAAGAATATGAAAAATTATCTATCTATCTATCTGTTATGAAATTATAGTGTACAAATTCGATCGAATCTCAACCCACGGATGTCTCATGTCTATAGCAGTAGCCCTCGAAACCATCAAAGTAGTTAGAGATCAACTGAGATAGGACTTAATTAGAAGTTAATTGCTGGAGTTACAGTATTAGGTACCACATATACTATTAACATGTTGTATGTTGTATGGTTACTCTTGTGATTCTGTAAACGCATAAGGTAATGACTAATGCTAACACACACTGCCACATCAGGCTTTTGTTACTTTTTATTTTTGTTTTTGGCATTGGAAGTTCAATAATCCTCCAAATCGCAATATTTATTGACTTAGACAAAAATGTTTGAAAATAAAATTATCAAGGCGTCATACCGATGTCATACATTAATATTTTATATTCATATTCTTTTATAACACAAAGCCGCTGCAACATAATTTTAATTAATATTATTTATAATTAATTCAAGCAAGAAGCGATAATAAAGAGAAGATGCGTCAGGTTACATGTAAGATTGTTATCTTAAGTAAAATCTGAAAGTCTCATGCCTCTTCTTAGAACTTTTGTAAATTGATAATAATACCCAATTAAAATATGTTGTATGCTGTCTTTGTGACATTTCATTTTAATTGAAAATGAGATGACAGTCCTAAGTCAGAGATTTCTAAATCGCTAACGTACTTATACATCAGCGATAGTATTGTATAATGATAACAAAAGAGAATTAAAGTACAAAAAAATGCAATTAAGTATCAATCATATAAATTTATTCGCTCTTGATACAAACCTTTGTTTTATTGTCGAGATATAAATCCACTTAAGCCAGGGTTACCATCATTCCCGATCTGTCCGAATGTAGGAGCACCACAACTGAACTACATATATAGGTACATTCACTTCATTAAAAAAAAAACGATTTATCACTTGTCTAAGATTAGAATATCTAAGGCACTGTAGAAGTTGCGGTTACTCATAGTAGTCATTATTATACTACGAAATATAGGTTTCATAGGGTTTATATTTTCATCCAAATGATTGAATTCTTTGCGCATCCCTGATTGCTTTTCTCACTGTATGAAAGGCTTTAACATAAAGTGCAGTATAGATAAACCCACAATCAAATTATGTGCTTCATTACATTACATTAGCTGTCCAGCTTTTGCGCTGTCGTAAGAATTTTTCAGCTTTTTAGTCATAAATCGTAAGGTATTCGCATTGTTAGTATTCAAATTCACGCCCCAAATGGATTGTAATTATGTTCATAAATAAAGTTTTTAGCTTAGGGACTGTTATTTAGTGTCAGAGTCCCGCAACCGCTTTTGAAATTTAAAAATTATCCAAATTATAAGCATGGGTAAGTAACCACTATCATGCTCCTTTTATGTTACACTTATATTATTATTTAACAATATATGCACAATGTGTACAGAAACGGACTTAATACCGTTTCTGTACACATTGTGTACAGCAACACACAATGTGTACAGTAGTGTCTATACTGGCATTCTCTACCAGTATAGACACTAGTCTATACTAAGTCTCCAGTCTACTAAGACTGGAAGATAGGTTAGGGTGATGTAGAAATGAATGAAGTAGGCACCTACTTCATTCATTTCTACATCACCCATTAAAAATTATATAATTATATATTTTTATTATATTATAGGGGTAAACGAGCAGACAGGTTACCTGATGGTAAGTGACTACCTTCGCCCGTGGACACCTGCAACTCAAGAATCACAAATGCGTTGCCGGCCTTTGAGATGGGAGTACGCTTGAAGGTTTGAAGGTCATATCGGTCCGGAAATACCACAGGCGACGATTTGTTCCAGAGATTGGTTGTACGAGGCAAAAAATATATGAATGAGTATACTAAAAGAAGAAGAAATAAAAAACATTGGAAATATTTGAAATTAATGAGCAATCTAATTTATTTTCTACGGCATTATAATTTTTGAAATTTTATAGTGTCGAGCATTTAATGATAATCGAAATATAATTTAAAACTTGTATTTATTTTATTACAGACATAACATTATAAAATGTGAGGACTTTTGATTGGATTCATTAGTAATCTCCATCATTCATCAGTAACGTTTTATGGTTACTTTAATCAATGTCAGTCTTATATCTAAAACTGGTAGCGGTATAGAGAATGTGATAGTAGTCAAAATATGTTGTAGCCATAATATGTTAACATGACATGACTCAGTTATTGAAAAAATCCATAAACACCAAATTAAAAAAGTTTTCGAAGTCCCTAAGTACCTTTCAGTTTCAAAAACTGAAAGGTACTAAAGGCATGAATAATTAAAAAAAAAAATTTTACGATTTTAAATCTTTGACTTTCCACATTCCAGCATAGCATACTTTTATGAAAAACCGGGCTAAAAATAGGTGAAAATTCAAACGGTCATAGCTTGTAAACGGATAGTTTTTTTTATTTTAGTAGTTTTGTAACTGCATGCTACAGTCAGGTCCTTTCAGTAGTTTAAGTGGGTTTTCCATTTTCAAATACAACCTGTATATACATAGACACAGTGGTCATTCTAAATCCATTCAAAATACTACGAGTTTTCTACGTAAGGCAACAAAGTTTAACCTTCGAAATGTAAAATTAAAACTACCCACACGATGCAATTGAAATCCAAAGAAGTAAAGATAAACGTTTTGATTACCTTAATAAGAAATCGATTAAATTAGTAATCGATTGTAGGTAATTGCTCATGGACTTAGACTCGACGCGATTAAAAAAAACCGTTTTTGAATATTTCATGTAACTTTATTTCCCTTACGAAGCTTTCAGGTCATTGGAATCCCCACTATGCGCTTCACTGAGTTTTCTTAATAAAAAAATCACTGACGTACTCGTATAAATATCTTATGAAAACATGTTTGTGATATTTTGTCTTGTATCATATTATAGGTATATTCTTTGGTTAGTATCTTTTATGCTGTTATATTGGATAGAAAATATTTTACAAGTCATAAATCGTTGTATCGTCTTATTAAGGTGTCAAAAGCGTGACCGTTACAGCGTCTATGTACGATTATTTATGTATATTTATGTTCTTTCATAACAAAATGTAAAATGTAATCTTTTAGAATGCTATATTCAAACAACGAATTTCGCCTACCTTCTGAATGACTTAACTGTCACTTTAATTCATATTAACACAATTTTTTACTTGTTCTTGTTAAAAAAACAACTACGACAATCATATCTATTCGGGGACGTCACAAACATACAATCGACTGACAAGAAGCACTTATAAATACATAGAATAAGAATTGACTAAGAAGAATTATCTTTGAATCACACAAATTATTCTCTCTTGTGTCGATCGATCTCACAACACGTAGTAACAGGTGCCTAGATGACCACTAAAGCTAATGCGCCATGCGTCATGGCAGCCAAATATCCGGTGCATCGAGTCGATGCGCCGTACAACATCATGTACACACACATAGGAAGAGCGTAGAAACCAAACACAGTTGAATAATATACAGAATAGAAAAAATATGACAATATACATTATACATGTGTTTCTTCTTCGCAACTTAGCATCTTATACGACACCACATTCCGAATCTCAGTTCACTTTAGGAGTGAGTGGTTAATGTTTTGGTAATTAAAATGATGAGATCGTATAGAATTTGTAATTTAAGATTATTAGCTTGAGATCTCTGAGACAATTTATGTATCAGGTTTTCAAACATTTCCAATCATTAGGTCTAGATAGTTACTACTGGATATGTATATTTAACTTTCTTTGATTTTAATTATTACATTGTGGCCATTTGTGGCATCCCATGGCAGAGAGCACTGACTTTTTTTTTTCGCAGGCCGCGGGACGTTGAGTACTCATTCTCTCCGCCGCCTCTTTAGCCATCATCACCTCCTCGCAAAATGTGGCTGCGGAATTAAATGCACTCTCGCTTCGGACCATGGACAGAACCATGGTCTCAAGCAGTGAGTATCCGCGTCAGCCGGTAGGAGAGGCTGCCATGTCGCGTCTCTAGCCAATCCTCCATGACGGGTCTTACCGCCACAATTGTGGCGTGCCCTAGAGAGCACTGATAGGCACAGTGAACGTAACAGCAGTGCCCAATTTGAATGCCGGTTCTAGGGTTTGAATGGAAATACAATTTTTTATATTTTTTTACATTTTTACATTTGACATTATTATGTCAAATGTAAAAAAGTAGATGTAAAATTGTAAAAAAGTAGATGTAAAATTGTAAAAAAATAAAAATGTATGAAAAAATTGTATTTTCAGTCAGACCCTAGAACCGGCGTTGATCTTAATAGACCTACCGTTGATGAAACAAGTATCGGTTGCTTGGTTCACCTTCTAAGCTCTTAGATTTTTAATCTCAATTATAAGAATAATTTCAATTAAATACTGACTTGTGACTTCATAAATCATTCATTCATGAAATTTTAGATCAGAATTAGTTATAAAAACTCGTTTTAATTTTTTTTCATTCAAGAGAAAGCCTAAGCAATGTATTGATGATTCAATATTTGATACTTCATACTTTCAAGACATTTTATGACTCTTTACAAAAACACTTAGAGCTCAACCTTTTAATTTCTTCTGTTTCCACTTCACTGGGCACAAAATATACAAA
Organism: Callimorpha dominula; assembly: GCA_949752705.1. NCBI lineage: Eukaryota > Metazoa > Arthropoda > Insecta > Lepidoptera > Erebidae > Callimorpha > Callimorpha dominula. Next base: position 8,253,722 of record OX457005.1, read on the forward strand.
TATTATAAAACCGTTATTAAAAGGTTTTGGTGAATCATCCTTCTCAGTATTAGCGGGATCCTCGTAAAATGAGGTAAATTATGAAAATGCTCAAAACAATCCTTACTTATTTTATGTCGATTTTAAGAGCTGTGTAAGATTTTGTCTCGTGGTAAGTTTAAAACCAGATTGAAAGACCGAGTTGAGACAATGGTGAAGTAGTTATTTAAAAGTTCTAAACGGCCCGGATGTAACTTCTTATTAATAGAAAAAATACTAATCATCTGTATATAAAAGACATTGGATTTTTCAAACAAATGGTTAAGTGATTCAAAATAACGAATATGTTATATTCAATATAACATATTATTCGCAATCAATTTAAGGCACATTGAAAACGAAAAAAAATTGACAAGAACCTTATATACATTACGCTATAGGCACCTACATTATTTCATCCTTTAATCACGCCAAAAATTAATTTCCAAGCACCATTTACCTGAAAAGAAGAAAAGCACTATTAGATGTATGTTATGTATTAATACTAAACATACACATAACATAAAAACTGAACCTAAGATTCCTTTCCTAAGACTTCTGACTACTGTTCTGCGCAGACGAAAGTAGTCTACATTACGTTAGCATATCTGTTCCTCTTTTGCAGAAACGGCAAGAACGCGGACGGATTCGTCGTCTCTAGATTCTTCTAAAACCGTAAACCTGACTTTATCCATTTGCGTAACAGAACAAATTTCACCTGATTGTGTAATTTTGTGCTATTTACTACTTGCAAATAGTACCTTAATAGTAATAGTAACCTTTAATATTTTTAGTTGTATTATAAATTTACAGGCGGAGTTTAGTACGTTAAGTATACACCCAAAACCCTTATCTGTAAATCAGATAAATAATGTGGGGATCGAACTCAAGACACTCGAGGGCGGCTAAGGAGATTACGCTTTAAATCTCTGCGCCATCTGTGTAGATTTTTTCAAGACTTTTTAATTATTTACACAAAACTAAACGAAACACACGTTTTCTAAATCAGCCAGGAGATATTAAGATTACTATGTGTATTTCCAACTTTCATATTATGCTCAAATTGTTTACATATTATCCTTATTTACAAATGCTGTACTTATAAATAACGTTTAATATTATGAAATGTATTATATTTTATTCTGTACACGTCTTTATCGCTACGTATTAAGTTTAAAAGTGCATGAATTCGATCTAGATTAGATGTTTGCATGTTCGCTGAGTTACTCTGTTTTCGGTCACTTTGATAAGTTATAAGTTAGATCCGTCTCCATATATCTATTTTATAGTCGTATAAAATGCTTATCACAAGGTTAAAATGTACTAGAATGTGTTATTTGATGTTTTTAATGCAACATTAAGAATAACATTTAATCATAACATTAATCTGCATAAAGTACGTCTTAAGACACCATCTCTGATATATACAGCGAAATAAACTGTAAATCGTCAAACGATGTTTTACCTTATTTGGTAATTCGATTTATCTATTCGCAACATTAATCAATACACAATGTTGAGTAGTTTCGTTGATATTTCATTTGTAACACGATACGTGATAAAACATTTCTTCTTAAAAGTAAATTCTTGAAATATATTTCTTTTTCCTAACGAAAGAAATATATTTAAAGAAACAATACTTTTGTTCATTATTTCTTTTTGATAACAATTGATGAGGATGGGGTAATAACTGATATATTTTTTTTAAATTAACAAAATTCATTTACGAACTCCTAAAAAAAAATTTTGGTTTGTTTTCAGTACGATCGCCCAAATTAGAATTTTGAACTTTCGTAGTATCTACACCCCACTATTCTTAAATTCATTGATGAAATCCTTTATTGATCTGAGGTCTACTGAGCTGATAATAATGATAATCACCTTGACGTGTCTTATGGGATAGGCGTTAAAACCGGTGACTCACAAATGCAAGCCTTTAAAGTCAATTAGAATGATGCGCATTATCTCAATTTGGTTAGGAGTTAAAATATAAGTAAGCAAACGTAGGTTACACCCACGATACTTGTAAATGATATACATAATGATAGATATTCTTGAACACTTACACAGCGTTGTATGAACCCACCAAACTCATACTCAACTAAGCATTGTTTGCACTATGGTTTCTAGAACCCATGTGTCCATTTGTACATATTAGCTATATAAACACCTAAATGTAGAATAGACTTATTCATCCAAACAAAGATTTGAACTGAATGGCGTTGTAACCCGCAGCACTTGACGTTGCAGGTGTGTTAAGTGCAGTTATTGATATATATATCATCCTCCGCGCCTTTTCCCAACTAAGTTGGGGTCGGCTTTTAATCTATCTACGATACGGCCAAACTTTGATATTTTACGTGAAGCGACTGCCATCAGACAACCCAAGTATTAGGCGATATTGAAGTTCTGTAATTAGACCAGGTTGTCGGACTTTTTACGGCTCCAACTACCTGTAACGTATGCTACAGATGTTTGTATGGTACCCGGGACCGACGGTTTAACGTGCTCTCTGAGGCATGGAGGGGTGTGTTTCAGTGTGTTAAGAATGGTCACCCATCCTAGACTGACCTGGCTAGGATTACTTAACTTTGTAATATGCTAACCTACTCAGTTACTACTTAACCCGAGCTATGGACTCCGATGAACTGAGGAGACACTTGTAAAATGAGGACTTAACAAGTGTCTTCATCTAACTGGTGTAATGATGGTGTTTTAGTATGCTTGCAACCTAGGAACGAAACCATTGTGGTATTAGTGAATGTTCTTTAACTAAGGTTATGTGGTAACGCATTTATTTATTTGTCAAGTCAAATTCAAATGCGATACGAATTAGGTTTTTTGATTTTGCGATTTGAATTAAAATTTTGCAGTGACATTGGATTTTTCAAAAAAATTACAATATTTCAATGTATTTGTGAATCAATACGACCGACTTTTCTATAAGTTTTGTTAGTAATAAAGCAATTATTTAGTAATTGGAATACAAGGTTATAATAATATTAACCACTAAAATTAACATTAGTGCTTAGTATCTATCAATTAAATTGAATAAAATGACACAGAAAAATTGTTTCCTTATAATCCTCCAGTAAATTGATGCTGGCGTCTAATTAGCGAAGATCGATTGATTAAAAGCACAAAATTCATTCATTTGAAACACGCTTAATAAAAAAAATACCTACTTCCGTTATCTGAATGTGACTTTTCCCTCAAATGGTATTTATTAATCATTCTTGGGCAATTTGAGTGTGAGGTCATTGTATCCGCGACGTATGCGCAGCCAAGATGCGCGGACGCATGAGGACGCAGGATATTGTGCTATAAAAATGTGGGGCGACTCCTTATGATCACAGTATCGAACGGGGAACCGACTCGAAAGGACACAATCATGAAGCTGGTGAGTCCTTGGATAATTGTGCAAGTGCCTCATGTGAAAAAGAAATCAGTATCAAAAATAATATTCATTGTGCAATTTTTGTGCTTAATATTTTTTTTACAACAAAATACATATAAAGATAAAATTGAAATTAAAAAAATATTTATGTCTTAAAAATTTTAATTACAATAATTTTAAATATTACGTTACTTAAGAGTTGCATTTCTTTGTAAATTGTACTTTAACTAAGTTTTAACACTGAAAAAAAAACCTTTATAAGTGGGTAATTTTTTTTTTATGAGTAAATTAACGACTAGTGTAATTGTAAGAAAAAATTAGATAAATAGACACCACAAAAGATAATGACAAACTTAAACATGTATTATCACGGTCTATCTAATATGTAAATCCACAATCTACACCACCACCAAAAAAAAATAATGAATCAATTAACTCTGAATTAGGTGTTAACAATATTAACTATTACGGAAATTAAAGCTTTAGTAATTAGTCGAGGGAATATTCCTAATATTCCATTTTTATTATGAAAACACAACGATTGCAAGATAGTTTATTTACGCAATTAATAATTAATTACACATCCGGAATTAATAGGTTATATACAAGTTGCAATGCACTTTCTATCTAAATAGATATTTGTAAAGGTTTCCAACTCCAACCATTTGACCAACCTATGTGTGTCTTTTTAGAAAAAAAGTAATAAAATAAATAAGTTTAGAATAGATTCAGCGTTGTATTGAGTTGCAGTCTTATGTGATCTATGAACAGCTTCACTTACAGCTTAGAGTTTGCATTTTCAAAAATCTTGTCAAATTACTCACCTTAAGTTCCGGGCACAATTTTATGCTTAGTATATCTCTGTAAGGCAGCGAGTATTAGGAGTTTTATTTTGAAGGACAAACATATATATATATAAATCTAAATTCTATACATACATGTGTATTTAAAGCTCACAAGTTAAACTTTCACATGCAGCTTAGTAAAATCGTTCTTGGCTTTATACAATCAAAATTTTGACAAAACATGTTTTTTCTTTCTTTTTACAGCTTTTCGTTCTCACTGCCATTTTGGCTTTCACACTGGCCGAAGAAGAGAAGACCGATGTCAAGTCAAATATCGAAGACTCCCAAGCTGAAGCCACAAACGTAGAGATCTTAAAAGATGGTGCAGATTTAGTCAAAGCCGCCAGCAGTTACGTACCCTCAAACTTGATAGATCACCAATATGGAATTCAGCGTCCTATTCAGCCGGTGCAAACTTGGGTGCAGCCAGCGAAACCTGAGGTGCAAAATGACTACTACTGGACAAACACAGGCGGTCATCATCACCACACAACTCCTCAAGTCCCTGTCATTAAAAACGAAATATACTATGGTGATAATGGTGACTACAAATACGAGTAAGCACTTTTAATTTATTTATCTCTACTAATACGAGACGAAAGATTTGTTTATTTGTAGATAACCTTTGAAATAACTACGTAACTTATTATAATGTAGGTTTTTTTTTGTAAAAATGTTACTTCATTAATTTAATTGATAGGGAAACGCGTTCGATTCTGTAGGCAGACAAGTAGTGTATAGAGCCCGTATCATCATGTGTCAGTTAGAAACCGGTTGTATACTACAAATCTAAGATGATATTCCATGGTTTTTGTGTTAGCGCCTCTGTTAATTGCGAGTAAGTTCCTGTGTTTCGTAGAGCAAAACTGCATGCAGTTTAGGAAGCACATTATGCCGATGTTAAACTCAAATACTTATCAGTTACCCGAAATTTCAATCCGCTTTCTGTTACTTTTATTAGATAGTATCCAAACTTATGTAGAACCAAATACTTTGCACCATCTTCAATAGAAGATAGTGCAAAGTCAATAGAATGCAACTTGTAAAACCAGCATTAAGCTTACATAGAAGAGATAAAAGACTAATAATGTGGGGACCGAAATAATCACAAGCACTGTTAGGTTATGATAATATTTTTTTTCTGTTCAGATATAAGACGGCAGATGGCACTCACGTAGGCGAACAAGGCTGGTTTACCGACCCTAAGCAAACTGACGAAAGTCTTGTGAAGAAGGGCTGGTACTCTTTTGTCGGTGCTGACGGCATTACCTACACAGTTACTTATTGGGCTGACCACACTGGGTACCACGCATACGGTAGCCACTTACCTGCTCCTAACCGGTAAGTGTAATATAATTGATTGACTTGAAATAATACCAAAATATATTTATTTGCATATAATAAAGAGACTGCGTGAGTATACATTAAGAAAACTACAAAATATTTTCCAAGGCGTGTTTGACACCCCTGGAGTTGCAAACGTCCGTCGACTTCGGTTAGTACTATCCATCAGTCGAGCTGTTGTTACCGTAGTGGCATAAAAAATAAACTTAAAAAACAAATTAAGACTGCACGAATAGCATGATTTTTTTAAAAAGATACTACATCTTTCGAGACTAATGAGCGCGGTTTGACATCTTTGCATGTAATATTCGTATGATAATTTGAAATTAATAAAATATTTTGAAATACTTTTTGTGGATCTTCCGAGTTACAACTATGGCATATTTAATTCTCAGACAACCGAGACCGGAGACCGCAAAACAAGCTCGGTAGTAAGTTATGGTTTCAAGTTTTATGAACCGGAACAATTGCTGCTAAATAGTAACTTGAGCCAATAACCAAGTATTTTTTAATTTTTACAAAGAAACACCACACAATTACTTTTTTATCACAAGTTTTTTCAACTGCATCCAGACTTTCGTAATTCCAAAATGCATTTTAAAGATTGAGGCCGTGTATAAAGCATAGTTTCCCTTCGCTTTACTATAAAATACATATTCATAAATAGAATAATGTCAATTACTGAAACCTAGCTATTAAAGCAGAAATAAAGAATGTGTATTCACCAACCCGCCAATCTACTCAATTAATATTAACAAAAGTTCTCAAAATAATAGTTACAAGCACAATAGGAGTAGCACAACAGTTCACACACTATCTGTCAAATCAAAATATATATTAGCATTTTACATGACGGCTCGACTGTGTTCATCGTCAGAACAGAATAAATCAGTCATTAATCACCTTGATAAACAAAATAAACAGATGAATGTGAAAACACGTATACTAAAGTGTGTAGTGTGTGTGTGTATATGTGTACCTTTTTATATAAATGAGATGGCAAATGAGAATACGATTCGTCTGATAGCAAGCGGATAAGTAACGTGGCCTTTGGACACTTGCAATGGAAGGTTTTCAACCCAGTTACTGTTGACAGCTTAAGTAGTAACATAGGTTTTGTTGCAGGGGTTATTGAGAATACTAGTAATGTGCAACCCACGTGACTAATAGTCTCCATATTAAAACAATAGTATGCATATAATGCCCCTCACTCACAGCAGGCACACGATACAATTTTACTGTAATTGTGGGGTTCAGTAAGTTCCTAGGAGGTACACCAAATTTGTATAAGCTGTGTATGTAGGATATAGCAGAACTTTCGTGTTTATTTTGTCAATGACAACATTGATATACAGCGTGTATTTGAAAAAGGAAGACTTGCTTAAACTACTGAAAGGGCATGACTCTAGCACGCAGTTACAATAAGTTTTTTTTTTTTTTTACCGGTTAACAAGCTATGACCGTTTGAATTGCCAGGTATTGTTAACTCAGTTTCTCATAAGACCAGTGGAATTTGTAAAGTTAAAGATTTTAAATCGTACATATTTTATTATTTTGGAACTATTCACTCAGCTTTTAAGGAAATCCTATAAACTAACTTGAAAAAAATTCGAAGTTAGTATTTATGGATTTTCTTAGTAAAAATTCCAAAATAAAAAAATACCTACGGTTTAAAATCTTTAACTTTACACATTCCACTTACTTTTACGAAGAACGGCTTCATTTTAAATTCTTATTGTAACTGCATGCTAGAGTCATGCCCTTTAATGATTTAAGTTAAAGTTCCTTTTTCAAATACACCCTGTCTACATATAATATATGTATTAAGCATTCTAATAACGCCAGTTTTCTTTTATAAACCGTGATTATAAACATAATTATGACCGTTAAAATTATTAATTCCATTTTTAAATATACTTTAATTTTTCTTTGTTTCAGCCCCTACTATACTTCTCAAACTCAAACTCCTTACCCAGGTCATCACACAACTCAGCGTCCCACTTATTCACCTAAGCCCATTTACACCACTCCCCGTCCCACTTACACAGTAAAGCCCACATACCCTATTTACCAAACTCAACAACCGACTTACTACCCAAATCAGCAACAAACTGTATACCCACCATACCAACCGGGTTACAACCATCCTCAGCAACCTACTTACAACCAGCAGCCTCAGCAGCAGATATACAACCCACATTACAACGTTTAAAACTTGAATAGATAATTTAGAACTGTGGTATATACCATGACATGTACCAAGTTTAGTAAGGACTACAAATGATAGAGATTATTTATGTATTAATATCGAATGTTAAAAGTCTACTGTCCATTAAACCGTATCTGGGTAAACATTTTATAACAAGTTCAGACGAAGGAAGATACACAAACAACAAATAAAGTTACCTATTACCTTTTTTCCTGTTTATGATACACTTTAATGGACAAAGAGGCGTATACGCATTAAATTACCTCTGAATGATTTTAGTGATGTAACCAAACCGATTTGTTACGATAAATCGATTGTCAGTGATCTTAGTCACGATTATAAATTGTGAACTCGATCGCTGATGGTGATACAGGTTGTGATAATGTTGTATGTTCAAAGCAAGTATTATTTGTATCGGTAATAAAACGAATAAGTTCTATGCATAATTTTGTTGTTTTTCTTTCTTCAACGATTCAGAGGATTAATTGATAAAAGTATACCAATACAAATTTGACCTAGTACATCAAACATCTACATATAATGACAATACTGACAGTTTTAGTTCATATATTAGTAGTTATTGCCAGCGGCTTCGCTTGCCTAACAGTATTTTCCACCCCTCGGGAACAGTATTTTATCTGGACGAAAAGGACCTTATGTCCTTCCCTGTGTCCCCTGGAAAATTTCATGATGATTGGATGAACGGTACGGCACATACAATACGAACAAACAGACGTTGATTTTTGTATATTAGATATCAGTAATGTATTTAAACATAAAAGTTTAAGGTTTGAGAAACCAAAACCAAAACCATTGGCCGTAGATATCCCTTTTGGTAGTTACACAATTGCACATTAAACTTCAGCCTCAAAATGTTGTAATAGCGCTAACTGCTCCCTTAGCTTTGCTTGTGGTTAAAATTGTATTTATTTATACATTTAATAAATACTCCAGTGCGAATTTAGTGCCAATATGCAGTAATTAACTTTGAGTTTGTGTCACGGATGTTGTACATGCTTGCGTAACACCGTCCAGTGAATAGGCCTTTTCTTAAGACTACACCAATAAGCCGAGTTTTTTAAATTAGACCATCTACCGAAAATCTGATTTTTGATCAAATCGATATAAAACATAGTTTAACAATAAAGCTTATTTGGCAGAAATCACCGTGAGCGATTGATATACCTAAATGTTTATATAATGTTTGTATTGTATTTCATTTAAAACGTGTACAATAAAGAGATAAATTATTTAAATGTTTAAGAAACGTAGTAAGCAACAAATCTGTAAAAAGGTGAAGTCGTCGACCAAACTTATAAGAATTTAACCCAATAGTATGGTCGACGCCCGACGGGTTAACGCTATCAAGTTTCTGATTGATGATTAAACCTAAAAAGCTAAATTTTATATGATGTATGTCTCAGATATCATGGACGAAAACCAAGTCAGGTGTTACAAAATAGTGGGGTATCTATAGTTATATACTATATCTCTTGAAGTACCAGTCGGATTTGAAAGATTATTTTTGCATTTTATAGCCTAATTTGTAAAAAGGTTAAAGGCTACATCACGCTACTACCCTTAAGAGTAGAGAAATTTCGTGGACCGGCTAGTCTACGTATACGTCAAGATAAAGGACAGACTAAACTGTAAGCATAATTTTATCTAGAGATTAGGTTCATTCATATTTTCACTTCGTAACAATGTGATTTGATGAAAATAAATAAACATACGAATTCGTTCATCAAAAAATCGGCGATAGTCATTTACCATCAGGTGACCCGTCTGCTCGTTTACTCCCTATACTATAAAAAAAAAAATTATTACTAGCTTATACCCACGACTTCATATGCGTCGATTTTGGACGAAGTTATTTATTTAATTGCATATAAGAAGAAGCTGATATATAGACATAAAACATATATTGTCTAATTATTATATACACGCAAAAATCTGAACTACACTGAGCTCCCTACCTTGCTGAGTTCCCACAGAGGACACATTTTGGTTTTTGTAACGCTTGTGAAACAGCATGATGTAATAAGACACATAAAAATAGTTAAGCTACTTTTTATAGCGTGAAAATTCTTATTCTCAGTGGGAAAATCTTATATTAAAATTTAAGGTGAAGCTGTCAATGCGGCAACGAACACTGCAACGCTTAACGCTCTTCAAGCTTAGGGTGACCTTCTGCTAATCTTCTTAATCGTGCTCGTTTGGCTTGAGCAGAAACAGAAGAAAGATTAAACCGCTCTCGGGAAGGCATTATTAATAAATAATCATGATCTGTTAAAACCAATGCAGTTGTCGTATAAAATAGGTAATCGTATCATCAATTAAGGGTAATCAAAAAAGGCAAATCGTAGTCCGTTTACCCTTAGACAGTCGTACTTATAGAAAATCGTATCGGATATAAGCCAAATTTCAAAAAGCAAATCATAGTCCGTAAACATGCATGCAATTCTTATCTTATAAAACAGGGAAATCGTATACTAATATAATTTAGTCTACAGGCGAATCGTGGACGACGAATTTTTCCTGTATCGCCATGTAGTGTCTCGCATAAAGATTAATTGTGTGCGTGTCTGTGAGTAAGGAGTAGGTAAAGGTAAAAGTAAGCAGGCCTTTAAGCCAATAATTATTATTAATAACACGGCTTCTGGACGGGGGGTATCAAGATGAAAAATGCACCAGATTTAAAGTTAAACCTGCAGCAATACAACTGTAAAACCGGAATCTAAATTTGTGCAGTAGTTTTTGCGTGAAAGCGCATACAGCAGACTGACAGACAAACAAAAAATCAAAAAAAATGTTTCTTTTTTACATAATAATTTTAATAAAAATATTCTAAAACTCAAATGCCCCAAGGAATACTCTGTACTCACAGCTATACTATAGGCCTGTATATTACATACAGGCCTCCAGTATTGCTACTGTATATACAATCGCATAACATCAATAAGGCTATCATTTTCACAGACTCTTTGAGCTACCTCAGCTGTGGCAACCTTCAATACCTTCATTGAAGGTTGCCACAGCTGAAGCGCTCCCTTTGGACGTATTCATTTATGTTACATTTCTTACACGGTAACTAAAAAACCCCTTTAGACGTTTTTATGTTGTTTTAAGAGATACTAAAACAAACGGGGGAACATGCGTAAAATGCGAATCGATCTTTATCCTCAAGGCGCATCTCTCCAAGGACGATTTAATTAAATCAACCAGAGGAAAAAATATGGAGAACATTTAGGCACGGCATTTCTTATTTTAATGTTCTTAATCCACGTTTAACCCGCGAAGCAAATTCGTTAATTAGTTAATTATTTCATCCAGGATTGCAAATTAATTAACACTTTTGAGTAGGATTTCACAAATTATTATTAAAACATAATTAAAGAAAACCATTTTACACCGCATAATAATAGACGATGTTCATCATAGTTTTTTAACTTTAGCAGTAAAGTTTCAGTTTCATGAAAACAATTATGTTAGGGCTGCTTACGAACAGTGCTACTTGTCGCCCTAGCAAAGCAGGCCCGAGGAAATAGTATGTTCGTGTGTTTAATTGCGAAAAAGACCACACGCGTCACATGATGCAGTTACCTGTTCAACCTGTTCGCGCGGTTCCCAGGATTATCCTTTCCTCGAAAAAGTGCGATCGTTGAATTGGATCGATCGACATCTACCTGGGCACATCATAATACGCCTGTATTTCGTGATTTGCCGGTCTAATACTAGCAATATCGTTCAAAGGTGATCGTTTGACGGTTTTCCCGGCCAAGTTTGGGCAAATCGAATGGCTGGAATTTTTTTGCCAAAACTAAAATGGAAAATTCGTGAAAAACTGAAAGTGCTTTTTATATAGACTAAAAAGATCACAAACAAATTTATTCGAAATCGACAGAAAAATGTCTGTCGGGTGGGTGAATCTTGAAATGTGTCGTATTCAGTTGATTCCCTTGGCGATTTTTTTTTGTTGGATTGCCTTCAAATAATTATAAAATATAAGTTTTACCTTCATTATAAACACACTTATCGAATAGGCACCATTTTTGTTCCACTCATTCCAAAGATTTATCAGTTTTAATTTTTGTGGGCCAAGGGAATCAAAATGCGGTGGCAAGGGAATCAAAATTAAAACATTGTTGATAGAAAATATTTTTTATTTAAAAATTGGTATAATAGTCTTTTTTTTTTTTTTTATCGTGTGGAAACCCCCTCGGGTCATCACTCCACTGGGGCTGCCAGTGAGGTGGTATGTCGGAATCGAACCGACTAAAACCACACGGTGTTCCGTCATAAATAAGTCTATTGTCAGGGAGTCGGGTATACCCTAGGAAGGAAGTCCCCGAGAACCCTGGCAGACCTTGGCCGCCTCTTAAACAAAAGGCAGCGACGCCCTTGCGAGCGGGGGGCCTTGCCCCCCTTCCAGTGTAGAGAGGCACGCGCGGAACACGGCGCGCCACCGTCTCAGGCCTGCTTCTGCTAGAGTAACGGGCAGCCTCACCCGTTACCCCCAGGCCAGCGCTCATGGAGGCCGGAGATCGTTCTGCGCTCTCCGGCGCCTGGTGCCTCTCCTTCGGGAAGGGAGAGTACTAGCCCTCTCCCGTTCCCTTTCCGCTGCCTCTTTAGCTGACATCACTTCCTCACAAAAAGAGGCAGCGGACTCCCACGCACTCTCACTTTGGACCATGGACAGAACCATGGTCTCCAGTGAGAGGCTTCCCACTCCAATAACCGCCGCGAGGTCAAGGCGTTGTTGCGTCCACGCTGAGCACTCCACTAAAGTGTGGGGTGCAGTATCCTCGCGACAGCCTCCGCAGTGATGGCACGCAGACGTTGGCTCCCGGCCTATGCGACACAGGTACTTGCCGAAACAGCCGTGGCCGGTCAGAACCTGCGTCAGCCGGTAGGAGAGGCTTGGTATAATAGTCTTGTATCTTATTTAAAAAAAAAAAAAAAAATTAATCAGTCTTTTGGTGGTGTTTGTCCGGATCGTCTTCGATCGTTCTATCTGAATAAATGACCTGTTCTTTAAATTCTTCAACATTTTTAAGTTTATTTTTTTGATTATGATGATTTGAACTTTTTCTAATTTTTCTCATAATTTTCTGTTGCCGTGGACTCATTTCACTTATTGGTACGATCTCTTTTATCTTGTTCTTCAAATATTTTTGTCTTTCTTTTTCTTTCAGTTAAGCGTGAAATTCAGGATCTCTCTTTATTTTTCCTAATCTACGATGCTCAGCAAGTCGTTTTTTCTCTAGTCTCTTTTGTCTAGTTTTTGAGGCATTGTTAGAATCTAAAAAACCGCATATAGAAAGTATTTTAAATTAAGGTAACCTTCAGTACCTCGGTACTCTGTACTAGGTACCTCTACACATAATTTTCTCAGATTCCAGATGTTTTGATTGCTAAGTATGATAGGATATTAATAATGTATTATGCAAAAAGTATTTTTTTTTTGGAAAAAGTTCAATTTAACACAAAAAAATAACTGTCTTACAAGGTAATTACAGGAAACATTGATTACCCTGGCGCAAATACCAAGAGAATCAATACCAAGGGAATCAAAAAAAGTAGGTTTTTTATCGAATAAGTTAAAAGTAATAAGTTCTTAATAATAATAATTAAAATAATAAAGAGGTTTAATTAATGTATTTCCGTTTATAATAGACAACAAATCCTAGAAAATTTGATTATACTTTTTTATAAAATCAGGGTAATCAACGACCTCGTGAAACAAAACCAGGGGAATCAAATACATACCTTCGTAAATTCGTCCACGAGTAACGTGAAGCACAACCTACCACTACGTTGGTTAAAGAGCGACCAGCACTCGCACGATGAAGTTGAGTCACATTTTTCAAACAATCCACTAAGGATCTACACATAATTTAGTGACGCGCCAGTGGAATCATTGTAAAGCTCCGGACAAAACTTAAATTCTAATTCTACGTACAATTATAGTATAAAATACATACTCTTTATTTTTTTGTTCAAACATGAACTAATGTCCAGGCTGATAAAGTACATCAATTATTCATTTGAAAGTTACAAGTTGGTTATTTGTTGATGAATACTTTACAAAATGTAAAGAGGACGCACCAGGGTTATCAACTTTTACGAGTTATTTTTATATTTTTTTTACTATTTATACCTAAATTAGAAATAATTACTATCGTGCCCCTGCTAGATCTCATATTGAAATAATATAAAAAAATATTTTATATATAATATACTAGCCTCTGGACATCGTTAATAGGGAATATGCATGTTGTTTAAATTTACTTGATTAATTTTCCCTTGAATCTTTATTGTCCAGATATTATGCCTTAACAATTATTTTCTTATTTAGTTCATGTTTGATTGCAAAAAATATTAATTGAAATATGCAAAATAAGGGCGCGAAATTCAACTTTGCAAAACGCTCATGCAAACGGTCGAAACAAAACATGACGTGACATTCCACGTCCTGTCATTTATCGGCACCTATATTCGTAGTGTTACGGAGAAAGATAGGTGTTCCTGTGGTTTTTGCTCTTAGCTAGTGCAATTTAACCATTCTAGTGATATTAGAAATCATCTAGGACAATGACTGAATGTAGTTTTGTCAAAGCACAATCGGACAATCTACCGAAAATAGTGCATTCATGATGACTATATATTTTGCATCAAATCCAGATTCTACGACCGCTGAGGTTAAAGGAGTGAAAGTCGCAAAGTAATTATTATAATACTTGTTATATTATAATCTAAAGGATAGGTAAGATATGTATAGTTAGTTATATTCATGAAGTTTTGTTGGACTTTTGTTACCTAGTTTAAGTAGACAAGCAAGTTGCCTTCTGCTTGATATTTAAAACAAACATAAATTGCTGCTGACTAATTCACACTATACTAGCAATTAAATTGTAATATGCTTACATTAAACTGATCTTCACAACAATATAAACACGATATTGAAGATACTTCATCTCTTCTCATGAATGTACACCATTGTTTTCGTATTTTACATTAGTATTTTGTACAGGAAAAAATACTGTATTGGGTGTACTTCTTATAGTGTTTTACACTTAGCAGTAATGGAAATTAATGCTAATTCACTTTCATTTCACGATCATGCGAATTCTCATGTCTTAGCATGCTATTTGCTAATGCTAATACTATTTGCTAATTCGGTAATATTAAATATAGATATAACTTAATAAATAGTAAATCGTTGAAACTATATTATAAATAAAGACAGCACAATGAAGAACAAACAAGTTAAAAAACTAAAGAATACGTAAACAAACCAATCGGATATACATCAAGTCCCATACCTATTACCTACCAAAATTAATAAACAATAATAATTAGGAAATGATACGCATTCATGCAAAATGCAACTCTAAATACGGGCATTTCTTTTAAGAAAATAATACTCCTACACGGCCTCTCTGCTATTTCACTGGTGTGACGTAGGTAAATTAGCATTAGCAGTAGGCATTAGCAAAATAGCAACGGCACGACGATTTATTTAATTTCATTTAGTTAGCACGCGGATGCGAAGTAGAGCGCACGCTGTGTGAATGTGAAGCGTTAACGAACGAAGTGCAATGAATTAATACGTTCACGAAATTTCACAAGTTCAATTAATTTGCTAATGGCTAAATCAGAATTCACAAATTTAATATGAATGTGAATGCTAATTATTCCATCGCTAACACTTAGGGACAAGGCAATGCCTATAAAATGGTTTTTTAACTTTATCCATCGTCTATTAATTACAATAAATATTAATTAGAACTGGAAATCGGTATAAAATTACTGTAACACTTCAAGTAAGTTTATGAAACAAACACTGAGCGTGGAACGTGACGTCATCCAAGGCCCGTTAAATATGGCGGCATTCAAACAGATCAAATTTTATCGATGTTTCCAATGTTATTTTAAAAATTAATTTGAACATTCCCAAGCCTTTTTATATTTTTTATTAGGGTAGAATGATGGAACAAGTCAATAATAGATAAAAAATAAATACATGCATATTCCCTATTGAGCTATTCAAGATTCACCCGGGTCAGCTTGCAGCAAAAAAAATTAAACTAGATAATAAAAATTAGATAATAAAGCCCAGCCATGCTTGATAACTACAGCTTGCTTGTATAGGCTAGGTATGTACCTACTAGGAAATATAAAATAATTTTGTGTAAATTTCCGTAAAGTGTATGTTGTAATAGCTGCGCCCCGCGGTTTCACCCGCGTAAGTCCCGATCCCGTTGGAATATCGGGATAAAAAGTAGCCTATGTGTAAAAATAAATAAATTCAGGTCTCCAGGTATCTACATACCCAGTTTTATCGCAATCGGTTCAGCAGTTTTTGCGTGAAAGAATAACAAACATCCATACATCTTCACAAACTTTCACGTTAATAATATTAATAGGATATGGTGTTCAGTGTTTAAACAATCGACCAACAGACGAACAAAATATAAAAAACTGTGGTCATAAATTTTATTTCATTTTAGGAGTATTTTTTCTTAGAAAAATATATTCTAGCATCTTTAGAATGTCTAAAAGAATTATGCTAACTATTGACTATTGGGCATAACTCAAAACCGTATTTTATATATTTTCCTCAATTCATAACCTACTCCCATACTAAGCGATGAATAATAATAAATTTCATGTAATAAAACAACTCATAATACCACAAAAGTAGGTAGAAAAAGAAAGAAACACTGCCTTTACATGTGGATCCGCACCAATTTAAATATATTATAGTCAATAATAGTAATCACGAAAGTGTTATGGAGATATACTGCGGCAATAATTAAGTAGATCTACAATATACTCATAACAACAAATAAAACATGTCATATACATTTTTGCCGAGATATCCATCACTATTGTAATACGAGCCAATTCAAAACATCTGACGATATTTACTTTTTTTAATTCCGTCACAGTCTATATTGCCAGAGCCTCAGGTATACACTTGCAAGGAAATCCCTGTGAACCCTGCCAGGATATTTACCCTTAATGACGTAAAAAAATACCTTATTGATTTGATAACAATATAACACTAGTCTGTCTGCATCCAAATTGTATGTATTAACCAGCTGCGCCCCGCGGTTTCACACGCGTAAGTCCCGATCCCGTGGGAATATCGGGATAAATACTAGCCTATGTGTTAATCCAGGTCTCCAGTTATCTACATATACAGTTTCATAGCAATCGGTTCAGTGGTTTTTGCGTGAAAGGGTAACAAACATCCATCCATCCATCCATCCATCCAAACTTTTACATTTATAATATTAGTGGGATTCATTTTTAGAGAACTCGAACTTCCTGGCTACAGCTAGATGGAGTTACAGGTATGTGATCTGCTCGAGCTTACTTACACTCCCCAACCCACTCATATAAGCAGCATTTCCTTCCATTGATTTCTCTTCTTACCTATCTTTCAATATTTCCAATATTCCTATGTGTGTATTTATTATTATTTTTTTTACTAGAAATCACCTGGTGGTCGGTTTTCGACCACAATTCATTAAGTTTTGAATATTTTGTTTGATTTAATTGACCAACATAACTTGAACTGTCATTGCATAGATTTCCCGTACCATGAATATAAGAAAATAAATTTTGACTTGTTGTTATATGAATAATTATATTAATTATACTGGACCCCTGTAGCTTTGCGTAGCCGTTTTCACATAATTTTTAAATTTATAATACATTGATTAAAAATTTAACTATCGCCACTTCTACATTTAAGTATTCCAATTAAAACATTCCTCCGTGCGCCACATTTTGTTTAAAAAGGGGTACAAGAGTTCTCTTCATGTATTAATATGTATAGAAGATTTCAATGGATTGAAACCGTTGTTTTTTCTATATTTTCGACCGCTCAGGATTTTAATAGATACGTAGTAGATATATCTATATTTTAATTATTTATTTATTTATTTCATAACAATACAATATTGTGTAGAAACTTACAAATAGACATACTTATTTAAAATTACACGATTACATTACATTCATGAACATTTTAACAATAATATAGCAATTACATATTTACATTATTCACATTATATTTTCATTCAATTATTATATATATTTTTAAATACTGACGGATATATTTTTGACAGCTGTATTTTTGGTCAGGCGTAATAAGGAGAGAGAGTTAATACCCTATCTCCTCATTACGCCTAATAATTTCTCTAAACTTGCCTGATGGAATCTAGTCATAATGGGACAGAAATTAAAATCAAAATGCCTTTAATAATTGCAGTACAAAGCTAGAAATTAGCAAACACTTAATATCATAAGGTTTACAGATTCATCTCATTCAATCCCAAAATATTAATACCTTGGAGTTACTCGTATGGGCATTGTTTGTTTATTTCTTACTTTGTGGTGCTATTATTTTCATGATGATGGCCTGTTGGTCTAGTGGTCAGTGAATCTGACTGAGAACCAGAGTCGTGGGTTTGATTCCCACCCAGGGCAAATAATTGATGAGCACAATCATTTATTCTGTGTCTGGGTGTAATTTGTGTATAATATGTATATTGTTACCATAGTACAGGCTCTGCCTAGTTTGGGATCATGCAGCCATATGTGATGTGTCTTGACTTATTATTATATATGATGAAGATATACTATAATTTTACAAAGTGACAAGACGATCACTAAACTATTCGCGGTATTTCCTTTACCGATATTTCATAGGAAAAGACGTTCCTTAAATAGTACAACCACATTACACATATTAATACATTTATAAAATATATATTGTTAGTCTTCAGTTCGATATGTATGACACTTACGGTGTACATAACATTGGCTAGTTATAGTAGTGTGCTAAAGAACAAAATAAAATAAAAATAACAAAAAGTAAACAAACAAAACAAATTTGACAATTTAAACAAACATCAGTTATTTGAATATATATTTTTTTTGAAGTTTAATCTTAAATTTATTAAATGTATCTCCAAAGATGTCAATGTCTGGATTGCGTGTTTGAATGATATTGCACTGATTGAGAACTCTGTTTATAGGCGATTGCATGCCCAGATTAGTTCTACAGAATGGTACATGAAACGTTCTAGTAAGTCTATGTCTAGGATAAGAGTGGGGAATGGTAACGGTACCTTTTCCAAAAGACAACTGCACTGAATCTTATTGCTAATCATTTTTTGGAGAAAAAGAAGGTCCAATATGCGTCTACGATTACAAAGCTGGTCATTTCAAATTTAGATAACCGTTCATTATATGGTTTTCTGTAAGAGATTCCGCTACACAAGAATGAGATATTTCTGGTAAAAGCTCGCTGAATGCTTTCAATCCGTTGCAAATGGACAACATAATACGGTGACCATACGATACTAGCAAATTCGAGATGTCTGCGGACGAGACTATTATATAAAAGGACTTTGGTGGTAATATTCCTAAAGCCAATAGTATTTTCTCTCAGAAATCCGAGCATTCCTTTGCTACAGTTGTGATTTAAACGACCTACTTATAAGTATATTTTCATAGTCATAAACAAATTAACTATTTTGTACTCTTCAAGGTTCCGTACACCCACAGAAAAAAACCCAGCACCTACTAATATCACCCTGACCTAAGTCTGTCTGCCCCAGGGCAAAATAAGCAACACTATACACTTAAAATTAAAAAAAAAACTTTATGGGGCGAAGTCGCTCATGTGTGGTTATGTAAGTTAATTTATACAGAATGTACATATAATTGCAATTACTATTGGTATTCAATTACGTGTGTTTATTTAAGACATTTTGTTCTGGAACCACATTTGATGATTCGAATTAAAAAGTAAAGACATCAACATCATTTTCATTGGAAATAGTATTATTTTACTGTGTTTGTTTGTTTGTACTAAATTTTCCTACATTTCACGGTACATGAATAGAGAGCATTTAGTATGATCATTATGTGTCATTCTGGTGTCTATCGCTTTTCTGTTAACGACTATCGCGGTGACCCACAGGGACACAATAGTAACATGGTCTCTGCAAACCCTATCCCGAAGTAGTGGCAGCCCTACTTTCCAGTAGAAACTACTAGTAGTGCTATAAAATAGAAGTACTTCCCAGTCAGGGTGCTCGCTCTGCAGTAAAATATTTATGTTTAAAATATCAGGTTAGAAAAGTAACATCAAAATTTAAATTAATATCAATAAATTTAATGTAATAAATAAAATATTATTTTCCTTATTATTCTAACAGCTCATAAAAAAATAAATACATTATTTATTGATCTGAAACTTGTTTAACACACCATAATAAAAATACCAACTTCCGATATCTAGATGTGACTTTACCCTAAAATGTTATTTATTGATTATGACTGTGAGGTCATTGTATCTTGACAGACATTCAAACCTAGATGCGCGGACGCCTGAGGACGCAGGATAGCTATAAAAATGTGGGGCGGTCCCCTAGAAGCACAGTGTCGAACTTGGAACCGACTTGGAAGGACACAATCATGAAGCTGGTGAGTCCTTGGATATTTGTGATAGTGCCTCATGTGGAAAATATCGGTGTCAAAAAATGATTAGAAAATATAAAAAAAATATTAGACTCATTTGCACTGGCGAAGTATCTTATTTAAGGTTTTACTTATTTATTTATCTTAACAATAATTTTAATGTTTTTTTTTTTAATAATTTTAATATACTTTAAAATTGGTCATTATAAAATGTACACTTAAAAATAAAAATAAATTAAATTATAATTTAATAGCAATATACGTTACTTTTAATTCCTTCTCAAGCACAAGATTTTCTAATTATAAAAATATACCCAACATACATCTCTGTTACAATTTATCTGATTGCGTAAAATAAAAATATATACACTTTACCTTTTGTAGAGCACTATTAGACACCTATGTATTACTCAACAATGTTGAACATCTAAAGGATAAATCTTAATACATGTGGTATAATATTGAAGAAAGTATATGAGCCATTAATTTTAGAACGTAATATACATATACTTAAAACATAAATAGAATCCCGTAATTGAATCGTGATAAAAAGTATTAGTATATAAAGAGTATTAGTAATATCTTTCATATTTATGTGAAAATATGAAAGATATTACTAATACTCTCAAATTATTACCCTTACAAAACAATATAAGAGTATCTTTTGGCTTTTCAACTAGATAAGCAACTAAAACAATAACCTACCTCTCTTTGCAATATAGATGAACTGATCTTCTCCCAACTCTATTTTATTTATTTATAAAAATAAAATTAAACAAAGTGCCCCGTCCTACAGGTCTACATTTTCACCGTCATCTTGGCTCTGTCACTGGCCGAAGAATACCAGGAGGAAGCAGATTTAGCCCCAGCAGCTGCCATATACATACCCCCTAGCCAGAGAGACCGGAATTGGCAAACCCATCAAGCTATCAAAGTACCAAACTCTTGGGCGCCTGAGGTGCAGAATGACTATTACTGGGCCAGCACGAGCGCTCCTCAACAGTCTACAATCAGGACAACTCCAGTCCCTGTCATTAAAAATGAATTTTACATCGGTGATAATGGTGATTACAAATACGAGTAAGTACTTTAACTTGGATTAAACTTTACTTTATGAAAAATATGAGCATGTTATGAGTGGGTCTTATGTAACCTTGCACTAAGTAGTAGATTACCACTACGCCCATGTAACTTGATAGGTAAGAAAGAAAACATGTCTAGGGTACTTTAATTATAATTAAACTATTTGTTAAACGCTTAACGAATAGTCGTGGTTAGCTACTTGGCAACACTGGTTTTGCATAATAGGATTTTGGTTTCTTGAGGGCCTGTTGCCCGCGACTTCGTTCGTATAAAAGTTTTGGTGACAACTACCGCACGAGAACAGTACATTTTTCCGGTATAAGAATTATGCCTATGTGCTATTCTAGACTATAATCTATCTCTATGCCAAATTTCGTCCAGATCCATTCAGCCGTTTTTGCGTGAAAGAGTAAAAAACATCCATACATCCTCACAAGCTTTCGCCTTTCTATATTAAGTAAGATAAGTAACCTTTACTGATGGTTCTGATGGCTACATTGAATCATCATCGACATCGTTCATTGAATAGAAAAATTAATAAAATATATGAACGGTTGACGGTTTTTCCTCCCTTTTTTGTCGGTCAAAAAGACTGTTTAGGTAATGTTGAAAACCCTGCGCTGTTGTTTATACTGACTGAATTTATAGCGTCTGTTTACACGTCGTCTGTTTGTTTAAATATATTATTATGTATTGTTAAAAGTACAGTATTAATCTATGTATTCTTAAAAAGTTATACATTGCTGTTTTAGTAATATTTACATTACCTACTTATATGGCACTGCAGGGTGAAGTTTTAGGTACTCGCAAATTTAACGGTTTAAAACGCAAATTTAATAGAGAAAGGTCATTGATAAAATTTATGCATAGCTTATAAACAGTTTGTGTCAATGAACTGTGACGTACATCTATAAATAGATACTGTGTAGATATGAGTGTTATGATTTTGAGCCGGACATAGTTCCAAAGGCTGATAAAGAATTTTTTTTCGAGTTATCATTATTAATTTACTGTGTATGTACTTTATGTTTAATTAACAATGATTGGGCTTTTACTTTTGTTAGCCCTAGTTTTTTCTTTCATTAAATAATGCAGGTGCAATATAAATTTGAATCAAAATTTAAAAAATCCCACATTAAAACGAACAATTACAATTCCTAAATTAAGCTGCGTGGTAAGTTCACAAACACCCTTTTAGTCCTTTTACAATTAAAATAATTCTAAATGCCACGCCGCGCTGCGAGAAAGAATATTTAATTATGTGCGATTTAAATACTAACTTAGCCCTTAGTACTCAACTGAAAAAACTACTTATTAACAAGCTTATTTCTATTCAGCTACTTGCTATGGTTCTTAGATTTATACCTAAGTATTGTAACACTTAAAAAATATAATAATTTTATTTTACATTTACAATACTTACTTCGCTATAATTAATTTCGCATACAAATTCTAAAACATAAGGGGAAGTAAATAGATGCAGCGAGTTGTAGGTACAATCCTTAGTAAATCTTTTAGTTAGTAGTGTACAGATAGTCGGGTAACATTGAGCTGGTCTTGCGACAGTTCAAAGGCACCAGTAAATCGTTTAAAAAGAGGCGGGTCGTTTACTTGTGGAACACGAATGGTTGGTTGTACAAATAAAACTCATCATCATCGACCGTCAATGATGTTTAATATGCAAATATGTATTATGTAAAAATTACATTCTGTCATTTGCTTCGATCCCTAACGGTCGAACAACGGACCTTTGTCTGGGTGTGACATAAAATCTGGGGTATTCCAGTTATCGTATACCTACCTGAACGGTTCAAAGAAGACCCCAAAAAGGTCTTCATTTCGCATAAGTTAAGACCCACATAATAACTGTTTAGACATCATAAAAAGTAAAATATGCTAAAACTAAAATATATTTAAGAATTTACCGTTATATCACCCGAATAAATAATTTATAATCAAATCATTTTATGATATCTCTGCTTATATTAAAATTAACTCCTGATCGTGTTTTTTAATAAGAAATGTATTCAGTTTCGTTAATTAGTTGCTTCAACAGTTTAAACTACTGTACATAATAGACCTACTATGTAAATATAACAGTGTTGATTGCGGTACTTTATAAGCAAACTAAACACAAAATAGATTTTGAAAAAAGAGACCGCTCACACAACGTATGACATATTATTGAATAAAAATCCCTTGGTTATAGTGACCACAAAGTATAGTAAGCTTATTTGCAACCTTAAAGCTATATTTGAATTAGACTAACAAGTGTTACGTGTTATTTGAATCTAATACACTATAATCATAAACCCACGTTTAGGTATTTAATAATCTGGAACATAGTATTACACAGCGCTATCGCCAGCCAAAATAAGTCATAGCTTACACTTTCACGATTACGAATAAAAATACGTATATCCATTTTTAAAACTCCTAGACCAATACAAACAGCAGCAAATGCAAACAAATATTTCCAATGTGTGCGACACGCGTTCAGCTAACAGTCTTCAATAAATAAAGTAATAAAAAAAAACAAAAACCGACTTCAAGACTATACCTATATATGTACAAACTTAAACTTAAAAACCAAAATTTCATCTGTGTACATATATTTTTTTTGTTGATTTTTTCAAGAAGCGCTGAATCAATTTAGATAAAATTTATATGAGACCACCTCTGAAGTATGACCTACCAAACAAAAAAAGAATCGTCAAAACATTCATAATTGGCGATTTAATCGCGTAACAAACATACAAAAAATAAACAATCGAATTGAGAGAACCTCCTCCTATTTGGAGTCGGTTAAAAAGTGTTCTAAATCTAGATAAAGTGAATCAGCTCAGTTCTCCCTAACGGAGTTTTAATAACTTGATAACACCGTTAATTTTGAGATGCAGTAAAGATTTTCTCACAGACATTTGCTCACATTCTTAACCAAACTGTGTAGCCCTCGGCGTATTACAAAAAGATAGATGGCACACCTAAGACGTACAAAAAACTGTTAAGAACATCCTGAATGTTTGAGATGTAATCTTTATAGTGCGGCAGTCCTTGGCAAAATGGAAACAAAGACAAACACAAAATGGTAGTAGAACGTCCGTAAATCGTCGTATAGAATGTGTATGATAGTGTGTACCTCTCAATAGCCGACCTATAAAACTGCTTTTCATATTAATACTGTCATCGTTACTTTGTATTTAACGTTGTTATTTGTTTAACGTAATCAACATTTGATTTACATCTTTGTATATAAATATTTTTTCAATATGAATCTTCCTAACATATAAAAGCATAATTGTAGAAGCACTAGTAACTTATAACAATTATGTTCTAAGAATCTTACATAGTAAGTCATAACTAGTCATAAGGCGTGATACATAGTACATAAATACACATATTTAGCTATGTTAACTACAGTAGAGCACCGGTTATCCGCACTAATTAGGAGACATGGGTATTCGGAAAACCGGTTTAACTATATTATACTTACATTTATGCATGTATCAATCTGCACTAATAAAACATACTTATAATATAAATCTCGTCGGTTATTAGGAACATACTAATATGAAGTACAAATAGATTGGTGAACAAAACATTTTGTGTAATCAATATTATGTTATACAGTAAGCCTATAAAACGTATATTTGCAGATATCTTTAATTTTTTTCTGCCGAAGTGAGCCTATATTCTATTGCTCACAGCTACGCACTTTTTCAGGACAGATGTTTGATACTGGTCGCTTTCATCTTGTGCTTCTAACCATCGCAAGGCATAATCTGAACATGTAAACGGACTAACTAGTAGTTCGTTTAAGCGGTCGGATAATCGATGCTTTTCGAATTACAATAACAACACAGTTCGAAAAAAAATTAAAACATTTTTAAACAATCAATCTGAAACCACGAAACATTTTTATGAAACTTTTAAAATAATATAGAACAGACTATAAATGCACATATTTGTACACCAATTAGAATTCGCTTACAAAGTAATCTCAAAGCGCATATATATACGAACAAAGGGTGGCCTTATAGTTAAAAGCAATCTTTTAGTATAGGTACATATTGGTCCCAATTCTGTTACTTCACTCGCTAAATTAAAATTCACTAAATTTTCTTCATATAAGATGTAAACCTTGTACACTTCGAAACAAGGTCTTATTTCAAATTAAAACAAGTAGGCAACATATGTCGCTATCTAAATAAGCAATTTATTTGTCGACTAAAGTCTGATACGCTTAAATAAAACCACTTAGCGAGAGCCGCTATCCGTTGAATGCCATCTCTTTTGCTCTGTGTTTTTAGTAAGCGTCTTCGTAGGTGTCGATTAAAATAACGTCATCTTAGTTCGTTTTGAACAAGTTTTAATACGGCATTTGAATATTTGGGGACTATCACTGCGTGGCAATTATACGGCATTTGAATAAATGGGGACTCTCGCTGCGTGGAAATAAAGTTGAGTATACGTTGACAGGTTTTAGTGAAATTTAGAGACGCTGAGAAATAGATGCCAGTAACAAATAGGCCTTATTACAAAAATACAAGGTTGATTTCATATGAAGAAATTAAGTCAGGTTTTAGTTTAGTCGAGTGTACAATAGAATCGGCACATGTCGAAAACATTTTTTACTTTCTTACTGTGAATTTTCTTAAAATTACAATTTCAAAAGTAAAATTTCATTATAAAAACCTATTTTCAATAATCAACGTACTATCATATCAACGTATTTTGGAGCGTTGAAGTAAAATTCTAGAACCACTGTTTCTAGAAATTCAAAACAAAATATGATATTGGAATTCTATTTATTAGATATCAGATCGCAGACGGGACCAGCGTAGGCGAACAAGGTTACTTTAACGACCCCAACCAAAAAGAAGAGAGTCTTGTGAAAAAGGGCTGGTACTCCTTCCTCGGTGCTGACGGCATTACCTACACGGTCACTTATTGGGCTGACCACACCGGATACCATGCGTATGGAAGTCATCTACCTGGTGGTGCTTCTGGCAACACTGGCAACGCGTAAGTATCATTAATTGAGTTTAAGATATTAAAAAACGAATTTAAATAGAGAGCCATACTAAACACGTATGACATTAGTACTGAGATTATTCTTGTACATACATAAATCAATTAACTGATATTAGACTGCACGAATACAGCAGTTGTATAAGCAGTCAGTTCGCGAACCGCATTATTCCGTAAAATCCGTTCAATAGTTTTGAGTTTATCGCGAACAGATGGACGGACGCGGCGGGGGACTCTGTTTTATAATATGTAGTAATTACAAGTAGTTAGAATATCTATATGTTCTGTAGGTAGCGAAACATCATTAACAGGAATTAAATTCTAAATGCTTCCCAATCTAAAATAAATCAAAAATTTACATTTTTTTTACATTACCTTCAGGTTTTCAAAACGAAATTCTTTACAAAGAAGTTTATAACTGAGACCTCGTCTTACAATCTATGTAGTTTACTATGTATTATTTTATTTCTATACCTCGGGCCTTCATCAGTACAGCAACAAATACAAACTTTATGAACTTCACAAAAGCGGACCCGTGTTAACTAGTGAGTAATGGGTACCAGTTTTGTCAAAATCCGAAACAAATGGTGCCAAATAATAACTATATAAAAATAACAAAAGTTTTTTGGTTTAATTTATAGGAGTAGTTACACAGTTAGCTAAGTATTTTATGAAGACTAAAAACATGTAAAGTTGTATGTCTTTAACCAACCACTCTCTGTCATATTAGCGTTAAGCATAAAGACACAAAAAATTAATTTAAAACACCTAAAATATATTTTGTTAATCCTTTTGGGCTTACCAGTTCCGATAAGAATAACTATTTGGATGGTTCAATGACTTCTGTTAGGTCATTAACAGAAGGCATTGCAACATCCAAATAGTGTAATTCCCATGTATGTATGTATTTACATTTAATTTGAGCCACAGGGCATTTAATAGGAGATAGTCAGATAGGCATTTTATATATTGGCCACCTAAAAATAGACCCAATATCCTACCGCCTTAGAAAAAAAACATTCCACCGTGAGACCATTTCATATTTTTTTCTATGACATGTGAATATTTTAATGTTTACCTACAACTTCTATGATTTTATTTGTTGCAGCCCACAGCAAGGGTCCAACGCGTATCCTTCTCAAACTGCCGCTCCTACCACCCAGCAGCCTACAATTCCACCCAAGCCCACTTACCCAACTTACAAGCCACCCCAAGCAACATACAACCCACCCCAACAAACATACAACCCACCCCAACAAACATACAACCCACCCCAACAAACATACAACCCACCCCAATCAACTTATAATCCAGCCAAACCAACTTACAATCCCCCCCAACAAACATACAACCCACCTCAAGCAACATACAAGCCACCCCAACAAACATACAACCCACCCCAACAAACATACAACCCACCCCTATCTAGCTATAACCCAGCCAAACCAGCTTACAATTCCCCTCAGCAAGCGACTTACAACCAGCCTCAGCAGCAGACCTACTACCCAAATTACTACGTTTAACGCTTGAATTGATAGTTTTTAACTATTTATATTAATGTATGTACAATACTTAAGTAGAAATTAAATAACATAGATTATTTATTTTCCTAAAATTGTTAAGCATGCTACGTCTACTATCCATTAAAGAGTATCTGGATTGACATTCTATAATATAACTTCTAAGACATACTCGTAACAATAGGTACTGTTTAAAGTCTTAACGAAAAAGCAAAACCTCAGATAAAGTAAAACGCAAATCTTTAAAATGCACTTTGTGGATACAAAGACATTGTATACGAATTATATTATCTCTCAACGATTTTAGTGATTGTAATCAAATCGATTTGTATCGATTGTCAGTGATCTAAGTCACGATTATAAATTGTGAATTCGATCGCTGATTGAAGTGACACAAGTTTTGTCATGTGTTGTATGTTCAAAAGTGATACTTGTATGGATAATAAATAAGTTTGTAAATTGTCGACCTTTTTTTCTTTAGTTATCCCTTACACAACTCTGTCAAGTCACGTGTTTTGATATCAAAGAGACACATTAAAGATCACAAATTATTATACACAACAAGAAGTGAATGTGGTACAGGCGAGTGCAAAGAGAAGTCTCGAATAGGTATGTCCTAATTGGGACATGATTGCTAGTAGTAGGCATCAATCAGCGATGATAGTTATCTCTTTAACTACCGCTCTTACTGTTTGCAGTACCTACTCATTGGGACAATCTACGTGACGAGCTAGTGAATTATATTAGTGTTAGGTAGGTAGTTTGAAAATATATGTGGATAAAACGCCTCCGGGATGTAATACTGTGGCGCCAATGTGATTTTAAATTTAGCAAATTAACACGGGTGAGTAATACCACCAAAAAATCAGGCCAGGATCAGGGGGGCATCATGAAATGGCGGTGATCACTAATCATCATCTCTGATAAGGTAGGCAACGCGCAAGTAACACCCAGGTGCTAGTAGCGGCTATAGGCTATAGTGACCACTTACCATCAGGTGGGCCCGTTAGCTTACTAAAATAAAAAAATAAACATAGAAATAGTAATGGCGTAACATTGTGCTATTTATGTTCCGCAGAAACAAAAACGCTTCAAAACGGGTAAAAGATTGCTCAAAATTATTTGTAAAATGAAGTACATTTGAGTACAATTACATTTATATAATTTTTCATCTTAAAGTTGATAAAAATACCTAAAATCTATAGTGATCGTGCCAGAAAGGTACTACCTAGGACGTCCAAAGCAATATGTTATGACAGCGAAAATGAATATTTTATACTCTGTAGTGTACTTTTGTTGTACTAGACAACAAAAGTACACTTTTTTCATGAATATGTACCGCATAAAAATTAAGGTAATCATCCGTGGTCGTGCTGCATAGCATCACACTTACTCTGTGCCTTTAGACTTTGCCTCTGTCTTCTTCTTTGAATTTCTATATAAAGCAAATTAGCGTTTGATTTTAAATTATCTTGCTTATTAAATTGATTTAATGTAAGCATTTTTGTTTCTTTTATTCTTACTGAAAATCCGTTTCCTTTTATGTGTGAAAATGAAAATTATGTTGCCCCTTTTAGTTTTATTCATACATAATTGATAAATATCAAACATAACGGCTTAGGCATCGAACTTTTGATCGAGAGTTTGCAGGTTTGAACACAAGCCAGTATTGACGTAAACTCTTAACAACTTATAGCATTAAAGGAAATATGATATAAATTGTTACAATACCAAAAATCTTGATCGGCTACTACCCTTACCTATCCGAAAGTAAAAACAAAATACATATACACATTCAAGCATAAAGTACTGTTATAAAAGGATCACCTGCCGATTTTTTAACAAGTAACTACCAAAAAGAAAAAAACGAACAAGTGCGAGTCTAACTCGCGCTCCGAAGGTTCCGTAAGCAAACAAACTTGATACTTCGTTCATCTCGGGAATCGATCCTCGAAAATAATTGCCTGTTTTTTTTTCCAAAATACAAACTTAACTTTGCCGTTCTAAAAATACTCTCTCATGCATCGATAGGTCACAGTCAATTTTCCAACGGCAAAATGTAAGTTTGTAATCGAAAAAAAAAAAAAATTAAGTGATATAACAACAAATTATCGACTTTCAGATTTTGTGCTTTACTTGTGCTGTCAGAGCTTTCTTCTTGCCAAATTTCATGAATCTAGGTCAATGGGAAGTATCCTAAGGGTTTTGATTTACCTGCGAAATATTTAAATTTGTTTAAATCTAAGGCTAAAATGGCCCTATCTTTTGATTGCATTAACTTATTGATTTACAACTTCAAGGGACCAGCGACATAAATATTTGATGTTATTTTCAACTTAATACTTCCACGCGTTTCCGAGTAATGGGGTCTTGACAGACAGACAGACAGACGGATTAAATGACCCGTCTGACAAAGTGATCCGATAAGGGTTTTCCTTTTTAAGAAGGAACCCTAAAAACCATTCGCATAAGTAAGTATAACCTCAGTTTGCTTTCGACCAAAAATTCTTACAAACTCGTTTTAGGGCCATTGACTCGCCTTTGACCATTACAAAACTTGCATCACCATGGTCGCGAATTCAGTAAGACCACATATAAAACATCCATTTATCTTGCAATTTATTTAACGCCCCGTCATACTTCGCGGGGCTTTGATCCCTTTAATTAACGAAACCACATGAATCATTTTGTTCTTTTATTTTCTTCGATTGAATATTTTCTGAAGCCGCGAATATGTTTTTTGTAATACACACTAAATACACAGAGCAAAAATTAGAGTATAAGCAATCATGTTATTTTTGATATATTATAGTAAACAAAAAACCGAGTAAAAATCCGTAAGCTACATTAACTGCTGTTTATGCTATAACAACGAGTCACAATAATAAAGAAAAGCTTTTTCAAAGGTAAACTAACATCGTTCAACACCAATTTACTTTACTGCAGTAATTGCAGACTGATGACTACATACATGATATGGACGAACGAGGCAAAAAAGCGTGCATCAAATAAGAGAAACGTAGTGTAAAACAAAACGATCTCTTTCACAAATGCCTGGACACATCTTGCATGTGTATAAATATATGCGGAATTCATTTTCATTACCAGTCTATTTTCTACAAGTGCTATAGAGTGACGTGAAAATTGTTATCAAAGCGTTTACAGCTTCAAGAGAAATGAAGCTGGTAAGTGAATGGTGTTCGTGTGTTTTAGTGAAAATGGATTTGTACGGATTACTAAAGAAAACCGTAAGTTAGTGCGTAACATGATATTATTATTTTTCAGATACCACTTCTAATTTCGATGATAAGATTAATAATGGACACTGAAGCCCATGAATCATTCACACTTCCCCCACAATTTCAAAGTTCTCAGCCTGGAATATTCTCATCTGAAAAACGGTTCTACTTGCCACCCGAAAGCCACACTGTTCTGCCACAATATTACCCTATGAAAAATTTCAACAACCTTCAATTTCCATACCTACCCTTAACCGTTACAAAATCTCCCATTGGAACCAGTAGTCCTTTTCCGATCCTCTTATCAACAACGCTACTGCCGATGGCTTCTCATGAAGATGGCGACGATGATGATGATGACAGACCGTCTACTTCTTTACCACCATATTTACGAAATCAATACAACCGCACTCAAAGAGGTCCAAACGAACACAAACCGTATAGAAGAGAAATAAGACCAGTACCAAAAGACTACCAACAGCCAATAGATAGAATAGACACAAAGTTACCCGTTCAATTTAATACTAATTCTGAATCTACTTCACAAAATATAGGCATGCAATCTATGTCACCTCGGAGTATAATAATATCAGATATACAAAGAGACCACAACATGGACCAAATGAAGTCCGCAAATTTTATGGGTACACATTACGTCTCCCAACCTGGTGTCTTTATGTCTACAACAGAAACTGCAATACCTATTTTACGGCTATCAAACGAAATGGATTTAGATGGAAGCTTTAGCTATGAGTAAGTATAAGTATTTGAAACTAACATTTCACTAGTTCATCACTCATTACGGTCATCACCTAATACGTTCATCACTCAATACTGGCCTTTATTAAAATTTTAGGGCTTTAGGTGCTGATCAGACTCACTATGTGCAACACAGTCGCATGGAAAATACGGGAGCTGATAAAGAAGAACAAGTTGTAGAAGGGTCATATTCTTATGTCGGTGATGATGGAAAAACTTATACTGTGCATTATATTGCTGATTCAAATGGTTTTAGAGCAAGTGGAGAACATTTACCAGTACCACCACCTATACCAGAAATAATTCAAAGGTTTGTAAAATATTGTTTTGATCCGTTGTCATTTGATTATGCCTAACTCTGATCATAAGGTACCCTTAATAAATTTATGTTTTTTTTTCAAATATATACTTTTTCTATGCATATAAATATTACTTTTATTACCTGTGATATGTTGATGATACCTGTTATTTGTTAAAAATGCTAAAATTTTATTTTTTATTTTAGAGCAGTTCAATTCAACTTAGCAGAAGAACTTAAAAAACCACCGCACTTAAAATCTTGGAATGGAGAAGAAAAGGAAAATGAATTAAGTGAATCCGAAAACCGACACCATTTTGCAATATCACCACCGCGTCTCAGTAATTTATTTACAGGGAAAACTCCCGAATCATTCTCACACAGTTTTTCACAGAGTTCTAACACACAAAATAATTTAGTAGCCGCAGCTAGTTCGCAAACTCCTATTCAAACAGTTGATTTCCCTGATCAAATGCTAAATAAACAAAACAGCGGAACAATTTCGCCACAAATAACTTTTTTGGCTTCACAGGGTGCTCACGTTCCGTCTGTAAATATGCCCCAACAACCACAAAATACCGGTAGAATATTTACTACTGAAAGGCCAACAATGCCTCAGATAGTCAACTACGAAGCGAATATAAAAGACACAGATCAGGATAGTAACAAAGGACTATGGAGGTGGCAATACGGTATTAATGCTAACTTAAATCAAAATATGGACAAAAATCTAATTTCAAGATCATCTGGTGTAGATGATGTAAGTGTTAATTTTAGTGAAATGACCGCAGATCAATACACAAAAATGTTAGAACAGTTGGAACCGAATATGAGAGCAACTTCGGAAATCCCGGACCTGCTTGAGAGTTCCAACAATCAACAACAATATTATGATAGTTTAAATAGTTACCCAAATATTAGCGGCATATTTCAGTATAATAGAAATAATTTCAATACTGTTAATCCTATAACCAGCGAATATTCAACTGCAGGAATTACACCTTCCGCCAAACCTACTAATAAGCAACAACATGATAATTATAACAGAGGTACTGAACGAATCACAAAGGATTCTTTCAGTGAGGTGAAAGAAAATTCAAAACCCAAACTCATAACACAAGATCAATTTATACCGCACAGTCAAATCGTAACACGAAGCTACAATTATGACGAGATTGGTTTTGAATCAAGAAAAACGAGAATCCAAAACAAAAATGCTGATAACCTTAAAATGAATTTGAATGTTATACCTCTGAGTTTTGAAAAAAACATATTAAATAAAACAAATTCTGAAACCAGTAATTTTCAAACAAAACCAAATGGTTATACCACGCAAGAAACATCTACTGCTATCAGTAAAATCAAGTTCACAGATTTTATTGTCTCTGAAGATAGTAAAAACGGATTCAAGCCAATTTTTTCGGTTTCAAAAACACAGCCAAAGCAAATCACCACCACGACTGAAATTAACATAGAAGACATGATGAAAGAAAATATATTTTTAAAGAATATATTTAAAAATAATAAGAATGATCAAGAAACAACAAACAAAATAACTATTGAAAATCAAAACTTGCTGGTTAAACCAATTTCAGAAATAAAAACGGACAAATATGCCAACCCAAAGTATATCCATTATGATTCCAAACCTTACAACGAAATTCAGGCAATAAGCAGAAAACCCATGGACTTAGCTGAAATAATGAACTATTTATCAAGAAACCAGTTTGAATCTACCAAAGTTAGGTCAAAACCTAAGCAACTTCATAATAATTTAAAACAAAACACTGATATGCAATATTTTACTGCTGAAGACAATCAAGAAGGAGCGGAAGATAAAATCAGCCGCAATCAACCCACACCGTATCAGCAAGAACTGCGTGGAGCTATAAAAAATTACAAAGTTTTACAAAGAAATAACGTAATGAACACAGAACATGATGACGTCGATGGACTTAAAAGGAATTTGAGTCCTCCTCCTCTGCAAGTATACGATTTGCCTCCGCTGGGGCGAGCAGGACCCACAATGAAGACCTACCTACCACCAGTTTACGTATAATAATAGAATACAAAATCCTGTGATCCGTGTAAGTGCGTACGTAGTTATTACTTTGTAAATATTTTTCCTGCATTTATTAGACTAAGAATTTTTAAATAAAAAGTAATTTGCGGTTAATTATGTCTCTTAATTAAATTTTACAAAAATTTCAATAACGAAAAAAGAATACATGCTATTACTATAAACTGGTATTGCTACAACACTAGCATATTGTTTAGTAACATATTTTGCAAAGTTTCTCGTAATTGATGACATAAACAGGCCGCATTCGTTGTTTTGAGCGATTTATAAGTAGATTACAGTGTACTTTATTTATTAAATAAATTGAATAAATAACGAAAAAAACGTAACAGTTAAAAATCTTAAGTCTTTGTAATTTTTAATTGTATGTTTCAAATGTACAGTTACATATTCTAAACTATTCATAACTTACCTAGTAATAGGAATAATAGCTTAAACGTATTTGTGTATAATATTTTTTGTAAATACATATTCTCACGTATCGTAATATATAACAATGACAGATAGTCTTTATTGCACACCAAAAAAAAATTATACGGTCGAATTGAGAACCTTCTTTTTTTTGTCGATTAAAAAAGTATTATACAATCTAGAAATATAATATTAAATAACAGTACAATGGGCGGCCTTATCCCAGTCTGCGATCTCTTACAGACGACCTTAGGACGGACTATACTGTATATAGTATGTACTATGCAGTAGGTGTTACAATGAAAAGCCAGTAGACTGACATTATTGCTAGAATCTATCTATTAATACGTGTAGAGAATTCTTTATAGTCCTTTTTAAGGAAATTTGGCGAACGCATTAACGTGAAATTTAAAATACTTACAGTTTATATACACCAGAAGTGCAGAAAGCTAAAATTTTTGAAGAATATATTTTACAAATTTAAAAATTTAGAGAAAATCTGTCATGGTACGTAAGTTTATACAACAACAGTTACAATGGCCAATGAAATAAACCATGGTCGAAACCCCATTCAATCTCTAGTTTTATATAAACGGGTAAATGCAGGATGTCTTAGAAACATTTAAACAATCTTAAAACCTTGTGATATAGCGTAATGGAGTACAGTTGAAACAATAAGAACCGGTTATGCGACTAACGAATAATCAATGAACATACTTAAAAAAAAACTGTAATATTAATTTAGTATATTAGTACATTTTAATGTATTCACTTAGAAAAGAGATAATGTGTACAATCACGGTATGATTAAACCCTCTTTGGTTTTGACATGAAAGTATGTTCATAATTAACTATTATACACAACTTAGAAATTATGTCTTTATCTCACAATGTAAAAGTGTACAGAGCTAACTAAAATTCCATGGCGTCGAAAGCATAAGTAAAGATCGCGTGTGTGAAACGATTGAACATCTCACTGTCCGCATTGAAAGCGTAACGGTAGGAAACTTTCTAAGAAAAGATCCTATTAGATGTTCAAACCGATATCTCGTTAAGACAATAAATCACATCAATGCTAGAGCTCTCTATACATCGATTAGGTATTTCTGCTACTGATGTCTATCTGTGCACCAACCTAACAGAATTGATGCTCACTGAACGAATTTACAGAAGTCGCATATTTCGAGTAGCATAGTCGTGGATTCCAGGTTAAGTGATCTAGGAATATGTTTATAATTATTACATATCACCTTTTATTAGTATGGATATTTGGTTCCACTCATGTAATAGGGCAAGCCTATTGCCGTCAGCAGGTGTGTGTGAAAAAAGAGAGAGTGTGTGTGTGCAATTCACACACGGAAGAAGTGAAAGTTCAGAAAAGTAGAATAAATTTAATTTTATTTATATAAAAGCTTTGGTCAAATTAACACAAATGTGTTAAATAATTAACATAAATTAATCAACCAACGAATTTTAATACGCAAATGCACAAAAATGATACACGTTAACGATACAAAAAGTTGACTATGACGCATTTCCTGAAGGCTTCGTAGTACGCAGGTGCAAAGACACGTGCTAGCATACAAAGATTATAGAAAACACTATATACTCGTATTCTATCTCATTCTCTCGCAGGCTAAATCCTATTTATGAATATGTTTGTCTCTTCTTAGTGTGACTTTTTCGTTTCATCGAATTTTCAAATCACAACGTTCTTTACGTTGTGATTTGAAAATTCGATGAAACGAAAAGTTTCACTTCAATAACGGAAGCTGTCATGTTATTTTCTAATAACAATTGAAACATTAACCAACACTATATCAAAGAGAAATAAATGAATGGCCCTGTGCAAAAGCAATCTGTTGAGTTGTAGCAACCTATTATAAACTCTATTAACTTGTCTCTCAATCCCATTTCTATTGTTATTGTTGGTGTTGAAAGCTTTGCGAGTACGAAATATGTTTCGTTTTCAGAACCTATTATTTAATCTAGATAAGAAGTAAACAAGGTAGAAGAGGCTTGTTCCAAATTTTAACCTTTTACTATCAAATGGTTTTATTTTATTCACATAGTTGTCCGTCGTTTACAAATGCACTTTTGTCTATACGCCCATTTGTTATGAAGCCCCTGAATATTAAGTATTTCCACCGCAATGATTTTTTTATAAAAAAACGCATAAAAAGGTATTAACAGCGCGGTTGTAATTGAAATCAGACACATTATAGACTCGATCTTTATCAAAATTCATCAGTTCAATTAACAGAGCTTTATTCTAAAAACCCGAATTCCCCTTAAAATAAACAACAAAATTGCCGAACTGTGTCAGAACAATCTCATCGAACAGTTTTCTTAACAAAACAGAAGTGCGAATCTCCTGGGCAAAACAAAAGAGAATCCCTCAATGGAAATCTCCGACGAACATTCTTATTATTATTCAAATTACGCCGGTTGCTTTTATTTGAAACTTAATTAAACAAAATCTACCTCCTCATTAAGCATTCTGCTTTTTAAACCTCGATTGTTTTGTATAAATTTTATTTTGACACTCCATTTAGGACTAACATACTTCATTTTAAACTAGATGAAAACCCGGCTTCGCTCGGGGGAAATGCGACTCATAAATTCATAATACACAATCTTTTACAAAATGTAGGTAGATATACGTGTGAATCGGCCGTAACGAACTCAAGTTGGCATCCGAGTGGCCAATATGGCGACTGCCATTTGCACCATTAGAATTTAACAAAATACTCGACAATCCGAATTTTGCGGATATATGTTGTCGACTCGAAATCATTTCTTTTTTATGTTTTATTATTCAAGTAAGGTTTCAATCGAGTCTACCGTACCCCTTGACCGAATTATTAATATAGATTATATCAAAGAATATATTATTTTAATTACATAAGCTAAGATTATATGACCTATATATAATCTAAGTTCATAAGTCATCACTCGTG
Organism: Callimorpha dominula; assembly: GCA_949752705.1. Taxonomy (NCBI): domain Eukaryota; kingdom Metazoa; phylum Arthropoda; class Insecta; order Lepidoptera; family Erebidae; genus Callimorpha; species Callimorpha dominula. The sequence continues at coordinate 8,291,420 of OX457005.1, forward strand.
AATTAAATACTTCTTTTTGTGTATTCGATTTTTGCTCATAATTTTGACTTGACTGACGTTTCCTTTTAAAAAAATCGTACTCACACTTCTCTATAAGATATAAGCAAACAATAATATATTTCACGACTGTTTCGTTATTCTACCCACATTTTCAATCCACGAATATTTCATTCCGATTTCAACCTAAAACTTATTACGTTTTCAACCCACACTAATAAATTTAATTTTTTTTTTCGTATTGTAGCTAAAATACATATATTCAGGTTTTAACCCATCGCAATTTGTTATAGTTTTTAGTACAGACAGTAGAATAATGTTAAACTTTTTAATATGATAAAACTACATAAAATGTGTTTTGTTCGATTACAGGATAAGTCGATATATATTGGCCCCAAGTCTGTTACTTCAGTCGCTAAATTAAAATACACTAAATTTTCTTCATATAAGAAGTAAACCTTGCACACTTAGAAACAAGGTCTTATTTCAAATTGAAACAAGTAGGTAACATATGTCGCTATCGAAATAAGCAATTTATTTGTCGACTAAAGTCTGATACGCTTAAATAAACTTTAATACCACGCCGCTATCCGTTGAATGCCATCTCTTTTGCTCTGTGTTTTTAGTAAACGTCTTCGTAGGTGTAGATTAAAAACACGTCATCCTTGTTTGTTTTGAACAAGTTTTTATACGGCAATTATAGAGCGTTTGAATAAATGAAGACTCTCGCTGCGTGGCAATAAAGTTGAGTATACACGTTGACAGGTTTTATTGAAATTTAGCGGCGCTGAGAAATAGATGCTAGTAACAAATAGACCTTATTACGAAGAATACTAGGTTGATTTCATATGAAGAAATTAAGTCAGGTTTTAGTTTAGTCGAGTGTACAATAGAATCGGCACCATTGTATAATTATTACGAATCTGTTTTTTACTTAAGTTTAAACATACTATTATTTTCTAGTTGAAAATAAGCCTAATATTGTTTTAGTTGACATTGTGATATTTAAATTTCTGTTGATATTTCCGACTTTTTGTTTTTGGAAACGTTGCCTTTTCTATAAATTTTATATTATATTTTTTTTTTAAATATGTAATTGTAGACTAATTGTTATTATAACTACGTTAAATGAGGATTTATCAGGACATGAAATAAACTGTCAGTCGTAGGACTGCGCGTCATAAGTGAAAACACACACTCACACATCTTAGCGTGACGGTCACGCGAGTTCAGTGCTTTTTCCCCGTACCAAAAGTGGCCAACGTGACTAAAGAAGTTTTCACTTCAAAAATATTTTAACCAAATCAATAACATTGTTTTCTATTGCTGACGTTACGTAAACCAATATCCTAGCTTTATAAATAATTAATTACTATTCATTTGGGTTCACAACCAATTTTTACAGTGGGTAGAAAACGAAATTATTGTTGGTTGAAAACGTAGATTGAATACGGAAGAACTCGGACACTATTTCACACATGATATTTGTTTATTCCGCTTTTTAACTATTTAATCATAATTTGTTAGCAACAATCTCACCACTATTCATATAAATGATCAAATTCACTAAATAACAGTAACTACTATGTTTTTCATACCTCAATCAGCACTCAAGTGATCGTTATCAACTTATAATGCATACCTACCCTTTTTATCCCCCTCCATTGTCAGGCCGGCCAATGGCGTTGCATTATCGGTAAAACTAGTCACAATAACAATAATGTCTATTAACTCATATTTATTAAGTAGTCAACTGTTTATCACCTATTATAGTTTGACTCTGTTTTAAATAAAATAAATACGAGTTTTTGATGTGGCAACAACAGATTTTACACTACCAACAGTGATGACCTAAATCTTTTATAATGACTATACTGAAGTATACTGACCGTCGTCACTGAGGGTTGTCACGTCACAGACATATATTTACGTATTTAAGCACAAAAATCACCGCCACTGAAAAACAGTTGTAGAAATATGGACATATGTATACATAATCAAAGTAAGACGGCGGTAAGGGCTGTCGTAAGCATCTACTTATTAAACTGCATGCTGTTCCCCTCTTAGTAATCGGCGCCGTGTGCATCTGCTCAAATTAACACGTCACTGCATATTACCTTAAGCACTTTTAGCTTCACTAGGCTTTAGGGAATTCATATAAACTAACCTTTTGGGATTATTATTGCATAATCGAAAATCATAAGGCGTTAATTAAGAACTTGTCATTTATATTATTGTAATAAAATTATGTTGATGGCTATTTTCACGAACTTAATGATAACTATTATTAAATTGAATATTTTTTTTTTTTAATATGGGTCTTTTTTTAGGTTTAGTTCGTTATATTTTTTATAAAAACACGACCCGCCTATTGATAATAGAGTATCTACGAAAACTCTCTACTGCCATTCCTTTTTTCGTCTCCTATGAAGATCTGGCGACACTTCTCACTGAAAAAAAACTGCAATACGCTAATAGAGCTATCTAACATCAGTCTTCTATTAGGTTGAGATTCTTACACCAATCGCGTGACTTAAATTCAATCAGAAATCTGATGGAAGTACCCTACCTCCTTAAAAAAGTAAGTTTAAATAACATTTATAAGTTGTTTACTATAAAACAGAATTGTAAACTTATGTTAAATATAGCAAAATTCAAATGTTTAGTGCTAAGAAAACAGCACAACGGGCCCTACACAATACTCGGGGCTGATTGCGCCGCGTCTGTAGACTACGTAAATTACGCCGTATATTCGAGCAAACCTTATTTTCTTGACACCGTCGTCTAATCATAGCACAGCCGTTGGTTATATATGAAATTCAATATGTAAAATGCTTTGAATATGAAAAGAAATAACATTTGCCCTTTCATCTTGAATAGTTTACAAAAACAAAATCGAACAAAAGCAAAATAAGATCATGTTCACAATCATCATAGAAGTCTTGATTAATTAATTATAAAAGAAATAACACAAATAGATAAATGAACATTCTTTTTCCTGAAAATACTGTTATGCCTTTAATAGACGAAACGTTAGGTCGTTCGTCATCTCGTCCCAAACAAAATCCGCTCATAGGGACGAGTTGATGAATATCAGAATTTAAGATTTTTTCATTCGTCATCTCGTCCCATTCTTGAAATTCTTTTAAATTTAAGTTTAAGAAGAAACTTTCCAAGGTACGACCTTTTATTTTTATGTCTTATAGTTTATCTTCACGAATTACTAAAATAGATACATATTACAGTAATAGGAAGGAACATTCATAACAAGCACACATTTTAGGAAGAACACAAAAAATACTGTTATCCTAATCCTAACTAATATTATTATTTTTAATTTTTTTTATGGTATAGGGGGCAAACGAGCAGACGGGTCCCCTGATGGTAAGTGACTATCGCCGCCCATGGACACCTGCAACTCAAGAGTCACATATGCGCTACCGGCCTTTAAGGAAGGAGTAGGGGAAGACGGAAGAGGGGGAGAGGGAGTGAGGGGGGAAGGGGAGTGAGAGGGAAGGGTTAGGGCCTCCGGTAACCTCACTCACTCGGCTAAAAGCAATATAATCATTGTTCACTGTCGGTTTTCTGTGAGGCCGTGGTATCATTCCGGTCGAGCCGGTCCATACTTGCCGAAGCGTGGCTCTCTGACGAAAATTATAAATGTGAATGTTAGTTTGTTCGTTGACGCCTAAACTACTTAACCGATCATTATGAAATTTTGCATAAACTTTGTCAGGGGTACAGGAAACCTTTAGTTTTACCTACAATCCCGAGGAATACTTAAACGGATTGACTAAATCTACATTAACGCAAGCCACGCTGGCAAATCCTAAGCTATACTAATATTATAAAGCTGAAGAGTTCGTTTGTTTGTCTGGTTAAACGCGCTAATCTCAGGAACTACTGGTTCAAATTGAAAAAATATTTAATTTTGGATAGCCTATTTATGTAGGAAGGCTATATGCTACATAAAATCACGCTACAACCAATAGGAGCGGAGCATCAGTGAAATATATTGCAAAAACGGTAAAAATTTACAAACGCAGACGAAGGTGCGCTGGTCAGCTAGTCACTACATATGCATTATAAAACTAAGTCTCCTGCCGCGTCTGTCTATCTATCTGTTCGCGATAAACTGAAAAACTACTGAACAGATTTTCATGCGGTTTTCCCCAATAGAGTGTTTCATGAGGAAACCTATATCATGAATCAAAGGTGAATGAATGAAAAATGAATTAAAGGTGTATAATTTGTGTAAATTGGTTGAAATAAGATAATGATTGTTGAAGATGTCTCTACTACTAGTGCGAAAGCCGGCGCGGGTTGCTGGTAATAACAAATTTTGGCTCACTGTCAATTGACTAGTCCACTTAAAAAAACAATTTATTAAATTATACATCACATAGTATCTACCTATCATTACACTATATCACATCGCTCCTAAGACAATACCCGTCAAACACGAGTCTGTATAAAAACGAAACAAAGCAACATAAAACAATCATAAAGAACATTATATCTAGTCATTGTCGATTCATGGTAAACACAAACCGCGACGGAAAGGACATCAAAGAGGTATGTAACAGAAATAGATACACACACACAAAATATGTAAATTCTAATGCCATGAGATCAAAGCAGATACACAGAAGCTGAATGATTTTCACCAAACATATGATTCCCTTTTTGTTCCGTTTTTACACGACTACAAGCAAAAGCTTTTTATTTAAAGGTGCTTTTAGTTTCAACGCTGTAATGAACCCTTCAAACGAGAGTATTTGGTTTTACATATATCTTTGAAGACGTGGTAGGTAGACACTCTTGACTAATATGCCAAACTAAAATCAAAACAATGATATGGATACGCTGTAGCGTTAACAGACAAATAGATAGGTATAGTGTCATAATGTCTGTATCATATATTATGTCTCATCTATGATCTCAAATACATGCTGGTGTATTCAGGATTATAGATGAGACGAAAGACAATAATAATACAGCAGCGCGCTGTCTTAACCACTATTAAGCACAGCATATACCGTAGTAGTTTGTATATTCCCGTAGGTGAACCCAGTTATACCTACATACTTAAGTATACCGTAGTAGTTTGTATATTCCCGTAGGTGAACCCAGTTATACCTACATACTTAAGTATACCGTAGTAGTTTGTATATTCCCGTAGGTGAACCCAGTTATACCTACATACTTAAGTATACCGTAGTAGTTTGTATATTCCCGTAGGTGAACCCAGTTATACCTACATACTTAAGTATACCGTAGTAGTTTGTATATTCCCGTAGGTGAACCCAGTTATACCTACATACTTAAGTATACCGTAGTAGTTTGTATATTCCCGTAGGTGAACCCAGTTATACCTACATACTTAAGTATACCGTAGTAGTTTGTATATTCCCGTAGGTGAACCCAGTTATACCTACATACTTAAGTATACCGTAGTAGTTTGTATATTCCCGTAGGTGAACCCAGTTATACCTACATACTTAAGTATACCGTAGTAGTTTGTATATTCCCGTAGGTGAACCCAGTTATACCTACATACTTAAGTATACCGTAGTAGTTTGTATATTCCCGTAGGTGAACCCAGTTATACCTACATACTTAAGTACATTATTTAATACATTAAAATTATACAACGAACTAATACCATAACCAAAACTAGAGCAAAGCGAAGGCCGAATATCTACATACCAAGTTTCATTAAAATCGGTTTTGTAGTTTTGTAGTGAAAGAGTAACAAACATCCATCCATCCATCCAAACTTTCACATTTATAATATTAGTGGGATTAGTGGGATTACTTGATACTGATTGGGAATACTTGACCGACTGATTCATCAACGCAGAGCCTAAGCCGCTGGGGATACAAACTTGAAATTTTGGCAGTTGATGCCTTTTACGTTGTAAGCATCCACTAAGAAAATATTTTTGGAGATTATACCCGTAAGATGGTTAAATAGAGATAAACGGTTGTATGGAAGTCCGTTAATTTCAAAGCAAGAAAAACCAAATTTAATATACATACTTCTGGTAAGAAATAAACGAACATGTATATCAGCGTTTTTCAATATTTTACCCATCATAGGGTGAATTGGGGTTTGTAAGTTTATATGGGAAGTTCGTCACTTTTGCAGGAAGAATTATGAAATTAAATACTCATTAAAGTTTCTTATATAAAGCTTAAGAAAAACGATAAATTAAATTCAATATTAATGCTTCTTAAAATATAATGTTTAGGAAAAATATTAGAAATAAGTTTACATCTACGCTCGATAGATGGCGTTAAATGTACTCCGTCCATACTCCAGAGTGAGCTTAATGAGTACCTTAGTCATCACCGCAGAAGTCGTTTACAAAAAGGTACCTACTGCGAATTAAAACTAAAGGTTTAAAAAAAATAAACACACGAGCGAAGGAATAAACAGTATTTATTTTTCTAAAGGCTTGTTTATAAACATTATTAAGATGTGTCTATTCTAAAGTCGTTAAAACGAAGCTTCTGTGTCGTTTCTTTGAATTTAAACTGACTCTGACTAATTCTAATGTGTCTATTGTGGTTTGTCACAAGAGTAATATTTTATGTGCAATATGCGAGATTACGTGATATGAACTGTGTTTTGTTATGCTTCGTACCTGCTAGGTACTACGTGATCAGTTAAGAGGTTAAAATGTTAGAGTAACCGCTATATAAGAATAGCGTAATCTATACTAATAGTAGTATACTGGAGAGTTTGTTTCTTTGGTTGAACGCGCTAATCTCAGGAACTACTAGTTCGAATTGAAAAACTCTTTTAGTGTTAGATCGATCATTTATCGAGAAAGGCTATATCACGTTACAACCAATTGGAGTGGAGCATCAATGAAAAATGTTGCAAAAACGGGGATAATTTATTTAATTTAAATATTAATTTACGTTTGGGGGATCGATGGATGATTGTTACTCTTTCACGCAAAAACGAAGAAAGATTATAATCTGGAATAGCACATAGGCTTTTTACTTCCCTGAAAATGTATGGTTCCCGTGGAATAGATTTCACCGAAATTTCCACGCGAACGAAGTTGCGGACAACAAACAGCTGGTTCAGTCGGAAACATAATTTATCAATAGTTTACTTGTCCAAAACTGGCATAAAAAATAATCTTTATAGGAATCGTTTATAATACATAATAGTTTTTAATAATATTATCAGTTAAAACAAGACCCTATTCTCCTTTATTGGCTGTTAATCATTAAAACCGTTAGGGTCCTCAAACGATCAAAGTTTGCCTATAACGGTTATTACCAACAAAGGTTATGACGTAATGTGGGTTTGCCGTGTCGAAGAATACTTTGAAGAGTTGAGCACATAACTCCGCTTTTCATATCTTGAGAAACGACGTAAACAAACATGCTGTAAGAATGACCCAATTTGCTTTGTTGTGGATCAGGAACATTTTTAAAGGGTTTAAGCAAAGGGATTTGCGATGTGTGGTGAGTTTTACAACATTCAAAGAAACCTAAATGAGGTCAGATTTTGGTATTGGTAGGTACAATCTACACAAAAGTCGTTTAAAACTTTTAAATTTGGAAACACCTGTATACAAACGGATAAGTTTATTTTACAAGACTATACTTTATGTCCATCAATCTACAAACTAAATAAATGATAAATGAATTCCTAAAGTAACAATAAAAATATACACCCAAAAGATTCACAGTAGTATTAAAAACTATTTATACGCCATCGTAACTCCACTTCAACAACCTAGACGTATAATCATCACGTTTGCAGTACATGAAGAATGAGGTCTAAATCAAGGCCTCTTTCAACTCTGACAAGTTAATAATTGTGATAACTATTCATCATGTCATTTGTAAGATATAATTTTGAGAATGAAATAGATCGTCTGTGAAAGATGCCTAATATTCGTCCCACCTATAGGTCAGGTCAGGTCATTCATAACTTCCCGCGAGGAGGCGGCGTCCGCGTGTGCCTGGACGTCGCTAATTGACTAATTGAGAGGTTTTTTCACCCGAAGGTGGTGCCCGCGCTTTTGCGGGCAGGCGCCAGGGGGGGTCCGGATGTCTTAATAAAAGCTGTTCCCGGATCCCTCCTATTTAAGGCGCAGTACGGCACACCGTGTGGTTTTAGTCGGTTCGATTCCGACACACCGCCCCATCGTAAACCCCGGTGGGGTGACGGCCCGAGGGGGTTTCCACACGCACAAAAAAGGTCATTCATAACTTAGATAAATATACCTATTGAAGATTTGAAATTTGAAGTAATTATCATATTAACTTTTTCATGACATTTAAATTGAAATAACTCAAGTTTCAGAACAGAACACGAAGTTGCAATGGACCTTTTTTTTGGTGACGAGGTGGAAGATCTTCATGGACGTTCTCCGCCCTTCGGGAGGCGCAAAGAAGGCTGTCGGACTCTTACCAACGTCTTCCACTACTTGCCTATGTTCGGTGGACCTAATAAAGTCTAAATGCTCTGCTGCTTAGCTACCGAGTTCTCATCCCAGTGTGTCGAATTTTTAGTATACTAGGTAACCTAACTCTTACGAATAAAATTAGGGGGCCGCTCAGGACTGCGGCATTGCAAAGTCCATAGTGATAGTGATGCATTAACTCTAGGTGAATAGGTAGGTACTAATTAAACGCTTCGCACTTGGACATTGTGACTAAAGATATAAGAAATAGAGTTTACCTTATTTATATTATATGTACCTATTTAATTCGAAGCTTAAAAAATCTTTTAAATAATTTTGAGTAAGTATATGCCTCATAAACAGAAAGTATTTTAGAAAAGAAGAAATAATGTGTTAAATACTTTAAAAGATGTTGATTCACAACATCTTTTAAAGTATTCACTGCTTATACTGTCAAGTCTTACAAAGTCAACACAAGTAAACAAAGTCCTAAACGCATGACGAGTATGTAGCGACATTTCTCCTTTATCCAGATTTAGCCCGGGATTTACGGCAACAAACTTTACCAATATCGGAGGAATCAATTCACACGCCCTGTTTAAACAAATGCCAGACCAAACTACTCTCTTTGTATATCTAACTATAGTGGCATCCAGGGATTTGCAACATTTTGGAGAGACGTTGCCAGAAAAATAAAAGACAAAACTTATTAGAAATGTAATTTAATATGTAACTTACTATCTAATCGGTTTCTAAAAATAAAAAAACAAATGTTTTAAAGCTTAAATGAGATTGACTGAACAAGAAAAATCGTTCAATGACTTCTTGAAAAACTCTCACGGGTTTTACACAGTTACAGTAAGTGCTTATTATCTTTTAAGGCGCACATAAACTTCGTAATTATAGGTTGCCTAACCGCAATTGAACCCACCAATAAAATAAATCGAAAGACATTCTTTTTTTTAGGTTTAGAATCTAAACGTCCAATTTGAAAACTCTTCTATCTTTAAATAGACCATTTATTGGGAAAGATTATGCTACAGCATAATCTTGTTGTAATAACTGAAAAAATGATGCAAACCAAACGGGATTTATAAACCAAATTTATTACGTAATTGTAATCTTTTACATTTCTACGTGACATACTTATTCGCTCTCATCATAAAGACGGGCACATCATAGAGATACACTACCTTTGTTTGAACATACACTGTCTACCTCTTATCGACTGTTGCTGGTAATTGTTATCTCCAGAACACGGTAGATGTGAATTTTTGCCATAAATTGTTCATCTGTGTAGCTTGGCAGTATCGTTTGATCGCTTTCATTACTAGATCCGCTTGGTGACCACTGTGTCACGAGCCGGGCATCCATTATACCGATACATATCTGCCATTTTATTTCAATAACCACGCCTTAAATTATTTGAACATAACTGAGATAACCCATAGAGTGGATCACGTAATTCGTGACACGTTACGAGCATGTTACTGTTTTAAAATTCAGTAGCATAGACAAAAAAATATATAACATCGAACCATAAGTGAGTACATTATACGTTAAGAAAAAGGAGTTAGGGACGCAACATAGACTTTATCGCTGATGTCCTTCTAAAAGGTTAAATGCTTTAGGATTTGTTGCGAACATATTCTTATGTAGGATATAGTTTATTGCCTTATTTGAAATCATATTCTATTTGTAGTCATTACGGTTATTTTATGAAATCTATTTACGATAATCTCAATAACATAAGGTTTTACTTAATCCTATGATCCTGCAGATTATCCAAAATTTTAATTGATTTATTTTATAAAATCGCGTTCCACATTACATACTGAAAATCACTACATTTTATAAAACAAAGTCCCCCGCCGCGTCTATGTCTGTCTGTTCGCGATAAACTGAAAAACTACCGAACGGATTGTCATGCGGTTTTCACTAATAGACAGAGTGATTCATGAGGAAGGTTCAGGTGTACCCGTGCGAAGCCGGGGCGGGTTGCTAGTGACTAATAATTGTGTAAATTCAAATGTTCAAAATGCATGATTTGGTCTAAGTCAGACAATGCAACCTTTTAAAATACTGTGAAAATTGTTCTCCACTTTTATTAACGGTTTGAAATTATTTTATAATTTACAAATCAACATTAAAAGTGCATGATTTGACACCACTACCGCGTGACGCCATGTCTTAAAATTACCTTCTAATGAACCTATAGTTTTGTCATGTGAGAAAAGCTACAGATTTGACTTCACAGTCATATACCCCATTGACAGTTCTACTAAAAGGTGTCTCAATAAGAGTGCACGATTTAAATTTCACGCCATTTTTTTCGATTGTTCCGATTATTAAAAAATGAGCGCTACACAACTGAACACCGCGTTATCATTGGGAAAACACATTACAAAAATGCAGTGACTGTGAATGGCATTCGATACAGGAAACAGCTAACGGAGTTCTTGTGGCCTCAACTGGTTGGTATGGATCTGAACGACATGTGCGCACAAATCGTGCGATTTTGGCGGCCAATTGGCATCGGAATTTCGGGAGATGATTCGGTCTGGAAATCGTTGCTTTGATAAATCGATTGTTGCGTGCATGGTGTGGTAGGTGGCGCCATCCTGCTGAAACCACATGTCGTTCAGATCCATACCAACCAGTTGAGGCCACAAGAACTCCGTTAGCTGTTTCCTGTATCGAACAATATCGGAACAATCGTTGATGCCAGCTGTCGAATATCAGAGCAACCTCCAAGGAAAAATAATGGCGTGAAATTTAAATCGTGCACTCTTATTGAGACACCCTTTATAAAGTATCTTCTCCCACATAAAATCGCAAAATGATGTCTTACAGTATTCAAAGGTCCTATCGTGTACTGTGGGTATAGCAACTTTCTATGAAGATCCTCTCAGCTTCGTTGGCAAAATGTTTGTGATAGTTGTATTGCTATTATAGATTACGGTATCCTCGTACTGTCAGTCATGCTCAACAAGTAGTTTAAAACTTAACTGAGCGCTGCATATAATATTATCTACGTATTTACGGGAATTAACGCGATCACGAAAACATACCTCTGAATTCCCGTAAATACGTAGATAATATTATATCATGGAACGCGAAAGTTTAAAAGTTAGTATGAGCGCTGCATGTTGTACGCAGTATGTATAATGTTTTAGTGCGCAGGTGTTATATTATGTTGTTGTTAGTCAGAATGTATTTAGCAGCAGTTTACTTTACTGCAGACACGAGGTGGTATAAATTAGGAATATTTATATCGTGTTGTAGATAACGGGGCCGTTTCAAGATGAGCTAAAAAAATAAGAAAGTTACAAAAATAAAGAAATAAAAATATTATTTTTTAAATTACTATTCGAAACTCGTCAATTTTGGGCACATTAAATTTACACATCCAGTCCAGAAATATGCCTGCTTATACGGAAAATGATGAAAAATTGTTTAAAATCTTTGAAAGTTAATTATCTAACATAATAGGTTTTTGAACATCCTCATACATACGTATGCAGGTAAAAAGGTGGAGATGTTTAATCATGAGGAGTAGACTAGTGAAGAATAATATTTAGGTACTTATATAATTATTTAAACTGGAATTAGCACTATCAATACCTATTGACCTCGTATAAATAAATTAGTACCTGGGAGGTGGGAGACCGAGCTTCGCTGGGTAGCTTTTTGTAAAATCGTCATTTTTTTTTAGTTAAATTACGTTTTCACAGGAAATACAACTATACAGTTGAACTTAAAATGCAAAACTGTATGTGTCTGTATACAAAATTTTATCAAAATCGTTAGAGCCGTTTCCGAGATACCCGCAATATAAATACATACATAAATAAATACACACCTACAAGGATTGCTTGTTTAAAGTAAGTGCATTTGGGTAGCAATACAAACGTAACCGCGGCAATGAATTGGGCTTTAGACCATACATACGTAGATATTATTGCCTAAAGTATAATGAATGGGGTGACTCAAATTTATGAGTTTACACAAGTCAGTGTACCTATTAATGCAAGTACACTGGGAGGTCAGCTGACTGCTCGTTTGCCCCCTATACCATAAAAAAAAGAAAAACCAAGATTAAGTTCTAGCTCTGAACTTAAAACGCTATGTGTTCAAATTCCATTATTGTTTTCTGCATTAATACTATGAAAATATTTCCTATATTAGATAAAAAGATTCAGGATCACTAGTCATGTATAAGTTCCTTGAAAAGATTATCCAGATTAAATTCTGATCTCTTATATCACAATGCATAAAATACTGCTTACGATAGAGTTTTCGACATTAATCACATCTGTGAGATTATCACTGCTCATTTTTTGTTTCCTAGTCGATTATGCAATCAGATTATGTTAGATTATGCTGCTTTACGCGACACGAAACAAACAAAACAAATACAAGAAAAATGTCCTAGATTGTGAACCGAGAAGTTCTTGTTTGAATTTATTTACTCTATTTCCTTAACTCTTTTTATTCACAAACTCGCATACCCATACGGTAGAATTCATGAGAAGTCTTGTTAGCGATAACAAGTCAACCAAAACAAAAGTAAGCTATACATGGTGTTCAGTTGAAAGCTGAAATAGGAATATATATTTTTTTTATTAATCATGTCACCTTTAGAGCAAAAAGAAAATTTATATTGAAAACTGATTTCAGAGCCACTTCACTTAGGTATGATTATTTTACATATGAAAAGGCTACTGTAAAACCTAAACCAATTCATTATAACAAATCTTAGAAGTAAAGACTTAGAAAACAGTTTTTTGGTAGGGCCGAACCCTTGCCCTACAAAAACACTGTTTTCGTTCTAAAAATAGGCTACTTGACAATGCTTTTAGACAAAGTTTTCAAAATAACGTACAATTCTAAGGAAATACTAATTCCGTTACTGATATTATAAATGATCATCCTTTATAAGTGTATTAGCGTAGGTAGCCAAAAACTGGTTAGGTGGTAACCACGAAGATAAAATCTTTAAGTTCTGAATAACTACTAAGACAAAGTAAATTATTATCTTCTAATGCTCATGAACTTGAACTGAGTTCGTGTGAAAATTTAAGTTTTTGTCAGCTTAACGTGTTACACTCATAATTACAGGGGTCAACTAAGAAAAGCTATATCTAAAAAAATCCAGAAAGGTTTGCTAAGATGCTATGTTTTTTTTTGACACACATGAACAGTTTTGTTAGTGACGCTGATATTAATGAAAACTTATTGACTGATTTTGAAGTATCATTGATTAAATGCAGAATCTAGTAATAGCGACGGTAGCATAATGGCTAAATGATAGACTTGTAATCGAGTACCTAGTTGCGGATTCGTACCCCGAGAAATAATAGAAAAAACTTTGTATAAAAAATCTGTAACATTACTAGTTTCTAATACAGGTAAACAGAACATACCCCTTGGTAGATCAATCAATGATACTGAATCCAATTAAATATTGATTAGTACCTACTCATTACATTTGAATTTTAGTGTCTGCAATATTTAAAACTTTAATTAACAATTAAAATGTGAATTATCTTATTATCCCATGTCATAATACGAGTACATTTTAAAAGCAAGAATGTTTTGAAGGGTTATGTGAATATAGATAAGCCTAATTTGAATTGGACGTTTTGATTGAGATTATGATAAAATAACACGACGACAGCCACTGAAGCTGATAGCATCTTAAATATTATGCCGACCGACGGCGACGGTCAAACCATTAGCTATCTGATTAAATAGGAAAAATATATAATACATTCAACAATAATACAACTTATTGCAAGTTTAAAATTTGATACAAGTATGTTTATTTAATAGTGAATGTTTAATGTGCCATAATTAAACATTACTACTGACCACATATTCGTAAAACTACTATAGCGCCCATGTGTTTGACTACACGCGTTTGTAGCTGTTAGCTCTGCACAGTTAAGTTGACTGTTTTGTGGTTCCTTCTAGGGCGTCGATTAATTAAACGCAGTACAACGTATATGTGTATGTATTTGTGTTTGACTGTAAATATGTTAACAAGTTTCTATGTAAGGTATAATTACTTATATTTAATTATTGTGTATTCTTCCTCCTAGATTCATATAATTTTAATAATTTACTTAGCTGAACTTGTGCACCTATTAACTGATCTATAAACAAATCCATTGCATCTGTCCATCTTAAACTTGTCTGTAAGAAATCGCAACTAGCGATAAGACCGCCATTTTTTTTTTTTGTAATATTGTAATTTGTTTTATGGTGTACAATAAAGAATATTGTATTGTATTGTATTGTACAACAGTGATTAAATCCGCGATCCGTGTACTAGTATTCCAACTTTGCAGTGCAAAAGCGTTTCGGTATTCTCCAGTTTTGCTGCTGCATTGGTATTTCACCCGTTTTCCGAGAGACAGAAGAGACGAAGTACAAACCAACTGCAACTGGGTAGTTGCCTATATTTAAAATAAATTATTTTATAGTCTTCATGAAAATAAGTCTCATAAGAGAATTTGAAACATTTGATTAATTATTATTTTCACTTTTGTTACAAAATTCTGGTAAACTATTCCAAAACTTTTACACCATTCTTGACGGCGATAGCATGCATTATGTACATAACTGGCCATCGACTGACCTGATGGATTAGTGGTTAGTGACCCTGACTGCTGAGCCACAGGTCGTGGGTGCGGTGGGTAATATGTATGTATTTAGAAATATATAAGTATGTTTATCAGCAGTCTTGTTACCATAGTACAGGCTGCCTAGTGTGGAATCAGACGGCCGTGTGTAACATGTGTCAAGTTATTATTATTAGATATTATAACTGAAAAAAAAATACACTCAAAGCGTAACAATATGGTAGAAAAAGCAACCCTACGAACCTTGCTCGTACCTAAGCCGCTAAGCATATAAACTACAATGCGTACGGCACAGGGGTAGCTGCAATGTCATCACTGCGATTAATTAGTGGAAAATGAACATCCCACCGACTCGACATTTTCAATTACTACGTATCCGAAACTGAAGTTGATTACAGTAGGCCCGAAGGGAATAGTCGAACGAGCTATAATACGCATTTTGCAATCGAGTTAAAAACTAGCGACACGAATCATGAATTTAACAGCCATTTAACAAATGATTTTCAAGGGTAATAGCTGTTAAATAATTTTATACTGTCACCTGTGCTCAGCATGGAAAAATATGTAAATTTTTCTGAGTAAATTCATTGAATTTTGAACAACGTTATGGTGTCGTTCTAGTAGTTTAAATTTTTTATAAAAAAAAAGTTCTTGACTGACACGATTTAAGAATTACCCTGCTAATGTGCAGCGTCACTTACAATTTTTTTTAAATAACACAATAATGTACGATTCACAAGGCATAAAAAAATAACATCATAATATTGAACAGCGTAATTTTTTTTATTGATTGAAGTAAGACAGAAATTTACCTGGCGATATATAAGGAAACATTTTGGTAAATAGTAAATAAACTGAGAATTAAATGGCCAGCTGGTATTTCTGTCATGGTGGCATCTCCAGTCACATGAAATACAGGATATTCGGGTACCCCGGCCTCTGAGAGCTACTGCAGTCTCAGTCCCGTGCCTCATCCGAGACTTGCGGTATACCTTAACCTAGGTTTCTCTCCCTACCCATTTTTACTTAGACAAATATACCTTTTTCTTTCTTTCCCGTCTTAAAACGACTACATTCAAGAGGAGGGATGCGGTCAGGCAGGCAGGCGATCATAAAATAAACCAGCCAAAACCCTTTGCAATTTTACACATTGCGCCGGCCCCCCGGAGGGCCCGATCGGCCCGGCAGGAAAGATGATGAGAGATGAGATCAGTGAAATGACTAGTTTAGAAACACGGTATAAGTAGGAGCTATTCCAACGGTTAAAGACAGAACTCACACAATCTTCTTCGAGACTCGTAAATCACCACTTTTATCATCCCTCTAAGACGTGTCAAATTTCAATGTAGAAAAAGTGTTTAGCCATTCTTTTCATAATCAATACGGGTTTAACGATTGATTCTCTACATAATCAATACCTTTTGCAGTAAGGATATTACACAGACGTTATAAGAATAAAGGTTACTTAATTTATTTTAACTTACGAGCTGTAACATATTCATATTTAAAATATATTTTGTTAAGAATATCACGGATAAATGTGATCATGCAAACATGTTTTTATCCCAACTTTTAAACTTTTGCGTTCTATGATAAATGATAATATTGATAATACAAGTATTACGTATTATTACGGGAATTAACGCGATTACGTATTTGTTGTGTCTTTATCCTTTCCTACCAAATCCGTTTTCAATAGGTACTTAAATAACATGCTCATTGCCGCATCCTTGTTGTAGTTCAAGCGCCCAGGTGGAAAATATCCTGACAGACAAATTTAATATCACTAAACTCAATCTAAACCTTCACAGCTAAAAGTCCACGCCACTGAACAAACCCACAAACCAACCACTGAAATAAAACATGAAACTTTCACCTGCTTTAAAACAATTTAACGGATTCAAACAAGAATAAAGAACATAGGTATATGTACACTATACTAAACACATGTAAGTTTTTAACGGCCGTTGAATACTGAATGTCCCAAGTTTTCTCATAACGAAAGTGCGGCGCATGTTTTAAGCCCATAGTGAGCTACAGTTTTTATAGACTTTTACTTTTACAACTGTACTCCAGTATGCAGCCTTAGCTTACACTAGTAGCTCATAGTTACTAAATACATGCTTAGAATATATTAATAAGATATGAGTTAACAATGATAAGGTTATGAGCAGCGAGCGAGCAATGTTGTAAACGGTATTATTCTATTATAATGAAAGAAAATGTGACACAGGTTGATGCAATGCGTGGTTTGAAATAAACTTAATTTAATGAAGAGATAGAAAAAGGAGACTTCCTGAATCTTGATTTAAAATATATGGACCATATCTTTTAAATCAAAATTCACATCTTTACTACTTATTGAAACTACTTATTGAAAACATCAGCGGAGAACATCAAGAAAAATCATACAACCTACCTGCACCACATTTCATGTTGTCAACGAGAGTTCGGTATTTTTGATTTTTTTTTAATTTTATGTAAGAATGAAAAATGCAGCGGCACGAATCCTGAAGGCAAAATGTCTTGTTGGTTTGATAGCTGTAGTCAATATCCAGCTAAAATATATAGGTAATCCGAATCATGCAAAAAATATCCTTTTATTGCTACCAATCTTCGCTGGGGATATTCTAAATTCTAATTATCTTCTTACTACTCCTCTCCCTAACAATACAACCCTGTATCATGGTTCTCTTTAGGTACTATCGCCTATCGCCCAACTCAATACTACCAACAAAGCTGAAAGAAAAGTGACAAGTGAATCAATTTTCCGCGACGTTTACAAGGTCTGGCAGACTTTTATAGGTCTGGCGGGCACATCTGGCGTGTTCGCATTAGTATGTTGATGAGGCAATCGCGATCACGACGGGGATAACGTGATTTATATAGCCGACAGGGTTGTCCTTGTGCAAGGGTAGATTCCTATGTAAAGGTTGCAATTTTAAGAGCTTTTTGTTGAAGGTTATATAAGATGATTGTAATGACATAGAAAAGTTATTAAGATAAAGAGTTCTATTTTATTTAAGGTTACATAATATTTACTTCTATTGCCCACAATATAGCACAAAGTTCCAATTCTGGCTTTAGACGACAGCCGATTTGCTGCTGTCTGACTGCTTGATATTGAGCTGAAAGTGAAGCTAAAGGTAATGAAATCGAGCCGTGTGCTTGTTTGTTAATCTAGTATATAATTTTCTGTAAAAAAAAAGTATCACCGACTTCAATGTACTTTTTAGTGGAAAGTAGATGTATTTTGTTTAAGTATAATATGGGTATAATAAATAATATGGACCAACTAAACGCACTGCTCCAATGAGGCAGCGATGTTTCGGAGCAAACGAAAACATCATCGATGTATACAATTTTTAGATATTTGTTGATTTTAAGAAAACCTCGACTGATTTCAATAAAATTTAAATGGGACCTGGGAAGTATACCCTTTGAAATAAATAAAGAATTTTCCAAATTGGTTCAGGCGTCTTAGAGTAATCGGAGAACATACACAAAAAAAAAAGATTCCGACGGATTGCGAACCTCCTTCTTTTTTTGAATCGGTTAAAAAAGGGTAGCAATCAATCTTAGGCACTGTCTCCTGGAAAGCGGTCACCTTGGTCACAAATTTGTGACCAACTTACACACATATTAAGCAATTAAGCCATAGGCATTAAGGCCGCCTATAACAGTCAATAGTGATAAAAATTATACCTTTTAGGTAATTACGTCTTCATCGAGACAGCCCTACAGAAATATTCAAGGGATAAATTAGGGTCGTGTGTCAAATTTTTCACGTATTTTCTTTCGATAGCCTGTCGTCGGTGACCACCAGTGTAATTGATAGGACAGATGATATTAATGTCCCCTACGCAACGTGTGCACACAATTTATGTTTCAATACCGCAGAAACTACGTCGCGCCCCATGTCCCGGAATACTCGGTAGCAATTTCAATACAAAGTACAATTTACAATGTTTGATTTTGAAACACCTGGTTACGCTTCTATCAGATATTGTCTGACTAGATTTCGGTAATAATGTATAAATCTTGTCATTATACTGAATCAATTACATAAAAGTAAAATAAACATTTGATTCGTAAATGCGTCGTAAAATAAGTGAGTCACATGCTTACATTGAGTTCTATTAGAATCGTAGTAATTAATTTCCATTTAATGACAATGTAATGAAAATAAGAAAATTAGTCTATACAAATAGATAGAGAGACTGACAGACAGTAAGTCTTGTTTACTATCTTACTGATATAAAAAGTATATTATAATTTTGAGTATTTCATTGTCCTTCCCAAATGTCTGACTGCGGTGCGGTGACCGGTAGGAGTCGTGGAGCTCTCTAAGATGTAGTTGAGTTCCGTGATTAACAACTCATCTAATCTACTGGGTGTCGTGACTGGTCAGCTCCCATCTTGTTTACACATCGTTTTAGGGGATTTTGTTAATTGCGCTAATAAATAACCAACAAGATTATTTCGTGGTTAAAGCGACATCTGTGCCCACTTGAGAAACTTACTGCAACAAAACTAGTTACAGCGCCATCTTCTGAATTTTCTACATAATACATTGTATATTTGACACTGTTTGGTTTGAAAGAGTTCACTAGATGGCGTGATAACGTATCTTTTTTTAGTTCATATCACGAACCATCAACACAAATATTTATTTTATTTTGATTAGTTTGTTAAAATAATAATCTTACTATGATGAATTCTTTAGCATATTTTTTTGACTAACACAATATTTGACCTTAGGAATGCATTAACTGTTACACTTTGTAATAGAACTAAACCAGACATTATATCCTGGATGATGGCTTAATCATAAACAATAAAATTCGTTGGACAGTAGTAAATAAACTGTGATTTATAATGTTTGCTCCTGGTAGTTGGTGCAAATAGGTCAGGGTTGGATGACGAGAATAAATTGTGTAAACTGTGTTCAATTACCTCCTCTAATTCTATGAAGTTAAAAAAGGTTATGAATAATTTTCATATCATTCGTGATTCATTTGTATTGTAACTAATATTCATTTATGAGTTTATTCCTAGAGCCAATCCGTTTTAACAAATTATCGAATTGGTTATACCTATTTAAGTAACCGCGGTTTTAATAAAAGTCGGATAATCTCTATCTGGATTCTGGATCTATGTTTAATACAACTACGATGGCAAACAAGCACTAGGTCCAACCGATAACCGATAATTATAAACACTGTCAAGTCCAGTTGTGTCAATCACGGTAACGGCCCGGCCCCATCCCTTATTGCCGCTCCCCAGCCACAGATAAGATAATAGTTACCCCTAGCTGTGTATCCTGTGCCCATTCTTGCTTACATTTTAGTCATTTTTGTCCTCCTACTATACCTACTTCCTATTCATACATATAGTCTATTTCTATGCCATTCTAAACGTCAATATTTAACCGACAACATGATTTGTAAAAACCACATTTCCTAGATAAAATTGTAGATTGCTAACACAATTTTGTCCGAACGCTGTGTGTATTGCGGCTCGGAAGTTCAATAGAAAGCTCTATAAGGAAAAGCTTTCTGGCAGACTTTGTAAAGTGGACCCTTTGTGAGTAAGAAAGCTCATCTAGATAAGTGGGTAACGCTTTCATGGTTGGAACGTCGGAAGGATATCATACAGCATGGCCTTGCCGAGTCGACACTCAGCCGCTCTTGGACTTTTCTAAGGACTCGATTATAGAACGATGGAAAGGATGTTCTAAGAAGAATTAATTTTGAAACCGTATTTCTACATAAAGTATTATTTTCGTGAAATATTGTCGGTGTGATATTGATTTACTATTTTTAGAAAAGTTTTTCTTTAAATTGCTGGTTAAATGCCAATGTGTGAGTAAAAAAAATGTGTTAGGTATAGGTAGAACAGAATATTCAGAGCAATTATTTACTCAGTACACCAAAAATACATTTTGACTTAGATTTAGAAGGTAATTACTTTATCTGCCACTAACCCAATGCTATTATAAGTACCTATAAGTAGATATTAAAATTTATTTCAAAAAATCTAAATTCGACTTATCAAAAATTAAACTATAAAGGTTGATAACTCAAAATAACTTCAATAATGCTTGTAAAATAAGCCGCAGTTATAAAAACGTGAAGGACGTTTCTGAATAAAATATGGGTATGTTGATAAGTGTTGTTTTTTTTGTAATCTAACATCATACTTGTAGGAGACGAGCTTTCGGAAACTGTTAAAAAATCAGTATAAAGCCCAAGAAGAAATATTGGCTTTAGGCTTTAGAAAAAGTATTTTTATATCTACAAGTAAATAAGCAAACAAACATACGGACAATGGAAATTAATGTTAAGTGGTGTCTGGTGCCTATAAACATATGCAACATAACGTCACTTCACTCATTTCTCTACCTCCACGCATAGAGCAACCCTAGACAAGATACTATTTTTTTACATTAGATAATGGTGCCACAGAGCCACCATATCGTTTTTTTTTTTTCAAAACAATTTGTAGCCAGTGTCACCGGGGGTGATTTGAGGATTCAAACGATACTCCATATATCAAATTATGCAATGTCGTGAAACACGAATCCATCCATGAACAATGACAATATTACACTCCTTTTGGGCAGTCGTACTATAAAACAGGCTTAGCGCTAGCGTGATGCTGGAACAACAGTCTTCTATAGAGCAAAAGTACTTCCTCAATCATCAATTTAAACTGAAATCTTCTATACATACTTACATTCAATATTATTGTCAATATAGCACAAAGTCATGATAATTAAGATTGATAAAATAATAGATAGCTAACATGATTCGTAATACCTATGTGTAATGTACCTACTTTATACAAGGAGATTTATCAGTAGTTTATGATTATGACATAAACGGAAACCAAGCCATAATAAACCTGCAATAACTCTACATATTTAGCGAAATAGCCTTATATTTCACTAAGTTACATAGTTTCTTTTTATTTTAAAGTTTCATATTATTGACGAAGTTATAGTTCGGCTTTACATCTTTCTTTTCGACACATCTCACACACGGCCGTCTGATCCCAAACTAGACAGAGCCTGCACTATAGTAACCAGACTGCTGATAAACATTCTTATATATTTCTAAATACATACATATTATAGATAAATTACACCCAGACACAGAGCAAATGATCTCAGCACGAGCTCATCACACAATTATTTGTTCTAGGTGGGAAACGAACCCACGACTTCTGGTTCAGCAGTCAGGGTCACTAACCACTAGACCAACAAGCCAGTCATTAAAATGTATGTTTAACGATATTTCCTTCATCTATGGATCGATTTTTTTTTGTTTGGAGATGTCCTATTGTCACCAATTCCGGAGCTGATGATAGTATCTGACGGTGGATTGAATTAAACAATTCCAAAACCTGTTACAATATTTTTATATTCCTTTTTTTTTAACGTGTGGACCACGGGTCGTCACCCCAACGGGGCTAAGCGGTAGGGTGGTATGTCGGACTCGAACTGACTAACCACACGGAGTTCTGTTACAGTCCATATTACCAAGGCCTCAGGTGTAGCCTTGCAAGGAAATCCCTGTGAAATCCCTTGTAGTTACTTCTATCTACATCAAATGTGCAATGGTATTTTGTATGATTATTACAAATTTTCCAACAGTGTCTACAAATAAAGAAATTACATAATTATTCGTAGATATTGGTCCCAATTCTGTTACTTCACTCGCTAAATTAAAATTCACAAAATTTTCTTCATATAAGATGTAAACCTTGTATACTTCAACACAAGGTCTTATTTCAAATTGAAACAAGTAGGTAACATATGTCGCTATCGAAATAAGCAATTTATTTGTCGACTAAAGTCTGATACGCTTAAATAAACTTTAATACCACGTAGCGAGAGCCGCTATCCGTTGAATGCCATCTCTTTTGCTCTGTGTTTTTAGTAAGCGTCTTCGTAGGTGTAGATTAAAAACACGTCATCCTTGTTCGTTTTGAACAAGTTTTTATACGGCAACTATACAGCGTTTGAATCAATGGAGACTCTCGCTGCGTGGAAATAAAGTTGAGTATACGTTGACAGATTAAAATGAAATTTAGCGGCGCTGAGAATTAGATGTTACAACAAATAGACCTTATTACGAAGAACACTAGGTTGGTTTCATATGAAGAAATTAAGTCAGGTTTTGGTTTAGT
This sequence comes from Callimorpha dominula, assembly GCA_949752705.1. NCBI lineage: Eukaryota > Metazoa > Arthropoda > Insecta > Lepidoptera > Erebidae > Callimorpha > Callimorpha dominula. The sequence goes on from OX457005.1 coordinate 8,314,692, forward strand.
CGAGTGTACAATAGACTCGGCACCAGTATCGGATTACGCGATCTTATAGATTTAAGTATATAATGATGCCTATATATGTATTTTCGCAAGTATATAGATGCTGGTCTTATTAAGACTTCATCTGTTCACTACTATTTAAAGATTACTTAGAAAATTGACCCTTACGTGCCATTATAGTGGCGCTGGACAGAAAATTGAGTATTACGTTCCATTATAGGTAGTGGCGCTGGATAAGAAAATTAACCCTTAACCACACTACTGGATGACTATTGCGGGCAAGATACGAATTTAGAATAATAATGAAAAGTGACGTCATGGATCGATTGTGAGAAAAAATGATATGGCAAAAAAGGGAGTGAGAGCAGATATGACGCGCGATAGGAAAATATGGGAAGAAAAACTCAGCTCTACGCTAAGTATTTAAGACATGGTCTTAAATACTTAGGGTAGAGCTTATCCATAAATATGACGTAATCATCTTGTTGAACACCTTTCAGCTGTCACATTCCGTTTGTGCATTTTAAAGGAACTTTCCATTCAATAACGTATCCTCAGAACGCAACGTGAGACTATAAAAATGAGTGTATAGAATAACTTGTTGATAAGATTTTATTTTTTATTGAGAAATGGCATCTATAGGCGTTTGTCTATTATAGATTGCAAGCATCAGTAGGTAGCTACCTGACGTAGGCGTTCTAAAAGAATACATGTTCAATCAATTTTACCACGTAAGCTGATAATACATGTACAATTGCACATATGGTCTTATCACTTCAAGGCAGCGTCTATTCCGAAAGTCAAAAACATCGTTTATGTCATCTGCTCAACGAGATTGAACCATTTCGCACCCTCAGTAAGTGCCTTTTGTTGCTAACGAACATGCTTTACGTTGAATGCGGAGTATATTTTATTAATTTCTTCAATATTAATGAAGTGTTCACCAGAATTACAAGTATTATCGCCTAAAGCCAAGCCAAGCCTAAATTGTGAATTATCATTTGTCATACAACTCTGTCTATAGACTAACCTGTGAGCCAGAAGCAAACTCTTCAGCAGGAGGTTCCCTCCTAAATCTCTCAAACTTGAAGCTGTTAGATCGGTAGAGTTCGTTGTCCTCCCTCGAACGACGACCGCGACAGAAACGACGTGTTATCGACGTATGCCTGCAATTATACAAAGACTTTAAAACAATTACATTAAGTGTTTATAGCTACCCTTACTTAGTTAGTACTAATAGTTAAGCATTTATCTTAAATGGAGGGATTAACAAGAATACTACTGGTGTTCATTACGTGTCTGTAGGGGGCATCCATTAATTACTTGAGGTGGTTTTGGTTATTTTTTGACTCCCCTCTTCCCCTGGTGAGATGTCGTGAGATTGTTCAAAATGCATACGTTCACGGAAAATAAATTGTAGTAGGAGCAACTGCGGTTGTAGTCCCATTTACTCCACCATGTAAAGTAGTAAGGAGACTCTCCCTACCACTTTACATTATTATACTATTTTAGTGGAGAAACATTTCTTATATAATTTAACCCAGTTTTCTCGCAATTTTACACTGTGATATCTGCCGAGGCCCCTCTCTCCGTCAGGTGAGATTGGGTGACATTTGGCTCGCCCCCCCCCCCCCCTCCCCAAACGCCTCACGGAATTAAAGGACGCCCCTTAATGTGTGACCCACTTCGCTAGTGTTCCTTTAAAAAAAAAATAAGGAAAGGATCTTAATGGCATTATAGTACTCATCCTAGGCATCGCTTTCACTACCTCTGTAACATCATCATACTAATAATCGAGGTAAACCTACTGCTAATTCAATCGTTCAACTTGTTAAACGGTTTTAAAAAAATACTAGTAATGCGAGACTTTAGCAGTCTTAAAAAAAATCTGCGAATGTTTGTTAAAATAGTACTCTACTTTAACCAACATTCGCTCAGACTTTATATAATATTCTTATAGCATATTTGTCATCGAATCGAAACCACCTCAACTGGAAAACTCGGTCTACAGAGTACCTGGAGCGGATTATTTTACGTATGTTTTTGCTGTGTGTAATGTGAAGAATTAATGCGTTATTTGCACAATCCGGTGCATTCACTTGCGGTAGCATACATGACATACATATGCAAACACACAAAAGAACAGATATGATAACATATCTACGAGTTGATGAACTGAAAAAAAAACTTATTTGTTTCCTGTTTGTTAAGTAAATAGTCTGTCGTTGATTAGACACGTTACTAACAATTGTTTTGTTTAAGCACACTTTACGTAACAAATTATAGTTACAATATAGGGAACTGTATTCATTTCTTTAATCAGAATTTCTGGCAACTGGGTGATTTACCTAATGTGCCCTAGCCCGGTAATGGGGCTGCCACCTCAGACCTTCTTGGCGTGTTTGGTTTTTTTAAAGGTAGGTATCCTCCCTAGTGATGAGATTCTGTTTTTGCCTTTCGCCCTGCATCCTTAGCTTAACTGCAACTTGAGTGGGTGCATGCTCTCGCGGGTGCATGCCCACGTGGGTGTGTGGCTGCAGCAGGTCCCAGCATAGCAACATAATAGATGGCTGCTTGGACTATATAGATAACGCTAATGATGATCATTACATCAGCGATTCCCACCAAGACCATGCCCCGACTTCCCAAGCCAAAACATCGTCAAGACGTGGGGCGAAATTAAGCGTGAAGCTCAAGATCTATCCTGCCGTGGTAATTAAGACGGCAGTAAGTCAGAAGACGCTTCTTCTCGACTTACTACTATCACGAATACCACGGCAGTAACGCGATATATGTTTACTGCAGACGTCCTCTGCCCCATCCAGGAGACATAGGACATTAAGTCAAGAAAGTCAAGAGGGAATTACAATATGTATATAAACAGTACCTCAAAATAGACTTCTAGTAACATGGGTCAGCCATTTACTACTAGTATTTTTGCTAATCCGTCCAATGAGGTCAAAATGCTTCTGTAAGAAGTGGGTTCGAACCAAACCCAGTTCAGTCAAATATAAGTTCGAATATATCAATATTGGTGTACGCATAGTATTTAGAACTAACGCCTTTTAGCTTGCACGCTTATTATTATCAATTATATCTTTATATCCATATTTCTTCTGTGCGTGTGTATGTTCTGAACGCCTCCTAAACGGCTGGACCGATTTTAATGAAATTTTTTGTGTGTCTTCAGATGGATTCAAGAATGGTTTAGATTTACAATTTGACCCTGTACAGGAATAATTTTTTTTACGTTCCGGCAGAACAACGTCTGTCGGGTCCGCTAGTATCTGGTAGTAGCCTGTTGGTCTAGTGCTTAGTGACCCTGACTGCTAAGCCAGAGGTCGTGGGTTCGATTCCCACCCAGGACAAATAATTGTGTGATGAGCACGGTCATTTGTTTTGTGTCTGGGTGTAATTTATCTATAATATGTATGTATTTAGAAATATATAAGTATGTTTGTCAGCAGTCTGGTTACCATAGTACAGGCTCTGCCTAGTTTGCGATCAGACGGGCGTGTGTGAGATGTGTGGAGTTCTTATTATTATTATATATATGTATATCATTACTTGTAAGACTGTTTCATCAACGCAGAGTCTAAACTACTGATTGATGGCTTGTTATTTGGACATTTCACCCCTAAGGGGGAAGAATAAGGAATGAACGGTTGTATGGAAGTTCATCATTTTAAAAGTAAGAAACACGAAAGTTTATACCTACTTCTGGTTACAAATAAATTCACTTTAATCGTCTTCTTTTTAATTTACTTCTAATACGGTGAATTAGGGATTGAAAGTTTATATGTAAACGAAGTTCGTCACTTTTGCAAGAAGAAACATGAAATTCAATATTAAGCTTAGCTATCTTATATAAAGCTTAGCTTAACTTTAAAGCTTAAAATAATATAAATAAATTTACATCCACGCTCGATAGATTTCGTTGTGTGCTCCAGAGTACCTAAGCTCTGCTACTAGCTTAGTCATTTTAGCAGTAACTACTTAGTAATCTGTGATTTTAGCCCCAAAAGGGAACACTACCACATGTTACTACGGTTATTAAAACTGAAGCTTAAATAGGTAATCATAAATTTTAAATTTAAAATACTCGAAAATCCCTTCCACGATAAGATAAAAGCTTATGATGTTCGAACGGCTGAACAGGTTTTCTTTAATTATATCTAAGAACACTCTCGATCAAGTCATCTTTCAAAGAAAACAAAACGCACTTAAATCGGTATTTTCGTTTGAGAGCTATAACTATACTTGCAGACACACAGACACATCATATTTATAACACCCCTCTTTTTGCGGCGGGGTTAATAAAACCGGACAAACGCGGGCACCGAGGGTTCCCTAATGAAACAAACTTGTTGTACGTAGTACATCCATCTCGGGAATCAATTCCCAAAGATTTTAGCCCGTCTTTTCCGAAATACTAACTTAACTTTGCGGTTCTAAAAATACTCTCTTATACATCGATGTACGACAAAGTCAACTTATCAACCGCAAAATATAAATATATATAAAATAAAATGTAAAAACAATTTTTTTATGTGGTAATAATGATTATAGGATTTTTACTTGTGCTGTCAGTGAAATGTTCAAATATGTTAAAATCTACGACTTAATAGCAGTATTTTTTTTTGTATTATTATACAGCTTCAAGGGACCGCTGATATAAGCTGATGTTAATTTCAATTCGATGCCTCCACGGATTTTTTTTTTTTTTTAAAGACAACTCCCCATTAGGAATTACTCCTGTGTCGCGGTGAACTTTACAAACAAACAAACAACGGACACAAAGAGCTCGGGTGGGAATCGAACCCACGACCTCTGGCTCAGCAGTCATGGTCACTAACCACTAGACCAACAGGCCAGTCATTCTGGGGATTTCTGAGGAAGAGGGCCTTGACAGACACACACACAGACGGAAAACAAAATTATCCTATAAGAGTTCCTGTTTTCCTTTTGAGGAACGGAACCCTAAAAATAAACATGCAAGCGAAACCGCGGGCAACAGCTAGTTAATAATAAAATCATATACATACATTCCCAAAATGTAATTACCCAATTGTAATTATAATTCGTTTGAAAAAAGCTGCCCGTGAGTATCTTGGGAGCTTCCAATGCTCTACAACGTGGGAATCGAACCAATTTTTTTTTTCGATTAACTAGATGATTTTGACTGGCTTGTTGGCCTAGTGGTTAGTGACCCTGACTGCTATGCTGCATGCAGGTCGTAGGTTCGATTCCCACCTGAGTCTGGGTGTTCTTTGTGTCCGTTGTTTGTATGTTTGTAAAGTCCCCCGCGACACAGGAGTCATTCCTAATGCGGGAGTTGTCTTTTATAAAAGAAAAAAATATATACATTAATTGTTTTCACAACTTATGGAACTTGAATCTGATGTCGCGTCGCGATCCTGATCGTCTACTAAACATAACTAATGCCTTTTTAATTATTCATATGCATTATAATAGCATAGGAGGCAAATAATTATGATAGCACACGATAGTGAAAAGTACTTATTATCACGTGCGTATTATGTACCTACTTATCTATAACTATTGTATTTTTCAGTAATTATCCTACACTTAATGATATCTCGTAAAGAATAACGTTATCTATCCGTATTGTATTTCCCACAATTTTTTTTTGTCATCAATCACTTCACTACATATTATAAAACAAAGTCCCCCGCCGCGTCTGTCTGCCTGTCTGTCTGTTCGGGATAAACTGAAACTACTGAACGGATTTTCATGCGGTTTGCACGAGTATACAGAGTAATTCATGAGGAAGGTTTGGGTGTATAATTTGTTAAGATTTTGTGTAAATTGATTGAAATATCATTGATTGACTTAATAAGTTTGATAGGTTCTTTACACTCGTTACACTCACATATATACACAAACATTAGCAAACAAATATGGTAAGATTTTAAGATTCCTTATATTTCTGAAAACAATATTATATTAAACCTCTTACCAAGATATTACCAATTGTTAACTTAAACATGCGTAGAAGTTTAATCAGAATATATATTTTAGTCAGAGTATCGCTAATATTTTAAATACCTCAAAATCACTCCCAATTCAACTCCATGTTGTATGTGTACAATTTGAAGAATTCACGTCAGACTTGAGGGAATATAGTGTTCTTCTTATTAAGTATCAGTATCAATCAAATCTGCAGGACGATGAAAACTGAGAAAACTGTAATTCACGCAATTAATTCATACAAGTCCATTTCAAACCAGGAGTTTTCCGCCAGTCGAAATATAACATTACAATATATTTTGTTTGCGAAGCCGGGGAGATACTAATTACCATACCAGTAAGATACTAATTTCCTTATTATTTCCTAGCTGTAGTGTGGAATCTATTCCACGGGAACCGTATATTTTTTGGGGATTATAATCTATCTCTGTGCCAAATTTTATCCAGATCCGTTCGATCGTTTTTGCGTGAAAGAGTACAAACATCAATCCATTCATCCATCCATCCACAGAACTGACTTATTCTCAGTTCTGTACATCAATCCATTATCACAAACTGTCTCTTTTATCTAATACCTTTAAACGAGCAATTCTTGCATATATGTATCTATCTATATATATATATATATATATATATATATATATATATATATATATATATAAATATATATATATAAATATATAATCTGAATCTCGGAAACGGCTCCAACGATTTTGATGAAATGTTGTATACAGATACAGTTTTGCATTTTAAGTTCAGCTGCATACCTGGGACCTCATAAAACAAAATTCAATGGAGGTTCACAAAATTATTTGCATTAGGTACCTACCTGCGCATTTTGATCTTCTTAGGCAATTCCCAATATTCGATATATTATCAGTACGTATTTCATATCTTTTGAATACAGGAAAATAAGTACATCTTATCAAACATGTTACGTAAAAGTATCATTGTATTAATGACGCATGAACTATGTCTTATGAGATAGGTAATTTTAAGTCTTTGATTATTATGTTATTCAGGTGTTACAGAAGGGTGTAGTTAAATTTACGTAGCGTTATGTGTAGCCGACAAATAGTTGATTTAGCTTGAAAAAAAATTGTTTTTGAATTTTTTTTTCTTCGGATAATGCTTTTCGTAGTGTATGTGCACATTTCTGAACAACACATTATGAATTTTCATCTTCAGACATTTTCAGAAAAATCTGGACATATCATCAAAACCCTTGGTATTAAATACCTATAGTTGCATTCGTGTCAGCCCTCTCTCATACGAAATATGAGCTTTATCGGTCAATTTTCAAGTAAAATTTTTCAGTTTCAAAATAAATTTTGTCTATTAAAAATCACGAATTTTCATAAAATTGTTAGCGATTTACGTTATTTACGGTCTACTTTACGACCCTGAAATTTGACCACACCTTTCTGTATCAGCCTGTATGCCTATGCCTGGTGGTTGGAATTTCGACCATAACTCATTCACATTTAAATGTTTTTTATCTTGTTAACCTGTATAACAGACATTGTATAGGCTTGCCGTGCCATGACAGGTCAACATAATTATACACTGGACCCCTGTAGCTTTTTGTAGCAATTTTCACATATTTTTTAAATTTATCCGACTAATATTATAAACGTGAAAGTTTGTGAGGATGCATGGATGTATGGATGTTTGATACTCTTTCACGCAAAAACTACTGAACCGATTGCGATGAAACTTGGTATGTAGATAGCTGGAGACCTGGATTAACACATAGGGACTTACGCAGGTGTGACACATATTTTAAGTTTTCCAAATTTAACATTTGTCCGTGCTCAAAATTTACTTAAAAACGGGTAAAAAGAACTTCTTCTCATAGATATATGTATAGATTATAATAAGGACAAGCCGTACACATTGCATTTAATATCTTACTAGCTTTTGTGGCGACTTCGCTCGTAGTAGGAGCAGGAGGTAGGCACTTATATAATACCTTCTCCCACATCTGGCAGATGAAAAATTCCACGAAATTAATCAGGCTTTTTGGGATTATTTGTTTTAATTAGGTATCTATATTACTCCCCCGAAATCTCAAAGTGCCTCAGGAATATTTTTTTGATTTGTTTAATCTGGTTAAAATTTAAACTTGACTTTTGACTTAACTCTATCCGACTTAATTATCTCCTGATTTTGAAATATCCTATTTTATTTAAAAGGGTATGCTCACATATTTTTATTTTTGAAGTCAAATAATTTCGCAAAATCACCACAGAAATAATTTCAATTTGTTTGGAAGGAGACTGTCTTGTACTCCATTTTTCATCTTATTAACATAATAATAATCAATCCAGCAAGCATACGACAACTAATTCAAGCTGGCTGAGGCTACTGCTCTTGAGGGCAGGATAGAGTGGGTCCTGTTAATACATCATTTTCTAACACAACAAAGTTCAATTTTGTCCCATTTTGTGATACTGATTAGGCTACAAATGATGATGCGATTTCATGTAATCCTACTGTTTTGTAATGAAATACGTGCTGATAATATATCGAATATTGGGAATTGCCTAAAAGGTGAAAATGTGCAGGTACCTAATGCAAATTTAATAACCTCTAGGGAATTTTGTTTTATAACGTCCGTTATTTCTCACTGACACAAAGCAGGGGCTACTCCGCCATGGCTATTGTTCTGTCGACGTGCCCATAAAAAATCTTGTTGCCATAGCAGTGAAATACTCGTAGTTTTTTGTTAGGTTAAAAACAGTTAATCAAACGTTAACTTCGTTTTACATCTCACAAAATAAATGACGCAGTGAAAACACTGCTTGAGTTTCTGATATAATCTATTTTTTATCTGTTTTTACTTAGTTTAAAAATGATCCGTTTTGGATAATTAACTAAAGATGAAGATATCTATCTATCTTTAGTGAATTTGTTACATACATGATATTTGTTTTCAAGAGATCGTGAGTCTCTAAAAGACTACACGCAATTTGAACATCAAATCGCTCAAAGTATAGCAAAAGATGACGTTATCAAAACACAGGTGCAAACGCAGACGACGCGACGCGACGCGAGGCGGCATTTAGTCGGTGGTGTTTGATAAGCTGTCAATACAAACATATAGTAGGTACGTATAGTTACCGAAAGCAAACTTTTGCAGAAACACAGTAATGTAAAATTAAATTAATGTACAAGGTGATTCCCAACCACTACGACTCAATTAATAATATTATCCTTGACATGCTAACCGTCGACTGTATACATTGCTATGCGGACGACAGTACCGAGGATATCTACTATAAAGGCCGTACCAAGAACCCTCGGGCAACAACGCCAAAAACCTCTAAATTATTAATTACAACTGTGTAATCAAGGCGATAGAACTGAATCCAATTCAACACTTCTTTTAAGGCACAAATACTAAGAAAATTTAATTTACCTACTGTAGCTTTAAAGTTCCTAGATACGTGACATATCTTACTACAATGCAAGGGTATTGGTATCCGTGGTATTGACATTTAAAGTGACGTGGTAGCGTTCGATTCTGCATTCGATTTTCAAAAAAAAAACGAGACTCAAAACGTATTCTGTTTTTAAAAAGTAGACAGGGTCAAACAAACATGATAGTAGTAAAGAACATTTCCTGTCCTGATTTGCGTTCGGTTTTAAAATAAATACCACGAGACTCAAAAAGTATTCTGTTTTTAAAAAGTAGACAGGGTCAAAGAATCGTGATAGTAGTAAAGAACGTTTCCTGTCCTGATTTGCGTTCGGTTCTGCATTTGGTTTTCAAATAAATACCACGACACTCAAAAGGTATTCTGTTTTTAAAAAGTAGACATGATCAAAAAAACATGATAGAAGTAAAGAACATTTCCTGTCCTGATTGATGTACTCTACATAGCAATAGGTACTACTTACACCCTTAGTCACTTTGGGACGTAATATAAACATCGCTAAAATCAGGATACACACATTTATCAACCCGTTCCGGAGCAGTCTCTCGGGAGTTATTGGCGTGACGATATAGGGAAGGATTTCCTTAAGCGTGTGTGTAAAGCTCTAACCGTGCTACTTGAAGTTGTGTTTTATATAAAATAGTTATATTATTTATGCGATATCTCTCACTCTTATTTACAAAAGAAAAAAACTTAAAATGTATGTAATGTCCCCTAATGTCTTGTCTCCTGTATAGTAAATTACTCTCATGTATCAACACTACATATATTATAAAACAAAGTCCCCTACCGCGTCTGTCTGTCTGTCCTGAAAAACTACTGAACGGAATTTAATGCGGTTTTGACCAATAGACAGAGTGATTCATGAGAAAGGTTTAGATGTATCATTCGTTAACGTTTTGTGTAAATAGGTTGAAATATAATGATGATTGTTGAAGATGTCTCTGTACTTCACGTGTGAAGCCGGGGCGGGTTTCTAGTACAATATATTTTAAGTAAAAAAAACATTTCAAATGAATTCCAAGACTGATCGAAAACTCAAGCAACCATACTTCAACTTCATTTTGAAGACACATCAAAGAAGTATAAAATTGAGGTTTTTGTTATCCACACTCAGAATAAAAAAAGCCTCAAACCTTGTTCAAAAATAATAAATAGTAAATAGAAGAAATATTTATAAAAATCTTTAAATATTTCACTGTTCCTTATATAAGTATATTCATCCGGATTCGAAACACAAGTAAGGTTCGAAAAGCATGGCAATAAAGACTTTCGTGCCCCGTTAAAAATAATATACAATAATCGTCCATTGTTACAGTATATAATATATTATAATAGGAGTCGAACATTTACCTTAGGAAGGATAAACGAGTCCCGTCAACGCGTCGTAAGTAATAAATACTACTTTAAAAAAAGCTTTGATGTGCTTTTTTAAATAATAAAAAGGATGTTCTTTCCCCGAATTGTTTTTTTTTCTGTTTTGTACATTGTACATAAAATGTCTATGAAAACCTTCGGTCCAATTTAGAACGTCTAATAGTTTTAGTTTATTTCATGGCAGTTACGAGGGTCTCCTGCCCCAGTGTGCGACGTAGATAATTTGAAAATGAGAAAATCGCGTATCTTAAACTAGCGTAAACTTTTCCACCACCACGATATCAAGTTCGATTAGTCATACAAGAAGCGCCCATTCCCGAATATGATGCATAGAATAGACATCAAGTCCTTCACTTTATTTGTAGACGACGAGAGAAAGAAACAGTATGATTAGTAATTTAGTAATAACAGCTAGCTTGTTGTCGCCACATTAAAAACTCTTATTTATTTTATTAAAAATAGGGACGGAAACTATAATAGATGATAACACAGTTCACTATTTAATAAAAATAAGTTAATAGATATTATTTTGACTGGTTATACCGGTAACGCAATACTATTGGTCGATGGATAAATATTAACAAATTGTGGGATTATAAAAGGGTAGGAATATTTTTAGAACGATGGACTTGAGTGCAAACAGAGGTACGAACAACTTGGCAGTTGCTGTTAGTTAGTGATTTTCATAGTTTATATCAGTGGTTTTGAGACTGTTTCTAACAAGCTATAAATGGTGACACTGACATTACGCCCGCCACCCATGATATCGGAAATGTCCACAGGCTACGGTGACCACTTTCTATCAGAGGAGTTATAGGCTTGCTACTTTATATTATAAAGTATAAACCATTAAATGAGGGGTATGATAGCAAAGGCGCCCATGTCCTAGGAAGGCCAAATTAAGAAAAGAAAAACGGACAAGTGCGAGTCTGACTTGCACACCGAGGGTTCCGTAAGCAAACAAACGTATGTTTATATAGATAGTACATCCATCGCGGAAATCAATTTTTGAAGATTTTTGACAACACTAAAAGATTGTTTTAATTTGGAGCAGTAGTTCCTGACATTAGCGTAATCAACCAAACAAAAAAACTCTTCAGCATAAAATGCTAACAGCTTTAGGAAAATTCGGGATTTTTTTAAACAGAATATAAGTATGTTTATCAGCAGTCTGGTTACCATAGTACAGGCTCTGCCTAGTTTTGGATCAGACGGCCGGACGACGGTGTGAAGTGTCTCAAGTAAAAAAAAAATTTATATAGTAGCTCAAATCAACTACTATGCAGTTACGCAAAACTGCTATACGTTCAATACACTATAATTTAAACTTAAAGTTATCCCACTAATCCCACTAATATTATAAATGTGAAAGTTGATGGAAAGTGAATGGATGGATGTTTGTTACTCTTTCACGCAAAAACGACTGAACCGATTGCGTTGAAACTTTGTATGTAGATAGCTAGAGACCTGGATTAACGTATATGGTACTTTTTATCCCGATATTCTCACGGGATCGGGACTTACGCAGGTGAAACCGCGGGGCGCTGCTAGTATGGTGTATATTTTTATGATAGTGTTATTTAAGTTTAAAAAACTAAATGGAAGAATTCTGTCGATCTAGGAGAAAAATCTCTAGAATTTTTTTTTAGATATTTAGAACTTTTCAAGAAAATGCAATGATGAATATTTTCACCATTCTCATAGCCACCTATCAGTAGATATTATAATATGTAATATTGAGCATAGGCGAAAAACACACACATAGTAATAATATAATCCTTAAGATAAAACGAAAGGACAACAAAGATTTAACGTGTGATTAATTAATAATATTGTTGGATCTTATATCAGAGTTAAAATTGTTAATCGTTCAGTCTGCGTGCAACATAATGTCAGCTTATAAGAAACGAAGTTCCGCGTCAATGAAAAATTTAATTCTATAATCATTCAGTGCGGTTCATAATGCATTTTAAAACAAACAAATTACCTGTCGGTGAACGCAACAACATCACAAATTTACATAAGTCAAACTAGTCATGTTGTGCAACGTACCGTATTGCAGTATAATGAACTTAGCTGATAAAGTTACTCACATATAATATTTCCAATGCAAATAAGCTAATATTACCTAGAATCACTTGAGTGTAAGGGCCATTGTATGCCGAATATCTTCAATCTGGCTGGAGGGCGTCGCTTCTGCTCTGTACGGGGCTCCTCGACAGGAGGTGTGTGATGTCTACTTCCAGAAGATGCTCTCGTCCCACTTCTGCGACGCCTCCTACGTCTTCTTTCAACCAGTATAAAATTATCCCCGTTTCGTATAATATATGACGAGCGTAGAGTCGATTTCTCCTCACCCTGTCTTTGTCTAATCAAGTCAGCTGTTCTCAGTGTATGTATGTTCTGATATTCAACCTCCTGGGGTGCGGATGACGGCACTTCTGTTGTGGTGCTAGTCCCGCTTCCATCCCTCTTCTTACGGGAGGAATGGAGACCAACCCGACGCCAAACCTTTTCCATCTGTATTTGATGTCATCCCATTATAATTCTCACTAATTGTCACAATCCAAAAGCTAAGAATCACTTGTTACTTAATTGCACACATACAATGTTTACTTAGTCAAATGTTTTGTAATAAATCCATATTATTCACGGGTTTTTCACAAAATATTCTCACTTATATATTAACACAAATGATTCACTGGCCAATCAGCCGTTCTCTATCATTGTTCGGGCTGATAATAATTTCAAGAGGGTTAGAGTAAGTCAATCCTCGGTCAGACATTTCGTAGTTACGTCCAAATCACTTATATAAATGAGTATTGTTAATTTCTCTTATTAAGACGTACTAGGTTAGTAGAATTAGGGGAGAGAATAACGTGTTTTTTGACATGGCACTTGCACAGTCCCGGCCCTAACAGGGTGCGGGTGCAAGCTTTGCGCATGCGCGGTTCCCCTCGCCCGAAGCCCTCGTATGCCCGAAGCTCCAAAATGGCGGACCTCCGACCCCTTCCTTTTATCGAGTAGGTATCTAATTTTACCGGTATGCATTTAGTGTCAGATACAATGCATGACTAGATCTAACTTTATTACTCTGTCAGCCTGATTAACCTGACCCAAATAAGCCCATTTCAGTTGGACGTGGAAGCTAAATGGCATTTAGAGTTGGTTTACCTGCCTTCATATTAATTCTAAGCTTTGTTTAAGCCATGTAGGTATTGAAATTAAAAGTGTTTGTTGAATTATTTGTTTTCATAACGCTTGTTCAACTAATTGTAAAGAAAATACATACTTCGAAAAATAAATTTTTACAAGCAATCAGTCGATCTGCAATGAAATTCTTTGTTATCTACTTTTATAACATTTCGCGGGACAATCTTTTTGAAAACAAATCCTAAACTTATTTTATTCGTTTTAGTAAGTATATGGCTTAAATGAAAACTTGTTTTAAAAAAGTGTTATTATTTTCTGTGTTTTAGTTAGAACGTCTTAATCTTTTCATTTCTATCAACACATCGTTATACCAAATCCTGTATCGTTCGTCGATATTACGAATCTATTCATCCATCCATCAGACCATATAGGTCTATAGTACTCGCTAAAACAAATCCAAGGAGACCAAACACGATGCAGTAGTTGTAGTTGTTTAGTTGAAGTTGAGTAGATAAGACGTGCTAATGGTCACCTTAGGTATCCATCCATCAGACCCTGGACATCATCTAGGTCTATAGTATTCGTTAAGACAAATAAAACGAGCCCAAACACGACGGAGTTATATTGAATAGATGAGGATTTCCACCCATATATATTATACAATACTAGGGTCCCGCCCTGGCTTCGCACGCACGGGTGCAATATAGATACTAATATGGTGAACAATTATTGTTCACCATATTAGTATTATTATCGTCATATTTCAACAAATTAACACAAAACAATATTAAACTATACGTATAAACCTTCCTCTTGAATCACTCTATCTATTGATGAAAACCGCATTAAAACCCGTTGCGTAGTTTAAAAGATCTAAGCGAGGGACAGGCGACGCGGGATGCGACTTTGTTTTATAACATGTACAGATTATTGGAATGTCATCAGTGACATAAGTTCAAAATTTCTGCTAAATCGGTTGGGCGTAACTGGTATAAAATTCAATTGGAAGATTTGACTCATACTAATTACAAGCTTGTTAGCAAAACATTATTTTGTTTAAGAGCGTGCATCGGGTCAAAACGCACGTTAGCATGCGGACAACTTAAACAAAATTCGTGTACCTTCTAAAAAGTCTTGTTTGTTTTTTATATTCTCATTACCTTTTTGCTGCCAATGTTATGTAATACTTGGATGGATAGACTTAATACTTTGAAATAGATATTCTAATATCTAAAATCTACAAAGGTCGGAAATCGTTAGATACTTACTCCCTGGCGCCAGGTGCGTCTTGCGAAACGGTACAGTACTCAATACTCAATACTCAATACATTTATTGCGTTCCATAATGTGATACAGATGTCAAGCTTATAATTAGGTTACAATTATGGACCCTGTCGGACACAGCACAATGCTAGGAGAGGACTAGTACTAGACGTACTAGTCCCTTACCGCCGCTTCTTTGACTTGACGCACATTAAATAAGACACACTATCACTCCGGACCACAGAAAGGACCGTAGTCGTGCGTCAAATTAGCTATAGAATAGAATAATCTTCATTGTACACCAACGACATATTGCTAAAAATAAATACACAAAGTGAATATGTACAATTGACAACTTCATCAATAAAAATCTTTTTAACAAAAAATAAACCGACGAAAAGAACCAAAAAGCAAAAAATTAATAAAACTTTTAACACTCGAGTATTGAGCTTTTAGATAAACTTTAAAATTTTTATAAACTTATTTTAAATCGGCGCCAAATAATAAAATGATTAATGGCAAACGAAGCCACGAACAAGGATTGTGCAATATAGGGGTGTAATAATATTGTAGCACTCACTAAATCAAAATGACACCTTAAAATAGCTTTTTACTAACTGCATAGGTTTAATAATTATTCGTGTTATGAAAAAAAATGTCTATTTCTTTCGGCTAACCTCCGAAATGGCTATAGCGATTTCGGGGGGACTATATACGAGTATAGCAACTACTCAGAAATCTGTGCTATTACTGATGTTTATTCCCCTAACCCGCGTGGTTGTACTGATCACGTGTAAATCACGTTAGAAATATATATATATGTATGTAAAACTGTTATCTTTATTAAGTACCACTAAAGTGTTAAACAATCATACTGTTCTCCTGATGGTTCGTGGTCATCGTAGCGTATGGACGTATGCAACAAAAATCAAGCAGTTGGAACACCAATGTAGAGACATCATTCCACAATATTACAAACCCCGGAAGAAAGTGTGTTACAAATAGCATAACACACAACCTCTCTGGTTTTAAGGTGAAGGGTGAAGGGAACTCTAATTTAACACCGCTTGTGAGTTCGAATTTGTTTACAGTCATGTCTGAGTCATAAGATTGTTGATACCGTCGTTCCCTCAGTTGTGTGGTCGTTCGTTGTCAAGACGAACTTGGGACTTATAAAATTAGTCTTTGCTGCTCAGTGAAGCAGTATAGTATTATATTATCTGTGGTGAAGCACTGGTTCGGTCTGTTTGAGCACCGAGCTATTTGAAAGTCAACTTTACCTTACTAACCTATTTTACCTGACAGCTAAGCAACTCATCACTTGAGCATTTCAGGTATCAGCACAAAGGATCATAATACCGTTGCAGCGTTGCGCGTTGGTTGGAAATGGCAAGAGGATTGAGAATGTCTTGGGATTGTGGAACTACAGAAAATGGAGTCTGCGTAACGACGAATCCTACTAATATTATTAACGTGAAATTATGTGAGGATGTATGGATGTCTGTTACTCTTTCGTTCAAAAACTACTGAACCGATTGCGATGAAACTTTTTATGTAGATAGCTGGAGACCTGGATTAACACAAAGGCTACTTTTTATTGAGATATTCTTACGGGATCGCAACATACGCGGCTGAAACCGCAGGGCGCTGTTAGTACACAATATATGTTTGTCTTAACGACTTCTGTGGCGTGGCGGTAGTGCATTCGACTGTGATAGCTTAGGGATTGCGGGGTTGATTCCCGCTCCGTACAAATATTTGTATGCATGAATATGTATTAGCATTGGTCTTGGTGTTTCTATCCTACTAATATTATAAACGTGAAAGTTTGTGAGGATGTATGGATGTGTGGATGTGTGGATGTATGGATGTATGGATGTATGGGTGTTTGTTACTCTTTCACGCAAAAACTACTGAACCGATTGCGATAAAACTTGATATGTAGATAGCTGGAGACCTGGATTAACACATAGGCTACTTTTTATCCCGAGATTCTCTAGGCACCGGGACATACGCGGGTGAAACCGTGGGGCGCGGCTAGTGTATGTAAGTATTTACAAAAAAATCTTTTTGACAAAAAATTCAAATGACGAAAAGAACTAAAAAGCAAAAAATAAATAAATTTTAAGTCTTAAGTGCTGACCTTATTTACATAAACTAACAAATTTTATATAAACTAATTTTGAGTCGGCGCCAAACAACAAACTGATTAATTATCAAAATAAGTTTATATAAAATTTGATAGTTTATGTAAATAAGGTCAATACTTAAGACTTAAAGTTTATTTATTTTTTGCTTTTTAGTTCTTTTCGTCGGTTTAATTTTTTGTTAAAAAGATTTTTATTTCATGATTTTTTTTCATCATGCTCAGCTACATGAAGTGATGATTTCTAAACGCAAATACCTGATAAAGTAATGAAAAGTAAATAGAAACACTATTCGTTTCTACAATTTTCGAGGGGTTTTCTCAATTTTATCAGGATCCATCTGACTTCCTTGACATGGGACCACGCTTGAGGTATACCCTATCCAACAAAAAAAGAATAATCAAAATCGGTTCATAAATAACGAAGTGAAGGCTGAACATACATGAAAAAAAAAAATAGAATACGGTCGAATTGAGAACCTCCTTTTTTTTCGTCGGTTAAAAATAAGCTTTAACTTTGAATCTGAAGTCAATAGCTAACTAAAAACTGACACACACTGGCTGAGGCAAAAGCGGCGAAGAGGCGAAGCACCCCGAGTGCTTCTTCTCTTTTTGCTTCGGACAATCTATAACTATATTGCGTCGTCGTGTATTACGGGACGCTCTTGTTACTAGTAGCCCGTAATTACTTGTGTTCTTAGAATTAGTTTGGTATCACGCCACCTGCCCCATTATCTAGTTGGATCACAAACAGATGAGTAAAGTTTCTTCTCGAACTTAGTATCTCAATATCGCTACTGAACTTGGGTCCCTACTGAGCTTCAACATATTATAACTTACCCTAGGATTGTATTCAGAAATTCAAGCTGACAGCATGCAATCTGCACTCCCGTCTAAAGACGATAAATCGGTTCTTATTAATTAAAATATTTTTAGAACTACACTTCAAAAATTAAAAAAATATGAAGTACTCTAGTATTTAATGCATAGTAAAGATCCGTTTTATTTTTAGTAAAAATAGTAGGTGTAATTAACCTGTTTCAGAAGTTGGTGTAAGTTCTATCAGAGAAGTGCCGCATTTAACATTTCTCTAATTTTTTGCAAGGACACTAGCACCACCTAATAGCATATTCGTGTAAACTTAATGGGATTTAATACCTCTTAGTCACATAGAGGGCACTTTTATAATGTGTATCAAAATATTCAGATTTTTATATGAGAGAAAAGTTTTTAGCAATGTATTAAAGTATTGATCAGAAAAAAAAATGCGCCTTATCTGACCATTAATATTCCCTATTTTTCTTTATATTTTCGAGACATGGACTATACTAGCTTGAGAGAGACAAAGGATCGATGCGTTCGAAATTTCGAAAATTGGCAGCAAATGTTGAAAATATCGTGGACCGCCAAGCGCACAAACGTGTCGATCCCCTCACAGCTGAATGTGAAGACGCGTTTATCTACCACGTTTCGCCAGTCGTCAACGCATTCTTTCATACTTCGGACATGTAGTGCGGAAAAGCGATGGGTATCTGGAAAAACCAGGAAAAACTTATCGTGGTTGGTAAACTGCAGGTAAACGGTCGGTCGGTCGGTAAGGGCCGATCTCATACCCGATGGACAGACCAGATAAAGGACTCGCCTGCCAGCAAACTCCACAAGATCATCAGAGATGCGATGGACAGAAGCCGATGGAGACAAATAGTCCACTCCAGATGTAGACCACCCAATGATGATCACGATCCTCAGTCATGAGGCGCCGACTACAGAGAGAAACAAAATCGGTCCATCCGTTTAGGAGCCATGTTCCTCCCACAGACAAACACACAGATACACACAGATTTTCACGTTTAACTTATAACATCCCTCCTTTTTTGCGTAATGGGGTTAATAATCGAAATCGTCATGAAAACAATAAAGATTAGACATTCAACTTGGTTTGTCCTCGTATGTGTGTCTGTAGATACACAGTGCTTCGTACATTTATGAAAGAAAACACTTTTCACTATCACAATTACATACATATGCGCAGATAGACGTAGTTACGTACACTCTAAAGTAAACTCTTACCCATGTAGATACGTGCTATATTCGTTCAGATCAAAGTATAGGTACTAGTGACGTGCCGGATCATTAAAAATTTATATCCGCGGATACGGATACTAATACGGATTATGTGTGTCTAGATCCGCGAATACGGATACGGACCTCAAGGTTTTTACTCAGTTGACGCACTGACCTTGACACGAGGCTGTCTTAAGTTGGCGGAGGGAAGTCATTTTTTTTTATTTTTTTGCTATTTCAACTGTTCGTTAACTGGTCTTCATTGTTCGATCGAAATTGTTATTGGTCGATGTTTTCTTTTTATAAAATAAAAAATTACCCTCAAAGTGGCGGGTAGAAGTAATTTTTTACATTTTCTTTGCTATTTCAACTGTTCGTTAACTGTTCTTCATTGTTCGATCAACATTTTTATTTCGATCTTAGTTTTTTAATGTGCGCCATTCAGATTTTCTTTCCTTGTTTATTTATCTATCCTATCTGCTGCTATTGTAGCGCCACCCTAATTTAAAGCATTTCGACGGACACTTTTTCATACACAGAGACGGTTTTTCTTACCTCTACCTCCATAGTCGGTGGTAATACCTAACTATACCTAAGTAATCTGTGGTAATACTTGAAAACATTTGCTTTAGCGAAATGTATTAAATGTAGGGATTTAATTTTATAAAGAATGTAGTGGAAAACAAGATAACGAATTCCTATTTATCATGGTCGCAAAACACTTGTTATAACCATGTGTCTCTTATATCTATATTAGTTTACACGAACAGATGAATATTCAATTACCATGGTTCCGTTTACTTTAAAGATAAAATAACGTTGCAAACTTCTATATTACTCTAAGGGTCCACTCGGATTGAGCGGCAAATACTTGAGCACTTTTAATCTTTTGAACGCCAGAGCGTAAATGCATCGGCGTGGCCTCCACGCCAAGCAATAATTTCACCTCCCTCAAATACCTACAAAAATAGGGATTCGATCTATCGATAACCAAATAATTGTCGCTGTTTATCACCTATTTTTGAAGTGAAAACTTCTTTAGGCACGTTTGTGCAGTTTTGCTATGGGGAAAAAGCACCGACCTCGTGACCGTCACGTTAATAATACATATGTAAATCCACTAGAAGGCGCTAATCTAAACATTGTGTTCTGTCAGCTCCTTATTAATTAGTCACCAACCTTATAAGGTGACGTTTTAAGTTCGTCGTTTCGTTTAAGTTTTCACTTCTGCCGGCAGTTCCATGACTGCCTATTTTTTTTTAATAATAAATATCACTTACAACATGAAGTTTTATTTAATATCATCACTTTCCCAATATAATCAAGATTTAACAGCAGTTACCAAGAAATGTAAGAGCAGACATAAGAATAACAAAATGTAATCCATTTTTTATTATTTCAAATTACTTAGTCACAGCACAAGTCACGTTCGTGACGTCATCCGCTGTCGGTAAATACCAACTTTAGCGTGGTAGGCTCATTTGCGAAATTATCCGCATTCGATTTAGGGATGTAGCAGCATGACAAACTACTTATCGATGATCATTGAAATAAACGAAGAGGGACTGATGAAAGTTCATAATTTTATTGAATTATTTGATAAAATACATAATATGTATAAAATATGTACCTACCTAATTAATTATAATTAATGTTTTGACATTATACGAATAAATATATACATACAATTGGAAGTGGGTCAAATTTAACTTGCAAGATTTTTATTATTGTCCATCATTGCTGTCGGTGGCGTCGTGGGATTTTTTCGTTCGTTGGATATGGCGTTCAAAAGGTGAAAATGTAAATATAAAATATTAACTTTTGCCTTTTATATTAGGTACATAAATAAACATTAGACATAAAACTCAATCTACTTACGTTTGAGTGAGTTTATATTTAAATAATTTATTCTGAATTATTTATCTCACATAAATCACACAATATCAGGTAAGTACCACATAATATGTGGCACCTACGTCTTCGTTGAAGTGTTGTGAAAGAAATACGATTACCCTTCATCGATAAGTTTAATAAAAGCAGTCCAAATCAAAGTTCAACCAATACAGGCGAGCCATTTTTAATATTTCTGTAGGTATTTTCAACGCTGTCTTCGTCTAGCGTGTCGCACTGCCATATTTAGTTAACTAGTTATATGTTTACATATTTCCATTATACATACATTGCAATACTGCTAGCTTTTTCTAAATGGACACACATCTTCTAGAACAGGTCAATTACAAAAACAAACACACTGACTTCTCATGATTGAGAGCCTGCTCTAGTAGTGCTGTCAAACCACGTTTTTCTGTGCACTGGAGATACTGCTCTGGGGGCGGATCCACTTCGAGCAATCATTTGCTGTACCCTATCAAACACGTTAAGTTTTCTTAGTACTTGTTTTCGCCTTTGACCACTGTAGCTTCTAATAAACAAAGTGACACAATAAGGATCCGAATCGCCCAATTCCACTGCAAGCCATTCTCATTATTTAGACATACCATTACATTGTTACTTATGAAGCTTTTACCTTACCTGAGGAACTAGCAAACTGCTTCATGAAAAGGAATTCAATTATTTCAGCATAACGAAGTTCTATGAAACAGCATTTCAAAGTTCTATGTTAATTTAAATTAGTAAAAATATTTTAATCTAGAAAATCATTTTGGCATTATTACAAAATTTAAATAAGGAAAACAATAATCATGCATTATTCTTTGATTATCTTATCTTCTTATATGTTATACATATAAAAACTTCGTGCCACGTTGTTTGTCCGCGATCTCAACTCTTAACTCTTAAAATTATAATGTAATTTTGCACACTATGGGCAGTTTGGTCCAAAGTTGAGAGATAGGATAGTTTTTATCTCAAGTTATAGTCACAATATTTTTTATTGCAAATTACTTAGCCACAGCAATGCATAGACGAGTATACTATATTACATATAATCAAAGGCGTTATTGTATTTCCAAATGCTAGACAAAAATTTACATAGAACTTTGTAATGGTGAACCAGAATCTGTATAGGTTTGTTGTACCTACTTTACAACCTTCATTAATGAATCTCTAATTCCAGATTCATTAATGAAAGCTTCACTTGGAACTAATTTACAATGTGGTTAGTTGCTCGGATTTTATAAATATATGTTTTTATAGCATTTTAGTATGTAAGGAAAATTACAAAAATCTGTAGGATGATCTTTTGAAGTTTAAAATTAATTTAAATACATGGAACCACTAAACATAAGCATGTGATGGAATATTTCGACATTCATCAAATTGTATGTAACAAAATAAATACTTACATTATATAAATAACAACTGAAATGGATAGTCACAACCAAAATACAGAACATCCAGGTATTAAGCCTCTTTACTAAGAAGTACAGATCCTGAATCACCTAAGAACAGATCAAAAGAAAATATATATATTTTTTTTAATCCTGAAAATTTACTAAATGTTTTTAAGTTTATTGCCAATTATACCTAAATATTCTAAACTTCAGATGATTTATTTTATGGCCAACATGTACATATTATTATTTTTTTTATGAAAATCCAGTAATAGAATAGAAAATATATTTCTGTACAAAATATTAAAATTGCTAGCTTGCTAACTGTGAAAAATAAAGTAATTAAAACCATAGTATAATAAACTTAATTGCAAATTAACACTGCTCATTATAATTTCTGGAAGTATGGTATATTGAATTGCCATCTATTTAATAGGTGCATTCTTCATGGACTTAGTTGTAACAGGATTTCCATTGACTTTGCTTAAAAGTTTATTACCCTGCCATACTGCCAAAAGATTTTCATTCGTTTTTAAATCAATTTGCAATTTTTCCCATACCTTTTTCTTAGGGTTTAAAACATCATCTGGTTTGCCAGATTCATAATTCTCTATAACTACACGGTCACCTGGCTTACTACCTTCTGGAGCTAGTAGAGGCTCTACCTGTTTAGGCTCATCAATGGAAGCGCAAAGTACCATACCCTTTGACTCTACACCACGCATTTTAGCTGGTTTTAAGTTACATAACACAACAACATCTCGATTTTGCATTTCCTCAATAGGTACATAGTTTACTAAGCCAGATACAATAGTCCTTGGCTCATCTTCACCGAGATCAATCTTTTCTACATAAAGAGCATCAGCATCCGGGTGTCTAGATACTTCAACTACACGTCCAACTCTAATATCTAGTTTAGTTGGTGTAATTTCATCAGAAGCTGCTGCTGCATTACCTTTACTCTTAGAAGGAAGTGGGTAAGCTTTCTTAGCCAGCTCTTGTAGCTTGGGATCTTTAAAAAATTCTTGAATAGGATCTAAAAGTTTATTAATGGCTGCTTCAACACTAGCTTTTAGATCACTTGGATGTATTTCTTGTTTAGCAAATGCATGTTCAAGCTCTTCAAAATTAGAAAACTCAAGGTCACCACCATGCTCTACTGGTCTACTAACCTTAAAACATTCATCCTTTTTCATTAGTGGGAATACTACAAACTTTGTAAATGATAAGACGCCATTATCAGCAATGTTGCCAGGTTCACAGAAAGCCTTTTTAAGTTTCTTCTTAACATTTGCAGGATTGTCTAACAGATCAATCTTACTATCTTCTTCAGATGCTGACATTTTACCTCCAGTAAGTCCTGGTACCATGGGATTCATTAGATGTACCCTTTTTGCATAACCAAGTTGTGGTAGATATTTTTCTGCCATTGTGAAAATTTTTCTCTGATCCACACCACCAAATTGAGCATCTACTTTCAAGTATTCTTCATCCAAAGCTTGAAGTCCAGGGTATAAAAGTCCACTAAGTAATGGATGATCAACTTGTTTCACAACCTCAGCTCCTGCTTTTCTAGCATCATGGTCTGTAACTACAGATGACATACGGTAGACATCAAGTGTGTATTCCTTGCCAAGCTGATATTCTGTTCCCCTGACAAATTTTAATTTTTCAAGTGGTACACCTATGGATTGTAACATAGCTTTTATGGCAGCTTCATAGTACTGCGTGCGAAGAACTAACAGTTCCCAAGGTGCTTTCATGTTATCTAAATAAGCATGTAAATCGGCAAACAATATTGTTACCTCACAACCAGCCTTCAGGAAATCTGCAATTTTAGACATGGGCACAAAATAGGCAACATGAGGCCGTCCTGTAGTCGCTGTACCCCAATAGATTTTGAGATCCCTTTGTTTTAAGATTTCCGTGAGTTTTTCTTCACCTAAAACTTCTTGCAAATTACGTGTTATTAGTTGTTTTTTCTCTTCCCACGTAGCCATGATTTAAAAAAATCTACAAGAAAAGAATATAGACGATATGTAGGTTACGTTTCACCAAAATTGAAGATAAATTTAAATTATACGTAATCGGTTTGAAACATTGAGACTTACCTAAAGAACCTCCGTTTTTAAATACTTTATCAAAGCTACAAACTTAAAACTACAGGTTAATACACAAATTACAGCAATATGACCAAGTAATCATAGCACGTAAGTGAAGTGTACAAGTGTCATGAAGTGGCTTACGAAATAAAATGAAATATAACCTCTAAACCTATTGTTACATAAAAAATCACAAAAACAACAACCTATCGCATCAATTACCGCATATAAGAATAAAGTAATCAATTTGATATAATTTTCTTCAATTCAATTCGAGATTGTCATCTGTTTTGTCCTGAAAAATAAAAAAATATTGTAATTTTGACGTATCTGAAGTTAGCAACAGTTCAAATTTCTTGTTACCAACAGTTAATTGGCGCTAGTATCGCAGTGAATGCTCGCGTTTCCTGTCAAAAGCGCCATTGCGCATGACAGTCAGTGCGGCCTTGCAGACTGAGAGCGCTGCCAACAAAGGCCGAGTCGATGGGGTTACAAAAAGATTGTTAATTTGGACTTGTAAAACCCTTTTGTTGTTGTAATTATAATTTTATAGGTTGTGAATTTGTGATTACGGTTAAGAAAATGTGTAAATGATATGAATCGTGACGGCTAGCAAAGGAGTCAGCTGGTCCACAGTGCGAATAGTGAATAAGAAATGGCGGCCTTGCCAGCAGGTGTTCAGTATGGGTTATCATCGGAGTCTAGTTATAAAGAAAACAAGGAACTAGTGTTTGTGAAATTAACGGATTCAGCGTTGAAAGCTATTGAAGACTTCCTTAGAAATAACAGGGTAAGTACAATCGCCATATTGTTATACCAAAATAAAGATAGGTAAGCCAACAATGTCAGGCGCCATACTTATATTACAGTAATTGAAATGAAACTGCAAATGGTTATGTTTCATTACGATAAATCAGTTTTTTTATTATCATACGTAGCTTAAAAACTAGTTTATGTAAGTAGCATTGCAATATATAATCCTCTCCAATGTCACGCCACGTCAACATGTAGAAAATTTGCTATGTTATTTTCACAATTTACATTTCAATTCATAAGGCTATAATTAGAGAATTCGGACTTATTGTTGCGGAATTCGACTTTTACCGTGGAGTTAAGTTACAAACTACAATTTTGCATTCGTTATGAATTTTAAGTTGAACGATAATAAGTCTTTACTCGCGATATCCAATCAATTCTGAATAAAAACATTCAAGACCAGCAGGTCTTACTTATCTGGTTTACGTACTGGAAAAACACCACGTTTAATGTTGTCCATTTACTTGAATCTGATAGTAAAATACATGAAGGAGACTTAAATTTATTAAACTGTGATTTTGTATATAAATTCAGATCTCAGATTATATGTGGATTTTAGAAAGTATCTATTTTCATGAAATGAAAATCTATAATTTTTTTTAGTAGTCACTATCTAATATCATTAGTTAAAACATAGTACTATCTGATTGCTCAAAGTGCAGACAAAAGAGGTCAAAATGATCAGTAGATTACCTTAGTGGTGTAAGTCCATTCCTGCTTTTAAAATTTATAATAGCAAACAAGATATCATAAAATAAGAAGAATTTCTTTAATCTATAAAAGTATAGAATAAATAGGTTATTCTATTACTTTTCTAAATATAATAAAGTCTAAATATTAATGTGTAACTTTAAATAGAACTTTTTCTAGAACTTTAAGAATATGTTGTTGTTGCACCATATCAAAAGAAAGTCCTGTTCCTAATTATAGGTACTCTTATGTTGCCTGTAATTAACCATTTATTACATCGTAAGAAGATATTTTAATAGGAAAACACAAAAAAATACATCAAACAACAACTACTAAATACTAGCATAGTGTTACCTTACAATAAAAGATGGCGCTACATGCTTGCTAATGATAATCTTACAGTATAACAATTGGGTACTTGTTATGACTATGTACCACAGCTGTTTATATTCAAATTAGTACTATAATGAATAATTACACATATTTGGAATTGCATATTTAGGTAATGTCTTTGATCGCGCTTATGGCACAGTGGTTTGGTGTAATGTCTCCCTGATTTAGATATAGTTCTTGTATGAATATTGAAGTTCTTTGCTTCCATTACTTGCATATTTGTATTGCCTCTTATGGCACCGGGAGTTGCCTATAAAAATGATATGTAAAAATTATAGTCATAAACCTTAAATTCTACATGATTTAACAAAGTATTACTATCATTCTAAAGAAATTCATGTGCAGAATATATTGCATCACTTTTAGGGCCTTTTTGATTGTCTAACAAGTAAATCTTCTTCCAAGTGGGATATATATTCGTATAAATTTACGTAAAATATATTTTGGCCAATAAATACCTCAATAATCATTAAAACAATTAAAGTATTAATCTGTAAACATAATTTATAAAATAAATAGATTAATATTCTGATAGATCTTTATTTTTTTTATGAAGTGCAATAAGTTTTTTTAGCAATGGATGTTGTGACATCACATTAACTCCTGCAATCTACAGGCAATAGGCTCAATTTTGAAATGGGAATTATAGAGCAGCTATTAAATAAATTTATTTTCTACAAGGCTGTACCTCAGATAAGAATATAACCATTTTAAATATTGTTTATCTGTTATTATAGCTTTATTACAAATGTGCAATCAAGCTAAATAGAAGCAAGCAACCTTTCATCTTTCATAAAAATATGGGGTTACAAAAGTAATTGTTTTGGTAATGGCTTGGGTAACACATATTCAGCCTTTATCTAGGTCATTAAATTACAACAGGTCTACTCACTTATTTAGTGACCAGTTTTGAAAGTATTTGTAGATCAAATAGG
The DNA here is from genome assembly GCA_949752705.1 of Callimorpha dominula. Lineage (NCBI taxonomy): Eukaryota > Metazoa > Arthropoda > Insecta > Lepidoptera > Erebidae > Callimorpha > Callimorpha dominula. The sequence continues at coordinate 8,342,352 of OX457005.1, forward strand.
TACTTACATTGTCCTACTTTAATTTGTAATATAAACCATGTTAATCAATTAGTGGCAATTTGTACACTAATCTATACCAATATTATAAAGCTGAAGAGTTTATTTGGTTGAACATACTAATCTCAGGAACTACTGGCTCAAATTGAAAAATTATTTTAGTGTTGGATAGCCCATTAATCGAGGAAGGCTATATAACATCACGCTAAAACCAATAGGAGCGGTATACATAAATGACTGAATGTACCATTTTATAAGGTGGTAATAGTCAACACCTTTGTTTTTTATCAGAGTTAGGACCAATGTGTAAGTTGTTTGTCACACCATTTAAAGGTACCACCATATTACAACAATATTTTCGTATTAAAAATTTAGGGCCTGCCTCATAGTCTCTCATAAATATGTCAATAAAAAAAATGCTCTTGAAAATTTGATATATATGTTAATGATGACTGTATGCCTGTTGCTTTTCTTATCTTGTCAAAGTGTAGTTGTATCTTTGTACATACACACAGATAAAAGAATTAAGAATATTGATGCTGTTATGAAACAGCATGTAAATAAAAAAACTTAAAATGCAAGGATTTTTGTTTTGCATACTGTTGCATAAGTAGTGTTAAAGTTTTTAATAATAAAAAAATGTATTAAGTATATGAATATAATTTTTACATATATCACTATGAACTTCATTTTATAATCACAAATATTTACCTCTTATAATTTGTTATTTTTTGGAACCTTGAAGAACTTTTTTTGTGTTGCCATATTTGCCAGTTTGTTTTTATTTTCCGTATTTACATTATTTGAGTATTATCTTCTAAGTGAAGCTAAAGTTAACTCTTTTGAGCTATACTATTTTAATATTCAGATTTAAAATTATGTTAGTCATTTCAGCCATCCAATTCAATACATTCTTTTCTCTCCATTTAAAAGTAAATAATTAGAATTCAAGCCTTTGTGTCTAATCAACAAGCTATAAAGAGAACCACTTAGTTTTCCAACTATAGTGTTTTTATTTTATTTATTTTAAGTTTAAAATTTTGTACTCTCTTTTTACTAAATAATTACTTTGAAATCGAAATTAAAATTGAATTAGTATTCAACCAGTGAGACTACTTTTGAGATACAGTCACAAACGTCATGTATAATTACACAATATTCTATTCAAATACCTAATAGGATTCCAATAACACAACACTTTGTGGATGTTCAAAGAGGCCATAGCAGTGCCTGGTGACAGATTTCAGTGTGGGTATCTCGATCTAGAGGCCATGGTTCACAGAGAGAGTATGTAGGAAACCATGTTTTATTTGAAAGATAGGGTGATGTAATTCAGAAAGGAAACAGACAGGACCAATACTGTCCTATATCTTTAAACATGCACTAGAGCGCCGATGGTGATGGAGAGCGAAGAACTATCTCAAGCCTCCATAGGCACTTGGCTTGGTGTTTACTTCAGCCCCATTGCTTTTGTAGAAGTAGCCTGATACGCCTCTCAATCTGTTGTTGCCTGCTGTTCAGTAACTAGCTCAGGTCATTTTAGGCACTCCTTTTCTAATTGATAGCCCTGCCTCCCAGCAATTGCAGCATGTGACGAAACATGGTTTTCTTAATCAATTAGACTCCCACATACCACACTATGAATCCAGTGAGGAGGAATATGACTCTTTTTTGTGTAAAATGCGTTGTAACAGTAATTGAATATTGAATTGGGTTGTTAACACACAACAATATACCATGTAAATTGCATGTACAATATATGTAAAGAGTATCAATAGTAAGTAAGTTTTTTGTTGCATTGAAACAAAGTGTATGTGGCCTATGGTAATATGGATTGTTGTAATTAAGAGGTTTTTATCCCAATAGAGAAAATTTAATGAATGTTATTGATTTATATTACAAAAAATATAATGAAGCATGTGAATAGTTCAATATGCATCTAAGTTTTTTAAATACATACTTAAAAAAATTAATAAGAAATGGATAAGAACCAATTTTGTTCCTTTAAATAAGTCTCTTGTTTCATAATGTTACTGAATGAGGTTTAATAGTTTAATAACCTGCATGAATACATTTTAATTAACAATTATAACAGTTGATTCTGAGGTAAACCCATACAGCTAAATTCTTTATCTATTCTATAGTGATTAACTGTAATTGAAACTTTAAACACATATTCACCCTCACACTTTCTCCATGTTCATAACTCTAATATCTACTGTGGTAAAAGAGAAGCTCAGGGTGGCAGAAATAATTATATATAATTATATATTTACCATAACTAGTGTTCGCCCCATGGTCGAAATTCGACCATAATCTTTACAATTATTTTGAAAAAGAGATACAATAAATACCAACGGACAGTTTTGTCTTTGATTATTTACAAAGACAAAACAGTTAGACCATTTTCTTGTATTTGGCAACAGATTTTCTTAATTTTTTTTGTAACTATTGGCAAGTGATACCAAAGAGAAATATTTGAAAAACAAAAAATTATTGGTACTTATCGTTTTTTTTTTTATGTATATGCGCAAATATTAGATTACTTAGATAATTACACATTACACAATTATTTGTTAATACTGCATTACATTGTCTCTATTTCTGAATCTTGGACAGTGTCTAATGTTCAGATTAATATATATTAGAGATATATTTAGTTTCGCAAACTCCTTTATTAGGTAGGCATATTGGACCTATAGGCGCAATGACAATGCTGAGGTAGTGCTTGACTAGGTGAAAGTACCATTTGTAAAATTATATACATATAATGAACAAGTTAGGTGTAATACATACAATGTTATACATATACTTTTCATTAGAGCAATTGATGTTGTGATGAAAATTGTGAAGGCAGTAACCAAAAAACTTTTATTTTATTAAGTAATTAACATTGTGATGTGTATAGGTTCTACTTATGTACACAATTGTGTTTATTAATAATTGTGCAACATTGTGAACATAATCTTGTTTTCCATATAAACTGTGACCATGATCATATGTGATTTATGACACCTTATCAAAGTAATCCAAGCTTCATTACCATTAATGATGAACATTAATATAAAAAGACCAGTAATTAGTGAAATGAGGATAAACAGTTGTGGAATGTGTCTTAAATTATCATGAGGTCACACTTACTATAACATCATTAACTAATGTATTTCCAGCCTATAGTATACTTACCTATTCTAGGCCAACATATTTTGTGTATGTTTATAAATTGTTCTTAATTTAATATCTACTTAATTATAATGTGTAAATAAAAAAGAGTTCTAGGACTTCAATCTTGGCTTTAACAATGTACATTTATTTAATGTTTTTTTAACTACTTATTAGATTGTTTTTCATTCATAATCATGGTTTTGAAAAAAGTGATTATACTAATATTTGTTGTGATTTCAATTAGATAGTAAGTATAATTGCAGATATCATTTACTCCTCAGCAGTTACTTGTTCCAAATCATTAATAGTTTTGACTAATGATTACAGAAGATTTTTGGTTATCATAACAGCAATGAGTTCATTACTGTTATGATAACATGTTGCACACTGTGTTGTTTACTAAACACTATATTTTCTTTTCACAAATTTATTTATTCTAAGCTTAGCTCCTTTAATGAATATAAAGATATTTAATTCATATTAAGTAGTTAAGTTTACCCACCCAGGCTATAATTCTTTACTAAGATTTGCAACTGTGTCTAGCAAGGAAGTCACATTTTAAATAGAGATACAGTACGAACTGAACTTGTGTTGTGTATATTTAAGAACACAATTACGTATTATACAAATACTGTGTTACAACTAACTACTATCTAACCAAATCACTAATCACTAAAAAAAAAAACGAGACTGAAATACTCTGAGAATGTGACTGTGAATGAACTTTGTGAGAAACTAAAGCGTCCTACTAATATTATAAACGGGAAAGTTTGTGAGGATGAATGGATGTGTGGATGTATGGATGTATGGATGTTTGTTATTCTTTCACGCCAAAACTACTGAACCGATTGCGATGAAACTTGGTATGTAGATAGCTGGTGACCTGGATTAACATAAAGGCTTTTTATCCCGATATTCCCACGGGATCGGTACTTACGCATGTGAAACCGCGGGGAGCTGCTAGTATAATCTAAATGTAAAAAGTATTTGTTTAACTCACTATTTGCAATGATCATGTTTTATAAATGTACGAATGTTGCAAGATTATCTCAGGATGTGAAATAGACCCTGGAATCACTGAATAACTAAGAAATTTCCATTACCTCCTACAAAATATTTTTGCTTTTTAATATCTCCTGATCAGCTAACTTTTATCAAAAATTTTCTGTTACATCATAAATTCATCATCAGCAAAGGAAACTAAAAAGTAGAAAATGTTTTTTGAATATGATTAGTTTGTTCTATAGCGATATATAGACCCACTTGTTCATTATCATTAAAAAAAAGTTTTAAATACGAATTAAAGTATTAACAAAATAATTAATTTTATTGTTTAAAAGCGTGTCGTGCAAATTTTCAAGTTAATCAGACGTCTTAAAGTTGGTGAAACCTACATGGAAAGATTCCAAGATACATAGATAGAAACAGTTCAAGCTAATAAAAAGCGTGTAATATACCTAGTTATGGCGAGTGGAAAATAATACAATGGGCAATGATAAGGATTCGTCTTTTTTCGAAGTTTTATGGCACCTTGGACGCTCATTGAATTATATTACCTATTATAAGTTGTGACTTAATATTCATCGCAAAGTATCACGCCTAAGCATTTAAGATGTTGCACTAAATTTTCAATACAGTGCACAATTGAATATTTATGAAATAAATTATACAATATAAGTAAGTAGCAAAGCTCTTGAAATATTGCATAGATTATTTCTTTTTTTCGAAAACGCAGTAATTATTTAAAAAAATAATGTTGACTTCAATCATATTTGCATAATTTGAGTATGTAGGAGATGCAAAAAAAAAATATTTAAACACGAAACAGTGCATTTAAAACGTTTCATAATGTTCACTTCGAAATAGTCGCCCACCTGATTATGATTCCCCGGTCTATGCACGTGTTTAACAAAGATACATATCTTTTGGGTTGGCCTAAGATCACGACACCCATTATTTACCTTTGATAAACTATTATCAACACTCTCTTTATGTAAGCAAAATCGAAATTCCTTTAAACTTTCCACTGATATACACCAGATTTGGTGGCCGTTTTTTGCTTGCCGCTTTGTAAGCGTGCCACCTGGCCTTTTTTCTATGTATTGAAAGCCATGAATCACTTTTGTAAAGTTGCCGAATGAGTGTCCAGCGTGTCTTTTTAAGAAATAGCCCCTACACTATATTGAATTAATCATGTTACTACAATTATTTTGCTTATTAGTCAATTTCGTATTCTAGACTACTACTCTGATCATATTACAGTTTTATTATAATTAATTGAAGCAAGATACTCGCAGTACCAATGACACGTGCGATGTTGAAATGTAGGTGTCTACCTATCGGTACCGGATATCCTCATTGTACCCAAAGTATGTGAATATTTGCACGTTAAGTATGAAATTCGTAAAATAATTTGAAAGATTCTAAAATTTTGTGCAAAATTTTCAACAAAACCACATTAAAAACTTTTCAATGTTTATCCGTTTTATTTTTAACACAATAGAAATTTAATCTTGAGAGAAGTGCAGGTTATTTGTAGCTTGGTACGCTACAAAACGTAGATGCTAATATTATCATCCCAGTTTGACATCAGGGTCATCTCAGTAGTTAAATGTTCGCATAGTAACGATGATGAAAGTTAAAACTATATAGTACAGTAAAATGTTACATTCTTTTAATTTTCCTAACAAAAACATCTTGAAAAGAATAATTTTTGCCAAAGTATTAGTTTTTTTTAGTATTATATTAAAGATCAAATTGATAGGATCTTCAATCGATAACTACCTATTGTAGCTATTAATTGAAGATACCATCAATTTTGATCCTTAAATTGTTTGTAAGAGAGTCAGTGTTGGCATATGATAGATATGAGGTGACGTCTGCGTGACGGTGAACACGGGCGATAGGGCCCGAGGTCGTCGCACCCTACGTTTCCCTCGTTCGCCTAAGCACCTGGTTGTCCCTAAGCGGTAACTTACGAACAGATGTTTGACTCTCAAGTATCAACCGCCCCTTATTCTATTTTTACCCTACAAATTTCTCTTCAATGTGATTTTTACATGCCTGATTAGTTGATTACCTATAAATATGCAAGAAAATACCTACTTCTGCTACATTCATGTTTATTATTAATTGCTTAAGTGGGTCGAGTATCCCTTGCTTTTCTTTTTACAGATATTAGTTGCACCAAAATATGTCATCTTATATTATAATAAAACAAGTATTAATGCGTTGCACTTAACCGGTTTTTAAACCCTGCGCTACTCATAGAAATAAAAAGAGTTAGACGGAGTGATGTTATACGTAACAGAAGTTTACCTTGAAACTTTACTGTTGCAACTTTGAGGAAGGGAACTTATATTCTTTTGCATATAAAATAACGCCTATACCTTCGAACTTACCGAAAAGAAGTCAGTATGCGATATTTTTCTTTTTATAGATTGGGTGATAAAATAGATGATACCATTAAATCTATAAATCAAACAGATTAACCACTCTTTAGATTTCTTACGAGTTAGTAAATGATTTTTAATACTTTTTTAGAAATATAATTGATGTCTTCATTTAGTAACCCATTTTTTTATAAAGTTTCCAACCTGCAGTAATGTACGTATTAGTGATGTATCGAATGTTGGATTTTACACATTCGCGAAAGCGAATATTTATTTCCAGTATTCGCGAATTTTCGTTCCATTTCGCAAAACTCCAACAGGATTTTACTTACGTAATAGGGGGCAAGCATATTGCCGTCGACCGGACACCGGGAATTGGAATGGAAAATCTGGAGCATATTAAAAGGGGTAGGTAAGAAGGGAAGGCCATGAAAGGAAAGGGACATCGCCTATACGGGTGGTTTGGGGAATTGGGGAGTCGAGCAGATCAGGCTTGCATACCTGTAACTCGAACCGGCTTATGCCGGGAGTCTCGAGCCCTCCTACTTAAATATCTAGTATTTTATATATTTATATGAAATATCTTTGAATAAGAAAATAAAAATAGAATATTCTTGGGGTGTACCTCTTTTCGTTTACGGCCCATGGCGACGTGCCCTGTAAAAGGATGGATAATTTGAAATCGGGAGTTGTAAGTCAACTTTATGCGACTCAATGTTTGTAACTTTATAATTACCATTTTTTATCGGGCTCGGTGACAAAGAAAATGTTGCTTCGAATATTTGACTAAACAATATTGTGAAATGTCAGAAATTTTAATGTTGTTTTCACGTTTAGGTGTAAGAACGATTGAGGTAACGTTAATTTTACTATTTTAATGCGGTATATATTCAGATAACTAATACTTATCGTTAACTTATAATGTTACTCTCTAATAATATCAGAATCATAATTGTTAATCTGTAACAGATTTTTAGCTAATAAGTATTCTGTAATACCGACTTCCTTAATTTGAACTACGTTTAAATAGAGTTATTCACATTTAACACCATGTGCATTAATTTTGTAATTTGATTAACTATCTGCTAGGTACTAAAATTGATTACGGTATTGTCTCTGTTAAAAGTTCATAGTTCACTTACACACTCACGCTTATTGTTCTTTGCCTTTCAAAGACTGTTAGAAAACATTATTAAGTACCTATACATCTTACAAAATTATTATATTTCTAGTTTCTACAAAATATAGTTGTATTTATTTTATTTTTATCTCTTTATTGTACACAGTTCGAAGAAAATGTAACACATACATGTTATGTTATACAGGCATGACAATTGGCGGTGATTTCTTCCAGGCAACCTTTATACGGTTATTTACAAAATTAAATCCTCGTAGTCTGTGGTGTACTGTTGTTATAGGGTGTGGTGTTTTTTAACAAAATACTGTATTTAAATAACCTATACAACTACTTAATGTCATGTAATGTGTATATGCCACGCACATTTTTAATAGGTATAATTTTCGGTAAGTACTGTTTTAATCAACTTTTGTTATTAATTTGCAGTTGATTAGGTTCTAATGAAAACAAAAAACATCCAAGTGTTCTTATCCGACGTAATACAAAACTAGACGAGAACAACTTTCATTTTATAGTTCTCGGATTCCGTTGGTCAGGTAGGCGCCCGAGACTCTTATTCATATTATTGTTAAATACCCCATCGAAAAATGGTTTAGGCTTAACAATTTATTATAACTGATTTTAACGCACCCATAGCATTGCCTATTTATTAAACCTGCAATTGTATTTTAATATTTATTTGTTTTAAAATTATAAGTTACGTGTTTAACATTGATAATATTATCAGATTATAGCAACATGTATATATATATTTTACTCTATATTTACATGACATGTGTAAGACATCTTTACTGTAACAACAACAGTTAAAATGAATCTTAATTAAATTAAAATCTTTAGATTTAAGAATTAAAATCTTAATAATCTACTCTACCTTGCGATTTAAACCATTATATTGTTAATTTTGTGCATTATTGTATACATTTACCTGCATTACCCGTCCTTGAAAAAATATGTAGCTATAAAATCCTCTTATCAGTCCACGAAACTAATCTATGTTAATGTATTAGGCGACCCAATATTCAGATTAGCGTTGACGAAAACATACATATATAAACGCCCTTCTCCCTCTATAGGTACCTCTCAAGCTTCCTCTGTCGTTATTAAGTTGAAGACAAACTCGCCTTTTTAGTGTAAGTCCTGTCCTGTTTTAGGATATAAAAAAAATAATATTTGGAATATACAATATGTTGTAAAGGTAATAAATGTAAACGTCCGACCACATATGATTATAATTAGGCTAGCAACCCGCCCCGGCTTCGCACGGGTAGCAGAGACATCTTCAACAATCATCATCATATTTTAACCAATTTACACAAAACCTTAACAAATTATATACTTAAACCTTCCCCATGAATCGCTCTATCTATTGGTGAAAACCGCATGAAAATCGGTTCAGTAGGTTTTGAGTTTATCGCGAACAGAAAGACGCGGCGGGGGGACTTTGTTTTATAATATGAAGTGATAAAATATTTACTTAGGGTTACAATCTTCGAAAATCAAGTTTTTAAAAGCTTTATTTGCTAAAAGGTCATCGGTATATTCCTTTAAGGTCACTTAGTGCAGGTATTTTATTGCCTCACTCCGCACAACGTAGCAATTCAACACAAGGCCAAAATTGCTTTTATATTTTTTACTTCGCCAAATATTACTGATTACTATGCGCAGTTGAGGTATACTTATATTATTAATTCTCTAGACGGTTTCATTCACTGTAACGCCAACTGAAAATTGGTCTTAAATAGTCCTAATGTAAGGAATTGCGGGTGATAAATGTTTACACAACTCCACGTATTTTCTTAACATAGATTTCCAATCAATGATAGCGTAAGCCTTATTCAAAAATAAAATTCCCCTATTTAAATGTATGTTATCAAGTATTGTCTATCAGGCTACGTCAAACCTAAGAGATACAAAATATTTTTATTCCTCTTTGTAATGTTATTATAATTAATTTGTCACTGGAGGTGAATTGAAATGTTTGAATAATTTATTTAACGTCTTAGTTATGGAACTAAAGTAATACTCTAATACTATAATCGTTTTATTACCGTGACCTTGCCTATTAAGACTGGTTTGGCATTCGCGATCAATTCAATATTAATGTTGACAATTCCCTTATCATAGATTTACACGTACAGAGTTATAAAAGGAATACTTCTTAAACTGTAATAATATAACAGGAAATTATAACAGATTAATGGAAACGTGTTATTATTTGTCTATTCTTTTATCCATATTGGCACAGTAATCGCTTGAACCTCGAGGTATCACGAGTCACGGCCACGGATGCAAATCATAGCGAGTTCCAGGTCATCCCTTCCCACTCTGAGTCTAGACGGCATTGCAACTTATAGAATTTCACATTGAGTTTCGCGGTTAAGTAAGTAACTAAAGCAATTTTTAAGTTTACATCATCAGTGCTGCCGCCCAGCCTAGTTATGTTTCTCGCGTTCGACCATAGTCGGTTGTGCAACGCTATGACTTGCCGACACTTGCTTATTGTGGCCGTCCCAACTCGTTGCCCAACTAGTTTGGCTTTTGGTCGCCTAATTACAACGTTTCATTAGATTATGCCGTAGTAATTATGTGGAAATTTTAATTCTCACTATTTATCCGCATAAATATGATTTTTTTAAGGATCTCATGTATTTTCATTAATTTTATTAGATTGGATAAAAGAAAAGGTCTTCAACACGCGAGCACACAAATTTGGTGTTGCAAGTGCCTAGTTAAAGCACAAGGTCTATGTGGTGGTAAGCGGGTGCTTACCATCAATAACGCCTATATTTTAGGAATCTTGATAAGAGCCGTAAACCTTACCTGTTTGAAAATTAATATTGAACCCTATATTATAGGAATTCATGGGTTTCCGTTCGTCAGCGTCGTATTTCAAACCCATTTTCTTCAAATTAAGACTCCTTCTTCCTGGTCTAACATTCCATGGCGGTGAAACATATTAAAAACAACTGAGATACGGCCTTCTCACATATTAAGATAATCGCAATATAACTCTTTATATACATTTGACATAAGACAACGGGGAGAACTCTGGTACTTCTGACTCGGTTATCAGCTAATATTGGGACCATGTTAATAAAGACGGACATATTCAAATTCAAATTATTTATTTAGGACTAAATCCATATTATGTTAGTAACAGTGTGTCTTAAACCAGTGTTAGTATTGAATAAAATTATTAACAAACTATTTACATTTATACAATTATACATGAATGGAAATCCACCTGTGAATAAGGGGGAAGTGCCATCTATCTGAAAAACCTTCAGGATGCTGTTGGAGGACGATCGCAAAACGCGTAAGCATGGAAGCGCAACGTTCGTTCGGCGTTTAAGTTTTAAAATGTAAGGATAAATTTATTACATTGTCATTTAGGTGTTTTATTGACGGATTTGTCTGGTATGTGTCATGTTTGTATTTTCCTGTTTATCTACGTAATTAATTTACGTCAAATGCTATGAAAAACCATTAAATAATATGTTGTAATAAGTAAAAAGAATAAATGTGTTTAAATTATCATACAACACTCACAATACTCGAAAAAGTTAAGTAGATTTTTAACTTTGAGCTCGCTAAGAGGTGGATTGATTTTTTGGATTTGGAAGGCCACATGCTTAGTAATATCTAAAAGACTTATTTTGTGTGACTAAGTTAATAAACAAGCTCGCCTCACTGTAAAGGTTTAAAACATGAGAAGCATTCCTAAAACATTGTTAATCTTGTGCATAAATCAAAGAGTTCCTCTGTTAATATCGGCCGTTCCGTCTTTAGCTGTAACATTATCTAATCAATTTTACATTTTCTATCTTGTACATAACAGTGGGATATGTTGTGTACACCAGTTGTATTTGTAAATTCTCTTCAAATAAGATCAATTTCAAAACCTTTTTATGTTCAATCGTTTTGGCTACAACTACTAGGGGTTTAAAGACTTTTCTTTAACAAATAGTGGTTTAAATCCAATTCCCCATTATAGTCTAATGTATTGTTTTTTATATTGCTCATTATATCTATTTAGATATAATGAGCAATATAAAAATTAATATTTATTAAGAGTATCTAAACATTAATTATACGTGGTCCTTTTTCGATATTTGTAAAATTCAATTCCCTTTGTTAAACTGGAATTATAATTATGTATTTACACCGGAATTAACGCGATCACGAAATAGGTATTACATATCTCTGAATTGCCTGACGTTTCGACCAAGTTGCAAGATATACGATAATCAGCCTGAGACCACAACAACTTGGTATTGTGGAATCAGCCTGAGACCACAACAACTTGGTGTTGTGGTCTCAGGCTGATTCCCGTGTAAATACCTAATTATATCATAGAACGCGAAAGTTTAAAAGATAGTATAAACTGGGACTGTTTGAAACTGATATTATATAAGTCTCGCCTAAGGCCAAGTTCAGATGACGAGCGTTGAACACGCGTTTCGCTAACGCGCGTTGACGCGCGTCAACAAGACCACGCAATTTGTTCAAATCGTTCACATGCTATGCGTTTTGACCCGACGCGCGCTCGTCGCAGCGCCCCTATGCAACGCGCGTTTTCAACGCGACAACATGTGAATTGAAGAAAAGGATTCGGCCATTTAAATAAGAGTCCGTATACCATTTTTCACACAGCAAGAGTTTGGTGATACTTCATGTCATACATTTCACGCATTTTAATTTGTATAAAATAAAAATGTAAAATACAAGAAATGAACCCGAATTGATACAAAAATAAAAAAACTGTTTTAATTTTATGTTATTAAGACCACGCGACCACGAAGATTTCGACAACGCCTGAGAAACGCTCACCATGTGAACAATATACAACATCCCAACGCGCGTTTGACGCGCGGCAAACGCCCGTATTCTGAACGCACTCTAAAAGAATCTCTTTCTCCTCAATATTTTTATTTTTCTATTATGCCATGTAAGGGAGAAATATCAAATTGTTCAATTAAAAACTCCCTTTTGTTAAATAATATTAAAGTCCGTTTTATCCATTTACGATTGATATTATAAATACTTAATTTTAATATACATTTACACAATTATGTGTAATCGATATGTTCGCATAGATATATTATTTGAGGATTTATGAATGAAGTTACAATATAAGAAACCTGGGTAAGGTCGTAATACAGTACAAATCTGCCTTATGACGCAACACAACGTGACGGGAAAGCTACTTAACATAGTTCAAAAGTCATTGAAACTAAATTAGTATTTCACTCTAGATATCATACCATACACTAAAATGACTTAATCCAATATACTTGGAAGTAACATACTAGCTACATAAATAGCGGAAAACTACATTTATGCGTACTACGTTTTACAGTAGTTATAACTTTAATAATACGCCTATATTTACAAAAACATCATTATATAGCGCCCGAGTGCGCATAACATTAATGTTAATTACATATATGTACTTATAACATACAAAGAGCTTTAACGTGTCATTTTTATTAAATTAGAAAAGTCAAGTTTGTCGGTCTCGTCTAAATGGCGCAAGTATATAGAACTAGTTCAAAATTACAACTTTGCACTAAAATCAGATACTAAAAATCTAAATAATATGGGAAAAACGTAAAAGTAACTATATATATCTTTGTTACTATTTCATCTTTTTTCTTATTACTCCAGGGACACTACTACTACTATCATGGTGTATAGTCCGCTAATTTCTTGAAAAATATTGATTTCTGTGATACTATTCAATGCTCAGACTTTTCACAATTGTTCAGTTTCTTTCGCTACCCTTTGGACAATAGTAGACCCACATGATTACTTCCCATCCGCGATGGTTGTGTACAAATTACAAATGACTAACCTCGTTGCGACAATAACGCCAACCCTATTGCCGCCGCCGATTCCCTTGTTATTTTTACCAGGATGAAATACTTTTACAAGTTTATAAATATGAAACTAAAAACTAAGATATCGTAAACTGCCTTAAAACTTAATTCATTGTTTCACAAAAGGGTTTGTTGACATGTAATAAATGGAAACTGATGAAACTTGACAGTCATCTTACCCTCGATAGATAACCTTTCCTATCATCATAATGTCAAAAATCTTACTAAATTGTTATCATTTAGTATATTTTAAAATTATTTCTATTATCCATTGATAACAAATTCCTTTTTCTGTTTCAGGACAGATTGGCAAAACCTAAAATACAGTTCCTATCCGGAAATGACGGGGTAAGTTTCATTATTTTTGTAAAGTTTAGAAAATAAATACTTATTCACAAGTTTTAATGAATCAACTACAAAAATACATTCATTGTATTTGATTTTAATGTAGTAATAATATTTAGAAAACATAAGATTGACAACAGATTCATCAGAAAATCGTTATGAACTTATAGTACTTGCTAAAAATAATTGGGTTTTTATCGAAATAAAATCGTCATATTACACATTATAACGGGTGTCTCAGTAAGAGTGCACTTATTCATTTTAAAATAAAGACAAGTATTTTATGACAGAGTTGTGATATTTTTATTGTATTGCAAAAAAGACATGTTCCGATTAAGTATGGAATAAAATATCCGGCAAATGACCCCCACGGCTCCGATGACAGGCCATTACTCTTTTCATGAAATTTTCCATGACTTTTGCACAGAGATGTGGCTGTATCTCACCGATGACGCGTTGGATTTCCGATTTGAGCTCAGAAATTGTTTCGGGTTTATTCGCATAAACCAAGGATTTCACAAAACCCCAAAGAAAAAAATCGCACGGTGTTAAATCGCACGATTTTGGCGGCCAATTGGCATCGGAATTTCGAGAAATGATTTGGTCATGAAATCGTTGCTTCGATAAATCGATAGTTCCGTGCGTGGTGTGGCAGGGTGCGCCATCCTGCTTAAACCACATGTCATTCAGATCCATACCAACCAGTTGAGGCACAAGAACTCCGTTAGCATGTTCCTGTAACGAACGCCATTCACAGTCACTGCATTTTTGTAATCTGTTTTCACAATGATAACGCGTTGATCAGTTGTGTAGCGCTCATTTTTTAATAACCGGAGCAATCGTTGATGCCAGGCAGCGGTCGAATATCAAAGCAGCAACCTCCAATGAAAAAAAAATGGCGTCAATTTTAAAAAGTGCTCTCTTATTGAGACACCCTTTACATACTTTAGATGAAATAAACAACATTTTTTGGGTAGGTCAACCTCAGGAAGTTGTTTATTTAGACGAGAGTGACTGATGGTAGCTCCTCAATAAGCTACTGTAACTACTATTTTCATTAAAAGACATAGATTTAATGTATTGGCATGTAAGTTCGATTTTAATTTAGTTTTTTTTGAAATTACGAGTTTCAGTAACAAAATGCTAGCAGTCAAACAATTTTTACAAACAACCAGAAATACTCTTGTCCAATATTTGCTTATTAAACCATTGCATATCATAGTGCAAGTTTAGATTGAGACTGGTGAGACACAGTATCTTTCGAAGACTTTTGCAAATACTAGCTGCATCCGGCATGCAATGCAATGCTTTTTTTTTCTTTTTTTAACTATTAAACAATGGGGGGTGAGGGTAGGAGCGTGAAAAATACTTTACAACCTATTCTCATATTTAACAAATATACAAAAAAAAGCGGTCGAGCCGTTTCGGAGTAGGTCGACCACATACACCGTGACTAAAGATGGGTAATCACCGGCTTTTAACCCGGGTGATTACCCATCTCTAACCGTGATACGAGGTTTTTAGCTTTACTATTAGATAACGATATTGATTTAACACATAATAATAATTATTTCAATGAATTCTTTAGACGTAATTAACATTCTTTTTTGCTCTTATATTTCCCAAGATGTGATATAAATAGGTAACAATTGTCTGCATTGCACTTACTTCTCTGAAAATTTTACGTAATTTAGTGACCTTATCACTAATGACGTTTGAAATGAACATTAAGAAACTTTTTATTAACAAAAGTTACGTTCGTAGCTTAACCTATCGCGAAGAAATATTAAATAGCTTGGACGAAAATAATATGAACTGCCCAGAAAACAAGAACATTTTTAGTTCAGCTACGTGTAAATTCACTAACATTCCTAACATTATTATGCTGTATCATGGAGTCATTATTGTGGAAACCCCGGATACAGTAGATACAAAAAAAACGGTGCAGCGTCGTCAGGATCTTGGCTTCATCGTCATACAGGCCTTGACTCGCCTCAGGCGTACCAGTTAACGCTTGCGGCACTCGATACGCTTGCGAAATTATATGATGACCTACTTAATGGATTTCGATTTGCTGCTTGACGCTGCGGTTTGTAGTCTATTTAACTGTTTACCCTAAATTATTTCGAAAACCGATTAAATGCAGATCACACGCCCTCACGTACGTCAGCGTCCTCGTCAGTTTTAGCTTTCAAGAGCACGAACGAGGCATCGTATGGATTGACATTCAGTATCATTGTCCATTGGTACATTTACAGTACTTACACGATTAATGCACTTTATGCACACCTTCAAACATTTTCCTCCAACGTTAAGGTGGAATCAGACGGTTAATTTTTCGTTCTTTCCTGTCTTTCACTTTGCATCTTTCAGTCAAAGTGACACGTGTAAACAAAAAATGTAACAAAAGTGACAATATAAATTGATTATTGATCCCATCCAACAATGTTGGATATTGGTACTCGCCATCTTTCACTCTCTGAATGAACGTGAAATGAACAATCTGTACACAGAGAAAACGTTCACTCGGATTCGGCCATTTTGTCTCAAGTCCTGTAGCAGAAGAACCGCACGACTTCATTCGGCCACATCTTGAAAAGTTAACAGCAGTTGAATGTTCTCATCTAAATCATTCCAGCTAAGCCGTGTGAACATGCAATGAGAGAAAAATGAAGCATTCACTCGAGTGAAACGTCTGACATCACCTTTAAGCCGTGTCATCTTATTTATTCGCGTTTTATGTAAACGATTGCCTTAGCGAATCACAGAACTTTAAGGTCATAATGTAGAATTAGAACGACGTCGGCCTTTTCTAAAGCTATTAACTTATAGTAGCCAGCCTAGCTTAAAGTCCTAATCACATTGTTAATTGCAAAAAATGTAACTAATTCGGTTTGTTTACAAAGTGTTAATCCTCGGTTGATCCCCGCTCCCGACGCTCGGCGCCTTCGACCGGTTTACTTGTTGCCACCGCGCGGCTCGTTGCCGGTTTGACGCGACCTCTTCTCTTGTGGCTCGACGAGAAACACTTGCTTGTATAGTATGTAAACGACCCCGACAACCTTATTCAAAATCTAAAATGTCATGCCTTATTTTTTTCTTTATATTATGGTTGTATAAATACGTATCAATTTAATATCTCTCTGCAAATAATGTCATCCATGTCCACATTGAGCGTAATAACTGGGCCTTGGCTCTATGTTTTTGTGTTATTAAGGAATATGTTTGAGATAAATACTGTTCCCTGAAAACTCTGTGCCATCGTTCCTCGAATATCTCTGTATCGGTGTGTTAGGTCCGAGTCTCGCTGGCACATATCCAACTTGCACATAATAACCACAATTCAATGAGTCGCAGACCAGAATAGTAAATAAGATAGAGTGGACGTGTAAAAATAGCAACAGTTCCAGTCGCTAGTGGGCACATGTGGAGTGCACCTCACAGGTGCGACGGCCGTTGTCCCCTTTACGATTATGTTTTTACTTCTTAGTAGATAATTTTATCTATTCTGATACTATAGGCATTTATTTATTGAATCCCACAAATAATACGTGTGGTATAATAGCCTCTATTATCGAGATATCTAATGACTCATCCACTACTATGTATGTACATTGAACCCAATGCTGCATTATAAAATTGAATATTCCTCACATTGTTAGTTGGATTGGAATACATCTTGACTCGGTCAGGTCGTTGTCCTCCCAACACTTACTACCTTCACCAACGGTTTACGGAACATTAATACAGTCCTCGAAAACAGGATTCGATACTGTACGAAAAGAAAAAAATATGTTTTGATAATAAGATAACTCTTATGTACTCTTATGTTTTAAACACAATCGGTTTTAAATTAAACATGTCAAGAATTGCAAAATATACCGTTATTTAACAGTAATATGGTTCAGACCGGACTAAGGCCAATTACCTCAAGTATATTGATATTATAATAGAACCGATTGATGAATACAGCGAGCAGTCATTGTTAACTAGCACCGACATAGCAAAGCAACGTTATTTTTGCTTCACGAATCACTCATTGACCTTCGTCTAGGTTTGATTTCCCGATCACATTTTGCTCTTCTTGTAATACTTGATTGATCATGATCACTGAAGGCTAGAAACTGCTTGACGATTTCTCTCTAGCGCTCATTATAAAAATTTCTTCTTTTAACCTTCCCTAGAGAACCTTGTTCGACTTGAAACGTGACATTAGCTACCTACTGCTTATACAGATACAGTATCTATATAAAAACGAAGGCTTTAATTTCTCAGAAACGCTGCATTTTAGTGATTTATTTAACAAAGTAATGATCAAGCAACAATTAAAAAAATATATCATGAGTTTAGCTGACATTACTCAGTTAAGCATTATTTCCAGTTGAACTAATCGATTGCCAGATAGACTGACGACCTGAAGAAAGTAGCTATGATCGATGGGCTGGATGCGGAAGGCGGAGGACCGGATGCTATAGCGCACATTGGCACAGGCAGTGGACTGCGATAGGCTAATTAACTTGATTTGACCAATCGATTTGACAGGCTTGGAAAAATAAATTTAGTGCACCAAGTATTTAATATCTATTCAGAGATTATTGTGTTAGACCTACGTTCTTGATTGGTTTCATTGGAAATAAAGAAAACTCAAAGAAATAAACGTCTCTATGGCAGAAATTGTTACCGAAGTAACTATAGAACAAAGGTGTATGGGCGCAAACCCCTTTATCAGATCATAATGGGTTTAGCCACGTGATCAAACAATAGTGTTTACACTTCGCTACAAGGACGCCTGTTGTACCTACCAGTTCAAAAATATCTCGAACACTGGCCTATTGTTTTTTCCCGCGATAAACTTGGCCCAGTCTATGGAGGCCTTGTCCGAGAAAAAGTATGGTAAATTTGAACATCAATAATCTTCTGTACCAATATAAAACGCACAATATGATGTAGCTTTTATTTCTTTTATCACCAAAGCTGTGCAAACCCATGATGCACATTTTCACAATTATGTAATGAGACATTAATTACTTTTACACCGAAGCCGGTCTTAGGTCTGCGAGATGTTTAAAATAATAATTAACAAAGGACTTCTTCGACACCAGAAACGATTTCTTTTAATTAAAACCGACCAGCGTATTGCTGATCGTTAACTCTCATTTCTTGGCAATTATAATTAAAGTATGTAGTTGTTACCCGTGACTTCTTACCTTAAAATATATACTACTAGGTACCTAAAACTTTTCATCTTGAAACATGACAATGTTCTTAAAGATTATAGGATGGTTTCTAGCCTTTAAAACAAAACCACAACCAATTTTTTTACAATCCTTATTTATTGAAGAGGCAAAAGTTTCTAGGACCTTGAGGGAACCCGCAGTACCGGTAGGTAGGTATACATTCATCAGTTATACATGTTGACGTTAATATACTCAATACGGTTTAAATACACCAGTAACTATCACTGGCTATTCAAATTATTGTATTCCTCCCTAATTTTAGCAAGAAGACTACATTAAATTTTATTTGGGAAGGGCGCCCTGCCCTTCCCAAATAACCACACATACTATGTATTATATGTAGTAATAGTACCTTCAAATTATGCTCTCCTTCTTGAAGTCAAAGAAAATTGGTGATTTGGTGTAACAAGATTAGTTAAATGCTGTAAACAGAGTATAAGGCTCTGTTTATTGTTGTATACTACGGTATATTTAATAGTTTCTTCGGTAACAATGTCTGCAATAGATAGAGAAGTTTATTTCTTTGAGTTTTCTTTATTTCCAATGAAACCAATCAAGAACGTACCTAAGTCTAATACAACAATCCCTGCGTGGATATTAAAAACTTGTAAGAAAGTGCACTAATTAAATTTTTAAAGCCCGTCAAATCGATTAGTTTGACTAGAAATGATGCTTAACTGAATAATGTCAGCTGAACTCATGAAACTTTCAATATCTCTTTTTCTACCACCATTATCGTCACCCATTATTATACGCAGGAAATGCTATGTCAAATTTAGTATGTTCATATTAAATTACGACTCTACACAAATTCAGAGAGCTGGTGTGATGCTTGGTTACAACATTCTGATTGGTTCTAATCCTTAGTATTGTTAGGTAATCAACGGCTTCCTGTCCAAAATTCTGGTCATTACATCTAATGCATATTTAGTGTTCATTCAATGCACATTTTTATGTGAACTAGTGTTCGCCTAGTGGTCGAACTTTGACCATAATAATTATTGAAAATTTGAGAACGTGTATAAATAAATATACATGTTTCTAACACTTTTTATCCTCTCTTATACATTCGCATATTGTGTATCTAAGACCATACACTTTTTTAACACTAAAGTTCCGTCGAAGGTAGGGAAAAAAACAGTATTTTTTATTGATTAGCTACTAAATAAAATAAAGAAAATATGTTGAAAACAAAGGAAAAATGGTTCTCAACTGTTTTGTCTTTGCATATTTATACCTATAGATGTCATGTATTCTCACTCAATTTTATAACAAATCGACAGCGACGTCAATTTTGATTGTACGCTACTCACATTTTTGAATGTTTTTTTTTTTACACAAATTGATGACCGTAGAAAATTATACGCTTAAACGCACATTGTATTTACGCGTATAGTTTTCTTACTTTCAATTTTCGGTTAGGTATTTATTTCTTGAAATCTTAGAATCTTGTATCTATCAATTTTATTTCTTTTTGTGAACTCATGAAGATAAGAGTTTGTGACTTATTATTTCAAAGACCTTGGATATGTACAGAGTTTGAATATGCATTATGCAATATTTTTCGTGTGTTAGAAATAGGACTAATGAATGTAATTATATCCAAAATATAATAAGATATCCAGAACATACTAGGGGTCTACTTGCGTTAAATTTAAATTATTTGTAGCACTTTGCATAAAGATTCTCACAATTTAAAAGATTGGTAGATATTTAGAGCGTCATATTGCCCATAACCCATAACATCCCTCAGTAAATCTACTAACGTAATAAGTTTTTTCTCAAATAAACGTTTTATATTATTATTTGTTTAAATTTCAAAATGTTAGCTGCTGAATTTTACAGGTAATTACATACCTGTGAAATTGAGCAGTAGCAACGAAACTGCTAGACGTTCAATACTTGACAACATTGCTAATCGTTACGTAACTCTTAAATTTGCACGATCTACTGCGAACCGGAACTAATGTAGAAGAGAGCCTTAAAATCAATACCTGGGGCCGGTTATATGCATATACTCGTTTCAACCTTGAGGTCAGGGTTTGTAATACATTCAATTGATATCCCTACTATATTTAAAATATGACCTAAGTAAACTTTCATTGGTCTTAAATTAGGAGCTCGGTTTAGAGAAACTACACATTTTATAAAAATCTTAATATTGAAGCACGTATAACATATTAGCTCGCTTAATCTGGTGTGCTTCTTAAATTGAAATGTTAGTTTTCTGCTTACAATGCAAATGTTACATTTGGATTAGGTTGATATTCGGTCGATGCGTTTGATGACCGCCAAGTAGTTCTGTGGTTGAGTCAGAGCTCTGGGAGTGACTTGGCGGAACGGTGCTGATTTCCTTGTGGTAATTGCTGAAGTATGCGGACGGCGGTGTCGTCTTATTGGGGTTCCGAGCCGGCCGTACGTGCGCGCTATTCACTTTCACTTCACAGCGCGTGCTTTTGCTATTGGACCCAAGCGTACGGCAACGTAAATTTGGGCGTATCTCGGATTGTAATTGAGGCCAGCGTGCCTTAGATATTCGTGCAGTATAAATTCAAGGATCAAAAAACTAAATGTAATTGAATACTTGCATTTTTCATGTGGAAAAACCTTTACACAATCTCGTCACGCCAACAATGAAACATACAGTGACATAACGTCATACAATATGTCATTGAAATTTCCAACTCAATATATCTATACTAATATTATAAAGCTAAAGAGTTTGTTTGTTTGGTTGGTTTAAAGCGCGAATCTCAGGAACTACTGGTTCGAGTTGACAATATTTTAGTGTCGGATAACCCATTTATCGAGGAATTTATCTATATGACATCACGCTACGACCAATAGGAGCGGAGCATCAATGAAAAATGTTGCAAAAATGCAAAAACTGTTAAGCCGAAGATTCTACATAAGGATTAGGCGTTAAAAAAATTTGAGAATTGTTTCCATTGTTTAAATAAGCGAGAAAGATGAAAAATGCAATGAAACTAAAATGCGTGAAAATGCACGTTGCAATATTCAAAATTGAATGAAAATCGTATATACGTGCCCACTTCTTCCTCGTACTTGGAGTAAAAAGTACTAGTATTACTTTTTTTTTTAATTCATGTCAAAATAAGCGCAATCACTTGCACTAAGTTGTTTACGTCTAACTTTAAAATTAGAAAAAATGCGGTCTTTCATTTACGGTTTTTCGATAATAACTTTTTTATTTGTTCAATTAAAAAATCAAATTTTTGAGGTATCAAAGATATTGTTATTCCTCATCGATTCCAAAAACTCAGATATCGATACCAAGCCCCTGACACATTTTATACACAATTGAAATTTTAAATAAACAATTTTACAATAGGCTGCCATTTTAAAATTTCGCGATCTGACTTAGCGTACAATGAAAAACATACCAATGTCTGTAACATACTCGATTTTCATTCAATTTTGAATATTGCAACTTTGCATTTTTCATCTTTCTCGCTTATTTAAACAATGGAAACAATTTTCTAATTTTTTTAACGCCTAATCCTTATGTAAAATCGTCGGCTTAACAGCTTTTGCATTTAACATTTTGCTCTAAAAGCAATATTTTTTTAGATTTTTAATGAAAACCGAAAAAAAGGCCGATTTTCAAGTTATTTTGCAATAATAAACAATGACTTCGTCGAAGTAGACACTTTAGTGTGTTATTCTACGTATTTTTCTTTAAATTTTAAGCCAAGTATCGTATTGTTATAAAAGACCGCCACCCTCAAACGCTCTGGTGCCCGGACTATAATAAACGTCAAATGTTTCGTCGTGTCTGGTGGTCGCTTCTCATGCATCTTCTCATGCATGCAATAGTATCTTTTTCATCTTGGGAACTATTCTGACTTAAAATAAAATTGCCATAACACTCGTGCACAATGTAAATGTAGAAAAATTTTGATGCTGTCTATTTTCGATTAAGCTTGTACTTTGAATACAAGCATTTCTATACTTGAATTATTTAGATAACCTAGTCTTTCATACAAATACTAACATTGTCAACACCTTCATTAAGTAGAACCTGCGGCACAGGCGATATCCCACGCGTAATAGATCGTGCCTTTCGAGTTCTACCCGTAAGGCTGTTGTTTTAATGTTGTTTTTCCATTAAAGAAGGGAAAGTTGTTGAGTGCGCTGACGCCGCGTGTCCATCATACATAGCTAATATACCGCTTTCGATGCCCAACGAGGAAGTGGACGTAAAATGTTCTAGTCTTGTATGTCAAAGTCAACAAATGCGTAAAATACATAAGAATTTAATTCTAACTAGTGAAACTACAATAAATGAAATTGAAACCGTATTAGTGATCTGATAATTTCGTTTTTAACCCATCGCTAAAATTTTAAAAGACTTATTTGGCTGTAAACTATCAAGAGTACTACTACACATGAGGTTGATGGTACACATCTTTGTGCTAAATATCCCAACCGAAATTGATACTAAGCCGTCGTAATCATAAACACAACACTGAATACGTCAACATGTCGTCGTGTTTATTACTAGTAGGCATAGGTGGCGCCTCTTCCGCTGTACATCGAATGCTTCGTAATAAGTAATACGCGTCGTCAATTTCTCCTTAGAAATGCCGTTTCCTCGAGGTGTTTTCCGTCAACTACATGTGTACGACAATCGTCGCCGCATTTGAATAATCTTTAAGTTTTCATATAGAGAATTCAATAGTAAGGAAAATAAAAATGTTAAATAATAACGGTGTCGCTAATGATATCCAAATCCAATGCTCTCATAAAAATACCGGCGTTAGTAATATTAGTGACATTAATAGGTACCTGCTTAGAAAATTCAATTATTTCTCGAGTCTAACCAGACAGTAGTGTTTATTTGTAGTTCTTATGTAGGTTTTTTAGATTTTAGTTACTAATACATCCAAAAAAATTTTTGATTCAAAAAAAAAAAAACAAGTATAAACCACAGAGCACAATGATGATAGCAAATGTACAATTTGAAGCATAACAGTTTTCATGCAGCATACAGGTCACTACTTTTTTAAACAACTTGTAATAAAGAAAAAAAATCTGGACAAGTGCTAGTCTGATTCGGGCACCGAGGGTACAAGCTTGTATGTACACATGAAAAGTGTCTAGGGATCAAGTACATTTTTAACCATAAAAAAATATCCAATTAATATTTACCAAATCTAGTCTTCCAGGCCTGGTTCTTACTTGAATTCCTAATGTTTAAGTTAACAACTTATCCCTATATTTTAAGTTAATGTCGTCAATTAAATGGCAAATAAGGCAAAAATTTATTAATCTGTGTTTCCACCATTGACACGAATCACAGCGAGTTGGCATGCTTAAAATCAGTTCATCAAAATCAGTTTCAGGAATGGCCGCCCACGTTCTTTCTAAACAGTTTTTGTGCGGTATGTACGCCATCCGTACTCGGCAATGCTCTTCTTTGGACCATATCCCATGCGTGCTCAATTGGGTTGAAGTCTGGCGATTGAGCAGGCCTTAGGCAGAACGTTGATGCGAGCATCGGTGAGAGTACGTGTTACGACTCTAGCCGTATATGGACGTGCATAGTCGTGCATTAGTGAAAACGAGTCACCCAACCGGCTTCGCAAAGAGATGATCACGTCTGAAACAATCCTCTCCGCATAAAACTGAGCATTGAAGTTGCCCCTGATCCAAATGAGATCGGTTCTTTCACCGATCCAAAAACCGGCCCAAACCATTATTGTTCCCCCTCCATATGAATGAACTTCCTGACAAAATTTCAAACGTTCTTGACGTCCAGAGGTCCTACAAAGTCCTCCGAGTACGTCTTGTATCCGGCCTCATACCGAAACGAGATTCATCGGAAAAGCAAACACAACGCCAGTCTTCTTCCTCCCAATTTCTGTGTTCGCTAGCCCACTGTAACCGGGCCTTACGATTGCGGGGTGATATGGGAGGAACTCTCAGCGGTCTTCGGGAACGCAGACCCACTTCACGTAAACGATTTCGGATGGTTTTGTCGCTTATCAGCAAGCCTGAAGGGCTGTGGAGACTCGTAACCAACATCATGGCGGTCATGGTACGATTCCGTCGAGCCACGCTGCCCGTGATACGTGATAGCGTATCCAGAGGCGGGTTATGACGCTCCGCTCTGTGTAGTGCCAAGAGCAACAGCTACAGTAGGTTGCCTGGGACTAGCTTGCAACATTCCGACGGCTCTCTTCATCGTTTCTTGTGTTAAATGATGTCGTCGCTCCATATCCTGAAACCTAGACTTCTGACAAACTTCATGATTCTAGGTCTACGTCAATGGAAAGTACCTATCCTATACATTTTGATTTACCTGCGAAGTGAATTTATTATAAAAAAAATATTTGCGGTACATTTACTCGAATTTGGAAGCAAATGAAATCACTGTATGCAATCTTGTGTACAATGTCACATTGCACTTACCGCAGTTGCAATTTAACTTAACATCTTATTACTTGGGACTACGATTCAGATCAGGTTACATAACATACATTTACACTTGTGACTACTTTATCCTACTGATAATGGCTGCAATGTTATTGTTGAATAACAAATAGGTAATTACGCACACGACCGATCTTGTGAGAATTACTCGGAGTTTGCATTTTGCATTGATATTACTGTACTTGCACTTAATACAAATAATATGTTATACTTTCAAAAATTATTAGTTGTTTTCAAAAGCACCTTCATTTCTCCATTGTAAAATTGAAAGGTTAAAAGATCAGGCATATATTTGTAAGTCTTTAGCGTTAGACGGTCGCCTGTTACCAGAACATCCGCTTGTATATCTACATAGGTTGTATGATACGTTTTTATTGTACTGTACACCACCAATCAATAAATAATAGACTCAATAAACTGCATTTAAACCAAAACACCTCTTGTGGTGTTTAAACGGCATTAGTTGTACATATTATTTAGTAATAATCAACACTATTCAATACAGAACATCTATTTACACAAGTGATCGAAGAGGTTTTTATCACGCAAATTCAGAAAATGGTGACTTAATTATTACGTCTAAGTTCCTTTTTGGGGTCCCGTACCCGAAGGGTAACCAATGGGATCCTATTACTAAGCCTCCGCCCGACTGAATCTCATGATCCGTTAAAGGTAGACAGTTAAAATTTTCACAGAATGTGTATTTCTGTTGCCGCTATAACAGCACATAATAAAAATATATTAAAAATTAAAGTGGGCTTCCTTACTAGAAACGTGTTCTTTTGCTCGATCTTAATTGGTTCGACGATGCTACGAACCCTTCTTGTGCGAGTCTGACTCGCACTTGGCCGGTTTTTTTTTTAAATTAAATAGGTGATTCTAAATAGATAATATTAATATAAACACCTCATTATAAAATCAGCAGTGGAACTACAAGCAAAATTATGTTACATAACGGTTCAAGTAACATAACTGGCTATCAAATACCTCTAGGTTACAACAAAAAAAAAATGGTAACTAGAACATTTCGTTATTAACCGCTTTCACTTGTTGGCAGACAAACCATTTTTATACTTTATAGAATAAAGTATAATTTTTGTTTTACTTTCTAGCATTTCCCAATTGTTCTTGTTTAACTCCATAATTTAATTTATCTCTAGGTGACCTTAGTAAATAATTGTATTATAATAGGACAAATAAAACGATATCAAGGAAATCTAACCGTAATTAAATTTCATTGTTTATTCGGGTCCAAGTAAATATCTACATCGGCTTCCAGGTTAATTTGATGTCACTGATATAGAACCTGAACTAAAAAGTAAATACGTTTATATATATTTATGTAGGTATTTAGTGAACTCTGTAGTTTTATCTAGATCTAGGCCAAAAAAAAATCTGCGAGTCCAATTTAGTAGCCAGTTATATAGTGTATGTATACATATAAGCAGTGCTAGCTTACGTTACGAAAGCTTGCAATGCAGCCGATAATAAATTGTACCTGGCACCATTACGTAAGCAGGTAAAAGTTACCGCTTGCTTCAAGCACTATTCTGAACTTCATGAGTAGGCGGCACTCGGACAATGGGATACCTTTCGGCAACATTTTATTATTGAGCAATTTCGATAAATGTTTTAATTTGCGGCAGTAAACACTATTAAATATAACTATGGTTATGTATGCTAACTAAAAAGACTGGACTGGCCCCAATCCTCCTTAGTTCGTACAATTGATTTGCATGTAAAATAGGGTATTGAACCGACTACTTCATTTTAAATTCGCTATGACGTTCAGAAAAACGAAGAGACAAATATTTGAAAGTTAAATAATTTTTCACCAAATCTGTTAGAATATGTTTAAGTTGTTTTTAATAGTATTATTATTATAAAATGGATGGGTGAAATTATGCATATATCTTAATTTCTTTACATCCTGAAACGCTGAGTTAATATTAACGCTTTGGCGTTCAGGAATACCTTATGGATCCGACTCAAAGAAGAAAGTAATGTGTGGTAACCAGTTTGAACAGAATTGTTTTCGTCTTGTTGGCTACTAAAATTGCCCGTTATACAACAACTCTTATTTAACTATAAGCTAAAACTCACCGCTTAAACACCGAGTTAATTAAGTCTCGCAATATAACCTGATTTCTATCCATTATAATAGTAATAAGTTTATTTATTTGTACAAAGATTATTTTCATTACAGTTAAATGTAGTACATGATGTTCTACTTCACACATAAAAGAGAGAGACACATGAGATCAGTGGTACAAAGTAAGATAATAATAAAAATTCTTATTTAGCATCCGAGGTGTGCAGAAACAAATTTGCTTCTTTAAATGGTAATACATAGGTGATCTTAACAATTCATTTTATTCATACCGGTGTTATATTGTTTATGCTTGCTTTTAAGTTAAAAGTTGTACAATTGCATTTTACAAATCCTTATTCAAATGCTTTTTCTCCGTTTACTGTTAGTAGTCATTATTATGTTATTCCATGAATGGGTATGTTTAGATGTTTACTATTTGTAATTCAATTATTTACTATTTGACGTAAAGTCGGCGCCAAATAATAAAATGATTAATTACTTACGTAGGTACATATAAAATTTTGAAAATTAATCAGTTTGTTGTTTGGCGCCGACTCAAAATAAGTTTATAACAAATTTGATAGGTTATGTAAATAAGCATAATACTTAAGACTTAAGGTTTATTTATTTTTTGCTTTTTAGTTCTTTTCGTCGGTTTAATTTTTTGTTAAAAAGATTTTTATCTCATTACAATCTCCTATTAAAATATCACAATTTTTTCTGTTTCCCTGGTTCTGTCGTTATTCATAAAATATGAAAAAAAGTATGGAATAAGTCTTATCCACCCGCCTGCAAAAGAAAATGTGGCGGCACCCATACAATTTAGCAGAATAGTGAATCCAGCAGTAGCGCGTAGTTTCGCAGTCAATTTGTCTGCTTTATTGTGTGTAGAATTTGTACCCGTTATTTGTCCTTTTAGGTTTCAAATACCATTGATGAACAGATGGTCATAATACATTCAAAATTAGATATGTCATTATCGTGTCGTATTCTTATCTTTAGTAACTCTGTGTTTAGTAAATTAGTGCCTTGTGTCTTTATGAAAAATCTGTTTGGTTTATTTCTATGCGAACACAACATGCAAGTGTCAACCCATATGAAAAATATAACTGATGTTTACTTTTTTAAAGATATCCTCAATGAAATACGTAAAATTTGTTCTGTTACTTTAGTGTATTCGAAACTTTGATGGATTTGTGGAAATTATTGAACTATTGACGTACCAATAATGAAAGCAGACTAATAATGAAGTACTCTTGGTTATGTTAGAAAGGTACTTTACATTTTTATGATATTAAACTACATTATTTATTATAATTTACTTGTATATGAGGAGAATATGTAAGTGGGTTTTGTTGAGAAATCTTCTTGAAGCTACGAGAATAAAAGAGGGAGGTGTGGTTCGGCGTCACGTCGCGTCGGCGTCACTAGATTGTTCTGGATGCGACAATCGCACACTATACATCTAGTTTCAATTGAATCATCTAGGAAAACCTTATTTATGAATGCTTGGTTTCTCAGACTGTAATAAATATCAGTCGTGTGCAATTGCAGAAATCGTTCAATTTAATTTCTAAATTTATCGAACACGTGTTTCGATAAGGAATGTCTAATACAAAAGTAAAAATTCATTGCTATAAGTAGGTACATTGAGTTTATCAACATTATGCTAACTCTTGATAAGATTATTTTAAACTTGTTAATGACTGTATCCTCATTATAACCCCGTATTCCTAATCAGTTTTTAACAAGTAGCAGTTTTCTTTGCAATATTGTTTAAATTACATATACGTATCTATTTTTAAACAATAATTTCTAATACTTATATTCCGCTATGGTTTCATAATGAAACGAGCGTGATCTTCAACAAAAATTCCTCGGATCCGATCTCGACTCTCGAACGCGTGTTTCGCACCTTGATCTAAATACTTGCGACATTATCTGGTCTCGTCGTTATATTGTGCGTCAGATATTGCATCGACAGTGCCTTGAACTACAGTAAATGTCTATAATATGCCCAATTAAAAGTAAACAGTAATTATGTAATTTTAAGGTCATAAAACTTTGTGTCCAAATCCACTTCTGGGAAAAAGTAATTATATCTGAGTCTCTAATCAGAATCAGGCAAAACTTATTTTGCGCATAACCTTTTCGTTAGCGTCGAATCCTGAGGGAAATAACCTCGGTCAATCCCCTTTCGCATCAGTATTCTACATTTTAAACATGTCTCATGAAAACTGTTTTCCTGTTTGTATTTGTTATTAAAACAACCTTGAAAACGTGTCTTTCTTTCAATTTAGGAGAAAAAAATATTCAATAATGATACATATGTTAGTTGATACATATGTGTTTTTTACATGTGTAGTCTCCCTAATAAGTGCTTCTAACTCTCGATATCGTAAATTGTAATGTATTATAATACTAATGTTTTGTTATTCCTGATATGTGGGTGTGTACGACTATTACATTTTAGACGTTTCCTCCCTAAACAGTGTGACGAAGATAAAAGAACTTCTTAGTTCCAAAGGAATAATTAACTATATTATTGTTTGTTTTGACTTTAAAATATGCGTTCATGACGCATGTCTTTTATGTTTTGCTTATAGGTATTTAGTAAAAGTTGTAATCTTTGCGACAATATTCGTTACGGGTTATGTATTAGGCAAATATTAAAAACGGAGTTATGTCTGCTAACGTATGTATAATGAAACAATAAGTTATTATTTTGTCTGATTGTCAGTAAAAGTAACTCTGTCCCACACAATAGCCCCGTCTTATTTGTAGTGGGAACATCCATTCGCCTTTTACTTACCATTGTTTTTGAAGAAACGATCTCTCGCATCACATTTTCATTCGTAACCGTTCACTGTCGTCATTCAAAACATTGTTTGAAACGTTCTCAATTAAAAACAGCTGATAAAAATAAGTTGAAGGTATTGATAAAGATAAAATGCTCTACATTGATGCGCAAGAAACAAAGATTACGATAGTGGTATTTGCGCAATCCTGGTTATAATTTCACCACTATTATGTGTCTCAATAATGAAAGATTTCTATGTAATTCACGTTGTATCAAAAGGTGTGCTGGCAATAATTTGTTACGCAAGGCAATCACGTGATCTGTTAGTGGTTTGTACGGCGAGGCAACTATGTGTGTATCGACTGAACTATCGGGCGTTGAGTAACCACCGCTAGAAAGAGCTTCGTTACGTAGAGGTTTCGATACAGCCTCGCGACGTAAGGCCGTGGTTGCAGTCACGTCGCCGGTGAGAGGTGCCCCGCCCCTCCTCTGGCGGAAGGTCGCGAGCGGCCGCCGCGAAGGAGAACGGCAACAGAATGAATCCTTGCAAAGACCCACCCGCCAACCGCAGCGCTCGTGATATTTTTACAATGCAAGTGACATATTTATTAAATAACTACCTGCATGTCCTCTTGCTCTACATTTTGCAAATATGACTTTACAATATTACATTATTAACGGCAAATATAAAAGATTTGACGTAGGTATCCAAATGTATCTATAGGTAGCCCTGATAACAGAATACATGTCCAAGAGGTTTAAGTACAGTAATCTAATCATTTACCACGCAAATAATTAACATAGTTCATTCACCGCAATAGACATATTAAAGAGTTAGTTGACAAAGCATTTAATTGCAGCTACTGTGAAATACGCAACCGTGTCAATGTGTTTCCAAGAGTTGGAAAATTGTAATGCTGTGATTATTTGTTTCAGCGATGTTGGAATTTAACGTAGTTCAGTTAGCTGGCTAAATTGTTATCGATCGTACATAAACGTGAAGGCAAGGCATTCTAGTTTTCGAACGCAGCTTTTCAATAAGCCTCGAGCTAGCCAATGAGCGAGCGCCGATTGAGCGAAAAAACCCAAGCTAGACAGGCGCGCACACATACAAGTGACTGTTGAATGGCAACAATGCGCGAGACTCGAATACTGTTTTTTCAACATAAATATATAATTAAATGAATCGGTGTTACCTCACCACTGCCGACGATTGCGACAAGAGCGGCCGCATCGTCCATTAGAAAGTCGGTGAATATGCAAATAGTATCGTAGAAACCTCACGAATAACTGGCCACTCACTTTGCCTTTAAATGTGTCTGCTGCGATGAAAGTGACTATTACCGTTAGTAAATTGTGTTAAAACAATTTCTTCCACGGACGCATTGCCAAATTCTCAACTCTCCATATTGTTGATTTAAGATTGCCTCTCGCCAAGACCCGGTCTTGTTGTAACATTATACGGAAAACTTCATATTCAACTGGACATTGTTTATCAATATGTCAGCTGCATGAACATTAACATTCCTTTGTTTATTTAGAGATAGCCCAACTACTTCTCACGATTGCGCTTAATTTACAGAAGAATTAACACACTAAGGTTTAACTGTACCTTTTCTTAAATTTGCGAGTTTTTATTACAATGAATGTCATGTAAGACCTTGAATCCAACATTTATTTAATTTTAAGAAATGAAAAATTAACGTAGACTTATCGATCGATTTAACCGCACACTTTTAAATTAAATTGTGTTCAACATAAATATTTTAAAAGCCGTCAACTACCATTGTTTTTTCTACTGTTTCCAAATTCAAGGTTAAAATAACAAATAGAAAATAAGATAATTACCTACACTGTTTTAAATACTAACGTATTTGTTTTGATATGTGTGTGTAATAAGGTGTATAGACCGAAACCTAAGGATTTGGCTAATGATTACAACAGAGGTGTATAAATATAAGGAAGGAAAATCAGAATAGTCGAAAACCAAACGTGACTGGCAACATTGGCAACCCAGAACTCCGGTAACCCTAAGGCCAGCGATTTCCTTTAGGTTGAATTGTAAACTAGTTTCTTATAATCGTTTGCCAATACTCGTTATCGTATCTCAAGAAATAAAGAAAATAACAAGTTCGTAAGCAATTAACATGGTGGCGATCACAAGCCAGTCGCGTGGATTTCCCGCTACGATTTGTGTTGACGTGAACCATTTATTATTGTACACTTCTGACGTACTCTGATATTATCGGTGCGAACAATACTATTCCAAAAGCCTTTACATATAGAGTTCAATTTACATCGTGTGGCCTGTGCCACCTCCGCTATGTTACGTCAACAAGATACAACACGTTAATTCGAGGCTGAGGCACACGACCGCTGGTTTTGCGTCCGGGTTTGTCCCGTGGAATTGTAAAATATAGTCCGCGTTTTGTATTTTACAAAGTACCGCGGACAATTATGACAGTATTTGTATTTGTTCTTGTATTAATCGCGAACATATAAACATATCCGTAGCCGAGTACGCTATCTGCGACGTAGTTGTGTATATATGTATCGGTCGAGCGAGCCGAACGAACCGGTTGCGTCGGCCTCTCACTTCGCAAGTCTGTTTACCGCTCGCTGCTTGTTGAGAAATTAGGTAACCAACAAAGACACAGTCGTTGCGCATGACGGGCAATACACAATAAAGAAATCTCTTGCCAAAATTGAAAAATTAAAAGAATCCAAGTGAAAACAGATGTTTACGCATTTGAAATGACGTAACCGAAAGATTTATTACCATAGTTGTCACATAAAGTCTGATGAGGTATCTACAAATTAATCGACCAGCCGGCATTACAATAATGCCTTGAAAAACGGACGGCGGATTTCCTCGTGTACACCTATTTTCCGGCCTAAACGATGTTGCCCGACCTTCATGAGAAGACACAATGAAACCAGCGACCTTGACATGATACATTTTGCATATGGTTAGATTACTTACCTATAAATAACTACCTACCTACTCATTTATGTTATTGTATTAGTGACAATCACAAAAATCGGTCAATAAAACAAAGCAAAACAATAGAGTTTACCATGGAAGGAACGCGATGCGGGCGAGACGGCTGTTGACCGAATGCCGAAGTGTTCCATCGCGAGGCGCTCTTTATATCGGTCGGCAGTGGCGTAGAGAAAGCCGCGCCCCGCACTCCCCGCACTGTCTGCTGCTCGTTTCGTTCGTAGCGGGTTTTTTCCTCATTAGCTCCATAATTCTGTATTCTGTTCTATATGCCTTACGTACCTTGCGTTTATCAGACTTGAATCGCGTGATGGACGTCAGTTTGTGCATTATTGACTTAGTTTTTATAAAATAGGTACCTTGTCAATATTTAACATTACCTAACAT
This sequence comes from Callimorpha dominula, assembly GCA_949752705.1. Classification (NCBI taxonomy): domain Eukaryota; kingdom Metazoa; phylum Arthropoda; class Insecta; order Lepidoptera; family Erebidae; genus Callimorpha; species Callimorpha dominula. The sequence goes on from OX457005.1 coordinate 8,376,244, forward strand.
AAAAACATGATTACGTAATAAAATAAATGTCGCTCAACAACTCAACATACCTAATAAAGTAAAATATATGCGTTATCATTCTTTCCCAATCTATTCAGACTTCTTATTGTATAATTTCGGAAGGAAATGCTTTAGGTAGGTACTATGAAAACCAAATTCTGTTTTAGGTCACTCAGATCGAGTATCAGTTAACACTTTAGCGATGGGACTGGACAGGTTATTGCTCCATCGGTGTCGGCTTCACGGCGTACTCTTTAATAGGTTAATTGCCTGGCATTGTGGTGCTGGCACACATCGTCAACCGCGACCTTAAAGCAGCTCGCGGCCACGCATGTAGATGCGCGCACTACCAAATCGTTACGCCTGGGAACAAAAAAAAGGTTCTACAATACATAGTAAAATACTGACATCCATGAAATGTTTTCTTTTGCCCATTCACATACAAACAGAATAAAACACGTTGGAAGTATGAACTTCCAACGTGTTTTATTCTGGTTGTATGTGAATGGGTTGCGGAAAATCATGGCAAAACAAATTGAAAACTTTTTTCTTGTCACTGAGAAGCGAACCATGAAGAACTTTTAACGACCTCAATGAACGGATTATGAAACTTGAGTTTTGACCATACATTGTATTTAGTTTAAATATTAATAGTCACATACCTCGTTTTAATATAGAAGAATGGAGCCTGTGGAGCCGCCGATGTTGCCATACCAGACGATGAAAGTCATCAAGTACTTACTTACTTCGTGAGCTATATTATATGTATAGGTACGTCACTTTATACGTATGTATGTAAACAGCTGCAATTGCGTTAGGCGTACGGGCACAGGTCAACCATATTTGGAAATGTATCAAGAACTGTCGTAGATTTCTCATGTGATTATTATTCTGACTCGTAATGGTGCGACAAGTGGACAAATGTATGTTAAACAATATATTTATATGGTATCTCATTATGCATTTTATTTAGTCAAACAGCCCCCATAGTAATTTAGCCGTTTTATATGTGTGATGATTCACACGAGATTCGAGATGTCGTGCCAGATTTCTCACGACGAAACACCTAACATGTTAGACACGCGACAAAACAGATTCTATTAAAAATTCTCGTACCATGGCATCATTATATGACGTTTTAGGTATGTCGGCTGAAATTGCAAAACGTACTTATTAAGTCACACAAAGATAGCTTATTATTTTTATTAATCGATAGTTTAATGTCTCATTGTCTTAAGCTTAGTCCCACAAATAACTACTAAAAAAATAGGAAAATGAAAACCACTATAATGAACGACATTTCTGCTAACGTTGAATTACTGCTTGTTAATCATAAATTTAAAATAGACTTGAATTTCTCTTCTTCCCTTCAATGATTAGAAAAGAGCTAATGATCTTCGAACGGCTGAACAGATTTTTTTAATTATATCTAACGTTTAATTATATCGAACACCCTCCATCAAGTCACTTTTTAAACAAAAAAAATCACTTAAATCGGTCCATTCGTTTGAGAACTATGATGCCACAGACACACACAGTCACACAGATACGTCAAACCTATACTCTGTTTGCGTCGGGGGTTAAAAATACAGCGCCACGTTTATTAAGTTTATCGGAGCCCCGAAAAATCTATCATATCAAAATATAAACCGTACCCAGTATTTATTTAAAAAAATTCAAGTACAGTTTTGTTAGAACAATTGTTTATACTGAAGTATTGAATCGAAGTAAATATTGCATAACCGAATGACACTTGATATTTATAGGTACTGTTTATAAGGAGAAACAAAACTCTTGCGAGGTTTCCACATTATAATGCGTACGTAAATAAAAAGCCTAAAATATGTGATCTACCATGTTTTTAACTTACTATAGGTAATTTATTTTTTGTAAATTTGTCAAAATTTTAAGCTTAATAGTTTCGGAGATAATGCTCCCCCTTTTCTATCGTGGTATGGTGGTAAATTTTGATCTATATTATAAATAACTTTAAAACTATTAATCTTAAAATAAAAAAAAAAAATGGAGACACTCGCAAGCCTTTTTTTATTTGACATATATCACAAAGCATTTTTTTTTCTAATTTTACTCTTAAAAGTAACGCCTTTGTTTGGGTCACAGAAATTGATATGTGTACCAAAAATTTCAACTTGATTTTTCTAGTAGATCAAATTGTCTGTGACAGATGGAGAAAATCTTAAAAATTTGTTATGATTGTTTTACTATGTATAGCCTGAATAACTTATTTTGCTATAGACATAGTGGTCGTCACTTCACACATTTCCTGAGCGCGTCTTTAGCGATATTGATAGCAAAGTAAAGTAAAATATTGAGACAGTCTACGACATTTTATATCCGTACACATAGATTGTAAAAACTAAGAAAACTCAAGGTAAATAAGCTATACTATAAGTTCAAATTTATTACTGTATTGGAGTACTCGCTCCAACACTTTCTTTTTACGAAATCTTAGAGAGTAAAGCGGTATTTGTTATTAATAAATATATGTATATTACTTAAGTATTTTAAACATTTTTACTGCTACATATAAAATAGATACCTGTATGTAATTTCGGCAACGTATATTTTTTAATCTTTGTACTCTATTTTTTTTTATTCTCTATTGTACACCTTAAAGTAGTAAATAGTGCAAACAAGTTACTAATAATTAGGTATCACAATCGGCGGTCTTATGACACATGGCGATTTCTACCAGACAACCTATGTTGGTCATTACAATAAAGAATACGTTTTATATTTAAATCAGTCATCATATTACATCCTTCTGTACAATTAGTAATATCAATACTACCGTTTATTGCAGAAAATTTCCATTCCGGCACCTACCAGCGGCAATGGGCAATCGGGCGAGGCTACATTTCTCTTCAGCATCAACAGTAATGCTGAGATGGAGGGTCCACAGGTAAAGTATTCTTCATTTTTATGTTGAGTACCTAGGCGACCGAGCTCTGTTCGGCGGTATTTTTTTTATAAAACCGCCATTTTTCGGGACAGACAAATGTAGACAGATTTAAAAACCACTACTTATCTAAGTACAAAATTTGACCCGAATTGTTAAAACCTTTTTCGAGATACACGAAGCAATATAACGTAAGTACAAAACAAAAATTGCTCGTTTAAAATTTAGATTTAAGCCTAGTCCAGTCAAACTCATCTTTCACGTACAGATTGCCGAGAAGAAAATGCGCTTGCTGCCAAGTGTCAAGTACATTTTAAGTTTCATTTAATACAAAATCAACATTTTGAAACATCAAATGGGGGGTTTCGTGAAAAATCTTAACATAACTCCAAAAATCTATTGATATTTATATAGATCTATAATTAATCAGCTACATCAGTTTATTAAAGCATCTAATATTTGAATCTCTCCAATCAAACAGACAACGTTAAAAATATATACTAAAAAATGTAACAAATCGTAGCGGTATTGAGCACACATCCCAGTTTACCTTGATTAAAAACCTGTGTTTACGTCATGCGGGTATTATCTAACCATACATAGTATGTACATATTTTACTTATTTTTATTTCAACACACTACGTACTGATCACTGTAATAAAATTGTGACATATATGATCTTTGCATTCAGTAATAAACCTAATAAATATTAAATAATTGCAATACAAGTGTTACAATTGTTAAATCTGCGTACCCTCACATTCTGTTGGTCACAAACACAGTCTCTCATTGCACTTTTAGTTACGAAGTAACTATTATCTTATCTGTGCTTTGGTAACATTCATCTATTGTAAAATTTCATAACGCAAAACATTCATTATAGGGATTTTATCTCATACTAAAATAATTAACCCTAATTTTCTAAGATCAAAAGAAACATTGAATAGAATATATTTCATCTTATTGTATATAGTGTTCCACCAGTAAGGCCCTCTTTTTTGTGTAGCAATATAATTTTCTCTTCTTCATTGACTAAGCTAATGACCTTGCTAAAAGAGATAATATTATATTAATATTATAGAAGAAAGTTTCTATAATTATAAAATTATTTGCTTTGTATGGTTTTTGCATTTTCACCAATATGTATTCAATACGGATTTGCAATTCATGACAAACAACCAACAGTGATGACTATTTCACCAGATATCGAAAAGATAGGCATAGACACAGTGTCGTAGACGCTTGATAGAACCACGAGTAAAGGATGACTATCCGTTTTACTCCCAGGTTATAAATGTCTATATTTCTTATATTTCAAATAAATTGTACTATTATTTCGTGTAAGATAAAATAATATATTTTTCTGCCACAAATAACCACTCAAAACTTGATTTAATATTTTTTATTAATCACTACATAGTATAAAACTAAGTCGCTTGCCTCTGTCTGTCCCTCTGTACGGATATATCATTTAAACTACGCAATTGATTTTATTGCGGTTTTCATCAATAAATAAATCAATAAAGAATGAATCAAGAGGAAGGTAATCATACAAATTATGTGGAGTTTGAAAAGCACATGTTTGTATTGTTTCATGAAAAAACAGCTGTAAACATTGTGTATAAAGACATCCTGTTGTATAGTCCAATCATATTACTAATATTATTAATCACTCCGCACTGACACCACATTAGTATCTACATAGCACCCGTGTGAAGCCGGGGCGGTCGCTAGTCTTCCTTGTAAATTTATATATAATATGTATGTTATACCTGTGTATCAAAAAAATATTTATAAATTCATTATATCGTAGTTTGACTTTCATCCAATGTTAACTGTATACCTAATTATTATAATTATTAAGTTTTTACAAGATATTACCGTTATTATACTTGACGTACATAAATCGTTATTGTATGTACATATATAGCAATGTTGACTCTTCATATAAACTTGCTTCGCTTACAACTAGTGATATATCTCGGTAGCAGATAGTCATAGCACTATGTTGCTAAGATTTATTAATTTGTTGTTAGTTTATTTTTATATTTTTAATATGCAACAAAATGTTCAGTAAAAATAAAAATCTATGCTTGTCCTCTACGCGTTCCGAAACCATTGAGCAGATTGTGATGAAACTTTAGTAGGGTGTGCTGGAGAGAGCGTGGGTTTCTGGCCAAAAAATCCATACTTATAAAAAAAGAGATTGGCATTGCAATGCTGGGTGTAGCTAGTATGTAAATTAATATTATACCACAAAAATAATTTCAAGATTTTTATGAGTATATTTAGACATCAATTTATGATACATATTAGTATTTGTTAAGAAGCACCGGCGGCAAGCGATGTCGGCGTATATCTACAATCACCTTCAATTGTTACATTAATCCTACTAATATTATAAACGTGAAAGTTTGTGAGGATGTATGGATGTATGGATGTGTGGATGTATGGATGTTTGTTACTTTTTCACGCCAAAACTACTGAACCGATTGCGATGAAACTTGGTATGTAGATAGCTGGAGACCTAGATTAACATATAGGCTACTTTTTATCCCGATATTCCCACGGGATCGGGACTTACGCGGGTGAAACCGCGGGGCGCTGCTAGTTGCATTATAAATTAAGTATAGTCATTATTAGTCATATAAAAGTGGAAAAAGCAGCAAGCATGAACTAAACGGTGGTAAACGCAGAAACTTTCAATTAGTCTTAATTAATATAAAGTAATTGAAAGGTATATGAAAATAAATGCAAATACCACCATAGTAAAATGCTCAGATTTTTTAATCAATAAATATATATTTAAATCAATATACCCAAAATCAAATCCCCCTTATTAAATCAAAAGGTGTAAAGCAATTTAATTCTCTAAGAAGAACAATATATATTGTTTTTGTCTTCAAAGAGGAACAGCTTAACGTTTGGATTTAAGTAACATACACGTTGCAGTAAAGCTACTGTGCAAAGCCATAAATATAACAAAATATTTTCATCAATCAGCAGTTACACGAAGTAAATAAACAACCTCTGAATGTCTTCTATGTGTACATAGCTATCATATTCTCTTTCATTAGTCTTTGTTTGGTATTCATATACATAGTTTTCCTCGTGTTTCATAGACCATTAATTATTATATTACCACAACTTGATTGTCTGATAATTACGCATGTTTTACGACAGCACATTTCGTAAGCACTAATAACTATTCCCTTCCTGAACCAATGTTTTCTTATATGTGAGTATACACTTATATCAAAACGCATGATTTAGCATTCTTAACTTGGATCTTTTTCTCTCTCGTTTTTAGTGTCCCTGCTATTTCTTTAATATTTTATAGGTATTATTCAGGTATGGTCACTATTCGCAAAATAATGCAAATATAACTTGGATCGGAATGCAGCGTCGGTAGCCAAGAATATTACCCAACACTCGTTAGAAAGTTTGAATTCAGTCGCTCAGCGCGTACATATCAGAGCCTTATTTTCATCTTTTTCTGGAGAACTTCAGAGATAACAGTATTGGGTTATTCAGTTTATAAAAGCTTTGCGTGGGATATCTTCTTACATTACGAACAAGGGCGTAGCTTTTTGCTTCTTATAAATGCTAGTTTAACGTTAAGAGATTATGTACATAGAATACTTACGCATTAATGTTCGTAACCATAACACAAAAGTCAAATGCCTTTGTAATGCTGTGTCATAAAAGCAAAATGGTTAATTAAAAAGAAATGCTTTGAAATTTTTTAATCTTGCTATATGTAAAATTCCAAAATATTATCTACAGTTCTTATCAAATATACCAGGAAGTTCAACTATTTTAAAACCACATCCTTCCATCCTTTGTGGTTACAGTCTACATATTGTTTAATCGACCTCAATAATAAAGTGATATGAATATGCTTCAGGGTTCATTCGAGTGTGTCCGAAGTGGAGGCGCTCGCCGTTTGGAGTCTTGCGGGCCACTACCGCGTAGGATGCGCGTTCAGGCCAACGACGATTCATATGAGGCAACCAAGGACCGTATGGCGAGAACAGTCGCTGCGGAGCAGAGTAAATGGTTAGTACCGAAGAGTACACACATACATTGGACGACTACATAAATATGACTAAAACCTATAAGGTTGTGAAAATAATGTATCGCCAAGAACAACACCCTTAGGGATGCTAGTCATCGTTGATAATTTTAAAATAATATATACTTATTCACTAGAACAACACTTAATTTGTTAGAAACAGGAAAAAAACAAAATTTACACATCAACTCACTGATTATTATTTGCATAAATTATTTGGAAATCTTTAAATTTATAAAAATGCAAAATTTTCACTAGTGTTTCAGTTAAAACAGCATTTTCCTAGTTATGCATGATATATTTTACATTCTCCCTTTCACCGTATTGATCGCATTCCAGCACCCGCGTGATTAAACCTAATCAAAATGACATCGGACGTCGTGTCAAAGTGCGTTCGTCACACCCGTACTCGGGGGCGACGCAGCTGGCAGAGCGGGCTGAGCGGCTCGAGCGAGCGGAACGACCCGAGCGGCCAGAAAGACCAGAGCGGCAGGAGAGACCAGAACGACCCGAGCGGTCCGAACGGTCAGACAGACCGGAGAGGCCTGAACGGGTGGAGCGCCCAGACCGAGTCGACAGGCCGACGCCACCAGTGCCCCGCCCGGCTCCACAATCGGCACAGCCACCTCACCAACAGTACCCGCAACATCCGCACATCAACCCGCACCAGCCGCAACGGCCACCCCCTAATCCGGATCTCACTAGGCGATCCTTAAAGTAAGTCTCATTAGTTTATTTTGTATAGCATACAAGACATATATTGGCATTAAACATTGCATATTTAGTTTACTACACATATTTTAAATTAGTACACTCACCGATCTATGGTTACTAGTATGTTTCAGTAGTACTAGTCAGTAGTAAGCACCCACTATATTAAAAAACACACCATCACGACTAGGTATATCTCCATTATGAGCGACTGACTTAAAAAAAAAATATATGCAAAACAAAATATGGGCATTTATAAAATGAAGTCACCAATTGTTACAATAAATAAAGTCGTTACATTAAATACATTGAAATTGTTTATTAATCAAAACTAATAAAATCAAAGTTCCGATGAGGTAACCTAAATTAATGATGTATCCTTAGTTACTAATGTTAGGTTATCGTTAGGCGAGACGTGATGAAGATAGCCTTCTGTAGAGGCTGAAACTAGTCGGCGGTCCCGACCGAGTGTTGTAATAATTTATTAAAATATTAATGTTATTGCATCATTGGCAGTAGAAATTAAAAAAAAAATCATTCATAACAAACTTAATGCAGCAGCTTTGGCTAAAGGAATAAAAACAGAAGAATCAGATATAGAAATAAAACTTATTTTCCGGCTGTCCTGTTGCTCTAGTGGTTACTGATCCTGACTGCTGAGCTAGAGGTCGTGAGTTACACAGGCTCTGTCTAGTTTGGGATAAGACGGCCGTATGTGGGATGTGTTAAGTTAATATTATTATATTATTAACACACGACAAGTTGCTACGGCACTTGGAATTGCAAAAAACGCTTGGATCTTTGCAGTTGCTTTTCTTGGTGCGTCATTTTAGAGTTTCGTGCCCCAAGAGTGCCAACGGAACTCTATTACTAAGCCCCTCTGTTTGTATCTCTATTGCTGCTGCCGCTATAATAACAAAAATAAAGTAAAAGGATCCCATACAAACGTGGATAAAAGAAAACAGTGTATGGCTTGTTGTTAACACTAGTTGTTAACATTTGAGTATAATGTAAATAGCTGAATCTAAGATTCACGGAATAAACCTTGGTGTATGTTAACATTCACCGGTGTAAGTTCAATTCAAATAAATTAAAGAAACAATTTTGGACTTACACCATCGCAATTGTTGATTGGCGACATACATCGGTGCATCTTAATATTCACTAACATCAATTAGACTTTCACAGTAACATATATACATAACTTTCATCGTTTGTGGGATTCAAACTTTCCCTGAACAATTCACACAGTTGAAGTGACCATTTAACACTCTTTATAGTCGACGAGTTCTGCTTTCTCAACTATTCTCCCCTCAACCCTTTTTCTCACCACCAAGCCAGGATTAGCGCAAAATCTAATAACTTTAATATATATAAATTTATTTCGTGTATCTCGAAAACGGCTCTAACGATTTGGATCAAATTTTTAAAAACGCGATTAAAAAAATAAGGCTAAGCGAAACCTTGTTCGTGTACATGTAAAAGTCAGTGTCGAGCCAAATTCAAAAAATCTTACATCAACCTTTAAAAGTTAGAAAACTTTGTTGCCGCTGGATTCCTCATGAACTCACCCTAGAACAAAAACGGACTTAAACGGACTCAGTATCTTTGAAAAAGTTAGGAAAAAACGACCAAGAAGTCACATCCTATTGCACCATGTCAATGCTTCGGCGCACACCGCGAACAAGACAAAGTCATTTTTGGCTTCAAGTTAGGGCTAGTGACCCATCCCGCACATAGTCTAGACCTGGCACCATGCGATTTCTTTATTTTTCCAAAAATTCAAGATTTGATGAGAGGTATGACATTTACGGGGTCCGGAAGAGATAGCTTTCAACCAGCACGTGAAAAACATACCCTTAGACCAATGGTCCTTATGTTTTCAAAAATGGATTGACCGAATGAAAAAGTATTTAAAATGTAATGGAGAATACTTCGAAAAGCAGTAAATATATTACTTTAGTTAGTTGTATTATTAATGAGTTACGCAAAACTTTCAGTGTACCCCACGTAAGACGATAACTAAGTGTTTTTCGAACCGAAACACGAACCTCGAACGTGCTTAACCTTGCTGTAGCTAATCTTTCTTATCAGTCTCTAGAAAGTTCAAGTAAAATCGAATAATGGATTATTACATCTTGCACCACTCCTGTTTTCCATTTTATTATGGACTATTCTTTAATAAAACTAAATACGGGCTGTAGACTTGTTAGGCCATTATAGTAATAATTATACATACATGTAATGTTTTCCTAATATCAGTCAATTGTAAATACATTAAAAGTCCAAGTCGTCTTTACCGCTCCATTCTTAGAAATTAGATCATTATATTATTGCTTAAGACGAGCAAGAAATGGCGCAAATTCCGGGATTCACCATTACGTCATCAACGTAATTTATTCATGGAACTTTCAGTTTTCCTTCTTCAATGATTTTGCGACTATTTGTACGTCAAAACAAATTAATATGTAGATGACATGAAATATAACTACCACAAAAACAAAATGATACTGCCTGATAGTGTAATAAGTCGCTTACATAAGAAGTTTTACTTTGTCGCTGACAGAATAGTCTGATAAAAAATTGGTCATATCGTTATCGTAATAAAACCAATGTGATAATTTGCGGCTGATATACAAAAGACCAGTGGTGTTATCAATACAAATAAATAAAATATAAGTGTCTGTTTGTATAGTGTCAAAATAATAGTTTTTTTAAGCTCATACAGATATTTGCACGACACCAATGCCTAAAAATCAGTTTTTAAATTTTTTGTCTGCATGTGTTTGTTCTGGCTAGTTTCCGGAACGGAGTGGACCTATTTCCACGGGACTTTCATTAGCACATAACTGGTGTTACAAGGAGTAACTTAATCCACTTTTATTTTGGAAAAAGAATAAGGGTTCTGCGCAAAATATATAAATATGTACACGCGAGCGAAGCCGCACAGGAACTGCTAGTGTATAAATAATTATAAATACTTGTATATACGTAAAACAACTGCTTCTTAGCCTGCCACTTGGCAGTCTAACACATACATATGTATCATGTATACTTTACAAAAAAGTTACAAGACATGTTGGTTATGAAACATGGCCTTGTTTAATTATGATATTGCTTAATTATTTGACGCGTAAATCAAAATTCGAACATTATGTTGTATAATAGACGTGTCAACCACAATATTTTTTATTAAACAATCAAATGAGCATTAGCTACATTTTATTGAGAAGATTTTTTTTTGTAACGTGATTAACTGAGTTTGACGTTCACCAAGTCAGCTCAACATCTTAGTTTTATTGTTTATCATTTCCTGGTAGTTACTTAAAATTAGAGTCAACATAACTATGACCGAACGACTCAGAATCAAGAACGTAATTAGTCGTTGTTATATCGCAATGAAAGTTGTACGTCAAGGTGATTTTGACATGTCAAGAGAAGCGACGACATAGAAAGATGGTAAAACAAGCCTTATGACTATGACTTTTTGTAAAATTTTATATTATATTTGATACAAGGTCGACAATGTTCAATTTACATTCCTGGTCTTGCTTGGCTACGGCCTTACCTTTAGGCGAGTCGTATTAGTTTAAGCCTCTTTGTGTTCTTATTTAAATGTTATGAATATACCTAACTTGTTAATTTTTCTGTTACAGAGAAAGACTTATTCAGTTATTAGCGTTGCGACCCTTCAAGAAGCCCGAATTGTATTTAAGGCTTAGTAGTGGTAAGTCGAGATTTGGAGCACCTAAGTGCTTTTAGCACAAATTTAACTTGATTAACGCTCGGCCTAAACGTTGCAGAGGGTATCAAAGAAAAGGAGCGCAGCTTGGTGAACAAGATTCTGCCTCATATCAGTACGCTCAAGGATAACTGTTACCACTTACGTAGAAACTTTTGGAATGACGTCAATGAAGAGTGGCCATTTTATACCGAGGAGGAGAAACGTATGCTCAAGAGGTCGGTTATATATTCTCTTTTCGGTACTTTTACTTTGACGATCTCTTCAGTGATTTTAGTTTGTCTGCAAAAATAATCATTCTGATGTTACTGTTATACTGCCGGCCACTTCATATATCTAGGTTTGTCGTTATAAGAGTTTCAAGTGGAAGTGAAACAGTAAACACTTCTTCTAGCGTCTACATTATAGCTTTCCTACTAGAGCGGTTGTTCACCCTTGTAATTACTTTTGCATTAAACGACTGTTGACCTTTTGAATGAAACATACATTTAGACTATAGGAGTATGCAGATCGTTCTATCTAGAAGAAATGTATTTTTTAAATAATTATTATATTGTGTACAGGCGGAAACCTCAAAACCTAACACCACCGCTAAGCAGCGACTCAGCCAACTCCCTCTCCCCGCGCGCCTCCCCCAGCGCGAGCAAACGGACCAGCACGGCGCCGCTGCCCGTCCCCAGCCTGCCTCCTCACAGGTAACTGCCGTAAATTGTATAAAATAAAAAAAGTAAAAACAACCCTTATATATTTTACTTCCTTTACATTTTCCAATTTTTACTACCCTGTTCTTGTATCAAAGTCCCTGTTTAGTTATATTTTGACAGGAAGCTTAAAAGGCGCCGAGACTACTAATTGCTTCTTAAATAAAGGTCAAGTCTAAACAAGTGGTTTATATAGTTTGAGAAATATACATAATACAAGTTACAATTTTTTTTTAATAATAAATGAATAATGTTAGCTCATAATGTAATTATTCCAAAAGTTGTCTATCGCAAATGAATCGTATCGTCTATAAGAAACGAGGGTCACATCAATACTATCAAAATTATTTTATACATAATGCAGTAGCTACTTTTTTATTAATATATTGTTTTGCTCTACAAAGACTACTAATCTAAAAATAGAACTTTAAAGATCTTTGAAAAAGCTTATGTTTAGCAGCGTACGGCTGCGATAGACGTAACGTAGAAGATCTTATCGCACGGATGCGACATTTCACGTCCAAAGTCACCGGTACTCACCGGCACTAATACGCACTCATATAATCGATTTAACGCTCGTAATCAATATGAGTTAAATAGTTTGGTGTGTGTGTGCAGCGGCGCGGCTGTGGGCGGCGCGACGGCGCCGGGCGGCGCGGCGGCGGCGGCGGTGGCCGTGCTGCCCGGCGTGGCCGACGTGGAGCCGCCCGCCGCCAAGAAGCAGCGCATCTCGCACTACCGCCGCCCCTCCCCGCCCTCCTCCGGCTACGCCACCACCTCCTCCGGGGAGAGGCAGGCCTCCGACAACGAGGATGACCGGACCAATGGTCAGTACACGCTCACGTTCTCTAATACATATTTAACGAACTCCGTGTACATAATTATGTATATTCCACTAATGTTTCGTCATCCTACTAATATTATAAACGTGAAAGTTTGTGAGGATGTATGGATGTGTGGATGTATGGATGTATGGATGTTTGTTACTCTTTCCCGCAAAAACTACTGATTCGATTGCAATGAAACTTGGTATGTAGATAGCTGGAGACCAGGATTAACATATAGGCTACTTTTTATCAAGATATTCCCACACGATCGGGACTTACGCGGGTGAAACCGCGGGGCGCTGCTAGTCTTCTATATAAATAAGCGCATTACTTTATACCGATAGGACTAATTATTTTTTATATATATGTTAATAATAGCCTGAATAAAATTTTATAAAAAGAAAATTTGTTAAGTTGACAGGGAAATTAGGAATTTCGGGGAAAACTAAAAGTTTTTTTCCTTAAAATTAAAACAAATAATTTTAAATTAAAACAAGAATTTTTGATGAAATTACGTCTGCCGGGTCAGCTAGTAATACATATAAAGCTAAAAGAAGGTTTCTTAAAATAAATACTGCTAAAAGACACAGCTTAAAAAAAATTAAATGATTATTCGCAAAACTTTCACATCGAATCACACAAACAGGGGTTAAGGGAAAGTAAAAAAAAATCCGTAAATTACAGTAATATACATTCGTCAAAAAATCTACGTTCTACCATGAACCTGAAGCGAAAGGATTTTAATGTAATGATACTGATTATTTTAGTGAAAACTGCTAAGCTGTTAAGCTAGGTCTACATATGTATCATTTAATTTCTTCATTCACTCTTCCCTCTATGACCATATTATTAAAATATACATCGTTTCTATAGGTAAACTTATCAGTTTTCTCCTCCAGATTGCCATGATCGCGTTTCATCAAACATTTTGTTGTTGAGTGAAGTATATCAGAATTTTACAATTTCGTTTTTATTGCCTTTTATGTAAAAGACCAAAACTTTGTTCACAAAAACGAATCAATATGAAATGGGCTGTATTGTGTATCATTACAGAGTAACGTGTAATGAGTGTATATCACTACTATACACTATTTATATGAATAATAATGTAGCTCATAACACTAGTTGAATTAAATTTATAGAACATGACTAATCATGAAATTTTTATTTACAGTGAAAAAAGACAATGGTTACACCCTCAATTATACTACTGTAAAGGATCTCTGCCCCAGTCCTGTGAAGGCGAACAGTTTTAGAAGTAGTCCCCTAGTAGAGCAAACTAATATTACAGGTATGTTCTTCTTTAAGTGTAAAAACAGAGTATCTAATGTAGAACTAGCATTTCAAAGAAGCAAACTTGATGAAGTTTGCAATGATGATAAATTCTCCAAACATTCAGGAAGGTCTCGAACTGCTTACTGTCATTGGCACAAAGTTTGTTAAACTGCCCAGTCCATTGATATTAACCATAGTCATTCTTGAGTAAATTGGCAGCACTAACTTTGACAAGTTTCAAAATGAGTAACACTTTGATTTGAGGACGAAAAGTCGAAATACGTTTAGGTTGTATAATTCATCAGCACTTCAACAATTAGAAGATAGACTGAATGGCCTCAATAGTTATCGAGGTTACAAGTCATACAATACAGGATACTTTGTATTATATTGTATGTGTTCATGTCAACTAACGGTAGTTCCAAAAGGTAAATCCTATAACTATGAAACAATTTGATATTCAGTAGTGTATGCTCGTATAACATTATAAGCAGAGATACAGTAGCCACTTCTACATAATTTGATTATTAGATACGCTCTATATTTAATGCAGTTTATACTTGCTTTGATTATTATCAATACAAATAAATTAAACTGAAGTGTCTGTTTGTAATGTCAAAAAGTTTTTTTTTAGCTCATACAGTTATTTGCATGATACCTATGTCTTTAATAATCAGTTTTTAAAAATTTCGTCGGTCTGCTTCTTCCGGCTAATCTCTGGAACGGGTTTACCCATTTCCACAGGATTTTCACTGGCAGATAGCTAGTATTATAAGAAGTAACTTTGGCTACTTTTATTTTGGAAAAGGAATTAGGGTTCCACGCAAAATATATAAATATGTACACGAACACACATAAAGCGCTTTATGTAATATATTACATTAACATAAGAAGTTTAGAATTATAATCTAAAAAATAAAACTATTTTCAATTCACACCACAATTTTTTTATAGAAACATACACTTGTATCTTCTGTTTGTAATTATACATTTACAATTTCTTTTTTCTAGATAAAGACATCACAAATAATGAACCCTTAGAAAATACAGAACTAGCGCCTGTCCCTGATGAGAATTTGACTGAAAGTTTGGCAGAAATTGAAAGGTAAATAACATTTTATTACTCCTTTTAGATACTACTACTGTTATTGTTCCCATGTCTCCAAAAACTTGATATGTGATACTTCTATTTCGTAATAAGTCTCGAACGTTAACTTACGGCTAAAGAATATCAATAAGTTGTTAGAGTGCCTTTTAACAAGTTCACGCCACTAGGGAGAGTTGGACACTGCATGGAAATTAAGTTAACCATAGTTTTCTCGTAAGAAATACAAGCGTTTGACGACACATTTTCTACGAGATTTGCATTATTCTCAAAATCATTTCAGCATTACTAAGTCTGCATTTTAAGATGCTTTTCTTAGTATGGAGGTGCATGCTTTCTCGTATTATGTAACATTAGAAAACACTCATGTTAACATAATTTGTGAACTTGTAGTGGAAAGAAAATTAAATGTAAATAAATGTTGTCAATACGTTTCAAATACGCGATACAAAACTTAAAATACTGTTTTAGGTAATTTTGCATTTAGATTATAATAATTTCTCAAAGGAAACCATGTAAATATGTGACAAAAAGGATTACCATACATACTTTATACATGGTATGGTAGAACTATGGTTGTTCTACTATTAAATGAGATTGTGTTTTAAATTAACATAGTTTACAAATAATATTTTTTTTTTTTTTTTTTTTTAAGAAAAGTTATTTTTATATCTTTATTTTATACTTTCGTGTTTTTGTGGGTCATTGGAGATGGTGGTTGGTTTTGTTTGACGGCTATAGCTGACCGTGGCGTTCAAAGATGCAGTTATAAGTGTAGAATATATGTTGTTGTTTGCAGGCAATACCCGCCAATCACGAGCTCGAACATCCGGCGTGCTTACAAAAACGAGTTCGCGGAGCTGTATACGGAGTACCGGTCGCTATACGCGCGCATCGCGCAGGTGGCCGCGCTCTTCACGCGCCTCGAGCAGGAACTCAAGCGGGCACAGCCGCTCTCGCCGCACCACCAGGTACTCTATACACCACACACCTCCATACATTACCGGTAGCTCTTCACGCGCCTCGAGCAGGAACTCAAGCGGGCACAGCCGCTCTCACCGTACCACCAGGCACTCTATACACCACACACCTCCATACATTACCGGTAGCTCTTCACGCGCCTCGAGCAGGAAATTAAGCGGGCACAGCCGCTCTCGCCGCACCACCAGGTAGTCTATACACCACACACCTCCATACATTACCGGTAGCTCTTCACGCGCCTCGAGCAGGAACTCAAGCGGGCACAGCCGCTCTCACCGTACCACCAGGCACTCTATACACCACACACCTCCATACATTACCGGTAGCTCTTCACGCGCCTCGAGCAGGAAATTAAGCGGGCACAGCCGCTCTCGCCGCACCACCAGGTAGTCTATACACCACACACCTCCATACATTACCTGTAGCTCTTCACGCGCCTCGAGCTGGAACTTAAGCGGGCACAGCCGCTCTCGCCGCACCACCAGGTACTCTATACACCACACACCTCCATACATTACCGGTAGCTCTTCACGCGCCTCGAGCAGGAACTCAAGCGGGCACAGCCGCTCTCACCGTACCACCAGGCACTCTATACACCACACACCTCCATACATTACCGGTAGCTCTTCACGCGCCTCGAGCAGGAACTCAAGCGGGCACAGCCGCTCTCACCGTACCACCAGGCACTCTATACACCACACACCTCCATACATTACCGGTAGCTCTTCACGCGCCTCGAGCAGGAAATTAAGCGGGCACAGCCGCTCTCGCCGCACCACCAGGTAGTCTATACACCACACACCTCCATACATTACCTGTAGCTCTTCACGCGCCTCGAGCTGGAACTTAAGTGGGCACAGCCGCTCTCGCCGCACCACCAGGTACTCTATACACCACACACCTCCATACATTACCGGTAGCTCTTCACGCGCCTCGAGCAGGAACTCAAGCGGGCACAGCCGCTCTCACCGTACCACCAGGCACTCTATACACCACACACCTCCATACATTACCGGTAGCTCTTCACGCGCCTCGAGCAGGAACTCAAGCGGGCACAGCCGCTCTCACCGTACCACCAGGCACTCTATACACCACACACCTCCATACATTACCGGTAGCTCTTCACGCGCCTCGAGCAGGAAATTAAGCGGGCACAGCCGCTCTCGCCGCACCACCAGGTAGTCTATACACCACACACCTCCATACATTACCTGTAGCTCTTCACGCGCCTCGAGCTGGAACTTAAGCGGGCACAGCCGCTCTCGCCGCACCATCAGGTACTCTATACACCACACACCTCCATACATTACCGGTAGCTCTTCACGCGCCTCGAGCAGGAACTCAAGCGGGCACAGCCGCTATCACCGTACCACCAGGCACTCTATACACCACACACCTCCATACATTACTGGTAGCTCTTCACGCGCCTCGAGCAGGAACTCAAGCGGGCACAGCCGCTCTCACCGTACCACCAGGCACTCTATACACCACACACCTCCATACATTACCGGTAGCTCTTCACGCGCCTCGAGCAGGAAATTAAGCGGGCACAGCCGCTCTCGCCGCACCACCAGGTAGTCTATACACCACACACCTCCATACATTACCTGTAGCTCTTCACGCGCCTCGAGCTGGAACTTAAGTGGGCACAGCCGCTCTCGCCGCACCACCAGGTACTCTATACACCACACACCTCCATACATTACCGGTAGCTCTTCACGCGCCTCGAGCAGGAACTCAAGCGGGCACAGCCGCTCTCACCGTACCACCAGGCACTCTATACACCACACACCTCCATACATTACCGGTAGCTCTTCACGCGCCTCGAGCAGGAACTCAAGCGGGCACAGCCGCTCTCACCGTACCACCAGGCACTCTATACACCACACACCTCCATACATTACCGGTAGCTCTTCACGCGCCTCGAGCAGGAAATTAAGCGGGCACAGCCGCTCTCGCCGCACCACCAGGTAGTCTATACACCACACACCTCCATACATTACCTGTAGCTCTTCACGCGCCTCGAGCTGGAACTTAAGCGGGCACAGCCGCTCTCGCCGCACCACCAGGTACTCTATACACCACACACCTCCATACATTACCGGTAGCTCTTCACGCGCCTCGAGCAGGAACTCAAGCGGGCACAGCCGCTCTCACCGTACCACCAGGCACTCCATACACCACACACCTCCATACATTACCGGTAGCTCTTCACGCGCCTCGAGCAGGAAATTAAGCGGGCACAGCCGCTCTCACCGTACCACCAGGCACTCTATACACCACACACCTCCATACATTACCGGTAGCTCTTCACGCGCCTCGAGCAGGAAATTAAGCGGGCACAGCCGCTCTCGCCGCACCACCAGGTAGTCTATACACCACACACCTCCATACATTACCTGTAGCTCTTCACGCGCCTCGAGCTGGAACTTAAGCGGGCACAGCCGCTCTCGCCGCACCACCAGGTACTCTATACACCACACACCTCCATACATTACCGGTAGCTCTTCAC
The DNA here is from genome assembly GCA_949752705.1 of Callimorpha dominula. Taxonomy (NCBI): domain Eukaryota; kingdom Metazoa; phylum Arthropoda; class Insecta; order Lepidoptera; family Erebidae; genus Callimorpha; species Callimorpha dominula. The sequence continues at coordinate 8,395,093 of OX457005.1, forward strand.
GCGCCTCGAGCAGGAACTCAAGCGGGCACAGCCGCTCTCACCGTACCACCAGGCACTCCATACACCACACACCTCCATACATTACCGGTAGCTCTTCACGCGCCTCGAGCAGGAAATTAAGCGGGCACAGCCGCTCTCGCCGCACCACCAGGTAGTCTATACACCACACATCTCCATACATTACCTGTAGCTCTTCACGCGCCTCGAGCTGGAACTTAAGCGGGCACAGCCGCTCTCGCCGCACCACCAGGTAGTCTATACACCACACATCTCCATACATTACCTGTAGCTCTTCACGCGCCTCGAGCAGGAACTCAAGCGGGCACAGCCGCTCTCGCCGCACCACCAGGTACTCTATACACCACACACACACATTTTTCATTGTTTTTAAATGCTGAATTACAAGTTAAAATATAGTCAGGAACTCACTTTTACTTTCTTTTTACATAGAAGTTTGCCGAATGGATGGAACGGCAACAGTTGTCGTTACTACGTGGAAAGCGTAACTCAAATCACTTTATTTATTGTTTTCCTTTAACTTATTTGTGCCGTAATAAAAATTCAAAAATATTTATGGATTATTAATTTTAACAGAAACTATTAAATAACATACACACATTTAATAAGCAGGAAACTACTCTAATGTAAATGTAATGGTAATCTAATGATTATTCATCAAATTACCTTTGGCCCAAGTTTAATGGCTATTAATATTCTGTACCGTGTGTATACCATGAAGTATAGAAATATATTTTCAGTCACTGTAGGCACCTACTGAAGTAATCCTCTCGTTTGTACACAGAGTATAGAGCAACGGATCCAGGATGAATACCGTCGTGTGAACAACGACCCCGCGTACAAACAGGAGAGGCGGCGAGTAAACTATCTGCATCGCAAACTCAATCATATCAAGCGTATGGTCAATCAATATGACCAATTGGTGAGTTCCTAGTTTACATTATATGTGAATTTTTTATTTTGTCCATAGTTGTGCTAATTGTTTGTGTGATTTCTCAACCACTCCACCAACATCCATAATAATAGTTAGCTGTCTAAATTAATAACTAGTAACATCCTCTACAACCCTATTAGTGATGTTTGTAATCATATAACCGGATATCTTTAATAAATTAAACAAAGGTTTTGTGCAAAAAATTTACTTGTCTTAAATACTGTTGTCACATTTAGGTAGTAATTTAAATATAATTAGTTATGGTAGGCTTTACAAGTTGAAGTGATTCAGTTAATCAAGTAATTTTTGTGTGTATATTTATATTAAAATCTTCACAAATTGCATGACTTGCAATTTGTGATATGACTTATAAAAAAACTGGAGGTTAATTCTAACACTGCTATATTTTTCCCCTTATGCAAATCTAGTACACTTGCTTGCAGTGCAAACGCACACAAACATCCACGGGAATAGATAAATCTATTGTTCTATTTAAAGTTTCGATAGACGTTAAATATGTCTCGTCAGCGTCATGAGAAGTAAATGTTTTTAGCGATTAATTAAAGTATTTACTTAACATTTTTGGATCCGTCTTTTAAACATGACCCTGGAATTAAATAATTATATGAAAAAATATGATCTTGCTTCGTCAAAAACGAACATAATTTCATGACGCACTTCCGAACACTCCACAGTATGTTTACATACGTCATTAGAATTTCATAATAACAATTATTTTTATTCAAGGTCAAAAAAGTATTTAAATGTCACTTAAATGCACTTTTAAAAGGGTATAGATTTTCATTTGTTTTAAATTTCGATGACACTGAGTTTTTTTTATGTAATGCCTGATTAAGCATATTAATTCACCAAAAAATTTATTTCCATTTAATATGCTCCTAATCCCTTTTTTTTTTTGGTGAATTATGATTACAGTAAGTTCACTTTTACCTGAAAGAGACGAAAAACTTTATGAAATATGCAAAGAATACTTAGAACCTATCTCACATTCTACACTTTTGTTTATTTTCAAGTCTGTGACGACACATTTGAAGGACTATGGAAACGTGCCCGTAAGTGTCTATGTCAATATTAGATAGATCGTGGTTATGATAATAATGTAGATGTCGATTAATGTTGTTTTGCGTGTATGATAAACTATTGAGGAGGGAATTTCCTATTCACCTGCGCTGGCTCAACTTAAACGTTTTTTTTTCCTAATGATGCCTTTTCAGTAGTTTACTTTAATTGCGATAATCGAAGCGAGATTTCAACGGAAAAGAATAAAAACCTTATGGTCACATATGCGAATGATTCTGACTTTACTAAACAATACATTTATGTTATCGTTTTTTATTGTCATACAACTATTCTTTTTATTATAAGTTCGCTGGCAAATGTACTAGAATATGAAAAGTTTCAGCAATTTTTGTGCGAATCTAGGACTAAAAAATAATAATCTTCCGTTCGGTTAGACCATTCCTTTTTTTTAATTATAAAGTATTAATAAACCAATAACGCTCTTAATTATTTAACTGTTATTAGAAAATATGCCTAGCATGTTTGAGACAAATTCACACGATATTCTTGTAATGCTGAGAATTATAATTTATTCTCCCCTTGAATTATTATTTTAATTAGTCCTTTTTGACAATTTAATTCAATTAGTGTATGATGTAATTGCGAAATCAAATAATAAAGTACAATGCACACTTTAAAAATAAATGTTGAGTGTGTATTGTACTTACGACATACCTAATGCATATCATTGATTACTAATTACCTTTAAAAAACCATAGTATTAGTAGTAGTAGTAGTAGTAGTGATAAATCAAAATGCATATAGAAAATATTGTAAGCAATGTTTACATTTAGTTGGTATTCATGCATGGCTGTAAATTTTACAATCCCAACTATTGGATAGTACAGTTATCGAATCAGCTATAGCTTATCCGGCTGTTTCCATTATTTATTTATCTTAACAAGAATGGAAGATTAATTAACTGAAATTTAAAAAACCTACCTAGGTATATCTTTTGTCTAATTGACTACCAAAAAATGCTACAGTACACTACAAAAGTACCATTAACGATCACAAGCGTTCAAATACAAATATATATGTGTATTTATTTTATTAATTACTGGAAAGGTTATTATCCTAATTACTGAATAAGTCATTGTCCTTTTCCAATGGGGTTACCACTATCGTATATCGTATATTGAATTATTATCAATTGTATATTTTTTGTTTACAGCGAAACCTGAAACCGGAGCGTGTTTCCACCGCAAGCACTACTCAAGCGTACTGACATCTGAGTTATTCACCGCCCGCCCGTTGCCTTTAGTACTGATATAACGCTACACAAGAGCATCTCAACATTCATACTGGACATTTGTAATATAAGATCTATAGTTTTTATACGAGTCAGTGTCTCCCGCATAGTGACAGAGTTTAAGCTTTTTATATTATATAGTAGAATTTAAAACGTCAGGCTGTATGTACTCAACGGTCTTGTTAAGCCGCGCTGACTGTGAAACGTTTTATCAAGGAGGATATAAGGATATAGAAATATCGTGACATGTTCATGTAATAATTCGGTTCAATCGACGATATCCGATGACCGATTTGTAGATACCAATTTCTTTGAATTATGTATAAAATATCCATAGGATAATATACGCTAGAACATTGTTTATTTGGTGTCCTACGTTTTGATCACTTATACCCATAAAAGGGTGTCTTGGCTATCGTCTGGCATAACATTACACAACATACTACAGTTTTGTATGCTGTGTTAGCATTGGCAGGCTTCAGGCGTAAGTATACCATGTATTTGTATTCTTGTGATAATTGTCAAAAGTAAATTGACTTCTATAACTCGCATAAAAGTAGGAGGATTCATATTTAGATGTTCATTAAAAAATCATTGGACTTCCAAATAATGTTGTAGAACATAGTCCTCGTATTTTTGTCCTATTTAGAAGTTTATATTCATAACATATTGTATGAACCATGAACAAAATTGTAAACAAGGAAAATTAGTAATAAATATAATGACTCATGCATATGGAGATCCTTCAATTAAACTCAAACGAACAATTGACCTCTAAGCAAGGATGAAAATGAAAGTTCGGTACTCGTATATATAAATAATCGCTTTGTTAATGAACCTAAGATGAGCGTTGAAGGTATACATACATTATACACGCTGGACGCCTGCCAAGTTGGCAAGACAATCACTAGTTGTGACAATATGGTTGAGGTAATTTTTGTTCTGTTTTAGTCATTCTCATTGTAGTTAATAAATACAAAATATTAAGTTACATAGTAGTATATTAAGTTTCATTGTTCTTCCATTAATTTTAACAGAGCGGTACCTTAACCATCTATAGTATAGTGATAATTCACTCTACTTAACTTGAACTTCTGTAATTAATATGACTTTTTACTGTAGTTGTCAATCTAATGCAACATGTACGTACTTTTTCTCCGACTGGTACTTGTTTGTGTGTTTCAAATTAACGCAAAAAAAGAACATTTATCTTCTATTTCTATCATTGTTTGCTGTTGTCAAGTACTTAGTGACAAACTCTACACGCGACACTCGAGTTGAGGAAATATCGCCAACACTTATACCTGGTTGATTTTTATAATGTAAATATAATATTATGTATATTAAAAAATAAAATATCAAGTATTTAATAGTCCAATACTAGATATATGTTCGTCCACATTTAATTCCAGTCGAAAATTATTGCCGTCTAATGTTATTGTTGTCCAAATAAATTTTGATTGCGGAATTATTTTTACTATTTCTCTTTATTAAAAGGTCAAATTTAAATAAAACGTCGCTGCAATGTGAAACAGCAGTGAACATCGAAAATGTTGAAAAGTCAATTTCAATACTGGCCTACTATTACTGGCCTTCAATAATTATTATAACACTTTTTTTGTCTAACATATTTACTATTTTAACCAATGTCGTCCCTGTCGCTTCTAAATAATCCATCCATATTTTAATGTTGGACGTTCATTTTACTTTGTCTTGCCCGGCTTGCATGTTGTAAATAATAGTATCTTATAAAGAAATTTTATCAAGTTCTTGTTAAATTTTGTTATTACTAGTGTACATTCAGGTTTATTTTCAGTATAATATATCGTATTTATTAAATTTGGCTGTGTCGTGTCATTGCCGTTTCAAGATCGTGTACATAATGTAAAGGGTATAAAGTAGTTCATCGAATGTCACAAAGAAGGCTCTTCCAGAGCTTGACGACTCATGTTTTAGTGTTAGAAAGTTTACGGAGTTACACGACAGAGTTCCAAATGCTTAAATGATGTTTGCCAAATATTGCAGAGCAAATGTTAATTTTCCATCGCCAAACATAACGTCTTAAATAATAGCAACAACCGGCCAGTGTTTAACATCCACTAGAAGTAAGGAACTTGTCTGGTCCTTTTGGAAATACCCTCCAAATCACAATAAAATTCTTAGTAAATGTAGTATACATGCGGATCAGTCGACAGGTCGCGACTGTTCACATTCCCTGGTCCAAATGTATGGGAAGCCGTCTTGCATATTATGTCCTGAAAGTAACGTCCATATTTGAAATGATTTAGCATTAAGTAATTCTGATTTTAATCTTTGAAGCAAACAATTTGTGCATGTGTCCATTACGTATTTCCAGATGCAATTTGTTGAAGTCAACTTATAACGGCATAAGCGTCCTTAAACTTGATAATTGTCATTGTAACGTTAATTTTCGCCGAATGTATACTTCTTTGTTGTTATATGCGTATATTATAATATAACTCGAACACTTCGTAGATTTACGAGATATTGTTAAAGAATAACGTTACTTCTGTTAGTTTTTTGTCAATTAATGTGTCAAAACGGCATTAGTATTTCATTTTTCATTATAATCGTCAATTGTTTTATGTATATACAGAAAGTGTAGATTTTTGATTAATGATGTGAAGTTATTTGGTCAATTCAAACATAAGTGCCCTTTTGTTGCTCATGATGACATGTTTGTGGTTTATCATTGCTTTTTTACTCATAATAATGCTCAATATTATGGCCATGATATTAGACAATTAAATTTCTCTTTGGATTTTTATTTATTTTGGTTATTTATTTATTCAAATCACATGAATTCTAGAGAGACAGTCGCTGTGACAGTTTTGTTATAAAAGTTTATTATCGCAATCAGCTGCAACAAAATAAGTAGCATTAAATTTAATAAATTTCATTTAAATAAATAAAGAATAACGACCAATTGCTAATATAAATAGAAGCTTACAAATTATATGTTTACAAATATTGTTGTTATAATAACAGTTGTAACAAAACCCTGTATGTGGCTGTTTTATGCGGGAATTCGCTTTCCAGGTTCTATAACCCTACTGAAACGCATCGCATTAAAGATGACTAATACGAATTCCCGTAACAAATTCCCTATTCGAACAAGTTTGCCTTTCTCTACACGCATTACAGTGTGAAAATAATCTTTTTTCACTAATATATAAATGGACTCAATGAAATCGATAGGAACAATCAGTTAAAATGTTATTGTTACCACTAGTTTAAGAACTATCGATTGTTTTATTATAATTCATAACTATTGATTATAACGCGCACTACTAATTAAATCGTTTTATCATTACCTACTTACTGATAATTTCTTCTGTTAATATTTTTGGGAAGTTGTTGATTATTGAAGTGGATATTGTGAAAAATGCATTCCATTTGTCAAAACCGTTATTTAGCACCGTTCATTGACGCACCATGGTACATGGATAGCGTTATAGATTGAAAATATATTTTTACAGGCATTGGAAACGCATATAAACTACTACTACTCGGCCTTATTACAAGTTCTAAATATAATATGACACTATGCGACAAAAAATCAAATTAGGCTTACATCGTAGTGTCATATTGACAGGTATGGAACATAGAATAGACTCATATTTACAATGCCCAAATTACTTAAAATAAGATATCCCTTTATTACGTAATATGATATAATATCTAACTATACTGTCACAAAGGGAGTAATAAAATGTCAAATATTGCTCGATTGTTACCGATTAAGTTATAATAAAGTTGGACAGAAATATTTGTATTTTGTCATGTTTATACAAAGGAAAAATATCTCAATAAAATATCATAGTCCATTGTACAGAGTAGAAGGTATTTAGTATCTAGTGATGTCATCTTCTTAAATCCTAGTTAGTGATATATTAGGAATACTAATTCCCAGATATATAATTATCAATCTTTGCGGCATGACAAATGCGCCACAGCACAATGACTAAGTGCATTCATTTTTTTTTTAATATTTAATTATTGTATATTATTGTTTCTGGTTGTGTTAACCCCTAAATTGAACCGCTACAATGAACATGGCCTATTTTATTTAATTCAATGTTGTTACGCATGTTATCGGGTGGCATTTTTGTCATGTGCAAAATTTAACATGTTATATTATTTAACATAACTGATATTATAGCGGCTTAAGGCGGGCGTTACATACATGATGATCCTTACGTTACTTTAATTTTTAGATATAGATCTTTGAGTTTGCGTATTCTGATCAAATGTTATTGTAAATTTGCTGTACAGTAATCAGTGGTGGCCGTCGCCGCGAGCGCGGGCTCGACATCGACCTCGCAAGACTGTCGTTACACCGAACAATTTGAATATTATGTATTATGTCAAATGTAAATAGAGTACGAATTAGACATTTAGACATGTTAAGGGATGTAATCTTAGCGTTTTTTTTTTTTTATTACTATGAAATGTATATGACGGGGAAATGTTGACGAGACGTAGGTGTCGGTGCGGCCCGGGGCGGCGGCGAGCGGAACGATGCTGCGATATTCCTTGTGCCCCTCGAAATATCAGTGCATTATATATGAGTCGAGATGTATGCGGTAGTGTTAATGTGTATAGATACTTATACAAGCTCGAGCGGGCGGACCACACTTGCCGGCCGGTTCGAGCGAACGACGACTAGCTATGAATCCTGACATCGGCTCACGTTAATTAGCTTATAAATATTTCATCAAAATATAAAATACACAAAAAAAAAATGGATATAAATTTCTCGACCAAGTACTGGTTGTTTTTAAATTATTAAAATGTAAAAAAAAATTAGAGTATAAACAAAGTATAGGTACAATTTATCAATTATACTTTTCTTTTCGGCATTTCATGTAACAGTGGAAGAGATTTAAGCTTTTTGCTACACTGAAATGTTTTGTGTAAGTTTGCAACCTCTTATGTTCAGTTGGAGCACCAAAGCACACTCACTCAAGCAACCTTACACAGTGTCGTATGTTTCTATATATTTTGTGATTTCATTTGCTCATTATCCTCTTCCATTGCTTTTTTTTGTTTGTCAACTGTCTAAGTGTATAATATGATTTTGTTAAGGCAGGGTAATGCAGAAATGTGAAGAGGTACTTTTTTAATTTGAATTGATTGATGATTTGTTTGAATGTTTTAAAATTGAGTTAATTTTATCCATACAATGGAATATGTATTGTTATGAAAGGAGCCAGAGTTTGTTGTTTTTTTAATTAAGTCAATTTGAATTTCGATATAATGAGGCAGCAGATTAGTTTATCATAACTGTCGAAGTTACCACAGAAACAATAGTCAGATGTAGGCTCTCTTTGGCGTTGCCCTTTGTAGTTTTGAAAACTTTGGCATACGTAGACGCTAGTCGTCTGATCGTGATTACGTGGAAATAAAATAAGTAGTCAGTATTAGATCATGCAAAACATGAGCTGAAGAGAGGTTGTGAAGAGTATCGTTATAAAAGGTACCTATTCAAAATCTGGACAAACAGACTAACTTATCTTGTACGACAGATAGTGTTGCTGCAATGTGCATTTATGCCATCTTTACTTTTTATTTGAATAATGGGATCAGTGCCAAACTTTCTCCTTCTTGTTTAGCTCAAAACGATGCAATTGTTAGCATGCTTGATGAAACAGCTAAGTAATTGTTTAGTTAGTCTGCCATTTTGTGAATATTTTGTTTTGATAGTAATATGTAAATCTTTTATAATATATTTGTTTACAATAAATAAATGACAACATTATAAATAAATGAAATTGTATTTTCCATTTAAACTGATGAAAAAAAATATAAAAAGAATAATATGCAATTATATGTGATGTTTTATTTTAGTCGAATACGAGGCTAATGCTGAACATTTTGTTACTTAGAACTAAAGGTAAGTATAGTAAATTGCTGACATTCAAACTTAAGCATATACAAATCTACATAAATCAGCTTTTGAACTATAAACCTATAAAGTAACGTAAAGCCACCCCGCTACGAATATTCCTAATGCGGAACATATCTTTTAAAAAAAGTCTTAAAAGTTAACATTTGACATTACAACGAAAAGGAAAGAAACGTGCGTTCATAGGTTGAAAAAAATATTATAAATGCGGAAAATAAAAATCGAAGTATATGTCGGTTATTAAAACTGTAGTTGTACCTGTTCTCAAGAATAAGACTGGAGATGCTTCGGACCTTGCTAACTACAGACCTATTTCTCTCGCCACCGTCGAAGCCAAGGTATTGGACGGTGTGCTTGACCACCACGCGAAGAAGAGTGCTCATTGTGTTTCAATCAGGAAACAAAAAATCAACTGACTTGCCGCACGTATCGCTAGATGGAGCTCCTCTCACTAGGGTCTCTAGTTTTAAATATCTGGGTCTCCGAGGATCTAAGTGAGAATTTAGACCTTGAGAGAGAACGCAGGGCGTTATCTGTGGGTTGCAATATGTTGGCTCCCAAATTTGGACGCTGCACAAGAGGGGTGAAAATCACGCTTTTCAAAGTCTACTGTCAGTCCCTCTACTACACGTGTAGTCTGTAGGTCAACTATACGCAGCGGGCATACCCATACGCAGGGTGTATAAGGTACTATCATGCCACTGCAGCGCAGCCACTGACCTCTATTTTGAGGCCAGTGACTGCAGCGCATCGGGCATGTTTGCAGAGGCTCATACTGATGGCTTTCATGCTGTGGTTCGTAAGCGGTGTGCTTCCATGCTCAGACGTGTGCGCGACAGCCCCAACAGCATACTGACGATAATTGCTGATGGGTGGAGCAGTCCTCTGCTGGCACACTGGAACAGCTTACGTTGCTAGCCTGCTGCACTGCGCCTGCAAGGATGACTATTTTGTATTATTTTATTTAATTGGCCACCCAAACTGTATAATACTAACACTAGTCTTAAGAAAATTTGTTACTAACAAAATGGACCTAAGTCTGAAAATAAATTATTATATTATTATAATTCATTCAAAACTGGGTTATCATTTACGACGGCGGCAGTATGGAACGTGTACGTTTAGTACGTTACCCCAGCAGGAAAGGGCTGTCTTATGTTGTCATTGGTTAACGAACAGTTGAAATAGGGAAAAAAAAAGTAAAGAAACGACTTCTCCCCGCGAACTTGAGGGTAATTTTTTATTTTATTTTAAAACTTCTCCCCGCCAATTTAAGAGTCCAAACAAAAAACAATTTTGATAGAACAATGAAGAACAGTTAACTAACAATTGAAATAGCAAAAAAAATGTACAAAAATGACTTCTCCCCGCCCACTTGAGGGTAAACTTTTATTTTATTTAAAAAAAAACCGTCGTAAAAATCTTATCGAACAAAAAAATTTTGATCGAACAATGAAGAACAGTTTTAACGAACAGTTGAAATAGCAAAAATACATGTATAAAAGCGACTTCTCCCCGCCAACTTAAGACAGCCCCTGCTTCCAATATAATATATTTTAGTTTATGACTCCTGCCCACTGACCTCTATCGTACTTGTTTAATAGTGGTCAGTGCCCCTGCCCTAGTATGATTTTGTAATGGTACGTTTACACGCACGCCGTGCAGCCTGGCAAGCAGCATGGCACGCAGCTCGGCACGCAGCCTGCCACGCAACGTGCCACAGGGCTGCCAGCAAAAGACAACTTATTTTATACCGCTAAGAATCGGAAATTATAAAAAATCATGTACTATTATACAAAATCAGTGTTGTACAACTATAGAACGTCACTCTTTGGGGATTTGAGTAAAAGGTTTTTTAACTTTAACGTATAAGATAAACAGTTTATCACAGACATGATTTGTTTTAAGTATCTCTATGTGTATGTACGTACTTTTTACGCTATAACATCAGCAATGACATTGTATCCAATTATGCAATGCAATCTACTATACAAACAGGATACAAAAGATAACCGATATTATACCAATTTTGTATCCAATTTACAATCTGGCAGCCCTGTTTCACACACTTGCAGGCATGGTCCGTAGGGTATTAGTGTTCTGTGGACATAGTAGTCAGTGCAAACATGGGAGACGATGTAGACGTAGATCTCGTGGGAGCTACTGCTTTGGGCTTGATCAATTTTTATTGAAAAAAGAAACAGCCCGACATAATTATGCATGCGAAATTTTACTTAAAACTATTAGGTTTTACAATTAAAAAATCATTTATGGTGTAAAAACACTTTTCAAGTAGCGAAAACTTTAAATTTGATTTTTTTATTTGACATGCGTTATAACTATTTTTACATCGAAGAGTGCTTTGATATAACTCGTTTCTTACTTTAGTGGGATCTCTTTGAATGAATTAACTATCCTCGCTAACTTTTGAATATAATTTTTTATTATTTCTAATAAACATGAACATAATTAACCATGATAAGCATTGGGGGCGGCTTCTTCATTAAATGTGTTTCGTAACTGTTTTAAGGCATACATAAATCTATTTTATTTACTGCACATCATTGATATGCGATTAGTTACAATTCTCTAATCGTCAATCAATCAATACTAACTTTAATCCTAAGAATTGGCACTATTTTGTTTCATATTTTTTTGGGCCCTGATAAACAATATTTATTTTTACTAAAAGAATAGTTCAGAAACATCTTTCTGAAGTCTTCTTTTGCTTTCGATTCATGCATGATACAGGTTTAGACCACTCCCATATATTTGGTGTCGTCAAAAATTAATTTTACGTCGTCTGTATGCCACGAAGATGAAAACTATACTAACGCGACCGAGAGCGTGTGTGTGTGTGTGTGTAAACAGGCACACAAGCACATTCACCCTTTGAAGTGTGTCAAAAAACCGACAGTCGTCCCGATCGGCGCCAAGCGCGTGCACATTCACGCAAGCATGCACAAACAGCCTGTTCACATGCTTGCGTCGTTGAATGTCATGGTACGTTTACACGCACGCCGTGCAGCCTGGCAAGCAGCATGGCACGCAGCTCGGCGGGCAGCCTGCCACGCAGCGTGCCACGCAAGCTTTTCACACCAGGGCTGCCAGTAAAGACAACTTATTTTATACCGCTAAGACTCGGAAATTATACAAAATCATGTACTATTATACAAAATCAGTGTTGTACAACTATAGAACGTCACTCTTTGGGGATTTTAGTAAAAGGTGTTTTAACTTTAACGTATAAGGATTTAACAGTTTATCACAGACATGATTTGTTTTAAGTATCTCTATGTGTATGTACGTACTTTTTACGCTATAACATCAGCAATGACATTGTATCCAATTATGCAATGCAATCTACTATACAAACAGGATACAAAAGATAACCGATATTATACCAATTTTGTATCCAATTTACACTCTGGCAGCCCTGTTTCACACACTTGCAGGCATGGTCCGTAGGGTATTAGTGTTCTGTGGACATGGTAGTCAGTGCAAACATGGGAGACGATGTAGACGTAGATCTCGTGGGAGCTACTGCTTTGGCCTTGATCTATTTTTATTGAAAAAAAAACAGCCCGACATAATTATGCATGCGAAATTTTACTTAAAACTATTAGGTTTTACAATTAAAAAATCATTTATGGTGTAAAAACACTTTTCAAGTAGCCAAAACTTTAAATTTAATTTTTTTATTTGACATGCGTTATAACTATTTTTACATCGAAGAGTGCTTTTACATAATTCGTTTCTTACTTTAGTGGGATCTCTTTAAATGAATTTACTATCCTCGCTAACTTTTGAATATAATTTTTTATTATTTCTAATAAACATGACCATAATTAACCATGATAAGCATTGGGGGCGGCTTCTTCATTAAATGTGTTTCGTAACTGTTTTAAGGCATACATAAATCTATTTTATTTACTGCACATCATTGATATGCGATTAGTTACAATTCTCTAATCGTCAATCAATCAATACTAACTTTAATCCTAAGAATTGGCACTATTTTGTTTCATATTTTTTTGGGCCCTGATAAACAATATTTATTTTTACTAAAAGAATAGTTCAGAAACATCTTTCTGAAGTCTTCTTTTGCTTTCGATTCATGCATGATAAAGGTTCAGACCACTCCGATATATTTGGTGTCGTCAAAAATTAATTTCGATCGTTACGTCGTCTGTATGCCACGAAGATGAAAACTATACTAACGCGGCCGAGAGCGTGTGTGTGTGTGTGTGTAAACAGGCACACAAGCACATTCACCCTTTGAAGTGTGTCAAAAAACCGACAGTCGTCCCGATCGGCGCCAAGCGCGTGCACATTCACGCAAGCATGCACAAACAGCCTGTTCACATGCTTGCGTCGTTGAATGTCGGTTTGAACGCGAGCGTGTGAACGCAGGCGTTTGTCGTCCCGATCGGCGCCAAGCGCGATCACATTCACGCAGGCATGCACAAACAGCCTGTTCACACGCTTGCGTCGTTGAATGTGCTCGTTGAATGTCGGTTTGAACGCCAGCGTGTAAACGCGCCATCAGTTTGAACGCGAGCGTGTGAACGCAGCCGTTAGTCGTCCCGATCGGCGGCAAGCGCGATCACATTCACGCAGGCATGCACAAACAGCCTGTTCACATGCTTGCGTCGTTGAATGTGCTCGTTGAATGTCGGTTTGAACGCCAGCGTGTAAACCCACCATAAACCCACCATAATAGTTTCCGAACTCAAACAATATAAGTGTTACCATACCGTATGGAAAATTGTTTTTTAGTGGAGGAGCCTTGTTTGCCAAAACCTATTAGATCAGAGCAATAATTGCTCTTAGCCTATTAGTCTTTCTTGGGCACAATTTTGGATGGAAGTTAGAAAAATTTCTAACAGTTATGGGAAAATACAAAAATCGGTTGTCTGTAAGTCGGTTTACTGACGATAGTTGAACATGACAACGTCATAAGAAAATACTGATGGAATGGTTGCATTTTTCAATAGAAAACTAAATGGAACGCCTCAGAGCGAGGTAACGCCGCATGAGTCTATAATACCGGTGTTGAATTCTGCTTGCGAGGGCAAATTTTTACAGATTAAGTAGGTAAATTTAACGAAACCGTACCAAAGAAACAGATTTATTAAGAAAAATGTTTTAGCAATTTTAGAATAGAATAGAATATATTTTATTTGCATTGATTGTAGGTGTAGGAGGTAGGTAGAGGGGCTCGTGGCTAAGTGGTAGCCGAGTAGGTTAACACATTACAAAGTTAAGGAATGATAGCCAGGTCAGTCTAGGATGGGTGACCATTCTTAACACATTGAGACCGCTCCGTGCCTCGGAGAGCACGTTAAACCGTCGGTCCCGGGTGCCATACAAACATCTATGGCATTTCATTACGGGTAGTTGGAGCCCTAAAAAGTCCGACAACCTGGTCTAACTACAGAACTTCGATATCGCCTAGTACTTGGGTTGTGGAGGTCTGATGGCAGTCGCTTCACGTAAAATATCAAAGTCCATCCGTATCGTAGTTAGATTGAAAGCCGACCCCAATTGTAGGTATACGAAATAGGGATGTAAACAAGATTTCTGATCCTTATACAATCTACCTTGACTAGGCATGCAAACATCAAAAATTGCATCAAAATTTAAACAATTAGTAAATAATCAAATCAATAAAATTCTAAAAACAACAAACAATTTTGTGAATGATTACAATTTCATAATAGTAATATAGATACAATGGTCAATATAATTATGTAGCAATATTAATTGAAATTAGGAAAATAAATTAAAAATATATTTAGCAAAAGTATTTTTCAGTTTTTTTCTAAGTGCCACGGTATTTTCGTAAAATTTAATCTGGTCACACTGGTTCTGTGTCCACCAGGGCTGCCAGATAGTATAATTGGGTACAAAATTGGTATAATTCGGTTATCTTATGTATCCTGTTTGTATAGTAGATTGCATTGTATAATTGGATACAATGTCATTAGTCATTTCATTATTGATGTTATAGCGATAGTGTAATAAGTACGTACCTACATACACATAGAGATACGAGTACTTAAAACAAATCATGTCTGTGGTACACTGTTAAACCCCTACACGTTGAAGTTAAAAGTTAAAACTAGTCTTGCGCCTAACCGGATATCTGCAGGTTCGCACCGTACTAGTACAATTCGTACATCGTACTAGTACACCTTAGTAGTACTATTAGTACAATTTTAGAAGAACATAATAACATGATTACATGAATAGTACATGAAAACTTAAGAGTTTAACTTTTAAGTGTGAAGTTTTAGATTACTTCACATTTAACTTGATTTTCCTTCGTGCTTTAACAGGCTTAGGACTGGCATTCTGGATTTAAAAAAAACGTGGTGATAATAAGATTACTTATGATCAAATTTTGTGTAAATGCTCGCTATGGATTAATGACTACTTAGAAATTTACACCAGAGAGTTATAACTATACAAAATTACATTTCGTTTTAACATAATAAACAAATGAATTAACTGGGGAAAGAGAAAAAACATAATTTAGTGTAAATAAAGTTTAAATAATTTAGGAGAAAAATTAAAAATGAAATTTTATTTTAAATGAATATCAACCGCACTATGTTTTATAAACCTCGATTTTATGTCAAGTCCTTTTTTTCTTAAATACTACAGTTATTATCATTAGAAACATCAGAGTAAAACTCTCGGATCGATACGGTTTCTAGATTTTTTTTTTAAAATACCAAAGTTTATGTTTTTCCGGGTCAAGAAATTACAAAAAAAATGTTTGAATGCAAACTTGATGATTTTATTTAAATTTGATTATATTGAATAAATCCACATACTATACCACATCTTTCTTCAGATTTTCAGGGATTTACTATGATTACTAATAGAGATATAAATAATTTTATCATTTTAGGGTTTTTTTTATTTCACTAACGGCGTATTAGCAAAAGATATATATATTAAACGATAGCTTAAACAGTCTTTTATCACCAATATTAAAATCACAAGCTAATGTCGCGTTATTCAGAAGTTACAAATTATTAAAATTTTATCTGGATTTTCAGTAGCTAGGGTTGTCATTTCCCATACTTAACAATATAGACCAGGGTCGATAATTTTTGCAACCCAAAAAAAATAACAGTAAGATGAAACCCATTGGAAAAGGAGGAAAATATTATAAAAATGAAAGGAAAAATAATTTACGGGCGATCTGAGGTCGGGAAGGGGACGGGTGAGTTTTAAGGGTAAAAAACGGTTTATCTCGATTTCCGACAAAACTACAAGTCCTATGGAAAAAAATGAAATGGCAAAGTTGTAGATAATAAAAAGATCTACAACTTTTGTATTTACACTTTTTTCACGTAACCTCAAAATTTATGTAAAAAATTTAAAAAACCTAGTTTTTCGTTTTTTATTTTTATCTTCTACAAAACATTTGTTTTTCACGAAATTTTGTGAAAACTTACCCTGTTATGTCCCAAATACACTGTAAATTATTTGATGTGGAATATTTATTTTTTTCACCTTATTTTGACTTAGTATCGAAAAAGCACCCTAATTTTCAATCGAAAACTCACCCGTCAAAACATCAGCTTTCAAAAAGTTGGTGTGCTTTCGATGTTCGAAGTTGGTGTGATGGTGTAAAAAAATATATATATTACAATAGGAAATCTTCTCAGAAAATGCAAAAAATAAAAAAAAAACTAATGATGAAATGAATAAAAGCTGATGTCAAAGTCTCCATTGCATTTTTTTTCACTTTTTATTATTTTTAAAGGCTTCTACCCTGGTCTAATATCTAATATCCGGTTTAGAAATTTTAAGGCATTTTTACCCGACTGCGGTGAAACCATAAGAAGGTCTATTTTTATTTTAGCCTGTGTGTATGTATGTATGTATGCACGTATGCATGTATTTATGCTGATGTTCATTATAAATACATCGTCCATTCCAACATAATTTCTAAACTAATTATTATAATTTGACAAATGAGGTATTGTTAGAAGCGTCTTGTATATTTGTTGATTATAGGCTTTGTGACATCACACTAAAATGAATATGGCGCCCTCTGGAGGATATGAAGTCCTGAATTTAATTTTTTTTATCGATGCCATGTTGGATATCAAATGAAGGCGCTTAATTAGCTATTCCAAATACATATATTTATATATTATGTATATATATTACTACCTTTTACTCGCTGCTTTGCTTGCATTCTCTCAATAATTGCATATAATGATATGAGCCAAACACTTAGGTATTATAATTTAACAAACAAAGTATGTATATGTAGAAGCGCCTTGACCTGATCGTATTACCCGAGAGTTATTTACTGCTATTTTATGGTGTATGATATTATAACTAAATGTATTGTTGTGTAAACAACTCACAGAATATTGTGGCATATGATCACAAGCCGAAATCAGGGAAAAAATGGATCTTTTGGTGGAGGTGGTACTTTCCACTGCAGGCACCACGAACGATGGCAATACGGCTCGCACCGCATTTTCAGATCGATATCGTTTGACTTTCAGCGAAATTTTGAATTTATTATATTATATTATTATTTTAACTTATACTATTTTATTTTATATATTATACTTATATTATTTTAACAGTATTATCATTTGCCTATTGACCCAGACAATTGGGTATATGCCTATGCTCAAAATAAATTATTTTGCCAAGTGTCGCAATAAAATAACTTAAAATACTGTGAAAATTGTCATCCAGTTTCATTTTAACGTTTTTAATTTAGATTAAAATTGTTAAATTAACATTAAAAGTAAATGATTTGACAATACTAAGGAGTGAACTACATGGGCAAAAATAATAAAGTCTTAAACTTTACCAATTGGAATGTTTTCAGAACAAGGGGCAGAAACAAGAAATAAATACTTTAGGTTTGATATTTATTGATGAAAGAAAAATCAGTAGCGAAGCAGCAATAAACCTGTAAACTACATTTCCTTCATTATCATATAAAAAATTCAGAATTAATTATAGCATCTGATATATCCGAAAACTTAAAAATTGTTTTATATTTTGGTAGTGACAATCCTTAAAAAAAAACTAAATTATTTATAATTTTTGAATAACGCGGAATTAGCATGTGGTTTTAATACTGGTGGTAAAAAATCATTTAAGAGTTCGTTTAATATATATATCTTTTGCTAATACGCCGTTATAGTGGAATAAAAGAACAAAATCCTAAAATGATCAAATTATTATTACTAATCATAGTAAATCCATGAAAACTTGAATAAAGATGTGGTATAATATGTGGATTTATTCGGTACAATCAAATTTTAACAAAATCATCAAGTTTGCATTCAAACTTTTTTTTTTGTAATTTCATGACCCGGATATACGTAAACTTTGATATTAAAAAAAAAAATGTAGAAGCCGTATCGACGCGGGAGTTTTACTTTGATGTTTCTAATGATACAAACAATAGGATTTAAAAAAAAAAGGACGTGACACAAAATCGAAGTCTCTAAAACATAGTGAACCGTCGATATATCGTCGTCGTCTATATTTCAATATAGGGATGTGACTTTGAGGGAAAAAATCGATTAACAAATAATCGATTTTTTTCTGCTAAATAAAAATCGATTAGAGAAAAATCGATTATTCCGACAAATAATTGATTTTTGTGGAAAAATCGATTTTTTTTCTTATTACATGTAAGAATGCCCCGCTGTTATGAGTATGTTACGGTAAGTGTGATGAGTTGAAATTTTTTAATAATTGTCTACTATCAATATCAATACAAATAAATAAAATTATTTTACAGTAATTTTTTTAATCCTTTGATGTGTAATCAATATTAAGAAATTAACACTTTCAGTGTAGGCGACACGCCTGGCGTGCTCTTTCACATTTCCTCGAGCTGCTGAGAACACCCCTGACGCGTCTACAATGTTTCGGCAATATTTAAGCCATTATGCAGCATTGTGTATTAAAAATAACAGTATAGCTTAATTATTTCAGAAGTTAACCAAATTTGAAGTTGCTCCTGTGCTACAATAATTTTTATATTCCACAAAAAATGTTTTACATACAATGCCGAGAACACGCTAGGCGTGTTCAGCTGCATAGATTGTCAACCATCGCAACTTTTACTTAACTAAAAACGTTGATCGTCATAATATTTTTTATAAAAAATCGGGTTAAAAAGTTGATTATTTGATGCAAGAATCTTTCAATGATGGACATTATTTTTCCGTAAATATTTTTTTTTATACCTTTTGCACATTAAAATTTTGTTCAAACAAATAAATAATCCGCAAAAGATCGACAGTAAGAAGCCACCGCAAGTATTTTACGACCTCTCTCCGAATAAGTAAGAGGTTCTTTTGGTGCTGGGAAAATGTTGTCAATTTCTGCCATAATTACAAAATGTGTATACCTTCTATCTTATTTTGTGACATTTTTCTAAATCATCTAAACCATTTTTTATGGACCCTTATCAAATTACCGATGTATGTAACATCGGCATGTAAGTCATGGAAAAAGTAAGAAATTAATCACTTTTATCACAACCAAACAAACTGAAAAAGTGACAAATAAAAAAAATTAGACAGTCATGGGACTGCCGACAGAAGTGAAAACTTAAAGCGACGTGTCGCGTCAACGAAGTTTTGAATAAGGTTTTCGCTATAAAGAAAATTTATAACGGCGCTCTAATTTTTTTATTTTACCATATGAATTGTGCAAACAATAAGTACTTTATTTTTTTTTAATAACTTCACACATCACACACACGGCCGTCTGATTCCAAACTAGGCAGAACTTGTACTATGGTAACCAGCCAGACTGCTGATAAACGTACTTACATATTTCTAAATACATACATATTATAGATAAATTAAACCCAGACACAGAACAAATTATCGTGCTCATCACTCAATTATTTGTCCTGGGTGGGAATCAAACCCACGACCTCTGGCTTAGCAGTCAGGGTCACTAACCACAACAGGCCAGTCATATTGAACTAATTATGTTTTTAAACATTAATTAATAAGGAGCTGATAGAACTCAATGTTTAGATTAGCGCCCTCTAGTGGATCTATGGTTGGTCATAAATAAATGAACCTAACTTAAAAAACTCATTCGATACTGAAGCAGCGGAAACACTACATTTCATCTGTTTTCTTACATACTTTGACTTATTAGAGTATTGAAAGTTTTTATTTGAATTAATTAATAATTTTGGCAATGAAGCTGCAACATTGTTTTATGTCACCTACCTGTATTTTTTGTGTCGCCAAAATGAACATTTTTTCTTTCTTCTTTCTTTCTTTTTGATTATTAATGATCCATCACCCTTAGTGATGAATGTTCTTCAATAAACTGTTTACTCTGTACAAAGCATAGAAAGAAGGAAGTGCTGCCATCGTAGATGTACAGATGGCTTTAAAATTTAATGTATTATAAATATGTCATTCACATCACGCTCCAGACAGTCCGGCGGGTTGCAGACGAAAAAATAAATCGAGTGATCCAAAAATTGATTTATAATAAATCGATTTTTGGAAATATAAAAATCGATTCGGAAAATCGATTTTTATAGACAAAATAATCGATTTTTTTAATAACCGATTATTTTTTAACATCCCTCTATTAGTACATCGTACGTGTACTACCCAAGACTAAGTTAAAACACCTTTCATTGAAATTCCCAAAAAGTGACGCACTATAATAAAATTGTACAACACTGATTTTGTAAAATAGTACGTGATTTTGTCCAAGTTCTGAGGAGACTCGGTGGTATCCGTGCAGGCGTGGTATAAAATAAGTTGTCCTTACTGGCAGCTCTGGTGTCCACCTCTATCCTTGTTGTAGAATCAAGTCCGAATAAAATTGTTACTTTACTGCTCAAATACGATTTTGTTTTAATTTTGGGTAACGATTTAACAATGATCCATTTTAAAGATAATAAAAATAAATCGGCATTAAGTACACGATGGGCTCAAATGTCGAAACAGGAACAAATAATCGAGCGGAAAAAAATGGAGATACAGGCTAAGGTGGAAGCTCAAAAGCAAGCTGCCGCACTTGCCGCACAGGCAAAATTATCCAAGTATGTTTAGACTATATTATTTAACTTTTTTCCCGTCAGTTATTAAACTTTCACAAACATGTGCAAACATCAACATAGATCTATGTAAGATTTTCGGTCGCTATGGATAAAAAATACAATTTCGTTATGTATTATAGAATTTTATTCTATCATGTTACTAGATAAAATTAATCTTCAAGTCTCATAGAAAGTCAGCAATATATTTGAAATGTAGGATTAAATTTAGGACAACATTCCTTACTTCATAAAATTTCACTATCTACATCTAGATTTAGAATATGCTTACAACTCGTTTTGGGTGCCAATTATCATCTATTTTTCATAGGTATTTCGCGTTTATAATATTTATCATAACGGTTAATGTGCGGTTATGTGTTTGCTTTAAAAATGTATATAGCATTTTGGTTAGTAATAATTTTATATGTTGTTCCTATTTGTAGTATGTATATGTCTACATTTAGTAATAATTCACTGGTGTTGGTGGCACCATATAAATGCATAATTATCTTAAAAATGCTTGAATATTTGAGTTTTAATTATACTCTGCTCAGTTTATTTCCTGCTGTACAGTTGCTTGCAAATGTAACTGTAATTTTGTATAATTAAACTTTAAATGTAGCTGCTAGATCGTAGACACTATGATACTATACATGTACTATTACCTATATTGGTATAGGGCTCTGTTTCCGCATTTAGGCTCATAGGGTTATTATGCATTCAGATAGGGCTAGTCCAGGCAGGCTAGCCCCTTCCAGAAGCAAAGTAGTGTGAGGCGTTCATAGGCTTTTAGGAGCTACCTAGTTGGTAGTATTATCTTTTAAGTAACTGATTATTTGTATATGGAATAGTTAGTATATGCAGTCAATTTACATTTTATTGTACATAGTGATGTGAACAAAATGTTTCTACTGCATGTTCAAAAATCTTAACTATTTCTAAATCAATATAAAAAGGCTTTGATCTGTTGATATGAGTGGTTATATTTATTTATACGAGGGCTGCACTAAAAGTATCGGGAATGGAATATTTCCACTGTTTCTGTTATATTAAAATCTTTTTAATTGAAAACTCCTTGGTTTTAAAAATCGAATACCATTTATTTATTTAAAAAAAGATTCTCGGTCTTGTCACAAGGTTTTGTCAAACTTGTTTAGTCGTTGAGAAAATGGAATTGACTCGAGAAAATTCAAGAGCGATGATTTATTATGACTTTCGAAGTGGTTTAACGCAAAATCAGTGTGTTGACCGGATGATTTCTGCATTTGGTGATGAAGCCCCATCCAAAACCACAATTTATTGCTGGTTTGCTGAATTTAAATGTGGATGTGTCAAGCTTAGTGATGATCCCCATCAAGGTCGTCCTAAAAATGCAGTCACCAACGAAAACGTTGATGCTGTGTATAAGCTGATTGAGGAAGATCGACATGTGACATACCGCGAAATTCAGGCAACTTTAGACATGGGCATGAGTCAAATACAAATAATCTTGCATGAACAATTAGGTGTAAAAAAGTTGTTTTCCCGATGGATACCGCATTCGCTCTGTGAAGAGCAAAAAGCGGCTCGCGTTACTTGGTGCGTCAGAACTCTCGAAAGATTCCACGCAGGATCCTCAAATGCTGTATACAACATCGTATCAGGTGACGAATCCTGGATATACGCGTACAAACCCGAACCAAAAAACCAGTCACGAGTTTGGGTGTTCGAAAAAGAGTAAAAGCCAACAAATATTGTTCGTTCACGGAGTGTGGCAAAAAAAATGGTGGCCACGTTTGTCTCCAAAACCGGCCATGTTGCGACTATTTCTCTTGAGGGACAAAGAACGGTTAATGCAGAATGGTATGCTAGCATTTGTTTGCCACAGGTCGTTTCTGAACTCCGTAAAGAGAACTGCAACCGCCACATCATCCTCCATCACGACAATGCGAGTTCTCACACCGCGCACAGAACAAAAGAGTTTTTAAAGCAAGAAAACATAGAATTATAGACCATCCGCCGTACAGCCCCGACCTAAGCCCTAATGGTTTCTATACTTTCCCTAAAATAAAGAATAAATTGCGTGGTCAGAGATTTTCATCACCTGAAGAAGCTGTGGACGCCTACAAAACGGCCATTTTGGAGACCCCAACTTCCGAATGGAATGGTTGCTTCAATGATTGGTTCCATTGTATGGAAAAATGTGTGAAATTTCGCGGAGAATACTTCGAAAAGCAATAAATACATTTTTAAATAGTAATGTTGTGTCACTTCCTTGATTCCCGAAATGTTCAGTGCCGCTCTCGTACTTGCAATAAATAACTTCAAAATGTTTGAAATTAAGGTTTTAACTTAGACTAGTAAACAAATGAAAGATGATACAATAGACTTGTCACTTGAGTCCTATGTGATATTCATAATGCAATTCTGATGTATAACATATTAAACATGGGGATTTAATTTATTAAAAAAGTTCAGTAATTTTTGCTATAATTAACTTTACATATTTCCAATCAATTGAAAATTCCTCTTAAATAAAATTGATTGATATTTTTAAACAAATTGGCATTAATATTGGTCATCACTAATATTAACTATTTATTGAACTGTCAAAAGGAAATACATGAATGAACAGAGTATAGTATAATTCTGTGTGTTCGTTTATAATTAACAAATATAACAACACTACAAAATCTTAATGTATCTATTAAAAAATTGTAACTGATGTTTTGGATTTAATAGAACTAAGTTTTATAATTGTTTTCTTTTTACAGTCCTACACAATCTGAAGACCAAGGTTCAGTCAATATATTTTCTAATGATGGTAGCTTCATGAGTCAGTTTAAAGCTTTGCTAGAAAAGCAGAAACAGGATACAAAAGAAAAGGAAGAACATGAGAAACAAAGTGATGAAGATGTCACCAAAGAAAGTAATGAGCAAGTCCAAAATGATGAGGAACATGAAAAAGAATATATAGTACTTAAGAATGATGAGAGGAGAAAATCAGGGGATAGGGGTCAAAGGTAAATATTGTTAAGCATTAGATTATAAAACCATTCAAAATCCTAAAAAATAAAACGAAATATTAGAATGTAGTGGAAATGTTCATTCCAATTTCAAACCATCTAGTGGATGAAAGTTCTGCTAATTTAAATGCAATTGTTGATTGCCCACCTTAATTTTCCACAATCCAAGATTTTGCAGGCGATGGTCCATCTGAAACATCCGGTGCTCTTTTTTTAATATCTGCCCATGTGTCTCTTTCATTGGTTATTCGGCATCCTGGGAAGTAAGTTGTCATTAACAGCTCTCGAGGTCTTTGAATCTGTGTTGGTATAAGACCCATCTGGTCATTTTAAGAAACCAAAGCGCTTACATTTGCTGCACATAATGTCTTTAACTCTTGTCTGCCTGATTGTTGTTTTCTATGTTGGTACAAAAGCTTCTCCAGCACTCAGTTTTCCTGATTCTGGCTTGCTTATAGGCATCCCAATGTTGGTTTAGGCTGCGTTTTCACCAGAGATGTGCGAGGGATGTGTTTGTTAAGAACGAATAGAATCGCTTCATTTACCTAGCCTCGCTCAGCACAGCTCCTGTGGAAACAGCTTAGCGGAGCGAGGTTTTTGTGGCTCAGCGGCCTAGCACATCTCTGGTGGAAATGCTCACATTGTTTCACAGCTTCGTTACGCATCCTCGCACCGCTCAGCTACCTCGCACATCTCTGGTGGAAATGCAGCCTTCGACGAGAGTTTTTAAGTTTATTAAACAACTACCTTACCTTGCGGCGCAGTTTTTCCATTTCCGCCCCTAAGCGGTGTTTATTACATGGTCCAATTCGGAGTGTCAAAAGTGGGCATGTTTGTTCAAAGCAAGTCATTAAGGTGTTGGTTAGATTGTTTACGTGCAGATTTCTGAGAGAGGTCCTCTATGAGTGAGCGAAGCGAACTGTCGCACCGGTGTCAGGTGTTACAGCGGAAAGTTGCACAGGTTCATAGATATCTCTTGTGCATGTTCTACCGCTTGTATAACGGGTTGTCCTCTGAGGCCCAAGGCAGCATTCTACCACCGCACCGTTCGTCGCCTTCATCCTCGCACCTTGGATTCTAAATGGTCGCGCACTGTACGGTTCCAGAGGAATTTCCTCTCTTCCTTTCTCTTGTAACCGCTTACCAACCACCGACGTGGTAAAAAAAATAATCTTAAATAACGTACATCTGTAACCACGCGCCATATCGATCTAGTAACAAATACTATGTTTATTTTACAGAGAAAAACATCGTCGGTGGAACGACAGTCGAAGGGACGCCCGCAACCGTCCCCATAGTCCAACTACACCAATAGTAGAAGATAGAAAGAAATTTGTCGAAAACAAAGGCAGCTCTCATAATATCCCAGCTCTTATGCAAATTCCTGTAATGCCACCTACTAATCAATCCTCTGATTCTGATCATAAGCCATGGATGCTCTCGCCAAATTCCGAAGAAGACGCTGATTCTAATGACCCGCCCAGTAATATGGGACCTACTCCGATGGGGCTTCCACCTATGCCTCCAGGTCTTATGGGCCCAAGTCTCATGGGTCCTGGTCCAAATATGGGGCTTGGCCCAAATATGGGTCCTGGTCCTAATATGGGTCCAGGTCCGAACATGGGCCCAGGTCCGAATATGGGCCCAGGTCCGAAAATGCTCCCAGGTCCAAACATGGGTCCTGGTCCTAATATGGGGCCAGGTCCAAATATGGGTAATTCTGGCCATGGTCCTTCTCCTATTGGTCCTGGCCCTAACATGGGTTTAGGTCCTAATATGGGGCCCGGGCCGGGTATGGGACCCAATCCCAACATGGGACCCGGACCTAACATGGGTCCGGGACCTAATATGGGTCCAGGACCTAATATGGGTCCAGGATCTAACGTGGTTTCGCGTCCTAATATGGGTCCGGGACCTAACATGGGACCCGGACCATTAATGGGTCCAAGAGGACCAATGCCACCAATGCATCCTGGTGGTCCAATGCCACCATTTATGGGTGGTCCTCCCGGTCCACCAAATTTCCCAATGCCGCCGAACTTTATGGGACCTAATGGACCATGTGGTCCTATGCCACCTAATATGTGTGGTCCCAATATGCAAGGGCCAGGGCCTAATGGTCCTATGCCTCCGTTCTTCGGTCCTCCATTCCCAAATCCTATGATGGGACCAAACGGTCCTCCAAATTCAATGAACAATGGCAACATGCCTTTCATGGGGCCACGTCCTCCATTTCCACCTAATGGTCCACCCAATTTCAGTAATGGTAATGGTCCACCGAATTTTGGTAATGGCAATGGTCCACCGAATTTCGGCAATGGTAATGGTCCTCCCATGCCGTTTATGCCGCCGAATCCTCCCTTACCGCCGAGCACTTTGCCTGGTCATATGTCAGATTCGAAATCGTTTGACAAGTCGTCAACGTCTAAGGACGTACCGTTAAACGTACCGTCGCCAATGAATCCGATATCAAATAAGGACAGAGATAGCAAGCCAGGATCGTTCAAATCGTCTCAAGGTAAAGATTGTATAATGTTTCAATTAATTTCGCCTTTGTATTATTATCGCTACTTGCAGTAATGACGCAAAGGTGATAGATTTTAACAACTTATATTGCAGAAGCTTTCTGGTATTTAAAAATACAAAATATTGTTTGGTAAATTAGTTAAATATACATTGAGTTGAGCAATGAGCAATGAACTTATATCGATTGCATTATTAAAACATGTTAGTTTTACTGTCAACATGTAGAAACATTATAAAATTTTACGTTACTGTAGTAATGAAATATGAACTCAAACTGGTTACCTGAGTTATCAGAAAGCTTGTACATATAAACTCATTACCAGTAACAATCGGTTAAACAGTTGCCCAAATCAATCCCAATGTGTAGTACATACAATATGATGCAGGGCTGCAATCTTTTTTAAGGATCATTATCATTAGTTAAGCACCATTAGTGCTTAAGTTTTGCTAACATATTTTTTAGGTAGAGCTTAGTATTTAGAATAAATATTTTGTAATTGGCTTTTCATTTTGGAATATACCTGTGTTGATTTTTTGCAACGTGTTTAAAGTCCTAAGCTTTTCTGGCCGCATAATAAATGATTTTCTTTTTGTAACTCATTCAAAATAAACATTACTTTTAATTTATACATTAACCATGTCAATTAACCTTTTAACTTTTAATGTCTTGTTAACTAACAGTCCCACAATGAAAAATAAGCCTATACATATAACGTCTTATATATAAGGTCATCAAATAAATATTTGTTTTGATGAGAATAACATATTCATCAATATGATAATTTGGCATAAGTGGATAAGTCCAAAATGTTGTAATATATCTATTGGGATTGATCTGTGTAATTGGTAGGTGAGTGTTCGTGGTTCGACAGCAGACATATTTTGACACGTGGTGTGTAGTTCTCGCAGATTCGTTGCCGCCGGCCGTCCACCGCGCCGCCTCCGAAGTCGCGTGCAACGGAGACCATTGGGAAAATGTGCTGAAAGCAATACACACACAAGATCAGTCCTTGTGGTAAAAATATTTTGATCCCGACAGGAGGATACGTGCTGTATTCTTTTTTATATTTTCAATTTATTCTCGCAATTCACATGGAACTGTGTGGTAAATTTATAGTAGTTGCACCTTACATATCTTACGCGATGACACAGAATTATTCAATCATTCTGTCCCCAATAATAATGTTGCCAAACTTACTTCAAGACTTATTTTAAAACGTGTCACTAAATATAGCTAAAAAATCCTTAATCCAATGTAATATGAATTATATGTAGTAGTAACTGTTTCGAAATGTTTACTGCACGGTTCTATTAGGCTATTTCCGGGATGAATAAAGCCTAAACCGAAACATCCTTTGTTGTTGTTTACGCACCATACAAAATAATTGCACACAGAAAATTTTTACAGGTTTTTGCACAACACCAACTCGAAAGAGTACAAGGCGTTCAGGGAACTAATTATTAAGTATAGAAGTGAACAAGAAGACAGAAAGCCTGAGGTAAAACCAGAAGATAAATATGAGCCTGAATTCAGCTTGGAAGATGATGAGAGTAATGATGATAAAACTTTTTGTAAAGAAGATAAAGACAGGTATAAACTACTTCAATATTTAACATATTAAATTCCACGTTTGCGTTTGTAATTGCGTTGTAAAAATATGATAGCTACTTACAAAACTTAATATTTTGACATCTGAGGACATATGGTGGTTATCAATCTAATGATTTGGTTAAAATGTTGCTTATTGATAATTCATACGTTTTCACTGAGTTTTAATGCTTATTCAATTTTCATATTAAAATATCCAAAACTAGACTAAGACAATTATCTATAATAAATTCGTAACCTTTAATTGTCCAGCTACCTACATCAGCGTTCACAATACTCGGTCAAACGTGAGCAGGCCAGCTCTCAAAGTGATGAAGAATCCGATAGCAAAAGAGAGAAACGCAAGAAAAAGAAATCTAGATGGAGTGATAATCCACCGGCGGCTGACATCAAACCGCCGGGCGTCGTCGCGCCGTTGCCGGCCGCCGCGCCGCCGGGTATGTCTCCACCAAATAAAAAGTAAAAGATCTCCTAAATAGAGACTTAGGTGCAATAACAGTTTACTTGATCGAATTGTACTGATCATGGTCACGAATGGAGGAATCAAAATATAAAAATAGTACGATGTCCCATGCGCAAGTACAAGTACATTTTTTTTTGGATATTTAATGTGAGCAGAATTTAAAATGCAAAGCATTAAGAATGTAATCTTAATGCTTTGCGTTTTAAATTTTACATATTTGGTATTGTCTATGCATATTGGTAAACAGTAATAAAATGTGCGCCAGCAATACAAGGGTGTGAAAATAATGTTTTCTTTATTTTAAAATCAGATTTGTTCTCAAGATATTGAGATTAAAGGGGTTCATTGATTGATTCAGGATATAGACGGTCAGAAATGCACGATAACTAGAACTGAAGGATTGAAGACATTTTTTACCAAACCCTGTTTCTATAATCTGTTGCTCATCAATTGACTTGATCGCAATAAAATTTTTCTTAATTGCATTTTTTAACAGAGCATTATAATGCATTCGATTATTTTTACTAATAAATTAATGTGTAGAATGTGCAGTACACAAATAACTCGGTGAGTCATAATTACTCATAATATACCGCCAGCAATATCAACCAAGCAAG
The DNA here is from genome assembly GCA_949752705.1 of Callimorpha dominula. Classification (NCBI taxonomy): domain Eukaryota; kingdom Metazoa; phylum Arthropoda; class Insecta; order Lepidoptera; family Erebidae; genus Callimorpha; species Callimorpha dominula. Next base: position 8,424,614 of record OX457005.1, read on the forward strand.
TTATTATATAATAATTTAAAAAATTACACGGAATCTGTACGCAGTATAAAATGAAAACAATTTTCTTATAATTCAATAACATTCGATAAGCCTTTTACGCATTATTGTTGCAAAAATTAAATTTGATTTGTATTAAAGTGTGGTTAGGGGCGGTGTTTAGTTTTGATCTGATACAACATTTACAATTTCTTGACGAAGCTTGTATAAATGTAGATGCTTAGCAAACTAATCGAATAAAAAATAATAAAAAAAAACACCTTTTTTGTTACTGTTTTGTCAAATCGTATGTAACAGAAAATGTTGACTTTGAAATTTTCATATGGCCCATTAATTTCAAACGTATTCGGAGTATTCTTTCGTAGATATCTGTAGAAAAATATTTAACTATGTTTGATGAAAATCTGTTCTGTTGATTAATTAACCTTACAGTCAGGGGTTTATGGACACACTTAAATAAAGCTATTATACAAATATTTTTTTATTAATTTAATGAAATTTATAATTTATTATTAGGAATCAGAAGTGAAACAACTTAAAAAAATAAACAACCTTCTATGCCTTAAAGCTAGTTCTTAATAATTTCAAAAACAGCACACTAATGAATCTAAGTAGAAATTACACAAACCCAAAAGAAAAAATGAATAATTACAACACAATCTAAAATATGTAACCTCTAACAACCAGTCAAGTATAATGTCCCTTCTGCGCGCTGTCCAACCAAAAAGATAACTAATTGCACTTCAGTGCGGCTATTTATGGACCGATATCGGGTGATGTACGACATCACAAATTTTAAAACCTTACAGTATAATATTTAGATAACAGGATATTTATGAAATATAAAGTTGGTCCAGCCAGATTCCTACAGATAAGCGAAAGTGAATTTGCGAGTCAGTAGTTCAAGAAACAAGTTACTATTAAAATTAATACCTATCAAACTGAAATTAAATAAGGTGCATTGATCACACTAGTTAGTGTGACAATTGCAATGCATTATCGATGGTATTTGAGCGTGTTGTTTTCTTGCCCACATTATTCATACTATTCGATACTGTATTACATCATTATAAAATAAACAACAAGAAACACCTGCTTAGCGCTTACGTAGCGCTAAGCAGGTGTTTCTTGTTGTTTATAATGACAATGACAAACAGTAGGCGACATCTGGAAGTGATCATATTATATATATTTTTTTATGGTATAGGGGGCAAACGAGCAGACGGGTCACCTGACGGTAAATGACTATCGCCGCCCATGGGCACCTGCAAGTCAAGAGTCACAAGTGCGTGGCCAGCCTTTAAGTGGTAGTGGGAGTAGGGGAAGGGCGGGTGGGTCGTGGGAATGGTGTCTCCGGTAACCTCACTCACTCAGCGAAAAGCAATGCAAGCATTGCTTCACCATTTTCCGGTTTTCTGTGATCACTCCGGTCGAGCCGGCCCATACGTGCGGAAGCATGGCTGTCCCTCGATAAAATGTATGAGAGAGACGTGAGTTATTGATGTGAGCGATATAGCTAGGCTAAATCCACAAATGGGTGACCATTCACTAAAATACTTGAATGCCAAATATATATTATACATTCCATATTTAAATTTTTTTTTTTTTATAAATTTTATTGACTAAAGTTCCAACTTATAAATTATTGCACATCCTAACTAATGTTATAAATGCGAAAGTGAATTTGTTTGTTATGCTTTCTCGCCTTAATTGCTATAGTTGCCGAGGGATAGTTAATTGATTTACAATAATCTAAAAAGGCTAGGATAAGTCTTTTTGTAAAAACACCTAAAAATTTTGAGTTATAAACGGTATTAAAAATAAAAGTATCATCATCATCTGCTTACTAAAAAAGAGAAAATGTACTAAAGGTATAAAAAAAAAACACCAAAATATCACTTATTGTCATATTAAAAACTTGTTTCCTTAAAAAAGTATTTCACATGAGGATCTATTAGGGTAGATGGGTTACCAGAAAGAAAGAAGCGTTTCAAATAAGAAAGAGGGTTTATTACCTTAATAATAAAGATAGCGTCTGTATAGCGTCCATCTGTTAACAAGAAGAACCATAGAGACAGTCATCTTTGACAGCTAACTTATATTCTCCATGGTATGTTTGTTGCCCTCTTACAGGATCACATTTTGTTAATAATCTTAAAATACTTTGAACGCGACAGTACCAACGACTTTCAAAAACATCGATCTGTCTTTAGCTGCCTGTCACTTGATTAAAAGTATCATATCAGAACATATCAGTAAAAGTCATGCTATGGCAACTTAGAACATAAAAGAATTGCACTTTTTTTATTGAGTCCAGTGCCATCCCAAGAATAGATACCGGAACTAAAATTACTGTGTTACAATATTTAAATTTATGATTTGTATGAGGGGAAATTTATTACCCTCAAATGTATTACGATTTAAAATTCGCATTTGTAAATAACAAAATATTGCATATTAAATATCTAAAACCACTGAAAATTCTATACAAGCAACAATTTGTTCACCAACACACAAATATTAATTAAAAATACAATCGTAACAATATTTTTTTTTTTAATATTTGTAACTTATTAGTATTAGGGTGGCAACACTTCACTTATATTGCAAATGGCTGCGTATGAGTACCGATTGCCGGTTTCTTGTGCTTTTCTTTTTGCAATATATGTTTTGGTTTGAATATAAAAATCGGAGATTAGTCATAAACATACATTAATTAGCTAAAGTATCAAATTCTCATGTTAGAACCAATAAAACAAGAAACAGGTAACAACAAAACACATACATACACCGTCTAAGTAGGTACATATATATTGTTCAATTGTATATATATACCTATAGATATGTATATTATATTAGTTTTCGGTATCTAACCACTAGGCAGAGTTTTGTGTTGTCAATAAAAAGAAGCAGAGCTGCCTGTCTATGTCTATATCCTTTATACTATTGTAGTCTTTGGTAAAAGTATACTTTTATCAGTAGTATTCTTTGTTATGACTTGTGCCTCTGTATCGCAAATAATATAAATAGGAATGTAATTGGGTAAATAGCCATCTCGGTGAGAGACTGAAAGTAGTTGAAACGACCATCACATTACTATCGAAGATTACTTCTACTTTAAGCCAGGGCAGTTTCATGGGACCTTTTCTCCATTCTGAATTTGCTGATTACTTTTCAGTTTTACACCATGTTTTTGACTACATACAACAGACTAGATGTTGATAATGTCAAAGTTAACACACAGAAAAGACATAATTATCGCCACCTGGCAAAAAAAGTGTCATATCACATCTTAGGTACGTTTTGACATTTTTATAGCATTGAATTGCAAATGTTGCATTTGGTCAGCTCTAACAACATCGTTATTAGCTGAAAAAAGGGAGTTTCAACAAACCTTACCTAAACCTTACAAAGTTCCTTTTCTCACTGAGCTGTTTTGTCCAATTCACCGGCATAAAAGTCGTGTTTTCTCGAAATAGCTTTTTTTGTATTATGAAACTTTTTTTGCCGGGTGGCGATATGTATTATTTTAAAATAGCCAGGCAATAACGCGCTACAAAATACCATAAATGGTCGAAGTAGCAACAGGCATTTAAACCAATAATATGTAATAGACTATAACGTCATTGTGTAATGGAATAGGCGTTTGTCTTTCATCTCACCCGATGGAAAGTGGCGATGAAGACGGAAGATGGTACGCGTATCGAAAGCGAACTGCTATTAATTTAAAACTCTGTAAAGTTCTCAATGTCTTAGGTCTGGCGAAGATTGATGAAGAAGGCGTTAGACTGACTGCCTTGCATCGCAATAATCATGCTTTAATGCAGTACGCAATGACTAACTATGGCACCACTAACCTGAGTGGGGAGGATTGGAAGAAGTGTGAGGACAACTTTAAGCTGAATCTGCTTTATCAGGTAAATATTTTTAGTACCATATAGATCCCCGGGTTTTTGGGCAGACATGGGAACTATGACCACAAAATCTCAAATTAAATACCACTAACAATTTCCGGGTCGAGAAAGTTTTTAGTGAGTTGCCATTTTGTCCTATTCAATTATTTTTAATTATATAAAATAATAATAGCTAATCTATCATCATTATTACGTAGTATTACTACATGTCAGCCACCGCCGCCTGTCTCTGTTCGCGATAAAGTCAATAACTACCAAAATGATTTTTTATACGGTTTTCACCAATAAATAGACGGAGTGAATGATGAGGAAGGCTCTAATTTAGTGCAACTTTGGCTATAAAAAAATTAATAAAATACGTGTTAAAATCTCGAATTTTATTATTTTAATGTGCAGTGCACTTTCAATCAATCAAATTGATTTTTCTTCAAATTTTTTATTCAATATGTCCTAATCTCCCAAGCAGATTGATTTATTACTTTTTCAAACCCTTCTTTATTACTTTTATCAAGCCCTTCTTTTATTTACATGATAGTGTACAAAAAATAACAAGTATCATATTTTTTATTGCGAACGTGTGTTGCTTAGATATTATTTATCTTAGCTACTCCCAATAATGAGATCGACTCACCGATTAGAGCACTTTGACAAGAATATTGAAATCACTTCTAATAGGGCAATTAAATTCTCAAAACTATATAAACAATAATATATTTTCTTGCTTGTTGTGTAATTATCTTTATTTGTGTATTCACTCAGGACATGTTAAAGAAGAGACAGGAGGTGGAACGTTTGGCAGCAGCTGGCAAGTATAAATATGAGTATGACAGTGATGAAGATACTTCAGAGGGCACCTGGGAACACAAGTAAGTCACACTTTTAATATATATAATAGACTAAATATATCAATAACTATACAAGGCACCAATCACCTACTTACCCAGAAGGTGATAGTTGTCTTCTATACACGCGTGTATCGCTATCGTGTAACTATCATGTAACATTCTACTTAATTGAACCTATTACCATAGATATTGCCACATATAGACACGTAAATTTTATTAATAATAAAAGCCATTATCTTATTTAAGCAAACTCACTATGTGCACACACGTGATAGAGAGAATCAAAAGTCTACAGTCTAAGTCTATCTACTTTCTCATTGAGGCAAAGAAGTCTTATGGGGTTCTCTGTCTTTCTTCTTGCTGCGTGATTTTTAAAGAAAAGTTGTCTTCTTCGCATCTTTTGGCTTACACGATGAGACCTTGTTCGTTTCGAGCTAGGATACCGAAATTGGGTTTTACCGAAGTAATACTTATACTATAGTAATACTTGTGCAGATTTTGTCCAGCACTCAGAACTGATTGTAAAACTGTGCCTTCTAGTTGGCAGAGAAATGCTTTGAAAATGAAAACTCTGGAACCCAGCCAGAATATTAAACGGAAACAGAGAAAACTAAAAGAAATAGTCTTTGTTGTTCTATTGAACAGCAAGTCTCCTCATAGATTTCTCACCGTGATGCACTGATGCACTTTGGGCAATTGCATCACGATGTTTTTCGGCCAAACACTGCAGGCTGATATTAATGGACATGCTTACCTGTTTATATTTTTGTTGTTGACAATGATCAATGCACAATATTTAGATAGTAACGAATATTAATTCCTTATGTCAGTAATGCATTTTTTGGCACATAGCACAGACGTGGTGCGATGTTGAATGCAACAGGTGGCGCTGTTTCTCTTATATTACATACACGTGATGTTCACTTCTACGCACTGTTTAGGATTAATTGATTATAACAAGTAATAGAAGTAACTATTAATAAAAAGTCGGCTGACAAACAGGGAAAAGAAGGCACTGAAGTATTTTGTTTTTATCTATTTATATCTATGTATAAATAGGTAAAAATACTTCAGTACCTTCTGTTAGATACTTGAATAAATTGTGCAACACACTTATCAATGGTTAAAAAAGCTTTGTTATTAGTTTGACCTGAAAAGTAACTTTGCTTCTTGAAACAGTATGCAGAAGCTTGTCAGTCATATATCTGAGTAACATCAAGCGTTTAAAATGCTATCTTTCACTTATTCACTTAATACTATATGGTTTTACATTAGGTTACGAGCCAAAGAAATGAACGCAACTGAGAAATGGGCGACCGAGTTGACTAAACAGGCAGCTGGTAAACATCATATTGGGGATTTCCTACCACCTGAGGAGCTTAAAAAGTGAGTAAGATATCATCAGTCCATTATTTTTATCATCACTTCTCTAGAATTCGTACGTACTACATAGTCTTTGATGTAAATTTTTGCACAAAAATAAGGACTTTATTCACTATTGCCAACAGGCATTTAAGGCAAAAGTATTTGCCCATTCTCCTATGTATTAGCTTTTACATCTACGATACAATGTGGAGTTTACACTTAAAACATAATTTTGTGCGTAATCTACAGACCTATGCATAGTACACGTGTTAGTAGATACGTTTCCTTAAAGCACGCTGTCAACGTTTGCTCCAGCAGACAGGTTGCCTTCTGATGTTATTATATGAAAGTTACTAATTCATAAAATATTTCAGATTTATGGAAAAGTATTCGGCGGTGAAAAGTGGCAAAGAGCCAGACTTGAGCGATTACAAAGAGTTTAAACTGAAGGAAGACAATGTCGGTATGTGCGCTTAAATATTTGAATGAATATATTTTGGCATTGGTTTTAATTTTGTTATTTACACCGAAATGTTGCTTAATGAGAGCAAAGTACAAATTGGCAACTAATTATTAGTTATAATAACTTTACTTATTGGCTGTCGTAGTACTGGGTGGGGTCATTACTTTATTAGTTATAATAACTTTACTTATTGGCTGTCGTAGTACTGGGTGGGGTCATTACTTTATTAGTTATAATAACTTTACTTATTGGCTGTCGTAGTACTGGGTGGGGTCATTACTTTATTAGTTATAATAACTTTACTTATTGGCTGTCGTAGTACTGGGTGGGGTCATTACTTTATTAGTTATAATAACTTTACTTATTGGCTGTCGTAGTACTGGGTGGGGTCATTACTTTATTAGTTATAATAACTTTACTTATTGGCTGTCGTAGTACTGGGTGGGGTCATTACTTTATTAGTTATAATAACTTTACTTATTGGCTGTCGTAGTACTGGGTGGGGTCATTACTTTATTAGTTATAATAACTTTACTTATTGGCTGTCGTAGTACTGGGTGGGGTCATTACTTTATTAGTTATAATAACTTTACTTATTGGCTGTCGTAGTACTGGGTGGGGTCATTACTTTATTAGTTATAATAACTTTACTTATTGGCTGTCGTAGTACTGGGTGGGGTCATTACTTTATTAGTTATAATAACTTTACTTATTGGCTGTCGTAGTACTTTGTGGGGTCATTACTTTATTAGTTATAATAACTTTACTTATTGGCTGTCGTAGTACTGGGTGGGGTCATTACTTTATTTTGAAATTAATTGTAGAAGTTCGCGTCAACTAAAGTTACTTAACTTTAACATTTGTAAAATAATCCGTGTTTTAAAACATTACGCACGCCTTTGTTCTATTCTATTTTTATTCTCTGTAAGAGACATTTTTAAGGCAAATATGTTAGCAATAAAGTGACTTTTGCAACACTGCAATTCTAGAAAATCAATGAATTTGTTATCATATATGTCGTGGGATTGTCGGGAGTAAATTTTAAGGGTTTTTTAGAGTTCCACAAAATTATGCCCTAATACGAACACAATTTTGCTCATTGCTCCATACAATTCTCTAAAACAATTTAGGGAAAAAACTTCTATGTTGGGCTTACTATATTATGTATATTTTTTGTAGTTATTTTATAACTTTTCGTCACTTTGCTGTTTATACCCAACAATAATTATGTCGGAATTCATGTATTATGTTATGATATAATGGATTCAAAATTTCAATTTTTGGACGCCATCCAAACGCGGCATAACATAATGAATACATTACACTCATTGAATTCCTTTCGATATTCATCACCTGAATACTTTTGTTACAATTAAGTATAGGTAGTAATTAATAGTTCTAAACTATAGTTACTAATGTAAAATCCTTACCGACCCTTCGTTTTTTTTTAAAACACGGAAAACATTTAAACAAAAACTTTAACTCAGTAAATTTTACATCTTAGAGGGTTTTTATAAAAGTCGACTAAGGGGCCATTCATAAATTTCGTCACACGGTAAAGGGGGGAGGGTCAACGAAGTGTGACAAGGGGTGGGGGGGGGGTCATAAGCTTCGTGGCGTCACATGTCAAAATCTAAAGTAAACACAAAACATTACGTGGAAACGAAAGACTACATACGCTATTACAAATTTACTAAAAAAACTATTTAGAACTGCTCTTTTCAAGTTCTGGGTGTAAAATTGCAAAATATGTGACGTCACCAGGGAGGGGAGGTTCCACAAATGTGACCACCAGTGACAAGGAGGGGTAAATAAATCTTGAAATTCGTGTGAAATGAAAACGTCTTTGTGTTATACTTACATTGACGCATATATCCCCGAAAAGCAGAGGTATATTAAACACCCGCATTTTGCATACAAAAATAGAATTTTGTCCCACTCACTTGCACCCTAGCAAGCTTATTGCCATCCACTGGGCACTTATCAATTAAAGATGGGAAGTTTGCAAATATATAGCATTGGTGCAGCATTAATAATAATACATTTTTAATTCCTTTACAACAAGTATAACACATGTACAATGTTGTCATGACACAATAGTGGGATACTGGTTTCCAAGCTAGGTAGAATACCTGTGTTATGGATAATCAGACTTCCATTCCACGAGATAACCATATTTTAATGTGCAAGATTGGATCTAACGCTTAAAAAATTAAAGAGAAAATAACAAAAAATAAAGAAGCAAAACTGAATATAAATTGTAGGAGTGTATATCATCTGATACACATTTCCAACCAACACCAGTGTAGGACTGCTATTTAGAAACTATAACTTACAAGCCAATTTATATTTTTTTTTATTACACGATATTAGTATAAGTAGGTATTAGTATATTGTATAAGTAGGCACATTTTGTTAAAGGTTTCAAGATGCTACAGAAATTGGGATGGAGTGAAGGACAAGGCCTCGGCGCCGAAGGTTCTGGAATAGTCGAGCCCATAAACAAGTATGTAATATAACACTGCTTCGATTGGTGGTGTTGACTCTTCCACTTGTAAAATACTTACGCCCACGAAAATCAACGCGATATAAGTTTGTAGTCGATTAACTCTGAAACTACTGTACCAATTTGAATAATACTTTCACGATTAGAAAGCAAGTTTTTCTATAAGTAAAATAGACTTTATTTTATGTTAGAAAATGGTACAGGCAAATGCGGGTGAAGCCGCGAGCACAGCTAGTGTAATGTGTGTAAAGTCGTTTAGAAAAGTTTTAAATCTATCAATTTAATCAGTGTCTAATAAAATGTTGCCTGAAAGTAAAAGAATTGTCATAACGAACCATCGGCGTGCATACTCTACTAGCCTCATTTTTAAATACCTTATTAAAATAATAATCTTATTTATATACATTTCTATGAAATAAGAATAAAGTTGAAACGGTTCTTCGTTTTTTTTTAATTACTAAACCAGTCTTAGAGACTTCGTAGTCATTCTTTCTCGATAAGCAACGCAAATTTGGTCAAACTGGAAATTAAATTAATCGGGCAATATGTCACTCTTATTTATTTGTAACTTAAACAAAGAAGCTGCTCGTTTTTGGGGCTTCCCATTTTAAATTATATTATTGATAACAAGATAATATTTTCTTAGACCTTCTGGTAAACTTCTAATAATATGAAAACTGTCTTAACATGATACTCTTATTTATTGGTTAGAAATATGCCTGAGAAGAAATCTAACATGTGATCTTAGCTATTGAAAGGATTGGCTTCTTCTGCAGAATCCGAAATGTACCTTGTTTTATAAAACTATCAACAAAACATTTCTAGCTAAGTGATTTTTCAGCGACTTTTTTTTTTCAATCACAATAATTTTGATCAAAAACTCACGCTGTTTTATAGAATACGAATTTTGTTTTCATGAAAATCACTAGTATTTTTTTTAATGAAGCATGAAATGTATGGCTACAGACTAAGACATGTTAAGAGAATAAATTATCTGTAAGCTTCGATCAAATATACCATAGATACACGATCCCTAACAAAAATCGTGTCAAATAGTGCCACCAGATAGTACTACATACATTATGTGCATGCGTTTAGTAAGTCATCCTAATAATAAAGCAGATCATACAATGAATGTCCCTGTAAATATATGTTTCAATAGTTTGATACAAAAACTTCAATGTAAAGCGTCTGTAGTTTATTATACCACAACGGAGCGTATTAGATTCGTGGTACGTATTCCACACGCACGCTATTTCAAAAATAACCAACTTTTTAAATTATTGTTGTAGTGCTATTATTTATACTTAAAAAAATTAAACCCCTTATAAAAATATACTTATCGAAAGTACGACGTTTTTTAGCATTCCTAAAGCATAGTTATAGCGTTTTTCAGCTACACCTGATACGTCACACCGCTAACGCGAAGCGTCTGATAGCTCAACAGTGCTTACAATTGCATTTATGCCGCGTTCCTATAATCAAGAAACGATTCGTTTTGCTTACGGACGGTAAAATTTAGTTGAATTTTCAACCAGAATTTTACCGTCTCCGTAAGCTAAACGAACGATTCGTTTGCCTTACGGACGGTTCTTGATTATAGAACGCGGCATAAAGCATAGTTTAGTTGGTGGCATTTTTGATCACCGATCAAACCTCTATGGTGTATATGATCGAAGCCTGTAAGGTTCTTTCTTGTGCTGCAGAGCAAACCAACCGGTGGCCAATCTAGGTCTGGGCGCTAACACGTCGGACGGTGTGTCTCCCGAAGACGACGAGTTCGATGCTTATCGCAAGCGGATGATGCTCGCCTACCGTTTTAGACCAAATCCATTAGTAAGTTAATACATTTTCTGTATAAGCTGCTTATTATGTACCTGTAGATTTTATGATTTTTTTCATCAGTCAGGAATCTTATTACTTCTAACGAGCAATTCTTGTATATATGTATTTATTTATATATTTCGGGTATCTCGGAAACGGCTCTAATGATTTTGATGAAATTTTGTATACAGATACAGTTTTGCATTTTAAGTTCAACTGCATATTTGTATTGCCTGCAAAAATTTAAAACAAAAAATTACGATTTTACAAAAAGCTTCCGAGTGAAGCTCGGTCTCCCAGGTACTAGAAAACCTTCAATGGTGTTCAGTAGTTCCGGCCGCTATAATTTTTCTGATATACAATGTAATTATGTTATCAAGATAATTGTTATTAAGTACATGTTGTAAGGGCGCACGCAATCTTACGCACTGCTTGGATAATAAGGGCGCGATATAAATATATTGATCCATGCTTATATTTGTTAATTGAACCTCATGCGATTTAACACACTAACTACTGCGATAATAATTTGTTAAGTCGGGCAATAAAATAACTTCAGTTTTGTTTTTAATTTATTTTGTAATCGTCAAATTAACATTAAATGTGAATGGTTTGGTAAGGCGTGACGTCAACGCCCACTCATATTGGCACTTGTTTTGGCGTTTAATAAAACATATATACATTTTCGCAACATCGACCGTTCACAATGCACCTATCCGTCGTTAGATACCACAATATTACGAATACACACCATATAGGGATAGGGATGCTACTATCGGGTTTTAAGGAAATTTTCATTATTTTTATTATATATTCTTGATTATGTTTTGATTTGAATATATAATATAAATACATGATAATACTTTTATTAGCTGCAGCATGTATTTTATATATTAGAAATTGATAAATATTTCCGCCTACTTCTGATGTTCGAAATTCGTTATTATTGAATTTCATTATATAATAAATTCTCATTCGTATAAAAAGTTTTATGCCATTATTACGACGATCGGTCGATCGGTAAGTACGCTACAGTGACGCGGGCCCGCGACTATCACAGAGTACTTTTAGCGACTGCGATAGTCCTCTGGGCGGCGCGTACCGTGATGTATCGTGGTGGGCGGGGGAAGGGGTGCTCGTTTGATTACGTTACCCGATTCGGGCGTTTGTTTGAAGTCAAACTACTTTGTATTAACTGTGCTAAAGACATGTGAGGTGGTATAAATACTTGTAGAAAAACTTAGTATTCTAAGTTTTTCTAAGGCGGTCAATTGAAGATATTTATTTCTGAAATCGTGAATCGTTTGAGTTACATACAACAGCCCCTATAAAATCTTTACCTTCTTCATAAAGAACGTAGGCTTTCGAATTTCAATGAGATGTTCTCGGATTTATTTAAATGATTGAATTCATCAATTAAAATGTTCTTCTTGTTGCTCATTCTGCTCTGGTAAGCATAACAGGTACTGGACATTGGCCAAGTAGTTTTTTAATGATATTCCGGTTTATTGTAAATTTTCAAACATCTCCATCCATTGTTGTTCTGTACCATTTGTCATCTCCCATCATTTCATCTCATATCATCCCAATCCTTTAGGATATCGTCATTGTGAACTATGCGCTATTGGTGTGCGTTTAGTGCATAAACCTATTAGAATATTATGTATGTATATATCTCTGTTACTAGTGTTGGGTTCACTCACATTATAAAACAAATCTATACATATACAGGGTGTTAGTGAAACGCTCCCGAAAACGAAGACAGGCGATATTACTACCTTTGATGATGGGTCAGAAAAAATCGATCTCGACGAAAGGGATTTTTTATTTCTAGCATTTTTCATGTTCTATAGTGTTAGTACAGGTAAATGAAACGATAATTTCATAAAAAATTAATCAAAAACAGCCGACGCTCCCGTCAACGGACTCGCGGGCGCTGAACTCGCGCGGCCTCCTGCCCCCCAGCGTCAGCTGTTTTTGATTTATTTTTAAACTGTTTTAAACTGTTAAAAGATAGTTTTTTTTATCAGAATCGTTTTTTTTCTGACCCATTATCAAAGCTACCATTAGTACTATCGCCTGTCTTCGTTTTCGGGAGCGTTTCATTAACACCCTGTATACAAATGGCCACGATAAGAACCGTGTTACGCCACGTGCCCGTATATTCGAACAGGTTAATAAATATCAAACGATTGTCCTACTTGACTGGTTAATTATTTTGTATCCAGTAGTATTGTTCTATAGAAATTTGGTCTATTGTCTTATTGTTTTCTGTAGTTGCTATAAACATTTACACATTTAAATGGTACTTCCGTTATGCGTAACCATTTTTAAGTCAGGAGGGTTAAGGTCATGACCGAAATTACTTGGAAAGTGATGATAAAAACAGACACGTTATTAATTACCTTCGTTTTCTTTTCACAGAATAACCCACGACGGCCGTACTACTGAGAGCACTTATAACATTATGTAGCTAGGCTAAAGATTTCGACGTAGTTCGTGTGAACCGCGCCGAATTTATTAGTCATTTAGAATGTATTAACTTGTTCCCAACGAAGTATGTTTTGCATGTATATCACTGTCGATTGCCAAATAATGTCTTCGCTGTATTGTAAAATTTAATAAATACAATATGTGGTATTTAAGTACAAAACTACGGGACATTTAATGTTGAACGGACGTTTGACTTGATTTCTGTGTAAGAAATCATGTGGTTTTTTTAATTACTTTATTTAAATTTCAAGGTCGGTTTTAATGAACCATCTTCCATTTTGATTGTACTATAACGGTGTTATGTTAATTTTAAAATAAACTTTAAGAATATATATTGTTGTTTATTTTTTTGTTAATTAATCACTGAAACTTCTATTTATCACACAGTTCCAAAACCATAATTAAAATTATATAAATAGATACAAAACAATCTGGTCTATTAATGATATGACATTTTCAAATAATGATTTATCAAATTCATGACACAGTAAAACTTAACTTCCTGATGTAATAATTTATAAATCTTCACAAAATGTAAAAATAATTATAATTATCAATTCTATTTGATTTAAGAATAATTGACATGATTATCTGATTTTAAAGATGAAGTTGGTATGCCAAATATTTTAATACAACACTGCATTCAAAAATAACGTTGATTCACATAGAGTTGGTTTACGAGTATTTCAAATGAAATGTTTGAGCATACATTTAAGATGGGTTGTAAACATTATTTGAGCGGTTTCAACTGATCTAATTAACGGTGAGTCAATTCGTTTCTCAGAGCTATTCGGTCGGCGTGAGCGCCACCGGTCTACATCTCTGTTTAAATTTAGAATGTGAATGACAAAATTCTCTTCTGACACAACACATTTAGTATTCAAAGAGATTTCAAAGTGTACGTTGAAACTATTTCGGAAGACAATATATATAAGATAATGCATAACCAAAATAATCAAACATCACGGCCATCTAAAAATATGACTATACAAAAGAGTGCAAGTTGTCAAGTGTATCTCCACTCGAATTCAAGCAGTTGTGATACATCATGTTCAAGTTCGTCATCAGAGAGTTATGATACTCCACTAAAGAGGTAAGTTTTTTTTTATCTTTAGCTCAATGAATAGTGGTCGTAATATAGTGTAAATTGGTTTACTAACACTGAGAACTACCAAACTAAAATAACATGAACTGATCAATAGTAAAACAACAATTAATACCTACGGATATACGTCAGCAAGAGTATATATGTTTAGAGAAATTGTATGCTCTATTCATATTAATCACATTTGTTAATACATATTATTATTAAGTATTGTCTGATGATTTAAAAGTTTATTGTCACTATTCGAGATCGGCTTTACTTTTACTTTCCTACATAATATGTCGGCAATGCATAAGGAGACTTAGAGGAGGTCATTTGCAACCAAATGACCCCCTAAAACCTTTATGCAAAAAAGGTAGACACCGAGGGTTCTGTAAGCAAAATTGTATGTTGATAGTATGTCAGGTAGTCACATAGTTCAGGGTATGTATTTATGGAATTAGAACGTATCTGTGAATTTCCTCCCATTTTAGAGTTGAGCATAATTTTTTAATTAAAGTTTTTCTGATAAAAAATCATGAATAATCGGGTTTAAAACCCGATTAGTAGGGTAGCTATAAGCCGATGTAAAATAACAGAATTCAAAGATATACGTTTTATAGGCAATATGAAGACGGTCAATTTGCCGCCTTAAACATTAAAATCGGTTAATAATCGTAAATAATCTATCTAATACCTTTAAACGAGCAATTCTTGTATATATAATATTATCTGAATCTCGAAAATGGCTCCAACGATTTTCATGAAATTTAGTATGCAGGGGGTGTCGGGGGCGATAAATCGATCAAGCTAGGTTTTGGTCTTTTACAGTGGCGTAGCCAGGTAACCAAAGGCTCAGGGCAAAAAATAACCTAGGGCCCCTTGTTCCGTATTCGTCGTGTACTCCATATATACAAGTACAAGTACGCAACTTGATATAAATACTTAGTGGTTTAGTCACAACTCTATTACAAACCTGATAACTTCTGGTTCTAAAAAATCTGGTTTATTTATATTCCGAATGTGGGAGAAATTTTGTGTGCGTTTGCGCAGCGGAATGTTGTTGAATTTAAAGATTTTAATTATGCAGATATTTAGTGTATGACGTCGTGTAATTGTGTATGGTAAAAAAAAAATTGTGCATGCAGCCATTGTGGAGAGATTCGCTAAAAACTGATTCCGCTGGGCGAACGTTGTCCTGGCGGAACTTTTTTTAATCCATGGACTTAGAAGAAAAAAAATGTGTCCAAAAATTAGTGTGTATTTGTGTGTAATTGTGTATGTATGAATAAAATTAGTGCATGCGTAAACTTCGGAGAAATTCAAGTTTCCGCCACGCGAACGTTTGGCCATTAGTTAGTTTTCATATAAAGCGCTTATATAGAGAGCTGTAGATTTTTACATACGTTGTTTTGAATTTGTTTATATTTGTTTAAAAAACAGATTTAGAAAAAATCGTAAGGTATATAAGATAAAAATATAAACGTAAAATACGCTTATTAGGTCTTAGTTCGTAAAGTATGCACTTTGGGGTCTAGATTTTCACGTTTATACAAACCTTGTAAGTGTCTGCAACATGTTGCCAAGTATCAATGATGTCCCGTTAGTAATTAAAGAGTTATAGGACAATTTACCATCAATAGACCACTGTTTACAAAGCAGTCAAATATCACGACGTTCTAAAGGAATTACATAGTAAAATGTATTCCAATAATTAGTGTATTAATTCAACTACTCACATGCAAAATTTCATCTCATTAAATTCAGTAATTAAAGAGAAACGATTAAAATACTGACAAAGCATCGAAAACCTACATAACCCGACCAAGTTCGGATGGCTACAAAAAAGCGGCCGTGCAATATATTTAGGTAACATTCTAAATTTTTCAGTATAATAGCGGTATTGATTTGGTACAGGTGACAACACAATTGTTGTTTCGATATAATTTATAGGTGGTTTAATTTTCTACAACTGCTTTTTTAAATCTATTTGACTATGACAGTAAGTACTATTTACGTAGATACTTTATTCAAGTATGCGCTTGAGACTTGCGTCAGTATATGATATTACCGTTGTACTGGTAGTGGCTTATGTATGTATGCATTTTAAGTCTATTGCTGTCTCTAACCAATGACAGAGTATGTTTAGCAAGCGTTTGTTAACGTTAAGTTTTTATGAACAAGAGACCAGTCATGACAAGCGCCTCAGCTGCGCTCCCGATACGCTCAAAATCCACGCGCCTGTGCGCGCACATCAGTTGTATGCCAAGTTCTGCCGTTACTTCGGCGCGCGCTCCAGGGATTGTCATGACTAGTCCCTAAGAGGGTTAGAAATTTTGAGGTTAGTTTCTGTATTTTCATTCATTCATTCATATGCTCACTGCTGTTGTTCCCGAAGGGGTAGGAAGAGGTGTGATATTTCTGCGACACCCACATTTCGCCAATTTTTGAGAACAGGTGGCGAGAAATAAATAATAAATACATAATTATTACATGTAATTAAAAATATTTCTGTACACGGATGTTTAATTAGAGAAGTACTTGTTAATTGAAGATTTGTTTTCATCGTAGATAGTGGCGTTATTATTAAAAAAACATTGGAGTTATTATTAAACGTGGGAGAGCCATGCTTCGGCATGTATGGGCCGGCTCGACTCCGCTCGATACCACGGCCTCACAGAAAACCGAAAGTGAAGCAATGCTTGCATTGCATTTCGCCGCGTGAGTGAGGTTACCGGAGGCCCTAACCCTTCCCTCTCCCTTATTCCCGTCCTTCCCCTCTCAAAACCCCCACCCTCCCCCTCTTCTCCTACTCCCACCTTAAAGGGCGGCAACGCACTTGTGACTCTTCAGTTACAGGTGCCCATGGGCGGCGGTAGTCATTTACCATCAGGTGACCCGTCTGCTCGTTTGCCCCCTATACCATAAAAAAATATATATATATATTTTTCATTCAAGAAATACAATTGTTTTTTTTTCTTTTTCTAACGCTTGTGTCCCCAACTGTTCCATATTAATAAATACTATACTGGAAGGTTAAGAACGTTACTTAGATATATGGCACGGCCGCTTATATATCTAAGTAACGTTGGCCCCGACTGGTAGGACTCTACAGCGCGTGCTTGGAACGGGGCCAGTTTCCAAGTGTGTGGAAAACTGGAAAGCTGGTCCTGTTAAGAAAGGAAGGGCGTCCCGCAGACTCACCGTCCGCATATCGCCCTATTGTGTTGCTGGACGAGGTCTGCAAACTCTTCGCAAGAATCATTGCAGACCGTCTCGTCCGGCACATAACTGGGGTAGGCCCAGATCTGGCGGACAACCAGTTCGGGTTTCGCCGGGGGCGCTCTACGGTGGATGCCATCATGCGCGTTAGGGCTCTGACGGAGGATGCAATTGCCCGGGGTGAGGTCGTCTTGGCGGTGTCCCTCGACATTGCCAACGCCTTTAATACCTTGCCCTGGAGTTGTATCAGGGAGGCACTCCGGTACCACGGGGTGCCGATCTACCTCCGTCGTATTGTCGGGGCCTATTTGGCGGACAGGGCGGTCATTTACCCGGGTCGTGACGGCTGGGGTCGGCGAGAGACGTCGTGCGGTGTTCCACAGGGATCGGTTTTGGGCCCGCTCTTGTGGAACATCGGCTACGACTGGGTCCTGCGTGGTGCTCTTCTCCATGGTGTCAGCGTCACTTGTTACGCTGACGACACGCTTGTAACAGCGCGTGGAAAGACGCACAGGCAGGCAGCAATTCTGGCGACAGCTGGAGTCGCGCAAGTCGTTGGTAGGATCCGGCGGTTGGGCCTCGAGGTGGCTTTGCACAAATCCGAGGCTGTTTGTTTCCATGGCCCTCGGAAGGCACCACCCTCGGGGTCCCACATTATAGTGGGGGGAGTCCGCATCGGCATCGAGCGTACGATGAAGTACCTGGGACTCATCCTCGATAGCCGATGGGATTTCGGACCACACTTTCGGCAGCTGGTGCCCCGACTAATGGGCGCCGCTGGGGCACTCTCACGGCTCCTGCCCAATTTGGGGGGGCCCAACGCATCTTCCCGAAAGTTGTATAAGGGGATCGTACGGTCAATGGCGCTCTACGGGGCGCCAGTATGGGCGGACGCTCTGACGGCCCGTAATATTGCGATTCTGCGAAAGCCGCAACGCGCAATGGCCGTCAGGGTGATAAGGGGGTACCGTACGATCTCCTTTGAGGCGGCTAGTCTATTTGCCGGATCAGCGCCCTGGGATTTGGACGCAGTACTCCTTGCGTTGCAGTACCGGTGGCGCAAGGAGGCGCTAGATCGGGACGACCAACCAGTGCCTCGCGAAGTAGAGGCACACCGGGACGAGCTCCGCCAGATCCTGGTGGTGGAGTGGGAGCAAAGACTTGCGCGACCCAGTGCGGGGCACGCCGCTATAGCGGCGGTAAGACCTGTCCTACGAGAGTGGCTGGAGAGAGAGCACGGGGCCCTCACCTTCCGGATGACGCAGGTGCTTTCCGGACACGGTTGCTTCGGCAAGTACCTGTGTCGGATCGGCCGGGAGCCGACGTCACGGTGCCACCATTGTGGTAACTGCCCCGACGACACGGCGTTGCACACATTGTCGGAATGCCCAGCCTGGGCTAACCAGCGCCGTGATCTCGTCGTGGCAGTCGGTGCTGCGGGTAGTCTCTCGCTCCCAACCGTAGTTCTGGCCATGGTTCGGAGCGAGAGCGCATGGAACGCTGTCGCCTCCTTCTGTGAGGAGGTGATGTCCGCAAAGGAGGCGGCGGAACGGGAGAGAGAGCGGAGTACGACTCTCTCTGCCCGCAGCAGACGCACCGGGCGCCGGAGGGCGCTTAATGACCTCCAGCCACCTTAGGAAGTGGCCTGCGGACGGCGAACTTTTTGGGGAAGTCGTCGTCCGAACAGATACAGGCCCGAGAGGCAGCACGCAGTGTTCCGCGCGCGCTCTCAGAGGCGTGCGGCCGATGGGTGATGGTCGCACCGGGTGACGGGACCCGTCTAGGGTGAGACGGGTCAATGCCTGTCGGGGGTTGCGGAAGAATGCAATAGCGATTCTCGCTCCCCTGATCATAGGCAAGTAGTGGAACACCGGGGTGGTTTTTAGTCGGTAAGAGTCCGACAGACCCCTTCGCCTCCCCAAGGCGGAGGACATCCATGTAGGATCTTCCACCTCGTCAACAAAAAAAAAAAAAAAAAAAAAAAAAAAAAAAAACGGCCGCTTTTTTGTAGCCATTCGAACTTGGTCGGGTTATGTAGGTTTTCGATGCTTTGTCAGTATTTTAATCGTTTCTCTTTAATTACTGAATTTAATGAGATGAAATTTTGCATGTGAGTAGTTGAATTAATACACTAATTATTGGAATACATTTTACTATGTAATTCCTTTAGAACGTCGTGATATTTGACTGCTTTGTAAACAGTGGTCTATTCATGGTAAACTGTCCTATAACTCTTTAATTACTAACGGGACATCATTGATACTTGGCAACATGTTGCAGACACTTACAAGGTTTGTATAAACGTGAAAATCTAGACCCCAGAGTGCATACTTTACGAACTAAGACCTAATAAGCGTATTTTACGTTTATATTTTATCTTATAAACCCTACGATTTTTTCTAAATCTGTTTTTTAAACAAATATAAACAAATTCAAAACAACGTATGTAAAAATCTACAGCTCTCTATATAAGCGTTTTATATGAAAACTAGCTAATGGCCAAACGTTCGCGTGGCGAAAACTTGAATTTCTCCGAAGCTTATGCATGCACTAATTTTATTCATACATACACAATTACACACAAATACACACTAATTTTTGGACACATTTTTTTTCTTGTAAGTCCATGGATTAAAAAAAGTTCCGCCAGGACAACGATCGCCCAGCGGAATCAGTTTTTAGCGAATTTCTCAACAATGGCTGCATGCACAAAATTTTTTTTACCATACACAATTACACGACGTCATACACTAAATATCTGCATAATTAAACTCTTTAAATTCAACAACATTCCGCTGCGCGAACGCACACAGAAATTTTCACTAGTTCAATTTATAGTTTGTAAGTCAAAGACTGAGGGGCCCCCTGAGCTTGGGGGCCCCGGGGCACTGCCCCGTTTAGCCCTCCGTTCGCTACGCCATTGGTCTTCTAGGTACTTATGTATTTATAAACGGTCGACAAAATCGAAAATTTCAATAATTTTTTATTCTGTCAAAAACATTCCGGGTTCCTTGAAACTCAGTTAACATATATTATGTCTCGTGTAAGTCATGTAATTATTAAGCTACACATTTTTTTATCAAAAATTATTGATAATTTTCCGAGAAAATGCATTAATTAAAAAGGTCTCGAATGTAAAAATCAATCTTAGTCAGTTGCCGCCATAAAAAAGTGACTTTTCCATGGCTCAAATTGTCTGATAGAGAAACAAAATTTGCGTTTTTTGCAAATAACTATATAAAATAACAAATCAATATATCGAAATACAAATTTCATATTCTGGTAGCTGGTATTTTAAGCGAATTAAAATATCATATATTGCTGTAAGTTGTTTAGAAGCCGAGCCAATTTTTAAATGGTTTATTACGCCATTTGTTTGTTTAGGAATATAAACATTTGAAATTTGAGTAGTGGCTAGTTAAAGACTTGAATTTTATTATTCTGCAATCTGTAACGTTATATCTTACGCTTAAGGGTTGTAATAATATTTTTTGTGCACCCCGCTTACGCTTTAATAAACTTTCGTATCCCGCCTGTAGAGGTAATTTGCGATGCGGTTTTGATGTTTTTTTTTAATTTGGAGTAGCACGGTGAAATATTGGGATACGAATCTGGTCTAATATAGGTACAATTTCTTAGCCATCCAACTACATACAGTAACATAGGTACCAGAACTTAAATAGTCCTTGAAAGAGACTGAGAATAACGTATTTGAGTAGGTATTTAAGATAAGACGATAAGACGATTAAGACTGTTCTCCATTCTTTACCAAGCTTCTTGTTCCCACAAAAATAGCCCGTAATATAACGCCATGAATCACATCTAGCAGCATCGATTTACATTTTATCTATCGCAAATAGCTATTTGGTGATGTAAGTAGGTATAGTATAAGCATGCTTGAGTGGCAATGGACTGGCCACGTGTGCCGAAGGACCGATTGCCGTTGGAGCAAACGGGTCTTATAGTGGAGACCGAATCGGTAAACTTAAGGTAGGACGCCCCCCGGGAGGGACTGCATGCAGGCGGAGGACCGGGTGCTATGGCGGACATTGGGAGAGGCCTATGTCCAGCGGTCGACCAGAATAGGCTAATTGATTGATTGATCAAAATGTAAGTACGTACGCATCAATTCTCAGTTTTGTCTTAGTACGAATCTTCATACAAAACATACATACAGCTTAGGTACGTACATGCTCGAAGGTTATTGAAGTCATTTTTCAGTCATGTTACGACTAACTTTACAATGCACTCTAAATATTCCTAATATTTCGGATAGGTATCTTCATGTAGTATGTAGCGGCAGATATGTGCGAGATCCGCCTTATTTTTTTTAGATTTCCTCTGAAAGCTGTTTAAACTGTTACGCCATTTTTAATGAACCGCCATAGTTATTTATTTTACTCTTCCAATTTTTTTCTTCTGGTGTACAATAAAGAGGTATGTTGTAATTATTATTATTCTAAGTATATTGTTATCTTTATTAAACTTAAAACTTATAAATAACATCTTTAAATGTGTAAATAACAAAATAAATATTTAAAAATATAAAAAATAGTAGACATCGGGTACAGGGACACCGGTAATTAGGGCTCCAAAGACAGGAACCTCCTGACTATACAGGCCGTGTCAAGTAGAACTGCCTTCTGCATCAGTCCATACAGCCGCCTAACGCGAGCCTCTTAAGGTAATTAATTGACAATCTCGTGAGACGAAATTCCGATATTTCATTTGTTTTTCTTTTTCAACTTTCACGAGGTTCTCGTCATTGCGCGGCTCTCTAATTGATCTATCAGCACTATATCAGGTTTATTGGCAACAATAGGTTTGTCAGCGATGATAGACACACAGGCACAGAAGGCTTGGGTTGAGTAGTAGCTGTATTTACAGAAAAATACACTTTAGCTACTCGACATGCTGCGTGTGACAGCCGCACAGTAAAGAATAGAGTTTGTATTGCTAAGATCTTCGCTATTGTCTAAATAGTCAGACAATAACGAATCCAGGGCACACACCAGGCGCTATATTTCGCTTATGAATAGGCAAATGGGATAAACGGGGTCTATTAATGTAGTTCACATACCGGTATTCCAAAATCCCATCCCCCATAGCGGTTAACCATTCATTGTATTGGGTACTTACAGATATAGCTTCACTCTCCACAATTTCATCAACATGTAACTGTGGTGCTAATTGTTGTGTGTGATTGGTCCCCATACTTACAGCTTGCGACGAAAAAGGGATAATATCATCCTCGCATCCTCTCAAGTACGGTATCATCCAGCTGATGACAGCATTCTAAGTTCCGTACCTGATTCGATAGTCGTTGTGCTGACACGCTGACAGCTGGATCAAGCTCCTGAAACAGAGACACTAATTGAACATGATATGCAGTGACGATAGTTCTCTGGAGAAGCACGATGTATATTATATATTCTTGTTGACGTTGGCGGAGAGAAAAACTCGTCACTTGATGTCGAGCTTGACGCCTCAACAGCGGCCGGTATGCTTGATGTGGTTTCCGGGCGCTGCGAGGCGGAGCTGAGCGACGAGTCCGGGGATGTTATTTGTGTAGTCCTCGCTCTGGATCTTGGTAACATTACACAGGCAGCAATCGTTATATTATTTTATTTATTTTATTATTATGGTATACCCCTCTGGGCTAAAAAGCCGGGCATTCAATTGGCTCCTTAGTAAAAACTTCGCGCAGCACCCTAAGCAATGGAACTGGCAGCGTCTGTCCTCTTTTCTCGGCCCATGCCTATATGGTGATTAATAACAGACACTAAAGGCACACTGGAATGACAACACAACACAACTACATTGACAAATAAATATTTCTATTTCTAGAAACGAGAATGGGTTCACTGTCTTATCGAGACGGATTTTCTACATTACCCTTCATAGTGTGGACTGCACCAAACGGACACTGAACGTTTGTGCTGGCAAAAAATTTATCCGGGTAGATGGCGGTTCATTGTCCGCGCATTCCTTCGAAGTGGTAGATTCTATGTGACACGGACGTGTCAGCCCAAAAACGGGGTCCTATAGATTCAGGAATGACAACCCCTCCGTCAATCACCACGCTTTTAGAGAGTGGAGTAAGGATTGTTTTTCTCCAAGATGAGAGGGTATGGTGGACAGGGCAGGCTCCAAAAATTATGGTAGGTGTTGGGTCAGTTTATCGACGCGTCGCGGGGAACCGTTTCTGGCAGGACAGGTAGGTAAATATGTTTAATCACTGTAAAAAGCGCTCTCGCGAGTGATGATTAGGTACACAATAGATGGCGCGAGGACTTGTGTGTGATTTATCAATCAGTCATGTTGGTCCACAATAAATAATATTGAATTTTATTAAATTGGCAACAACGCGACGGTCCAGCATTCAATTTCAATGTCAGGGTCACGGGTTTGATTCAACACGTCGCGGGTCGGCGTTTGTTCGTTCTATGTTAAATTTAATATGTATGTTTTTACAAAAAAATTTATATCGATACTAGTTCATCCGTGTTCTAAAATCCATAGGTACAAGCCCTGTTTACTTTGGGTATAGATAGCGCTGTTAAAGCATGCTATCTCCTATTATTTATTCCTCATGTGAGATAAACTCTTCGAAATACGTATATAAACAAACTGAAATAATATTAATGCTCGTAGTATAAGACGAGCTAGCGCTAGCGGCCTATCTTATAAACGGTAATCATTGCACAGGTGAACAAAGTGCTTTTATTATACTTACTACTTATACTTCAGGAGGAAACCGCATGTGAGAGGTCTTACTTGATGAGCGATTCCAGATGATCGCAGCCAAAATAAGTAAGGTCTAATAGTAATAAATCCAAGGCTATCCGAAGAGAAACTTTAGGTATTGTCGCTATTAGCAACTAATACACCATTTTGTTATTAGAATCCATTTGAGTTGATATATTTAGAATTGTCGCAATCAAGTGGTTCTTCGATATGCTCTTTTCCCATTGAAATTGTCAAAAATGAGGAGCAAGTATCCACTTAGTGGTAATCTTTAAGTGCGGCCTATGTTCAGTAGAAACTAGGACAGTAATTTTGCCCCCGACAACGATGCACCATAACACGAAATAATTAGGTCTTTAAATCATTATGTACTTGTTAGTAATATATGTTTATTATTTTGTAGTTATTTAATGTATTTTGTTTAACTGTGACGTCCGTGTTTTATGCACAAGTCTATATGCGCACTGGCTCCTGCTCTGGTTATCAACTGTGGGCTGCTGGTGCATAGCAAGCAGAATGCTGAACTGGTCTTCTAGTTAGTGCAATCGGGCTTATGGGATATAATTATTATTATTCTATATTGATACTTTTCTACGCCCTACAAGTTTGTTAACGTTCTCAACTCTTTGTTAATTTTTCGCAGTTATTTTTCTTTCATTCTTTCTTTTTCTTTTTTGGGAAACTTTAGTTTTCATTTGAAACAAATGTGTGACCATGATGTTGAAAAGGCTAGCAAACTGTTTATTATATGGGCGTTTACGACTATATTGCCTTTCCTTTTATCTCTGGCAACCGTATCTTCAAAAAAGATGCAAACCTTAAGTAGTTTTGACTGCAGTTTTTGAATATTGGAGATATGTTTTCAGACGGATTTCTTTAATAGATAAATCTCAAAGTGAGCTATCTCGCCGTTTATCTATTGCGCCATTTTTATTTCTACTATTGTGTAGGTTCAATCGTCTGCTGCGTTTGTCAGTGGCGCGCAACTGGCCCTACTTCAGAAGGACTAAATCAAGACTCAGGCTTCGAGATCGATCGGTTTCTGACACTGGTCTATGCAGCATCGTCGATAATGGTTAGTATGTATAGGTATATTTATTTATAAATTCTGTGTTGAAATAGAAATAATGAAGAGAAAATCCTCTCACAGAAAAACGTCTATAGCTATAAATATAATAGAAATGTAAATTGTCTGTACATTTCAGAATTTTGTGAAAAAAATTTGCAAGGTACACAAAAATAATAATTGTACACATTGCTATCATTTTTTAGTAATGTCTGTCTGTCAGTTTGTTTGGACACGCATCACTACTAAATATTTTCACATAAACCTGCAAATACAAGTGAGGTAACAATAACAAACTTTATATTTTCAATTGACGAAAAAACGGAGGAGATTCTCTAGTCCGATTTTTGAAGAGAAAACTTCTTTAGGCACATTTGTGCACTTTTGCTATCTGGAAAAAGGACTGAACTCGTGACCGTCCCGCTAATAACACATATATAGATCCACTAGAGGGCGCTAATCTAAACATTGAGTTCTATCAGCTCCTTATTAATTAATGTCACCAACCTGCTAATGTGAAGTTTTAAGTTCGTCGTTTCGTTTAAATTTTCACTTCTGTCGGCAGTCCCATGACTGCCTATTTTATTTTTTTTATTGAAAAGGGCATATTTTGAAGTCGGTCCCATTCAAATTTCAAATAAATGTTTTAACCCTAAAGGTGGAAAAATAGGGTAAGTATGAATGATTGTTCACCCATTGAATTTTCACCTGTGAACCGATTTTGTTGAAACTTAGCACACATGTAGTTCTAATGATACTACGACATGACTGAGACTTGTAGTTGATTGTTTCAGCCACAAAAAACTAAAAAGTAAAAACTTTTTAATAAAAAATTAAACTGACAAAAGAAGAAAGACTGAAAACTAAAAAATAAACTCGTTAGCCTAACTACATTTCATGGTTATGTGAAAGAGCTGTTATGTTCTGAAGAACGAGCTATAAAAAGCGGTTCCAATAAATTCTAAAGTATTGAGGCACTTTATGGTGACAGTGTGGAATGTAGATACTTCTATTGGTAATATTACCGAAGAAAACGACGCCACCTGTAAATGTAGCCGAAATTAAAGTAAGTGGCGGTGCCGGACGGGAGATAGTATTTAAAACCTAAAATGACCGAAATAATTTTCCTCTTAGTTTTAAGTTAAACGTGTCCGGTTCCTGGTTACCTTACTATATACGGTAACTTTTGCAAAGCCAATCATATTTTGCTGTCTTTTTTTTTTTTTTTTCGTGCGTGTGGAAACCCCCTCGGGCCGTCACCCCACCGGGGTTTTCGGTGGGGCGGTGTGTCGGAATCGAACCGACTAAAACCACACGGTGTGCCGTACTGCGCCTTAAGTAGGAGGGATCCGGGAACAGCTTTTATTAAGACATCCGGGTATTTTGCTGTCTTGCGTTAACCCCATTAAGCTTTTTACGTACCAACAGGGTTACTTCTAACATCGTAACACACACAATTTCGACCCTAAACCGTAATTATATAATATAATATAATTATAATTAATATAATACTCTATTATTTCAAATGTGTTTCTTTTGTACTAGAGATCGCCTAGTGGTGGACCACAGCTTATTAACTTTAAATGTTTTATTTCAATGACCAGTATAATTTGAAAGGTCATTGTATAGATTTTCTCTACCATTACAGGTCAACATATGTACCTACATATTGTACATATACTATATTTTTATTAAAAAAAGATCCAAGAATTGCATATAATGTGGAGGAAATGGGATGGTGATATTGAGGTTGCTTACATAATTAGATAAATATATGCAACTGCGGGGCTTCGCTCGCGTGTGGATATTTATATATTTTGCGCGGAACCCTAATTCTTTTTCCAGCCTAAGTTACTCCATAACACCAGCTATCTGCCGTTCCGGAGATCAACCGGAACAAACAGACAGACAGACAAAAATTTAAAAAACTGTTTTAAGCATAGGTATTGTGCAAAATAATCGTTTTTTTTAAGCTCAAACAGTTGTTTGACATTAAAAAATACTATTATTTTGACATTACAAACATACACTTCAATTTTATTTATTTGTATTGATATGCACATAATTCGACCTTAATAAGTAAATACCGTACTTAGTAAGGTCAAATGACGTGCATATATTGAATAACGTAACGAAATTGCTCTACCCTTACTACTGTGCATACTGTCACCAGCGTTATTAATATATAATCCAGTCTTCGCACACGTGCCTATGTAATCTAGGCGGGTAAAAGGTGTAGGTGAATCCAATATTACGTAATAAAATATGGTACACGAATTCTTCTCTGGTACACGTATTTTACTTGTAGGCACGTACCTACAAGTAAAAAAAAAAAATGTGTTGTCGCCACATCAAAAACTCTTACTTATTTCATTAAAAATAGGGACAAACTATAAAAGGTGATAACACAGTTCACCATTTAATAAAAATAAGTTAAAAGACATTATTTTGACTGGTTACACCGGTAACGCAATGCTATTGGTCGATTGATAAATATGAATGAATAGTGGGGTTATAACAGGGTAGGACTAAGTGGAGAGCGAGGACTTGAGTGCGAACAGAGGTACGAGGAACTTGGCAGTTACTGTTAGTTAGTAATTTTGATAGTTTATGTCAGTGGTTTCGAGACTGTTTCTTACAATTGTTCCATATTGTATGATCAGATAATGTTATATGTGCATATATCGGATCACACATAATTGGATTTAACTTTTATCACACGATTTTATTAGCTTGGTATATATGTATGTATGTATGATTTTCACCCCTTCAAAACGTCTCATTAATTTGATACTTTGCACACAGGACCGATGACAATGCTATAATTTAAACAGTTTGTGCCATTATCCTGATCAGGATCTTCAGGATTAGCGATTTTTAGGTAGATAGTGTCTTGCGCCAAGTACGCGTTTAAAATAAATATTACGGAGAGGGTAGGTACCTGAGAAACAGCGCCAAAATCCGAGGGAGGCAGCAGGCGCGTAGATTACCCACCTCCCACCACAGGGAGCTATTTACAACCTTAATAAATTATCGTTGAAAAAATTTCAAAAGATAAAAAACAATAGTTTAAAAAAAAACTAAAAAACACGCTATAATAAAAAACCAAACTAAAAACACAGAATACATAATAGTACCAGTAAAAAGTAGACATTCACCACGTTCATAAGGATGCATGTATTTACTCCCGTTGTACCTGACGGGGCCAGTCAGGCGACGCAAATTAAATCCGAAGTCTGTCCCATGTCCCTAATTTCCAGTACACTAAAAAAAATATGATAAATATAAACAAGTATATGTATTTAGGTCAGTGTTGTCTGTGAGTCATTTCTGTAGTAAGTACATAGTACCAGTACCAGCTTACTTCGAGTGTAATTTGTTATTGTTGATCTTGCCTCGGCTTTGACCGCTTTAGCGTCATGCTTGTGCTACTCATAACCCTTAGCAGGCCACATTGCAATTTTGTTACGTTTCTCTCGGGTCACCTTTTATCATTTAACGACTTGTAGATGGATATATAGATAAGCATCTTTCTGCATTTTTTTAGGTATTTATAGATTTTTTTAGATCTGTTCTAAATGTTTTATTCTAAACATAGGAAATTGGATCTATATCTATATTTACTGTATTTATTATTTGCTCATACTTCTGAATTCATTTTTATTCCTGACATAAAATCTTAAGATTGCTTTAAAAATCATTATATCTGGTGCCTGTCAAGAAGTATGTGGATGCCAGTTATAGGAGTGTCACTCATAATACTCTTATAACTGGCATAGGCATATGCCAGGTAAAGATCGTAATATCTGAATCATCATCGATCCTTGTGTGATGTGTTTGGGAGAGGATAGGCCTCTAACCAGCGGACGTCCCATGCTTCCCGGTAGCTATCCTTGAACCGTAAATACATAAATATAACCATATAAATTATCTCTTATCTAGACTAATATCAGTCAGCTAAGCATTTATTTGCTTTATCTCTGAGTCACCCCAATGTTGACTGATAGGAAAATATTATTATCGATTGTTAAGTGAGTTTATATAACAGCAAATTCTTTAATCCTAACTTTTCCCATGATTTTATTACAGTACTCAAGGGTTACCCATACTTCGTACTGTTATATGAATCTTCTTGAGTTAATAAAAACTTTTAAATGATACCGGTTTATTGAACAAAGACTTACAAAATAGTGTACACGACGAGGTTAGAGAAGTGAATGATTCTGACGCTCTGCTCGCGATAACCACCTCACTCGGCTTATCTTAATGGTTTTGAGCTTCAAGATGTGCAGAATACACTTCTCGTGTTCCTAATGTTTTATTTTTAACTCCAATACAAAGCGAGGGTATAACAGTACGCTTAAAATACTTACTAATGTAAAACTCTTCATTATAGAACATGTTTTAAAATAAATTACATTTTGGAATTTTAATACCATTCGCAAATACACAGCTAAGGGAACATACCCATACTACGTGACACATTTTTTACATTTTTATACCCCCCCCCCCCCCTCGATTACCACCCGTAGTATATGCCAAGACCCCCCTAACTGTCACGTTATCATTTATAATTATGGTTTTAAATCATTTTTTGCCGACAGAAAGTTAAAAAGCGCCAAACGCTTGCTTGTTGCTACCTGTGAGTTAAGCTAAACGCTGCGCGCCATATTAGAATATAGCTCGAAATAGCACGAGATTTCCCTAGAGGATATTGACTACTCGACGAAAACCTAAGCCCCACCCCTCCGCCCCTGTGACCAAGCGTGGTATTTTGAAGACCCCCCCCCCACAGAACGTGTCATATCGTATGGGTATATACCCTAACTTGTAGAGTATTTACAGTTCCTTGTTTTGTTAATAGGGAATATGCATGTTGTTTAAATTTACTTGATTAATTTTCCCTTGAATCTTTATTGTCCAGATATTATGCCTAAACAATTATTTTCTTATTTAGTTCGTGTTTAATTGCAAAAAATATTAATTAAAATATGCAAAATAAGGGCGCGAAATTTAACTTTGCAAAACGCTTCACCATTGGTCGAAACAAAACATGACGTGACATTCCACGTTCTGTCATTTATCGGCGCCTATATTCGTAGTGTTACGGAGAAAGATAGGTGTTCCTGTGGTTTTTGCTCTTAGCTAGTGCAATTTAACCATTCTAGTGATATTAGAAATCATCTAGGACAATGACTGAATGTAGTTTTGTCAAAGCACAATCGGACAATCTACCGAAAATACATTCATGATGACTAAATATTTTGCATCAAATCCAGATTTTACGTCCGCCGAGGTTAAAGGAGTGAAAGCCGCAAGGTAATTATTATAATACTTGTTATATTATAATCTAAAGGATAGGTAAGATATGTATAGTTAGTTATATTCATGAAGTTTTATTGGACTTTTGTTACCTAGTTTTAAGTAGACAAGTAAGTTGCCTTCTGCTTGATATTTAAAACAAACATAAATTACTGCTGACTAATTCACACTATACTAGCAATTAAATTGTAATATACTTACATTAAAGTGATCTTCACAACAATATAAACACGATATTAAAGATACTTCATCTCTTCTCATTAATGTACACCATTGTTTTTGTATTTTACATTATTATTTTGAACAGGACAAAATACTGTATTGGGTGTACTTCTTATAGTGTTTTTACACTTAGGGACAAGGCAATTCCTATAAAATGGTTTTTTTAACATTATCCATTGTCTATTAATTACAATAAATAGTAATTACAACTGGAAATCGGTATAAAATTACTGTAACACTTCAAGTAAGTCTAAGAAACAAACACTAAGCGTGTAACGTGACGTCATCCAAGGCCCGCGAAATATGGCGGCGTTCAAACAGATCAAATTTTATCGATGTTTTCAATGTTTTTTTAAAAATTAATTTGAACATTGCCAAGGTTATTTATATTTTTTATTAGGGTAGAATGATGAAACAAGTCAATAAAAAATAACAAAAAAAAACATGCATATTCCCTATTGGTCAACTATTAGATATTGAAATATGGAACTGTTAGATACTAAAACAGCAGTTCTGCAGTGGGTCTAAGACAATATGGCTGTTCTAAGGTTAGCTGACTTCTCCTACCTGTAAAATACGTGTCTGTCAAATACCTGTTTTTTGGTTTAAGTCAAAAGAATATCCAAATAAACCAGAATATCTCAACCTTATGTCTCTAGTTCCAAAAACCAAGAACTTTTAAATACGAGTATACTTGCGAGAGCCCTTAGATATCGTTAATCAGGTCAGCAAACTTGCAATTAGACCCTAAATCAATCCCTGTTGCAAAATTCGTTCTTAAATGATGTCTCCTACTTATAAACTTTTGTCGTGGGAGAGCCAAGCTTCGGCACGTATGGGACCGGTTCGATCGGAGTGACACCACGGCCTCACAGAAAACCAGCAATGAAGCAATGCTTTCATTGCTTTTCGCCGAGTGAGCCATTCCCTCTCCCCCTCTCCCCCTTTACCACCTTTCCCCTACTCCTACCTTAAAGGCCGGCAATGCACGTGACTCTTGAGTTGCAGGTGCCTTTGGACGGCGGAAGTCATTTCCCATCAGGTGACCCGTCTACTCGTATAGCACCCCGCGGTTTCACCCGCGTAAGTCCCGATCCCGTGGTAATATCGAGATAAAAAAGTAGCCTATATGTTAATTCCAGGTATCCAGCTATCTACATACCAAGTTGCATCGCAATCGGTTCAGTAGTTTTGGCGTGAAAGAGTAACAAACATTCATACATCCATACATCCACACATCCATACATCTATACATCCTTACAAACTATCACGTTTATAATATTAGTAGGATTTATGTGTAAATTACATGATACCTGTCTACCTCACTTTCCGTGATTACAAAACACGATGTTTAAAATATCTTATTATTACATTCTTTCTTTCTGTTTATTTAATAAGAAGTATCAATCAATTTTATTTCTCTCATTACATACACATGATACACGCGTACAAAAATAACCTATGTTCTATTCTAACACAAACATTATCCACATTATACAAGCAATACTAGATACTATGTCTCTTACGGTTACCGCAGGATGTGTGTAGGTAGACGGTTCCTCGAAGTATAACATTTGCCAAAACTAATTTAGTCAGAAACATATATCTTTCTACATGGTACCATATGTCTATCACTACGCAGATCCAGAACGGGTGTACCTGGACATACCGGCGGCACCTCATCGTCGCTCGCTACAGGCGTTTGGCAAGGAATCAACTCAACCGCCCAGACTTTATATCACGTGAGTGGCCGTAGTGTTTGACCGATTCTCGAATTTGTGTGATTTGTGAGTTTCTAATCAGTAGTCTTCAAAAATATTGCCAATCCAGTCATAAATCAAAATTCCAAGTGTTCACTGCTAAGAATGTTAAACTGGATAGCTTCGCGCCTGTTCTTTTTGTTTAACACGACTTTTCTTGTAGATATTGGCGATTTATTACAGTGCCCGACGATAAAGGTGCCTTCTGCATGAACTCGACGTATCCTGTGCATTAACGCATTAACTAACTGTTCATAAAGAACAACTTGTGCATCTCCTGTATCTATACAGTCGCCGCAGCGCAGCAGCCGCGGTATCTCATTAACATTTCGTGAGCCCATATTAATCAATGTACCATCATGGTAAAAGCCCATAAATTGGAGCGTAGGTATTAGTTTTTTTCCCTATCTCTACCTGCGTACTGTATATGTGTGTAAATGTATTATTTCTTCCCTTTCTACTGTGTCTATCTCATGTCATCTTAATGGTGTCTTTACTACATACCTGGGTATACTCATCTTACTCACTTTTTACCCACGTCACTATCATGAATCATGATAAATCACTACTGCTCAAGAACGCGCTAATATTTGGGCCTGCCTGAAAGTCGGATTAGAAATTTAGAAAAAATCTTTTTGCATGCGGGCATTTTCATAAAAATCCGGACATTCCATCAAGATCCTTAGTATCAAATACCCATAGTTTCATTATTGTTAGCTCTCTTTCTTACGAAATATTAGCTTTGTCCTTCAATTTTCGAGTACAATTTTTTAGTTTCAAAATACGATTTCTGTGTTAAAAATGTAAATTTTTCCAAAAATTGTAAGCGCTTTAAGTCATTCACATGCTTCTACTACACGATCCTAAAATGAAACCACTCTGTTCTATACCACTCTGTATAATATATTCTTGTTACAATGAAGTACTTCTCGTTTTCTACGATTTCTATTAAATCATATTAGCTAAGACTAAATGGGAGTGCTCTGATTATAACAAAGCGTGCCAAGTAAGTGTAACGCAAGTAAATACGTATCGACTCGCTACAGTGCGCAATGTAGCGAGTCGATACGTATTTACTTGCGTTAATATTAACTATAAAGAACCATTTAATAATTTACACGTTAACTATTATTTTATGGAATTAAAAGACTACAATTAACCATATATACCAAGAGAAATACGTAAAAAAACCTCGCAGCAGCATCTGTTAACCAGTGTCGTAACTTTACCAGCTGAGGCCCGTGGCTAATTCATCGTAATCGTAAATAGATAATCCGGCCCTGGCTACTAAGTCTAGCGAACAACAGCAACCTCCGTAGTCCGTACCATGTTCGATCATCTTTTAGCAAAAATATGTAGGTACACGAGTATTTATATTTTTTCTATACTTATTATATTACCTCGACCTTTCTCGCAATGCTAACCTTAAGGCCATGTAATTCCAGTTTGTTGTTTTTATTGTGATACAAAAATATGCAAAGCCCTTTGTTTACTTATTAGCACCAGTTTCAATACAATAATATACTTACGTTAAAGAAGTTGCATTCTCGTCACGCTTCGGATGAACTCCGGTTGTCTGCAAAGTTATGTCGATCGAGACGAAATTGTCCCCAAACATATTTATGATTCTAAAAATGTGTGTAAAGGGAATTTAAAGTAAACCTGAGGCCAACCATTTACGTAATTCATTTATAAGAGATTATAGAGAAGATGCAAACGTAGGTAATATTTATAACAATTTTGTCATTAAAATGTAACAAAAACATGAAAGAGTCGTTACTGTAACATTTTTGTTTAAATTAATGTTATTTTCTTACAATAATTACCATCTGAAATAACGTGAAACGGAGCGTATTTACAGTTTGTGAAAGTAAACATTATTTTGTGGCGAATATTAATAATATTATAATTATAGATAAAAACAACCAAAGGAGAAGCATAATACATATACGAGTATTAGGATCTTCAAGCGGAGCTTCTTATAATAATTTTCAGGATAATATTTAAAAAAAATATTTTGGTCTGTACTAAATTCATAAACTCAAATAAAATATTATTCGTGTGCGATTTCATTATTTAAATAACTCTGTAGTCATATATATTTTATGGTAGTGGCAAAGATATACATGGTACAAAGTTATACAATCCACATCATCGCACCTCTTTCAAATAAGATTGGAGCCTATACCGTACCGATCAAATAAGTTACCGCTTCTATTTCATAAATACATCCGATGACGAAAGGTTTCAATCGTCAAATTTTATTCAATCAAGACTACCATTAGCAAATTAGTCTTACATCTGTTTCTGTTCATCATTTTCTGTTTAATAGCAATTTACTTTGGGCAGACTTGAAAGTCAGAAAAGCTTATCATATTATTTGTTTCATTGTATACTAAATTGTACTTAATGATTAAAAAAATATATATATTATCAGACATATTTGTAGAATTGTCGTAACAACACCAAATTGTTTAAACATTATGCTAACGTAGATAATTATGTCTAAGTTATTTGTAGTTGTCGATTGCTACACAAAACAAGAACCTATACCACAAAACCCTCTTTTACTCTTTTTAATGTTGGAAAAAGAGTGCGAATTTTGTGAGAGTATTACATTTCAAGGATATCCACAACAGCACTTACATGAAAATTTTAAGTTGACTTCGTTCGTGTGTAAAATTTAGCCGTACAAAAAGTAGCCGATATTTCAGACCATAATCTATCGCTGTGCCAGGTCCGTGATCCGTTTTTTCTTGAGGGAGTGACAAACATGCATCCATCCACCTATCCATCCTCACAAACCACCTTTATTATTTAGTAAGCTTTAGATAATTTCATTAGACAGGTTTTCATTTAATTTATTACCACATGAAGTATTATTTATATAATTACTAGCAACCCGCCCCGGCTTCGCACTGGTAGTAGAGATAGAGACATCTTTAACAATCATAATCATATTTCAACCAATTAACACAAAACGTTAACAAATTGTACACCTAAACCTTCCTCATGAATCACTCTGTCTATTGGTGAAAACCGCATGAAAATCCGGTCAGTAGTTTTTCTTATCGCGAACAGACAGACAGGCAGGTGCGGCGGGGGACTTTGTTTTATAATATGTAGTGATGTTAACGGAAATTAACGCGATCACATAATAGAATATTTACCTCTGTAGGCAGTTAGTGTCGTTTCGACCAGGTTACACTGACCGTATTCACGTGCTGACTGAAAAAAACAGTAGTATTGACCTAATATTCTAAACTATAAACATTTATCATGTATTTACGAGCCATGTAAGAATATGTGTTCATTTATAATAAAGATTATGGAGTGATGGATAGTCTCTTTTGTCGAAATATTTTACTGGCACGCTGCCGACACGCTTGTATCGATATTTCATTTACTTACTACGATTGAATATCAGTAAAAATGTATTGTTTTTATGGTGTGTTAAGTTTTAATTTACTTGATTCGGTTACTTATATGTATAGTTTTATATTTACACGTAAACATTTTTTACTTTCATCACGCTTTGTAGGTACCTAGGTAAGTATTTAAGTTTGTTTCTAATTACATCCTAAAATAGAGGATTCAGATCACCATTATACCACATACGACCAAAAACTGCTATGTAATCAATGAAACAACATCCAAACATTTTATGCAATCAGTTGTCTTGACGGAGGCGAACGTTTAAGGTCTTTCACCGCACAAAAATAATACTTACGTTGTAACGCTTACATTGCGTAGCGTAAAATCAAACAAAGGACTGTAAATCCTTAATCTCGCAGTTTTATTATGAACTGACTTTTGCATTGTGATAAGTGTCGACACTAAAGACGTTATTATAAGCTTTTCGCGACGCCGAAACTTACACGGTGTATACACACGTTGACGCGCTCTTTGCGATCATTGGTTAGCCGTACAATCCTTACATTCGTTGCGTTCACGTGAGCGCGCGACTTGATCAAAATGCGTGTGTGCATAGCTTTAAGACACTGAACATTCAACAATAACAATTGTAATTGTAGGTCACTAATTGTTTAGACCTTTGACATCAAAGCCAAGATAAAGGTTATGAGTTATGATACTAGTTTCAAGTTAGTATACCTAGTTAAAAACAGTTTATTAATAAAAAAAAATTATTCTCGTTTATAAAGGTTTTCTAAGCTGTTATTTTAAATTAACTGTGTTCCTAGAGTACTATCACTGGCCCAGTTCCATGAGGCGCAACGTAATGTTATTTATTCCTTTAAATTCTTTCTCAATATATTAGATGTGTAACTCGGAACTTAATCGTGATTATATATATGGTACAATATATTTTTGGTTACCCGTCGATTCGATCGAATTGCACCAATCGTGGTCACGGGTGGACTGGTGAGTAGTGGTGAGAGCTTCAGCGACGCCGTGAAGTGCGAGTTTCAGCAACTACCCGCACTTAGTCTTTATTATTTTTATTCGTACCGTCGGTATTTCGATCGACACACTACACTTACGACGTCTGTTGAATGTTGTCGAGTGTGTACTCCCTGAAGATAGCATTTGCTGATGACGGGATTCCAATCGACACCCATCTTATCAAATACTGGCTATTTTAAGCAAAAAGGATTTCACTAATCGGATAGGTAGAACCCGAGATTAGCAATAATGATTATAGGTACGCGTTTAAGACACTCGTTTGCACACAGTACCTAAGTATATTTCAGTCTAAAGTAAAACAGGCTGTTCCTTCACCTATCTTATTCACTTAATCATTATTATTTGACAAAAATCAGTGAATCATTATAATTATTATAACAAGTAAGAACTTTTAGAAAGAGCCTGGGTTACTCTAGACTTCGTAACTTTTATTTCTAAAAGAACTGTTGGTATTTTTAAAAACCAAAACTTTAACATTCTAAAGCGGAAGACAGTAACGTTATGCATACCTAAAAGGTTATAACTATTTCTCGTAAAAACTTGTGGCCTCTTGGTATAACTTGGGTTGCCAACCCCCTTATAATATACATTTTTTGGGCTAGCGTATCGTGGAGGTACAATGCAATACCCAAAAAATACTATAATTATTTAAGTTGGATGAATGTTTGTTATTCCATATTAAAACTAACAATGTACCCTAAATTGTGTATCTGTCTGTAGTACACTAGCTCCTAAGCTGATGGACCGAGAGCCGTTTTAGCCGTTCGAAGATCATCAGCTCTTTTCTAATCCTTGATTTTTGAGTTTAGTTTGTTTTAGGTTCCTTGTTCATTCACAGAACATTTTAAATAGGTATTTCAATTATCTTCTGCATTGGCGCTACTACAGCATTCGCTGACAGGATAATCAACATAAATCACAAATGGCGAGAACAGAGTGAACATTTCGCTAAAATTTAAACTTAGTTTAAAAACACCTCAATTTAATGATGACATGAAAAACTCATAGGATTCTTATTTCATTTCCATCGAATGTTGCATTGTAAGATATTTGTGTTTTCATCAGTTTGCTTTGTAACCCTGCCCCTGCCCTACGCCTTGGAAGTGGGAGGAAATTGAGTTTGTGAAAAATACTAAGGACCAATGTAGACTCGTTGCCGCTCGAAATAAAAACTGCAAAAACACTCAAAAGCAATGAATCCCGTCTCATAAAAATACGAATCCGTGTCACATAAAGATACCTGAAGATTTCGGAAGCTAAGGATGCTAGTTTAGTAAAATAAGTTGTTTAATGGGCAATTAAATATACTACTTAAATGTAAGTAATAAAACTTCTTGGTTGTTGTTAAGTAATGCCAACAAAAATGTCGAAATAAAAAAATACGTCTAAACATCGTAATGAAACTTGGTGTACACCATGACAAACCGCGAATTTTGAGTCTTAAATTCCATAGGGCTTCATTCTTACAAAATAGGTAATATAACGTCGATGATGATTGATGATATTATAATACACCATCTAGTTTTTTAAACGGGTAGGTAGGTACTTATAAACAATACTTACATTACATAGCTATAAAATATTGCTATAAACTATTGTTCGAAATAAAACAAAAAGTTTTAATACGAAAATAACATGTATTATGTATTTACCTCCAAGAGACACCTTCACGGCAAATAAGAGTGGTAAGTTAACTTGTTTGCCGTCAAGGTGCCATTAAAATGGGTGCCTTAACAGCGCTATGGTATGACGTTTGGAAGGTACACTTTACACTGATTGCTGTCTCTTCTCTTCGCATATCTCTTATAAATAGTCAAGAGCAAGATAGAGCACATGCAAGCTTTTTTCCAAGACTTGTGCTGTAATGTAACCGGTGCACTTGTAATGTTAGTTGAGTGACCTACTTAGATTCTTTCCTTGGAATTATTTAATAGATACCTACTATATCATTAGCTTAAAGCCTTACTACCTGACTAGGTAAATTGCAAGGATGTAGGTATGTAATAGTGAAGTTAACAGAAAACATGTTATTCACATTGACCTAATTCATAAGACTCTTGCACACACTCGCGCGACGCATTCACTTACACAGGCTTCCACGCACACACTCACGTACACGCACACATACATACGCACATACACATACACAATCTGTCAACATCGGCGAATTCCTTCGAAGACGCTGGTTTTTATTTATCTGATACAGCGTCTAGCCGACACCTCGGGGTTGACGGAAGATAACCTCAGTAAAAGTCGTGCAAATGGGCTGGTGCTAGAGTGAAGGGTAGTCCGACAGCTGATTGCCGGTGATTATTTAGGGGATTGCTCTCCTCTAAAAAAATGAGGTCAGCAGAAATAATGGCCACTCAGGCACTGTCGCTAATGAGCCTCTCTTGGTAATAGGCCCGACAACAGATACACCGTACGGTTTTGCTCGGTTCAATTGCGATCTAATCACTTCGCCATGTGCTCCGCCGCGGGGTTTAAAAAATTTTGAAATAATAAGTACGTACTTCAAGACTATTTCATCAAAAACTGAAATACAGGAGTCGGAAGTTTTTTTAATAAGTTTACATAGGTGTGACATAAGCTTCGGGTACAAGGTCAGACTTAAGAGCCAAATAGCTAAATGAACCAAGAATATTTCGACGTCCGACACCGCGTCGTCGGTCATCAAATAACTTAAAACATGGCAGCCAGCGATTTCAGTTAATTAATCACGAGTGACTCTCTGAAATCCTTCATAATATTATCCATAAACGTCTCAAACATCTATGCGTAGTGATGATAATATTATGTACACAGATGTAATATTAAGCGTGAGGTGATATAAATTAATCTATGATCATTATTTTTACATCACGTTAAAATTGGATCAAAGTAAATTTTTTTATTGAAATAAAGTTCTATTTAAGTAATGAAATTCATCATCGTCATCATTGTGTAAGTTATTTAGTAATCATAATCATACTGGTTTAGTTTAGTTTTACATTCTTTATTTATCCATCCATATGTACATACAAAGCTTACATTGACAACGAATCTTAATTACTGGTTGAGGTGGGTAATCACTCGGGTTAAAACTCACGACTGGCTAAAAACCCGGGTGATACCTATAATTACAAGTGATAAATATGAATTTATAAATATGTTTACAGGCACACCATATGGCTATATGCGCACGGGAGTGCGTGGGCAAGTGCTCGAGCCCAAAGCACTTCAGTATACTAACATGGCGAGCCAGTTTCAGACCCCCTGTAACTAAGGATAGGATAAACTTATTAAAATTAAATTTTGTATACGCTGTCTCGCTGTAAGGGCATTCTTACTACATCTCAAAACTCCAAGTTTAATAGTTTCCGAGAAATAATCGGCTAAAAACATGAATTTTACCTTAAAATCCAATCCGAAATTGCTGTACATCCAGTTCAACCAGGAAAAAAGTACCGCAGTTAATAGCTTTATATTTTGATTTTATAAAAAAAAAATGTCCAACTGCGTGGTCACTAAGTCAAACGTAAAAAATATGAAATGCGGCTAAGTAGGAAGTTCCGACAGCGCGGTTATGAACACTTAGCGCTCACGGAGTGCATTGTGTCTACCAACTGTGTAGACACAATGCACTCCGTTGCTGAGACAACTTTGTGATGCAATTTACTTCATATTTTTGTACTAAATAATATCAAAACAAAAAAAACGTGTTTTTTATTAAATTTTTATCTCCAAAAATATAAGTCGCATTAAAAACTTTTTAGTCTACATTGTAGAGTAAAATAAAAAAATTAGCTTTCAGTTTACAGTTTCGGAGCTACGATTTTTTTTCCAACAAATTTTGGTTTTCCCCCCCTCCCCAAGTTAAGGATAGAATCATTTAGGGTTCATATTAAAAAATGTTCGTAATTACTATAGGCATGCTATAAATGTTAAACGGTCCAAAAAAATTCCATAGGAAAAAAGTTATGCTGAAAAAACTGATTTTTGAAAATCTGCCCCCAGTGCCCCTCTTTAGGGGAATATTCCCCATTCACGAACTTAACCTTTATTTTTAACCGACGAAAAAAAAGGAGGTTCTCAATTCAACCGTATAATATTTTGTTTTTTTATTTTTTTTTTATGTCTGTTCAGCCCTCACTCCGTTATTTATGAACCGATTTTGATTATTCTTTTTTTGTTAGATAGGGTATACCTCAAGGGTGGTTCCATATCAACGAAGTCAGGATCTGATGATAAGATCCTGAAAAAATTGAGAGAAACCCTCGAAAATTGTAGGAACGAATAGTGTTTCTGTTTACTTTTCATTACTTTATCAGGTATTGCGTTTAGAAATCATCATGATGATGATGATGAAAAAACCATAAAATAAAATCTTTTTAACAAAAAATTAAACCGACGAAAAGAACTAAAAAGCAAAAAATAAATAAACCTTAAGTCTTAGTATTGAGCTTTATTTTTTGCTTTTTAGTTCTTTTCGTCGGTTTAATTTTTTGTTAAAAAGATTTTATTGCCCTGTTGATTTGTCGTCCAAGTTTGAAAGCAATCGGTGCATAATTGCGACCTCTATCGTGCCTGTAAAATTGAGGCACATACGTATATACATACAAACATACTTACATATTATTATATTCATATATATATATATATACTTTTTTTGGGGTTTTGGGATCATAACTAGACCTCCTGTGACGAAATTTTTGGAAAACTCGACAACTGGTACAAAACCAATAGGTAGACTTTACTTCGAAAAATCTACATAAAACAGGTTTCTCATAATTTTCATCAAAGATTCTACTGTGTGAATTTCGATGGTGACGACAGAGTAACCTATAATATAATATGTTATGTTTTTAATCTTATGTTTTTGATCTGATGTGTACAGTTTATTTCTGACATTACTTTATTTTTGAAGTTATACTTCTTTTGGCGAGTTAGGGAAAAATGATGAGAGTAATTTTTTACGATGCGCGCGATAAACCGACACCCTGAAGTAAGGTAGTCAAACATTTTTGTTTTTCAAAAAAGTTACCAACTTCACGATATTTATTCAAGTGTTTCTATTCTAAAGCTACAAAACAAAAAATATCCAAGTACTAACCACACCAAGTACCTACTAGTGTTGGTCCTTTGGTGGTCGGTCTGCCCGTTCTGGAGATTGGCCGGAAGAAACAGACAGATAGACAAGATTGAAAAAAAATATCTGATTTTTAGGCATAGGTATGACTGTAGGAGCTTAAAAAAACCCTTTATTTTGACATTACAAACAGATACTTCAATTTTATTTATTTGTATTGATTGAGCCAACATATCAACGAACAAACTGTAATCAATGTATTTTGGGTAGGGTAGATATGTAGGCATTCGTGTTTTTTTTTTTTTATGTAAATGCATGTTGTTGTATTTTATTTTTGTTAATTTCTCGGTATGGGGTTTATGCTCATGCCATTCATAGGCATAGTAAGGTAGGTACGAAAGAGCGGAGGCTCCTGGCACAGGCATTCTACATGCTTAAAAGGAGTCTCCAACAATAAATGTATTAATGTATACCTGTGCTTATGAAATAAAGTTATGATTATTATTAGCTACAACACGTGTTTTGTATCAGTCCGAATAAAATATATATAAATATACATTTTTTTAAATAATATATCGTGGTGACTGAAATTTATTAACAATTTATTGATTTAAAGATAATTTACTGTGCTTATAAGTGATAAAAATGGTTTTTACATATTACGTTTGTAGAATTTGAGGTTAGTTGACGGTATGTATTATTTATTATGATATTTAAATTAACTTTATTTAACTAGCGCCAAAGAAGTATAACTTTTTACGTGCGTAGATAAGTACACACATACACTTTTTTTATTTTGCAAGGGTTGGGACCCTTGCAAAATAAAAAAAAAGTGTGTGTTGATCAAAATCGTTACGACATGTGACAGTCTAAATTAGAAATGGTTCAATCAGAGTCTGTAAGAGCCCTACTTTCTTTATCGTCTTTTTCTGGTTGTGCTCTTTCCTTTTAGATAATAAAACCGCTATTTATGTTACCAAAACATTAATTATTATCAACATTATCATAACTACTTTCTTCGAAACAAATTAAAAACCAAATTAATTCGGGAACAAACTAAACTTTATCAAATCTTTGCCATATCCTACGTCTGATAACAAAGTGCCATTTGTGTCAACATTCTCCAAGTTTTGCTACAACATTAAATACAGAAATTTTCTACTACGTCATAATTTGATTTGGAAGTCGCGCACGTCACATTCCTCTTAATTAAGTAAAACGGCAACTGACAAGAACATTAAAAAAAGAAAAGTTACAATTGTAATCTTCGGAACAAACACAGTGTATATTTCCGCCGAAAACCCCACAAAAGTTAAAACGACCCGACCTGGGAATCGAACCTACAGAGTAAACGAGTAGGTACGACACATTTTACAATTATATTACTCTTAAAATATTACTATGATTTAAAAGACAACTCCCCGATTAGGAATTACTCCTGTGTCGCGGGGGACTTTACAAACATACAAACAACGGACACAAAGAACACCCAGACTCAGGTGTGAATCGAACCCACGACCTCTGGCTCAGCAGTTAGGGTCACTAACCACTAGGCCAACAGGCCAGTCATGTACTGTTTAACTATACATTAATTGTTTATGTTGCACAATCCACTCTTCTTCCTTAATTCGTATTTTCATCATGTGATTATCTTCATAAAACCGCAGTTATGTGTCTGTACAATACTACGGTGTTTTAAATGCCCAGATAATAATACGTACCTATGTCAAGGAAAATTATTTAGAGAGACCATTTAATCTTATTTTATCACGATCGCCATTACGCATGCTAATGCGTGTTCAACGACAATGGGGTGAACATATACAAATTTGAAACAAAATTTTTGTTTACAATAGTATTTTAAACTAACGCCTCAGCATAAATTCAAATATTTGTACAAATGAATCTACGTAAATATGTGATATTGCAGGTAATTACACCGCATTGCAAAAACATAATATTTGCGAAAGGAAATCAAATTTTCCGCCATATCTTCTATCATACATATGATTGCAATCAATATTCTGCGCAATGCACCACTGCGCATGTTTCCCTAGCACCGGTAGCTCCACCCTAATTTCAAACAATAATTTCTTGGCAAGAAGGTTGATTCTCCTTTGATTGTTTTATTGTGCCCAGATGACAGCTCTCCGGCATTGTAAGTGGACAGTGTGCACTAGGTATATTCAAAGAATGGACTAAATATGTATTAAAAGCTATCAGTGTTATTAAAAAGCGGTATTTGTTAACAAAGTCGTCGTATACATAACACGAATTTGTGTCTCAGTGATTCGGTTTAGTGACTCGGCTTAGTGTAATTATGAAATAATCATTATATTGGAATGTTTCATCAAATCAAATTGTGTTTACCTATTTATGGGTTTTGACAGCTATAAAACAGTTTGTCTAATGAATCAATGTGCGTTTATCGGTAATGTTGGTTGTATGAATTGAT
This sequence comes from Callimorpha dominula, assembly GCA_949752705.1. NCBI lineage: Eukaryota > Metazoa > Arthropoda > Insecta > Lepidoptera > Erebidae > Callimorpha > Callimorpha dominula. Next base: position 8,469,392 of record OX457005.1, read on the forward strand.
CTGATTTTAATATTCATTCTAATATAGGCCTTGGTAACCTAGGAAGGAGGTACAATGTGTAAACTGACATGATATATTTTATACTGATTTCTAATAAGAACTCTTGCTTAAATGAAATAGTATGTAAAAGTACTGTTGTACCAAGATTGTATGAAACAGTCTCTAAAAATGTCATAATAAATTGCAATAGAAAAACCTTTTATAAAACAAAAAATATGTTACCCTTTTAATGATCTCTAAAAATGTTGGATTAAAATTGTAATATAAAATTATAACACAATTTTTGAAACAAATAAAACGTTGACGATTTAATTATCTCAAACAGTGTTATATTATAATTGCAATATTAAATAATAATAAAACATTTAGCTTACGATTCAAACGGTGTCTAAAAAGGTCACATTATAATTGACATATTAATTTATAACATAGTAATATACATAAAAAAAAAAATATGTTTACGATTTCAATGCGGAGTTATTATGCGAGATATTATCTAACTAGCTCATAGTAACACGATGAGTGATAAATGAAATTTAATAAATGTTAAATTTCTAACATTAACGTTTACGCTAGCAAAACATAATTATTTTATAGGCAATTCATAACAAATTAAGAAAGAAGACAAAACTCTTACCTACTTTAAATATATCGCTCACTGGCGAAACACGCGGTTTCAGGAGTTCTTATAGGCAAGTCAACATAATAAGATTGTCAATATTTAATTCCAAAAAACTACCCACAAGTTTTTTAATCTAGGTATGGATGGCAAATATGCATGTATTAACTAGCATGCATACGTATATATGACATAGGTATGATATTGAAATGAATGTTAAATTGAATGTGTCGTGCCATTGCATTTAATCCAATGAAATTGTAAGTCATCGCAATGTAGACTGTAACAGTATCCATTCTTGTGTCTTCCGTTATCAATAGTTATAAAAGTGAAGGCTTTATGAACATATTTTATGGAATAACGGTAAAATAGAATCGTGTCTAAAGGAATAAATATCAAGCATGACTGATTTTTAGTTATCTATTGTTTTATTTTCTTAACCATAAGTAATGAACAGAAGTAGAGAACAGAGTTCTTATTACTTTCGGTAGGTACTAGAGTACAAGTTAACTCAATATGGTTTATTAGAAAATCTAGCGTTGTGGGTTACTTTTGTATTTAAAACGTTGCTCTAGATTCTAGAGAATCATATTGGAGTGATCGGGCGACTTTACAAACTTACTAAGTACACCATCTGCGATCCAGCTTCAGAATAACGATCCTGAAATCACTGTAATCAGATATATATGTACTTATATACATATGGTTCTGTGATTTTCGTGTAATCTATAAAATATTTTAATAAGTATTTCATTTAAATACGTCCATCCCCGTTAGTAACCAACCAACACATGCATAGTTGTTTTCTTGAAGACTTACGTCAATTCTTGGATTTTTGAAGTCACCCGTAGGTCCTCTAGTAGGATCTGGTAAATTACTTTTATGATCAACAATATCATACTGTTTACAAACTATTAAGAACGTTAATACCAGACCCGATGTAACAATCACGGTGTACACCAGGTGTTAACATATAAAAATATGAATCACGCACTCTATTCAAAAACTTTATTTGCTGGAATATGGTATATAATAGGTCTTACAATAAATTAGTGTTCACACGTATTCTGCCTTGCAGTGGTGTGCAAATATCTTTTTGTCAAATTAGCAAGGTTACATAGTCGGTAATACATGTTTGTTTATTATATATTACTCAATAGATTCCTTTTGTAGTATAAGTATTCATTAAAGATTTTTTTTCGAAATTATAACAATGGTAAATTAATAATGTTACTAGGTAGGTGATTATATTATATGTTTTACACACATAATAAGTTTTCTTTTCAATAACTGAAGTCTAATTGTTGGCAGACATTGTTTTTCTTTTGCCTGGTTCGGCTACCTTCTTTATCATAAAATATCTCGAAAAATTCTATATGTTTTTTTACAAAGATAGATATTTTTAGGATATACAAACAAAGTAAGCGTTAAGTACTTAATTTAAATAACCATTGTAATTGATTTAAAAAAAAAAAAATTAAGAAAACCTACACACATTTTAAGCCCGGAAAGAGTAGGCTCTTAAAACAGTAGGTATCGATATTTTTGTAGGGAGTGATTTATCTGTTATGTAATAACTACTTAGTATCTCTTAGTATCTATCTCTGGTAATGGCAAGATAAATAGGGGCTCATAACTGTCAAGAAAGTCAGCTACACATATAGCGCACACACATTTTTTTTTGTCTTGAAAACGTTACCGAATTGCCTAAGTGATAAGACCATATACATAGATGCATAATAATTATGTTGCAAAGACGGCTTACCACGCGGCGGTCGTCTTTGCAGCATCTAGGCTGACTGTTACTCTGATTTTCTTTGGAGCGAAAACGAAACGCTCTATTTTACTCAATTTTTTTTCTATGTGTGGTTTCCAAATACAAAGCTAAAAGACGGTTATACCTACATATATAATAGCTACATATATAATAATACACATTAATTACGTTTGTTAAGTGATGCTCTTTGTATTCAATGTCAAGTTTCGTTAATTATATGTCTGAAATTGAATTATATTTGTTTTTGTCATGTTTAATTTTAAATTATTTTGCTCTAACCAAGTAATTGCGTTGTTTGAGGTTATATATATATAAATCTTTTTTTGAAACTCAGTTTTTTTGTTGCTCTTAATAATTAACGTTGTATCAGTCAGCGAATAATATAGTCGGTTTTAATAGCGTCAGGAAGATCGTTGATGTAGATTAAGAAGAGGAGTGGTGCTAATATGCTCCCCTGTGGCGTACCATAACATATTTACTATGCGATTCAAATTAGAATAGGAATGACTTTGTGCCATATTGTGATGGGTGGGTGTCGATTCGGACCGATTAGGTAAGATGAGCAACACAGATATTTTTAAAATAGTCAAGTTTTTAAAATAGTTTAGAATTATGACAGGCGATTTTTAAAATTATGTTATCAATAGATTCGGTAATACTACAGCTTAAAAAGCTTAAAAATGTTATTGTTACGCAAGTTTTGTGTGCAAACCGTACTTTCCAAGTGACAGTTGACAGATTAAGGTCATTGACCTTCCTATTCTTATTTCAAACGTATTGTATGGGTTTGCAATTCTGGGTATTATGATATGAGCGAGTAGTAGAGTAGAGTATGCGAATATATCAATATTATGATAGAATGGACAAAGTGTAATTTATATTAAGTAAAGTATTATAATTTATTTGATAAAGAAAATTTGCTAATATACTTGATAATGTTTAGTTACATGTTAAATACGTACTGGTACATAATTTGATGTACGAAGTACTAGTAACTACATAATAATATATGTAAAAACACAAAATTGTCATTTTGTGTGTATAGTTAAAGAATGAAAACTGCTCAAAAATTAATTATGATTTTTATAGCGGATATGAATATAATTTTATTCTTCTAAATTTTTTCTATAAAGCCAGACTCAGGCTTGGTGTATGATGTATCCCATTTTGAAAGAATCTCAATATACATTCACAGATAACCAATATGCATATCTACGGATAAATATATGACTCATATTATAATAAAACTTAAGCAAATAATCAGTTATAAGTCTTTGCAAATAAATACTAGATACTAATCTTATCGCTTAGATAATACATAAATATAAGTTGAGATATTATTAAATAAAGTGACTAAGCTTCAAAACCTATCGCGAGCAACAATCGATTCAATAAACTATATTAACTCGTAATATAAAACTTATGGGGAGCCGCAATATAAATCAGTTTAATAAAATATATTGACTTCTAATATAACGATACAGTTGTTAATTTTCGTTGGTCAGGTCTCTTTCTCGATGACACTGCTTTTCACCTAATTTGGAATTTGCTTTTTTTTATCAAAAATAGTGTTTTGAAGTATGTGCGAGTGTAGTTGGTGGTCGTTTTAATTAAAATCGTGTAACAGACGTGTATATCAAATACCAAGTCATTAGTCGCCTGAAGAGAATATTCCGGTAAGTTTGAATATAACATTTTAATTAAAATGTAGGTACTTGAGAACTTGGCGCTGACTGCCTCTTAACGACTCTTTACAAATATTAAACGAATTTGAGATAAATGAGGAATAGAGATACCTTTACTCTTAGCCACATTGGCTCTGTACACGTTGGTTCGTTAACATGGTATAGTACTGTAAATAAAGCCAAGGGATATTATGATCAAACCAGTATTGACAGAAAATTGGTACCGGTCCTTAATCCGAATCACCTTTAACCCCAGTCATGTTAGCCGTGCATTTTCAATCCTATCCTTCTGCCCATATTCTCCAGGGGACCCGATTCACTTAGAACCACAACGCAGCGATTGCTGCCTGGCTATCGACTTTCGACATACTAATTGAGACTTCTTTACAAAGTTTTGTGTTTCCCGAGTTACATTTGTCTACATTTTGTACAAGCCCTCACGTTTGACCCTCCCTTAAAAAACTTTTAGATGCATCCCACTAGCATTTGATCATGTCAAAATGCTTATTTCAATTTGTGATATCTAGGTCGCCTTAAAACGTAAAGCCTACATCCAGAATTTGACTAAATATGTCTGTCGCATTGTAGCGCTATCCCACGTCATCCCTCGCCATCCGACGTAAGTGAAAAGTCCCTCACTTTAGGTTTTAAGTAGAGATAAAGCATGTAAATGGGTTACATGCTTTTTGTAATATGCTTGAATGTGATCCTAGAGAAACTACGCAGATTTTCTCTCAAGATATAGTCGTTCCTACGTCTCTTGTGGCTTATGATGACCCAACGTATGCAAAGCCTATTCAAAGCTAAGCCTGACTAACGCAGTACATAGTAATTACACGTACAACGTTTTCTTTTAAACTATTCACCAGTATAGTACGGTATATATCTACTTGTTTGGTCCAACTTTGAGCGAGAGGCCAGTTTAAAAGGCTGCCCTTTTAAGCTGGCCATTAGATTCAATATTACCGAATCAAGTAATTTGTTACATACGTAGTATCTTTAGTTATACTTTTTACAAGATAAAATAGCAAAAATGATAAATATTATTATTTCATTTTATTAGAAATAGTATATTCACTTCAAAACTTCTAGAAAAAGTGGGAGACCTTTATGTATTTAGCACCGAAAATTGCTTTACACATTCTATTTTATTTACAGACCAATTTAACCATAAAATCATGTGTGTGTTAAGCGACTTTTGTTCCGCCTGTACGTTATCAAATATCGTAATAAATTACAGGAAGTCTACTCACTTAGTAGGAATCTAGTTCATCATTATGTAACTAGTATGTTTATAGAAGTAGTTTTATGCCAATCATGCCCTTATTTTCTAGGTACAGCATGGAGTGCGACAAGTTTATTCCTTACCGTATAACCGAGATATAGCCTGCTTGCAGCTTTTTGAGAGCTTATAATGCCAAGGTACTAAATTATTTGCATGTGCATGACTTAGTTAAGTTTATGTCTGTGTCGTCTGATCTGGCCCTATATCTATAGATGCAATAACTAACATGAACTTAATATAAAACACAATAATGTCATTTGATGTTCCATTGTTTATTACAAATTAGAGTTAAGTTGCCGTTTTATTAAGTTACCACAAAACACGCCAAAAAACACTTTTTATTTTCATTATTTGTTGTTATAGCAGGTGTAGTATTACCCACTCTTTGAACATTTTATGTGTCTACGTTCACTTTAAGAGTTGTACAGTGAGTATAATTATTAAGGTCGCAAAAACACCGAAACAATTATGTTTACTGTATTTTGATTTAATTTTTTATTACATTTTATGTTTATTATAGCTTCAATAAAATTAAAACCATGTGAAATTTTCAACTGAAGAACCATTATGGTAGGTACATGAGATAAAGCCCGGATGCCGAAAAATCACGTTTCTTGTATTTTTAATTTAATTTAATTTTTATTATTTGTGTTCATATTACGGCATAGCAATAGATGTTCTCTGAAAAGTTTACCTATTACGGTAGGTGAAGTATATCCACCTGACAGACGGACGGACGGACAGTGGAAGCTTAGTAAAATGGTTCCGTTGGTACCCGCTTGGTACGGAACTCTAAAAAGGTATTATTTATATGTAAAATATTATTCAAATTAATTTAAATTTGTATTGGTTTGGTGTAATAGTGCCCAAAAGACCTAACTTAAAAGAAGTATGAAATAGAGTTTCTGTTCAACCTCTGTGACGATTACTATGACTCATAAAATTCAAAAGACATTGACAAAAATGTTTGCCTAATAGATTACAGGATATTTGATATTCAGTAGATGATAATTTTCTGTTAACTGTGATACCTACTGTCGTCATTTATATCGATTATATACTCACTGTAACAGGTGCCGATTCTATTGTACACTCGACTAAACTAAAACCTGACTTAATTTCTTCATATGAAATCAACCTTGTATTCTTCGTAATAACGTCTATTTGTTACTGGCATCTATTTCCCAGCGCCACTAAATTTCATTAAAACCTGTCAACGTATACTCAACTTTATTTCCACGCAGCGAGAGTCTCCATTTATTCAAATGCCGTATAATTGCCACGCAGCGATAGTCTCCAAATATTCAAATGCCGTATAAAAAATGTGTGTGTCAGCTCCGACGCACGACTGGAGTTTACAATTTACTGGAGTCTCTCTCTCTCTCCCTCCCCCTCCCTCTATATATTCTGTATATATTTACACATACATATATAGATATAACATAAAGGTATACACATATCTACTTACATGGGTCGAGAATAAGGAGTAAACTCCAATAAAGCATAAAAAGCACAATAAAGCGTTACGCTGCCCTCCGATCACTAAATTTTACTCTTCATATTTTTTTCATACCGGGCGCCTTATATGTAAATCGATTCTTAAGGAGTAAACTCCAGAAACTTGTTCAAAACGAACTAAGATGACGTTATTTTAATCGACACCTACGAAGACGCTTACTAAAAACACAGAGCAAAAGAGATGGCATTCAACGGATAGCCGGTCTCGCTACGTGGTATTAAAGTTTATTTCAGCGTATCAGACTGTAGTCGACAAATAAATTGCTTATTTCGATAGCGACATATGTTACCTACTTGTTTCAATTTGAAATAAGACCTTGTTTCGAAGTGTACAAGGTTTACATCTTATATGAAGAAAATTTAGTGACTTTTAATTTAGCGAGTGAAGTAACAGAATTGTGACCATTCTTTTACCTGTCATGCTACTTGCTTTTATGCTTAATTCAATTACGATATAAGGGAACATTAGGATTCCTACTCTATCTGAATAATATTAATGCTTAGGAGAAAAGGTGCTATTTTCTTGCAATAAATAAATCTATGTACCTTACTTACGTAAAGGTTTCCATTGCACTGATTTTGTTCACGCATTTACACCCTGACTTAAGTACATAGAATATTCTGTTTACAGAGCAATAATATAGTACTTACTCCCTCTGCTTCTCTGACGGAACAGCCACTGTTTATAGCGAGTGTCTATAGTCTGTAGTTGTAGACATTCCTACATCAGTTCGGTTCAACTTACACCAGATCTTTGGAATTCAGAAACGAATCTAATTAGAGTCAGCTCGTATTCTTGAAGTCACCCCAAGCCCTCACTTAAACTGTTCACATACGAATATAGCATCGTATTTATGTTTAAAATATCCAAACTAAAATATAAAGCCACCTTAAATCATCATAGGTCCTACCATGCGCGTACTCGTACCCAGCTTTTAGTCGACGGGGGGAAAATCGAATTAGTTTTTGGAATAAATGTGCTCCTGCCAACGACTCCGTTGTTGTGAGCATGACTTGCCCTAAACTGTACAAATCAAGAACGTCAACTACATACCTACTTACACTAACGCCTACACGCCTGTATCCCTAAATGATGTAGGCTGACAGCAGACAAAGATCATATTAAAATAGACATACAAGAAAACAAGGTGTAATTACAATTATGTAATTCGGAACAATATACATAGGTCCGTCTTATGACGACAGAGTCGAATTCTGGAACTCAGTGAAATATTTAATCAATGAATAAGTTATGTAATCGTTCGCTAGGGTTTGATGTGTAAGTGGCTGCGTCACGGGCAACTGCCATGTACCGACGTAATCACTTCCTCATTCCCTCTTGTACCACGCGGAGATTTCACATGGAAGAAAGGGGGCCATAACAAAACGAGTCTCTTGTGTGTGAGTAGATTGTGTTCGTGTTCTTAAGTTGACAACTGATTTACAAACGAATTATTCTGATAACCAAAATCGTTTAAATAGAGTGGGTTTCATATATAGATATATAGAAATACTGGCGGACCTGACAGACGTTGTCCTGCTGGAACGTAAAAAATATTATTCCTGTAACCCTATCGCAGCGCCCAATTGTTAATCTAAACCATTCTCGAATCCACCTGAAGATACACATATAAAAATCATTAAAATCGTGCCAGCCGTTTAGGAGGAGTTCAGGAACATACACACGCATAGAAGAAATATTTAGGTATATATATAAAGATAATAGTTTTGAAATCGTATCCACTAGTTTCAACTACACAGCTATTTCTGGTTCAGTGAAATGTTTGCCTTTGCTTGAATACTTTGTGTAAGAATTCTAATTCAGAAAGTCCTTAAAGATTCCGTGGCTTAAACTAATATGCCTCGTCAAATATTTAAGAAAATATTCTATGAAACGTCAACTTCGTCTCCAAAAATGTAGTTTGAATTTTATTTGTAACTTTTGTGGAAATTACGAACCATTTATATATTACAGTATTGCCAATACTAAGTCTACTCGTTTGCCCCCTATATTATATATAAAAAAAAAAGTTAAAAAAGGGAAAAAAGTCCTCCCGTTAATAAAAAACCGGACATGCTCGAATCTGACTCGCGCACCGAAGGTTCCGTAAACAAACAAACTTGTTTGTAGATAGTACGTCCATCTAGGGAATCAATTCTCGAATATGATTGCCTGTCTTTTCCGAATGACAGACTTAACTTTGCGATGTACGACAAAGTCAACTTTTCAACCGCAAAATATAAGTTTGTAATCACTACTCACAAAATCAATGGACCGCAGGTTTAAGTATTTGGTATTAGTTTCAACTTGATGCGTACCCTGTGTACCTTCAGTACCGTACCGTTCCTGAGAAAAAGACTTTTGACGGACCGATGGACAATAAAGTGATCCTATAAGGGTTGCTTTTTTCTTTTGAGGAACGGAACCTTAAAAAACCCTTATCTAACAGGGATACTAATTTAGCGTAAAGTTTTGGTGGCCGCTCGGATTTCAGAAATTTATAATTAAAAACTATACCTGCCACTTAACCCTGCTTTACAGAAGGAAATACAAAAAAGTTAAACAACTATGTTCTATGACAACTAAATTTTTCATAAGTTGTAAGACACAAAGAAAACATATACGTATATAGTGGTAGAAAACATGAGACCAAAATAATATAATTTCTGCAGGGTTAATTTTATGTGAAGGGTTTGGGTTTCCTTTAATGGTAAAATGTAACAAAATATACTATAACTATATATACTTTATATTGAGACCTATGGATCTGCATTTGAGTCTCAACTTTGAGGGATTCCTCCCTTTACGCCTCTGGTACTGTAAGGTGGAGTACTCAATCAAACGCTCAGCCCGTGTGCAGTATAAATTTCAGATCATATCAAGGGGAGTTATATCTCCAATGTTGGATTATTTATAAACGTATTATTTTATTTAAGACTAGCACCGCCACGCGGTTTCACCCGCGTAAGTCCCGATCCCTTGGGAATATCGGGATAAAAAGCCTATACGCTAATCCAGGTCTCCAGCTATCTACATACCAAGTTTCATCGCAATCGGTCCAGTAGTTTTTGTGTGAAAACATTACCAACATACACACAAATGTTCCTCTTTATAATATTAGTTTAGACTAAGTATACAGAAAAGAAGAATGCCATCTGAAACGGAAATAACACGAGATTCTCAGAAAACAGCCATGAGGTCAATATGTGTGGAAAAATAAAAAAATCTCAAATTTACCTAGAAAATCCGATTCGAGATGATCTAAAATTCCCACTCGCTAACGGGTTAAGCTAAATACAAATTTAGGAGGTCTGAAACAAAATCACAAGATATGTGACGCTACGTCGCGTCGTTTGAAGAAATTCAAGACAATATCGTCAATTAACGTTAAACTTACCATGTCATACTTTCCAGTCAACGTAAAACATTCAATGAGTGTTATTGTAGGAGGCTGTGTTTAGTAATGCAGTTGCAGGATGACCGAGATTTGCTCGTTTCTTTTTTACGTTTTCTAAAAATGAAACCTAGCTAGATCGATTTATCGCCCCCGAAACCCCCTGCATACTAAATTTCATGAAAATCGTTGGAGCCGTTACCGAGATTCATATATATATATTTATATACATATATACAAGAATTGCTCGTTTAAAGGTATTAGATAGATATAGGTTTAATACCTCCATAACATTATGTAAAACACACGTGAATAGTGAATACCGAATATCGCTTATTCCTTCTTGGATTACATACCTTGAAAGAATTAAGACCTAGAAAACTACTGATTAGACACCTTTATTTCCCTTGTGTGTTGTAAGAGCGTATTATAGAAATTGCAGCCAAGTTTGAAGTAGTTTGTCGTAGTTGCATTTACTAGCGTTGCTTTTATTATGCAGTTTTACTATGCTATTAGATTGTATACAAAGTCAGTGCTGCATTGTCTGCGTTTTTATTTGCTGAATTAAAAACTGCGTGTTGTCTTAACTAATAGACCAACTAAGAGACACTTGGGCTCGAATGTCTTTGCGAATGAATTATGTTTAATAGTAATACATAGTTCATCCTAAACCTTGTGCAACATAGCGGTTGTTAACTGTAGCAGAAATTCCGTTTCTTTGTTAACGGCAATGAAAAAGCGGATTTAACACAGATACCTATCGTTTGTGATGGATTATCATTTGATGGTTAAAATATATGAGTCAGAATAATAATATAATTAATTTAAGGTTGAACTTACGTGTTTCGTTGTCTTTCGGTAAAACCCGAATAATTTCGGATCCATTTTACTTTTAGATGACATTTGGGCCAATCAACTAGAACTTTTTAATAGCACTTACATTGACGCCCACGCGGCATGACACAGGTTTAAATTCCAGTCATCAAACATTTTATTAATTATTAGCTTGGTGGCTGCCAGGGGCAAATTAGCTCGTTGGCATAGCCAAGAACCGACTACCGATTACTCTTGAATCACCAAACAGCAAAAAAAAAAAATCTCCTGCTTCCACAATTACCACGGAAAAGCACATTAATGCGGGAGACCGGTCTGTCATATTGCCCTGTAGTGTGTGCTATCGTGGACTAGGTTTTAGACTCGCGTAATGGTGCACGGTACTCAGGCAATTAAACTCGCTTCGCATTTCTCACCACTTTCTTGAGAACGCAAAGTCATTATCCGAATATTTATGTATAAACTTAGGTGTGACTTCCTTTTCGTAAGTCTCGAACTCACGTAACAGTGCGTAACGCTCACGGGCAGCAGATATCGGCGCTCTACATTCCCCTATGCTATCCTACGATTAAAAATCTGCCGTACCGGAACCAATTTATTATTTTTAACCGTACACAATAATTTTATGATCGAATTTAGAAAACATAAGTACGTACATAATTTAAGGAAATATATGTACAAAGGTTATTATTTTGCGGAGAATCTTAACACAGCGCCATCTATAAAGCACACATACGCAACACTTTTTAGGTTATGTGAACTTTCAGAAAGTATTAAAATTAATACTTTATTTAATTTATTTATTATTACTATTCGGGAAGATTTGAAAAAAAAAAAGAAATGTTTAAAATTATTGTTTCATGATGACCTGTTACATTTTTATTACAAGTATAGTTATAGAAGAAAGAAGATTACGTGACAATCTTCAAAGTAAATCCTTTCCAACAAAAAAAAATAATAGAAATCGGACTACGGATTAATGAATTAAAACTAAGTACACATTTTCACTTTCATCGCCCCTCTCAAGGAAACCGTCTTGAATTTTAAAAACACTGAGTTATTATTACTTGCGATAAAAAGTATCCTAGCTTCATTTAAATCTGTTCAGTAATTTCGGCGTGATGCGCGGCCCTGATACAGACAGACAGAAAGACAGAAAAAAATGAAAAAGATATAGTTTTGGCTTCAGTATCGATTATATTATAGAGTTCCCCGCAAAAACATTTTTAAAAATATCTTCAATGTACAGAAGTATAGATAAATTACACCCAGACACAGAACAAATGGTCATGCTCATCACACTATTATTTGACCTGGGTGGGAATCGAAACCACGCACACTGTCTCAGCAGTCAGGATGACTAACCAGTAGACCAACAGGCAGTCATATAAGTGTTATATCCATAAACATAGTATACTACGCTACTATACTAAGTTTATGGTTATAACGGTGTTGTACTTGTATTTCTTTCAAACATGCTTAGATATACATAGTCAGAAGATTAAAGTAGACACACGCCTATCTCATACACACATACATGTTTATAAATGTTCTTATACATATATACTATGCAAACATTTATCTTAAAGAACAAGGTAACACTATCGTTTGTCTTAATTCATTTTATTCCTTATCTCTTTATCTTTCTACTATTCTTATCAAACTATTTCTACTCTACTAAGGAACCTCGTATCTTTTTAATCGTGGGTAGCATGATGAAGGTTCTAATTCCAATGTTATTTGTAAATTAATTTGTACATGTTATAAAAATAGTTGTTCTGATTTTTGTACAAATTTCACTTTATAATTGTCGCAGCTTACCTACACTATGAATAAGGTTAATTGCTTACAATTATAGTTACATAATATAGTATGTATAGTATCTATAGCCTGTGTGTGTACACAGGTCCACGGGAGGGTCGAGCAGCGCCCTCGGTGTAGAGGAAGCGAGTGACGGTAGCGACGCGGAGCGCCCGCGCAAAGGACAACATCTTCGTGTTCCCACACCGGCTTTCCCGGGACAGTAAGTACAATATGATTATTTAACGAACTATTTAGTTGAAATGTAAAGGTTGCGATATCCTGAACTTGGCCTTGTCTGTCGCCGACCAGGGACTACTTATCGCGTGCTATTTATATTACAAGCTCCTCGCATATCATTCTGATTAAATTCGTTGGAGATCATAAGGTAATCTAAATAGTTTTGGGGCTTATTTTTATGTAAACCTTTGCGTGGGTGGGTTACTACTGTTGGTGTATCTTATTATTATTCTCTTTATTCATTTTTTATCGTATAAATTACATTTTTAAATATGTACATAAAAAAATATATATTTAAAAATATAAAAAATAGTAGACCACCGACATCGGATACAGGGACCAAGATACCGGTGGTTAGGGCTCCAAAGACAGGAACCTCCTCACTATACGGGCCGTGTCGAGAAGAACTGCCTTCTGCATCAGTCCCTTGATCCAACCGTCTAACGCGAGCCTCTGAAGGTGTTGATCGAGGCTCTTGGCTATTAATCCATGAGCAGATATGACAATCGGAACAATGATCGCCGATTCGACATTCCACATATCGACAATCTCGTGAGACAAATCCAAATATTTGATTTGTTTATCTTTTTCAACTTTCACGAGATTCTCGTCATGAGGAACAGCGATATCGATGATCATTGCACGGCGCTCTAATCGATCTATCACCACTATATCAGGTTTATTCGCAACAATAGTTCTGTCAGTGATGATAGATCGATCCCAATACAATGTGGCTCGACCATTTTCAAGAACTGGGTCGGGCACATACCTGTAATATGGCACCTCTGAATTCACAAGGTTGTATTTAAGGGCTAGCTGTTGATGTACAATCCTGGCCACTTGGTTGTGTCTGTGCAAATATTCACCATTGGCAAGACAAGAACAACCAGAAATAATATGCCTAATAGATTCACCGGGGCGGTGGCACGCCCGACAGATGTCAACCGTACCATCTTTCAGGATATATTTCCGATAGTTATTTGTCATAACAACTTCGTCCATAATTGCAAAGACAAAACCTTCGGTTTCTCCGAAGAGATCACCGAACCGTAGCCAAGATGTGGACGCTTTTAAGTCTATATCAGGCCCATTTAGGGCCCGATAAAAACGACCATGAAGTGCTTTGCCCTTCCATACCTCCATGCGCTCATTAATACTAAGAACTACAAGTTTGCGCCAGTTCTCTTTAGCCAGAGCGAGCGGAGTGAGTCCGTTGTCCACTGCAACCACATTACAATGCACACCCACATCAGTATGAAGAAAATATTCTCTAAGGTTGTATATCTCACGATTGTGTAAGGTCTTAATGTTTAAAAGTCCACGACCCCCAAACTTTCGTGGGATATACAACCTCATTACCGATGAACGTGGGTGGTGCATTCGAAATGCAGTAAGCAGTGAACGGAATCTCCTGTCAAGGGCATCTAGTTCCGTCTGAGTCCATCTAAGTATACCAAAGGAATACATCAGAACCGGCATGACCCAACCGTTGCAGGCACGTATTTTGTTACCCCCTGATAAAAGACTTTTTAGCACTTTTTTCAGGCGGCCAAAAAAGCGCTCCTGCAGCGCTTGTTTCATAGTAGGTTCAGGTATTCCCAATGACTGTGATATATCTAGATACTTGTTGGTTTCGGTGGCAGACAGAGATCTGAGTTTTGTTGAATCGGAAAGTTCGACTCCTTCAGATTCCACTATCACACCTTTCTTTACATGCATGACTGCACACTTGTCCACACCAAATTCCATCCTGATAGAGTTACTAAAGTTTTCAGTTACCTTCAGTAACGCTATCAATTGCAAATTAGTGGGGGCTAGTAGTTTCAAATCATCCATATATAGAAGGTGAGATATAACTAGATCACCTTTCTGCAACCTATAGCCTAGCCCTGAACCCTCTAACAAAGTACTGAGAGGGTTCAAAGCCAGGCAGAACCACAAGGGACTCAGACTATCACCTTGAAATATGCCCCGCTCAATCTTTATTGGTACATTGCTTGCCTCAATCTGCCGACATCCTGGATAGCGAAGTACCGTCCTCCATTGCCTCATACATGACTTCAAGAAAGTGCAAAGAGTTGTATCAATTTTATACAACTCTAGCACCTTCAAAAGCCACGTATGTGGAACCGAGTCATAGGCCTTCTTATAGTCTATCCAACATGTCGACAGATTCTTACGGTTACGACGTACCTGTTGGCTAATGGCCATATCCATGATAAGGAGCTCTTTAGTACCACGGGTCCCGCTTCTACATCCATTCTGAGAAATAGAAATGATCGAATTTTTATTTAAATGTAAAGTAATTTTGAGTCTCAGAATGGAAGTTAGAAGCTTATACACGGTTGGTAGGCATGTGATAGGTCTATAATTTTTGGGATCCGTGGCATTACCGGATTTGTAGAGTAAGTGGGTAATGCCAGTGGTCATAAAATGGGGTAATAACCCTGAATCTAAAGCTGATTGGAATTGAGATGCCAAACGAACGTGTGAGCTTCGGAACCACTTAAGCCAAAAGTTGTGCAGTCCGTCTGGTCCAGCTGATTTCCAATTTGGTAATGAACGGACTGCACTACTTACGTCCTCTGTGGTTATGGCAATAGGTTCCATTTTTTGTATACGCTCACATGACCGCTTAACATCTCGTATCCAATCACCTTCTGTATGAGTGACAGGCACCGACCAGATGTTACGCCAAAATGTATTTGTAACATCTTCATCCGGTAAGTGCCCATCACTCATACATGGATCAGCTTGTTCCCATTTTCGGTACACCCACCTCTCATTTCTTTGGAATATACGATTCTGATTATACCTATCAATTCGTTTTTTGTAACGTCGTATCCTATTTGCCCACGCATAAACTTTTTGCTTTAGAAAGTCTATGCGCTCTGTGACACATGACATGTATTGTTGAGGACTGATGTCAGTCCCCAAAAATGCCTGTTTCACAAAGCGCATCACCTTTGGCCGCGTATTGCCCAATCGAAAGTTAATTAGCTTACTGATGAGCGTCCTAGTCTCAGCTATACGACGCTCAATTCTACACTGCCAGGCTGGCACAGTAGACTTGGGTCGAGTAGTAGTGGTATTTACGAAAAAATTGACTCCCGCTACTCGACATACTGCGACAGCCGCGCAGTAGAGAATAGAGTGTGTATCACTAAGATCTTCGCTATTGTCTAAATAGTCAGACAATAGCGAATCCAGGGCACACACCAGCGCTATATTTCTTTTATGCATAGGCAAACGGGATAAACGTGGTCTAATTTGATAATTTATAGACCTGTATTCCAGAATCGCATCCTCCAAAGCTCTCCTTAGTCTCTCATTGTATTGGGTACTCACGGATATAGCCTCACTCTCCACAACTTCATCAAGAGGTAGTCACTGTGGCATCTCGTTAGTCACCAAACTCACAGTTTGCGATGAAGAAGGGACAATAAAGCTATCCCGTACGTCAGAGCGTATCCTGTCAAGTACGGTATTATTCAGCAGGTGGCAGCGCTGTATAGCCCGTACCTGATCCGACAGTCGTTGTGCTGATACGTTAACGGCTGGTTCAAGCTCCTGAAACAGAGACACCAAACGAACACGGTACGCAGTAAGATTAGTTCCCAACTCTGTAGCCCGATAATATGCCCGCATGACGTTTTCATTAATTGAATTAGTCCATTTCATGCGGCGCACATCACCACCGGCAGCGGGGGCCCTATTCGAGGTCAGTGGTCCTCGGGGTTCCAAGCAGGTCGGTGGCCGGGTTCTCCCCTGCCGACGCACAGGTGTTGGCGACGTCGGCGGGGAAAAATACTCGTCGCTAGAGCTTGAGCTCGACGCCTCATTGCTTGCCGCTGTCTTCGAAGGGTGTAGTGGCGGCTGTGAGGCGGAGCTGTGCGACGAGTCCGGGGTTATCCGTTGTGCATTTCTGTTTCTGGCTTGATTTCTTGTTAGCATTTCTATTGTGTTCCATGGTATTGTATTTTATGACATCTGTCAATCTCTTCTAAAATTTTTGGTTTATATTTTTTCATATTGTTGCTGTATTGCATATTGTTTTTCTTATATTTCTTAGTAAAAATCTGTTTCCAAAACATATATTTTATGTATTTATTCCGATTTTGATAGTTTATTTGAAATTAAAAATATATAATATGTTTTGTAAGAAAATGTGACGCTAACAGGTAAGTGTTGCCATTATTATTATTATTATTATTATAGGTACTGGAGTCACAGGAATGGGAGGAAAATATTCCGTCACGTATCCGACGTGGAGGTTTTAACTTATTGATGTTGTTTTGAGACGGTAGATAAATTAGAAGTGCTCTACAGGACCCTACGTCGCAATCGAGACAATGACATGACACTGATGTGTGGTAATTTTTTTCATCAGTAAGTAAGTTCTTTAAAAATGAACACGGGAAAATCCGATAACAATAAGGTATAGGGAATAGGGAAATAAGAGCGGATATAGCGCGGGATATAGCGGGTTTAGTTCCGAGGTCAACTTTAATTATGAAGCAAAAACATTATCTTTCTTATTATTTATCATACCTATTAATTCAATAAAAAGATGAAAGTGTGCTATTTGTACAAACTGTGTGTATTTCGAATTCACCCTTAAGATTTAATTATAAGAACTATCTTTAAAGCTTTGTATGGTTCGTTGGCCATCAGTAAATTCGGTAAAGTTCGCTAAGTTTCAATCGTTCACAAGTATCAAACTTTATTACGAAGTCCACTCACCCAAAGAGTATATTTTATTTAGTTTCTAGGGTTGGCAGTTTTTATACAAATTTTCAGTTCGGTAACAAATTATGTTTTCGTCACCACGAATTGCTTTATTATAAACTAGCAACCCGCCCCGGCTTCGCACGGGTAGCAGAGCCATCTTCAACAATCATTAACACATTTCAATCAATTTACACAAAATCTTTACAAAATATACACGTAAACCTTCCTCATGAATCCAGAGTGAAGATTTTAGTGAAAACCGCATGAAAATCCGGCAGACAGACGCGGCGGGGGACTTTGTTTTATAATATGTAGTGATTAAAAAACTAAACTATTTGTTGTTTTAGTGAAAAATTACTTTTTCTTGCCAAGCGATTAAATATAAAAAAACGGGATTTAAACAACCATTAGTGATCGTCGACTGAGTACCGTCCATAACCAAAGAAATAAAAACCATAGGAAATTATTCCATGGGTACAATAAATCATCGTCAACCCTAAGCCGTTTATTATTATTTTCCTGAATACTTAAGTTCACAAGTATACTCGTATTATTAACACTCCAATAAGTAAAGAGTCGACAGGCAGTTATGACAGCAGGTTTGATAATAATGTTTTTTTTCAAGATATATTTTTTCGGTTGGTACCTTTGGAAATGAAGAGACATAAAGTTTATGAACGTCAAAATGAACTACTTCTACAATAGCAGTTGACTATGAAGTTAATTCCGTTTCTCTTTATTGAACATCAGAACAGAATGTGAATCTGTAGAAACTTGTATAAAATACCAACCTGTGACGACATACTTTCCTATCGTCAAATCTTATTATTTTTTATTGTTAGTTTAACAATTAAAACAAGTCTCATATAACATTTACTTTCATGATGACTATTAAAAATCTATTTTAACTAAGTAAGTAAGATATTTTATTAACCGATGAAAAGATAGAGGAGGTTATCAAGTCGACCCGCATATATATTTTTGGTGTATGACCACGCATAACTTTTTCCAGGGTAGTCCGATTTTATTGGTCAGCAGTATATTCATAGCCATATTGACCATATAATACTGCCACTCAGCAAGCTGGTAAAAGTTCGGAAAAATAATAATAATAATAGCTTGACATATCTCACACACGGCCGTCTGATCCCAAACTAGGCAGAGCCTGTACTATATGGTAGCCAGACTGCTAATAAACATATTTATATATTTCTAAAAACATGCACGGTGGTGGGAATGGAACCCACGACCTCTGGCTCAGCAGACAGGATCACTAATCACTGGACCAAATACACTTAACACATTGTAACGCGTGACTTGACTGACACATTGCTTGTTCTGTACCAACTCTTGACCATTTTGAAGATATAAAATCAGTACAAAACAAGCAATATACGTAGGTATTATTGAAAACTTACACTAATCAAAGTGTTAATCATAAATGTCATTATAAACACGACTGGTATAAAAAATGCTGCGTTATATTGTTTGAGCGAGCTTTAGCAATTAGGTTAAATTGAACGGAGTAAGTGGAGTAAGTTTGCGTAGTGCAGTTTTAATTATCCTCAAAAATAACTATTTATTAATTAAAAAAGTTTATTTCCAAGTGTTCATGGTGGTCCTGGAAATGTCTTTAGATAGGAATATGATGAAAGTCAGGGTAGAGAAGACAAAACGAAATATGGACGAAAATATGAATGTTTTAGCGGTATGAAGTGTGTTGTTTTTGGTTGGCCCTGGAAATGGCCTTAAATATGAATGCAATTAGAGGCAGAGCAGATGGGGAAAAAATAAAAAAATGGTGGACTGTGTAAAGTTGGTTATGTAGCTGTCTTGCAATGTTGTACGAAACTGTCTGGAAGCTGTCCAATCTTCGTTCTAAATTGGTGATCGTTTACAGATAATCATTGTGTCGTTTAATTAAATTTTTCTTTATTGAAATAAGTCAATGGATAGAAACTATTAGCCACAAGGTCTCATCATTGTCATACTTAATCACTGTTATTGCCGTCATAATCACAAAAAATATTTAAACCTGTTTTCATGAAACACTCGTCATTACTTTATTATAATTCAAACAGTCCCTTAATGACTATCAACACGGCTTTTTGAAATGTAGGTCCACAGTATCCAACCTCCTCGTATGTTCGGAATATTTGACAAGCATAATGTCCGAGCCTTCTCAGGTAGATGTAGTCTACACGGACTGCAGTAAAGCGTTCGATCGAATCGACCATTCGATTCTTTTGCGTAAGTTGTATAATGTGACTTATTCAGGTGGTTTAAGTCATACATTGATAATCGATGTCAAACAGTTGTCCTTAATGGTCATACATCGTCACCTGTGCAGATCCCTTCTGGAATTCCTCAAGGATCCTTATTGGGCCCTTTGTTGTTCATCATATTTATAAACGATATTGACTCGTGCTTCTCCCATTCTAAAATAATTTTGTATGCTGACGACATGAAAATTTTATGCCCCATCTCAAAGGTCTCCGATTGTCTTGATCTCCAGGAAGATCTTAACGCTCTTCAAAATTACTGCTCTCAGAATAGACTGCAACTCAATGTGTTCAAGTGTTTCATTCTTTCATTCACTCGTAAGCCCAACCCTATTATATTCGACTACAAGGTTAATGAAGTTATCTCAAATAGAATAAAAGTAGTCCAAGATCTTGGTATAACATTTGATTCAAAAATATTATTTGACACTCATATTGACAATATAGTAAAAAAGGCTAGTATAGGGCCCTTGGATTTATATTGAGATTCTCTAGTGATTTTAAAAACATAAAAACTTTTAAGATACTTTATTGTACCTTTGTTCGCAGTCACTTGGAGTACGCTTCGCAGGTATGGAATCCCCACTATAGTATATACACAGACAGAATAGAACGTATTCAGAAACGCTTTTTACGATTCCTCCAGTACAAAACACGTCAATATACTTCCGGATACCTGTTGAGATGTAAAAAAATTCATATACTTCCGTTGTGTGAACGTAGACGTATTGCAGACCTGGTATATCTTTCTTAAATAGCTAATAGTATTATAGACTGTCCGGAGTTGCTAGGTACCTTGCGACTGAAAACAGATCTACCGCGTGTAAGGACCACTTATAGACAAAATAGTTATATGATTCGTGCATGTAAAACATTCAATAAGCTCTCAGAGGAAATAGACATCGATTTGTTTGCTACCAGTGTTTCTCGTCTAACAAGTATCATTACGAAACGGTTTTTTTTTGGTATACGATGATGTAAACGTGTGCATGCGCATGCTCTTTTGTTTTTTTTTTCTTTACTCCGACCAAATATTGTTTGCACTTAAACTAGTTACTAATTGTAAAAACTTGTAATTGGCCTTTATATATTTAGTTCTTGATACCTATTTCGATACTCAGCTGTAAGTTTTCCAAAAAAAATAAAATAAAATAAGTTTCTAACAAAATAATAGCCTCTTAAATATTGTTTAACGTTTTATAGTGAATGATACGAGTACAATAATGTATTTGCCTTTTGTATATGATATCTTAAAAAGTAAATATGAGACAGAATCTCTGCAGATAAGAGTATTTAGTTTGCTCTTATTAAAGTATTTGGATCTCTACATTATTTCATATCACTGCTAACATGAAAAATTATTCTTTAAAACAGTGCTCATAAGAAAAATTAGTGTTTAAAATAGTGGTAACAGGAAAAATGATTCTTAGTAATATATATTTACATGCATGCTAAATTTGCGAAGCAACTGAATTACTTGCTTTTTCAAATGGACTCTGCAGTGAAACTAGTTCCAATGGATATGAAAGGTAGTGTACCAAGTGTGACAAAAACAGTGCGGTGGTCTTTGAGGCGGGAGAGTTTGCCTCTCGCTAGCATTCGACGAGCTATATCACCCGATAACTTACTTTGGCGTCGTCGGTAAGTAGCTTCGTTTCTCGTCTTCGTATCTAAATTTACTGCTAGAAGCCTAGGGTTTTACGTCAAATCGATTTATATTCCACCGTGTTTTTGAGAAAAGTCTTGTAGATTGGGGTAAATTTAAATACACTAACCAGCTTAGGTATCTACAAAGCCCGTATAACCGGTTAATTGAATCCATTCATTTAAATATATCTCTTCATTATTCAAGTAAACTAGAATAAAGATATGTTACAAACATTTACGTTTAACATTAAGGGCGGTCTTATCACTCACGGTGATTTCTTCCAGACAACTTTTGAAAGGATATTGTAAGACCCATTTTAGGGTTCTAGCTTTTAAACTTTCGCGTTCCATGATATAATTATGTATACGTACGGGAATTAACGTTATTAGGTATGATTCCACGCTGTATATAATTTAAAACGATATTCCCGATTGAAAGTTTGCTTTAATATCAATCGCTTCACGTACAACTCTTGCGTAAAAGTGACCTTTGGTGAAGAGGACTTGCGTACGGTGAAATTCAATCTAGTGATAGGAGCCTGCTTCAAGTGCATGCCGGTTCTCCACACCAGCGATATGTTCTTTGACCCTTTCAGCAATAGTCCGCTTCGCTTGGCCTTCGTTATGTAGGAACTACGGCAGCTGCAGTTTATTTTATAGCCACCTGGAGTTTGTAACGGTCAAGACATCCTTCGGTGTGCCCACGATATTGTGAACCTTTATTCCTGGTGTGTATATAGTCCGAATGGAGTATTTCTTTAACACAGGTCGGATCTTGTCCGTTACTCCCTTGACATATGGCATGTAGGCTGGTTATTCACCTCTGGATGCGTTACCATTTTGATCCAGGTCTCGCTCTAAATGTTCAAGGTCATACAGATCGTAAGCTGTTCTTGAGTGAAATCGTAACAGATTGCAAATGTCGGGGATCATGATGAGATATACAATAGCAATATCCAATCATACATAAATATACATAATAATATAGGTATTTATATGACATACATCTGTCTGCCTGTGGCAGATACACCTAAATAAAAGTTTGTAAATAAATAACGTTCCCAACTAATTGAATCAGCATTCATAAAGTAACAACTAATATAATCCTTTCCTTGTTCTTTATTATGTGCGAGGTTTTGGTTTGTCTAATTGGCATAGGTAAGCTATTTCATATAATAGCTGCTTGCGCCGAGAACGACTTGTCTTTAAAATGTATGGAATGTCACAATATAGCAGCCTTAACTAGCTGCGTAGTTCTGATTTTAGCGAATCCCCTAAAACTCCTTGTGGTAGATGGCGTGTGATAGCGCAAAATGTACTACTATATGTATAACCTGTTACTAGAAACAATTTATAATATGGTAAAATAGTAATGAACCATTCATAACAGTATCGATGCTGTTGTAGAATATACATAATTATGTTAATATATACCGGGTTATAAGTAGAGATTGGAGATTAAATAGGCGGTTAAATTACAAAATATAGAAGAAATCGGCAACTGCCTTCAGCTTAGCAACTGTCGTGAGTGGTCCGATCCAGCCATTAATATATGTGTATAACTATGACATCAAGGTGTCAGAAGGCGACACTTATGTAACCGGTGAATTGTCGGCACGCATGGAACCTTCTATCCCGTTTCCAATATACGCCAGCAGGCTGCTGAGATGGCTAACTGCATTGCACCATACCACATAACAGATAATAGTTACTTCGAATATACCCGCTTTAGCCAAGATGTGTTACGTACTCTGTGAGTGTTCCGTTATTAGATTACATACAATTTTACAAACTATTCTGAAAACCTGGTTAATCTTTTCTGTCGTCGTATATATTGAAATTGAAAGATGTATTATGATAGTTGATAAGCTATTGGGATACTCGTATAGCGTAAATATTATTATACAAATTTATTACTTAATGCAAATTCGGGTTGGTTCTTATTATTTTTATTAAGCCTTTATTGCTCAGGAAGTAAACACAAGTATAATCTAATAATATTAATAAAACTTAAATCTAACACATCGGGTTTTCCGGTTTCGTTATCAGCGTGTTCTGTGACACATAGGCCTCTTCCAGCTGTTTCCACTCATTTCTGTCTCTAACTTTTCTAGACCAGGTAACGCCTCCAATTTTTCTTATGTCGTCTATCCATCTTTTTGTTTGTCTTCCCCTTTTTCTTTTGCCATCGCGTGGTTGCCACTCTGTTATAATTTTTGTCCATTTTAACTTCCTCTCTCTCGTCATTTGTCCTGTCCATCTCCATTTCAACTATCTTACTTTCTTTATTGTATCTTCTACTTTGGTTCTGGATCGTATTTCAACTGCTCTTAACCGATCTTTTTTAGTGACACCAATCATGCTTCTCTCCATTCCCCGCTGACTGAATAGAACTGAATTCGGGTTAGTTACCTATGTGCAAATAAGTATAAGTGAAAGAAATGCTGACAGTGGTGTAACTATACTATCTGAGGCCCGTGCCACGACACGTAGATTGCTGATAGAATAGATCAGTTTTCGTGGATCATCACTACACCACCAATCGGTCTGAAAAAGCCAAATCAATCGAAGTCGATCGATGGCATCGATAGATTGGTGTGCTGGCACCCTTAATCTTTTAAGAATTGTTGGTTAATTTTTCTAAATCACTAATTAAAGTTAAAGACATTGAAATTGTAAACAATTTCTTTCATTGCAAGGAAACACGATCCAATTCATGATAGAATACGTTCATTTTAAAGAAGCTTGCGGGATCTTGGAAACGTTCATCCTAGCAAATTTTATCAAAACTACGTTTACTTTTCTTTGAAGAGTTACAGGAAATGAAAAGCAAATGGACCATTTGTAACAGACTTAAAAAAAAAATTGTGTGTATATTACCCGATATCATATCGGATTTAAAAAAAAAAATTGAATTAATTGTACTTAAGGTTTGTCCTGTTTAAATTTTAAGGAAATATCTACCTATAAGAGTGGAAAATTAAAGGATGCAAAATATAACTTATTACAGTTAATCATGCGTTAGGCGCATTAAAGCCATTGATACTTTTTTTTAAAGTTAATAATTGCTCCTTTTTAAATCTGTAATTTCATATCGGTACTTTTCCAGTTTTTCAAGACGCTTGAAATGTTAACAGTCCAGTGCTTAGGGCCTTGGGGCCAGGGCTAGGGGCCCCCTACAGCCATGGGCCTGTGGCATTTTGCCCGCTCTGCCACCCTATTGTTACGCTACTGCTGGCTGATCGTTGTGAGCAGATACAGGAATAATCTATAAGGTAAAACTATAGCAATCGGACTTTCTACGCTCATTCCCTAATTATGAATCCCAGTATATCAATTGAGTAAAACTATGTGCGATCTACTGGCCTACTGATCAGCCTGAGTTGAAAAGTGCCCACACCGAGCTAAACGTGCCTTGTTACAATGTTTATTATAAACGTTATCAATTAAACATTGCTCAATTGCTGAATAAACGATAACAAACTTTTAACCTGTTGAAATAGTTTGTTATAGCAACTTGGTCAATTTACTATTTAAACCGTAAAACCGATAACCTGACCCCGAGTGCATTGGTCTGATGTATTCCGGCCCATTCATCAATTTATGCACGAGAGGATCATGTTAGCAACACTATTGATTCACATTTAGAGATTTCATCAGAACTAAATGGGATGATAAAAACTCGTGATTCCATAATAACATAAACAAAGAACCGATTAATTCACTCCAGCAATCAATTTATACACGAGAGCATCATGCCAGGAATACTAAATGCTTAGATTAGAATTATAGATTCGAGTAGAATTAAATTAGAAGGCCTAAAAACGCGTGACGGAGAGTCGATAGGATATTTTTGGCTCCTCTAACAGGCGTGGGCAGTCGATTCACGATTGACTACTGTACTGTTTTTAAAACTTTATTTAGATGTCTGGCTTCTGAGGTCAAGAATTAGCTTTACTGTGGACTATATTAAGCTAATTCTTCAAAAAATATGTTTACTTCTTGGTCAAGCCTAAAAGCTATGAATCTGATCACTAGGATTTGTCTTTTCGAGAAAAGCCGTTTATTAGGCTGAAAATGATTGGAAGATCAATTGATCCCAAAATGTATGTATTTTGTTAAGAAAATCTTCTTTACAAAATACATAAATTTTGGGATCAATTTGAGTAGTTACAATGTAATAAGTACGTATTAATTAATATTCGTTCTTTTTAGGGTTCCGTAAGTCCTATTGAAAAAAAACGGATCTATCTATCCGTCTGTTATTTGATTCGAATCTTATCGACCATTAAGTCGAAATTTGGTATACGGATCAATTTTTGTGAGCCAAACTCAGACGTGCAAATGAATTTTGAATATGAAAATGACTTTTGGGTTCCAAATAATAATAACAACTTCACTTCTCACACGGCCGTTTGATCTCAAAAGCGTATTCTTTATTCTCTCCGGCGATCAAAATCTTGGTATAATGGAACGCATTATGTATTTCGTATGGACTACGACTTTACGACAAATTAGACAGTCTTGACGTCGCCTTTAGAGCAGAACGATCGAAAGTTACCTTCAACCAGTCAAACAACCGAATCAAAGGAACGAACATCGATAAACCATATACCCATCATTTTATTATCGCTTAGAGAAAACATACGCCAGTACAAGGAAATAAATGAACAAAGGAGCATTCTTTTGCAGAGAATCTTAACGCCCCGGTTCAAAAAATTAGCAATTTGCTTCCGAACGACACTTTGTAGGCCAATGTGCACTTGGTGCACACCACTATTGTTGCATTAAGACCCGTCATGGAGGATTGACTGGAGAGGCGACATGGCTGCCTCTCTTACGGCTACTTCGGAAAGCCTGTGACCACGGCCAGTGCAACCTGGTCGAAACGTCAGGCAATTCAGAGGTATGTAATACCTTTTCGTGATCGCGTTAATTCCCGTTCATACGTAGATAATATTATATCATGGAACGCGAAAGTTTAAAAGTTAGTACTTCGGAAAGTACATATGCCGCATAGACTGAAAGCTAACACCCGCGTGCTACCATTGCGAGGACACCGTATACACTTTATTGAAGTGCCAAGCGTGAGCAAATCAACGTCGTACCCTTGTAACGGCAATCGGCGTGCATGAGATTGCGCCGCTTCATTCTTCGAGGAGGTGATGTACACCAGAGAGGTGGCGGAAATTGAACGGAAGATAATCAGCACTTTCCCATCCCGCAGAAGACTAAACGACCTCCGGCCTCCATGAGCACTGACCTGAGAGCAGCGGGTAGGTAGCATAAGCAGGCCTGGGACGATGAATTGACGCATCCCTCACACGCCCTTATAAACCATAGGGGACAAGGCCTCCCACACACCATTAAACGCTGCCTGAATTTTTGACAGGCAGGCGAAGTCTATCAGTTGTTGAGTGATAATCCGCCTTAGGGACCTGGACTCCCGACTATAGGTTGACGTGAACATATTGGCGTAAACCGAAATAGCGTTTAGTAGGTTCGAGTCCGCCATAACCACGTCATCGTCATCATGAAATCGATGTAGGGGGTTCCTACACGTTAAAAAAAAGCCCTTTCAAAAAGTATTAAGTTCAAGAAAAATATTTTACAGACTAACACTACGTAATGTTAAGATAAGTAAAGTAATACTAGTTGTGCTGTTGTCCTTATAAACTTTGAATTCTTATTTCTACAGACAGAATGAAGGAATTGGGATAAAACAAAGTTAAATTTACACCGAATTGCGTACAATATTTGGGTATAATGTCTTTTTTACGTGATGCGTGCACAACCAAACCGACAAACACACAAACCAAAAAATGGTAGATTTTTTTTATATTTTCAATATACAGAAACTTTACTTCTTCAGATTTAGTAAATGTATAGATATCCATTAAAAACATGGTAGATACATATTCATCGTTCGGAACCCTCTACACGCGAGTTCAACTCGCACTTGACCAGTTTTTATTTATTAATACTGTTCTCCAGTTCTTATTTATTGAGGGTTTGACCTCATTTGAGTCCGGAGGTCATTAATATTAGTTAATGTACTGCTGGAATTACTTTTAAAGAAAAGGCGTCATTGAACTAATCGCAGAAGTTGAATTGGTGAATTAATATTAATTAAACAAGTAAACATCAAGATTCACATTAAGACAACTACTACGTAAATAAGAGTTCATTGCAATCAGACAATGTCTGAAAATGATATTGCGGTACATTTAGTTTTTATTTTATTTTACATAAATGATATAATAATGATCAGTAATGTATGGACAACGCAGGCCGATCTGAAGGAGATGGCTTGGCTTGATAATAATTGCCATCAGGGTACTACCGATTTTTACATCGAAGTCAATTCGACTAAAGTCGTACGTCTGATAGACTTATTAAATTATTAATAGGCCGAACCTTGGCAGGTACTCGCTACTTCTCCAAACCATTATATTAAATTTAGAACTCTAAGAACGCAAAATCTTAATTCTACGAAACAGCTGAGACATGGACTGTTCAGATATTTATCTCCTTAAAAAAATATTACGTGATTGAGAGATGGCTTATTTATTACTATCAGAAGCCACGTAACTTATCATTATAACGATGTTTATGTTAAGATTTTGTAAATATTTTTACTTAAATTGTGATAATTTAATGATAATGTCTTTTTTATGTCGAATAGATTAAGTAAGTACGTAAAATATTTGGTAAACATCCCACTACAATGTGCTGCAATGTTGCATGTTTTATTTTTACGTTACTAACCTACTAGCTTTCGCTCGCGGCTTCGTTCTTATAAAAGTTATTTTTCCATCACTTTTGCATTTATATTATTTAAAGCATTTATAATATAGTCAGGTAAGCTGCCTGCTTGGAGGTCAGTTTCCTAAAAATTGTTTAGGGGCCATCCATAAATTACAACACACGTTAAGGGCCGGGTGAGGGGAGGGGGTCAACAAAAACTGACAAGGGGTGGGGGAGGTCATAAGCTTCGTGACGTCACATGTCAAAAGCTAAAGTATGAAACACAAAACATTACCTGTAAATAAAAAACTACACACGCTATTACGCTAATTTATATATTTACGCACTACGCAAATTTTTTGAATTGCTCTTTTCAGATTTGGGTGTAAAATTGCAAAATATGTGACATTACACCACACAAGCACGGGGGGTCCAAAAATTATGAAATTCGTGTGACGTAATTTATGGATTGCCCCTTATCAACAGCTCAAGTTATTCCCAAAGATGCAAATTTACCTTTTTTGTTTCCCTTACTTACTTGTTAAATTCGTTTCGACAAAAAATTTTGGATTTCAAATGACTTATTTTTATTTAAGTAACCGCTCCTAAAGACTGCCAAAAACGACGTCTCTTTACCAATATTACTGGAATGTCTATGTCCATTTAGTCGGGCGAAGTGTCAGGCAGTCAAGCTGCGCTAGATAGGCTTACATTTATTCTGCAACAGACGTCCAACCAATTTTAGGATTATAACAATGATGAAACGATTTATAAACATCTAATACTCTGTTCCAAATTTTCAGTGGTATGTAGTTTACATACAATAAACCTAGTGTAACATTTCGATGTATCGTGAGTTTGTAACTGAACGACCAACCTGGCCTCTTAGTTTAGATCAATACATTGTAAAAAGTCTGCTTTATATTCATTTCATCTAGTTTTCCTTAGATAAACAAATGTAGGTATCGTTAATTCAGTTGAAATATCTTCTAAAAATAAAGAGTTTATCTGATATCTATCTAACTTGTTACGTGTTTGTGGAACACTTCGGATAATTAGAATGTTTCAAAATAATCAAACTAGGTAACTACTTTGGTTGATTAAAAACCTAAAACTAAAACAAAGGACTTAATTTCAATTAAGGCCAAGGCCTTAATAGTATTTTTTTTCACCCACATTTGGAACTTAGCAAACATTGAAACAACGGACACAAAGAACACCCAGACTTGGGACAACTATTTGAGGATCGCACAAATTTTAAGTCCCGTGTGGGTATCGAACCCATAACACTCGGCACACTTTAATTATTGCGCCACCCGTGCATTCATTGGTATAAACCGGGATCTACCAAACAAAATTCTATCTAATATCACACTAAGTACATCTCTTTGGTGCAGTAGTATTGTATTAGACACATTATAAACGTACTTATAACAATAGTTAATAATATTCATCTACCAATAGAAACAGGTAAAACATTGAGGACAGAACTGGTCAAACAATATAAATTCATATTTAGTAAGCGTACTCAAATCTCAAATCAAATTCTTCTCGTGGGAGCGCCATGCTTCGGCACGTATTGGCCGGCTCGACCGATGTGAAACCACGGCCTCACAGAAAACCGGCAGTGAAGCAATTTACTTTTCGCCGAGTGAGTAAGGTTACCGGAGGCCCTAACCCTCCCCTTTTCCGCCCTCTTCCACCATTCCCCCCTCTTCACCTCTTCCACCCTTCCACTACCCCCACCTTAAAGGGCGGCAACGCACTTGTGACTCTTTGAGTCAAATTCAAATTCAAATTCAAAATCATTTATTCAATTAAGACACTAAGTGACATTTATGAACGTTAAATTGAAGCTAGAGTTAAAATCATAGATCGGCACAAACAGACGCCACAGCATGTACTGGATTGTCAAGTTGCAGGTGCCCATGGGCGGTGGGAGTCATTTACCGTCCCGTCTGCTCGTTTGCCCCCTATTCCATAAAAAAAAATCACATACTATATTTTTATATATACAGAAGAGCCGATTAAAGTGAAATAATTAATGAATCATTATGAACAACTTGATTCAGTTGAAAAAAAATCATTGTCTTTAATGCTCAGCGTTGCTCATCGAAGGACCTGTTGTTCTCTTGTCCACTGGCTCGTGAATGACTCTTGTCAACTAATGAATGCTGAGCTAGCTGCGCCCCGCGAGTTCACCCGCGTAAGTCCTGGTGCCGTAGACATATCAAGATAAAAAGTAGCCTATGTGTTAATCCAGGTCTCCAGCTATCTACATACCAAGTTTCATCGCAACCGGTTCAGTAGTTTTTGCGTGAAAGACTAACAAACATCGGCACACTTAGGTATAGGATTATTTGTGCGTCTATTTGTCCGTCTGTCACAACCAATTTGCTTTGAATCTACTGAACTAATTAAGTTGCAATTTGGTAGGTACACATATCAATTCCTGTGACCCAAACACAGAATCAGATGTGCAAATTAATTCTGAATAAATAAATGAAAAAAAATTGCAATTGTACCGTGTAAAATTTGAAGTCTATGGTCTTAAAATAACATGGTAAATCTCTCAATATTGTGCGTACAAACATTTGCTGCAAATGCTTTTTAACTACAGTGTTATATATATTATTTACTATGTTTTCTTAAACAAACAAGAAAACATAGTAAATATTCATAATTATGTATTCATCGATTACTTTAAAGGAGCAGTTCCTGTATGTATGTATTTATTTATGTATGTATTTATATTACGGATATCTCGGAAACGGCTCTAACGAATTTGACGAAATTTTGTATAAGATACAGTTTTGATTTTTAATTTCAACTGCATAGTTGTATTTACTGTAAAAAAGCAATTTTATAAAAAAAAATATAAAGAAAAATAACGATTTTTGCAAAAAGCTACCGAGCGAAGCTTGGGCTCCCAGGTACTGGATATATTAAACGCGAATACGTAACTTAGTATACATTTAACGTTACGACTATACTATATAGGAAACCAAACCATGTCAAGCTTTAAACACTTCTCAGTGCTATCGTAATGATGGCAACACAAGCACGCATTTACAGCGATAAACTGACCTAACTACAAACGAGGTTACATTTCCTTAAAGTATTTGTTTAAAGTACATACATACGTCCTACTGGAATTTAGGCATACCGATCGTACAAAGTTAAATATTTTTGTTTATGAGAGGGCAATTGGAGCTTGGAGCATACATTCTCTCTATATTTTATTGTGAAAATGTTTATCTGAAGGTCGAGGCTATGTACCTATATGTATAAATATAGTTACCCTTCGCTCGTTGCGTAGTTATTTATTTATCGTTACGGAAATTGTAGACCTTAAGATTTCGTTTTGCAAACTTGATTAAAAACGAGCCAGTCGTAAATAAATATCAAATAAATAAGATGGGGTATATAAGTACCTATAGTGTAACTCGCATTGACAAGTTAGTGCCATTAGTTGACAATATATTACAAGTTTATAGCCAACTGTAAACACATTACAGTGCACTTGTTTGTAGTATTTTGATCCTGATTAAATCTCCCTGTAGAAAAGAACACGGTGCATTTCGTGCAATGCGGTGTCCTAACCAGATGTTAAGCGTCTCAATGACCGAATATGTATTCGGTCATTGAGACGCTTAACATCCGGTTTATGTACCTACTTGTATGTACAAGTAGGTACATAAAAGTAGTTAAATACTAAAATACTTACCTCTTTTAAAAATATTTCAACCGAATTTGTTTAAGAATAACAACTCTGTGGTAGGTTTGGAGTAATTAATAAGCGGCATCTTTACGGTTGTGGTTTCAAAGGTTATTCTAAAATAAAATTACCACAACCTCACCACATGTGAATCACACACATAATTTATTATTTAATTTGTAAAGGCTACTACTTGTGTTACTGTAGCTTTGAATACAGACAATTTGAATTGCATAAAACTATTAATTATTAACGATAATTCGACTGTCAAAGACATTTAAGGTGACCTTCTATTATATATAACTTAAGTAAAAGTTTTCGTGTTGGCTAGATAATTATAGATTCTTTTCAAGAAGTTGTTAATTTCTTGAAACTTGCAGAGGTAACGTCCCGCGTCGGTCACAGTAAAATTATAGAATAGTTTCAAAACTGTTTTTAATTCTGGTGCATCGTATAATAATACAAGGATGTATTCAGATTACATACATACAAACACTCACGCCAGTATCCCTAAAGAGTAAGGCAGAGGCATATTAAACACTCACGATTAGTCTAATACAGTAACAGGGGGCAAGCCTATGCTTGCCCCCTGTTATGTAAGTGAGACTATACTGTACTCTACTAATCGTGAGTGTTTAAAGAGCCTGGTTCACGGCAATAGTGCCGTGAACCAGGCACTGGAAATGAAAGATGGGAAAAATTGGTAGTATGTTGAATGGGAAAGATAGGTAATAAGGGAAGGCAATCGAAGGGAAGGGATATTGCTTTTACTTATATATTGGGGAGTGTAAGCAATTGCTGGAGCACGGCAACGACCGGGAAGCAAAGCCGTCTTTGGGCAGGCCGGGGCCCCTGGGCACATAAGAACTTGGGACCCCATTGGAAAGTTCAAAGCAGTAAATGACAAGAAAAATATTTTTATTGTGATGATGATTTTTTATTTATTTATTAACTTAATGGATACTAAACATATAGAAAAACAAAACATATTTTAATACTCTTATTGTTAATAACAAAGGCTTTTTGAGTGATTGTTTTTTTTAATGCGCATATTTAATGAATGTGTCAATTATGTTGTTGTAAATCTTTTCTTTGCCATTCAACTCTACAGACTCTTCTCTCAGATCTTTTAAACAAAGGTGATGCGTGTGCAGCGATACTTGCCTTTTGTGATTTTATGTTGTTCTTTGGCCCCCCTGAGGTCGTGGGCCCTGGGCACGTAGCCCGCGTGCCCTTATGGTAAAGACTGTAATGCCAGGAAGTCCAAGCCTTCTAATACAGTATTCAGATTGTTTAATTAAAAGCCATACAGTTTTCTCTCAGCAGAAAGATGTCACTACAAGTTATTATAATTGTCCGATCCAAAGTATGTAGATGCATACTATGACCGGACAAGACATTTGTAGGAAGGAGGTATGCCGTACAGCCCCGACCTAAGCCCTAATGATTTCTATACTTTCCCTAAAATAAAGAATAAATTGCGTGGAGATTTTCATGACCTGAAGAAGCTGTGGACGCCTACAAAACGACCATTTTGGAGACCCCAACTTCCGAATGGAATGGTTGCTTCAATGATTGGTTCCATCGTATGGAAAAATGTGTCAAATTTCGCGGAGAATACTTCGAAAAGCAATAGATACATTTTTAAATAGTAATGTTGTGTCACTTCCTTGATTCCCGAAATTTTCAGTGCCGCCCTCGTATTGATTGTAAAAGAAATATTGATTGATAAATGTAAACTGATATTATTTTATTTATTTCTAATTGTGTTGTTTTTTGTTTATTTCGTTTATATATTCTGTATTTTTCGATTTATTGATGATGATTATTTACTGATGTTTATTCTAATTGTTTTCTATGGATGTTATCTTTCTGAAATAAACGTAAAAAAACCCTAAATCCATGTTGTACAAGGTACATAAAAAAATTGATGTACAATATATTACTAATTCGTTTTATTCTCGTGAAAACAACTTGCAACAGAAACATACGATGATCGAGGTACAAATGATGTCATTCTAATTATATATTCTTGCATGATATCATTCTAGTAAGATTGCACCGGAGGTAGTTAGGCTGAGAGAAACACTGCCTCAGTCTAAAGCTCTAAAATATTATTAACTACTCGTGCATTTAAATGGAAAACGTGGAAATCACAGACAAGACAGAAATATAGATCAATAATTATAAAACAACAAGTAGAAAAGAAAAATGTTGAATAAATGTATAGTGACACATCGAAATAGGATGGCAAAAGCGTGCCATGCGGCTTAAATGATGGATATGTATTGGCCAGATCTGTGTGCCCAACCATTTCATGAATTTTCTTTTTTTTTATGGGATAGGGGACAAACGAGCAGACGCGTCACTTGTAAGTGACTACCGCCGCCCATGGGGCACCTGCAACTCGAGAGTTACAAGTGCGTTGAGGTCCTTTAAGGTGGAAGTAGAGGAAGGGAGGTAAGAGGTGGAGAGAGAAGGGTTAGGGCCTCCGGTAACCTCATTCATTCGACGATACACAACGAATCATTGCTTTATTGCCGGTTTTCTGTGAGGGCGTGGTATCACTCCGGTCGAGCCGGCCCACACGTGCCGAAGCACGTGTGGGGCCGGGGCCGTGCATGGCTTTCCCACTATTTCTTGGTTGTATTTCATGATATAGCCCGCTAAAACTGACTGTGTCGTTTAAACGTAAACGTTTGATGATACGTCAACCCTCGTTGGGCCATATCATTAATGTAGGGTCTAATAAAAAGCTTTAATATTTTTTTTAAATAAAGAAGTATACTTATAGTAGCAACGCCCCGCGGTTTCACCCGCGTAAGTCCCGATCCCGTGTGAATATCGAGATAAAAAGTAGTCTATGTGTTAATCCAGGTCTTCAACTATCTACATACCAAGTTTCATCGCAATCAGATCAGTAGTTTTTTCGTGAAAGAGTAACAAACATCCATACATCCACACATCCATACATCCTCACAAACTTTCACGTTTATAATATTAGTAGGATATTGCTTCTACAAGTTGTCGTAACGATATTTCACTGCACTTTTATCTTTTACTAGCCGACCGTTTTCCCCGTTTTTGCAACATTTTTCATTGATGCTCCGCTCCTATTGGTCGTAGCGTGATGTTATATAGCCTATAGACTTCCTCGATAAATAGGCTATTATCCAACACAAAAAAAGTTTTTTTTAATTCGAACCAGTAGCTCCTGAGATTAACGCGTTCAACCAACCAAACATACAAAATATTCAGCTTCATAATATTAGTAGAGATTTACACATTATTATTCGCATTTAAAACAGCAAAATTGTTCGCCGCAAAAAAAAGATATCAGCGCTTCTAACTGTAGTGTAGACAATGTAATTATTTTACGAAATGATCACTAATTTTAGACCATATCATGAAGTAGTCGTGCGTTTACTCGTTCATATCGTCAAACGCTGATTTGGGCAGCGGATATTTTCCATATACCCCTAGATCAAAACAGGTATTAACTCAAAAAAGCACTTTTTCCAGAAAAGTAAAAAAAACTAACTATGTCTGGAGTTTAATTTGCAGCTAGAAGAAAGATATCGTAGGAATCTTGTGTCTTAATCATGTTTTGGGGCTGAAAAATGGATTTTTGTGATTATTTTCCTATTGCTTAATAATGTAAGCATGTATATTTGTTTTTTTATTTTGAGTTGTGGCCCAGCTAACAACTAAGAAAAAAATATACAAACCTTAAGTGTTGGTGAACGCTAGACGCTAAGTCTAGCGTCGAGTAGTGGTTATCTACTCGACTACTCGACGCTAGACTTAGCGTTTAGCGTTTTTTAAATCTGGTAATAAACCAGATTTAGGTCGGTAAGTGTGCAAGGACCTAACTAAAAAAATATTTTTCTTGAGTTAGGTCCCTTTAGATCTAGGTGTGCGATTTCATAAAATACGACTATTTCATGAAATGATCAAGCATATCATGAAGTGATCAATTCAGTCAATTCGGTAATCGGTCACTGTAGGCCATATCATTTGCGAACTACCCATCAAGTTAAACAAAACGTACGTAGAACCTAGGTACTTATTTAAACTGCAAATAATCCCACTAATATAATAAATGTGAAAGTTTTGATGGATGGATGGATGAATGGATGGATGTTTGTTACTCTTTCACGCCAAAACTACTGTACCGATTGCTTGATTGATTTTATCCCAATATTCCCACGGGAGTCCCAACCAGACCTCGACTTTATTATTCAGAGATCTTTCGAGAACTATTGCAAAAATTTTCATAGTGCCTCAAGAACCTACCCTAACTTGTTCACCAGCTCTCGGTCTATTAAGATTTTACGCTCAATGTTCAGATTTATGTCACAATTTGCCCAAGTGCCTAATTGACACTGCTTTGACCTTATTGTCAATAAGTCTCAGCTAATTTAATAAAAACTTACGTAGGTACCTTGACGATTTATTCAGGTTATAAATAGGTATACAATTCAGCTGCTGTGGCAATGCAATGTACAAATGTTATTATTTATTATACATTTTATATATATAAAATATAGAGCCCACAACTCCGTTTCTTAACACTTTGGGTATTGGCCGACAGCAATGTCCTGAATTTTCAATCTTTGCAAGTATGACCACGTGTCTGCTTTACGTTCCGAATTAAAATGGCTCCCTATTCGTCAGCGTCGTAATCTGCGAGCACTAACTGCTCTTTTCTCTTTTCTTAACTCTCCATCTCCACCATCTTATTTAGGATTTTTTGTCCTCAAACCATGACAGAAATCTTCGTTCTAAAAACAATAATCTTCTCTTATGCCCCTCTCATAACTCCGATTTCGTGAACTATTCGTTCTATGTCCAATCAGTTCTTCTCTGGAATGCGCTCCCTCCCGAAATCAGGATGTCCACAAACCACTTTATATTTAAAAGGAGGGTACGTGATCTCCTCCACAACGAGTTGGCACAATTGTCACAGTGCTAGTACATGAATCTCAGACTTGATATTCATAGTATATGTATGTATGTGTATATGTATGTGCGTATGTGTATGTATATGTATGTATGTATGTTTGTGTAAGTATTAGTATATTATGTATCAGTATATTGTGTATATTTCATGTAATGTGTATATTCAGCTAACGACTTGTTAAATTTTATCATTCTAAGAAGTTAAAAATTCGTACTCTTTACCATATCTTTGCACCTAACACTGTTTATTTCTGTTTCACCCCAAGGTTGACTGGCAGAGAATGCCTAAGGCATTAAGTTCGCCTTTGTATATTATTTAATTTGTGCATGAAGTTTTAATAAATAAAAAAAATATATATTTTACGTTACTGTTTGTTTTAAAAATTACCCGTTTCATTGATAACTTTTATAAAATAGAATTAAAACCGGACAAGTGCAAGTCTGACACGCGCACCGAGGGCAACTACTTAGTAATCTGTGCCGAGGGTTCCATGAGCAAAAAACTGGTATGTACATAGGTAGTACCTACGTACATCTCGGGAATCGATTCCCGAAAATTTTTGACGTACAAACGTAACTTTCAGTTCAAACAATACTCTCCTTTATACGACTGTCGATGTAGTACAAAGTCAACTTTCGTAATCACAAAAAAAAAAAAAATTATGCGATATAACGAGAAATTAATGATTTTCGATTTTGTTTAGTGACCTTGTTTCTTAGCAGATTTCACGATTCTAGGACAACGAGAAATACCCTATTTCCATTTATTCATCACTAACACTGAACACTGAATCAATAATTTTTAACCCATAGACAAAGTGTTAGAACAATTTCTGACATAAAAGAAGCAGTTTATTTAAGTAACTATTATGTAGTGGAAAACCAAATAACGCCATCTATTAATTCTGTCGCGTTATTAGTTCATTCCAGTGCAATATTTTTTTTTAATGAATGCTAGCACTAGGTCACACATTACTAGTATTCTTGTTAACCCGTCCAACTAAGCTAAAATGCTTGTGTTAGGAGTGGGTTCACGTCGGTAGTGCACTGGTTGGGGTTCGAACCCGCAACCACGTGATCGCAAGCGATTACGCTACCGAAGTACTTTATTTTAATCACCTTTAGTACTAACACTTGCAATTACATCGACCTCACGCCAAGGCCACTCGTCAGTTTTATCACGCATCAAGGAAATTCCAATTTCGAAAGTGCTAACCTATGTGGGCGAATGACGTGACTTTGTCGGGCGGTGTTTGTGTCAAGTATGACGTTAGCGACACTCCCTTTCGTGTCGCTGCCAAAATATTAGCGACACTGACGTCGCAGTCGGATTTTACACCTGCCGTAGTACAAATGTGTAATATTAATATTGTATGACGCTAATACGTCATAACTACTCATAACTCATTTATTTTAAACGTTCAATTTGTTTAGTCTCGTCAGCGTATAGTCTAGTTTATGCTATTAAAACATAATATGTATTAGACT
Source organism: Callimorpha dominula (assembly GCA_949752705.1). Classification (NCBI taxonomy): domain Eukaryota; kingdom Metazoa; phylum Arthropoda; class Insecta; order Lepidoptera; family Erebidae; genus Callimorpha; species Callimorpha dominula. The sequence continues at coordinate 8,508,120 of OX457005.1, forward strand.
GTCGTCATCTGTAACAAAGCCAAATTTTACTACCAGAAATAGATACTTAGATAAATAAAATTTTGAACTTATTGAAGTGAAACTTCTTTATCGACGTATGGAAGAAATTTTTGTAGCAATCGTCACGTTTTTCGGTTACGCGCCATGTTGCTTTTTTATGAAAGTTTAGTATAGTGACGTAAAGAATATAATGTAATATATTATAATAATAACAACAATATATTAGTTTTCAAGTTTGGTTTGAAATAAGAATAACAATATATTAATTTGAAAGTGATAAAATAAAAAGACTTATTCAAATTTAAGTGAATTTCCAAGAAAAGTGAGAGTGATTATATATTTCGTTTTATAATTTCTTAAGGCTTAAGCCTTATCTACCCCATTTTCGTGAAGTTGCAAATAGTAGAAAAATGATATGTCGTAAAGAAGTTTCACTTCTTACCTGTGTACTCTGGTACACACACACATTTTTTTCCTTAAAAGATAGTGATCAACAACGGATCTTATTCTAAGCATATAAAATCATGTTTATGATACTTAACTGCTTCGTAAAAACTTATATTTATTTACATTCATGTCATACTACAATATAAAACGCGCCGACTTAAAATTAATTTATAACGGGTGTAAGAAACGGCCTGCTGAATCTTGAAATAGTACCATCATTCTGAATGGAAAATTATTGGAATTTTCTGCCGGAAAATTGATTTTTTTTTTGCTTAAAAATGCTATCACAATGCGTGAACAGAACATTTTACTGAAAAAATAAAAATACCCTATATGGCCAAAAACTGCAATGTAATCATTTAAACAACATTTATGTAATCAGCTGCTTCGTCGACGCCGAACGTTTAAAATGATCTTAAACGCTCACCGTACCGCACAAAAATGATACCTACGCGTGTTGCGTATACATTGCGTAGCGTAAAATCAAACTATTAAGTAAAAATCCTTAATGTCGCATTTTTATGATGAACTGACTTTTCTATTGTGATAACTGTGATAAGTTATATAAAGAAAACCGTTTTTAGAGTTCTGTAGTATTAAATATTGAACGACGGTGCGGAACCCTTCATGCGCGAGTCCGACTCGCGCTTGGCCAGATTTTCTTGTAAGTTCTTCGCGGTCGGTGATACTAACACGCTGTATAAAATTTGATAGTTCATGTAAATAAGCTCAAAACTCAAGACTTGAGAGGTTTATTTATATTTTGCTTTTAAGTTCCTTTTCGTCGGTTTAATTTTTGGTTTAATTTTTTTTATTCATAATTTTTTGTGGCTCGCGTCTTCTTTTAATACATTTAATACTAAATACTTTAAAACGCTACCAAATGTATTTTCTTCAAAACATATTATTAATATTAACACCACAGTTTTTATATCTTACTTCTAGTTTTTTGAGAAAGGCATGGTTTCCGGCATCAGCTTATCTTCATGATGTGATTCGTTAACGCAAATAATGATTAAGTTATGAAAAGTAAACAAAAACACCATTCGTGCCCATTTTCTTTCAAGTTTCTCTCAACTTTATCAGGATTCTATCATCAGATCCTGACTTCCTTGCATGGAACCACCCTTAAGGTATACCCTCTCTAACAAAAAAAGAATCATCAAAATCGGTTCATAACTAACGGAGTGAGGGCTGAACATACATAAAATATAGATATATACACCTATATGGTCGAATTGAGAACAACCTTCTTTTTTTCGTCGGTTAATAATATCAGTATATTTATATCAAAGCTAAGTTACACTACATTGAGTGGGTTTAGACAAGAAATGGTTTCTCAGTTAATAGGTTTATGGCTGACCTAAATACGTCAGCTTTTCATGTAACCTATTTATATCGGACGTCTTTTCGTTCGCTAAATATTATTTGCATAATAAATCTGGTATGAAGTGTTGTACAACACTTAAAGTAGGGTAAAGTGTTTTTCTGTTTTCATTACCTAGATCTAATTCACTAGGACGGATTAACCTGAAGATATGATGTCAACGAAATAGTATAGGTATTAGGTACCTATATATATGTATATCACAGACTTAATGACAGTGTCAATGTATAGAGTATTAGTGTAATTTTATTCCAACAAGAGATCATTAAATGAAACTAAAAACACTAGATTTTTGGATGAAAATATATTTTTTTAAATGAACATTTTTTTATAATTTTAATATACCCAGTGGCACTCGTATTAAAAAATGAGTATAACGACATATCATTAATCAAAATCAGTTCCGCAGTTTAGTAGTTACGAGTAAAAGTGTGAGTTAATTAGGTAACTCACACTCACAAAATGTGTTGAAAGATAGTATGCAGTATACATTTTGAGATTTTTTTATTTGTTTCGTGGTAACATAAATTAAAAAAGGCTTTCCATTGAACTAACTTCTTCAGTTAAGGTAAGCCCCTGCTGAGACACACTGGAATGGTGGCATAATCGCCTCCGCTCCTTCGGATTATGGGTATTATACATAGCTTAAGCTTTTGCAAGTTGGACCGCGCTTTCCGTAAACTCTTTATACGAAATAATGTCAACAATCCAATACAAGAAGTTTATTAATCAGTAAACAGGAATTGTTCATTTACTAATCGTTTTTGTCTAATCGAGTAGTAACAAATTATAAGAAGTGGGACCGTGTACAAGTACCTAATCTTGGGACAGATAAGCGCTGCCCACACTTAACGGATTCTCCGCCACTTTGACGAAGGCGTCATGATCTGAAGGGACCCCGATGTAATCGAATCAACCAACAAGAATGATCAAAATCGGCAGTATAACGAGTAACATACAGACAAAAAATTATAAGCTCCTGCTTTTTAAAGTCGGATCAATTGTTCTCAAGAGAAATAAAAGTGACAAATCCTTCTAAAGTTTCTCATTATAAAGTATCCGTGCTCGTCGAAGCAATAATAAAATCATTGCAAAAATAAGTACGAAATTGTTTATTGAAAAATTTACTAAAACATTTCAGTCATGTTTATTTTTAAATCTATTGTTAGGAACAGTAATCATCAACATCGTTCGGCTTCCGTCAACAATTCCTGTCATCGGATAAAATTATCGATGATCATCGATCCTGTGTTTCAGAGAAACAATCAAAACAGAAGCGTGCTCACTTATAAAGATATACAGGTTCATAAATTTAGACATGACATTACCATGATCAGGTAGCATCGAGGTAGAGGTGGTGTGAATCAACGACGGCCACGGTTGAATTTTCATTCATCAGTCCTTCTATAACGTTGCCACATATACCTATATACGTCGACGTACATACGTACTAAACTCTACAGTAAGGATAAATGTATGGTGATTTACACTACATTCATTGAAGGATTAAACCTAGTTCTTTCATTAGACCAAGTTTTGTCGTAAGCATCATCATCCCTGTTTTACTGATATTATTATAGCTGGCCAGTTGTTTTAGTGGTTAGTGACTCTGACTGCTGAGCCAGAGGTCGTGGGTTCGATTCTCACCTAGGACAAATAATTGTGTGATGAGCACGAACATTGGTTCTGTGTCTGGGTGTAAATTATCTATAATATGTATGTATTTAGAAATATATAAGTATTAGCAGTCTGGTTACCATAATACAGGTTCTGCCTAGTTTGAGATCAGACGGCCGTGTGACGGCCATTATTATTAAAAAAAAATACAGTCACGCGTAACACTTTATCCTCGACATCGAACCAATTAAAACCACACGATGCCATGCTTCGTCACATGTGTTCAGGTTTTTCTAGTTAAAAAGTTTTTTTATGATTTTTTACCTAAATAGTATTTATTCGTTCTCACCTATTATATTGATTTTATAAAAATAAGGTATCATTAAAACAATGCAATAAAACACATATTTTTATTACTCTGTCCTATAGGTGGGGGTCATCATCAATCATATTATTAATACAACCCAGGCAAATTCTTTATTTCAATCGTTATAATTATATTGCCCACTCATATTTTTATATTTCAATCAATTATTTCAATCTTTGCTATAACAGTTAACTTAAGGCTGAATAAGCTTGTACTTTAAATTAACAAAAAACAACAAAACACTTCATAAACAACAAAAACATTTATTTTAAACATTTTTTTCCTGTTAAGATTTTCTGTTTTGAGCTTGTATGAAAAGGTGGTCTGCAGTCATATGAATTACCAACCAGCTATGCTCTCATGGTAAATTTTTAATTACAGCTTTTTTATTAGAGGCCACTAGCACAGAATACATAATCGTACCAGAGGTCCAGAGGTAAGAACGCTTCAGTGAAGCATTGATTTTATTGGCCCTAGTCCCTCGACTTATAACCGGCAGAGTTAGCCATAATCCCCAGAAAAGATGTAGGGTGACGGTCCCTATTGGCGTTTCATTGCGTCGAATGTTTCGTAGTGTTCTGCAGGGCTGCCAGTAACAACAACTTATTTTATACCTCTCAGAAATTATATAAAATCACGTACTATTTATACAAAATCAGTGTTGTACAACTATAGTACGTCACTCTTTGGGGGTTTCAAAAAAAGGTGTTTTAACTATAACGTATTAGGATTTAACAATTTATCACAGACATGATTTGTTTTAAGTATCTCTATGTGTATGTACATACTTATTACGCTGTAACATTAGTAATGACATTGTATCCAATTATACAATACAATCAACTATACAAACAGGATACAAAAGATAACTGAATTATACGAATTTTGTATCCAATTATACAATCTGGCAGCCCTGGACTGTTCTGTCTACAGCTTTTTTGCCATTGTGCATTTATTCCAAAGACTTAGACAGCAACCATGAAAGACTTTTTCGTTTTCACAATTTCGGTGATGTTGGTGATTCATTACGGTCTAAATTGATTAGGATTTTGAACATCGTATGGGCCGTTTTTTCGCAACGGCGTAAAATAGCTGCGATTCTGATAAAGCGACTACCAGGCCAATGTTACATTTTCGACGGATCTCTGCAAAAATAGCTATTGTCAGGATGGTCTTTTCAGCGTCCATGAAACATATTCCCTTAATTTTCAGGTACACTTACGACTGTATGAAATATGTCCCCTTGTTCTAGGGTAAACAACTACTCTGGCCATTCACTGTGGTGATCAATGCTGAGGTACTGTGGCTAGTCTCAGTAATTCGCGAGTGACGCGTTGTTGATCGGGTAGCATTTGGGGAACAGGGAAGCCGTATTTACTCAAAGAGTTGCCCCAAATTAAAAACACAATATCTTGAACTGAACATACGGAATGAATATTCAAGTGGGCCCTCGAACAGTATGTAGTAACATGCGCAAGTAATATTCACCTTTATAGGTTACGTATACCACCTTCTTAGTATAATGTCTATATTAGCTGTGTCTAATATATGATTTAGTAGGTACGCTACCAATCATTGATTCTTGATTCACGCTCTTACCCCATCTTACGCTACGCTGTTTTTTATGTACCAAAATTATAAATTATTTAATTACTTACCCTACATAATTCTAACCAAAGTTTTAAAGTTAATTTGCAAATATCTTACAATGACGACCACTTTTTTCCGAAATCCGATTTAAATGAAACGAAGCTTATAATTTGCTCCAATTATACTCTGTCTACTTGTGACAACTACATGAAAATTCGTTCAGTCTATGAGCTATGTGCTAACAAACAAACAGAAAAACAGACAGCAAAAATTCTAAAAATCGCTGATTTGTGGTCTATTGCTCTGCTTTAGTTATCCCACAGAACACATCTGGCGTTGTAAAGAACTTATTACACTTGGCTAAATTCAGTCGTCTGAATTCAGTCAAGTGTAATCGCATTCAGCAAGTTAGCTTATGAATTAGGTAACTTCTGAATTCAGTCACTACTGAATTCAGACGACTGAATTCAGCCAAGTGTAATAAGCGCTTAACACAGGTTCTGCTGTTTTATTATATGAATAGATAGATAAATGTGTTTCCGCACCGTGTATTGGTGCAAAACAAGATCGTGTAGGTAATTATTGTGACAAGACGTGACAAGACGTTACAGGAAATTATTATGCTAAAGTAAGACAACCTATGTCGCCCCCTTGTCAAATTATGCAAATGAAAAAGGTTATTTGCGGTGCCATGACATAATTGAATACTTTACGTTTTTTATAGTATCAATAAAATATTAGAGTGTCTATGTTTTGTTTTTTTATTAATAACTAGCTGAACCGCGTAACTTCGTCCGCGTTTGTTAATTTTTACTGTTTTTGCAACGTTTTCCATTGATACTCCCCTCCTATTGGTTGTAGCGTGATGTTATATTATTATAGCCTAAAGCCTTCCTCGATAAAAGGGCTATCCAATACTTCAATAATTTTTCAATTCGAACTAGTAGTTCCTGAGATTAGCGCGTTCATGTACATAAAGAAAGAAGTTGTTTCATTTTTGACTAACAAATGTTTTCAAAAAGGAAAACCCACATTTTTGTCGAAATGTGTTCCACATTTACAAAACATGTTTTTATGATGCCTATAGCCTGTTTATTTTTTTTATAATGATTGCCACATTCAAAATCCTTGTAAACCAAATGACCTAAAATATGAAATATAGGTTTAATACTTGAACGTTTTTACGGTTTTTTTTTACATTTATTGATTACTGACAACTATAAATCTACTAACTACTACAAAATTTTAATTTTTTTTGTATAGGGGGCAAACGAGCAGACAAATCACCTGATGGTAAATGACTAGCGCCATGGGCACCTGTAACTCAAGAGTCACAAGTGCGTTGCCGCCCTTTAAGGTGGGAGTAGGGAAAGAGGGGAAGAGTGGGAAGACGGGAGAGGGGGATTAGAGGGGAAGGACGGGAATAGGGAAGGGTTAGGGCCTCCGGTAACCTCACTGACCCGGCGAAAAGCAATGCAAGCATTGTTTCACTGCCAGTTTTCTGTACCACTACCGTGGTATCGAGCGGAGTCCTATTGTCCACGTCGGCCCATACGTGCCGAAGCATGGCTCTCCCACGTAACTATAATAAAATAATAAAACTTTATCCAGCTTTCATCACCTGTGACGATGTCATACAATACACAGCGTTCGTGTCACCTCCGTCATACTTTTCAAGCATTAAGCGGCACCACTCCAAACGACGGCGTTTTTGATCTTCCGTCAAATTATGAGGTATCCATCTAGTATAAAGCTTTCTGACGCCTAAATGTTCATCTAAAACTTTTTGTATTTGACCCATACCAATGCCTAAAGCTACCCGAATCTGTTGATATGTCACCCTTCTATAAGCTTCTATCACAGAGCACTCACGTTATCTTCAGTAGTCGCCGTAGAAGAACGCTCTTCTCGAGAATCATCAGTGAGTTTGCTTAGACCACGTTTAAACTTATTAAACCAGTTGTTAACAGTGGCACGAAATGGGGCTTCGTAATGAAATGCCAATCTGCCAGTCTATCGTAACATTACTGTTGAGTAAGACCGCAACGAAAGTCGTAATAAATAATTGAGCGAAAATTTTCTCTATTCAAATCCATTTCAATACACGAGAGACACTTTTTAAATTGCGACAAATTTGTACATCTACAGATTCCCAAAGAGTTCCTCATTCGAAATTTAAATAATTTTTTCATCGGCTGCTTTTCTTACTGACTTATTCTAATAACTTTCAGTGTGACCCACGTATAATGTGTGCATGTACAAGCACACGTCAATGGTATGTACATTATTGTACATTATTTAATTAAAATCCTCCTCCTTGTTTTATTCTCCTATTTTAATTTATATAAAAAAAAAATTCTAAACCATAGTTGGTTGCATTTATTACCTATTGAATATTTTTTCTTTGAGCTCTGACCGAATGGGGTGATGTTATCTATATATATATATAAATGAATCCTATGAATGTAGTCGGTTAACTCAGTTTTCTAATACTTTGTAGAAGGTTCTTACGGAACGAAAAATGAATTAATTTGCATAGATTTCACCAAAATTTCCACGCCACGAAGTCGCGGGCAACAGCTAGTTGGTCGTAATTACGAACCGTAATTAACAATATCTATTTGTATGTCTAGTTTTGTTTTTAATGGTCACTGTTAAATATTAATCCTGGAAATATTTATCCCTAAGTCCCTGTGTTTGTGTCCCTGTTGCCTAGGAGAATTATATTTAAATAGATGCCGAAATTTATTGATCTACCCAACCCCACCTTTCATTCCTGATTAATCGTAGCGTAAGTCTAACAAAATGAACAAAAACTTTGAACTTTGTATTGTCTGGAGTTTATTCAAAAGCAATAAATGTAGAAATACATAACGTAGCAAAACACCGAATAAGGAGAATGTATCATTCTTCAATCTCTAGTGATACGAGGGCTACTACTACCTACTGTAGGTATTGCGAATAGTGCTCCATTTATTTTTAGCAATGCGCATGTGATAGGTACCTTTGGTGTTGCAAGCGTTTACAGACCACAACCGCATTTCATTGACCAGAATGATCGGTTTGACTTTTCCTTTGGCATGGGGTGAATGTTCCCTGACATTTCAATGCAAAGTAAATTTACAAGTCAAAGTATAGTTAGCGTTAAAGGATCTTGTTATGATTTTTTTAATTCCGAATGTGGAAATCCTAACAGTTCGAATACCCATTTTATGTAAGTTTGCTTTCCGGTAACCTTGACAAACTCTCATTTTTTGAGGGTTTATTGACTGAAATAAGTCGGCATGCATTGAGCGTTAGGTGTTATTTAGATTTACTTGTTAAATACTACCTACTAATTACAGATAATACAGCCATTTAAACATTAAAAACATGTACCAAATAATATTATAATACTTAGAAGGTATGCCAAACCAATATGATAAACTTTATGACGCATGCATGTAAATACCCCGTATATATTACATATATTTTTTTTAGTTTGTTTTAATGTGTAAGTTGTATTATAATTTATATTGTTAACTATTAAATATTGAGAAAATTTAGACTTGGAATAGATTATAATACTTTAAGGGTGAATTTAAAATAAACAAAAATATGTAAGGTAAATATTGGATAAAACCAAAAAAATCTCTTGATGGTAGATACGTGAAATGTTAAGAAAAATAGGGTAACTTTAATTACCTGAAGCACTTAAACAAAAAATAAATAAATATTAAGCTAGGTACTTATTTAAGTGCTTTTAGAATGTGGACTTAAACGTTGTTTTGTACAATGTTTAAGTCCAGTTACAAATATATGGTATTGGTATGGTATACCGAAATTACCCAGTTCTTAAGTTAGAACAGGAATTCACATATTTTCACTAAGACGTTTTATGTCATTGTATTTTCAACATTCTATTTTGTTAAAACATCCTAACAGTTATTGGCGATTGATATCTAACCGAAATAGGTTTATACAGTACCTACTTAGGTAGGTATGTAGCTACTATGTGTGTATGAATAATAATAACTTCACACATCTAACACTGCTGTCTGATCCCAAACTAGGCAGTGTCTGTACTAGGTTTAGTAAAGTTAACTAAATGTCAATCATAACTATTTATCACATGTATCTTACATAGATAGCTGTGATAAAACGTTACTTATTAATCGTAAAAAATTGGCACTAGTTAGGGCCACACGATCATCAGACGACCGACAACGTCACATTCTTCATTCATTGCGCCGCCGCGCAGTTGTGACTGGCGGCGTGGCTGGTTGAGTGGGGGCGGCCAAACCGGTGTCAGTTCGCAAACAGCCGACGCTGTGTGAAATTGTGTTTTCGAACGAAACCCGAGTTACGGGCGGTCACCCAACGTACAAGAAATGTCATTTTACCCCGATAAATTTCGGCGGCCTACCTAAATTTTTGTTTACGGACTCTTGTGAATTGTGATATCTTAAGACCGCAAATCTGTGAACGATAGTTTAATTATTGTCAAATTACATTTTTCGGTTCGAGTGTTTCGTATTTTGTATCATAAAATAAATGTGCTGACATTTTATGTATCATCTTTAACCCCAATCCACACAAAAATAAGTTTCAAATGTCTATTCAGTTTTTGCATTTGAAAATATCTGTGGAATGACTTTCGCAACAAATTAAAATCTCATCGAATCACTGTCTGTAGTGACCTTTGAATTCAGTCGTTGGTTTATCGAACTTATGCTATGACCTTCTAGATGAAGGAGTCTTACTCTGATGAAATTATGCTGTGTTTTGTCCAGGGGTTTGGAGCCGCAGAACACGCATATAACAAAGACCCTGAGATTAATGAAAATGTATCAGATTCTAATTTGAAATTTACGAAGGAACCTAAAAGAGTGTCATTACAAACAAATTATAAAGACACTGAAGACGCTCAGACTATAAGACTTCGTAGAAAGTCGCAAGCTCTTGTCACTGGAAAGTCTTTGAGGCTATCATCTGGAAACAGGTTTACAGAGGTGAAGAGGAGCTTTAGTGACCGATTCTCTGTCATTACTGATGCAAGTAGTAAGAGGCCAGCGAGGACACTCTTGACCATTAGGAAAACTTGGTAATTATTACTTGAAATTTATACACTTGTACATTATAATTTTGATTTATTTAATTCAAAATACAGCATCAAAATGCATCAATATCAATGTAATAAAAGGCAGTCTTATCTCTACACTTTGGTTTTTGAGAATTTAAGTAATGATGTAGAAGTTGCTGTGAAGCAATACAGATATTACTTTAATACAATCTTAAAGAAGACACCTACAGTTCAAATGAATTATTTAACACAATACTAAGAATTTATTAATTCCTTAAGCCCTGGTTAATAATTCTGGCATTGAATGCTGCAAGGTTTTCTATAATTCTTATTATAGATTATTTACTATTACTATTGCTTTCATTGCTTTTCGCCGAGGTCTAATGAGGTTACCGGAGGCCCTAACCCTTCCCTCTCCACCTCTTCCCTTACCCCCACCTTAAAGGCCGGCAACGCACTTGTGACTCTTGAGTTGCAGGTGCCCATGGGCAGTGGTAATCATTCACCATCAGGTGACCAAAGTGCCCGGTTGACCCCAATAGACTTGCAATATTGTGTTTGTTCAACCAAATTATACTCAGTAAAATCTGGGTGTGAATATGCCTTTGCCTACCCATCCTGGGATACAGGTGTGAGTGTAGGTCTAAACAATAACATGTGTTGTTTCTCACACACCCAATCTCAGTATCTTTTCTAATTAACCTGTAATAATTATATATTCTATAGCTTTTTGATAGTAAGCCGATAAACTTAGTGGTTCATCAGTATGTTATCATCATTGCCTATAGACTGCATAATGTTCATCATGTCCTTGCCACATTTAGGTATAACCCATTGCCAAGTTTTCATCTGTCACTGCTTCTGCAATGAGTGTTTGTTGAGATGTTCTTTGGGAGTATTGAATGACGTTAAACTCTCCAAAACAAATATATATATATATATATATTAGTGGCAGTAAAATATAACTATATCTATAAAAATATTAGCTTAAATGAGAGGGAAACTAATCTGTTCTGGAAATTTAGATAATCCATACAATGAACTTTAGTATATCCATTTAGGAACATGTGTGACATGTGATATATCTGTAAACCTGGGAAAACTACTTGAATAATAATGTAATAAAATATATTAAGATTCCAAAATCTAATTTAGTCCACTGAGAGCCTACTTTGAGACCACTTATTCATTAAAAAGATTTTTCATTCCCTTAAGGCCCACCTCACGGTAAGAGTTAAACTATCATAGCCTGAGATGCTTCCAATAGACTATATTATTTACACATTCCTTTTCTTGTTAAAACTTTAAAAATGTATAGAAACCTGTACAGGCTAAATAAGGAACAAAACCTTCTTTGTCTTGCTTTTGTGTTTATTTTTATTATTGTTGGAAGGTATATGCAAGCAGAACTCACAGTTCCACATTTGGGATGCATTTTGTTCATTTACTAAAATTAGCCCAAATGAATCACTAGTACCGTACCACACTAATGGGGCTGAAAAGTATTAAGACTGAATTTTAGTGAAGTTAATCTTGTCCTAAATGGCAATATTTTAACTTTTCGAAAATTAAACCAGTTAAAGTTTATTTACAATTAAAAGTATAACAGGAACGTAACGCCCCAGTGTTTCACGTATATCGTGTCATTTACACATCAATCTAAAATGAAGAGCGGAATTTCGTGTATGGAAAATAAAACTTCATAACTAACTAACTACCTAACTACCGGGACCTACATTACGAATAAATTAAGCTCGCTTTTCAAAACGCTACCAATAATCCAAAGATGTAACAAGATCCTGGTCAATTACAGCAATTAAAACTTAAATTTTCCTACCAACGCGGATTCGATTATTTTAAAATCAAAGCAACGCGGCAACGGTTTAGAAATAGAAAAAAAATTTGAAAGAATACAAGAGTGTTAATTTCTACGATACGACTCGATAACACGAGATTACCATTATATTGAAAGTTTATTTGTCTTCAACCAAAGAATTGTCGGGTTAACAGCCCTGTTCTCACCTGAGGGTGTGACTTGCCAAGTAAGCATGATAAAATTGGTAGTAGGTACGATGAAAACATCCCGATGTATAACACTTTTCGACGTTTTTTAGGAACAAGTAATTACATTACGATTACATGCATTATGTACTAGCATAAGTTTATGGTAATGTATTTTCTTTATAAGTTCATATTCGAACTATAGAATGATCCCTGTGTCGCTGGGATCTTACCAAACATAAAGAACACAACTCACTCAGACCAAGATCTCTCTGGAATTCCAAAAAAAAAAAACATCTTATGACCCCACATGGTCCCACTTATCAACCCTATAGCACTCGACAGTTGGGATGTGATCACTAAAACCCATATGAATGTTTCTGTGCAGTCCAACATTGATTTATTATCGTCAAATGTTTGCCATGTGCTAGTTTTAGGTAACGGTTGTGAAGAGAATTTATATCCTGCTCATATTTATCTCCTCAATTTACCTGAAGTTCGTGGTTTTGTTGTAACAAATTTATCGCATGTTTCTAGAATATTAGTGCAGTTCAATCCAAACGATGGATAATGGAGCAAATAAGAATTAATAAATATATTACTGATATTTTTCACATTGGATTCTCAAGATGTTCACGAGAGTATAATCGCCCGGGTTTTTTTCTTTTGTTGTAAAATTTATTATGTCTTTTTGATTAGGCATATTAGTCACAAAAGCACAATATCACAAAGTTTATTATTATAATACTGTAAAACATAAAAATAATGAAAGCATCTTCACGGTTGTGTAACAGATACCAGTATTTTTCGTGTTAATTTCTAGTAAGATTAAGTAATCGCCGCATTTTGGTCAGTTTGATCCTATTATTATGTTCCCACCAAAAGGTGTGAATTAAATGCGGTATGATAGATTTTTATTCCAAGATTAAAATCGTTAAAAGAGATACACGTGCTTTTCCATGATTGACAATAATTTTTATTTTTTGTTCTGTTGCTGTGCTGTGTTAAAGTGAACAACGAGATAAGACTTGTATTGTGTTCCTCAGTAAAAATCGCAGCCGTAAAATAGGTCTAGCGTGTCTGCGAGACAAACAATCAAAAATTTTACGAGTATTAGACTGCCTTAACGGTGTTTATCAATGAATATAGCCATGTGAAGTGTCAGTACACCCATCTCACACATTACTTTTTATGGTATGAAGTTAGATTTAACGAATTTATTCGGTACAGTGTGCCATTACAGTGCAGAAATGTATAGAACCACCATGTTAACCATTAAATTTAATTTTTTTGTTTAAATTGAATTCTAAAATATGCTCATCTTACGTCTGAAATTTTATCACTACATTATTATTTTGAATATATTTGGCAAATTACCAATTACCTATTACCAATACTTATTACTTCATAAAAAAAAAAAATGCTACTTTTAGCACCATGCCTGCGATAAAATGCTCCAAAGTTTTGATTGGCACATGGGTTTTTCCTGCTCCGTCATAAAGCAATTGGAGTTTAATTTATTCCAAGAATAGCAAGAAGATGACACAATGACTTCTGTTAGTTTTGTGAACGTCTTCGTCAAAATAAAAATGGTTGTTATTATAAGTGAAGAAGGTTCATGAAATGCTCAATAGCCTGCTCCCGTAAAGTATCAGCTTTAAGACATGTCGTGCCCGTGCCCAGAAATCTCTCCTTCTCGTATAATACTATTCGTATTCGTGTAACCGTTTAATGGTTCTATACGGTTCTATTTTAAGGAAAGATTCAAGTTTCTTCATGTTTAATATCAAAGATCACTAGAAAACTTTGCGACTGGACATGACTGGTCATTTTAATTTTCTTTTAAAATCCTGTAGGATTGAGCAGCTGTGAAAATTAGTGGCGCATCTTAGCAACTTTTAAAATTATCGCCGAGCACTACCTGCGTAGGCATTGTTAAACTTTAAAAGTAAAGTATAGGTATGTACCTACATTTTTTTTAATGCAATCGTACACATATTGTATGGTTTAACCTCGCTAAAACTAGTTTTATTATTTTTACTATAATTATTTCAATTGGCTTTTTTGTGTAATTGTGTGTACCTGTGGGTCTTACTGTGGCATCATAGCTTCTAAATTAAATATTAAATGTTATTTACATTTTAAATTTATGCTTTTTAAAATAATTTGATAGTGTACGCGATTGATTACGCTATCCATTACCGCTTATTTTCTTCGTTTTTCCATCCAAAAGCTGTCTAAAAGAGATTGCTTTTTAGCGGTATTACAGTACGGTAAAGTACAGTAGGTACGGTGAATACAATGGAATATTTTAGGTCTTCACTATAAATTGTATATTTATTAATGTCGTGTACAATAAATAATACGATATCTGATTTATTTATTTATACAATTAATGATTTAAAGAAAAATATATAATCAGGTTCACTCGTTGCTTGCGTAGTTCAATCCAGTGTAGTTAGTTTTTCTTTCAGTTAAATATTTTATTTTAACATAATACAAATAACTTCCGTTTCTTTAACTTTTGCGTATTTGAGTTTCTATTAAAAGAGGTTTAATTCATAATTTATCATAAACACTAGATTTAGTTCAGGTATCTCGCGGCAACAGTGTTTTTTTTCGGATGTAGGGTACCCTATCTTTTTCCTGTATAAATAGGTAGAACATATAGAGTTGTTTGGTTTCCAATGTTTACCGCCTATTTAGCCGTCAAGATAGCTCGTTGAATAATTTTCCTCTTTCTTAGTCAGCTTTGGTTACAAAACGTTACCTACGTTACAAATTCTTTATTAATATATTACGTTACCGAGGCGAATTTAATAACGGTGATATATTATTGCGGAAAATGTTTTTACCGCATATTATACTGTTGTTTCTTTGCTATGTTTCTTTAATGGCGACCGAAGTCGTATATCATATGAAAGCGCTTCCCCCTTTCATACATATAACAGTGGAATCTCAATGGCCTGTAATTTATCCACTTATCTAACATCTAATTTTCAAAATCTCTGCTCTAACCATGCCAGAAATCTCCGCTCTTCTAATAATCTTCTTCTTTGTCCTTCTCATAATTCCAATAACACTTTATAAGTGTCTCTATCATTTATGTATTTGTATTTATATATGTATGTATATACGTATGTACATATATTTTTAACATAATATGTATATGTATACCTAGTACATTGATGTAGGCTTATTTATGTAATACATTTTTTAATTCCATTATTTCACGACTAATAAATATACACCTGCCACATACAGTTCTGCATCACCCAAAGGTTGACTGGAAGAAAATGCCTACGGCATTAAGTCCGCCTTTTGCAATGTTTTTTGCAGGAAGTATTAATAAATAAAATAAAATAAAAATAATTTATGTATTATATTTTTATGAAATATTCCCTACACAGCAAAGAATACGTGCTATTAGTCCCTTGATCCACGCATATGTACATTCTTCCTCTGCATCGCGGCACGCTCAAATACCGGTATACATTCTCGGAATAGCATGTTGTATTTTAGACTATAAAAGGAGTGTGTTGTGGTAGAACGGTAACGTACGCACACCGGTGTGTAGTGTCGCAACTTTATGATAGATTGTTACCATGTGTTTGCGACCTACTTAACGTCGGTTCTAAAATAACCGGTACGTTAAGGCCAGGATAAATTGTTTAATAAATGTTCGCTTAATTAATCGAACGACGCAGTTCAGTATCACACTATGCACTTCAAAGGACAAACCTGATTTATTAACCTTTTAATATTTTTTATTTTAGTTCATAAATCGTTAATCTATTATTAGTTTGTGTTTGCATGCGACGCTTCTTTTTACCCGTCATTAATGGTTCGTGAATAACTGTTGGGTAAAAGTGTAAAACTAACGAACTATACTGAAGATTAAGCCCACAACAGAAGCTAAATATTTTATATCTACGAAGAGTTAACCATGAGTTAGGTAAACATGCTCATTAAAAAATATCTTATTATTAGTTACTAGCTTTTGCATTAATTAATATATTTTGTCAGTTTGTTGTTTGGCGCCGACTCAAAATAAGTTTATATAAAATTTGATAGTTTATGTAAATAAGCTCAATACTTAAGACTTCAGGTTTATTTATTTTTTGCTTTTTAGTTCTTTTCGTCGGTTTAATTTTTTGTTAAAAAGATTTTTATTTTATGGTTTTTTTCATCATCAGCTCAGCTACATGATGTGATGATTTCTAAACGCAATACCTGATAAAGTAATGAAAAGTAAACAGAAACACTATTCGTTCCTACAGTTTTCGAGGGTTTCTCTCAATTTTTTCAGGATCCCATCATCAGATCCTGACTTCCTTGACATGGGACCACCCTTGAGGTATACCCTATCTAACAAAAAATAATCAAAATCGGTTCATAAATAACGGAGTGAGGGCTGAACAGAAAAAAAAAATATTATACGGTCGAATTGAGAACCTCCTTTTTTTTCGTCGGTTAAAAACAGTTCAGTAATCTACGAAACCATAATAAAATGAGGATGCTCAATTAAGAATGATCTTGGATTAAATCCGTAGGGTTTCACGTCGACCTTGTGTGAGTTATGGAAGAGCATAGGCGCGACCAAAAATTTAGTTGTCAGTATTATCTAAATCCCTGTTTTTTTGGCATGATATTGCTATATATTTGGTAATCAGCTGTGGTAGATATATAGATAGAAACGGGTTCCAAAATGTTTAGATGAGTTCAAAAGTTTTCAACACTAGGGTGTCCTTCGGGGTATTTTTTCAGAATATGCAAATTGAATTGAAATATATATATAATTATACTTACCTATGTAATAGACATATCATGTTCATGTAAATCGCGACCGGACACAACTATAAAATACCTTTTGTTTATCCAGTGGTGAATCTGATTACGACTGGAC
This sequence comes from Callimorpha dominula, assembly GCA_949752705.1. Classification (NCBI taxonomy): domain Eukaryota; kingdom Metazoa; phylum Arthropoda; class Insecta; order Lepidoptera; family Erebidae; genus Callimorpha; species Callimorpha dominula. The sequence goes on from OX457005.1 coordinate 8,525,497, forward strand.
TCCCGATCGTGAATTCGATCAAACGTAACATAAACAAAAAACATCGCACCTTTCAACACTACCACGAGTAATATTCCCTATTTACATCTAATGTGTTTACAAGTTCCTATGGGTTTGAAATTGTATCTTCGTACTTGTTTACCTTACATTATGTCCACAAAACACTTATATTATGTTTTTTTTTTCGAACCTTGGGCAATACATAGAAACATGAAACATCGTTTGGCTGTTATCAATAATCTCTATCTTTTTTATCATATTTTCTGTGTTTTGGCGACAGCGTTGGTTAATCATTGAATTGTCTCTGGCACAGTAATATGATTCATGACGTTTGCCCACCAAATATCGTACGTGACTTATTTTCCTAGAGGATACGATGCCAGTGCCAAGGCCATCACGTATACGTGACTAAACGACTTATGAATTAAACATGAGTAAGTCGCACTGTTCTTTTTTGATGTGACCATACTACTGTCAGTCCCATGATTGTCGGGACATAGTCTTTCAGTCTTAGAGTTTATCTGCTCGAAGTAGCTTAGGTGGCAGCCTTGGCAAGTGGCCAATCGTTGCTCTCTCTATCGATTCTTGAGATAAGTACGCCATGCGCTTTGGAACTGATCTATCTACTGTACCTATATGAAGCTGTTAATACACTCCATGACTTAATACAGGCTAGATGATAAAATCTGTTCCCTAATACAAACATTTAAATTATAAAACTATAACGCAAAATACTTTTGTTCGAATTTGTTTTTTGTTTTTTCAAAATGTTTATTAATAGTACTCATGCCAACCTGTTTAGTGTTTAAGAAACGTTGTTGATCATTGTTTAGACGTTAATTGTAAAATTTTATGATCTGATCAGCGGCTATTTTACTGCATAATAAACCACGAGTGTGTAAAGTAAGAATTACCAGACAGTGTTGGAAACATTAGAAAGTAGGTTAGCTACGTTTTTGATCAAACGTCTGTTTTCGTCTAAAATGTATGCTTTATCTGGTCAATTTCACAAGTATTGCTATGTTCCATTGTCCATGCAGAGCAATTATCAGTAGTGTAAGCGGAAAGCCCATTTTTAAAGAGACCTACACAGTTCATTATAATATTGCTTTATTAACTTAGTATGAATGATGATTAATTGCGACTAGCATTTAGGTAATTATCATTCATATTAAGTTAAAGTTCCTATCCTGAGTTAAAAAGAAATTTAGAGGTTATAATTAACTAAAATGTAGCTAGTACTGAAACAAAGTAAGAATTTAAAGGGTTAATTTCGATTTAGTCCTATTTACTTATATTTAATATATGAAAAATTTGACAGCTTTCTATGTATCCTTAAAATGTTTAATGTCCATATTTTATTCTATTATTTACTAGCGTTTCAGCAGCATACGCTCGTAATAATATGTACATAGAATGTTTTCCTCTCTTGTTTGTCTAACTTTACAACTTGCAACAGGATGCTTTCAAAATAATATACCTAACGTATTTTAAATAAAACGTGTAAAGTCTCAATAACAACTCTACATTGTATCTGGGTTAACGGGATATGCCTGGAATAATTATTCCAGGCGTATCGTAAACCGAAATAATACTAATATAGTATTATTATTTCGGTTTCGCCCTCGGGTCACGTCGCATCTTGATAAAGCTTTGCGCCCATAACCTATGGGGTTTCTCAAAATACACCTGAATGTATTTCACATGAGTACAAAGTAGCTGTCAATATCCCTAATCGGAGTTATTATTCGAGTATCAATACTCGTCTAGAAATACTATTCTCCACTGACAAATTTAAGAAGCTCTGTATATCTTTTATTCGTGAGTTATAATATAACTTATAATTGTTTAGATGAAAATGCTATGGTAAGATAAATAATGAATTACTTTTTTATAATATTTACGCATTTTAATATTTCAAAGATCGAAGAAGGGCAGCCTAATTTCTAAAATAGCGGTGAATGTGTGATGAAACACTTATATAATTACCTAATTTGTGGATTACATCGTTGTATTTCCCTAAATTGATAGGCCAAACTTGCCTTGAAACGATATAACAAGTACTTCGTGCAGCTCATACTGATTAGTAATCAGTATTACACTGAATGGACATAGTGTAATACAGGCTTGCCATCACTTAAATTACCGACGCCGGACTAAACCTTAAAAAACCCCGGACACATGTGTGATCGCGATTTTTTCCCAGACAGCCAGACAGATTTTTTTATTAATTTAAACTTTTTTTTTAGCTAGTTAGGTAGTTTTTTTCTAACAATTATAATTTCCCTTGACATAGTGTCCTGAGTTAGAGGTTTTACCCGGATACCTTTTTAAAACCTCGTCCGGACGCTCTCCGGACACCTTTCTAAACTAGGATAAATCCGGGGAAACCCGGACAGATGGCAGCCCACAGCGTAATCATTATCAGTGAATACCAGTGGCGTAACAATAGGGTGGCAGAGCGGGCAAAATGCCACAGGCCCCGGCCACTAAAGGCCCTAAAGACAGGAAGTACAAATTACAAAATGTATTAAAAATATTAATTTTGTATTTAATCAATATTAGTTATCTAATTTAATAAAAAACTACACGAGTAAAAATAACGGCAAAGTGCGAGTCAGACTCACTTACATCCGACGAATTAGACACGGGCCTCAGATGGTGTAGTTACGCTACTGGTGAATACAAATTTATAACGTGCACTGTTTAAAACTACATGTGCCCCAGTGTTTCACCTGTCTTAAAATTGTATTTTTACTACGCCGCTCCTAAAGATCGTAGCGTGATATAGAATGAACTGAGATTAAAAATAAACTTTTAACCTTTATACCCGAAGTTTATACTTAGAACACTAAACATATGTTGCAAAAACCTTTTAAACCGGTTTCATTTGCTTACATTAGCGTTTGGAATAAAACTAGTTAATGCGCTTGAGTTTATACAGCGCAGCGTTGCAAGAATTGGTATTTATTTGAAGCACCTGCGTCATTCAAAGCTTAACTGCAGAAATATATATCATGTCATTTATATAAAAGCAAATTGTCATCCTAAGATAGAAGAAAATTAAAACTGTTGGTGAGCAGACGTTATTAATTTTTCAATTAATATTTTATAATCATTGTTTTTTGTTGCCCATATAAGGCGTACAAAAATTAAGTGTTGTAAAGGTAATAATGTAATGTCACAAGATAAATATTTTTAACATTTGTCCATTTTTCGTCTTCAGGAAAGGGAAAACCATTTTATAATTTTCTTACAAGCAATTCTTTAATGGAGACATCCACCCAAAAGAAGATTAGAAAAGAAATACATTTGTTGTTGTGTTCTTTTTGGCTAATTAGAGTTATGTTTGTAGACATAGTAGGTACGTACAGACGGCTAATGTTATATAGAACTATTAAAAAAGCTTTTTACTTCTTTCGCTTAGTGTAACGTCTCCGCTTACCATCACATCGATCCTAATTCACCGCATTAGGTAGTAGAATAAATGATAGTTTACAAAAATAAAAAATACGCTTTAATTTCAAACCGAATATAAAAGTAACAAAAAACTTACCTAAACTTATCCACCTCCGGGCTCCATCACCAGACCATCTTTACTAACCCCAGTTTGTTGGGACTCGTCAAGACGAACCGTATGAGCCTAATTTTAGGTTTAGTAGTATTGTACCCACTGAAGATTAACGAGGAGTGTTGGCGTCAGGCATTCGGCCGGCCAGAAAAAAAAACAATTAGCCAAAACCCTTTTGCAATATGACAAATATAATAAGTAACGAATGGAAGAATAAAACATATTGCACCGACCCCAAATAAAATTAGGACAAGGGTAGGCAGGTTATGTACCCACTGAAGAGTTCCACTATCTATTTCCTGGGTCCGATAACAGGTCAGGTCCAAAATGCTAAATACAAAGTTTTATTTCGATACGATAAATTAAAAGTAGATTAAAATTAACTTCCAAGATTTGTTTACGTTGTTAGTCAGTTACAAGTAGGCCTGCCATCACTTAAATTGCCGACGCCGGAGAAAATCTTCATAAATCCCGGACACATGGGTGCAACTCTGTGATCTCATGGGTGAGATTCTTTCCCGGACACCTTGAAAACGCCGATTCTATTAATTTTTTTTATTAATTTATCATCTAACAATAATATTTCCCCCCTGGGGTACTCTATGTACCTGGACACTTTTTAAAAACCCCGCCCAGACGCTCTCCGGACTGGGTAACCTAGGACAAATCCAGGGAAACCCGGATATACATAAGTAATATTTTTAAATGAAAGCTAATTTTTTATTTTACTCTACAATGTAGACATTCAAAGTTCTTAATGCGACATATTTTTGGAGATAAAATAAAAAAAATCACGAAATCTACCTCTGCGGGCCTGCTGCGGGCCCGGTTTTTTAGTTTTGTTCAGCTACCAGGTTGAGTAATTTTAAATGGAGGTTCTGTAGTTATGAATAGTCTAAACACCTGTTTAGTGATATGCCACTCAATATTTAAGGTAAAAGGTAAGTTAGGTAAGGTTAGGTTGCTTGTTATCCACGGAGGCGGAGGTAGGGGCGGCTGTTCTACGGATCGGTTAAAGAACACCGCCCCCGGGCCAGACGGGATCCCTGCCCGAGTGTTGGCCCTGGCCGTCGACCACATGTCCGACCGCCTCGGGGAGGTGTTCGACGCTAGCTTGGCGTCCGGACGCTTCCCTGACTGCTGGAAGAGCGGGAAGCTGGTACTTTTAAGGAAGCCGGGACGGCCTACCGACTCGGTCGCGGCCTACAGGCCCATCATGTTGCTGGATGAGGCTTATAAATTGTTTGAGAGGGTCCTCTCTGCCCGCATCGTCCGGCACCTTCGCGGGGTCGGCCCCGATTTGTCGGACGCCCAATTCGGTTTTCGGGCGGGGCGTTCGACGGTCGGTGCTGTGTTGCGCCTGAGGGCCGTGACCGAAGAGGTAGTGAGCTGTGGCGGCGTGCTGTTGGCGGTGTCGTTGGACATCGCCAACGCGTTCAATAGTCTGCCATTCAGCTGCATCAGGGAAGCACTCCATTATCACGGAGTGCCGGGGTACCTGAGGCGGCTAGTGGCAGACTATTTAGAGGAGCGTACCGTCATGTACGAGGACCGAGACGGAGTTTTGAGTCGTCGGCCCATGTCGTGCGGTGTTCCGCAGGGGTCTGTCCTTGGACCACTCCTGTGGAACATGGGGGTACGACTGGGCCCTTCGAGGCGACTTCCCCCCCGGGCTCGGCGTAATCTGTTACGCCGATGACACGTTGGTTACAGCCCGGGGGATGAACTTTCAGGAGGCGGCGTGCCTGGCCACCAGGGGAGTCTCTCTGGTGGTCGGGCGCATCGTGGCGCTGGGTTTGCGGGTGGCCCTGGATAAGACGGAGGCCCTTTTATTCCATGGGCCCCGTCGTGGTCCACCCCCTGGCGCCTCTATCGAGGTCAACTCGGTCCTCGTACCGGTTCAGGCCCACATTAAATATCTGGTGGCGCTTCGACAAGCACTTCCAACAGCTTGCTTGGGCGACTCTTGCCCAATTTAGGCGGACCCAGCGTCGCTACGAGGCGGCTATACACGGGGGTTGTCCGGTCAATGGAACTTTACGGTGCACCGGTGTGGGTGGGGCTCTGACCGCCCAGAATAGGGCACGCCTCTGGCGCCCTCAGAGGGTTATGGCGGTTAGAGCCATACGTGGATACCGCACCGTGTCGACGGAGGCGGCGTGCGCGTTGGCCGGGACTCCCCCGTGGGATTTGGAGGCGGAAGTGCTCGCCGAAGTATATCGGCGAACGGCTGAGTTCTGGGCGGGAGGCGGCAGTCGGCCCCCGCCCGAAGAGGTACGCGAATGGCGTGAGGCCGCTCGCCGAGCCACCATGGCTCGTTGGTCGTCCCGGCTGGGGGCTCCACGTGCTGGCTTTGTCGCCGTGGAGGCGCTCCAGCCGGTCATCGTCGAGTAGGCAGGGCGGCAGCACGGGACCCTTTCCTTCCGACTGACGCAGGTTCTTTCCGGGCACGGCTGCTTCGGGAAGTACCTGCACTCGGTCGCTAGGAGGGAACTGAGTCCCGCCTGTCACCACTGCGACTGCAGTGAGGACTCGGCTCAGCACACGCTGGCGGTTTGCTCCGCCTGGGCGACGCAGCGTCAGGCCCTAACTGCAGTCATCGGAGGGGATCTCTCGCTACCGGCCGTCATACGCTCCATGGCCGGTAGCGACAGGAATTTTACCGCGGTTGCGACCTTCTGTGAGGACGTCATCTCGCAGAAGGAGGCGGCGGAAAGGGTCCGGGAGGACGATCTCCACTCGGACCTAATTTGCCGCCGGCGAACCGGGCGGCGGAGCTTACCAGCGCCTCATGCCGCCCTGAGTGTGGCCGCGGGTGGACGGGACGGGTTTTCCTCTCCACCCGCTATAGTAGCCCCCCGCGAGGAGGCGGCGTCCGCGTGTGCCTGGACGTCGCCTAATTGAGAGATCTTTATCCAGAGGTGGGGCCCGCGCTTTTGCGGGCAGGCGCTAGGAGGGTTCCGGATGTCTTAATAAAAGCTGTTCCCGGATCCCTCCTATTTAAGGCGCAGTACTGCACACCGTGTGGTTTTAGTCGGTTCCATTCCGACACACCGCCCCACCGAAAACCCCGGTGGGGTGACGGCCCGAGGGGGTTTCCACACGCACAAAAAAAAAAACAAAAAAGGTTGCTTGTTATCGCAATACGATTAGCTTACTCTTCAGATACCAAGGTTGTTATATATATTGATAGTACAAGGTTATAATTTTGCAGTAAACAACGGTACCTAGAAGACCGTAGAAATATTCATTGTATGTAGCCGAACAATTTCTTTTATATTATTGAGTTTCTAAACAATGATCGATCGCCTCTGCCAAATACCTATAACTGCTTGTAAGGCCAGAGGTGACTAGATGCCAACCACATCCTCATCCGTAGAAGCTCTATCCATGTTAGATACTCACCATTAGAAACACAACACTATATATTGTTACGATGCGGTTTTCTGTAAGATAGTGATACATTAATAAAATTGTCAGACGGCTCTTAAATTTGAAGGGGGTCTCTCTTATGCATGTATCATAATAATCAGTTTAGCTCAGTTATAAGTAGGAGTTCCTTTTAAGTGATACCTATCGGTGAACTATAAATGTCATTCATTTTTGACAAAATTAATTAGGACACGACCCTGTGTCCACACAGGGTCATGTCCTAATTTATTATCTTTTTTATTTTTTTATTATTATTTTATATCCCCCTGTATATTTTACGTACAAACCCAATTATTAATTAAGCAGACAAATAAAATGTCATAAAATAAGCTACTGCATTTACACAACAGATACAAAAATGTTGACTGTACAAAGCTTTTTTAATTTTTAAGATTTAAAGTAGGAATGTGTTCTTACTTTAAATATTTGAGTAAAAAGTGTAGGGGTTATGGGTACTCTTTATCAAAAATCCACAAAAATCACTAGAGAGTGGTAATGGTTGATTTTGATTGGGTAAACTGTCGTTTTATGAATTAGGTGAACATACTAGTAACGCAGCAAGTTTAAAATAAAACTTATCCTATGAGTTACCTAAGACAGTAATACAGCGTCTTTAGCTGCTTAGACTAAGGTCGTAAAACGGTTTATGAGAATTGGTAAGTTTCCCCTAACTGATATATCCCAACGATAAATTCTTTTATTAGGACTTAATCCTTGAAAGTTACAATAAGGTATATTTTTTTTGTTTCGAAACGTCGGGCAATTCAGAGGTATGTTGATCGCGTTAATTCCCGTTTAAATACATAATTATAATAAGGCAATTCTCTAAATCTTTTAGGTATCCGAGTTTACAACTCGGATACCTAAAAGATTAAGAAGAAGAAAGCATATCTATGAACATGATTGGAACAATTTGATCGTAAGATCAATTACGATCAAATTGTTCCAATCATGGTATGGTATGCTGTTGATAGCTTAGCTATGTATCTTCTAAATTTCAAACTGGTAAACAAAGAGTTAGCATGTTGAAATAGTTTTCAATAGATGTCATAACGTACATACCCACCTCCGGTTTAGGTGTATTATGTACGTGCCTGGTGGTCGTGCGTTAAAGGAACACAAATAAAAACAAGTATCTCACCATAACTTTTTTATTGGTTAGATACTTATTCCTTAAATTATATAAGCGTTAAAAACAGGGTGCAATAAAAAAAAATATACATCCTCCATACAGAAGTTTATCGAGATAACAACATAATATGTAAAATGCATCAATATGTTTTCCTAATCCTAATAAAGAGTATAACGTCTATTTTGGTGAATACAGTTGCATACCAATATTGTGTTATTTATATAATAATATAAAGCTACACTGGGCAACATAAGCGGTAATAGAAAACATAACATTAATGAATATATGGTTAAAAAAGAAGGTACCTAATAATACCTTATAATAAATAAGCAGCTTTTATGACACACATTCATTCTTAAAATGTATACACCCAAGTGGCGACCAATTCTCATGGAGACTAAAATTTCTAGTGTCTCATTTAAAAGTCTCATTTATCTCATTCTATGGTTAAAAATTAGAAATTGAGTGGTGGCACTCTAATGTAAAACTAAAACCCACGTTCCTCCCATTATTATTTTGCCTGCACATATTTTTATGTACACATTATGTTGATAAAGTCCACGGTATTACTTTAGTCGTTATATATTCATGTTCACAAGTGTTCTTGTATGGCAGGTCGAGTCGATATTAGTCCATGAAAATCGTCAGCTGCTCATTTGAGGGCAGTTTTCCACCTTCGATCCAACTTGCATATTTTAATAGAAGTTTACCGGTATGATACAGAATGCGTTCATAAGGTGTTGTTTCACTTACTATCTGCAGACGGTAGGTATGACGTACGGTACGTAAAAAGAATCTAGTTATTTTTCATGAAACCTTCTGTTTTATATTCATCGTTAGCAGTGTTAAACGAATTTTGCTACTGTCCTATCGACAGCTGCTACAACAACAACGCGGTTGGTCGTAAATTGAAGTCGTTCGAAAATTCAAAGTCAACTTCAGACGTATTCCGTATATATTTTTTATACATATACGCGACACATGTACGACAAGTCGTACTAGTTTTCACGAATCGAAAGATTTTAATACTAATGTTGGTAAGGTAATAAATACTTAGAATCAATTTCATTTAGCAGTAAAAAAAAATTACATTTCCATTCCGTACGTAGTCTGTTTTGAAAGTTTGCTAGTTGCCTGATGAAGGTACAGGACACTTAAGAAACTCTCATCACGCTCTCTGTACAGGGCATATTTGGGTGTCTCAATATGTTCTATTCCTAATATTTTGTAATTATAACAATGGGTTTTAAACACAAACCTATCTGCAGTTCACGAGTACACTACGGCTGCAACATCGTAAGTTATAGACATTCGACTTTATAATATTTAGATTAGCAGCCGGTCATCCTTAACAATATCGCATGCTTATTTCCAATGGTAAAATATTGTTTTAAAATGTCATGTCATGTTGGTACTTAAAATAATAATCGTTTATTCATCCGTAGTCTCAAAATGAATGCGGTATTGGAGGAACTTCCTTGTAGTACCTGGAAAATAAACGATAGTTATGTTAAACATAAAATATTACAATAACTAAGGCGAATAAAATGGTTTAATATCTCACCTTACAAATCCACCGAGGGGCGAAAACGCTTTGTCGTTCAATGGCATAAGAATTGGCGACGCTCGAAGACCTTGCGGTAACTTGATGAAGTACTTCACGCTACTTGGAATTAAAACTCCTACAAAACCAGAATGTTATCAAACAGAAAGTTTACTTGAAACAAATTTAACAAGCATAAATGTACGGATATTATCAGGCATTAATGCGAAGGTTTCGGGTATAATCAGTATGTACATACATATACATACACCTTTAGACTTAGCTATAATATTAAATGAGCTTACCTTTAGAATTATATCGATATCTACGTAGCAATGATTGCATTGATGGATTTTGAACGCTGGATAACACTACAATTGCACATGGCTGTGAATTAAGAGAAAAATGATATGATTAGTACAATTATCACAGGTGTTGTCGAATATTTTTGTTAATTTACTTTTAATATTTAATGATTTGTCCTACCTTCTTAGATCGCGGTTGCTTTTCGTTATCGCTGTCATAGTCCTCGTCTCGCTCATCGTAACTTTTAAGGCCAATCACTTTTTCGTGCTCGCTGCTGTCCATAGAGTGTGAATCCATACGGGCTGGAGACTTGGCATCCATGTTTGAGAGCCCGGTCATATAACTATACGGCAGCATTTTCTAAAAATAATATCTAAACCTCACAAATTTTTTCTAGACGAAAACAAATACGACAGTAACACATGTTTGTAGTTCCTTACATTTTCGATTATGTGTATTTTATAAAGTACAAGGAGTATAATACCAATTAACTTCATGACGAGTGCACTTTCTTTTTGCAAATGAAGCGATCAGCAAACCACGATTTGACTTTATTATAGTTTATAAACAAATCTACTCGTTTCTTTGAATTCGAGTAGGGCTGGTCAAATATCAGATTATGCTTTGAAAATATGTTTTAAATAAACCAGTAATAACATCTACTCATTCGTTCAATGCGATTTAAAATTTTAGGATTAGTCGAATTAGGAAAGACTGAGGAACAAGTTAATAGAAATCCTACTATGGAATACAATTGCAACGTAAGTTTTCAGTAGAAAATATAGTTTTATTGCTTAGCTCTGTGTGTGACGTGAATGTGGCGACGTGTGATTGTGTAGTTCCCACAATGATGACGATACTGCTTTGTGAAGGCTAAGGCCTTGGAGTTCTGGAAAACCTTTTTTTAGTGTCTTGAGTTTTTATTTGAAATTGGGTAACATTTAATACTTTCTTTTCATCGACTACTTCCATGAAAATTTCAAGGTACTGCAAATGAGAAAAAGAAAATGAAAAAATAAATTACTTTTTTAAGCCATCTGGTCTAGGACTGAGACGTTAAGGTCATTAAGTCCGAACACTCATTTTGTTTATAAATAAAGAGCTGGCTAAGTGAGTGAATACCATCCACTGGTGTTATTATAAATCTGTTTCAAGTTTAATTTTCTCCTAACTTGAATTTACAAAATCGATTTTTGACTGATTTTTTATACCAATACTCCTTCCTCTGCGTGCCGGTGCTAAAGTTACATAAAATCATTGGGTCACTATCCTTAAATTCGGCCGACGCGACGCCGACGGGCCAAGCTCGCAGCTATGCACAGCTTTAGAGTAAACTACACCATACGACACATTTTGTTGCTCAGATAATTAGCAGATTCTGGCGGCTCTGGGATCTTGCTCTATAACTATTGTAAACAAATGTCACAAGTCAATTTTACCCTTCTTATTTCCGTATCGAAGCGAAGGTGTATAGCAATACTATAATTTGACATTATAGATCTGATTTGAAGATGAAGGCAGAGATGGATAGTGGAACAGTTCAGTGGCTTCTAGAAAACCCCTCCAGCTTCTAATATGATTAGTTTGGACAAGTCCAATAGATTGGGCTTTGTAACGATGGTCTGACGATGAAGCGAAGAGGAGAATAGAGGAATTCTTTTTTAGTTTAGCGCCATTAAAGCGTGTTTTTTTTTTAAGTTTTACTAACTACAATTTTGAAGTGAAAACTTCTTTAGACATGTTTGTGCACTTTTGCTATGGGGAAAAGCACTGAACTTGTGACCGTCACCCTAATAATACATATATAGATCCACTGGAGGGCGCTAATCTAAACATTGAGTTCTGTCAGTATTAAGTTCGTCGTTTCGTTTAAGTTTGTACTTCTGTCGGCAGTCCCATGACTGCCTATATTTTTTTTTGTATTTATATTATATTATTGTCAATAGATATTACCTACATAGTTGGTTCATTACCTACATCTTTAAAGATTTCGTTTTTTTATATGTATAGTAGAGTCCACTTTGGTAAGGAACCTATTTAAGGTGTCTTTATAGTGGCTAGGTTTCGAAGCGTGGACCTCTCCATTGTGAGAACAATACCTCAGTTATTTGCATATAGCTGTAGTTCCTTTTCTGGTGCAAGAAGCTCATGACAATGTCAGTGTTGTCAATGTTTAACATGTAAAGTGCTCTCCGTCGACAAACCCGGAAAGTATCGCTGGTATAAATTTTATTTATATTGCATTTTATTTTCTTCCTACTCAACAAACATATGCTCTTTACTGTAGGCACACAAATACATCAACATTAACCTTACGTCACGTCAATAATCTTTAAAACCATTGTCGTGTACCTGGATTTAGATTTTTTCTTAGCTATTGTTATTCACTATATTTTTAATGACTGACTTCATAATATAAACAGACGTATGAGCTCTGCTTAGCTGAATATTGACGATGTTTTGGTAAACTACTACGTAGATTATGTTTTGGTTCCTGGTAATCGTAAATAAAGCAGATTACACGTGAAATAACATCGACAGACAGGCGGGCGCCTGTATCGTTCACTGTTTGTTTTTGCTCAGCCAACACTAGCTTAATAATAATATCTTGTGATAGTACTATTCAAAACAGCCCGTTAAAGCGGTGCTCGAACACAAGATCGTAGAGTGCTTACCTCAGTCTAGGAAGTACGATAAAATTAAAGCTTATTTAAATTTCTTTTATTTCTTATTTACCTAATATCTGTTTACCATTGTTTTATATTCCGGTTTCATGATCGCCATAACCACAAAATTGTTATCTTTTATGTTTCTATAGTAAAACCATTTGAGATGAAACGGATATCCGGTTACTAACCGGTATCCGAACTAATTTACTATCCGGCTGGATACCGGAAAGTGAGCAAGTATCTGGCTGGATACCGGAAAGTTAATAGTACGTTTAGTGCATTGCAGACAAGTTATGGTATACGCATATTATGAATATTAATTTCTATTAAATAATTTTCACTTTATTGAAAATCGTATGGTGTTTAGTAGTTCAATAAGTTCCTAATGAATATTTTTATGATAACATAATATGTGGATAACGCTATTTAATATAAATTTTACATTATCTTAAATTAATTGTTATTCTATGATAGTGAGCAGACCATAGAGCAAATTGTTTGTAGAGAGAACAAGTGTGTTTGGTTATGCAACTGCAAATATCTTAAAGCAAAGCATCCTGGCACGATAAATCATAAAAGTAAACAACTAAGTATTAAAGTAACTTAAAAAAAAAAAGATAAATAAATTAACAAATAAATCTTAACTGGTACTGAAGAACTCTTCGGAAGATCTTTTTAAAAATTCCAATAAAATCGCCAGTCAAATTCTTTCAGATTCTAATTAAAATCTTCATTTAGTTTGTCTAAATAATGTTGGGTGGATTAGAAAAAATACTTTCTCATTCAGCTGACAAAGACGCCTTTTTGCTCAGTTTCATCTTTATAATTTTTTTAAGGCACACTTCTTACATGGCATTACTTCTTACATGAAGGACAGGCATTTGATAACTATCGGTATACTGTATACAGAAATCCGGTATCCGGCCAAACATCTATCCGTTTCATCTCTAAAAAATACTCAATACCACTATAGTCAACAATATTTTTTATACTGTCTAGAGTACAAATAGGATACTAATTTTATTACAGAACAAAGTCACCACAAATTGTTCCTGTATTTTTGAATATCACAAGATGCTGGTAGTTATTGATCTATGACAATACTAAAACTTTTCAGGGTGATGAACCTACGTAAGTAAATATCTCTTTCATTTTTGTCGATCCTTATCAGTCCTTAAGAGGCAATGGTGCCGATTCTATTGTACACTCGACTAAACTAAAACCTGACTTAATTTCTTCATATGAAATCAACCTAGTGTTCTTCGTAATAAGGTCTATTTGTTACTAGCATCTATTTCTCAGCGCCGCTAAATTTCACTAAAACCTGTCAACGTTTACTCAACTTTATTTCCACGAAGCGAGAGTCTCCATTTATTCAAACGCTGTATAATTGCCGTATAAAAACTTGTTCAAAACGAACACGGATGACGTGTTTTTAATCTACACCTACGAAGACGCTTACTAAAAACACAGAGCAAAAGAAATGGCATTCAACGGATAGCGGCTCTCGCTACGTGGTATTAAAGTTTATTTAAGCGTATCAGACTTTAGTCGACAAATAAATTGCTTATTTCGATAGCGACATATGTTACCTACTTGTTTCAATTTGAAATAAGACCTTGTTTTGAAGTGTACAAGGTTTACATCTTATATGAAGAAAATTTAGTGAATTTTAATTTAGCAAGTGAAGTAACAGAATTGGGACCAATAGCTCACTTTTCTTTTGATTCTTCATGATTGAAATGTCAAAATTAACACTGGCAAAATAATGTTCGACTAAAAGTTTCCGCATTGAATTCGTTTTCTGGAAGTCTACTTTTGCAACTTTTAAAACCATATTTTTTTTTTTAATAATTACCTGAATAGTAAATGTATGTAGAATAGGATTACGTAATAGTATTTATTAAAAGGAATCCATAATATGTATGAGAATGGGAATGCAAATGTTACCTTCTTAGGTGTTCACTTAGGTCTTCACGTCTGTCCCAAATTAACCGGTAATAGCCGAGTTGCACAAATGTAAGTAAATAATAGTACTTATACATATTACATACGGCTTGTGACTGTGACCTCGAACCTTCAGGATGTTTCGAAATGAGGAATGTGTCCTTGAATGTAATGCCTACTCGTGAAATTTTGTTTGTGTCCCGGTTCCTGCTGTCTCGCTCTCTCTTAGCTCAATCAGAAATCTTCCCAGAGGTTTGGTCGTATTCGTGTGAAATAATTGTTTTAGATGCTGAAGATTCTGCTAATAGCTAGAAATATATTTGTTCCTTTCATAAATCATTCCATAATAACTGGTTGATTTATCATTTGCTTATAACCGTCTCTTCTGTTTCCTCACTGTTTTCCCTTTATGAGGCATTTAATACGAAAATTATGTCGTCAGCTGCCACTATGATATTGTTCCTGACGGATGTTTTCATTACCATGATTAACTCTTGTCCTTGAATAAATGAGTGAAAATGATGGAGATTTCCATTGCATTATAAATTAATATTGAAATATAGAATTATATCTACGTGTACTAGTTCTGAGTACATTAAAAGTGTGCGCTTATGAATTGCAAAATGTAGTTATGTGTTATATTATTTGTGACATACGTTTTGCATTCATTGGTGCCGTGCGATGTTTGGTAATTACTGGATTTTCTGGTTAATATTTTATACTCTACGTATACGGTATACGTACCTACCATAGAGTGCTAAGTAGCAAAAACCAGTATCCGCTGATTACATTATAATGAATGTAATCAGCGAATACTGGTTTTTTTTGCATGAAGTTATTATTGTCCACAAAATAATTTTGCACGTCACGATTGTTTGAACAAATGTGGTTGTATCTGAAGCCACAGCAGTGCAACCGGCAAGTCGAGCAAAAAAAAAAAAACAAATTCACAGAATTCGTCCTTTTCACGAAGCCGTTGAAAACGTTTTCGATCTCCCTATAACTTCGTTGTGGATAAAGTAAGAAGTCTGAATTTCCAGTAATGTCATTTAATTTGAAACTGTAATTTAAATACTATTGCAAGTCAAAGTTTCTCAATTTTCACCGACTCACTCTCTCACCGATCATCATCAATTCTAAGGTACTTCTAGCAGACCCACTAGCAAATTTTAAAAAGAGTTAGTGTTTAGCCTATAAAACAAGAAAAACTTAAACACAGCAATTTCAGTCCCGTTTTCTGGATATATAAACTGTTTATTAACTTTGTAATCTTTTATAATTGATTATAATTACAAAGTAAATTTTGTAGTTCATCCAATTTTTCTTTACACTACCAAAATAGACACGTAGGTAACTAGTAGGTATAGGTTGGTACAGTAAGATGTTTCTTTTAATATACTTTCCTACAAAAAGAAGTTAGATCCCTTAAAAACAAAAAGTAAATAAAATCCAGCAGTTTTTGGAAAATTAGGGGTAAGCTTGTTGTTTGCATGAAATTTTGTATGTGGTTCTAAACTGACGATGGTGAGGTCACTATAAAATGTTTTTATTAAACTATTAAGTTAACAATTAGTTCTCACCACTTTTTGCGGTAGAAAAACAGCGTTGCGAGACTTGCATTTTTTGTATGTTATGTTTTTGATGGGATATTATTGTACTTTACAGACAGTACGGTCGTGTTGCTTATGGAGATCAGGTTTCTGCCGTTATAGTGAAAGTGTTTCGTGAAGATATCTTGTTTATAGTGTATCCATTCGATATACCTTGCTGTGCGAAGTATGTTGTGGTAAAACATTATTTAATATTAAATCGAAAACTTGGTTTTTCCGAGTCCTAATTATCATCGTGTTTTGACGAGGACTAAATGCTAACCAACTAACCTCTAAGTGTCGTAGTGAGATTATACTACCTTGGAAAAATGACTAGAAACATGTCTAGAGGAAGAGTTCCGAAGAAATGCAGAGGGCGTCCCTCTTATGTGGTGACTCAATCTAACTTTACGAGACGTAGAAGTCACAGGCATAAAAGGTATGCTAGACTAAGTTTTTTATACTTTCCTTTCCTAGAAACACGTCAGGATTTAGCTACTCGTGCTAGAGCAATCGTATCCATCACGGTTGGTCAAATATGCTTGGTATATGTATTAACATTACAATTTAAAGTCATCACCTGATCCGATTCGATTGTTTTTTTTTAATTAAGTACAGAAAATACGCGTGGTTGTAATGTAAATATAAAATACCAATTACAATTTCGGTAAAGATCTAGTAAGTAAAGTTCTTGTACTACTTAAAACTACTAAATACGTCAAAAGCGGTACCGTTCTTATTTACCTACTATTTTTACGTTTAACAAACTGGTTCATAGGATATTTTCTACGTAAACATAATTATGTGCTGACGTTAGGTCAACTACATTCCTATTTGCACCGTTGATACCCGAAAAACAGGTAAAATCTGACTTAAATAAATATAAATATTCATTTGTAATCGTTTTTCTTTATTCGACACTGAAACATGCAATCGTGGTGGTAGGCACTAGACTTGATGCCATATTTGCATGCTTTATAGGTAAGTTATAATTTATAATACAACTAGCAAGCCGCCCCGGCTTCGCACGGGACGTCATCTTCAAGAATCATCATCATAATTCAACCAATTTACACAAAACGTTAACAATTTATACACCTAAACATTCCTCATGAATCACTCTGTCTATTGGTGAAAACCGCATGACAATCCGTTGAGTAGTTTTTCAGTTTATCGCGAACAGACAGACGCGGCGGAGGACATTTTATGCGTTTTATAAAATGTAGTGATGTAGTGATTATTATAAATTTCGGCCATGTTGTGATACTTGATACTAGACTAGTGATACAATCGAATCTCGTACTTCTGACAGATAAAACATAATGTAGGTACATGTTAATGAACCAAAATATTAAACTTTTATACAAGTGGTCTATGTATATCAGATTCCTTTACATTTCGTACCATGAATCCACCTGCCTTTATTAAGTATTTTTAAACAGGTTTTCACATTTCACAGCCTTTAGCGTTAGTCTGCTTTTGGTCAGTATTTCGGGTGAGGCAGATGAGAGATATGCCGTACTGCGTTGCCACCGCCGCGATATATTTGGAGACGGGACCACGCCTGGCTTGTCGCGTTTTTTCTACTCAGCTAATCGGAGAGGAGTTTGTAGAAGTTCTAGCTATAACTTATGCCTCGGCAGAATACTGATTGGAAACAGCAACTTTCTCTCTTAAGGAAAAGAGGAGAGGTGTTTCCACTTTATTCTAATATATTTCATAGAAACCAGATGGACAAGAGCAAAACATTGACTTATTTTAATTTTTTTGTTAGAGTTAACTGGTTTTTTTTTCATATTAATAAAATGAAAGTAAATTTCAAAAATCTACAAGAATTTGAATATTTTTTAGTTGTTTGTATTTTTTTTTAATTATCATAAATGAATTGGTCTATTGGTGGAAAAAATTGGTCTGGTATAAATACTTATGAAATACTCGATTTTTTGCTGTCTGATGGCGGCTTTAGCATACAATCCACCATTCCTTCTCCTTCCGTTAATGCAGTAAGCGTCGGCTAAGGAAGTACTACTACCACGAGCTAACAATTGTTTTACTGGTGGGACACGCAGTCCGTGGGGCCGCAAAGTGGGCCGTGGCCGAAAGACCGTGCTACGGCATTGCTGAAGACCATGGGTCCAAACACTTACCATCAGGTGGGCCGCCACAGGCATATCGCTCGTCACAGGCAATTAAAAAAAAATCTGGTAGGAGTTTCGGTCTCGGCTCGTAAAATTGCAATCAAAGAATGTCACTTGTCTGTTAATACCTAGTATAATCTATGCTGTAAAAAGGTTTTTAAGAATATTTTTTTATGTCTTTATAAAAATAACGTCTTTAAATTATGATTTAGCAGCAGTGTTGGTGTTATTCATATCGTATGTGTTTCTCAAATGTTTAAAAACATTAATCTCAAATTAATTCATCGTTCCGAGTGGTGTTTGTTTACTAAATAAGACAAGTTAGAAAAAATATACTATGTGTATTAGATGATAAACAAATATTAATAATTCCGATTTGTTTGTTCCAGGTCAACCGGCAATTTCGCAGCAGGCGCGGCGGGTGGCGGGGTCGGGGCCCCGCGCTCCGCCCCCGCCACCCCGCTGCAGCTAGAACCTCATCCGCCTCGCACCACTAAACATGACAAGTAAGTTTAGTTTCTTTGTTTCCAATCTAAAATCTCAAAACCAAAAAATATCGTCTCAGACTTTCATATGCATGCATGGAAGCTGCTGGTTTGAGTGAACGATACGTCAAACTGAAAATGGGAAGGGGTGGTAGTCAAAACAATGCAATAAAGCAATATACGGTTATTATAGCATTAACTGTATGTATCGCCATCTAACGAAAATAACAAGAACTACTTAGTAATATTGATCCTGCATCGCGCATTGAACAGATCAGGCGTGATCTACCTGGTTGGAGAATCCTACCTTTCTGTTTTACAACACATCATACCCTGTAACTATAACCTAAATATGGCCAGCGTTTATCATAAGTACATACAAGTTACGTTTTTTATTTCTATTTAATTTCGGATAAACTTTTCAACTCCTAAAGTTATACTATAACATTAAAACTTATTACTTTTCTTTAAATGTCAATGCTTTTAGGTACCAAACATGTTAGCGCAAAATACGAGTTAAAATGATAACCGTTATCAAGTTGATTTTATACGATAGTAATCTTTCATAATACTATGTCAGCATCTATACACTTGTAATTAGTATTGTTTTCGTCCTTTAACGGAGCGATCGTGTTTTTTTAAGTACGTGCTACGAATAAACTATAATACAATATTGTTTTTAGAAGAGAATGTGTATTGGTAATATACTGTACAGTTTACAATGGGATGAGGCAAGTGTTTGTGACAGGATTTCAATACAATGTCGTCTTTTCTTGAAGATACGGAGGGATATTTTGCGGGAGGTTTTAGGATGTTGGCAACCTTTGTTGCTGGAGGATCCAGGTACTTCATATT
Source organism: Callimorpha dominula (assembly GCA_949752705.1). NCBI lineage: Eukaryota > Metazoa > Arthropoda > Insecta > Lepidoptera > Erebidae > Callimorpha > Callimorpha dominula. The sequence continues at coordinate 8,545,164 of OX457005.1, forward strand.
AAATTCACAATCATTCTTCACATTTATTACGTCGAATGTCGATCTCGAAACACCTACAGATAGAAGTTAACGAAGATAGATTATTGTTAACCTACTTTTTATAATCCTCCGCAATCAGCAACTATGCTGATCTAAGTAATCGCAATTGTTATCGCAAAAAACTAATCGCAAAATATATTATCAATATCATATAACTAAGCAAAACAGATATTTTTTAAATAATCAATTTATTTCCCATAAACATAAATAATTTTTTTTAAAGTTATGTGAAAACGACTACAAAAACTAAATGCATCCAATATACATATCATCAGTCATTACATGACAGGCAATGTTGACCTGTCATGTACGGAAAGTCTATACAACGACTCTATTTAAGTTGTACTGGTCAGTGAAATAAACAGAAACATTCAAATCTTAACAAATTATTGTCGAATATCAACCCACAGGAGATCTCTAATTATTTTTAAAACTCTGTAATCAATAGATAATACTAGAGCTAAAAACCAAAGTACAAAAAAAATGTTACGCAAATAAAATTTGTGTGCAAACCGTACTTTCCAAGTGACCGTTAACACGTTATTAACGTACCTATTTATACTTGAATCGCATTGTAAGGATGGATGGCTGAACGGATTTAGATGAAATTTGACATACAGATAATTTATGACCTGCATTAACACATAGGATAGTCTTTATCGTGGTATACGAAGCCCACGCGGGCGAAGCCGCAGGCAATTCTACATATTTGAATTTATAAACGTAAAAGAATTAGTTACCTTCGCGTATTTATTATTCGTAGTGTTCAGCACTTACATACTTTGGTATTATCACAGAATACATAACGTGGTTGAGACTAACGGTTCAGCTGGCCTCCACGATAGGCACACAATGTTACGAATGACTTCCGATCAATTTGATAAAACCTTTATGTACCACAGCCACAAACAATATAATATGTACGTGTTTTCTTGTTGAGCTGGATATACAGGGCGTTACAGGAAAGTGTGGTCATATTTTTGGGTCATATAGTAGGTAACGTAAAGCTTTAACAACTTTAAGAAAATTTGTGATTTTGATACCGATATCTTATTTCAAAACTGACAAATTGACCGAAAATATTACGTAAATGAGGGGGTGGATATAAATGAAACTATTTGTATTTAATACCAAGGATGTTGATAGAATGTCCAGATTTTTCAGAAAATGTCCATATAAAAAAGTAAACAAACAACATTGTCAAACTAAACATAAAAATGAACAATATGTTATTCAGAAATGTGCACCTAGGAAAAGCATTTTTTTTCTTTTTCAAACTGGATCATTTGTCGGCTTCATATAACGCTCCTAAAATTTGACCACATCTTTCTATAACACTGTATAATCTTAGATAGTCCTGTACAAAAGTATACTCAGTGTATTTACTAACAAACACATCGGATGTTTGTTTAACAGTTAATGTAGACTCTGAACTCTAATCGATACAAATAATTGTTTTTCCTAAATGTAAATGTTTATTTTTTTCCAATTTACAACTAAGAATAAAAGAGGCACGAATTCTTTAACAGCATTTTACATAGTCTACGGCGCTCTATAATTATACTATTATATTTACATATAGTAAAACTTAAAAAAATATGGGTCTGAAGGGGGCATATCATCGTTTGACGTGTCAGAGATTGCAATTATTTGGCCAAACACTGCACTCTCTCGCTACGAGAGTATACCGTACTATGATATTTAGATCGCATCAAGATTAAATGTAATATTTTATTTAACTAAAATCAAATTAGTAAATATAGTCCACTGTGTTCATCGCTTACTACTTGTAAGCGGTTAACACTAACATTAATCACTGATTTATTAAACACTACTTCACCAGCATAAATACATCACTACGCCTAGCACTAGGCATTGTCCACCCGGAGCAGGACACCTCTCAATAATTGTAAGTGCCAAATTGCAATGCAATTTAATACGGCACGTGTATTCATTATCATATAATCTACGAATGATTGTTCCGAGTCTTATATATTTTGTCATCGGATTCTCGGGTATGTTCCCGCTTAGCCAGCTACAATACAGAATTAAAGGGTAAATATCCTTTGAACACCTAGTACATCTACCTAAATAATTAAAATGAGCATAATAGATACTTATTATTATTGTTGTTTAAGAGCTAAAAGCTACTTCGACCATTTCTGTTCTTTTGTAGCGCACTCTTACTTTATACTTCACTGCTCAGACTTTTATGGTTTCGAGAAACTGGCAATATAATATATGTACAGATGATTATTACACACTTTTTAAATGCGGAGTATACTTTGACTCACCGACATACAGTTGGTTTTTACGCCCAAATGTGACTCCTTAGTTGTCAAGTAATTGCTTTGAATTGGTATACGACTCGTTATGGGACATTTATATAGAACATTAATCTGAATGATTATCCTGTTAAAGCAAACCTGATAATCTTTTTATTATCGAAGCCTTTCCACGTCCACTGACTGACACTAATGTTCGATGTTGATTCTGATACGGTTTATTAGATAAATGTATTACTTTCTTGTACCCTTGTATAATACCAATCCAATGCGAAATGATGAATTGTTAAAATATTTTTGTGTAAGTACAATAACGTAATAATAATAAGAGAATCTATTCCACAACTTTGCTCATATTTTTAAACAATTATTTGGTCATACAATATTATTAATTAGTTGTTCTTGTTTATTTTTTCACCTAACAAATTTTTTTTGGTTACTGTAAGCGAGCGGTCGGCAATCTTTTATTAGTCAATCAATGGCCATGTTTTAGCAAAATGAGAGCGCGCCACGGCGTTTCTTGGTATTTCATGAATATGCTACTAAGAAGATATTAAAAAAGGATAGGGGCAAAGAAATACAGTATGTAGTATTTGCTATTTGTGTCTCTAAATGCTACGGTAGTTTTCCTGTTAGTATACCCTAGCTGCAAACACCCTCTGAGAACGCTACAAGTCAAGGTGCGATGCCATCGGTCAGTTGCGCTGGTTCGAATTTAGGTAGGCTACCATCCAAACTCCATACCAGGCTACCATACAAACATGTCTCAAACAGTCCCCCTGTTTGAGACATGGTTTCTAATATGTGAATCCCCAGTCGGCAAGTTCTAGTGACAAGATATAGGTATAATTCCAATCTGTCCAGTGGGTGTGGCTAAAGATAAAGATTGACGATTTGATCAGTGGTGGTCGTTGGATTTGGATCAGAGCGGCTTAAGACCACCCTGTGGGAGTATATGTACCTATACACGATCAACATTAATTAAGGTATTAAAATTCAGAAGCTCTCTTAATATAAATGATGCCTCAAGAAGACTTATCGTATTACTGGTTGAGCCACCGTCTAGGTATACTTAATAAACCTATAATTAATTGTAATTCATCTATAATATGTATGTATTTAGAAATATATAAGTATGTTTATCAGCAGTCTGGTTACCATAGTACAGGTTCTGCTTAGTTTGGGATCAGACGGCCTGTGTGAGATGTGTCCAGTTATTATTATATTATATTATATAATATCATTTTAATATACCTAATTAAATTTACAATACATTACATGCTTAGTCCCCTAAAAGAAATGGTTAAAGGTCTGTCTGCATTGATGAAAGTTTGTAGGTAATTATAAATAGTACGTGCGATTACGATAACGTAAAAAGAAGGATTTGAAAATAAAAAAATGTGTGTGTCAGTCTCTCTCTCTCATTCAGTTAAATACATAGTTAAGTAGTATTCTATTTTGTAGGATTTTATGAATAGCAATAAGTTCTGACTCTGTACTTATTCATAAAATTTCAATTATAGCGATTAAATTCAATGTCTGTATCTAAGTAATGTACATACATATGCAATTATAGCGAGATAAGCATAATATGGCATTAATCATAAACCTGTTAATGTTTGCACAAAACTACTTCATTATAGGCGTAATCTGTGGTATAGGTACTATTACATCAATTTAATGTAATTGTCTGCGAGAGCGAGGGTCTCTTATTCGTGCTCTCAAACTCATAGCCATAAGATATTAAGATATAATTATGTCAAAACATTAATGTTTGTTAATTGTGCCTTTAGACCGAAATACAATAAGAGCATAATATTCAGTTTTTTTAAATCGGTTCTACATATACAATTTCACACGATATCGCCATCTTATGGTTTTTCTCGCCGTCAACAGATGGCCCCACGCAGGCAATTTATTCACTTCAGAAAACAAATGTAGATAAGCAGATCGCCTCTACGTAAAATTTATCCTAAATCCCAGGAGCGATTGATTGTGACCACGGGAAAACAACTTGCTTGCTTTTTTAATCTATTAGTTGGCAAACAACCACACCGTCTATTAGTCAGCGAGGTAACGTAGTAACGAGGTAAATTATTAAATTATGATATCAATATATTTACTGGCAAGTGCAGATTTTTATTCGAGTTGGAGCTGCTTGACCAAATACCTCCAACGTAGTAGGGTTTTGCTATATTTTGTAAAGAATACCTCTAACCGTTTGTCATCACCATTCTTCTTTTTGACTAACATAGCTTTTAAAAATAAATCTCGTTTCATAGAAACAGTTATATACATATAAATGGCGCAACCACCATCTCGCGCATGGTACAATCGAGTGGAAAATTACCAAGCCAAATATTACTGAATATAGATCAAAGTTCCTAAATAGATGTTAATTTTATTCCATATGAATGACTTATGTATTTTGCATTCTGGGCACCGGCTCGCGGCTAACTTCAGGCCGGCTAATAAGTTTGGGGATTGTTGTAGCTGAATCTCCTGCAAAGCGCATCCAAGGTAAACATTAAAGGCACAGTGTGTCCTGGTTCACTGCTTTGGATGATCTTACTCACTGTAATAAATTAAAGTGATTGTAACACTACTACTACCAAGTTTACAAGAATTTTACCTGTCTTGGAAAATATTTTATGTGATTGATTACCGAGGCACTCGAATGAAAAAAATTGTGTCATAAACTTCTAAAACTGTACATTGCGGTGGCTGTGTACATTGTAAAGTCAACAAATAACGAAACAGATTTTTGTATAAAACATATAATATGACTTTACTAGGCTTGGTCTGCGGTTGCGCCCGTAGATATTATTATTTAGATTTTACTAACCAATAAAAAAAATAAAGAGGACGTTTCCAAATTTATGTGTATTCATTAAATTTTCTTACAGGTAACCTTTGATTGAACAAAAGGGACAGTAAATAGGTACTATATTTACTAGAGCTAGTTATAGTTATAGGAGAAATTTTAATTTTGTCAAAAGGAATCATAATTATTATACTTTACATCATGTTAGTTGGTTAACCTGAAGGCTAGTGTCTTACTTTATTTCTCAATGACTTGCGTCCAACAATATATACATAAGAAGGCCAAGACTATTTAATTGATTGCAGCAGGGGTCGTTCTGTCACGCCACGTGATGTAAGTCTTGTTCCTCAAGGTATCTCAGGAGACTTATGCGACTAGTTTTACAAAAACGTTTAGTCTAAGTTACCAAACCTAGATATACTGTATGTAATATCTCGCAAACGAAACCTACCTTTTTTTATTAAGTGTCAAGTTTTTCTTACTTAGGACTTTCTGCAGCGTCGTAAGTTTAAAAAAATGCGTGCACACGCCGATGATTCTTTGTAAACACGATTTATTTTTATTTTATCATATATTTTTATATACCTACTACAGCATGACTAAAACTACATCCATGTCTTTTTAACATAATAGTTACCTTACGAAAACGCCGAAATTATTCTAGTTCGGAAAGTAAGGACTAAATTGCTCTAATCAAATATACTCGTAGAAATCGCATTGAAAAACACATTTCCTACACTTCATTCTTCAATAGAATAAAATGTTCTGCCTTACATCAGTCTATACCGTCTACTGCAGTCTTGTTATTGACAGGAACTGTTCTACATACCGAACTAACTTGTCACTTTTTCAACCCTGTCTCGTGACTCGTGAGATACCTAATTTGTGTGTTAGACACCATCGCGGCAGGACGCTTCACTCCTTGATAAAGGGCTCCCTTCGGGTCCGAAAATAGTCGGGCAGTGAGTAAAATCGTGTATCTTTAATAAATATGAATATCAAAGATTTTTGTTCTAAAGTATTAGTATATGTTGTTAATTTCATGTTGATTTCTTTAGCAGTTTAATTAGCAGCAACTAAGATTATACAGGGAGGGCCAGAAGGGCATACGATTTTAAAAAGACTATTGCGTTTGAAGATTTAGAGAGGGGACTGCGCGGGTGGTGGGGTTAAGTAGCTCGGTTCTCGGAAATTTAGTCGCGATGGATCACTTCACAGGAGCGCAACGTGCATTCTGCGTTAAACAATATTACAAAAATCGCGATTCGTGCGCTATTGTTCGGCGTTTATTTCGGCGTGAGTTTGGATTACATGACCTAAATCAGTGTCCGAAGGAAAGTTCTATTCGATCGTGGGTCAGAAAGTTCTACTGCTACTGGTTCGACTCTCAGACAGAAGCCTGCGGGACGCCCAAGGTCAACAAGAACGGAAGACACAATTGAACAAGTTGAAGCTTCAGTTCAACGTAATCCTGCTCTATCGACTCGAAAGCGTTCAGCCGAAATTGCGGTATCCAGAACATCTTTGCGTCGCATTTTGTTGAAAGATCTGAAATTGCACCCGTATAAAATTCAACTTGTGCAGGAATTACAGCGAACTGATCCAATTTACGACGAGCTTTTGTTAAAACAATGTTGGAACGCTTTCGGAGTTTCAACAATATTCTGTTCTCCGACGAAGCCCATTTTCACTTAAAAGGGCATGTGAATAAACAGAATTGCCGTTACTGGGCTGCAGAGAACCCACGTGCAAAACATCAAAAGCCTCTGCATTCGCCGAAAGTAACCGTTTGGGCGGCCATGTCAGCGCACGGAATTATCGGACCCTACTTCTTCGAAAAACGACAAGGCCAATCTGTCACTGTAAATTCTGACCGATACATAGCCATGTTAAGGGATTTTTTCTTTCCACAACTGCAACCATTTGAAGCCTATAATCGTGCTACATGGTTTCAACAAGATGGCGCGACATGCCATACAGCTAATGTCTCTTTGGCTGTCGTAAACGAGATGTTTGCTGGGAAACTGATATCGCGCCGAGGTGACATTGCATGGCCTCCTAGAAGTCCGGATCTAACGCCACTGGACTTTTTTTTGTGGGGATACCTAAAAAGTAGAGTCTACTCCAATAACACAACCACGATTAACCAGTTGAAGACCAATATCCGGGAAGAAATGGCAGGTATTCCCCGTGCAATGTCCCCGCGAGTTTTTACCAATTTGAGGTTCAGATTCGAGGAATGTTTGCAGCGCGATGGTGCACACCTGAATGACGTTATTTTTAAGAAATGAATTTCCAAGATGTCAATTTAAGTAGAAATAAAAATTTGTATGTGAATTATACTTAGTTTTTTTTTAATGATTTTTTCAAATTCGCAATTCTTTCTGGCCCACCCTGTATTTACCGATACCGTTTAAAAGGAACGAACCTTGCTAATAATTATATTAAATTACGTCTCATAAATTTTGGAATTAAACTGTTTTACAACTGTTACTAGGCTTAATACAAACTTAAAATCTCGTTATGTTTTTAATTAAAAAAAACTAAATAACTAACTACTAAAAATGTAATGAGTATAATATACAAGTATTTAAACACATAATGTAAAGAGAATGTTCCAAATATTTAATATTTCCTAAATCAAAAAAACACTGAAAATAAATATAAAACTAATAGAAACAATTATAAATACATGCATCATTGTGTCTTATTATTTACACGTGGAAATTATTAGATTACGACTAGGATTAAATACTGTTGATACCTACAGAACAAAGTAGGTACGCTTTGCCACGTGTGAAATGATACATTTGTTGAGCCCATTTGTCCAATCAATGGAGATAATATTGATGTTCCCGGGGCGCCCTCGTTTAGCACGAATAGACATCAAAGGTACAGACAGCACAGAACTGACGTTAACCATCGAATGCTTTTTTCGAAACCTGTTATGTGTTAGAAAATGTAGAAAATTTGTCCAACAAGAAATTTTGTATGATTCCTTTTTCGTCTACCGATAAAAAAAGGTATGTCGTTTTAATGTAAAAAAATACAACGTTTCCATTTTCCGGCGCACTTTGCGAAGTTGATCGAATGTAAATTTCAAATACTACAATACAAATATTTCAGCCCTAAGGGTAGAAAAGGGGGATGAATGATTGTTCACCCATTGGATTTTCACCTGTGAACACCTTTCACATTTTCTTGAAACTTAGCACACATCATATGTAGTTCTAATGACACTACAAAATGACGGATACCTGTAGTTGATTTGATGATGGATGCAGAAGCTGTCAAGGGTACTCCTGAACGGTTTACAACAGCTATCTTGTGTTTGTTCTTATTAATTCATTTAATGAGACCTTTAACCTTGTAAAAGATTGTGGAATTTTGTGTTGTCTAAATATTTATAGCAAATAACAATGAATAATTAAAGTAGGTAATTATATTATACATAAGTTAATTAAGTAATATTTTTAAATAAGTTATTATTAATTACATTTCAGCCACAAGAAATAAAAAATTAAAACTAACAAAAAATTAAACTGACGAAAGAAGAAAGGAACTTAAAGTGAAAAATGAACTTGTTAGCCTAACTAAACTCCTACACTATTACTAGTAAGTTAGTAAATACAATTTTTTTTAAATATAATATATAATTTTTTTAAGCGTACAAACAAACAATGAAATTCGAAAAAACAGACGCGGAACGTCGCCGATGCCATCACTTCATTTTACGTATTAATTGCTTGTTTCTATATTTGGCTCCAACTCATAATTATGTAGGTATTTACATTAGTGTAAGAGTTTAGTTACGCTAACAAGTTTATTTTTCTATTTTCAGTTCCTTTTTTCTTTCGTCGGCGTTGGTTTAACTTTTTGTTAAAAAGTTTTTATATTTCATTACAACGCGAACGTTCTCTTATGTATACTGTTCTTATTGTCTAGTCTTTGTTTTTATTTTAACCTTCTGTTGTACCCATTACCTTTTTACTTCCAAAGGTAGAACTAATGTTGTAATGTTAGAATTATTTTACTTACGGTAAATGACGCAAAATAAAATATTATTCCAATTCCTAAGCTAAACCATTGTTAAAATATAACATATTCTGAAGAATAACACATTATCTACAATGGAGTCACGCGTTTGTTTTGTAACAGATCCGAGAATTTAATAGAAATTCTTTATTTTTATAAGACCATTGTTTTCTGACCGTACATTGGTTGTTTATAAACTTTGACGCTTTACTTGCTCGCGGACAGTGTTTGCAGTCAGTGTCCTTTCGCGTTGCAATCACACTGGTACAGTTCCGGTATTCGGGTTGTCGTAAATGAGGCTCAAGTTCTTCGTATCTTCCGATGATCGTACGCTTCTGCATTACCTTTCTCTTGGTTCTTATCGATGTCAACAGCACTTGATCTCTCTGTGAGTCGGCCAAAGTCTTCGGTGTTCCTATACGATGAGTCACAAGGTCATTGAACAACATCATTTACCTCAAGTTTATCTTGTACCATTCTGTATTAACTCGGTCTATTTGTACGTAACATTTTTATAAAGTTTATACTTGTTGTAGATATACTTTTACTGGAAAATATTATACGAATAAATGTATATATTTATAGTGTTTTGCTTTACCCGTAACTTACTATCTTATCGTAGCGATAAATTACGTCGAACTCGATACACAATCGATATTATAGCTAGATACATTTATGTACAACTGTTTTCAACAGTTATTCACGCGAGCGCGGACGGACCGCTTCATTCGGTCTTAGTACGGCGTTGTATTATAATTCATAATTATTTGATGAACGTCAGTAAAAACTCGTGTCTCGGCTTTTTCTGTATTTGGAACTGTGTTGAGAGTGTCTATAGAGTCGTGCATCGTATTATCAGTGAAGTGTATGGAATGTGCCAACAATATTTCGTTCCATAGATATCGTGATTTTCAATGTGATTCGCTTGTGTGTGTGTGGCTTTTGTTTATTAATATGTTATAGATTTTAAACCGGATCAAGTGCATGCTTTGAATCCAGTGAATCTGTCCTTTGTAATTTGAGTAATATTTTCTAGACCGGTTTAAAGCGTCCTCTTTTGCTCAACTGAACAATTTCCACTGGCCCCGTACTGCATGCCGGTGTGATCATTTATGTCATTGTGTTAATAGAACATAGCAGTTTTTAGTCTTTTACTTTTCACTATTGTATTCCTGATCAGTCTTTAAATCTTTTGCTGTCATCTGAAATGTCTCAGTATGTAATAAATTAATAATAGATTAGACCCATACATATCTGTCATTAACGAGTTTTTCTTAAAATCTTCATATAACCCAAATGGACTTGCCAGAAATAATATTATTGTCTTTCTTTATTTTTTATTATTCATATAACTTTTAACATGTATGAATAAACATTTTTTATAATAATAATACTGATTTATTAATCAGGTGCATTTCTAATTACAACGTTAAAGTTGTTAAGATCCTGGTAATGTTTTAATTCATATTCAGTTTTGTTATTTTTTTTTTTTAGTGTTTCAAGGATAAAACAGAATTTATATTAATTGATTGTAATGTTGAACGAAATCTTTACTGGCTCAGTATAAACGCTTCATTATGTCGAACATTCTTCGTATAATCTGAATGCATGCAGTATTGATTTATATCTTATCTATATTATCCATGTTTACGCCCCATTATATGCATTATAAAAACCTTGAATCTCTCCGTAGTTGTATTATACGAATCTTAATGTCATATTCCTGATTCATGACTGGTTTCTTCGATTCTTACTATGGGTTTTATATATAATAGTTCATGTATTTCTTTGGTTCATGTACCTAAATCTTGTCATTATTGAATTTTAATTTTGTCACGTTTTAACCAGGCAGGTTATATTAAAAAAATGCTCGCAGAGTAGACTTAAAATCAGACCAGAGTTACTTATAACTAACTATTTTTTATTATTTACAAAATATAGATTCCATTCGAGGATGTTCCGTCGTCAAAAACTTATAAAATGGCTAAAATTTCCTATGAACGAACTGTGCCTGTAGTCTAAAGTGGACAGTGAGTGAATTAGAATTTTGAAGAATGGTGGATAACGCTTCCTTCGAGTATTCCGAGGAATCTAGCGGAGAAAGTGGTTATAATAATGGACGTATCAACGGGTAAGACTGAGTTTTCTAGTATGAATACATGCTTCTAAGTATAAAAATACGTTAAGAAAATAATAATGTAATTTAATGCCACACCAACCATATTATAATTAGGTTCTTACAGCATTGTAGTTTTAACCGTGGGTATATAATGCGTAACGTATCCACCGTAACATTATATAACTTCAAAATTGTACTATTTAAACTTACATTATAATAATAGTAATAATAACCAATTTAGGCATTACAATGTCAATATGAAATTCGATTTCATTGTCAAACCATTTTTAACCTACTTCCAAAAAGGAGGAGGTTCTCAATTGGTCGGATTTTTTTTTGTATGTTCACCGAATACTCGAAGGCGCCTTAACCAAATTTGAATTTTTTTTTTTGTTTCAAAGGGTATACTTTCCAGGTGGTCCCATTTAAATTTTATCGAAATCAGTTGAGCGGTTTCTTAAAAATCAACAAATATCTAAAAATTGTATATATCGATGATGTTTTCATTTGCTCCGAAACATCGCTGTCTCATTGGAGCAGTGTGTTTAGTTGGCCTACCCATATTATATTTAAACAAAATACATCTTCTTTTCACTAAAAAGCACATTGAAGTCTTTGATACTTTTTTAAAAGATATTTACAAGATTGAGATGTCTAACAGTGAGGTAACTGTTAGACAATTTGAGACGAACCATCAACATCGTATGACACCTAAACTTTTCGATGTGATTTAATGGTTAACCTACGAATCTGATGTTAATTCGTTGTTAATAAGACATAACATAACGTTAAAACTTTTTATTACAAGTTAAGTTTTAAAAAAATGTGACTGATTTATATTGTTTTTCTTATCAATTTCTAAATACTTTACTCAGTTGTTGGAAATGTTCAATATGATACCCGGGTATTAACCTAAAGGGTATTTTTCCTTTGAATACTTTTGCCGAATAATCGGCTATTCGGCCAGGAAGCCTGCAGAATATTCGGTATTCGGCATGTGGCCGAATACACTATTCGTTGCAAGTTTAGAAATTAGCCTTCGCAATGTACTATCAACATGTTTTTAATCCTGGCAATACGATTAATTGGATACTAGCAAAAATATTATTATATGTACCTAAAAAGACTTAAAAAAAATGTTTTGAACAAATTACAAAATGAATTATTAAAGTTATTGATAATTCAAGAACGACTGCATAAGATCTGACCATACGAATTGAATACCAAATATCTTATCTGTTCCCTGTTATCCGCGTTTTATTAAAATTCAATATCTTGCGTAGATACATGCGTCATTTAATGTATAATGTATTTAGCGCACGGGAGATCTTACCACAAAAACTTTAAGTCTTAAGCAATAAGAATTAGTTTGGCATGGCAATGTTCACATGTTTTTTAAGACGAGATCCCGAATCCCGTATGGATGGATGCATTATAACCTGGGACAAATACAGTTCGCGGTCAGTTATATATAAGTGTTACTCTAACGTCGCATCGTTCGGTGCTCGCGTTCGTGTTTTTATTTCTTCTAAAATGGGTGTGTTATTCTTGAAGAAGTAAGATTTTAATTTTTTGTTATAATTGTTGGTTTTTTTATTGATATTGGTATCCAAAAAATCTGTTTAGGTTTTTAAGAAATTGCCAGTAATATATATAGAATTCTTCTCTATCCAAAGAGACAAATTTTAAATCACTTTTTCAACAAAAAAACCAACAAACAAAACAACATTTATACATCACTACATGTTATAAAACAAAGTCCCCCGCCGCGTCTGTCTGTTCGCGATAAACTGAAAAACTACTGAACGGATTTTCATGCGGTTTTCACTAATAGACAGAGTGATTCATGAGGAAGGTTTAGGTGTATAATTTGTTAAGATTTTGTGTAAATTGATTGAAATATGTTGATGATTGTTAAAGATACCCGTCCGAAGCCGGGGCGGGTTGCTAGTTATAATATAAAACTACGAAAATAAGATACAAGTATTGGGGACAATATATATAAATTAGATATAAATTCGTTCTTAAAAGGGACATAAGAACATTTTATATAGAACTCTTTATTAACCGCGAGTAGATTTTGTCGGGCTTGAATATAGTTACTGCGAATATAGTTACTTCGTCCTAAGTTTAGGCTAGAAACGGTCCCATCTCTTGTGTAAAAATATCATAATAGGAAGTTTAGTGTAGAAACTGTAGAAATCATCATGTAAATATGTAATAAGTAATTTAAGATTAGGAGGAGATGAACCTACTTTTGGTCTGACTTTTGTAACATATTACGTTTTATAGAAAACTCGGTGACCGTAATGTTTACGGGTCGTACTCGTAATCGTAAAATTAAGATGTATGTTGTAGGTACAATGTAAATGTAAGTTACTCGTATCGTTGGGTTGTGATCTCGATGTGGCTGGAAACTCGGTTGATACGATATCAGCATATTGTTATTGAAAAATGTAGGATAGCATCGAAGATTTACGATCGATCTTGGAAGACTATAGAAATATGTGTAATACGTTAGATTCTTCGGTACAGGTATTGTAGGGTAGAAGAAGTCTTCTACTCCTGTGTTATCAGCCATGCCCGACGCTTTTCCCTACTTGACCCCATGCATATATTTGAGTAAATTATCAATTAAACATGACCAAGTACATCGTAAGCTTGACGTTTCGACGATAGCGGTATCCGTTTTCATAACAATGTTTAACTTCAATCGATCATTGTGTTCATTTGTCACTAACCGAGCTTGTTGAACTGTAAACAGAACATTTTGTTTCCTCTACTTGTGTCATATAAGCTGTCATTCCGTAACACTATCCGGTATAAATGTTTATTAGCATTTTGATATTCTATTATAATGTTTAAAGTTATGTTAACGATTTTTTTCTTCTTTTATACAAAGCCCTAATGTGGTGCTGATAAATGTATACATAATTTTATTAAACATTTATTAATATAAATAATAATAATAACTACACATCTCACACACGGCCGGCTGATCCCAAACAAAGTAGAGCCTGTACTATGGCAACCAGGCTGCTGATAAACATACTTATATATTTCTAAATACATACATATTATAGATTTTAAATTAAAATTTAGATTTAGAATTAAAATTAAGATTTAAATCACACCCAGACACAGAACAAATGATGCTCATCACACAATTATTTGTCCTGGCTGCGAATCGAACCCTCAAACTCTGGCTCAGCAGTCAGGGTCACTAACCACAAGGCCCGTCCTGTCTATTTTTTTTACCTTGTTACTTGTGCGCTAAATGTTGTTAGTTCAAAAAATCCAGCAATCACGTATAAAACGTATCTATGGTAAATAGTGATATTAGACACACGTGCAATATATCTGACTAGTATTTATTATCGTGACTGATAATTTCTGATAAAATCGCTAATGTCGTGCTACATTATCCGAACCTTTATTTAATTTATGTACCTATCGTCACGACTGAATTAAACTGATGTAGTAGAAGAATGTAGTTGCTTTCTAAATTAGCGCCGCACGCGCATTATAATATACATATTTTATATGATAGATGAAGAAGAATAACTCCTTTGGATATGGGTAACTTGTACAGTCTTATATGTGGTCCGAGTTTTAATTGATTTGTAAATTTCCTCCGACTGCATCAGAGGGAAGAATTTACTTGGAGAAATTCAGTTTGTAAATTATGGAGGACCCATTGCAAGACCTCCCGCCGTATGTATAATCAGATTATATTTTGCATGTATAATATAAATTAAACATCTTTAGACTAAGCGGTACAGTGTAGTGCCGAGTTGATTATTTATATTATACTAGTAGCGCCCCGCGGTTTCACCCGCGTAAGTCCCGATCCCGTGAGAATATCGGGATAAAAAGTAGCCTATGTGTTAATCCAGGTCTCCAGCTATCTACATACCAAGTTTTATCGCAATCGGATCAGTAGTTATTGCGTGAAAGAGTAACAAACATCCACACATCCATACTTCCTCAGAAACTTTCACGTTTATAATATTAGTAGGATATTAGTAGAATGTATTGAATAGATAGAGCATGACCGCGGCTTTCAACGTTGTCATAATAACACTTAATACATGGAAAAAACAACGACGCGATTTGCTTGCATTCAATATATATATATATATATATATATATATATATATATATATATATATATATATATATATTAACTAACGTTGTATAAAAGGATGTTTGCAGTGTGCTTTTCTGAACTCTCATCTCACCCATTAAAATCATAACATTATTTTAACTAAATAATAACATTTACCGATCGTTAAACCCTCGCAAAGGGAAAAGTCAAAACCAGTACAAGTGTTTTGGCCTACAAATAGGAAAGAGTGGGAGACAAAGGTAATTTTTGTGACTGGTCCTGAACTGGTTTTGTTCTTGAAGTTGAAAAAAAAGGAACTTTACTTTAAGATCGTTCTAGCTATGGACAAACCTCTCCGTCATTCTCATGAGCTTTGGAGCAATGTCTCAAACATGCAAAAAATACCAAATTCTTTTAATCCTTACCAAAGCGTGACAATACTTCTTAATAGATATTGTTAAAAATCGCTTCTTATTATTTATTTATTACTGTTGATTTTATATAAATAAAAGGATTTAACTTTTGAGCGCAGTCTTGTATATTAGAGATTTCCACAGAGAGAGTTAATACAGATATTATATTCTAGTCTATACTTATAGTGTAGTGCTAAGCTTGTTACTAAAGTTGTCATAAATCGGTAAAGTCAAATTTAATTATTACAACAATTACTAGCAATTACCGCTGTGCTTCCCTCGCGTGTACATTTTTATATATTTCGGAAACCTAATTCTTTTTCTAAAATAAAAGTAACCTAAGTTACTCCTTATAACATCACCTATCTGCAGTGCGCGCATTTGACGATTTAAAATCGACCGAGCAAATGATAAAAAATGACTGCCCGATTCCTATTTGATTAAACTATCAGGCAACTATCGGCCATTTTGGCTGAAGTGTGTGGGTGGGTACTGCTTAGTTCTTGGAAGCGTGCTATAATACGCATTTCACCGTCTTCAACAAGCGAAGATGTTTCTGAGATTAAACTGTTCAAACATATCGCACTGCTATTACGAGACTGTATCAACTCAAAATAGGGTAAATTTGAGAAAATTCATTTTTCATACGTAAATATCAATTCCCTACGCGTCAATAAATTAAAAATAAGAATAATAAATTGTAATAAGCCAAATTTTTCAACAACACAACTAAAAATAATTCATATTTTTTTTTTATTTGTTCTGATATTAGAGTATTAACTCAAAAATTGGAAATAACTTGATAACCTGCAATCATTTAAATAATTCATTTATACAGAAATCCCTTAATTTTATCAATAATCTATATACAGTGTTCACTTTTTATAATCTTTAACAGGAAGCGACTAATCAGTTTTCTGTCATTTCTGAAAAAAGCTACATTTTGAGTTGATACACTCTTGTAATAGCAGTGCGAATATGTTATAAACAAACAAGCTATTTTCTTTATAAAATTTGTCCAGTGCAAAATCTAAACATTAACGGCCATCTTCTAATAAAATAGCAATTTATATTCTTTGCACTATAGTACGTACCTATTGAATAATATGCGCTATGTAATTAAACTGATGCAATATCGGTCCATGATCGTAATGAATTAATGAAAGATAATTTATTTAACAGATGTCTTTAAAAGCTTGAACCCAGCACTCATTAGAAAATCACTCCAAAGGATATTGACGGCATTGATATTGATACTGCTACTAAATGAAATAACTTGCCAAAGCATGTAATATTCGCCATAACTATGCAAGACAGAGAGATGAACGGTATGACTGATTACCACGGGCCACGTAATCGTACACAAGGCTAAATGAATATCTCTTCACACGGTGATTAACGAATAATGCGAATTTTCCAGAGGACAAAATTACAGACCATCACAGATATAATGAATGTACTTACATCAAACTTTACCTATCTTCTTATTTGTCGGGATTATTATCGGTTGAAAAAAATAATAAGGAAACAGAAAAAGTATAAATATAAACGGAAGTAACTTAAAAAGAAATTGTATGAATGGCTCATTCCACTATCCCACTAATATTATAAATGTGAAAGTTTGGATGGATGGATGGATGGATGTATGTTTGTGACTCTTTCACGCCAAAACTACTGAACCGATTGCGATGAAACTTAGTATGTAGATAGTTGGAGACCTGGATTAACATATAGGCTACTTTTTATCCCGATATTCCCACGGGATCGGGACTTACGCGAGTGAAACCGCGGGGCGCTGCTAGTTGAACATAATTTTATTCCGTGAAAGAGTAAATTGATAAAAAGTTTTAAATAGTTAAACTACATAAATTAGATCAATATTAATATAAACATTAATATTAAATACTTGTAAAATTTGCATGCTGTATATGTATTAGCAAAACATGTTGCTCACTTCTCACTGTAAGTAAATTGAGTTGCGGGTAGCCGTGCAGGTTGAAAACTGCGCGGTGTCTTCCTCGAATAATTTGCTAAAGTACGCTGTGGAATTGGATTGACAGTTACGCGCTACTTGGTTTGATGATTGTACGCACCGTTACGGGAGCAGCAGTACTAAAACACAAATGTACTAAGGAGCAAGCGTATTCATACAACATGCACAATATTTATTAAATACTGACTCGACGCCCTGCCTGTCTAAACATAACAAAAATGACAGTAGTACAAAAGGGTCAATTGTCATAACTAAATATTATAGTTGCGATGTTATAACTGGGCTGATAATGTCAGAACTACAATACCAAATTATCGTTTCTGAATGATAGTAGCTAGTTGAATAAATTTTAACAAATCAATTTTTAACGCAAATTAGTTAAGCATTAAATCCAACAGCCCCAAGCACCTTTAACGCATGAATGTGATTGTAAATTAATGCTCTATCGTTACATAGTTCCTTCCTCGTAGAAATGGATATTTTTTAATTCAACAAATTTTTTTTATGAAACTTATAACTACATTTTGAGCATATGAAAGTTATTGTATGTTTAGAGTTATTTTTTTATCTTTAATAATAGGTTTAGACCTTTCTTAGAGAAAAAGTAAAGAGAAAACCCCCATTCAATGGCGTCTTATGATGCCACTACAATTCTAATTATAGCCATGTGTCATTTGATAACTTTCAAGGGTGAGGACTCCGTTTTACTTGGTGCATATGTATATTTGGTTATTCTTATTTAAGTTCTATTGTCTATATCACTGGCCTTGTATTTATTATATTTGTAACAATAAACATTTTTATTTTTATTTATTTTATGAGGTTAACCGTTGATTTTATTATCTTTTGACAAGTTTGAGACGGTATATCCTTATTTATTTTCAGACGACCAATTCAGCGATATTCAGTTACGTAAATTTGATCACTTATATGTGTCGCATTTGGTCGTTTAAATATCATTCCGTAAAAAAGAATAAAGCAAAAAAGCTTAGATACAGTGATCCAATGCAATTCCAAGTCATTGCCAAAGTGCGATGCACAGTATTAACGTTGTCGCAGAATTGACGTTTGTCTATGCAGTGTGTATGTGCGTTGGTATCAATTTATATTAATGTTTAGTGAAACCATACTATCTGGATTGTATTGTATGTACTGTATTGATTTTCATTGTAATACAAAAAATAATGGTAAACTAATCTTTATTTTACCTGTTATTTACGGCTTTCAAAAGAAAATGGAATATTTATGCGCAATTTACTGCGAAGGTGACCTCATTCCTTCTGATCTCCGTAAGTCTCAATATGAATGTGCTGTGATGTTAAATTCAGGAGCCTCAATCGCTCATTTTTACGTAATTCTTGTAATTTGAGATTGACCGGTCTTTTATCATTTCTGACAGATTCAATCATTCACACCTCTATTTAAAAACAAGTAAGAATTATTAGTTTTTGTAATTAGTTGCCTTTTAAACCACTATTTTAAAAACCTTTTATCTCCTTATATAACAGACACAAGGTCAGGAAATAATTTATAGCTGGCATCCCGAAACACGCACACGGTGAGTTTGTGGACTATAACTACACGTGCTTACTTACACAGCATGCGGAATTGGAGACTGTACTAAGCGTATCATTTGTTTTAAATACTCTATCTAGACAGCTATATTTATCAAAACATATAATAAGCTATATATATTAGTCCTGATTTGGTTCGGCTGTATATATATATATATATACTAACTAATTTTTATATAACCATATGACAAAGGCAATTAATAATTTAATGCGTTAGTTAGGGTCATTATTAGTTATTTTATATTGATTTACATGCCATACTTTGGCAAATGTCCTAGACTACCCGTACCTATAATGTAGAAAACACTTTTACATTTAAAGAAATAAAAGATTTGAATACTATTCATTTTGAACATCAACTTCTGTCTAGTATCTACATATCGAAATTAATAACTATTTTTCATTTTATTTTATACAACAAATTTAACAATGACGCACTCATCCAGGCTGATGGTAAACGGTAACCAGTGCCTATAAACACTCGCAACACTAGTTTCGTTATTTGTGCGTGGCCAAATCTTTCCCCCATTGAGGCTCCTGGGAACTCGTATGTAAATTAACGCTGTTCTGCCAACAGTCAGGTCACAGATTACTAAGTAGTTACTACGTAACATATAAATCACTCCCTACAAAAACGTCCAAGCCTACCATTTTAATTACCTACTCTTTCCGAGCGCCGACCCCTGCATGAGAAAATGATCTTTAATGTTCTTAAAACACGATTATTATTGCCTCGCAATAGCGCATGGTTGCGTTGCCGTAAGTGAGTTTAGGGTTACCTCTTTTTATGTAACATTAAATATCTATATTTTTAATGAAAAAAGGCTATGTTAATTAAGTAAAGTTTTATTACACAAAAAATCGGGTGTGTTACCTGACTTAAAAAGTGTAACACTTAATACCACGTTTCCGTAAGTTTACTAATACGAAACACTTAACAACAAATAGCTTCTCCGAAAAACTTATCGCCGATGCCACGCGACCTTGCTTAACCAAACCTCTAACGAGAAACATCAATAAATTATTCGGGAAAAGAAACTTAAAGAATTTGTCGTAGCGTGATGTTATATAGCCCATAGCCTTCCTCTATAAATTGATAGTCCATCCAACACAAAATTTTAAGAATTTTTCAATTCGAACCAGCAGTTCCTGAGAATAGCGCTTCAACCAAACAAACGAACTCTTCACCTTTATAATATTAGTATAGATGTGATGTAGTGATAAATCTAAAGAACAATGTTGCATATGTATATTGTTGATGCTCCTTAATTAAAGTTGAGTACCTACATCCAAATCTTTTCCCAATCAAACGCGTGGAATTCACTACACGAGTAGATGCGTGCGTTGTCCTTGACGACAATAGTGCCGACAAAATCTAAAAACGAAAAGTTTTGGTCGGCTAGATGCACCGCTAGCACGGTGGCGTTTTGCTTTTGGATAAAAAAATAAGGTACCTAGGTACTAAAGATTTTATTTCTTGTAGCCATGGCATTCTTATAAATATAAAATTATAAAGATAAGGCATTTAGTACTTAGAAAATACGTAGTTTTGAAATGGTTTTAAGTATATATACTTAAAAACTTACCTAAGTATATATTTTATATACTTAGGTAAGTTTTAAGTATATATACTTAAAACCATTTCAAAACTACGTATTTTCTTTACTATTATAAATATTTAATAAGAATGGTAAACCATTATTAATGACTTTTATTACAGAATTAACTATTTGTATTCGAAATAAACACTTGATTAATTAAATAAATTGTAGAATTCGAATAGTTTACCATTCGAATTAAGCAGTTATTTGTATATTAAAGAAAGGGCATAAAAATCCTTATATATAAAACAACTTTATGTGACAGTGAAAACCGTATTAACTCTTATTTATTTGTAACAGAAACCAAAACATCAAAATAGAACAAAATATATGTGAAAACAATAACAATTACAGATTTTCTCTTACTTATCTACATGTATGTGCAGCACATAAACTACCAGAAACCATGTCAATTTGTCAGTATTTAAAGTATCTAAAGGTATAAAAATACGATTTCGAATTAAGTAAAAATTCAAAAATAAAAGCGTCGGTACAGCTGCCGGCAACCCACTGCGCGAGACTTCGTATAAGGGCCGCCAGCGGCCATGCGGCCGGTAGTTGTTTAGCGCACGTAACTACATCGAGTGGCACAGGCCTGGTCACGTTTGGCATTTCTCCAAACTACTTGCGTAGTACTTAATGCTTGTCCAAAGCACTAGACAAAAAGCACATTAAGATTAAAATACTAAGTGATGGCTCTACAAAGGTCTAGTACATTATTCTAACTGATGATTCAAACGTATAATTTTATGTATTATTTTATTACCTTATTGATCATAATGCTGAAGTGTATCGTTAAATCTTGTAATGCCTGCGTCAAATTTGCCATATTATGTTTATGTTTTTGGCTAATATACATTGATTATTTATTATCTAGTTATCTTCGATTTGGGAACGCGGTATTTACATTTAAATATTTTTTGATGATGAATTTCGCCCTTTATAGTATGTTATTTGGTCGCATATCTTAGAAGATAATGGAAAATTAAAATAATTCAACATGCGGCTGGATTCTCGGTAGTTGTGCGATGATCATAGTAGTAGTGGTGCGGACGAGCCTTGTGACACATAACCCTGATTTTATCGTGTGGAAACCCCCACGAGTCATCACCTCACCGGGCTAGCGGTGAAGGCGTAAGTATGTCGGAATCGAACAGACTAAAACTATACGGTGTTCCGTCACAAGCGAGTCTTGCAAGGGACTCGGGTATGTCATAGGAAAAACGGCCCCGAGAACTGAGCTGACCTTAGCCGGCTCTTAAACAGTAGGCAGCTACACTACTGCATGCGGAATTAAGGGGAGCTTTATCCCCCTTCCGGTTAGAGAGGCGTGCGCAGAACACATTACATTTTTACAAAATCGGACCACGCATAACTTTAAAAAATACAGGGAAAACCTCCTTCATTCCACAAAACCAACAATGGATCTATTAATTACGTCAAAATTAACATCAAACTATCAATTGTTCACAGGCAGGCAATAAAGCCCTTATCGGGGTCAGCGCCTTCAGTACGGGCAGCTGCTTTAAATACGTCATTAACGGGTGATACGACAGACACCAAAGATGGGAAGCTGCCCAGCAAGTCGCGGCAGAAGAAGTTCCAGAGACACTTTCCGCAAGTCGGGCCGGAGGAGAAAGTGCTCAATTGTGAGTAGGACTCAAAACATTAAGAACATAAATCCCGACATAAGTTCACTCGTATGTGGTTATGAAAAGCATTTACTTATAATTTTATCTTGTAACGAGAAAAGTAACGTAAAAGCCCATGGCCATGCGGAGCATCTGTCATGTGTAATCGAAACATAATCCTTAAAGATATCTCTAGAAGGTACAAGGTCACATTTGATTTTAGTTTTTAAGTATTACAATTTTCTAGCAAAATACCAACGACTGAGCTCTTGTGACCCTGTAAGGTTACGATCAAGGGTTTTTTCATGAATTTCTTTTATTGAAATATACTTAAAACGAGTATACCACGTCACTTGATCAGCGCGGAGCACTTGGTAGTAGGCGACCTTATGCCATTTTTCTCTTTAGTAGGGGTTGAAAATAAAAACCTCGAAATATATCAATTCACAGAATCATTTAAAATGTTGAGCAATTTATTTTACTATCAATCCTTTCTATACATTCCAGTAGGGTTTCGTTGTTTACTTGCACTTGAAGTTATGTTAAAGTTTGTGTTAAAAGCTTTCCTTAATCTGTTTTAATCTTCTTTAATTCGTGAATTTTACGTAATATTTTTGTTTTTTGTGATCTGGCTTTTCTTACTTTTTTCTATTCCATTCCTTTCTATATAGAAATGTTTGAAATTGATATTTGAGGAAAAAATCCCACTATATAACTAATAAAAGTGTAATGTATTATTATTGGATGCATTGAAAAATTATTTAAATATTAACTGTATTATTTTCACTAAGACCCAAAATTACACAAGTGTATAAGTTTACAGACGAATATACACCGATAAGTAACTAACTACACTAAATTTTTATATGCCGCGAACATCGCTCGTTGACGATTTAGCCTGCCTTTGCACTAGACACATGTGTGTAGTAAACTACAAACTACACATGGGTGTCAGACCGACCAATAGGATCGTTTTATTAAACTAAGATATAAAAGCTTAGGTTATATGTTCAAGTTTGTTTCTTAATTTGTATACCTATAAATATCTCATTACCTAACTGAAAACCCGCTTGCAGCGTGAAAATATAACATTACACAATTGCTAACAAATAACTTGACTTTTAAAGTGATGTAAATAGATACTACTTTTGTTCTAGGTTACGTCCGTTGAGTATTTAATTGTTAATGATTAACAGGTTTTAATCTACCGATTACCGATTTGAATGTCAATATCAAGTGACACACATTCTTCATATTGTGGTTACCTTGAAGTCTTAAATCTCAAAACAGAGTTAAATTAAAACTAATAGGCGGAAAGGACCCAATTACACAACATAATGCTGTTAGCCCAACCTCATTACACCAAAACCCGCTGCTGATAAGAAAAACTATGTTCCGAATGGGGTCGTGTGCTTCATACATAGAGAGGTCTTTGGAGTTTGGTTCTACGTGTATAAACGGGAAGCTGACTATATTTAGGGCTGCCATCCGTCCGGGTTTCCCCGGATTTGTCCTAGTTAAGAGATCGTCCGGGGAGCGTCCGGGTAAAACCCGGACACTGTGCCAGGGGCAACTTATAATTATATTATTAGATGAACAAGCTGTTTAATTTATTAAAAAAAAAATGGAATCGGCGTTTTTTTAAGATGTCCGGGAAAGAATCTCGATTTTACACATGTGTCCGGGATTTTTGAAGAGATTGTCCGGTGTTGCAATTTAAAAAATGTCAGGCCTAACTATATTTGTTACATTTATTATTTCATATGAAAGAGTTCTAGAAAACATTTTAAGTAAATATAATTCTTGGTATATTACAAGTTAAAGGTATTATGCTGCTTTACAGCTTCAAACTTCTTCGTTTAATATACTTACTGTGAACTGATTGACTAGAAATAGTGCCTCGCTAGTTCGTGTTTTTTTATATGATTATGGTTTTCCAAAAAACATATTCTTATAATATTTTCGCTATTTCATTTTATCACAACAGCACAAGAAAGAAATGACCTTAGTTGCAATATAAAAGCGACGAGGTGAATAAACCGAATCAGTAATAGATAATAATAATAATAACTGGACACATCAGCTCACACACGGCCATCTGATCCCAAACTAGGCAGAGCCTGTACTTTGGTAACCAGACTGCTGATAAACATACCTACATATACATTTCTAAATTCATACACATAATAGATAAATTACACCCAGATACAGAACAAATGATCATGCTCATTACACAATTATTTGTCCTGGGTGGGAACTTACGACCTCTTTTTATTTTACGAATGAAATTAAAACGTGTAAGCAATTATCTTTTATAATCCGGAGAGGTTCAACGCAAAAAGGTTGAAATCCCTTTATTTGGAATGATTTAGCTCCAGTACACCCAAGGTTCTTTTGGTAGGATAGGGGGTAAAAGAAAATATTTGAAAATAAGCATACGGCCCGCTGTACGGAAAGTGGTCGCCGGACTCTATGGAAAATGGACATTGAACACAAGCAGATGCTTGCAACGTCTAGAGGTGTAACAATAAATAAAAAATGCTTTGTGTCTGTTCGTCAGTTATACAGTTTATGTCATTAATTCACTTGTCACTTAACTGATACAAGAGGAGCGTTGACGTAGCTTTTTGTTCGGAGTTTTCATCGGGATACTTTTCACTGTTCTAATTTTAATTAATGCCTTTTATATTGCAGATTATTCGTGCGCGTTAGTTGGAGATCTTTTACTTCAAGGTCATTTGTACATCACCAAGAATTACTTCGCTTTCTACTCGAATGTGTTCGGTTACGTGACCAAGGTGAGCAAGTTTAACTGAGTCAGCCTCACCCACTTGAGATAGTTATTTAGTTTTAATAGACTGCTTTTGCTAAATGCGTTTGCTGAATGTATAACTTATAGTACGATCTACTGATCCTTTTTTTGTCAATTCTGTGGTGATCATTAAATAAGTCTACATTGATTACTGTTGAAGACGAATGTCGTTAAGGCACCGAGTAGGTAAGGTAATCTATAGTAATTTATGTGCCTCCTATTTTGGTTAGCGTGTTATTTCATTCTCTCAGTCTCGAAAAGTAAAGATAACTGATTGAAGTGTGTCATGTGTCCTAGGATTACTTTCAAAATTTATC
Organism: Callimorpha dominula; assembly: GCA_949752705.1. Taxonomy (NCBI): domain Eukaryota; kingdom Metazoa; phylum Arthropoda; class Insecta; order Lepidoptera; family Erebidae; genus Callimorpha; species Callimorpha dominula. The sequence goes on from OX457005.1 coordinate 8,570,915, forward strand.
AAAATTGTGTCTTATTTTAATGTGTCGGAACACAAATTAAAAGTGACACCGTACTTGTTGATTTTTGACAATATAAGGTATGTCTACTTTTTTTTGTTTATTTTGTAAAGCTATGAATTGTCTTTAATTTTGAATTAATTTAGTAATTCGTTTTAACATTAAGAAATCAGTCATAAAGTTATATTAAAAATACAAAATGTATTTATTTCTTTAATTTATGTCAACAGCATTCAAATAAATAAGTGCTCCAATATCTTTGTAATCAAACAGAATTTCGATATTAAAACAATGAATAAGTCTTTGTAAAAATGTACGTTCAGCAGTACACGTGTTATGATTAGAATGTCAAAACACAATAGCTCTTAAACTGAAGATATTCACTATTGTGTGGACTATTTTTTTGCTTACTGCCTGTGATCTCTGCCCGTAACTTTTATAAGATTTCAGACTACAGCTCTGTAATTTTTAGTCATTGTGAAAATAATTATTCACGTCATATTTAGCAACAAATTTTTAGAAGAGTATTACTTACTTTTTATTTGAAAACCCAAACACAGGTACCACGAAGATTTTACAGAAAACAGGTTAGGTTATCTCAAATGTGTCGATCGAGAAACTGTACATGCACCTAGTTTACTAGTAAATTTGTAACACAGTCTATGCAAATATTGCTACCATATCACATAATTACTAAGACTTACACAGAACAGATATTAAGCATATATGAAGCATATAATTATTCTGCAATTTCTAACTTTAAAATGTTTAAATTTACTACTACTACTTATAATATAAGTTTATACAAACCATTGTGTTACTTTCAGCTCCTGATACCAACTACATCAGTCCTTCGGATAACAAAGGAGAAAGTTGCGCGTATCATTCCTAACGCAGTAGGAGTTTGCACTCGGGATGAGCGACATGTGTTCGGTTCCCTGCTCTCCAGGGATTCCACGTATAAGCTTATGATGCATGTTTGGAAGGCAGCTAGAACGCCCGAACAGGCTTTGCCTAAACCACAAGTAAGTGACAAATTAATATTGATGAAGTGGAATTTTCGGAAACAACTTTAGAGTTGCTCGAAAGACCATATTGTCTTAATAGTTTAACTTAATATAGGCGGACAATATGCCTTATGTATATATTAGCAAAAAAATGTTTAAAGGAAGTTTAGATTCGTTAGTTTAGATTTCGAATAGTGATGTTATTAATTCAAGTGTGTGAATGATATTGTAGATATGTACTTTTCTATGAAACCTAAACCAAGTTGACATTAATTTGAAGCCTCGTATTCCATATGCAACACGGAAATTTGAATCTAGACTTAGCTTCCTGTGTACAAATGTGTATCTTTCTCATCATCCTACTAATATTATAAACGTGAAAGTTTGTGAGCAGGTATGGATGTATGGATGTATGGATGTTTGTTACTCTTTCACGCTAAAACTACTGAATCGATCGATATGAAAATTGGTATGTAGATAGCTGGAGACCTGGATTAACATATAGGCTACTTTTTATCCCGATATTCCTACGGGATCGGGACTAACGCGGGTGAAACCGCGGGGCGCTGCTAGTTTGAATTAATGGGAAAATGTGTTGTAATCACATGAAATTAAACCATTAATACGGTCTGACTCATATCTTTGTTTAGGCTTCATTAAGTCCAAACCCATTATAGTCACATTCTCGTTTGACGGAACTGACGTATTGTGACTGAGCTCTGAAGCTTAGTCAAGTTTGTTTCGTGTTTTTACAGGAGTGTCCAGCGTCAGAAGTGGAACTAGAAGTATCAGAGTATTCTCCAGAAGACGACAGTAGTTCAGCAGGTGGTGACCACCACGATGCTGCAACACCACCAGTCAGGCGAGAGTCTGAGGCTATTATTGCTGCTGGTAAATGTAACTTGTTTATAATTCTGCCTACTACCACTATTATCTTATTCTTCGAAACATTCTTGTTCATTCGTAGAAACCCATGTGAGCGTCAATTATTATACCATTTATTTTATGTCATTTGAAATATGTAGTTAGTCATGTCGCTTAGTACTAGTGATGGTAGACCTCATGCTAGACTTACCGTTCGTTCTCGGGGGCTTCCTTCATAGGGTATACCCGAGTCTCCTGCAATAGACACACTTGTGACGAAACATCGTGCGGTTTTAGTCGGTTCGATTCCGACATACCACTTCGCCTATTGGCCTAGTGGTTAGTTCTTTGTGTCTGTTGTTTGTATGTTTGTAAAGTCCCCCGCGACACAGGAGTCAATCCTAATGCGGGAGTCTTTTTAATAACAAAAAAAAAAAAAACAAACAAGTAGCCATGGTGAGGTGATGACCCGCCGGGGTTCGCAAACGAAAAAAAAACTTACCGTTCGTATTTGTTAAATTTGACAAATTACTTTTTCCACTACGATGAAATGATACCCACAAGCTGAAACTGAGTCGATAGGTATACATTTTTTTTGTTCTTTTATTAATGTTTACACAGAACTCACGCTTGACGAAAAATGCATTTATTTAACTTTTTTTTTCACTAAAAAGATCAAATCGATCCTAATACAGTTCATTTTTATCTCCAATAGAATTTGATTTGTCTATAATGATTAATGAGCATTACGGCAGAACATTGAACATTAGATATTTATTATACCATAGTGATAAGTGATAACGTAGGGTATAAAATAGTTCAAGCTGCTTAGTCTTTTGTTCACTTACGGTAGAAAAAAATATATACGTACTAGCGAAGACCGCTTCAATTACTGTGCAATTAAGATCGCGCCTACCTATTGTCATTTCAAAGACGTCACTTTTCAATGGCAGTATACCTACTAATATTACATGTCGTAGCTAGCGTTAAATTACGGATGTTTTGTGTATTGTTACAAAGGAATGCCTATAACTAGGAAAAACGGGAACTAATCCCACTAATATTATAAATGTAAAAGTTTGGATTAATGGATGGATGTTTGTTACTGTTTCACGCAAAAACCACTGAACCGACTGCGATGAAACTTGGTATGTAGATAGCTGCGGACCTGGATAAACGCATAGGCTTTTTATCCCGATATTCCCACTTAATCGGAACTTACGTGGGTAAAATCGCGTGGCGCTGCTTGTTAACTATATAATTCAAGACTGCAATTAAGATAATCTTTGTTTTGTCACCTTGTGTCTTAGGTTAGTTGGCCATCCTTTACGAAATTTTCACCGTTCGCCACAGACCCTCGTATTCCTTGAGTGCGGTGACTGCATATTATTGACAGGTCGTAGGACATAATGGGACAGTTAGCGAAAGTTTAAGTTGGTTTAAATCCGACATATCACATTGCCGTTGACCCCCGTGAGGTGACAACCCGTGGGAGTTTCCACAAGAAAAAAAAAACTTAAAGTCGAAAGTTTTCGCCAACTGCCCCATTATCTCCCGCACTGCTAGTTGGGTCTTAAAATGGTTTTTTGGTCTTAGCTTCCAGTCAAAATCAAATAATATTTTTGACTTAAAACTAAATGGCATTGTAAGAACTAGCAACGCACCTCAGTTAGTGACGTCGGTTATTGTGGATAAAAGACATTAAAGTATAGTTTATGAGGTATATTACAAACTGTCGAGTATTGGTCAATGTTATGCACAGCACAGACCACGAAATACCTACAGCTAGGGATGCCCAATACCATGCAATATATCTAAACATCGATACAGCACCACACGTTATATCGATGTTTAATACAATATTTTCACCGAAAAGAGACTGGCTTTTGTTTAGATTTGTAGGTAGAATTAGATTATTTTAGACAAATCTTTGTACACCACCGCTGTTGCCCCGATCTCATTATTGTTGTCTTTGTTTCTCAATTTCAAAATCAAAAAAGTTAAGTCAGTATTTAGCAATTGTTTTAAATAAAAAAGTACCTAAGTAATAAAGTTAGTATAGTAATAGTAAATAAAACAAGTAATAGTAATAGTAAAAATAATTTTCGAACACAACACTTGCGCCATAAGCTGAGTGATAGTGACGTGACGCCTGTTACGGTAGCCGTAAGGAATCTCAAGTACATTTTTTATTATTTTTGTTGGTCTCAAAAAGTTAAAGGATAAAAATTATTTGTGTGAATCGCAAAGTATATGAGATTTATGAATAGCACATTTTATTTGTCTGTTTTTAACTTAGACTATTATATTATAAACATATCGATCTTTGTATGTGACAAGGTAAATAGTTATTGAATTTTTTGTTGTTTATTTAATCAATATTCATTATAAATGCTGCTTTTAACCAAGAATGCAGGCAATTATTTTAATTAAACGGTGATTCATCTGATTCGCTTGTATTAAATATGGAATGTGTTATACATATAAAATTTGAACGGTAGTACGATCTGGATAGTGGACCTGTGTACTAGCTATATACTGTTGAAAAATTTTATAGTACCGAATAAATCCAAATTTTAATGTCAAAATCAACAATAGCAGTAGATTAACAGCGTGTATATTTGTAGCATCGGGTGCGGCAGTGATCCAGCCGGCGCTGCTGACAGGCGGAGCGGTAGCGGGTGCGGGCGCGGGCGTGGGCGCGGGTGGCCGCTCGCGCTACTGGCGCGCGCTGCTCGCCGCCACGGCGCTGCTCGCGCTGTCCGCCGCGCTGCTCGCCTACCGCCTGTACCACGCCACCTACCACACGCAGGTCAATTAACCATAAGTTTATATTTCGATTAGGAAATAAACCGCATTAAGGCCATATCGATCAGAAGTGGAAGCCTACTCACTCCTAATCTGAGAGATGTTGAAAGTATACTACACTTTTTAAAACATTAAAGATCTACAGATACTTGCAATCTTCTTGTTCCTCATCTAATCTAGTTGCTGCTCTTTTGTTGTTTTGATCGTTTTGTTGCTGTTGAGGAATTGTATATATCATCCGCGATTGCTTTTCCTCTGGAGACTACATCATTAGGTTCACAATATAATTACCACTTGCCTATAATTTTTGACGTGATAACGTCTACGTCTAACGTCTGCGTCGCACACACGAAAAAGCATGACTCATTATCACGTTCCGCTTGAGCCGAGCGTGCAAGCGAGAGCGCGGAACAAGCGATAGAGGCACGATCGGCCTAAGCGTTCGGCTTGTGACGCATCTATCTCTCTTCCACTGTTTTCTTATGACGTTATCAAAATTGTCGTCCGTAAACCGACTTTACAGACAAACAATTTTGTTTTACTTTAAAATATTTTTCAGTATCTGTAAAGTGTAGAAATATAATCATTTATTTTTCGCACATCGATTTCATACTTATTAATATTAGCATACCGCACGACCTCGACGGTTGTCGACCAGGTTATACATCCATAAATCAGAATAACCGTGACCAATAAGAATTATTTTCCTCGTGCATTGTGTGACACGCTTCATTACCTATTATCGTGTGACTGTTGTCGCCTGAATTACGCTTAACGTATTCTAAACTGAATTACTTTGAATATATAAAAAAAACTGATAATTAGTATGGTCGTCGTCCCAAATTTGTCTTATTAACTAATATAAGTTCAAAAGGTGTAGTTGAAATTAATTATTGATAAGTGTTCATGAAATTAAGTGTTATAAATTTAACTTGTTACTTTGACAAAGTAGATTCCTAATTATATTAAAGTTTGATTTTTTTTTATTGGTAAACGAATCATTAATAGTCATTTATAGCAAAGTATGACGTCAAAGTTTGTTATTTCAATCAAGTTTCTAACATAAACTTAGTATACTAGCGTAATAGACGAACAGTCTCCTCACTTCCGTGAAAAGCGAGTTTTTAAAGACGTGTGACTGAATTTTAGTGTAGGGACGTTGACGTCACTACAATGCCGATGTAAAAAAATCGGCAATGCTGATAGCATATATATAAATTTGTAGTATTTTACGTTTTGTTGCTATGTAATATTTTTTATTAAATTACAGAAGTGACTAAAGAACAGTAGAATAATAATTAAGAGAATGTTAATGCTAGTGTTTTTATAAGAGTGTTTTGTGTTCATTAAGTACATATACGCATGCTATACCCTCTCTGGTGTAAGCACAAACAAAAGCCCCCCAATTGTCATTTTCTTAATTCCTTAATTTCAGACCCCTAGAGGTGGAATATTTTCTTTAATTTTATATGAGATTAACCTTGAGTATGACCAATTCAATGCAAAGAAGAATGATTGATTTGTAATTTATCTAAGTTGCAATAACGTATTAATGTCAACTGCTATATGCATTATACATGAGCATAAATTGCTTAGCAACCACATTAAGGTAATCGAATCGCCACCATATTATTGATTACATCTGTGCGTGTCTTCATCATCAGTTCCACTTCACTAAATAGTCCGAGAGTCAATGCAAAAAATACCGAAATCGCTATAAGTGTTCCTTAGATTTCTCCAGGATCCCATAATCAGATTCTGACCAGATGACAATGGGACCGACTAGGATTTATACCCCTTCAAACTAAAAAAATATTTTTAGAATCGGTTCACCCATTGTCGAGAAACATAACATACATACTAATAAAAAAAGATTATGACGAACTGAGAACCTCCTTCTTTTTTTGAAGTTAGTAAAAAAACAATGAAGTTGTGAGATGAACGCAGCTAGCTTCTTTTTATACCACTTACAAAAATATCGGCATATCGATAGATTTGTTTTGCTTTTAGTTAATCCCTATGCCAAACGCGGCCCTTTTCACGTACTTTTACGTACTTATAAATATTTTTTTATTAAACACAATATTTTAAAATAACACAAAATATCAAAAACTGTGTTTACTACATATATTAATTGCAATACAAATAATTTTGTGTATATATTCTACGAAAATAAACTTAGAAAGTAGTATTGAACTTTTAGTATTTAGATGTAAAATGTTTCTTTATTTGGATTTTTGCTGTATGTTACACCAAAATCTAACACAGAAGACGATACCATGGTTATTTTTTATATTTATCCGTTAAAATATTGAAAGATTACGGCGAAAACACCGAAATTAAACAGTGAAATTTTTGACGAGAGACTTGGCGACAAAATTTTTTCAAGCCGGTTTCACGGTCCGGTTTATCCTGTCTCTTTCTAACACCTAAGTTTTTGTATAAGGTTAGGTATTTCACTAGCAGACATTGTTCGTATATTTTGCAAGTATAGTAAGTTTATGGTTTCTACAGAATGCACTGTTTACATGTTTAATAATAAAGGGAAATTCGACTCGACAGTAAACAACCGTATTTGTGACACAAAAGAGCTTAGTTTACCCAGAACTATTGAATTTAATTATCTCAAAAGTCATCATTGATGTTTTTGTCCGTAATATCCAGCAGCCGGAGATAGCGAAGTTGTCAGGTGCGGAGCTGTACTCCGAGCTAGTCCGCTGGCGCGCGCGCCTGCACGGCCGCGCGGCCGGCGAGCTGCACGCCTTCCTCACCACCAACCTGCTCCTCCTCACTAAGGTATTCACACCCGTTATCTGTAACGTCCGGTAGCCGGAGATAGCACGCTCATTGTCCTTTGACCTTGACGGTTCACATTCCTAATCTTGAGTGAGAAAATCAGAAACTCGTGCTATATTGATACAATTTTGACTAAGTAACTGACCAATTCATTGATAAAAATATGTTGAATACAATGACTAGAATACCTCTACATAGCCACTACAACTAAAGTACAGCTCTAAAAGTGTTTTGTCGATTATTGCGGGTGCACTGTAATAATTATATATCTGTTAGACATATATTTAATACATTGTACATTGTATTTCCAGGTGCGGCAGTCCTTAGAAGCGTTGTCAGGCGTCATACTGACGGACATGGCCCACAGTGGGGCGGGAGAGGGCCACGTTGACGTGCCCAACGAAACTGTCTTCAGTTAACCCGCATCTTTAGGCTAAATATACCTAACCGTAGTTAGTATAGGTTGAAAATAACATAACAACCAGGCTGCACACTAAAACCATTACAATGTACGCATCCAATCCAAAGTTATGATTTAAAATCACATTTGAAAAGTCTTCGTTTGTATTGTGTGGGTGGCCAGGTTTAGTCGTCAATGTCGAGCGATGGCCGACATATAGAAATGAGTCAGTGAGACGAAGTGATACTAGAATTACATATTATTTATTTCATCCAATTTATCTTGTCATGAACTCTGTCGTGATGGTTTTTATATTTGAAATCAGTGACGCGACTTGCTTATTATATTGTAATATTGAGTTTCAAACTCCGACATCATATACTTTTTAAAATACGAATTATGTTCATACAATATATGCATTTAATCTATATCATCATGATATAGTAAAGTTGTGTTATATATTGCTTTATTTAATGATTTTGTCTTTTTAAACATTTCATAAAAATATTTATTAAATGATTTAATCTATCAATATGATAAAAATCTTGTACAAAATTCGTAACTAAACATGATAAAACAGAATTTCATTTTTCATTATCAGCAATAATTTCAATATTTATTTGTACATAAAAGATCCGTGTGATGTCTGTGAGGCAAAGCTACGTCATATTAATTTGTGTCAAACACAAACGTTTAGTGTAAGATGCGTGTGGAGTGTGGGTCGCGATGGACCTGTGTGGATTGTGTTACAAGATATTTATTTTTTACATCCTTTCAAAATTAATATTTAATCATTACATTTCATTTAAAATGGTTATTTAATTCACAGTTGTAACAAAATCACATTTGTTCCTCTCGATATTAAATTATAAATTTTCATAATCACAATTTTATATCACTTCAGCAATTTATTCGTATTTGTAAAGTTACAAAAAATAACAAAAATATTAGTTTTTATTCAGGAATCAAACTCAGGACGTCTTTTGCACATGATGTGATGAATCGTTGAGGTTTCATTTAAAAACACTACTTTCTTACAAGTTTCGCTGTCAATTCGCAATAGGGGTGATAATTATATTATAATTGACATAAATAATCTGAAAATCACTTACGAAGTATATCGACAATCGATAGACAGGCCTAACCTCGCATTATTGCGAGTGATTGCAGTTACTCGATGTCTTCAATTTGGTCTTCAAACCCCTGCGATTTGTCGCAATGTGCTTAAACTATACATATTTAGCACTACGTAGTCGTACAAACATATAATTCTAATACGCGATCTCTCGTAGGTGACAAATGAATTATGTATAATTTACTTATATATGTACTTGTCACAACTCTATACGTATATAGTAAATCGTATGTTGTGTAAATCATTGCTGTTTAACTAACTAATATTGTATTCCTAAATGAGAAGTAGTAGTTGAAGTTGGACACGAATGTCCGAACTATTATGTGTTATTTATGGTGACAATGTTTGAAGCGGGTTACTGAAGAGTATACAATTGTGAATGTGATAGTTTCAGAAGGAAGCGGTGCTAGTATATAAATAAGAGTTTAATGTAACCAACATTCCTTTTAAGCAAGTTTCCGACGAGTGTTGATAGCCCAGAGTTCGCTTGTACCAATCATTTGCCTAATTTTGTAATATTTCTTGCCAATACGTGTATTAATCATAGCCAAGAATGCAAAGTTAATTGTAGAACATGTGTTTTTATCACCTAATATTTCTGTGTCGGTCGCTTAGGATAACATTTTATATAGTACCTATTTTGCTAAAACTCTAATCAAATTTCTTCAAACAATATGCTGCTATATTGACAATAAATATTAGTATGAATAATAGTTTGAATTATTTACTTTTAATCGATACAGAAATCGTTAGGTACACGAATAAAGATCGAGCGTTGCGATGGTATCGCTGTAAACAACCAAATTTATTAAAAAAAATTAAAGCATTAATCGTTGTACATAAAACTGCTAGAAGGGAAATATTATGTTGAGTTACACATATATAATAGTAGTTTCCAGACACACTGGCAATACGATACATTACACCATAAGATGCGAGTCCGGTATCTCGTCAAAGGTTCTAAATAGTAAAATTAAAGTAACTACGAACGTACGTCCATCGTGAAGGTATTCGGAGAGCTCTCATGACTTGATACATAGCTCTCCAGCGGCAAAGGCACCATCTTGATATGAAGTTTAAAACTAAGGAATTTTAAGCATGTTAATTTTGAGTCGACGTTGATAGTGCTTTTTGGAACAGTCTGTATTGCAGCTGAGTTATTCTAGCCGATGCTAACATTATCTCTTCCTATCCTTACCTCTTCGTAACGCTCGACGAGCCCCGACCTGATTAGCACGACTCGGTAATTACTTAGAGATGCTAACGATTTAAAAAAATAAAACCGATGTTCAGTTCTGAGATCATTGTAAAACATTTTCATAGTGATTGTTTAGGTATGTAATTACGTATAGATAGATACTTGTGTAAAGATCGTGTAATTACTGTTTTATTATTCTAGTCTTTGGTACCGCTCAAGGATTTGTTATTTGGTTCTATGGGGTTAGTACTTAGAATATGATTTTAAACTTATCGTAAGTGGGATGAAGTATGTGCAATCAAAATTGTTACAAAGATTATAAGTTGTGTCCTTTCTATTATTATTGATAGTAGTTCCAAATGCCGTTGATGTTATTTTGTAAAAAGATTAATTATTTTTTTTACATATTTACCTTACGTAAATATATTGTACATTACAAGAGAATGTTAGCTATATAGACATGCTAGACAATTGTATTAATTGTATAAATTTACACTATATTCATTTATTATGAACACATACGTTTATTGGCTGTTGTTAATAATATAATTTACTTGTGTTAAGGGCCTAATTGTTATAGGTTACCATCCGTGCCAAAGTCGGCTAACGTATTCTAACTACAAATTAGGCCTTTACGGCTAAAACTATTTGGAATCTAATACAAAATTTCTAGATTAAAAATTTCATTACATTAATACTGCACAATAGTACTGTGCATTGAGTGACGTCCGAGTAAGTGTAGCCATTAAGAATGTCAAGTACAACTGGTAAAATAACGCAATACAAGCGTATAACTTACGTTTCAACGGGATATAAAAAGAGCTTGTATCATTGCCGGTACTTCGATATCAAACGATTAGCTTCGTCATTCGATTGATCGTTGCTAAGTCGCTTAACTCGGATATTTCTCGTTTTGCATTTCTTAGCAGTTGTGTATAATTACAAAATAAATCACCAGTTATGAACATAAATTATGTGTTGGTTTTGGAATTTTGGAGTAGATCAATACTTGAGTTTAACTTTCCTGTTAGTCGCACAGGCAAGCTAGTGACTGACTATGTAATCGACTATTTAAACGAGTAGTCGATTCATAGATGAATATAGTTAGATAGTCGTGCTCAGGCAGTCTCCACAGACGACATTATTTATATTTCATGTTATGTAAGGCTGTTCACGTCCTATGAGTCATTAATCGGGAATAATTAATATTGCCAAAGACAAAAACATTAGACTAATTGATATATCAAGTAGAAATAGTAAGGTTTGTACAATAGATAGTTATAGGTAGGATCGAGCAGTTATATTTTCATTATTGTCATTGTAAATACGATGGTTTTACGTAAAGTTAATGTTTGGGTGCATAGCCGAGGAAATATAACATTTTCTAAATTATTTTAGACGATTATGTATTTAAATCATGTTTTAATTTGAGGTATCATTGTAATCGTGCTTGCTAATGACATTCGAATGGTGATGTGAAATTGTGCATGCAATTTAAATAAGAAAATGTGACTTTTAAATAATTGTAGTATATCGGGGTAATGCCACACAGACAACGTTGATATATTTTATTCCAGCAGTGTTGTGTTAGAGTTTGTCTTTCGGCAAACTGGTAACATTGACCATTACAACGTGGTCCGTTACACATCAAGCGTGGTCATAATTGCCCCAATGAACCTTAGTGATTTTTAACGGTGACCGCGCACTTATACTATACTATTGTCAAGACTAGGGATGATCAAGAAACATTTTCTATCGATGCATCATATTGTTTTTTATTTATTTTTCGAATAATAATAAATGTTCTATATTTTTTTATTCGTCTGTCTATAAAACTGTGATAATTTGATAACATCTTCGATTTTCGACACGTAGTACAAATCGATACGGAATACCTGCACATAATCGCGTATCACATTGGGCATCACTAAACTTTGTACAGGTACATAAAAAAAATGTTAGTTTATGAGGAATCAATGCATTTCATTTACAGCCCTGTGATAAAGAAGAAACTGTTTTGCGATTTTACCGCAACAGTTAGATCTAATGGCATTAAACTGTATTCAACCAAATTTATTTTGTCGATATGTTTAAGTTTGTATCCAATGAATGGCATTATCTCGACGTAGACGCAGTGCGCGAGCTTAGTTAAATAGCGCAATAACGTTTATGGGTGATAGAACTGATTAATTTGTATCATTGTGTTTATTTCTACCGAGTAGGAATTGGACGCATGAATGATTTCGCGTTTGTATATTTTGTTTCAAGTTGTAATTTGTTTGTTGAGTTTTTGTAAATATTAGATACATGAGTTAACATAATATGAAGTTGTTTTATTTCAAATATCTTTAAGAATCTTTACGGCAATATTGTGTTTGCATACCTGACAATTAGGTACTTGTGACGTTAACTGATCCTGTCCCTTAATTAGATGTTTAAGACGGGCGGGTCGGCGTCCGAGCGTGTTTAAGTAAGTCTTATTACTACTACTAAGAATAGCTGCCCCATGCGACAGGATCCCGAAACAATACATCTTCGTAAGGAAGGACCAAATACAACTATATAAAAACGGAGATCAACCTGGCATAGACGTCCGGATTGACACGGACGGTTCCAAGATGGGGTCAGGGACTGGAGGGCAACACCATGAACCTACCTCCGGCACAGAATACATAATAGTACTAGTACAGTCCTTCTGTACAGTCCTCTTCGCAATACCATTTAAATAATTAGCGACTCTTGCTCCGACACAATAAGGTGCAATTCAGATCGCACACCGCTAATTCCAAACGCGTTATATTAACCTAAAACTTGCCTCTCTTTCTATCGCATAACTCTTATCTGTTCTGATGCCGTTAAGGTTGTCTTCTGTAAGAAGAATTAATCTAAATATTATCCAGTTATGTGCCTATTACTTTACTTCTGTGAACAAATTAAGTTTTAAATAAACCTAGACTAGGTATTTACCTACTTTACCTACGTTTATTACCTAGTTGTTACGTAGGTACCTACGTAGATGAAACTTATATTAAAGAAAACTATTTTATTTCACAATCTCTGCATTACTTACTTACTTTAATCTCTAAGAAGATAGGCATTTGCCATAACGTTAGTGTGTACCTTGGAATGAAACTATCTCTTTTAGGTGTTTAACTAGGTAGGTGTATGCAAATCAAATCGCGGAACACTACTCCTTATAACACCATCTATTTGCCAGTGAAATTCATATGGAAATCGGTCTACCCGTTGCGGAGATTAGCCGAACAAATAGAAAGACAGACAGACAAAATTGTTGTAGTCCTAAACTTATCAAAGCTAAACTTGACTAAGTTACTCCTTGTAACACCAGCTATCTGTCAGTGAAAGTCCCGTGGAAATCGGTTTACCCGTTCAGTAGATTAACCGGAAAAAAACAGACAGACAAAAATGTGAAAAATATTTTTTTGGTATAAGTACCGTGTAAACATTCAGATGCATTTAGTAAAAAAACTGTCATTATGTCATTACAAACGGACACTTCAAATTTATTTATTTACTAGCAGTTCCCGCGCGGCTTTGCTCGCGTGTACATTTTTATATATTTTGCGCGGAACCTTAATCCTTTTTTCAAAATTACAGTAGCATAAGTTACTCCTTTTAACATCAGCTATCTGACAGTGAAAGTCCCGTGGAAATCGGTCCACCTGTTCCGGGGATTAGCCGAAACAAACAGACAGACAAAAATTGTAAAACATGTTGTTTTGGTATATGTACCGTATATACATCCAAATGCTCTTAGTAAAAAGCGGTTATTTTAATATTACAAACAGACACTCCAATTTTATTTATTTCTATAGAGTATAGATAGAAGATGTGTATCAGTTGTTGTGGTCCTAATAAATAAAAATACTTATCATAGCTAAACTTGACCTTGTAAATATCTAACTATACTGATTATCATTAATAATATAATCTAACTACGTAAATACGGGAAACGTAATTCGTAAGCGACGAACGGACGAAGCGACGTAGCGCGTGAGTGAGTATCGAAGCTACGTGCTACCCGGCCGGCGCGTGGCAGCCCACTGAATTTCGCTCGACTCGTCGCCGCTGCTAGGTACCTGTAACTTCATACCTACTGACCGGAGTGGGCCTAGCCTGCCTCCGGTCTCATTTATGAATGCTACCAGACGTTGGAGCGTTTAGCCTCTGCCAATGGGGTAATTCTTCAATGTATCATAGGGCATAACGATTGAATCGGGAACGTACCGCCGATGAACTGGCAAGGAAGGCATCCACAACATCAGCGGAAGGCCAACAATACTGATGCCACTTCAGTCTAAACCGGCACCTATTCACCATCAATGCGACAGACAGACTTCTATGCAGAGGATGTTTCAATGCGGACCAAACGCATAATGGACCGCCTATGAGTATAAATGCGGAAACATAACCTATACCAATACTACTAATTAAGTCTAATTGTTATCAATGTATACTGAGTTATAAGGGGATAGGGCACTCTAGATTTCTGATCGAATTGGACCCGTCCCACAGCCCCTACATCCAGTAGTTTTTGTTTCATACATCCAGTAGTTTGGGTTACTTTGCGAGTATTCTTCTCATAAGGCTCTACGCATTTTGGAAACTGGAAGTTATAGATCGACACAAGCAGGCAGTAGATTTTGGTGTTTTCACCTAATTTACTTCGACAATCCAGCACATGCTGTGGCGTCTGTTTGCGCCGATCTATGATTTTAACTCTAGCTTCAATTTAACGTTCATAAATGTCACTTAGTGTCATAATAGAATAAATGTTTTTGAATTTTGAATTTGAATTTAGAAGCGGATCCAGGGGAGGGGGGGTAAGGGGCTCAAGCCCCCCCAAAAGCATCTGAGTTCTTCCGTGACAAATCTTAAACTGAACTTGATATTATTCTAATTGAACTTCTTTGCAAGCACAAAGCACAAGCACTATCTAACAATGGTTTTCAATTATTCTTAACTTAATAAGTATTATGTTTTAAAATTTGTAGTAGCTATAAGATGTTTTGTTTACGTGATGAATTTGAATCCGTGCGCTACTCGAGTATTAGGTACTTAAATCCTTTAAAGTATTATTTATTGGCTATTTATTACAGTACAGACAAGTATAAATATTTTATGGAATCTTTAGAACCGCTTCGTAATTATGATTATCCAAAAAGGGCAGAGCAGACGAAGGGTGGACAAAAAAGATACTGGATACTATAAGGAATACTCTTGGCTAGTCATAGCCAACAACAGAACGGTGCATATTGTTTGCCTCACTTATTATTTTCTGGCCCAGATGATAGGAGCAAGCATTCTGTGGGTCTAGGATCTTTAGTCATTCGTCCACTTTGCAAATATAAAAAGGCGTTAAAATCTTCAGAAACCATTCCGTTACAGATTACGTGGGGTACACTGAAAGTTTTGCGTAACTCATTAATGAAAAATGAACATGTAAAGTAATATATTTACTGCTTTTTGAAGTATTCTCCATTACATTTTAAACATTTCTTCATTCGGTGAAACCATTTTTGAAAACATGAAGACCATTGGTCTAAGGGCATGTTTTTCACGTGCTGGTTGAAAGCTATCACGGCCTCTTCCGGCCCCGTAAATGTCATACCTCTCATCAAGTCTTTAAGTTTTGGGAAAATAAAGAAATCGCAAGGTGCCAGGTCTGGACTATGTGCGGGATGGGTTATTAGCTCTACCTTTTCAGAAGCCAAAAATGACTTTGTTATGTTCGGAGTGTGCGCCGAAGCATTCTCATGGTGCAATAGGATGCGACTTCTTGGTCGTTTTTACCTAACTTTTTCAAAGACACTGGGCAAACAAATGGTGGTGTATCGCTCAGCATTAACTGTCTTTTCTTCTTCAAGTGGGATCGTGCAGACAGAACGGGAGAAAAAGAACGCAATAATTTTTTTACCTACATTTCTTGCCTGCCTCAATTTTGTTGGTTTTCTGTCACCTTCGAACACCCATACGGAAGACTGTTGCTTTCTTTCCGGCATGTAACAATATATGCATGTTTCATCTACTATCACAATTTCATACACCGCATTTGTACGTCCGTGATCGTACTTAGCAACATTTTTTTACACCAATCAACACGAGTCCGTTTTTGTTCTGGGGTGAGTTAATGAGGAATCCAGGGGCAACAAAGTTTCATAACTTTTAAATGTTAATGTAAGATTTTTTGAATTTGGCTCATACTAATCGCCAAATGTCCTCAAATCTCCTCATAGCTGATACGTCGGTTTTCTTCAATTAGTTGCCTGACAGTAGCTACATTTTTCTCGGTGATCGCAGTTAAGGGACGACCTTCACGAATTTCATCATGGAGAGAAACACGGCCACGATCAAATTCTGCGTATCAACGCCTTACGGTGCTCAAATGAGGTGCTTCCCTCCCAAAAGCGTTTTCAAGACGAGCAGTGCAGTTAGTGCATTGCGGAGTCAGTGAATTGTTAAAATCATAAAAAATTATCGCCATATAATCTTTTCGCGTTAATTCCATTTTTGCTACGGACGACTTCAACAAAAACAACTGACACGCGATTTCCCACCAACTTTTTTTAAATAGTTGATTGAGTTTCTTATGTTTAAAAAAGAATTACATTCAAAATTCAAACATTTAAGAGCAGCCAGGAGCGCAAAACTTTCAGTGTGCCCTATGTACATACCTGTGGCAAAAAGCACAAATTTCTAAAGTTAATATGTAAGCCCTGAAAAGGATTTCAATATTTTAATTGAACCTGAGAAACTGAAAATAATTAAATCAAATAGAGAGCGGCTGATTCCTATAGTAAAGACAATCATACTAAGCGGTCGAGAAAATATACCGATTAGAGACCACCGAGATGATGGTACATTGAGTGATAGTGATGAAATCGGCGTAGGTAAACTTCGAGCACTTTTGAAATTTTATATTGATGCAAGTGATTCATCTCTCCAAAAGCATTTTTTGGCGCTGTCTCTAGCGCCAAAAAATGCTACATATCTGAGCAAAACAATCCAGAATCACCTGATTGATTGTTGCCTTTCTGTTATTATGAAATAGGTTCTTGACAATGCCAAAGAAGCTAAATATTATGCTGTCCTTGCCGATGAAACAACTGATGCCAGTGGTACAGAACAACTCAGTATATGTATCAGGTATTTGCATATACAGAAGAGTACAATTCAGGAAGAGTTCGTGTGCTTCCTCTCTAGACAGGTTAACCGGTTTGGCTGCCACGTAAATTGACCTAGATATCTCTGGTATCTAGGCCTGCAGAGGTAGATTTGGTGTTTTTTTTATTTTATTAAAAACTTTAAATGTCTACATTGTAGAGTAAAATAAAATATTATATTAATACAGTTTCGGAGCTATAAATTGTTTTCCAACAAATGTTGGTTCCCCCCCCCCCATCCCCAAGTTAAGTATGGAATCATTTAGGGTTCATATTAAAAAATGTTCGTATTTACTATAGGCATGCTATTAATGTTAAACGGTCCAAAAAATTTCCATTGGAAAAAAGTTATGCTGAAAAAACTGATTTGTGAAAATCTGCCTCCCCCTTTGGGGGAATATTGTCTTCAAGTTTGTCTACAAGTTTGAAAGCAATCGGTGCATAATTGCGACCTCTATCGTGCCGGTAAAATTGTGATACATACATATATATATAAACTTTTTAACTGGCGGTTGTTTTGGGGTCTAGGGATCATAAGATTGGGGTCAAGTCCCAAATGTCAATCCTGGATCCGCCACTGCCTACATCCCTACAGTAGATCTCGATTATATTAGCATTAGGGGCAACTTAGCCAGCGTACTAAGTTATTCACATTCATGATATTAACGATCAGTCCATGGGCTCACCTTCCAAGTTCATAACTATTCTGAGTAAGCGTAAGGAACTGTTGATAATCGTTTCATTCCTTTAGAAACATACGAACAAGGTTCAAATATATGCAGTAAAAAAAGCTATTTTATGCGAATTATTGTATATAAGTGAATATGTTTAGTAAAATGTTTTGTTGTATTCTGCAATCGGTGACAATCATACTACTTATACCTACTTTCGAAACGGTTAACCCTTCCTGTTAAAATTATTTTGCCAATGGATTATAAATGTATTTTACAAAGTAACACGAATGTTAGAAACTATATTATACTTAGGCTGTCTTTTTGAATTACCAAATTATAATAACTAGAGATCGCCAGGTGGTCAAATTTCGACCATAATCTATTCAGTTTTAACTGTTTTGTTTTACATCAAGGACCAGTATAGCCTGGATAATCATTGTATAGACATAATATATGTACTTTCACAGGTCAACAGATTGCAAGGCCCTACTTGGCTGAGAGGTTTTGGGACGGGTTGTCGATGTAGGAGGATATCAATTAAGAGAGGCTGTGGAATAAATGGTTTATATTTGGAACTGAACTAGCTACATTTACATTTATAACTTTACTAAGGCTTCATCGTTTTGGTACAGCATCTTGACAGCCGTCAAGCCGACAGCCCAACGCACCACTTCTCTTCTTCCCTAACCAATTTATATAAGTAATTCAAATTACTGTACATACACCATCGGTTTAGTTTACAATCACATCAGGTACTTTTATTTACGCGGAGCTGGTTATTAGGAATTACATATTTCAACTGTAAAAATATATAGGTTTTGATGGTATAAAATCATCACACACTATACCGTCACGGCTCCAACCCAGCAATAAAGTTGTCATTCAAATCTTAGCATGAAAACGTGGGCGTATAATATATTTTATAATGTCAATGTGAAAAAGCCGACGGCGGGCAGTAAGCGCGTATTGACATTATGAAATGTATTATACGACCACGTTACCGTTGACGGTACAGTTTGTGATGACCTATAGAAGTAACACAAGTCGGGCGAGATTAGGACGTTTCTTCAACAAAAAATTACATAACCAAAAGGAGGTCTATAACTCATTGCAAAAGATGTCGCAAGTTTGTAAATGACTTCTGACGAGTGTGTCATACATTTATCTTATTATTGGGCACTTATGATCATAACATTCTGGAGCATATCGTGGCATATATATTAATCTGGAGTGCGGTTGATGAACAATCACACCGGGTACTTTTATTTAAGAGGAGCTTGTTCTAATCAATTAATTTTTTTCTTGCAACCGTATATAATAAATCTTGTAAATCAAGATGTCCGTTTATATTTTCCGTTTCTTTCTTGGCGACGTTTTCCCTTTTTACAGTTTGTTTATCAAACCCTTACCTAAACACTTAGTAAAATTTAAAAAGGAACAAAAAAATTTAATTTGGTACAAGTTATAAAATAAAAAAATATTTTGTGAAACTTGTAAATTGCTTATTTCCGCACCACCATCTCAGTAAATATCAGCAGACAAGGAGGGGGGGGGGGGGGTTCTCTAGTGATCCTCAGGATGCATCCAGTCAACTTTAAGAACTACGCAAAAAAAGTAAACGATACTGTGGCTCAATTTTATTAAAAATAAGAAAAAATATCAAATACATTGTTATACAATCTCGCATTATCAATAAATATTTTTATTAATTTATAACAACTATAGAAAATACAGTAACAAGTTAAAAATTCTATTCTAATGGCTGTCGTGTGATTTTGGTCTTAAGTTTTGAAATCAAAGTCTGCCTACATACCAAACATCCCAATAGTAAATTAAGTGATTTTATTCTTTCTATTAATTTTAATATAATTAGGTACGTTTCATTCTTCCTCAGTGACTGCTAGAATAAGGCTTGTTTTCACAACCACCAATAGTCACACGTCGCCATCTACTTGCTTAATACATACAATAAAGGTAATTAATACACACAATATAGAAGGGAGATGAATGATAATAATTATTATTTCGAAGTATACGTGTGTCAGTGATGAACTTGGCTGCCTGGAGTCTGGTTTACACTCAAAACAGCATTTTTGCCTATTTACATCATCTTCATTCAAGGGATATACATATCTTTGATTATATACATGTCTAGATACAGCCTCACGTTAGCTTACCTTATTAAAAACAGCTTGAAGCTGATATCGTTACAAGGATATTCATATTATAGAATATCATTCATTCTATTATTTATCCCTTATGGTAATATGTTTAACAAAATGATTCCTTAAAATATACGAAAAACACATTCTAAATGAACTAACCCCACTTCAGTTAGTTTTGTAAAATCGATCTAAAATTTTGATCACAAACAAAACTTCTTAATAAAAGTTAGTTCATTTAGAGGTTGCTAATTGCGTAGGGAATCTCGTAGTTTAAAAAAGAAGGAAAAAAATCTGTACAATCAATTTTGGTGTATTTCTTCAAATTTCTTTGACCCCTGATACTTGGTGATACCCTTGGGATGTATATAATCATAGCTTTAAGAGTTCCTTAAAACAATTTTTGTGTATTTATAGTTAATCTTGGTCGACTTAAGCTAGACAAATACAGTAGAATTAATTGAACATAGTGGCTTAGTGGTAACCGAGTAGGTTAGCACATTACAAAGTTAAGTAATACTAGCCAGGTCAGCCTGGGATGGGTGATCATTCTTAACACATTGACACCCCTCCGTGTCTCGGAGGGGTCTCAATGTGTTAAACCGTCGGTCCCAGGTGCCATACAAACGTCTGTGGCATTCGTTACGGGTAGTTGGAGCCCCAAAAAATCCGACAACCTGGTCTAAGAATTCCGATATCGCCTAGTACTTGTGTGGGGGGCTGATGGCAGTCGCTTCACGTAAAATATCAAAGTTCGGCCGTATCGTAGTAAGATTGAAACCTCCGCGCCTTTTCCCAACTTAGTTACCAGCGGAGGATGAGTGTGGACAATATTTGGAGAGCAATGGAAAGCAAGTCGAACTTCACAATACGTGGATGGTATCCCAAAGGTAACATTTTAGAGGCCTTCTTCGATAGTGTATCTACTTACAAGAACTCAAACTATTAACTTACAGTATTTAAGGAATAAGATATTCTTGGTAGTAAAGTAATTAAGCCAAGGGTGCGAATGATATTCTACCTAAATTTTAATAAGCTAGTATTAAATATTTGTGTATATCAGGGTAACAGTATACGAAACTATCGGATATCCGAAATAATAAATCAAACCGTAACCGAATCTGATATTAAAGTTTCAAATAATTTCGGATAAGGGGGTGTCGAAATTATGACATTATGACAGGTTTTTTTATTTCTATGTAGCTAAAATTATTTTATAATATAGTTTTTGCATTTTTCAGCAGATAACAGATAAATGTTATCATAAAAAAATGTCAATACTCGTTTAAAAATCTAATATCCGTAACCGAAAATATCGGATAATCCGATATAACATCATATCCGTAACCGTATATCTGAAACCGGTAAATATTATTGATATACCCGTATGAGTGTCGGTATATTACTAGCAACTAACATACTGCGTACAGAATATAGCGAATCAATTAGCAGACAGGTTCACGTGTCTACCGAAGGCATGTAGAGAGTGGTGCCCGAATCCCGACTTTACTCGTTTACCAACGGCATATATTTCGTTGGTTTTTATACACGGCAAAATTATTAACTGAATTAACATGCTTAAACTTTGTCCCGTACCTGGTTACGGAATTATATCAAAGTATGAAAAAATGTGAAAAAGAGTACCGACCTAAAGAATCCTCTCTCTCTTAAGCGGCCATTCCCCAGTTAGACAAAATAGTTAACAAAAGAATTACAGGAGTATTATAACATATTCTTGGATAAATGCATTAAAAACTACTAGTGCCTCAGCCGTTTTGACATTTGGTTTGAAACCGTTGCCACGAGCCACAACTAATATCGTTATACAAGTACAAACATTTATAAATTTGGCCACTAAATGTATCTAATTAACGTCTAACGTCGCTTACATACATATTGTTAATCTTTCAAATATCATTTTACTGTGGAAAGACGTATGACGCGCCGTGTCTCCGTCAGTAAACCCTTACAGTGGCATAGCCACACTAAAAGGCTTTATTGTAGCGAATTTAGGAAAACCAACATTCAACCTTTGCACTAGTAGATTTTGTTAGCTACCGAGGAATCGAACTGCAAAATTATTATTTGTTTTTTGAAAGGGTTCTCTGCTTCTCGGCGTGCTGTACCAACTGCTTGTCAGTGGCTAAGCCCTTTCGCACTCGTACCGAGTCCATGTAGGCCTTAGCTCGATTTACGCCATCCCACTTCTCGCCCCATTGTAGGTACTCTTCTTCGGTGTGTGGTTTCCAAAACGGATCGATGTCGATTGTCTGAAAAGTGAGTTGAAATAGATTTAATTGTCATACCAACTTACAGTGGATCGAACTTGAGATTTACTCTCAAGCCGTATCAAAATATATTTAGAATACGTGACATGCTTGCATTTTTTTTCTTACGCCGTTTAGTAAATTTACTATTTGTTCCTTTACTGAGGGCTGAAGGGCTGCTCCGTAAGATTTGCGACTACGACAGTTCTACAACTGACAGTTTTTTTCTTACGCCGTTTAGTAAATTTACTATTTGTTCCTTTACTGAGGGCTGAAGGGCTGCTCCGTAAGATTTGCGACTACGACAGTTCTACAACTGACAGTTTTTTTCTTACGCCGTTTAGTAAATTTACTATTTGTTCCTTTACTGAGGGCTGAAGGGCTGCTCCGTAAGATTTGCGACTACGACAGTTCTACAACTGACAGTTTTTTTCTTACGCCGTTTAGTAAATTTACTATTTGTTCCTTTACTGAGGGCTGAAGGGCTGCTCCGTAAGATTTGCGACTACGACAGTTCTACAACTGACAGTTTTTTTCTTACGCCGTTTAGTAAATTTACTATTTGTTCCTTTACTGAGGGCTGAAGGGCTGCTCCGTAAGATTTGCGACTACGACAGTTCTACAACTGACAGTTTTTTTACTCAAAACGTATTGTCGTACGGATGCTAATTGTATTGCTTACAGCGACTTGAAAATTGTGTCTCAGCAAAAAAATGGAATTAAAGATGTGTGTATTTCTATTGCCGCTATAACAAGAAATAATAATAAAAATATAATAAAATAAAAAATTAAAGGTAAATTACAAGAAACGTGATTTTATTTGTCGTTCCATGTGTAGATATGTAAAACATAGATATGTAATACACCGTAATTTTTTTATTACCGCTATAATAACAAATATTAAAAATAGAATAATTAAAAAAATTAAAGGGATCGAGACAAAGCCCGTGCTTGTGTATTGTGCCTTGCTGGGCTCCTGCGCTCTGTCGCTTTTCATCCTCGTGTTTAGAAATCAATGTAAAAAACTTAGTAAGGTAATTCGACCACATAAAACCTAGCAAGTCTCAAAGACTTGCTGGATTTTGAAATGGTTAAAGAACCTTACTCTTGCCTTGTGACCATTTAGAAACCTAGTAAGGTTCTTTTCGTAAGTACGAGTAAGCGGATATGTTCAGATATCCGCTTACTCGTAAGCTTTCAAAGTGTTATTTTTTATTGGATAGGGACTTAATAGATTTGCCACATTATGCAACAAAACGGTTCTGGAAAATGTCCCTTACTATATAGTCCATCAAATCTAAGAAGTACCGTTTGACGTTTCATACTTTTCAAGCCGAAACAACTTTGTATAGGCGTAACTCACACAATTTCAATAACCTTTTCCGTAAAACCATGGAAGACAACTTTTAAAAAGCAATAAAGCCACATTAAATGACCAATTACTGTGTTTTCCTAACTAAACTACTAAAACTTACGGAACAGCGCTTGTTGTACGAGTATACTGTGTATGTATTAAAGCTGGTTAATAATAAAAAATCAAAATTAGCGTTAGATTTTCTTCCCTCGAATATTTGTGACAATGATCACATTTCACAATCTATTTCCTAATGAGTAGCGCAAAACATAAAGAAATAACTATCGCCGCCTTCCTCGATGCAGACTAATAGTAATAATATATCTTATGATGATGATGCAAGACACGTGTGTAAAAATTTTATAAAAATCCTTCGAACGGCAAAAGATTCGTTGAGTAAAATTCAAACAGAAAACATTTTGACAAGTATTATCACTTTAATACTAACCTCCCAATGACTGAACAACATTTGTGGTGCAGCCAAACCAGAAGTGTGCGTTCTCAGTTCTAGTGCGAATTTGAAGCTCTCAGCAACTGGCATTAGGGCTTGCACTCGGAATGATGCTGAACCTGTCTGCATGTCGCTGGCAACGATTCGCCCTCCGCGGCGACCCAGAGCTGCGTATAGTTTGCCTGGAAAACAAGAAACCCAACGTTAGCTTATTAGAAGGCTCTAATTAGAATTCTGTATTTGCTCTAATTAGAAGTAGCGGCGGAATGACTACTGCAGCCACTTTAGTGCAGTTAGTTCTTATACTTTGTTCGTTAGTACTGAACTTATTACTATCTTCCGATGTTGTGTGAGGTTATCCAAGATACAACCTATCCGTATGCAAAATTTATTCAAATCAAATTTCAAATTCAAACCCCAATCAAGCCCCTAAGTCTTGAATGGGGTACAAACATGTCAACAAACTTTTACATTTATAGTGTTACTAGTTGCAACCGGCATGGGTTTCAATGCCATTTTTTTTTATATAGATTTTTTTGCCAGGCACTCTCGCGGGCGTCCTCAGAACACCCTACCAAAGTTTCATTACAATCTAATCAATGGTTTCGGAACGCATAGAGGACAAACAAACATACATTGATTTTTATACATATAGATTAGGATTGCGATGATTGATTGCCAAATATTTGTCGTTATTATTTACAATTAAACTGGAATATTATTCTTCTAAAGTTACTCTATTGATAACAGACATAAACAATCTTTAATATTTTGTTACACGGAGAAATTCTCTATAAAGCTGAGAAACGTAAATAAGTAGTAATTAGCAGGCATATTTAAAGATTAGTCTTTAACGCATAACTGGTAACGTACCAACCGACAAAAAACCGCAACTCTGCAGGAAGCCTAAAAAGTTGTAACAGTCAAAAAAAGTTCGCCTCGTGATATCGCCGGGGTCGTTTGACAAATATTCAGTGGTCCGCGGCCTAGAAAAATTCCTTGCTTCTTACAAATTCGACGCGGCCATTTTAAGATGAAAGGGGGACTTCCGGCCATGGGCGTGCATCCGGTTCAATTGGTCACGTCCGTAAGACATCTAGAGAGCACTACGGTCGTATTTGTCCAATAAATAAGGGAGCTTTTTGTAGACACAGACATTTGAGCCCGCGCGTCGCTAAGAATGTTAACGAAAAAATAATAACATTTTGGTAACGGAAAACATATGATGAAAAATATGGGATGTATTATGTGAAGATGAGTGTACGGAAGTGAACTCAAAGGGTTCAGAACTAAGTAGACTTACTAAGATTAGTTTAATTTCCTTAAATCCTAAGTACTTGCCAACAAAGCATCGATGTGATTCAGCTTAATAATGAACGTAAAATAAGGTCCCATCCCATTCATTAAAGTTCGTTACACCCTATCCATTGGCTTATTACAATTTTAGTGCCCAGGTCTGCTTAGACTTTAAAAAACAAAATTGCAGTTCTTGAAAGAACAAAAGATTATTATATCATCATTCATCATTATTGACACGCTTTCCGCACTTGTACAAATACTCTAATTACGATATGATGCCTGATATGATATACTGCAAATAATAATAAAATATTATAAACAGTTTTTTCTATATTCAGAAGCGATTTTCAAGAGCCAGAGATCCGTTAAAATACCGCTCTCCATATCCCCAAACATATACATGTTTCCTGTAAAATGTTTACACACCTTTTCCAAGTTTTTATTTTTATATCCAACGAACACGTATTGCAGGTCCATTACAATAAACAGCCGCTCAATGGTGACCGGTGACGTAACCAAGTGTGGTTGCAATTCGACTCGGCCCAGAGGAGCCCATTTCCTGTGGTTTTCATTCAGTAAATAGTAATTATTCTTTATGAATGGTCCGACGTAGATCGACTGAGAAAGTTATATCTTTGAGTTATGCGCTGTTGATTGAGGTAATGGCGAATTTCACGTGGTAAATCGATTTTAGAGACCATTATGTTCAGACTACATAGTTTTGTGAAGCATTTTTAAGGAATGTTCAAATTTGTTCAAATTTGTAAATAACTCGTCCGTAATTCGAGTTGTTACGTACAGGACGGCTGATGACGAGGGTGAAGCGAATTTGATAGCTGGTTGTACTCACCTCCAAAGTCAACATGATGCAGGTTCTAATGACATTAAACACAAAACATCTTTCAATAAACATCTGTATCATCGTTATATCTTTGAGTTATGCGCTGTTGATTGAAGTAATGGCGAATTTCACGTGGTAAATCGATTTTAGAGATCATTATGTTCAGACTACATAGTTTTGTGAAGCATTTTTAAGGAATGTTCAAATTTGTTCAAATTTGTAAATAACTCGTCCGTAATTCGAGTTGTTACGTACAGGACGGCTGATGACGAGGGTGAAGCGAATTTGATAGCTGGTTGTACTCACCTCCAAAGTCAACATGATGCAGGTTCTAATGACATTAAACACAAAACATCTTTCAATAAACATCTGTATCATCATCACAGAACTTTCATTCAAATAATGTTAGTCTAAATTGTTTCATTGCACTGTTTAATTAAACATATTTTATGTCTGATTGTAAATAAAATATATAAAAAATTGTAATTAATTTTGCTCTAGAGTTGCTGTTTGCTTTTACATATTGCAGGTACATTTAATGGTTCTCCACATGTTTGTAAAGTGTTTCTCTCTTCAGCACCGAAACTTGGAACGCTATCAGCCATCAACCCAAAAGCTATTTGTGTTACTTTCGGCAATTAGGACGTCACATGCTATCAACGTTGACCCCATCCATGGGAGCATTCAGCTTAGTTTATTGAATACTTCCTAACAGTATTGAGCATTGAAGTTAAGTCAAGCATATTCACTAATATCTGTTTCGATCAAACTGCAAAAGTCATGTAGCTTCGCTTTACTCTTTCCACTTATAATGCTACTCACTCACTGATGTAGGTATCATGCACACGCTCGACTGCAATTTAAGCCTATTTACACACGAAGTGGCCTTGCGATTTCCGGTCAGAATAGAATCACATCACTTCTTGCGGACGACTTAAGATATAATTTGAGCATTTTCCGCATAATCAGCCATCAGCTGGGTTTTTTACAACAAGTTTTACGTTTCTATGATAAGATTGTCAAGTAAAAATATTCCATATATAATAAATTTAAAACTATCTTTGGTATGTCTTTGAGATATAATTTGGAATGGCACATTTGAAATTAAATTTACTTCAGGAAAAGGAATAACACATTTTGTAATACATTAATAAAGTTTATTACTTTCCTATTTTTTCAAAGTCACGTATGTACTTAAAATGTTTATTTAATTTACAAAATAGTACTAAATTAATGGTAACACCATCACAGCGCTTTTCTATATAGAACAAGGTGTAGGTGCTTGGGAAAATTGGCTAAAATAAAATGAGAAATATCCCTGCCCTTAGCCGAAGGTATAAAAAAGCATGGTTTTCCACGTCTGAATTCCTTTGAAGCGGTGGAAATAATGTGATACTGATATAGACATCCGTTCGGCCCAAGCTGTAATCCTAGCTACTGGCCAGGGCTACAGTGTGACCAGGGTGACCCTGTGTGAAAGTAATTCCATCCTCAATACTTTAACTTACGGTTATGTTAAATAAGTTTAATAACAGACAAGTGCGCGTAATTAGGTGGATTCTAGCTTGGACCGTTTTGCCCTATATCCCTATCCGTGTGTAACGGGCAGGACATCCGTCTGACAGATGCCCACGTACACGATGGCATATATGGAGACTAAAAAATCTTATGGAACTGTTCGAGATGAGATATTCATTATTTTATTTTATTCTTAGATTGTATGAACGGGACTTTACAAAAACGGTATTTTTATACATATAAACAAAAACTCGGGCTCGATTACATAAATGTTGACTTCTTCAGATGATGTGACGTAATGGAAACTTGAAACTGAAGTTAGATTTGAGATTTTAATAAATAATCCTAAAGTCTGGGAATAGCTATTCTACCGCAGTTGCAATAGGAATAGGGTTCAACTAAAATCGTGGAAATGTGTAGACTTGACATTAGACTTCATATTAACACTCAGAACACTCAGGTGTGTAGGTTTCCTCACTTTTATTTACCGTAAGAGAAAATGATAATAAATGAAATTGTAAAACGCATATTTATGTAAGTTGGAAAACCTTTTGTAGGACTTTTTAATACGTAATGTATTAAAAGGCTTTGCGTAGTTTGGGATCAGACGGCCGTGTGTGAGATGTGTCAAGTTATTATTATTATTGATTCAAAATGAAACAACTGCCATAAAATTAAAATATCCGAACATAGTATGTTACATAAAACTCCAGTCAAGTCTTTTAAAACATAACGCTAAAGCTAACATTTTATTAGTTGCCTATATTATTGTTTAGTGGGTCATTCAAAACTATACATTAAGTTTTGCCTCTCGAAATTACAATATTTTACAATTGAATTAGTAGTTGATGGCTACAAATAGTATAAATGGTTTTCATAATACTAAAATAGAATTATTATTATATTGATAACAGGTATAAATCGTTTTATTGTACCTGTTAGCTATTATTTATTAGTTTGATGTTTCATTACACAACATTTATCTACAGCTCTTTATTTATTTTTGTTTACTATACCAAGATGGCGAAGTACATACTGCTGATCCGGTACAGGCAATCTATCTCTACGAGATAGGTTACCGTGGAGAGTTAGGGTAAGTACGATAAAATTAACTTTTAAAAAAGTATCACCGACATCAATGCGCCTAAGTCGTGATTCATTTTAATAAGCCGTATTTATATATATTGCGTTGCCAGCCTTTAAGGGGGAAACTCAAAAGTAAAGGTACTCCCAAGTAAAAGGGGGAATAGGGGCGAGGAAAGGAGAGAGGGAGGGGTTAGGGCATCCGATGATCTCACTCAACATTGCTTCACTGCCGGTTTTCTGTGAGGCCGTAGTATCACTCCGGTCGAGCCGGTCCATAGGTGCCGAAGCATGGCTTTCCCACAAACGCATGAACGAGAAAACAATGATTGAAATCGGTTCAGAAATGGCGAATATATCGCGTAGCGTACACAAAATAGAACAGTCAATTGAAAACCTCTTTTTTGAAGTCGGTAAAAATGTTTGAATAACGCATTCATGTGTAAAAAACTTTTACAAAAAAGTAGACTGCATTTAAAGAAAGGTAGGGTGATGTTAACTCGAGCCCTAATAGGGAAGTACCAACTTATGGTAAACACACCCAGTCTGACAGGTCTACAGAGATATGTTCCTGGTAGTGTGAGCGGTCGGTAGAGCTTATCACGGAGGAAGATAAAGTTGCAATGTTTTTATGCAAGTGGACTTGTTTAATACATTACCAGCATAAATTTACCAGCTTAAAGATTACGTCCATTTCTGGTCCAAAATCTCAACAAATTATACACGTAAACCTTTCTCATGAATCACTCTGTCTATTAGTGAAAACCGTATGAAAATCCGTTCAGTAGTTTGTCAGTTTATTGCGAACAGACATACAGACAGACGCGGCGGGGGACTTTGTTAAATATGTAGTGAAAGTGATATGTATGCATTTAGTAATATATAAGTATGTTTATCAGCAGTCTGGTTACCATAGTACAGGCTCTGCCTAGTTTGTGATCGGCCGTGCCACGGTAATCTATCGTGTGTCTCAAGTTATTATTATTCAATTTCAGCTTGTCATACTGCGTTTGTATTATTAATTGAATATAATTAACGTGTTGTTAATTTAAATAGAACTGCAACAGAGGAGTACTTGATGATGATGAGTACATCAGCTTCATATCAGAAATTTCACACAGTGGAAGATGCTCTATTCTTAGACAATGTCGCCCGGGTCGGGAACACGGATATGTAAATGTCAGTCTCTAAGTAAGTAACATTAATATGTGGACAGTACACTAGCCGTGATGTAGACGCGTAATACCTCCTACTTGTACACGCGTGATTTACTATTTTCCCACGACTGTGGTAGCGTTAGCAAAATAATTTCCGTGACGAATTAATCCAATATTTCTGAGAAGTGTTGAGTCTGAGGATGATCGTCTATGATCAGAAAAATAACGTTATAGCAACTAGTGTTTGTTATACAAGGCATGGGAAGTGTTTTTTTCAATACTGAATAACCTCGCATTTGGTGAGAATTTCCACATTATAAGTATTGTTGCTTTTAATGTAACTTGTAAGGCGAAAATATCTATATAGGAAATAAAAGCGCTTTTTGCATAAACAACATTGTAGGCGACGATAAAAGTAAGGAACGATAGTGATTGGAGGCGATCTATTCACAAGAACTTATAGCCTTGGCAGTGTTTGTTTGTTATGTTAATATATCGAGGCCACAAGTACCTAGAACGGAAGCACCATCTGTTTTCTAACGCATGTACGAAAGATTCAGCATCATGTTTATGTAGTTAGGTACTGGAATCAAATAGTGTATTTCATTTATTTTGTTTCATAATGAAATTACTTCCGTTTTCTAATGTATGTTTCGAGAACTAAGAGTATTAAAGCTGGGTTAATAATTGACCAAGAACGAGGGTGATTGTAGCCTCTTCGCATAGTTTGGTAAAAGAAACTAGGCTGATATAGTCGGCTTAATGGTAGCTGGTCATCATTGTTAGCAAAACATTAAATTCCTATAATGACAAAAAGTTGTGTATTCCTTTCAATTCCAGGACGTTACACAACCTCTTTTGTTGTCAGTACTTCGTATGTTTCGCAAAGCACAAGGCAATGATTGCATTTCGTACTACGAAGCCGGTTAATTATGTCGTTAAGTTTCAATAATAATATTGTTTCTTTGATGACGTGGAACAACACATTATGTCTTTTATTTTGTTTCCACGATGTTACATATATGTATGTGTTCTTACAATATTTTACATTTTATTGAGTAAAATTTTACAAATTCAATAGGTTTAGAGTATGTAGCTCTTGACTTTACTGGAATCCCAAACAGCCTACAGACTGTCGCGTTGTAGAACAGATTGGCAAGATTACTAGTTTTTTTTAATTACAATAAACTATTTATGTAATAGCACAGAATACAGAATATCAGCTATTTATATGGGACCAAAAGTACAGTAAACTGAAATAAGCTATTCTCGAGGCTCAGTGTTATCAATAACCTATATTATATTGGAGAAATTTCTGATATTCAAAACCCCTCATAATAACATTTAGATAAAAACATTATGACTACTACATTCTCGACATTGACCTGACATTTGTATGTATTATATTCGGACATCAGATATGATAGAACTATAAGACTCCTGCTAGTAGATCTATTATATTATACAATAAGTAACCTTGTTGTTTACATGTTACAGTTACTTCACTAAAATTCGCAGCGTATTTAATAAGTACACTACTGACACTGGCCATGGTTCATTAACTGGCGTTTGAAATGTATCCTTTTAGAAAACAAATATAATAATTATCTATTAAAAAAAAGTATCACCGACTTCAATGTGCTTTTTAGTGGAAAGTAGATGTATTTTGTTTAAATATAATATGGGTAGGCCAACTTATCTCACTGCTCCAATGAGATAGCGATGTTTCGGAGCAAACGAAAACATCATCGATATATACAATTTTTAGATATTTGTTGATTTTTAAGAAACCGCTCCACTGATTTCGATAAAATTTAAATGGGACAACCTTTGAAACAATAAAAGAGTTTTCAAAATTGGTTCAGGCGTCTTCGAATAATCGGTGAACATACATAAAAAAAAGATTGCGACGAATTGAGAACCTCCTCCTTTTTGGAAGTGGGTTAAAAATAGGCAGTCATGGGACTGGCGAGACAAGTGAAAACTTAATCGAAACGACGAACTTAAAACGTCATATTAGCAGGTTGGTGACATTAATTAATAAGAAGCTGACAGAACTCAACTTTTAGATTAGCACTCTCTAGTAGATCTATATATTATGTATTATTAGCGTGACGGTCACGAAGTCAATGTTTTTTTCCCATAGCAAAAGTGCACAAACGTGCCTAAAGAAGTTTTCACTTCAAAAAGTAAATTTATCTCCATTTATATAAAATTTCTCTGAATAACACCGGCCTTTACCATACTTAATCTGACAGAGTTTGTAAAACTAACTATGGTGAAGGTTAAGGTACGATAGGGTTGACATATCCTAACTGGATCAAAACCACAAAATAAAAAAAAGAGAAAAAAAAAAAACGATGGTGAAGGCAACGTGCAGGCTAAAGGTAGAATCACCCTAGGGACTGTGTCGTGTTGTGGCCTTAGTCGTTGTAGGACGTGGTTAGAAACACATTATTACAGTGTGTTTTGTCGACACAATACACTGTAACAATGTGTATACGACTTAATAACGACAATACACAGTAGTGTGTTTCTACCTTAAGAGACGCATCATGAATATATTTATTTGATTACAATAACAATTCAAACAACCACGCCCTTTTCTAGTTTCTACCAAATCACATAGACAAGTTCTACTTTTATTTCAAAACCTAATCGCGTGACGTAGAAAATAAACTATAATTGGTTTATTAAGGAACAAAAAAACTTTGCTCCATTTATTGTTGATACTTTTATACTAGTTTAATCTAATTGTTGGAAAATAATATTATTGGCAACCTTCGTCGAATAAGTCCTTTAACTATATACATTTAAACCATTGCGCAATTTCCCAGCAGTCGTATGACCAGCTATCACCTGCTAGTGTAAACTTGGACGTAATTTGATCTTTCGGACTTCACACCAAATTTGGCTGGATTAGACAACTGGCGGGGTGCGACGGCGACGCGTCGTGATCAGGTTGTCTTATACTAGTTATTACATAATACATATAGAAGATCACACAGATACAGCATCATCACGCTCGGCGCTAGTACATTTCAACCGCTCACATTTGCGTTCGCCGCCCCGCCCCACCAGCAGTCTGACCCAGCTTTAGGCGTCAAATACCACATTCAAACTTCACCTGATCATCAGAAATTGAAATTACAACTTCAGCCTTCCAAAATAACTGTCAATAGATAATAATATACCACAATTAACGTAAGTCGCACATTATTAGTGTTTTTGTGAGAGGTGTCTAATGGATGGGATGGGATTCGAATTCGCAACCTCCTGATTATGATGCTTTAGTCGTATATCTTGTTATATAATTTTACATAAAATCATAAAGAAACTAGAGATCCCCTAGTGGCAGAAATATTTTTGTTTGCGGTATTTCATTGTATTTGTAACATACATACATCAAGCTTCTAATTTCCAGTAAAAGCTGAACTGTCATTGTAAAACCACACAATTTTAGCATTCTGTACCTCTTTTCCATATAAACTTAACATTTTACCCTTTACCTTTCACTCTTATTGTCAAGAATGTCTAGCATCTGTATTACAACACCCTTTCTTATCTGGTATTATACTATAAAATTCAGAAGCCCTGAAGAAGAAGACTCTTGCAATATATCCTTCCTCTATTTGAACCCTATTTATGAATAGGCCAGAACAATTTAGAACATTATCAAAATAAGATGCCACTGGGCCCATCATGTAGTCTCGGCTATATAACCAAATAGAAAGAAGATGCATGAGAAGACCCCACACTAGATGGACCGACGTCCCGGTGAAAGGGGTAGAGTTTTGTATAAAGGAGGAACAAAGGAAATACATAAAACAGATTTTGAGCTTGCAGCTGGAAATGACGTCAGTTCGATGATGAGTTCGTCATAATTTCTAAATTACCGACAACTTTTTTGTTCATTGAGGTTGTTATTCGACGCTTATTGTTTGGTCATACAATTACGTACAAAAACAGTCGGCATCGCTGTGATTCTTTAAAAACGCGGTAGATTCCATCAAATCGGAAACTAAAATCGCTGAAGCGTAATTTGTCTCCGAGCGAGGTGTCCAGGGCTCCCAACAAGAGATCGCTTTAGATTACTACTTCAATTAGCAGGTCAAATCACCTCAAGTCTCCTACTTTACATTCATCAATATATTTAATGAGGACTGGATTATGTGTTTACACCCATTGTAAGTTTTTAACAGATAATTAAAACGTTCACCAATTGCAATTACTTTCAACTTAAAATGATTTTTATATAGGTTAATTTAAAAAGTTAGACATGTAAAGGGATGGATGGATCTCCTATTTATTTGAAATCATTTGAATTACAGCTCATAAAAGGTGCTTAGTACTGCAATATTTTTAAAGTTATACCACAATGAACCTGCAGTACAATGTTACACGGTACAGGTGAGTCATCAGGAAGAGTTTACATTAGGATATTAAATGGTGTTATAATCTAAAAAATAGCGCGCTAAATAACATCATCTCTTTTTTTTTAAATTGCCTTTTTGCAATTATTCAAATCTGATGCAAGCTACTATTACAAGCTGAAAAATTCGAGGTTTTTCTCAGCTATTTGAAATGTCGCTATATAACTTGATAAACTGTATATTATTTATTAAATTATCATAATTTATTGTTATGGTAGTAATGTCATTCATTGATAATTAGTTTTAGTATTTAATACACAAGAAACACTTTTCGTATACACACAAATTTGTTATCATAAAGTCTTCAATATAATATTTACTCTAACGAGTACGATTGTTATTAAAAAAGGTCTAATGCGAGTACAGTTATAAGCTGCGGCTCACTCGAGAGGCAGCCCTGCCGGAGTGAAGTAAAAAGCCTATCCGTGTTGGCTTGCCATTACTCGGCCGACATAACATTTTTACTCGCTTCCTGTCGACGGTTTCCCGTCACGATAACGCATAACATAAGAACAAATTAAATCCGATCAGTCGGAGGATATTCGATAATGACACAAGTCTGCCCTTTCCGTTGAAAAGTAAGAGTTAGAAGTGTGCCGCGGATAGGCAAACGTCGATAGCGCCTGCTAGAAAACAGATGTGATTAGTCATTTAGAAAACTGACGAACGACTTACTGCACTGCATATAAAAACAGGATACTTACTTTTCTTTCGACTAAAACTCATGTGGCTATCGCTATAATTAGCTTGTCAATCAGTCATTTTTAGAAACGAACATCATTTTATGAAAAAAATTACCATCTGAAATATATAACTACGTTGGTAGAGGTGGTTAATTGCAGATGTAAGATGAAAATGCTTCCTCAAATCTGCTACGGCTCAACCTGTTTCAGAATTTCATTTATTTTTTTCTATGTCATAATTTAAATGATTGGTTACTAGCAGCCCGCCCCGGCTTCGCACCTCAAGAATCACTTTATCTAATGGTGAAAACCGCATGAAAATCCATTCAGTTTATCGCGAACAGACAGACAGACGCGGCGGGGGACTTTGTTTTATAATATGTAGTGATAATTCTAAATACAGGGCATAAGAAGACTTTCCATCATAAAGTTTAGCTGTCGTAGACTTACATAACCGATTATCTTGTTGTATGACTATTTACCACCTTATCGGTATAGAAAAAATATCTGAATTGATATGAACTTAATCCACATTTAACACAGACATTCAATCGCAGTTTCCTCGAAGTTATAACCAGTCTAATAATAAACATCTTGCAACATGTACTCGACAACCTGCGTCAGTTGCCGCAACTTCTTATGTAATTTGTTTACACCTACCCACAATATCGGGGTAGTGGGTTCAAACCCACTCGATGAAGCCCACTGTTTCCTCCCATGGCTCGCTTATATGGACACTTAAATGCCTCCGGTAAACTTACCTTGGAGTAAGTTTGTACAATCAGTTAGGTACTTTATTAAATGTGGCGACATTTTACACGTTTTACAAATTATTTCTTATATCCGTTTTATTAACACACTTTCAATAGGCTCAGTTGTAACTACTTCTAATTGTCGGATCGAACCTTTGTATGTATATATAGTTTTAATGACAATACTATAATTTGGCATGTTGGAGCTGATCTGATGATAGAGCCAGGAGGTGGATAATGGCACTTTTCAATGGCTGCTACTAAAACCCTGGAGTTTGGGATCTTATGTGTCATTTTGAGGAGTCTAAGAGATTGTGCTTGGTAACGATGGTCTGATGATGAAACTAGGAGGTGTATAGTGAGACTCTTTTTTACTTCTTAATTCAGTTCGCCAATAAAGCGTGTCTTTTGATTTTTATTAAACTATAGTTACTAGAGTTGGTTAGTAGAGTACATGTTTTATTCATTGGCCAGTATAACTTGACCTGTCATTGTATAGACATACTTACCATGATAAGTAATCACATATACTGGACGCGTGTAATTTCATTAAGCCGTTTTCACGTAATTTTTAAAGTTGTAAGACATATTGTTTAAAAATTTTAGCTTTCTGCACTTCTTCTATATATAAACTGTAAAAAGTCAAAAATTCACGTTACTACGTTCGTGAAATTTTCTTAAAAAGGGTACAAAGGATTCTCTTCACTTTGGCGTTAGACTTTTTCTGCTGGTGAGCACGTTCGTCAGAGCTATGTTGAGTAACATAGCTCTGACGAACGTGCATAGGATAGCAATAAAGAAGTAACATCACAGGTATTGCCACTGTATTGTACATTACACACACACACACACACACACATACACATTGTATTAACCACTTACGATAAGAGGCTTCAAAAAAAAAAAAGCCTTTGTACTGCTTTAATGATGTCTGAATTCTAAGAAAGCGTGACACTTGCGTCACATAAGTACTTCTTTTAAAAAAAACAACTAAACCTACTCCTAAACAAAACTAAACCTCCAATCAAGTCATTTGACTGCACGTAACAAGCATCACCGCCCACTCGCCACACTGCTCCGATTTTCTATATATAGGATGTTCATATATGGCGCAAACGATTAAAACATATCGTACGCGAGACATATTTGACTAGATGTAGGCTGTGTCAGACCATACGTAGTATCACACTGCACAATTATAGTGTGACCACCTGCTTGCAACACCGTCGGTAGAGCGGAAATGATTATGTTTTTGGTGAACGTCAATTGTGATTTAAAAGCTGCATTTTTTAATCTTTTACTTGTTAGTGTGAGATGTTAATGGCTGTTTAGTATATATAGTTTATCATTAGAGCTTTTTATTTAGTCAGGTATTTTAAAACATCTGTTTATATTCTTTATGTTAATAGTGAAACCATTTCTTGAGATGCCTCGAGGTCGAGAAGTCTAGAAATAGAAATATCCTTCAAATCACATACATCACCGAGTGATTTTGTACAGGGTCTAAATATTTTCCAGTTCTTAAAAAACAAAATTAGGTTCTGCAGTTACACATTAACAAGATATATTTGAGATTAACGAATTACAAAAATTATTCAGTGTAAAAAGAAGAATCAAAAGGAAAGAATAGAATTGTAACAATAGCAATTTTTTTTTTATCTAACACAAAAACCAATCAACAGTAAAATGGATTAGGCTTGCTAGATAAGAAGAAGAACACAGATGTCAGCAGTTAACCACGTGGATTGAAGGAGGCCCCAAAGTCGAATACTCCTACGTAACTATTTGAGTCTCCCTTGTCTCGGCTCTAGGTACCTACTTGTTAAACTATCTATTTTCATAAACTGTGACATTTTCAAAATAGAGTTTAATTTTAAAATGTTTAGCTTCTATAAATTAGAGGTATAAACAGATATAATACGGTTGTAGACTGTCAAGTCAAAACGTGTATAAATTAAGGGGCCATGACGTCATACCACCTGTTGTCAAATCATTTCCTTTTAATGTTTGGTTTGAGAATTAAAAAATAATAACAAATTTGTAAATAATTATGAATCTAATTTTTCTAAGTCCTAATTTCCTGAGGAGTGTTACATTTTTCTTAAACCACCAACCCCATTGTTATATCTTACAAATTTTAGTAGTTTCTCGTTATTAAACGCAACTACTTAAAGTAAAGAAAGACAAAATTGAATATGTATCAAGTCTTTAATACTGAGCTATCAAGCCTACTGCTAGTCCGGCATCAGGCTTGATAGCGCAGTGTTAAAGAGTCACTCACAGTCCATTTCTAAAAATTATCTTAAGAGCTTTGAATTTTATGCTGAAAGGCGCAACTCTTTTGGGGCACTGTACCGCACTAATTTATTGTGCGTAAAACAAATCATTTTTCAAAATAGAAAGTTAAGTATACAAAAAGTTAAATAAAATGTTCCACAAATAGACACGTAACTGTAAGGAACTGTTGCCCAGATGTCTATTACGAATTTACGACTAATTAGTCGAGATTAACCATGAACTTACTGTATAATGGATCGTGATATGTGCTATGTACGGTGTGTCTACATACACGTGTACATACAGATGTGTTATGCAATACATTTTATAGTATAAAAAGCAATTAAGCGATTGTTACTTCTTTGAAACAGGCGATATAGGTATTAATGGAATAATATCGAACAATGAAAACAATATAAATGCTAAATGTGTATATTCTATGAAGATACCGGATGGTGTAATATCCGTTTTTGAAATGTTTTGCAAAGTAAATAATTTGGTTCGTTCCCAAAGCTCCAAGACTCTATTGTTCGTACATTCCCACCAGCTCCAAACATATATAAATAAATAAAAATCTAAATAATTTAATCTCAATACATTAATTTCCAGCGGCTCCAAGAGATTTATTGAAAGCACTGATGAAAGTTCACACATAGATTCCCAACCTCTGCAAGTGTTTTTTGAATATTTTTTTCGTTTCTTTCTCAACGGCTCCGTGGAATTATTCGGTACAGTCAGCAACAAAGGTTCAGCTAAAAATTATAAATAAGTAGGTATGTATTATTTCATGCAATAAAATACAATATAAGTACTTGGATTAAATAGTAGTAGATCTCTATCTTGGATTAAATAGTCTCTAACATTGAAAATAAAAAAGTAATTAAAAAAATTACTTACTAATACCATCGATGAAAGTGAATTATATGGGCACGCTAGGCTACTTACAATGATAAGATAATAAGAAAATATTCTGCCTCCCTACTCTGTCTATCTCGCTCATACAATCAATCTGTCACGCTGCCTACTCTACATTTTTAACTGCAATTCATATAAGCTGTGTATATCTTGAAATTTGTACTATTTGTACTTTTAATAAATCTATTGGAGCCGTTGGGAATTCATGTATAAACCTCATAAAAGTATTTAGTTATTTACAATACTATTTATTATAATTGTTTTTAAACTTTCGCGACTTTGATACATATTAGATGTGTTATTCGGGACTCATCGCAATCATATTTAAAAGGTACAATACCTCTTGGTTACCCGACGTTTTGATCGAATTGCACCGATCGTGGTCACGAGTGGACTATTTATTATATTTTTTGGAGCTGGTGGTAATAAGAGAACAGTAGAATCTATGAGCTCATGGAGCCTTAGGGAAAGAAAATAATTGTTATTTAAAAAAGCTTGGAGCCTTTAGTAACCTATTTGTGAACTTAAATTTTTTGAGAACAGTAGGATTAGGGAATGAGCCCCTAATTTGTCCGAGTTTAACAAAATTAAGTTAATATATATTTCAGAACTTCATTATACTAGTAATATTTCGTATAATTGAAGCAGTTCCTCAGATCCAGGTTCAATCATAGGCATGGGGTCCTGTATTGAATAGAATACGATCACCGTGGTATTGAAAGACCATATTACTATCTGACGTATTTTAACACATTTTAATAACTTTTGGGCGCTAATAGAACTAGATGATATATACCACGCATGAATTTCATGAAAAGACTGTTCTGTTTTGTTAAAAAAAGTCCTCAAAAAATACAAAACACAGAAGTTTTAATATCTTCTTTCAGAGCGCATTTTGACTATTGTTCTTTTTAGTAATGACATCACATGAGCAATACATAATATAGAAATCAATTATATTTTACTTAGAGGTAATTAGATAAATAAGTATAGCTAGGTCAATAAAATATACCTTGTTTAATTATTTCATTTTAGTATGATGGCAAACCAGTATTAAGGTAGGGGAGGGATATGGTAGTATTAATGGCTCAAATTGTTAGGGTAAGCTTAAGACGCTTACTATCTGTCACACATAATGTCCTTCGAGAATACCATACGTTATTCTTGTATTTATTATTGACATATAATAATACTAGCTGTTCCCGCAGTTTCACCTGCGTTTATGATCACTGCTCCGCTCCTATTAGCCTTAGCCTTAGCCGTAGCCTTCCTCAATAAATGGGCTATCTAAGACTGAAAGAATTTTTAAAATCGGACCAGTAGATCCTGAGATTAGCGGGTTCAAGCAAACAAACAAACTCTTTAGCTTTATATATTAAGTATAGATAGGTCCTTTGTTTGGATTTTTTTATGTAAATACGTTAGTATTAATATGAAAAATAATTAAATTATATACTTTCATACTATGATAAGATTGTTACAGAGATTTTATAGATATTTATAGCTAAAGTTATACACGCTTAACTGTGGACGAAGGATTTCCAACAATAAAGTAATTTAAAGTTTGTGGGAATAAATAGGTAGGTACTGATTAACGCACACGTTATACTTATTTTTGTGCCTTAATTTGCCTATTAAAGCATATTGAAAATTATATACCAAGAACAAAACACAAATTTTAATGTAAAATGTTAATATCTATACCAAATGATTAAACTTAACTGCATGAATAATGAACTTCTAATAGAGTTTCTATATTTGTTTACCAATTACTTTCAAGTCAATATACATTAATGCAAGATCAACTGAAGGAAAATGGATTCATTAATCTCATAACGTCTCCAGACCGTCGAAAAGTAATAGTGAAATAACGTCGTTAGACATGATTAAGGGGTATTATGAGGGTTACTTGTGTTAAATGTCACCATTGAATGGTGTTTTTGTGGATGTGGAGGTCACAGGTGGGCGATATCGGGACTGCAGCACGTGTAACGTTAGACGAGGTCGATCTTTATAAAATAAATGTGCTTAGAAATTTGTGTACGAGATTAGATTCGCATAATCGTTGTCCTGATTAGAGATTAGATGTATTGCTTTTTATTTTTAACCCCCGACGCAAAAAAAGGGGTGTTGTAAGTTTGACGTCGATGTCTGTGTGTCTGTCTGTGGCATCGTAGCTCTGAAACTGATGGACTGATTTCGATGCGGTTTTTTTAATTTGAAAGCCAGTTTCCTTGCGGTGGTTCTTAGCTATGTTTGGTTAATATCGGTCTAGCAGTTTAAGAGTACCAGCTTTTTTCCAAAATGATGTAAGGCGTTTTTGTTATTATTTTGTGCCGGGGGTTTTTTAAATTTTAAATTTATAATGTGTGTAATCTGTATAAACATTTCTTTTCAGTTCTAAGTTTGAAGTAATCTGTTTTTATGTCTATACGTGTTTTTAGGTACGTAAGTTACTGCTTATATGTAGTAGGGTCAGCAAGACAAAGTAGCACAAGAGAAGGGAAAATATGCCAACGCTTATGATGATTCCATACCCATGAACGGTTTACTTGTGGGTACTAGCCTAAATACTACGCAAGCATACAAAAGCCAGGGAAGAGCTGACCTCCCCTGCTCCCTGGATACACCCATGTATGTATGTATATATATGATTTATGGTGATTGCCTTATTCTGAAGACACGTCATTGAATACTGTACTGACACTTGATCTAGGGATCCTTAACTGGGTCACCCCATATACCTACATAAACCTCAATCTAAAACAGAACATTTATTCTCAAAGTAGGTACTCTAAAGTATATCCAAAAAATAATATATTACGCAAATTCGCAACCCGAAGCCCTACTTAAGCAAAAACCTACGTTCAAACATAGCTGTTTTATACATAAATCATCGGCTTGGACATGACATGACAATGCAAAATATTAAAAATTGCAACTGAAAGATGAAATGTTTTTCAGTTTGTGATGTCTAAATATAAATACTAATGACTTCACACATCTCACAACGGCCGGCTGATCCCAAACTAGGCAGAGCCTGTACCATGGGAACTAGACTGCTGATAAACACACTTATATATTTATAAATACATACATATTATAGATAAATTACATCCAGAATTCCAGACACAGAAAAAAAATCATGCTGATCACATAATTATTTGTCCTGGGTGGGATTCGAACCCGACCTCTGGCTCAGCAGTCAGGGTCACTAACCACTAGACCAACAGGCCAGTCAAGTTTTCAGCAGTTGGCAATAAGTGGGTATTTAAAGATTGTAAGAAATGAATAACACAACATTAAAGAACGCAAGCCATTTGTTACAATTACATAAAGCCACAAAATCCGAACATTAATAACTGATTAGAGTGCTATAAAACCAGCTTAAAATGAGAACTTAGTTCTATAAGTCCGTGGTTTGAATTTGAACCCAAGGCCTTACATGACAATTAGCTATTAAATTACAACATTGTAGTGTTAAGTAGTTAAAATTACGTCTAATGAATTACAAATAACAAAGTTTTAAAGCAAAACCGTGAGTTTAATATTTTGTAGGTTCATAACCGAGTTATTTTGAATTTTCATTGCTTTAGTATTGTAGATAAGCAAAATAGTTTATGTAAATTACTACATATTTGTAGATAAAAGATAAAGTACATCGTATCCGTTATGTCTATTCATAAATTCTACGCCACGCGGGAACAATTCCCAGTCTTTCGCCAAAACGGTATTAAGACGATAGTCTTTTTTTTTTTTAAAGACATCTCCCGCATTAGGAATATTCCTGTGTCGCGAGGGGCTTCACAAACATTCAATCAACGGACCCAAATAACACCCAGACTCAGAACAAATATTTGTGGATCACACAAATTTTTGTCCCGTGTGGGATTTGAACCCACAATACTCGGCGCGGCGTAGTGGCGAGGTGACCACTTAAACCATTGCGCCATCCAAGCAGTCTCGCAGTTAAACAGTGGTTTTGTTAACAGCAATGTGCTTATCTTTCATAGTTCTTCTGT
The DNA here is from genome assembly GCA_949752705.1 of Callimorpha dominula. NCBI lineage: Eukaryota > Metazoa > Arthropoda > Insecta > Lepidoptera > Erebidae > Callimorpha > Callimorpha dominula. Next base: position 8,614,192 of record OX457005.1, read on the forward strand.
ACACAAAAACTATACTTACCTATTTCATATGTAATTTATATAACAATTGTAGCTGTTTTTGTTCTTGGTGTCTATTTAATATAAAAGTAAATAAATCTTATTTTATACAAGTTAGTTAATTTATTGAAACACAATGTTATAGTTGTTCTTGAATAAATACACTGCATATACTGACACACATACACACGGCCCCTTTATTGGTAATTGGTCACCAGTGACTATAAATAGTCGCAACAACCGTGGAACGATGCATCTCCTCGTTTGAACCTAGTTAGTATCAGTAATGTCATAGGTACCTACTACTTTTATATAGAAAATAACTTGAACACGAACGTCATTATTCTTGCCAAGTCACCGAATACGTACATATATGCTCGTTTCTATCTGGATACCACTCTGTCACCCTCAGTCTTTGCCTAAGGCACGACAATTGCCGTGGTTATGTTGTAATCAAACCGAGTCAAATCATACGGTGTTCACTAGACATACCGAAGAAGAGCCATTAGGGTAAGGTGGTGCAAGAATGCGCGGGTGATAAGAGTACGCACCTACTTGAGATATTAGGTGCGTACTCTGATAAGTCATCACTACATATTATAAAACAAAGTTTCCCGCCGCGTCTGTCTGTCTGTTCGCGATAATCTGAAAAACTACTGAACGGATTTTTATGCGGTTTTCCCTAATAGACAGAGTGATTCATGATGAAGGTTTAGGTGTATAATTTTTAAGATGTCTCTGCTACCCGTGCGAAACCGGGGCTAGGGTCTTGATAAAACACACTGTCTGTCAGCCACTTGGTTCTGTCTACCCTCACGTTCTTTTATTATAAGTAGTGTACTAGTAATGGTTACATATACAGTTCAGAATCGCGTGTTCTCCGCTGTTATAATTATTTAAAGTTTTAACGACCAAGTAGATCGCAGAGAGTTAGTAACCTGGTTGTTACAAATGAGCTAAGTTTTCCTTTGTAATTAACTCAGGAGGGATATACTATCACTTTCGTGCTCCTAATATCGTGTTACTTACCATCAAGATACGTATGACAGGTTAAAGTTAATAGTTCTGATCACGAATTTCCGTGACTTGGCAATAATAAAAAAAAAATAGGTATGAAAACACAGCTCCTCTCTCCTTTAGAAACGGTCTAATATTAAATGAATAACAAATGGGTCTTTTAAAAAACTTAATAGCTTTAAATGAGCTATCTCTTCTATAGGTAGGCACCTTAAGTTAGTCAAAATTTTAGTTTACAGTTTAGATATAAATTAGGTAGGTATGTATTTAAAATAATGTTGTACAACGCAAAGGTGCAAAACGAGTCTTATACTTTTAATACTGATACTCTAGTACTTTTTATATTGAACTTATTGTTAAACTTTAGACACTGTTAAACCCTATGCTTAACAATGTACCAGTATGTACAATCTAGAATTCCAGAAGTATTAACAAGACTGCGTAATTCAATCAAGGTTAACCATTAATATTAATTATATTCGTGAATACACATTGCTAACTAAGCCCAAACTGTTATTACGTGTACGGTGTATAAGGAACTATCTTGCGTCATATTATTTTATAACCGTTCTTTCCTCGCGAGCTGTAAGCATTTCATAGCGATCGTTTCACTAAATGTAACATTTTATCTTTCAAAAGCCTGAACCAGCGCCCTTGATTCACAAGTTTTTCTGTAAAATTGTCCGTTAAACGTTTTAAAAATAGGCTTAACAGCTTAAAAGAAAAGCTTCAGTTAGGAACACACGAAACTCATACGTGACGTTTTCTGCGAGAATAATAAGATACAGTTTACTTCATTCATGTATATCTTAAAAATACATATTTAGACATTCACGCGACACTACAATCGTAACGAATTGTGGACTTTCCGCAAAAGATAAACTCAAATGACTCGACAAAACTAACAAGTAGACCTACTCAGTGAAATAAAAATAACTTAATTGGGTTTCGCACTTCTAAGTTCACACTTATAGAAAAAAGCTTATCTGATATTCAGGAACAAATAGTCCTAGGGCTGGTGCTACAGTTTTTAAATTTAAATTTATTTCTATTCTGTTAGAGTACAACTGTTTAATTGAATTACTTTCTTCGAATTTCATCCTAATCTATAGATGCACAAGTAAAATTCGTAAATAGATTGTTATGTAACGTACGCTTGTCGTTTTTACTTGTGTCCTTTTCTATGTAATTAACAACCTACATATAACTTAGTAAGTTTTTTCTCATTAGCTACAATTTCTGAAAATTCGGTGAAAAAAATCTGATCTATATTCTTAGAAAAATAATTATGTACATCTGGCCGTTAAAAGTTTTGAAAGTATTAATGTATGTTTTAATTTTTTTATCACTGAGTGATTTATATAAAAAACACTAAATTTGTTAATATATTCACTATGAATAAAGGTTCTTTGACAACCCTATCTGTCGGTGCGCGTGCCGACAGCGTAGCGAGAAGGTGCAAACAGCGCTGCAAAAAAATGCTGACCACTCGTAGTGAAGTGCCTCTTTAGACACCTTTGTCTAGTTCTACCTACACAAAGGCTCGAGTGCTCTTCTGTTATCCACCTTTATGACGACTCTTGGAAACGTGACCGTACTGTGATTTTTTTCAACTGAATTTGGTTTTGCAGCCTTTACTCGAATAAAAAATATGAAAAGACGAACTTATTTATTGTCTGCACTGCAGTATTCCCTGCATCGTTTCATTTTTGATTCTATAATTATTATGAACTGTCAATGGTTGCCTCAGTAGAATAAAGACGCTAATAACACGTGTGTGTGTTTGTCGGAACAATATTTTTTTTGTTGTAGGTATGCCATTAGGTATGAAATGGCACATTACAGAAAAAAATATTTTATAAATACTTCAATAAAGAAATAAAAATTGCGACGCAACTAAAATACATGTCACAGACAGCAGTAAAGAAAACTCAAACCAAATACGACCTGCGACTTTAAATTTCTTGTTAGACATAAATATATTTATAAAGTTGTTTGGTAAAGAAAATAATTACCCAAACACTCGCGTAATAATTGATTATGGAAAGTATTAATTAATCATTGTTACATAGCGGCGAGGCCAAGGGAAAGGTCAAAGAAAATTATTTATTGCAACATTTTTTATATGTTAGTTATTTATAAAAATATTTTATTAATACCTTCATTCCATCGTGCTGATAAGCAATAAGAACACAATGTTTTATAAGGTTTAGTAATTAGTAAAAATAAATTAATTGATTAATGATTCATAATCGTTTTATGCAAAAGATATATATTAAGTCAACTCGCTTTTATACACAACACTCAACTATGATACAAAAATATTAGAGTCTACACAAGACTTCGTTTGGAGATACCACCGAGTTTAAATACTAATACACAAAACGGATAACGAAAGCAGTTGGTCAGTGGGTTAGACGATTTCTATATGGGAGAATCATTTGTGTGATTCACAGACAGTTAATCTACTAGTCTTTAGTTTAGCCTAATAAACAAAAGAAGAACTTTAGATACCTATTCGACTAAGGACATTTGGCCAATGTTAGAACGCTTGGGAGACTGTTGTACGATTGTTGTTACGTAGATTGTATCTACAAAAACCAATAAAAAATTATGTTCTTAACAGTGGAATACAAGGCCAATCCTTATTATAATTGAAGAATAAAAGTGTTCTTACCTCCTACGCTAGCCTTCCGAAGGTTTGATGGTAACCTTACGTGACGTTGCGTGAGTATAATATTCATTTATCGTTTTTATTAAAAGCCATTGCAATAGACGAATTATGTATGCCAAATAATGAGGTGTACAATTAACAAGACTTGTATCCATAGTGTTGTACCTACAAATGTACCTACATACAGTGTTGACTATAAAATCTTAGAGATCTAGTTGACAAACATAAAAACCATTTACCGCGCCTGTTAAAGCTTACAATACTGTTTTTGAAACAACCAGTACCTACTGTAGTCTTTTGAGAAAATCACGAGAAGGGAGGCTGCTTTCAAATTGCACAGTACGCATCCTGACCTCAAAAATGTGTACGATATTCAGAATTATTCATTTTAACGTTTACTCTCTGTCCAATTCAGCAACAATACACATTACAGCTATACATATAATAACCAACTCTATACAAGACCTCCCTTAAATGGGAGTAGTAGTGCTGCCTTACACACTATACACAGCCTCATTCCAAATAAAATTGGTTTATTTTAGAAAGATATTATGTAAGTCTGATTAACCAAAACAAAAAAGATTGTCGCGAGTTAAAAGATGACAAAGCTGGCATACATGAACGATTTGACAGGTTTAAAAAAACGTTGTCCAACCCTATATTATACATGCAGTTCGCAGAAATGTAAACCACACATTCTATATAAAATAATCAGCATAAATCATTTCCAAAGTTCACACTCTTGGCAAAACACGCTTTATTTTAAAAGCAACGTTCGCCTCTCCGAACATTTATTACGTATACAGAATAAAAAGACGATTGACCACGTGCCATCGGTTCCAACAGCTATGCATATATGTACATACTGTGTTCCCCGACACACATATAACTCGATATAAACAACACATATACCTACAAGTGCAGGTAGGTACGTATAGTACTATAGCGACTGTGTCCATTCATAAGAAGCGGTTCATTCATGCGGCCGCGAGGTGAATGGGAGCGAGAGGGACAGAAGATGTAAGGTCGCGTTACATTAACAATGGAATCTTTTCGAATTCACATCAATGAGTTGAAATCCTGTTCTACGAATACATGAATGGTATTGTTTTGAGTATAAAACAATTGTATATGTACGATGGCCGGTGGCAACGCTTTTGTTGGTCAAGTAGCTATTACGAAAAACAACCACCTCCCTTCTTGTTGCGGGAATTATCTATTTTTTGTATTCTTTTTTCAAAGCACTTGAATGAAGTGGATAATCTTTGCTTTAATTTTAATCCCAGGAAGTGTTTTTGTTCTATTATATGAGTTCTATTATATTATCTTGGTATAACTTTAAAATTTAGTTAGTTTTAGTTATTTTAAGTAGGTAAGGGCTGGAAAAGCACTGCTCTGCAGAAGACAGTGTTGAAAACAGTACTACTAGTAGTGTTGTGTTTTTGATGTAAAGTAAATTTGCGAACGCTCGTTCAGGAAGGTGATGGTGTTGGTAATGCGCGAGAAATACCGTTGCTGTTGCGAATGTCCATACGTGTCGGTAACCACTTATAACCAGGTGGTCTGTTTCGACTAGGTATCTACTAACCTCAGCCACAGTAGTCATATACAATTTAAACCTACACAGTAGAAAATAACATATCAATGTTAACACAACATAAGTCTGTAGTATGGCTAAAAAGAATTGATACTTTAGTGTAGTGTAAAAGCCACACAAAGTTTAAAGTGTTAAGCCCTACTTAAAATACCCACCATAATCGTAAAAATAATAATAAAGTTAGCCCTATTAATGTGTATTAAATACATCGCGCAATATCTGTGGACGCACCTTTGCAACAGAGCAACAAGATTGTGTAAAAAAACCATCGTCGGTAGGAAGTCAAGCCGTCGCAGCCAAATGGTCTTGATCCGTGAAGAAAAACATATTTTATGACGTCATATAACGCCTTTGAAACTTTCAGTGACTTTTTAGCCATAAAGAGTATTTCAATGGTATCGATGAGCAGATACCTCTTTAAAATTTATATGGATGTATTTGACATATAAAACCGTAATATACGTAATTTTAAATAGTCTACCTGTTTGCAGATTATGACCACCATTTCCTTAGACATGGTTTTTATATCTCGTTTTACGTTTTTAAGTAGAAAGTATAAATTTATTTATTTTCTAGAAATTTTTGTAGAATTTCCTAACTGTGTAATTGTTATTCAAAGTCTGCCAAAATGGGTTTTTGATAATTCATACAGTTAGGACGCAATTAAATAACAGTACTAAAGTTTTCATTAAATTTTATTACTGTTCCAATAAATGTTCTCGCGCCAAATTCACAGGAAAGCTTGTAAAGAATCAAGTCATACTGGTCGCAGTCGAAGGTGGTTATACCGGGCGCGTAGGCTAGGTCGTACCTGCCTCGGCGCGCTGCTGCCAGTCCGAGCTTGCCCGACCTCATGACGCGACACACCGCACGCGACCCGAAGACGCACGAACACCGAATATCGAACACCGTTCACAATTTTTAAACAAATTGAACGTTACATTTGATTTGAATGAACTGCTGTTCATTTATTTATTAGTGTTTAATTGATAGTGCAAGCAAACATGCAAGTGGTAACCCCTTTGCTATTGGCGTGGGCACTTTGCGAGGTTCGAGCTGTGATAAGAACACCGTTGGAGGCGTTCAGGCCTTCAGCAGAGCTACACCTGAGGAGACCAGACAAGCTGTCATTTCTACCACACAAGAGAATATCAACGCCACAGAAGGGAGATCTCAAGATTTTATATCAGACCGGGGTAAGTTTAAAAGCTTTCTTTTGCAATCTCGATTTGTTTTCATTAACAAGTATGTACCTATGTGTGCAACTGTTGAATGTTTTTAGTTATGAATTATGAAAGTAAGGCACCTACTTTCCTGTTTTGTTGTTATTCTGGTATTGAGGCTGGAAGTCAACCTTCAAATAATCGAGATTGTCGCACTAGCAAATATTGCGAATGTGTGATAAATTGTCGTAATTACCGGTGCCATGCGTCGGGAGAAATGAGCGCCAAAGTAAGTTAGACAAGATAATTTATTCATAGAAACTATAAATATATGATAAACAGTATTAAACAAAGTGTATGCGTTATTGGAGCATTGTTGTATAATTCAATATTTAAACGTAAAAATCGTGACGGCCGTCACGAGTTGGATTTCAAAGGAAATCATTACCACAAACGTTGAAGTTGCAAAATACTAACTTTTTAAATTCTTTAGTTAAAATATTGTTAGTTATATTGCACCTTCTTATAATCAACATTATAAATTAAGCGGCAGAGGGTTAGAGAAGGCTTTATGGGGCGAAATTCCTAAGGACGAACAGTTAATAGTTTGCATTGGTAATATAAAAATAAGTAAATTCAGTGTTATGTGCTGAGATGTACTCGTAACATATTGTCTGTGCATGCTGCTTTGAACAAAAACTTTGTGGGCAAGTAGGAGGTATGTTTAACATAAACCCAAATACAATGAAATCTACTTCAAACACTATATATTAGATTATTAGAAATACCAACTATATAGGCTTGAAGCGTTCAGGATTTTTAGGGTATTTTTTGAAGGATTTTCCTTTTGGAAATTCGAATCAGGTCCTGGACAAGGACAGAAATTAAATATCCTTCCTTGATCAAATTCATTTTAAGTGTCACAGGAATGACGCATTACTTGTAGGTCTTCCCGAAGATAATAACGGGGTTCCGCGAAGGGTACCGCCCATTAATTAGACCAATTAAAACCGATAAATAGTGCGAGAACGTCGACTAAATTAATTTTCACATATACTGAGGCTCTTGCCGTGACTAATCTCTACCGAGAAACAAAATGCGGAAAAAATAAACATTCTCAAGAATCTTTAACAACGGATATCACTTGATATGTTTTTATAGAATATGTCAATAAAAAACTAAGAAATGAGCACGTAACACAATAAATAAGCTCATACGATAATAAAAATAAAAGTAGTTCCGGATTCCGGACTTCAAGTTTCGTTACTTACAACCTTTAAAAGCCACATCTGTCATTTCTTCTTTTAATTTTAGAGCCGATTTAAGAGTATAATCGCTTTAACCTAGGTTCCTAATTACATTATTTCGATAACGGTCTAAAAATATCATTTGGCGCATTGAAATATAGACATTAAAGACAGGTAACACAAAACACAAAATCGTAAGTGATGAACACTTTTACAAAATTGTATTACAAAATGGAAGCGTTGCGCGGGAGCGTGGGCGCGCGTAACACCAGTGGCGGCAGGTGTTCATTCACTCATTCTTATCTTGACAGCTTCGATGACTTACGGGCCGAGCTTTGCTCCCGGCCCGTATGTGCTATTTGGTATAAAAAATATTTTTTTTTTTGTCACTGCCTTTAAGCCCATTTGTAACGGTAACCGTCTTTCGATCGATCGTCTTTTTAAGCGATGGAATTCAAAGTTGTCTTGTTGTTTGTTCATATTTTATTTTAGGGATAGGTAGGGCTGAAATCTTGACAGATATATCAGTATCAATCGAATTTTTTTCAGATTCATAAGTCACGAGAAGAAGTGCAATTGTGCCATTGTGCAGGTGTGATAGATGGCAATGTTCGCAGTTATCGATCATTCAGTCGCACAGCGGGTGTTAGAGTGCCAACTGCTAAATAATAGGCGAGTTTAGTGCTCCCAAGATTTGAATAACAAAACTGTACGAGAGCGTGGTTGTGATCAGTCCGATGCGACACACCTCTTGAGTCCCGTCGGGCCCTTTGAAATAGTGAATGATAACGTCTGAATAGATTCGTCACATATAAAATGTCATTATGTTGTTGCCTTAACAAATGCAATGTCATTAAAATGTACACGTGCTGTTAAAAATACCACAGGGAACATAGAACCAGTGTTAGACGACTGCTAGTAACTTGTATCATACACTTACTAGAAAAAATTTTTTTCTTCAAACACGTTGGCAAAGAACTAAACGGCCAGTCTTGAATTTTACAGTCCTACTCAACAAGAAAAAAAATACAACTAGCAATGTTGGTTAATTCCTGCCTTCGCACCAATTCGGGCAGATATCTAATGTACTAACTCTAACCCGCTGGTCCCTACCTCCTTCTATTTCTTATGTTAAGAGGACACGAACCCACATGTCGCGGTGCAGTGTTCGAGCCACTGTTTTATTATTCTCACAGCAAATTTGGGTAGGTTAGAAATCTGACGAGATAAAATTACTTTCGGATATAAATCATCACCCCTACTTGTTAAGATTGAGTCTTGGCGCAATTTACACGTGCTAAAGGATGCCGCTTTAAACAAGAGGGATATCCAATAAAGTTTCAGGGCAACGTCAATCAATACGGAATAGAATAATGGAGTTACAATTTATTTATAAACTGCAGCGATTGTCTCCTTCGGCGAATCAATTCAGTCTATATTTGATTGTGACTTGCAATTTACTTGCAGCGAAATATTAATAGTGTGGACACTTAATAAATATTATTTTAAACATGATACTTAAGTCCTTATATAACGAATAAACTACGATTACAATTGACTAAAAGTTAAGAAGCCGTGATGGCTGGTTGTCTACTAAATTGCCACTTTATTTGTTATCAAAAGACTAACTTTAAACAAAGGATGCAGAGTAAGACCATAGCACCGAAAATAGATGAGAGTGAGATGAGAAATGTGTGTGTATTGAATTATTTAGACCAAATCATTTTTACTCTTACATTAGAGATCGCCTGGTGACCGAATTTCTACCGTAATTAATTTTCTGTTTATTTCATTGCCCAGTATAACTTGAACTGATATTGTATATAGTTACGTACCATGACAGGTCGACATTATACAGGACGCTTGTGGCAAGTATTTTTTAAATTTGTAATATATTGTTTAAATATTTTCTGTACTTTTCTATACATAAACTTGAAGTATTCCAAATTCTCTTCACTTATTAATATATATAGATTACTATTATCTATAATACTATTTACATGGGTGCATGTATCGACTAACTAAAACTTTTACTTACAGTTACACATTACCTGTTTTTTATTTCTATAAAAAGCGCTTTTTATTTATTTTGTTAGTATAGTGGTAATATATTTAACTACATATATTTGTTGGTGTGACTAAAATTTAGTAAGAGGTTAAGTTGTGGATTATAGAATAGTATGACACATCATTTCCTGTGGCTTCAACATGATTCTCTATAAAGCCGCTTCGTAACCATTTAATACGGGCTTTACCTTTAGCTCACTGTATTCGCAGATCATTAATCATTATTAAAGCATTATTAGACGTCGACCTCGGGCGACTCGCCCTGTTTTTGTGTAATACGCCAATTTTCCATTACACAATGGATAGTTCCGTGTTTTGCGCTAGGTGTGAAGTCAAATATTTACAGAAGGAAAAGAAACTGTTTACTTCATGTTATGTGCTGCATTAAATGGATTCTAACAAAAACTTTACATTAATGACCAAAGGGCGAGATTACATAAAACGCAAACAAAATAAATATAGTATTATAAAAAGAGAACTCGTAAATATTTAAAGCTGTTGTAATGACGCAGACGAAGGCAGCAATTTCAATTTAGAGAATTTTAATCCTGTCGTTAAAGCAAACCCAATACATTTCCACAGAAACATTCGAAGGACAATTAACGTTTTATTTCAAAATGACACTTTATTAGACTCATAAAAAAGAGCAATTAAATTAACAATATACCGCAAATAGCGTTGCGATGCAATTTTTTGGCGAAAACAAAAAGAACAAATAATGCCAACACGGACGTCCAAGTCGCATGAATCAGCCAAAGCCATACATTTAAAAGTCGTAAAACGCTGATTGTCCAAAAAACCTAAATCAGTTTAATATAATGTGTTTTAGGGTAAGTTTTTTCATTTCGCATTCAGTGTCTGGCGCCATTTAATTAAACCTAAACAGTTTAATTAAAATATTAGCTTTTGGATATCTTGATAATAATTAATTCATTAGATGCTTGTTAATGAATACTGAACAAATGAAAACTGGCATCCTCCTCACATGTTTCGATTGTATCTTGTCACACATAAGACGTAAATTTTAAATAATTAGAAAAAATATTTATATATACTTAACTAAAATATATAACCATTATTACTTACGGGTTAATGAACACGTAATTAAATATTTACACAAACATACACCCATGAATAAGTAAAATAAACCAAATATTTTGATAACAATTACAAAAAAAGTATAAACTATGACAATGACAAAATTTACCTTAATGTCAAGAGGCGTTAAACGCGAAAAAGATTGTCAAATCGACTACTTAACGTATGTAATGTACTTAATATGAAACAATTTATTCATAGCTACAATAAAACCGTGAGAAATGCGAGTATTTAATGCCGTAAATCAATAGACACTGAGTGTCTTCAAGAAAAAAAGATAATTATGTAACTGATCACGTTGATCGTGATAATTTTAGTATTTTAAATAACTACTAGTTGATTTCATAGCGAATTTCTCAGCAAACAAATTTGCAACATAACACAAAAAAAATACGTTAGTTCTCATTACAAATAAAATCAATACAAAATAATGAGATAATTTACGCTTTGCTACGGATGGTGCAGGCAAAAAGCGTGACACTAGGACACGCGTCAAGAAAACCGAGAAGAAAAAAACGTTGAAACGGGTCTTTGAAACCAAGGGATCTGTGGCGCAGGGATTATGTTCGGAAATTGAACTAGACGCAACAAAGATATTCTTTGATAGTTTTGCCTATTGGTCTAGTCTTTAGTGATCCCGACTGTCGTGAATCGTGTCGTGATCCTGAGGTCGTGGACTTGATTCCCACACAGGACAAATAATTGTGTGATGAGTACGTTCATTTGTTCTGTGTCTGGGTGTAATTTATCTATAATATGTATGTATTTAGAAATATATAAGTATGTTTATGAGCAGTCTGGTTACCATAGTACAGGCTCTGCCAAGTTTGGGATTAGAGGGCAGTGAGTGAGTTGTCTCAAGTTATTATTAATATTTATTATCTGTTAGAGTATTGCAAAGTAAGTTATTCTATACTACAATAATATATGTAACTGAAGAGAGTTTTTTCTTCAACGCGCAAGTATGTAGGATTTGAACGTTTCTTTGTGCGTGTGATAGTCAAATTTTTGAGAAAAACTATTAACCATCACGCTTCGATGAAGCTGCGGGGTAAGGTTAGTTTCAGCATAACTAACTCTAACTGATAACTACTCCTGAAAATTCAAAAAACTTATATATGTAATTGGTTTCATTAAATAAATGATTGTGATTTAAATTGATTACCAAAAAAAAAAAATCAAGAGACGCAAATCAATGTCAGTATAGTTTTTCATAAAGTGAGACCTTAATAATATTCCTGTCAATTTCTTAATTGTTTTTGTGTGTTGACGGGATTTCAGTGATGAGTTCGAATCTACTATTTGGCGAAATTCGAATCGGGGGCAAAAGGTTGGCAATATTGCTTACACGTAGAATGCTTCTATGCATGTGCTAGTTTGCCAAATTGCAAGTATATGAATGCCTACCTACCAAGGTAGGTTACGTGACACGAACACTAAACGCTAAGCACACTGTACGGGTAAAAATAAACATGGATCAAAACTTGTCAATTATCGAGTTCGATGTGGAACGTAACCACAACAGCAAACAGGCTAATAACTATCTCTCTCTCTCACTTTTATTATTTACATATTTATATATTATTAATATTAATTAGAGAACTAAGCGCTGTTCCACAATAATCTAATGTAAAAATAAAATAATGTGATGTTAGACACTTCTTGCGACACAACTATTTAGCATAATGTAAATTGGACCCATCAGATCTAAAGCATAAAACTCCTTATCAAAAGCTAAAAGACACGGCAGATTTCTGTTCGATTTGTAGCAGTCCGACTTACTCTCATACTGATCTCAGTATCTACCCTATATAGAAACATTTTCATATTCTAGTAGGTACATTTTCTGATTCAATGTTTGCATATAAATAAACATATTTTTTTATTAATTTAATAATTAATTTTAATTTAGATATTAAAATTAATTACCAAATTATTAAAAACTCAAAGCGTCTACAAAACGCTGTTTCAATCATGATGTCATGATCCTAACTAATATTATAAATGTGAATGTAAGTTTGTACGTTACTCAATCACGCTTTAACAACTCAACCAATTATCATTAAAAGTTTGCACACACGTTGTCAGGGATATAGAAAAGACATCCAAAAAAAAAGTACTCTCTTCTTATACCTGATTGATTGACATTAACTCGAGCGATCTTCAAACAGACACAACTTCGTTAGTGTCTCATAAATTTTTGTGCCCATGAAGTCGAGTGTTCTCGAGTAAGATTACCGTGGAAGTCTAACTAGGCTCGGCTTCCGTCTCAAGGGGAGGCCACGTGCGTCTTCAATGGACCGCTCCGGATGCCCTGCCCTACAATAGGGACGTCTGTACACTTAGAAGACATACTAAGCAAATAAGTAAAAGGACGTAAGTGTATTATCATATATGGGAGCTTGTGACTTTTTACAATGAGTGTGGATGCGTCCTGTGTAATATGAGGAAGTGAGTTTGAGAGTCGAGATTTTTTAAATTCTTTATGTGAAGTGTTTGAACATTGATTTGATGGTATTCAAATTGTCTGTTTGTTTAGAAATCTCTTTTTCAAAACTATGCTATCTTTTTTTACGATGTGTCAAAAGGATTCGAGAATAGAGACACGTTCTAACAATAGCCTGCTTGAAGGCTCAGTTCCGGAGATTACCCTCCGTGATCACACAAACTCACAAAATTTACATTTTAATAATATGTTTAATAATATGTTAATTATTATTTTTAATAATATGTTAATAAAATATCAGGTAAAGGCGGTAATCTCTGAATGATCCAGTTTCAAATATAAAAAAATAAGAGATTAAAATATTAATTGCTGTCTTTCATTATTTCATTTAACTTAATAAGAGCATCACCGAAGAGGTAAACATAGATAATAATATATGATAACCACTTTTTGGCAGCTTAGGATTAGATCTATTGCAATATATTAGGTAAAACTCTATACTCTGTGACTGTAATTGAAATACTCAGTTAAAGTAAAAAATAAACAGAATTGGAAATTGAACCCAGGATCATATCACAGCCCTACGTCACACGGCAAGTACGTAATTAAAACAGGATATCAAAAGAAAATTCTAGTTCTATCGCAATAATCCCAAACAAGTTTCAACTTTATTTACCGTACGACACGCACCTAAGTGTTTACATTCGCGTAGGTATAATAACGCACGGACAATATACAAGTTGTTTCATAACTGCCGGTGTCATTGGACACATATGTTTGACATGTACGATGCGTATGACAATGTATTTATATTTATATACATACGAGACGGTGACGGCGCGTGGCCAACCATTCATTACGAACAAACAGAAACGCGAGGCGTTGATGTCTTTTAAATGCGTCGTCGTACCACATATGATACGCCAACGTTCAGACTTAATTACCCGTTTGCGTGATTTATAGAGTGTAGTAAAATTAAAATTGAATTAATTTTAAATATTTTGATTATATGCGTAACGTTTAAATGTCTACGAGTTATTTTGCCATTTAAGTTATTAATTTTATACGGCTGTTGTTTTATGATATTAGTTTTTTTTTATACATTAGTTATATTGACACAGGATTCTGTAGTGATTTATTGCGGAAGAAAAATATATTTTTATATTTATAAATAGTTAATTTTTAATTGGATTAATGAAAATAATCTTGGGAAATGAATGTTTTATGTCGTTTGGTGGCATTCATTAATGTAATTATGAACCTAACGGTCGAAAGCTCATAGGCAACTTAATCGCGAGACATCCTTAAGTGTATTTCTGTCGTCAAACTGATATTGATAACACGAGGTTTAACGATGCTGAAAAGCATTCTTGATTATCTTGCTAGTTTAATTTTGCCACTAATAATTTAACAAAATTGTTTAACCTCTTTGTTAAAATTAAGCAAAACTTCGACTTATACCTACCTATCGAAAAACCCAATTCACATCCTCAAATTAACTTACATTTGAGTCTGCTATAGCTGGAGGCTCCGTCTAATTGCTATCGTAATAAATAACATGTGACCGAAGGCTATGGGGTAATTACTGGATTAGTAATTTGTTCTCGGCTACCAGCTACCTGTGTTCCCGGAATGGTGGAAAGCATCCGGCGTCCGTCCCCTAAGGCATCCAATCTTCGTATATAAATTATTGTACGCTATATTATATGTTAAATCGTATAGCTTTATATTATGTCTATGTATAATTTATTGTCTAATAATAATTAGAAAAAGTTTATGACTTTCAATAGGACTACTGTACAAAAAGAAACTGTATACCTATATACATTTAACCTTGTATTTGTTGTATTTTTTTTAAAGTAATACTAGTCACGTGGGTTTACTATGTCTGGTTAATGATAAGGGTAGACAGCGGGCGGGGCGGGACGGCGACGGGAGCGGTTAAAATGTACTAACTGTGTGACCTCTTCTATATTAGCTAATATACTAAGACCTGCTTACGTCGCGTCGCTGTCTCGTCCCGCCCGCTGTCTGCCCTGGCCTTAACTCCACCAGCTAACTTGCATGCTTGTGTTAGGAGTGGGTTCACGTCGATAGTGCGATGAGTTAGAACCTGCAACCACTTCATCACATGTCCAGCGTCTCAGCCATTAAGTTACCTCTGCCCGTTACTTTATTGTTCACTAATTTGTGTATATTCAAAGAACAGTAAAATAAAGGTATGTAATTAACATTAGCAGACATCAGAGGGGCCCGGGCGCTTATTTGCCGACATGTCAGTAAAAAATCTTTTATTCAGTTGTTATCTTTAGATCCACTGACACGGACACAAGCTTTTATTGTCAATCTGCATTTGTTTGAAAAAAAAAGCATCTAAATATTGGCGTATTACCTTATTTGTCGACTTACAAGTTAAAATAGGCCGATTGACGCTAGTTTCAGAGTGCCGTTTTAAAAGAACACACACGCTTTTTTTTAAACATAACATCACCAAAAAACAACAGTTCGCGTGTTCTAACCGAGTCTGAGCTCAATTTGACAACCATATTTTGTGCAACAATAGGCTTTATATAAACTGCACAAAAGTTTATGAATTATGCAAAACCTATTATTTTATTATACGGTTTCGTCCCTATAACTACGATTATGCAAACTGTTATTGTGTCGCAAATTTAATTTGATTCTTACAAGATGATCACGTAAGGGTTCATATTTATATATAATATGTATGTATTTAGAAATATATAAGTATGTTTATCAGCAGTCTGGTTACCATAGTACAGGTTCTGCTTAGTTTGGGATCAGACGGCCTATGTGAGATGTGTCCAGTTATTATTATTATTATTATGTATTATATGCCGTCAAAGTAATGTAAGATGGGGAACAGAGAAATAGAAAAGTGTTTGAAATTTATGCCACGAAAATTTACAAATGAATACAATTTTTCACCATCCACTACTAACTCAAGAAAAAATGTAAATAAACTACAGACAACTCTTAAGAGACATATTCTCGATTGATATTTTTCGAAGTTGTATTGCGAAATATTTTACATTTATGGTTGTCTTCAGTGATAATGTAAAAATGGCAAACTGAAAGAACGAAAGTAACAGCTATACATTACTATCATAAGTCAGACTGAGATAGGCATATGGAGAAGGTTGTGGAAGGTCGGTGCGGCTAACAAATTATTTCATTAGAGTGGGCGCGGCGCTGACGGCGCGCGCGCCACCTGTTCGGCGACCGGATGCCGCGCCCTCCGCCCCGCTCACCCCTACAACACCCGACAAGGGACTGACGACTGAGGCTGCGGTTACAGTGCCAGCGAAGAGCAATTGCGTACAAAAATCTGTACTATTTATTTTCGCGTTCTTGGTATATTGTTCTGCACTCAATAGCTTTGTGCCTATCAGACTTTTTTTTGTCCATCTGACACTCCAGGGTCTCTTTTTTTACACAACTTATTTAGTAAGCAAGATGACAACCACAGAATACTCGTAGACAGACTTACAGAAACCAAACTCATTGAGAACGCTAAGACAAATAATATAAAAAGTAAACAGGTTAATAAATATTATACTAATGGTAAAATACTCTGCGCGTACTTCACTCCATTGATTCAAGACATCTAAGATATCTACGCAGACCCGAACCACCTGCCTTACAGCTTTAGGTGTGCTTCTTGATAATTAGAAACCGATGTGTAGTAAAAATAAGATAACATAAAAACAATACCTATGTCAAACTGTTATTTAAATAAACATACGTGGGATATTCTGTATTTTTTGCGAATCCTAAAAAAATGTTGGATAGTGGGTCTATAGAACATTTCACATGAGCCTGATTCTAACCGTCGCGTCGGTAAGGTTATGTGGTACTCAGCGCAAAACTTTGCTCCTCATGCGGAGGTGCTCATGTAAAATCTTGTTCTTGAATCAATCTTCTCTTCTGTTTATACGTGATTCGCTATTTCTTTTCGATGAAATTTTTAATATCATCCTCGCTACAATTTGCTGAAGAAATTAGTACACAGTTGCCTCAGAAGGACCATCTTCTACAAATGCAATTTGAAGTCTATCAAAGGATTCTACCGGTTTTAGTACAGTTTTGAAATCGTAAAATAACTTGATAGATCCATTTTTCATTGAGTCACGATAACTTTCGTAATAAAATATGGAGGGAAATTTGAAGTTGCAATTTTAGTATTTTTTATCGTAAAATATCTTATTTTTAAAATGTAGTATAATATACCAGTGTTCCATACATTAAAATTCTTTTTCGCAAAACTTTCTGAGTGGCCTGGTATTAAGTTGCCAAGCCCAAAGACTTTTAACAAATATTTTTCTATTAGCATTACACTTGATTTCTATTCATTAGTTAGTAATTTAGTAACACTGTTGTCGCCGAACAAATATTGTGTAGTTACATTGTGAGTGTTAATTCTCATGTAAGTATATGTTAATTCTTTATGAGAAATAAAGTTATCTTAAACATGAAAGACCATACATATAGACACAAAGTTCATATTTCAATCTAAATATGTTTACTTATAAGTTTACAAACATTAGATTGTCCAGAAGGCACGCTTAAACAGCAACCAGAAATCGAACCATCGAGTGGAGGAGGTGTATAATTAACAGCAGCAGTTCTTTATTAAAGTGCTTATACGTTTTAGTTTTTCGTAATAAATTGTTATTATCCTTACACAAACTAATATACTTCCTTTATATTTACCGGTTAGTTCTGTGTTGATAGCTTTTATGTTGTGTTTTATATTTTGTCCAATAAGTAGCCCCATAACATAAAATCAAAGAGCTGTAAACGGAAAGGTAAATTTAATCTCAGTTCAAATTATCGAATAAAAAGTTTATCGCTTACCGCTCGTCGTATAATGCCTTGGGATCTTTCAAACACCATCTAAGTATTCTAATTTCTACCTTAGCCACATGACAAGAAGGTAGAACTTAATATTTTTAAGGTTCTTGCTAATTTTGACTTTAGAGAAGAACGAAAGCGATACCTACGTCCTTTAAGACTGTCGCCTTCAGCATTGTTCGTGTCTCACATATCGTTTCCAAAAAATCTCCTAAGAGCATCCGATGTCTCGCCAAGCATTAATATTGGCTAGTCGTTTGTATAATCTGTGATCGTATTTATAAATAAATTATCCGCACGACAGCACACAACAGTAATAGTTGTTATAAATCTGCGCGAAACATCCTTCTACACATTTCGCGAAACAAGATTGATGATAATACTGTTAAATACAAACAGCGTAGTACTATTGTGTTTTTTTGTTCCCTTATTAAGGATTCAAAAGCGTCCGAATTGTAATTTTCTTACAAACGGCATTAGCATTCTGGTCGTCGACAAGACTCCGTTAAATGAAGGTAAACTCTTGACGAAGTAAGTCAACAACCCATACAATGTATGTGGTATGGCTTTTTGTTTGTTACACAAAAGGGCTGTATCCGGTGTTTGGAAGATTCCAACTGAGGCCATTTCCGCGAAATCTATCGCAATACACAAGAAACGGGAAGCATATCCGGAACAACGAAAAAAAATTTTTTTACACTTATGTGTAGAGCAGGGTTGTCGAAGTGTGCTAATGCAAAAATACTAGAAAAAATTATATACTTTTTGATCGGTAAGCTTGAATATAATAATACAAGTTTAGGAGATGTTCCTAAAGTAGTAGTTATCTATGTGTAATACCCAGTAATATAAAATAATGTCAATTTACTTGTATGTTGTAATGTAGTAGTTTGTTACTAAATGCAAGTAATGATTTAAGTATGCAATGAAGAAGTTTCTATCTGTTCTTAAGAGTGAAGGGCCATCCTTACCCAATTGAAAATTCGAGTATATTTGTAAATATAAGTGTTTTATAATATGCAAATGTTTATTTTTATTAAATTATTTTATAAACTATATATACAATTATCAATATCTCATTAATAGAAGTACCTTGATAAGTTGGATCTTCGTAATCCACACTATTTAGGTTTGTTTTTTCGTATTACTGCAGCTAAATATTTATTGAACCAGAAAAAATAAGGAGGTGATACACAAATATATTATAAAAGATATTTAATACTTAAATACTGTTGATTGAAACAACAAAGTGATAACGTTTGACATAAATTAAAACTAGAACAGTCATATCATAAAACAAGCGACATAAAAAATATTACTCATAGGATGTTGATCGTTTCCAATTAAATACAACAATTTATAACTCAGTAATAACTTAATTATAGCCGGCGTAATGGCAGTAGCCCTGCAAGTTGTACGCAGAAAAAATCTTCCCACAGCTAACAGGTTGCCGAATGGCACGTCTTCCGGTCGGAAGTACGACCGATGGTCCTTTCGACACAAAAAATAATGAATGGATGCAGAGCGCACATGTTCATATTGTGATTCGTTTTTAGAACGTTATGATTAACATCGATTTAAAGTCGTACCTCATAATAATCTCTTTCATTACGTACCCTTGGACGGCAGGTGTCTTCGGAACACCTTCCATTTTTCTCACGCCGACATCTTTTGTGGTAATGATTAATTCTTTTTTTGACTTAGTATTCTCTCAGTTGAAATGTATTGGTGAATATATCGATAGTGACGCAAGCTGAATGTTAAACAGTTATACGCAAAATTTGATAGATTTCGTGCATAGTAATCGCACACATGCTTTATATAAATTGTGTTCGATTTTAACTTCGTATTTTGTTCGTATGTGATTTTTGTTTGCGTGTCTGTCAAGGAAAACAAGTGTCGTAATAAAAGTAAATACCGTTTTATAAATATCGCTTAGGACTTCAATTTGTTATTCGTTTTATTTATCATCAAATCATCACGAAATTTCAAGGAGTTGTTCCTTTTTTTAAACAACTTCAAGAAAAGGATGAGGTTCTACGTTCAGCTGTATGAATTATTTCTATGGATGTTCACCGATATATACGTCATCTATAGATCACTTAAACAGAGGAACTATATAACAATATTTTTTTTTTAAAGACAACAGCCGCGCAATTTATACATAATATACATATATAGGAGACTTTTAGACATAAAATTCACTGACACAAATATTTTTAGCTATTGATTGTCGTTGACGGTCATCGACAGTATACTTATGAGAATTGTCTGGTGTTTTCCAGGGTTCTGAGGAGGACCTTCCAGACTGCAGGCCGAGGCAAGTGTGTAGTAAAGTGGACCTGTATGATGCGACGCAACCCTGGATTGAGAGGAAGTGTCGCTGTTTGGGACATAGACCGTGTTCCAGGTCAGTATATTTTAAATAGCTTAAGGACATTAGGACCTTGCAATAGACGAGACGGAACACCGTGTGGTTTTAGTCGGTTCGATTCCAACATATCACCTCACCAGTAGCCACGGTGAGATGATGAGCAGTCGGGGTTACCATACGAAAAAATTGGAGACTAAAAAAAATTATGGATTAAAATATTTGAAACAGAAATTATAACAACAACCATCTTGTTTAAAAGAAAAATATAAACATTTGGTGAAAATTTAAATAAAAATGTTATACACATTTTTAATAAATGTATATATTTTATATGTTTACATCATTATATTTATCACTCAATGATGTGATAAGTTTGTGTCATATTTGTAAAGACGTATTTATAACATTTTTGTACTTAAATGAGCTTCAGTAAGTACTAGCAAATTTTATTTGTTAGATATCCTATGTTTGTGATTTACTGGTTCTAATTTGCGGAACTCAGGTAAAAAAAATATATACGTTACGAGATGGGAACATTATCAAAAAGATTCAATTATTTTTTCTTTACTTTATTATTATCTTTACGCTTGTTTAGGATGACTTAGCTTATTTTCTAAACAAAACTAGAACTTAGATTAATTCTAATAATGAAAATATATTGATTACATACCTAAGCTATAAATCTCCCATATTAAGTACATACCCATAGTCATATTTTGTATTAGTGTTTCATCAATGAACTGAGTACCTTCTAAATATCAAATTAAAGTGAATGGAAGCGATTCGAGGCCACCGAAGCCTCTTACGTATAACTAGTACTTTCCTATTAGTTTGACAGACTATTAAGGCGATTATTAAAATTCGTCATATTAAATATTGCATATTGTAATATCGATGTTATTGTTATTTTAGTGATCTAACTGCGGACGACAACCACACACTGGCAGACAAAACTACGCTCTACAAAACTTGTGAGCCAGTAAAACGTCTACCAAAATGCCGATACTTCAAAGACGCTGCCTGGATCATCTACTCATTTCCCGACAGCAACGCTACTCAGCAGATCGTCAATTGCCATTGTCCCAAGTTCTCGGTGACTTATCTGTTAAAGAAATTACCGTATACGACACCTAGCGGTGAACAAGGGAACCAGTACCAGTTTGCGTGTTCGCCGCAAAGCGTAAGTTGCTTTTACTTTTTCTACGATGATGGCTGTAGTTTAATGGTGGGACGATAGATGGAACTAGTTTGATAGAGATAACTGGATGAATTTTGTACTTTTATGCTTTCAATTTCGTGTCCACAATTCATGTTCAAAATCTGGAAATTTTAATACCGAAATGAAATACATAAATAAATTTATTTTGTAAATAAATTTTTTCATTCGATTGTTACAGAGGCTACGTTGCTCAAGAAAGGAACCATGCAAGCTATTCAGCGCGAGGAGAAGACACGAACAAATCGATGAAGTCAATGCAAACACCATCTGTCAATGCCCGCGAGGCCATACTTGCCCAAAACATCACACGGAGACAGGGGTTCTAGCAGGTATAACATACGCTTCAGAAGATATCCGCACCTACCACGGGTACTGCATGCCCGAGCCTCCACCGGACGCCTACAGATTCGTGGGGGATAAAGATTGAGTGAGAAAAGTGATCAGTACTACCACTCCTCAATAACGTGTGATATGTAACTCAAAACGCACCTAATTCGTGCTTTTTATGGAGTGAACACACAACGATAAAACGATGTAGGCTTTTGCTCATTACCTGTTTAGTACAAAAAGTGTTAGGCATGTTTGGTTTAAAAAAAACGACTAATTTGTTAAATAATTTATGCGATAGTGATGTCTGTTACTACGGTTTCGAAAACCGATACTTCAGATATCGGACGCTAGTCTAACGACCTGACGCATCGGATAAGTAAGAACAAAAAAATTTACTTGAAAAATGTACAACGATGTTTAAAAGTGATACACAGATACTGTAAATAATTTAAGTACTTTGTATTACGCACTGTTTCTGTTATAATCTTGTAAATAGTTTTAGTATAAGCCGAATCATTCCAAACGTTTAGTTTAAATTATTATTTTTCATATTTTAATTATATACTTGCCATACTCACGTAGTTTGTTGCGTTTGTTTCAAGTCTTCCATTCCAGTCAAGAAGACAGAGTTATGTTCATTGTTTTGTTTATGTTAACAAATTGTATGATAATAATTTTTGTTACACGAAATATTATAAGGTTGTAAGTATTTAATTACGTTTTAGGAATTTAATAATAGCAGATACCGGATTTGCTGAAATCTCTAGCGATACTAATTAACAGGTTTAACGCAAGTCATAATAATTGACACGACTAAATAATGACCATTTCAATACCATAAATAATTTAAATTAATGTTATAACATCCAATTTTTTAAAAGTAACATTACATATATACAATATAACAATGCAAGCCTGTTATTATATTGGTCAATACTTTTTATATCTGATGTTTTTCTAAATGAACTTTTAAAACTTCAGAAAGAGTACGCGTTAGGCTGTATTTATGTAAATATGATAGTATGTTGGTTTTTGTCTAATGATACCCAAGATATGGTATGTCTTCCTTTACTTGTTTTTTATTATGTATAGGTATTAATAAGTTAAATTATTGACAGAAAAATAAATGTTTCGATATCAATTTTTCTTATAGTATGATTTTCCCTGTTTATATTATCGATATATTAAAATTAAAAAGAGGTAAAAAAAACAGTACATTCAATTCTTTTATGGATCTCGGTAACCTATACTGGCAATGACTAACACCCGTCTGTTTAGGTGAACGAGTTTTAATCAAACCATTGCTATTGTTGCCGAGGTTGTTTAGCTATAGTGTTATTTCAATTACCTTAAAAAAGTACATAATCGTGAATTTCTATGTTGACGCGATCTTGATCTAGTGCTGATTGTGTTCGGATATGCGTGATTTTTTGTCACACAGGTTGAAAATTTTAGTTATCCGTGTTTTGTAGCTTTTCATTGTTCTTTTTAAACATTAGTGCCACATTTCTCACGAGCATTCGGCATAGCGGTGACACTTGCGATCGTGGCTGTATAGTGTATAGGCCGATTCAGGAGGCGAGTCCTCGGCTGCACGCGCGGACTATGAACGCTCGCTCGTGACGGTGCAGGCGTTTTTTTTTAAGTTTTGTCCAGTTTTAACCAGGTTTTGTCATGATTCGACTGGCCTTCATGAACAAGACTATGCCACTTGCGTCTGTTTTCGCATAACTCTTTACATTGATCGCGGGTGTTAAATGCGATAAATCTACTTACTAGCTAATGTTATGTATAAATGGCGACATTATCGCAATTTTCAAATATCTTCCAGGCAACCATTGGATGGATAGCGTAACATAGGTGAAAAGAGGCGCTGAAGTATAGAATATAAAGAGCCTATGTACAAAAAATAGTCATTTATAAGTTTTATTTAGAGATACTTAGCATAAATATTAACTGTTTGCAAATAAACATGATGATAGATATTAACATATACATATATATATTGAATATGGAGATACACAATAGTACCATCCACGAAGAAATATGGTGTTCTTTCACTAGGTTTTTAGAAATTGTCAACGTTTGTGCACGTTTGATGGCCAGTGGCAATTCATTCAACAGACAGACAGCCTCTACCTGTGCAAGATTTGTCCATAAATATTTTGGTATATAACGGCATTGTTAACCTAAGATTCAGACAACCTTGCATCTTGAAATCGTGTTGTGCAAAAATTCGAAACCGTTTTTTAAGATAGGAAGGAGCACTAGGATTGAACCGAATATTGTACAGAAGTGAAAGGATATTAATATTCCGGCGAAGGTGTATGGGTAATCTCTGAATATCGGATTAAGCTCAAGTAGTGAGCTTAATCCGATATTCAGAGACGTGTCATAAATGCGTAGTCCAAAGATGAACCTGAAATAGAAATTTTCAAGTCGCTCAAGATCAAGGACAGCTTGGATCTGCATAATCAAGTATAGGAAGGAGTAATTCTGCCGGCGAAAGTTTAGTGGCAACTGGAAGGAAGCTACGAAGTCTTCCAAGGGAAAGTGTCCTACTAACTTCTTGCAATTATGGACCCCAGGATAGGTCTTTATCAATGTATATAAATAAATGTTTTACGTTGAAATTGACTTCATTGTTATTCATTTATATTATACTTGTGTTTAATCAGGACAGGGTACGATCAGTGCAATCTAACTGGAAGAATACTAGCCTAGAAAAAAAAACTACACTTAATAAAAAAATATTTATTCGTCCAAAAATATTCATGATTACCCAATTTGCTATGTCTTATTTAAATATAATCTTATACTGATCTTGGTTTATGGAATTCATTTTAGCATAATATTATGCTTCCAACCTTGTAATGTCTTCCTTTATAAAATCTCAACAGTTCTACATTAAAGGCCTGTAATATCAACGGAGGACCATCGTAATTAGTTCTCTCTTCTTTGGGGGGCCGGTTTACCAAAGTAAGTAATGGATATCATCAGAGTTAAATATCTGGCTACTAGTGCGCAAGCTATGCCCGCAAAATGCATTTAATTGATTGCCTATACGCGTGCCGAGTGTGCAATCACTTACCGACACTTTTGCTCTGTGATGGCTCCGATACGGGATCATTGACATGCAGCATGCAATGAAGGCATTTATGAGATTTTCATCATTATTACCACTTATTACACATCGATTTACGAACAATTACTGACGTGGTAACGCGTAGACACGAGGCACGCTTCGGCTGATTGTTGCTCTGTAAGGATGCAAGCGTATTCTGAGAGATTATTACATTATTGTGTTTCTAGACCTCTCAGAATTTGTACGTTTTACTTGATACATATTTCTATGTCTATGTTGGTGTATATATGTAAACTAAACGTAGCGAAATCATTCATAATTATTGGGTTATCTGAAAAAGGAAGGTGAAAAAAAAAAAGGTTACTTATCAAACCTTTTCTTATAATTGTCTCGGTAACTTTACCACCATAATTTATATAGGATACAAAGGTCTTACGAGTATCTTATTTAGTCGATGGGCAGGCAATATGGTCCAGGTAAGTAAGTGACTACCGTTGTGTGAGAAAGGTTTTTGACTGTTTCCCACAAGATATACCTACGAGCTTATCAAAATGGTATGTATTGTTGGATGAGAGCAGTCTATAGAAAAGGTCTATGCTTAACGGTCGATGTCCAAGCGCATGTATAAGCACCGTCGCGACAGTGCCATTTTATAAGGGGATCTACATATATATGCCTATACCTAACAGAATTCCTATCGGCTTCCATTTATACATTACGGAATATAATAGTTACTTCGAAACTTTTATACCAATAAACCTAAAAACAACAATGAATCAAAAAGCCCGAGATTCGTCCCTAAAAACAGACCGTTTTTAATAAATAATTTTTTAAAGTTTGTAGTATTTCCAAAATGAAGATTACAGATGATTTTATTACGCGGGGCAATTGAATATTATTTCCAGTCTTTCGAGTGCTAACACTTAGTTATTTGATCCAACTCAAAATGCGAGGCTTAACTAGAAGTTTGAACAACTCTGTTGAGTCAGAAAGAAGCGGTAATTTTTTATGTGCAAAAATTACTGTTTGTCTGTTATCATTTCGCTATCAGAAACGTGACTATGACAGATTACTTGGTTTACACAAAAACGGAAACACGTACTTGTATTTTCATAGAATTATAAATTAATCGTCAAAAGAATCGGGACAATTTTGAAAATAAAGATCGGATCATGTTTTAGTGTTAAATCACGTTTCGCGTATCTAGCTCTATACTATGTCTATGTTAAATGGGTTGATAAATAGTATATATAAGGGCTCATGTTAAAACTCATTTCAATAACTTTAATATTTAGCTAAATTAAGACCGAGGAAATCCCAGATCTCTTAGACCCCACTTTTTTTTTCTTATCTATGATGAACGCTTAGCGCTTATATTATATAATCTATATATATTTTTTTATATTAATTATAATCATATTTAAGTATAATTTTTTTTTTGTAAAAAACAAGACATGCCTGCATTCTTGTGTCTGTTAATCAGACAAATATTGCAGAAATGAAACCCATAACACATTACGGAAGCAGTTGGCACCACTTAAATAACTGGCCATATGTGCGTCAACCATCAGTAAAGTTGAAGAAGTAAAGTTGTTAGCAAATCAAGTTTAGTTTACGTAAAAAGTTAAACCTTCGCATTAACATAATGTATTCGGACACTAAGTCTGTCATCTGTTCAAAATCTCAACATTATTCCAAAGACCGTGTATTTTTTTCCTTAAGTACCATATTCTTCTTAAAACGTTAATCGTACTATCTCTATTTACAGTTAATTTTTTAGAATAATAAAGACGAGTATACTAGCAGATAGGCGTCAGAATAAGCCAGTTTCATAGAGTGTATCTAATCAGAGATTACGAAATAATAACGTAACAAATGGCTCGGGAAAAACCTAACCAGGTTCTGCTAATTCGCACTGTAAATCAGTTTTTTTACGTGCGTAAAGACACTTTGTATTTTGTTCATAACCTTAGGAATTGTAATAGACGTTAATTGTTCCTGAATGTAAGAAGGTGGGATATCTACAATGCTTACACTTTTTTGTACTGTATATTGTTGGTTGACTATAATTAAAAAGAAAACACGTGAACGAGTTTAATTTTTTTAGAAATAATTTATAATTTCTAATAACCAAAATAAATAAATAATAATTTTATTTGCATAACACAATTTGATGATGTTACAATGTTTGTGATTGTGTTGAAGAAGTGTCTCAGTATCACAATAAATTAGCGTTCTTACTCAATTAATAAACAATATTTTTACAATTGTAATAGTTTTTAAAATATGTTTAAATTTGTTTGTTATAGAACTGTGCAGATCGTTATACTGCGTACAAGCAAACCTGGTCCTTGTTTGAGGAATTTCCGCAATAATATCTTTTCTTCTTTTTTATACTATTTTTGGATGATGTATAATTTTCTAACCGAGAGATAATTACTGATTCTGTACAGATTTCCGTTGCATATTTTATTGGTTTAAAAAACACACACTTGAGTAGAGCCCGCTGTGCTCACCCTACCTCTATAAATTTCGCTTTCGATGCGCCACCCCAAATGGGAATGCGATATGATAGTACCAAATATTATGCACATACATAAATACTAGAATAATCTTGCTATTGTATTTCAATGTGCAGATATTTTATAGTCATGTGCAGGCCACAATCTTGGCGTTAAGATTCGTTCATAATAGATTAATGTGAGTGGAAACCTCTCCTAGTTTGTCTGACAGGAATAGTAAAAGGATATTCAAAAGTTTCCTTGCAACTTGAGTTTTCGTTTATCGTTGATAAAAGTTGGCCTCTTCGCAATCCACGGTGAGGTCACATGTAGCTCGGTAAGCAAAACAGATCTACATGGGTTGCTAAAATATGCTTCCAAGGTAAACTTTGGCTATCCCTGACGGAGTACATTGTGGTTTTAAGAGATGCTATTTCGAGATGGTCACATTACTGATATCTCCTGTATTGCAAATCCTGTAACTGTCGTATTTAAGTAACATCATGAAAGTTAGTTTTAGTAGGTAGATTTAACAAAGGTTTGTTCAGTTAGTAGTGTACTCAAAATTGGTTATTCAATTTTCGTAGTTCCTCACTCATGAAGTGGGGGTGCGTCATGTTTTGAACTTAGTATTTGCACAGGTTTAAGTAAGTAACATACATAAAGGATTTATTCGAGAGCCAGGCCGTTTTACTCACGTGAAAATTACTTATACCTTATGGCATTTGTAAAAGAAAATACAAGAAAAAGCTATATTTACCTCAATTTATACGAAGATATCACAGTCTTATAAAAAAATATTTCACGATAACCATAATTTTAAACGGATCATCAACGAGATGGTATCTACCCGTAAAAGTCTATAAGGAAGTCGTAAAGCGGGTCGTAATGATGTCAACCATAAACCGAGACCCTTGTGTTTGTGGCAAATTCATCAAGTGGGTTAAATTGTAACCATAATAAGTTGCATGCTCTTCCGTTAAGGCTTTTTTAACACGCTTTCATTAGCTTAGTATTTATGTATCTATGTAACGGAATCTTTGAACGTGATTTTCACCCACTTTAAAACGTCGGATTGAATTGAAACTTCGCACACTTATCAATGACCGATGACAATACAACATTAAAGACTTTTTGCAATTTGAACTAAAAATATTTTCTGTAAGTAAAAAAAAAATTCAGGCCCGCAGAGGTAGATTTCGTGTTTTTTATTTATTTTGAAAATCTGCCCCTTGCCCCCTTTGGGAGAATATACCCATTGACGAACTTAACCTTCATTTTTGCCCTGTTGATTTGTCGTCCAAGTTTGAAAGCAATCGGTGCATAATTGCGACGTCTATCATACCGGTAAAATTGAGGTACATACATATATATATAAACTTTTTAACCGGCGGTTGTTTTGGGGTCTAGGGATCATAACTAGACCTCCTGTGAAGATTTTTTTGGAAAACTCGACAACTGGTATAAAACCAATAGGTAGACTTTCTTCGAAATCTACCTAAAAGTGATTAAGAAAAAAATATTTTATCGTTAAAAAGCATCCGATGGTTTCAAAATATTATATAATGACTACTTTTACTAATATCTGTCAATAAAATATTTACAATAATTGACATCTAGCACCTCACGCATTTTTACGATAAAATGAGTTTTTTAAATCACAATTTTTTTTTTTACTTATAGAAAATGATTTTCTACTTTTTAGTTCAGCTAGTTACAAAACCGTGTTTTATAGTTTTTTAAACTATTATTTAAGTTGAAAGAAAAGGTAAGTGCTTACGGGACTCAGCGCTTTTTCAACAAACTCTAGAATTATTTCTTAAGACAGTAACACAACAAAGGTTTATTTTGCTGCGATTTGCCGAGCTTTAAACAGAAATGCCGCCTTTTTTTCATTTGAATCATAACAAACCAAACCTTCTAATTAGACCATTATATTATAATCGCAATGCGTCATTTCACATTTTTTAAACATTATTTAGCTAAGAAATAATTTATGATTCTCGGGTGCAATAAGTACAACCACATTACTAAATCGTGCACTATTGTGCTATGACCTGTATTGATTATATATTCTGTGCTTAGGAGGGGTTATAGGGCAGAACATTAAAAATAAGATGTATTTGCTATTGGTTAGAAAACTAACGGTAGTAAATAGGTGGCCTGCAATTCATTTTGCGCTTCATTGAAAAGGTTCATCATTACAAATAGAAAGAGTACTTAATCGAATTTTCTCTTCTACAATAAATTTGATTACGTTAATGTCACGACCGGGTTTTTGTCAAAAGTGAAATTGCGTAGGTTGCGGTTATTTTCGTGGGATTTCATCATTTTGGTAGAATGTTAAGTAAGATTATCCTTCATGATGACCGTGAAAGTTGTCTAGCATTGTTCGTTAATGTGTCTCACGTCATCACGCTTATGACCCAAAGCATAGTATGACCAAAACCACCGAAATTTAATAAGATAGTAGCAGTGCCCCGCAGTTTCAATCGCTTTTATGTTTATTGATCTGCTCCTGCAAATCGAAACTAATATCTACTTATAATCTTATATGAATCTAGGAGAAACCCAGCAAGGGTGTTTAGAGTATAGATTACTTTAACCAAGTTTATAAAATCAAAATAAAACTGAATTAAATCCTGGTGATTTCATACAATTCCGAGTAGTTTCAATAGATTCTTATAATAATAATCGGTTCAGTTAGAATTCTAAATTTTTTCAATTAATCTGCTCGTCATTTTGATAACTCGTGATTTTTGTGTCAATTCGCAAAAAGTTTACCGATAATCTGCGCAAGATATTATATCAGAATGGCCTTTATTACTGGTCGCTTAAAGTCGTGAATCAAACGGATCGGTAATCCAAAAGCACCGCAGGTGTCACAGTTATAGTTTACTTAAGCCAACGAGCTTTATGAAGGTTATCGTATTTTTTTGTGAGAACTGTGTTTTTATTTGAAATACA
Source organism: Callimorpha dominula (assembly GCA_949752705.1). Classification (NCBI taxonomy): domain Eukaryota; kingdom Metazoa; phylum Arthropoda; class Insecta; order Lepidoptera; family Erebidae; genus Callimorpha; species Callimorpha dominula. The sequence goes on from OX457005.1 coordinate 8,644,849, forward strand.
TATATAATACTTATTTTAAATCCAAATTTCAGCCGTTACATGATATTATAAAAAAAGAAGAGAACATGTACACAGTAATTTATCAATTGGTTGTAGGGTTCAACCTACTCTTAAGCTTAATTTTCGTACGTAAGTTATTACTTAACTTTTTCCTTACCTGAAGGGCTTACCTACGAGTAAGTGTTGTCGCCACATCAAAAACTCTTATTTAATCTATTAAAAATAGGGCCAAACTATAATATTTATATCAGTGGTTTTGAGACTGCTTCTTACATAAAAAACTGGTAAAGTTGAAAATGTACCGACTAACGTTTATGTCATGCCTTTTTTGGGATCCTCTGAAGTATTAACATTGTTGATTAAATCAATTCCTGGAAGAAGCCTAGAATCATCATATCTAAAAAAAAAATAGGCAGTCATGGGACTGCCGACAGAAGTGAAAACTTAAAAAACTCTCTCTTATCTATCTCTCTTTCTCTCTCTATGCTCTCTCTCACACTGTACATGTAAATATAACAGACTCGGCTCCGTCGTATGAATTTTCGATGGGGACGGACATCAGGGTCGGACATCAGTGTCTGACATCAGGGTCACGTGTCTTGACGCGAGTTTAACATTTTTTACCCATCTAAAAGTGCACAACGCCGCTAAAGAAGTTTTCACTTCAAAAGGCTATCTTGTTTGGATGATGTACATATAAGAAGGGTTTCATTTCTTATAGTATATGCGAAATAATACAGAGTATGTTGCTCCAAACAGAAGAAAGGAAACTGAAACTTGAGTAAACCTATCATAAATTATTTAACCGTGCAAAATAATCCTCATAATTCTAATGATTTAAACTGCTACCAAAGCAAGCATGTATAGAGTTTGCCACTTTTATCATCATAATGTATACTGCTGAACACAAACACAACACTGCTCTTAAAGACTTTCACAAAGAACGATCAGATATTAAGCATATAAACGGTTAATCCAATAATGATGATGATGATCTTCTGCCGACTCCATTTTATGGATATCGAAGTCAGTTTGCGCAAGACCTCGGTTCACCTAGCAGGGGACGTCTTACGCCTCGTTTTCTCTCGTCTCTCTCGTCCGTGTTCTTAATACATAACAACATTCATTTAGAAAAAAACACTTTAAAAGTAATTATAGTTTGACATGCACAGTATGTTCATAATTGACCCGTGTAATAGTACATCGATGGCAGTGGATGGTGTAATCTTATTTTGAAAATTACAAGATTCTCCTTAGAAGAAGACATATCTGAACTTAATATATTGTTGAATTCTCGATAAGTAGGCAGCATTACCATTATCTTGTAGTTTAGCGTATCTATTCAGATAAAGCAATCGTTATTGACTCCATAGAAGCAAGTATAGCAGTAGATATATAATTTACGGTGAAAGTAGACTTTAAATACAATCATCTTTAAGGGTCAGAAAGGAATTCCTGTTTTCGACGACCACATATGAAGAGATCTAATTATAAGCTTAGAAATTATGCTAGTTGAATATTATTATCTTTGTAGAACACGCCCTTAATTTCCCCACGGCATATTCTGCCCATGTCTTATTGCAGAGTGTAATTGAATAGTGAATAGTCTATGACTGAAGTACTGTCAGCTGAGTAAATAGATGAACTTAAATCGCGAAACTGGTGCACAGTCGGACATGAATGTTTTCTTTAATTGAATATTCGGTTGGTTTGACTTTCGTCTGTCGAGGATCTTGTTAATTATATGGTTATATTGCATTGTCTGCTGTTTATATACTACTGCACGCTTTGATTGCTACAAGATATATTTCTACGATCCACATCACTGTTATGGGTTTTAGTGTAGTTTAAATCAGCAATTTCTATTTTTGTAAAGACCATCATAATAAGACTTTTCCGGAACACCTTAAAGTTAAGAAAAAATTGAGTCCGTATAACATTCTTTTATTGTTAGAGAAGTTTCATGGAGAGAAATATCAATTTTTTTGCGTGCAGCACCAGGTGTTAAAGTGGTTTATAAATGTTTGAATCATATTATACGACGAAATGAATACCCGGACGGCAGTTACATACGTCTAATGAGCTGTCTAAAGCAACAGCTTTAGACAGCTCATTAGACGTTAATCCATTTTACAACCCTCGTTTCAATGAGGCCGCTGAGCATAATATAAGAAATATTTATTTATTATACGTATATTAACCGGGATAGACGATGATGAAGCAATTTAGCATACTTTAGTTTATTTGCCTGATGTAAAATAATGGAAATACATAGACCTTATTCTCAACTAAGTAGTCAGAGTATATCTGCAAAAAGCCTCAGACCCCCCCAGGTACTTGCATAATTATTATTATATATATATTTCTGTTTTAAATTAGATTTTGTAGTTTTATAAATGTATTTAAAAATTTAAAAGTCATTAGGAAAAAAATATTATATTAATACGTGAAAAGAATTTTTGTAGTCTTTTTTAAGAAAATTTCGCGAACGTAGTAACGTGAACTTTGGAATATTTACAGTTTATGTAAAGAAGAAGTGCAGAAAGCTTACAACTTTAAAAACTACGGCTTAATGTAATTTCATTAAGCCGTTTTCACGTAATTCTAGTATATGTGAATCCCTATCATGGTAAGTCTATACAATGACAGCTGAAGTTGAAAATTCGACCACCCCGCGATCTATAGTAATAATAATAGTAGTTTAAGACAACATATAATAGGCTTAAGGCGTCTCATCTTAAAATCTTTAAAACATTAGCTTTCAACCGATTCTCTGCAGAATGTTCATAAATAAAACGTAAATCCACTGTGCAAAGAAAATAACGAAGTAACTTAGCCTTACGTTAGAATGTTAGACGAGTAAAATGTCTGTCTAGAACCATGATATACTATAATGGCAAATGCATACTTTAGTCTAAAGCCTCTATGGCTTTAGTTCAATTTGGACACGTAAATATATTCCTCTTCTACTACAATACGCGACGCGTGGGGGTGTCGTCAGATTCCCAAGCCTTTCATTTATGGAGCTGAGTGTACATCTCAGGTCTGTGCTCGACAGTCATTACGGGCGACCACCCGTAAATCTATTTAGTTCTGTAGCATCATCCAGGCACAGGAACTGAAGTTTTTCTATCTAAAGCGAGTAGTTCGTTTTGTGGAGTTGTAATGCCATGGTGGTAACCTCGTGGTAAATTGATAGTCAAAAGGAATGACGTTTTGTTGAAATAAGTAATTGAGATATTGGTTGTAAGAGAACTAACAGGATACTGACGGCGAAATATGTAGGCAGCAAGGGAAATAAATAACCTGTTTGAAGTTTGTGTAGGAGTGGGACTCCTACCGAGTAGAATTTACGAACCGTGGATGCATAGAATTTATTAACTGGCAATACGACATGCGACGCTTCCCTTGTCGTCTTGACTCCTTAGAGAGAGTTATGTCAACAGTCTTAATTATCACGAGAACTGTTTGTTTACGGTGATTATCAGTGATTCATATTTTTGCAACGTTTGATATCCCTTTTAACCACATAATATGTATGAACCGGTGCAAAATTATTAATATTTCATAAATTAAATTAATACTGAAATTGCTTACTACTAGTTATAATAAAAGTTCATGAACCATTAGTGAAATTTAAGGTGAGGAACATGATGATGAAGAGATTATTTATAATTTTTTTAGAACGTCCAATAATTATTAATTAATGGGTGTTATTTATACAACCAGCTGTGCCCTTCAATACCTTATTATAGATTTTTTGAGCCCGAAACGTTCTTTCGAGAAAAGTTTCATCGCAATCTGATCAACGGTTTAGAAATGCATGGAGGATAAACATACACAACTTACATTGATTTATGAGAGATAAATGAACAAGACAGATAGATTTGTTGTTTTTTTTTTTTTTTTTAAGTTTACCTATTTCACGCTTATTTTATTGTACCTACATAGTTACAAACTGTTATATGTACTTATTTTCTTGCTCTTTCGTTTGCTCAAAACAGCGGCGGCAGCTCTCAAACTTACTATCTCTATATAGCCTCGTAAACAGTAGCTATCACACCTCCAATCAACTGTGTTCATCTTTTGCAGTGTTGACACTGGTACAATTTGTGTCAAGAGGCCGCGTAGATCCCACGGGGCAGCCTGTCACACCGAGAGTGCGGCCCCGTTCCACACCTTAATTATACCCACTGTACAATCAATTTTCACTCGCAACAAAGAAACAGTAGCATGCAAATATATTTCTATATTTATTATATTTGTGAATAATACCTGTTCGTTTTTTAACAAGCAAGGAAGTAATTGTTATAACTGTTAGTTCAATGCTTACCATTACAAGTTATAAGGCTTTCCTTTTGAACGATTGTAACAATTTGCACAAAAAACAACATAAAAACAGTTTATTGTAATGTATGCCCGAACGATTTATGGTAATTTTTTACCACCATGTTTTATTTATTAATACATTGGACTTATTTTCACTTGATTTTTATCTTTCAAGACTAAGAGCCACTGGTAATTTTTATCGGTTTAGTCAGAGCGACTACGATGACGATCTGATGATCGTATTTAAACTATCGGTCGATAGATTAGTGTTGTGGTGGTTCGTACACTACATCGATTTGTTATTAAAGAATCGCACGTGTAGGCCAGGAGCAGACTTACAAAAAATCCTACTTATTATTTTTATTTATTATATATATATAATTTTATAAATGTGAAAGTTTGTGAGGATGTAAGGATGTTTGTTACTCTTTCACGCAAAAACTACTGAACCGATTGCGATGAAACTTGGTATATAGAAAGCTGGAGACCTGGATTAATACATAGGCTACTATTTATCCCGATATGACTACGGCATCGGGACTTAAGCGGGTGAAATCGCGGGGCGCAGCTAATGGTTTATAAAACTGGTTGCAGTAATCCTCGAACATCTCCCGTACTAGCGCTATCGACTGACTGTCTGAGTTTATGAAGTGCGCACACACGTACTTCCCTGTATTGACTGTGCAATCGACTGACAATCAGGCGATAGTTTAGTTGAATGCAGTGCGCGCGCCTGCATCATACTTTACACACGTTATGCAATGGCTGATAGTTGTTCGATAGATTGAGCAAATAGGCATCTGGCCATTTTCGATAGTTTGGTCAGGCCATTTTTAATCATACTGATTGCCAGAACGATTAAACTGTCGGCCGATTAAAATCATAAGTGCGGGGTGGCAAATTAAGTTTACCTTCGATACCAGAGTTCAACACAGTACTGTAATAACTTGATTGAAAAAATATAATATACACAACAGATTGTGTTTAGTTTTCACCTACATATCTATTTAGAACGAACAACGAATTGTGAGCAACAATTATGCATATATTATTTTGAACAGGTATTTGACGATCATTACTTAATCCGTCTAGGACAGCATAATTACAGACTACTACATAACTACGATTAATGAGGTCAGGAAAAAGTCATATTAGTGTGAACTAACACTTACACAGAACAGATATTAGGCATATTAAGCATATAATTTCAGTCCTCATTTTCTTTCTCATTTCTTGTAAGGGTGCATTTGTACCTGTGACTAATATGAATATGATTTATCCTAACAAAAATTGTCATTAACAGCAAAACCGATTATGGGGTAGGCAAGCTCGAAGTGATGTGCAAAAATGCAACAACAGTAATTAGTTAACATAACTCTAAGCCATGGAAATATGTCCTAAACTTCACATGTCTGAGTCCACTTAAAACTTCCGCATAACAAATCTTAAACAACCGAACGCGAGAAAAATTTGAAAAAAAAGTTGTTTCATAATATTACTACCAGTTAGTAATTAACTTACGCAATTGGAAAGTTTCTAAGTTTATTTTCACATCAGTTTACGCGAACAATCTGGCGTCAATCATAAGGTGGATTCATCGTCAGTCGCACATATAAAAATAATCATTAAACAGTAATTACGGACAGCTCCTTTATAACGACTTCAATAACAAACAGGTACGGATTGCAAACTTGTTTTATAATCTTAGTACAACTGGAAAGAACATGAAAACAAAAATAACCTATGCATGGAGACTATAGCTATCATCAGTACGCATATACGTGATAAAACAGGGTGCAAAACAAAGGCAACGCATCAGAGGAATTCCTGAAGATACAAAATAAAATTGGCAGAAGAACTTTAAGGTATAAAAATCGGGATGATGTTGATGTTGGGCTGCGATAGTTACCATACTATTAATAGTCACACTAGTCATTATATTCCGAATATTAGGATCAAAGTATTATGAAATACGTCCAAATATGTTATTTTAATACGTTCCGGCTTGTACCTCTCCATGTACAGTGTATAATATACTATGTTTATTTATTTATTTCTAATTAAACATCTATCATTACAGGATTGCTCCCAATGCGATAGTGTTACACAATCTACTTATTTATAAAAACAAATAATTTTTAACGCTATTATTGTGAATCCACTCAGTGAGCAATAAAATAGGTCTACCTCTTCCGCAATAATATTGTTATTTAGTATATTAAAAAAAACATTTTATTATATACAATTAGTCAGTCCAGGAGTCTAGTAATAAACCAATATTTACTTAACTTGTCTATCATTGCTAAGTCGCAATAGAGACTAATAATTATATGCCATGTTAATTACATTATTCTTTATTTCATAACTATTATTTATCCCTATTTATTGTTGGGGATCAAGTTAATAATTTTTGTAGCAAGTAATAAATATAATTGGGATACCATTCAGCATTATCCCAATCATATATTATTTAAGTGTTATTTTTATTCAAGTTTGTTAAGGTATTATTATAGGCTTTGATGAAATAGCCATTGCAACTCCTTGATAGAGAATCGTAAATCTTTCCTTTTTCACTATTTGAAGCCGTATAACAAGGAGAGATATTAGAAGAAGTCGAGACGCCCTCTTTCGGGTAGTCTTTTACACATAAGTATTTATGTAAATGTGTGTATATACTAATAATCTTTAAAAATACTTTACCCTTAAAGATTTACAACTTAAATACGTTTATTTACAATAAACAAAATTATTGAAATCTGAAATGTCTACCTCTAATATCATATCATCAAAATTGATTGAAACGGAATCGTGAGTGTGATGGATTATATAAAAATATATATACATTTTGGTGCCAACACGACGTTATTACACAAAGCCAGAGTGGCCGGTATTTGTATTTTAATTATGTCTACATTTAAAAAGGAGATTCTATACGATTGTAGGGTATGTTGGTTTTATTTTGTTAAAGGATTGAATTGTTATAAATACCCCGTCTGGGTCCAATATCCGGCATTCTATTGCAAGCCTTGGAACTGGAAGGACCTAGCCACTACTAAGTTATGTAAGCTGTTATACTTATCCTAATATATTTTATTGTCTGTGATGATCTATAATGAAACTAATGTCCTATATTATAAAATAGGAGAATTATGTTGTGATGATTTGTACATAAACTACTGTGTGATACTGTTCTAATTACTTTTCTACTGCCGTATATCATATATTATGATATTTATGATATTATGATTAATATGCTTATACGATTATGTTTATTCGAATATATGATATACACAATTATTATAAAAACAATGTAACAAGTACCTTGTAAAGAAAACATGTTGAAAAAGAGTGTCCTTGGAGTTTCTTGCCTTGTTCTTCTCCAAGGTTCTACGTACTGCAACAGGCAACTAGATTCACGACCTACTTATACAGACTGACTCCTGACAATTTACAAATACCTACAATGGGTATACTTGAAATAAATAATTTTGAGTTTGATTTATTGTTTCTAATTATTCCTGCTACCGCCATCCATAAACTACTGTTTGTTAATAACCTCTGTGATTGTATCTAGATAATTTTATGCAAAGAGTATTATTAATCGATATATTTTATTTGAGGTTATTGACGTTATAACCTTAAAATTCTAACAAGTGCATAGATTTTGTGAATATGACGTCCAAGAGAGCTTAAATAGAAAACATAATATATTGAAAGAGAGATAATTTATTTTATAGCAAACAATAATAGCTTTTGTTACACTTATATTTAGGTATAGATTTATAAGCTCTTTGAAATAAACACGGGAGAAAAAGAGAGGTCGTTCGTACTTCAGTTGTTTATGTCGTATATTCAGCAAACAAGTTTTTGCAAACTTGCTATATTGTAAAGGTATTTTTTCGCTTACTGTCCCAAACAGTATGACTTTGCACAGTATGACAGAAAAGTGCAACTCGTGCCTGCACTACTCTATTTCCGACCATCATTTCGGTACAGAATATAGACACACTCAAATCAAGTGTGCCTACTAAATCGTTTTTTTCTTTTACCGAACGTTGAAAGATTAACCGCGACAAAACTGTTTAATTTTGGTAATAGAGTGCAAAATCCGGTACTGAGTTATAATAAAATGTTTTACACGTGTTCGCACCATTACCCCACGCCGTGGCTCTCGGGTTGCGGTCATTATGTTCTGTTACTCCTAGCTGAGACCACATTGATTATTATGAGAATGGGCCCGCGTATGCTTTAAAACTAAGAGTAGGAAGATCCCAGTTGCCATCGAGAGCTTATCATAAAGCGCGATACTAGCATTGTATTGTTCTATAAGATTTAATAGCTGCAACTGGAGATAATGTAATATAAGATGAGAATTACAGAATGTATCAATTGCATATGTTATAATCAAATCACAAACTGTTAGTCGAAAAAACCTTTAGTTCTGTTGACAGTGCAGTATATGTAGTATTAAAAAGGTAATTATTATTTCTGTAACTATTGGAAAAACTTAAAGGTCAACGCAGAGACGTAATTCTAATTTCTCCGTAACACTAGGCCACCGTGAGATGAATATGGTAGCGTTATTTATAATGTTAATGCAAGACTCATATAACTAATGCCGCATTATTTAGCTGCATATAGGGAGCTTCACGGTGGTACATTTCATGCAATATATTAGTTTATTTAGGTTCATCATATGGCTTAAAAAGTAAGAGTTCCTGCTGCCAATTACGAGTTTGTTTGGAAAAATTACTGGGAACTGCCGTGATAGACGAGTCCGACTCCGGACTCCTGACTGGTGACTGTAAGTGCCGTTAATATTTTTACTTCAATAAATATTTATATATATATTTATTTATTTTACTGACCTGTTGGTCTAGCGGTTAGCGATCCTGACTGCTGAGCCAGAGGTGTGGGTTCGATTCCCACCCCGGACAAATATTTGTATAATGAGCACGATCATTTGTTCTGTGTCTGGGTGTAATTTATCTATAATATGTATGTATTTAGAATATATAAGTAAGTTTATTAGTAGTCTGGTTACCATAGTACAGGCTTTGAATAGCATTTTACTAAGATAGCTCGTTAAGTATCGTGTATTGAATAAATACCTTTGCTTTTGAAGATAAACGCATTGCTATCTGATATGACGTAATCACACCGTCTTAATTTGAAAGATTGTGAAATACCTAAAGTATAGAAATAATCTGATAGACATAATCTCACATATGTAGGTAAATTTGTGTTTATTTCAAGCCTGTCGCTTGTACGTTCATCTGAAGTTTTAAAATTCGTTATATGACGGAAGAAATACCTAAATGTAGCCAAGAACTTTATTAAGTGGCCGTTGAATAGACATACATCATAAAACTAGAACTCTCTAAGAGTTGTATAATATTGGTTACAACACAAGAACAAAATGGCTATGCAGTTTTTCACAACTAAAATCGGGACCACGAAAGCGACGCAACGTCGGTAAGGTAAATTTAAAACCTGAACAATTTTGCTGTTAAGTGCCTTTTATTCTTTTTTTAAAACATGTATAACTTGTAAGATGAAGGAACAGCCCTATATTTATGCCCTTCAACGATAATATATAAAATTACAAGTTACAATCGTCTTAATAACATATAGCGTGGAAAGTCTCCACTTTATTACGAGCGTAATATGTACAATTTCTAAGCGGTTATAATAGAAAGATAATGGAGTGTTGATAAAGATATTTTCAAAGCAATTTTCCTCGTTTTTTATACAAAGTGGCAAATAACAAAGGACCCGCGTTCTGGTTAGGCGGTTACCGTTTACTTACACACTTGTAACACTTATAAATTAGATTTACAACATTTTTATTTTAATTACATCTTAAGTTTGCAATATAAAAATAAACGTTGAACCGCTAAACATATGTAGGTATACTTACCTACTAATTTAAAGGAAATCTTTACTGAGAACAGTAATAGGACTTATATCATCAATATCATCATACATGTGAGACAATTGCATATTTTTGGCGACATGTTTAGAAACGATATTCGCTTTCGTGTTCACGAATGGTGAAATTGAATTTACGCATTTGTATCCACTCGTTTTAAACTTTATAAAAAAACCTACATAAAGGATGCCTGCTCTTCCTTATGACACACTACCTCATTCCTACCGCGTGGACAAAAACTTCTATTACTGGTACTACTACTGACAAGTATGTATGATATATTCATTTTTATACAGGATTACTGGTATATATATATATATATATATATATATATATAGCATATATATGCTAGCAGCCCGACCCGGCTTCGCACAGGTAGTAGAGATATCTTCAACAATCATCATCATATTTCAACCAATTTACACAAAACGTTAACAAATTATACACCTAGACCTTCCTCATGAATCAATCTGTCTATTAGTGAAACCGCATACAAATCCGTCAGTAGTTTTTCAGTCTATCGCGAATAGACAGACAGACAGCAAGACAGACAGACGGACGCGGCGGGAGACTTTGTTTTAAAATATATGTAGTGATTTACTGTGTTACTAGTTAGTATCTTAATATAGTCGGGATAAAATTTTAAGTGCACATATTTAAGAAAAACTTTTCTAGATATAATGATTTCTACAACTATGTATGTCGGCCGAAGAGTAGTTTGGTAAGGAAATATATGTTATAGGCTGTAATTTGTGTTGGAAATATTCAGATAACAAATTCACAATATCAAAATCTAAAACGGTAGGTATAGCTAGTCATTGATGCAGCATCAATGTAGTGCCTTTCTCTCATTGAAACAAACATTTCTTAAAAGAGAATTTATTAAAATTCCTAGCAGGTAACAACATGCCTATGGTAGAAAAGAAGTTAATCAGGTAAGTGGTCCATATATTCCATTTCTCCAAGACTTCCTAAAGAATATGGACAGACGGGTAGATATTTTCTGGAGGAAGTCTATATGGTTTCCGGATTAACGAGGTGCGGCTTGTAAAAGCTTGCATATGGCTAGTCCCTTTATCCTATACATCGTGCCATGAAGTTTGCCGGTTACGTTGTCAATTTCAATATTCGAAAGCTCTCGTATTTTAATGTTGCTGTATAAAGTTAAAAATTATATCGCAGACCTAAACTCCGAAAAATCAATGTGACTTAAGAAAACACAAAAAAATGCTCAAAATTAAATATTACTAATTAAATTACATTTTCACCAAGAATGTCACGGATATGAAATTTCGGAATTGGATACGGATATATGAATAAAGTTAAACCGGTTTCTATTTCCGGTATTTCGGATTACCCGATAGTTTCAGTTATTTCTAGTTTATTATTTGGTAGTAAAATCGCTTTTACACAAAATATGTATTTGCATCTTGATGTATATATTATAGTAAAATAAATTATTTAGACTCCATCTCCATCCAAAATTATTCGAAACTTTTATATCGGTTTCGGTTTCGGATAGATTTTTATTTCGGATATCCGATAGTTATATAGATAGTAATAGATATTAATAAAAACATATACAATAACATAGTCATTAAATTTTTTAATCTGTCGAAGTGAGCCTGCTCTATTACTCGCAGCTAAGTCACGCACTTTTTAGGACAAATATCTGATACTGGTTGCTTTCATATTGTGCTTCAAATCATCGCAAGGCATAATCTAAGAATGTAAACATAGCAGTGCGGTTGATCGACGCTCTACTAATTAGGCAGGGAAACCCTCCCCTCTTGGTTAGTCAACATCAGCGAGGGCATGCAAGGCAGAGGCATCCGCTTGGTTATAAATATATCCGAAGCGGAAGAATGCATGGTAATGGTTAAAGTGACGATAAATCAAAGCGAAAACAGGCAATGTAAATCGGGACTTGAAGATTGTTATACCACTACTATTTTAGGAAATTGTCATAAACGATGGGACCGATATTTCATATCATTAAATATAATACTCTAATTGGCATTAACTGGTATATTCGTAGTTAAGGTATTCGAACAGTTAAAATCACTGGAAAGGTGCTATTATCTCTTCAACAATCGACACCTTCAGGCTTTGGTGAGAAGTGCTTTCTCTGCTGCTGATTCATTGTAGGTACTAGTCAACTATACAAGTTCGCATTTTTACAAAAAGTCTAAAAGACAGGCAGTTTAATAATGAATAAAGTAGGCGTTTGGTATTTTTCTAAACGTAAAGTATTTTGCCACTTTAATACACTCATGGCTATATCCCCGAACCGGTAGGCAGCGGTGTATTTAACACTTTTCATTTGTAACATTTACAGTAAGTTGCGATCTTGCAAGACCCACTACACTATTACCCACGAGACACCATTACCCACTAACAAACGCATTTCTGAAAAGCGATAATTGATTGAGTTAGAGTAAATCACGACTTATGGTACGAACTGACCCAGCTTTCAACACCATTGTCTGCCAAATCACCTCCTCATTTTTCTATTTAGTGCATTAGCCGTGAAAATAGCAAATATTTAACAGTAAGTGGGTTTGGGATTTTTTGATGAATATTTGTTTTAAACTTTCAATATTGATAGATATTGTAAAGAGCGGGCACGTTCATCATCATCATCATCATCATCAGCCTTTCACTATCCACTGCTGGACAAAGGCCTCTTCTAATGTACGCCACTGAGCTCGATCGTCAGCTCTCCTCATCCAGTTTTTCCCCGCCGTTTTGCGCAGATCGTCACTCCACCTGGCCGCAGGGCGTCCTACAATACGTTTCCCTTGACGTGGTCTCCACTCCAGAACTCGTCTATCCCAGCGGTTATCGGTTCTGCGGGCAATGTGGCCAGCCCATTGCCACTTCAGCTTGCTAATTCTTTGAGCTATGTCGGTTACCTTGGTTCTGTGTGGGATAACTTCGTTACGAATTTTGTTCCTCAGAGACACAGCAAGCATAGCTCTCTCCATAGCTCGCTGAGCGACCTTAAGCTTGTGGACCAGCTTCACCGTGAGTGTCCACGTGTCGACACCGTAAGTCATTACGCGGGCACGTTGTCGTTTGGAAAATAATTTGTAGCAAATCGCTTACCCAAATCACAGCACGCAGCAATAACAGCACGAAGATAATAAACTAAGCTCAGATTATAAAAACGATTAGCAATTAATATAAACGGGTCTACCACGACCGTAATACCATAGGCAGTCCATACATACTATGGCAGCTTTCATATGCCTATGTGCCTGACCGAAAGTCTTCATTATATTTAGTCTGATTAGTCAATCTCACACGGATATAAGAACCCAATCGTAAAATATGAACCTTAAAATATATTGAGTATGAGGAAATAAGTTTTTTTACCGATCTGGTATTTGCTCGGCACAATTGAGTCACAAATCGGTAACATCGAAGTGTTTCTACTTTAATAGGTCAGTAAAGAATTGGCAGTCTCCTTAATAGTAAGGTATAACTTTTTCGATGAAGTTTTTATCAGTGTTCACATATTTTATGAATGTATAAAACGCGGTGGTAGTGTAATATCAACTTGCGATTCAGCTAATGAGAGATTCGAATAAAATAATCCTGAATTTTTTCATTGTTATTTTATTCGAAGTTATGGTGAAATGTAAAATAGTTTATTCTTCGAATGCGTGAAAATTTACTCACGCGTAAGACGTCGCTATTCCATTTCCTTGCCCGTTAACAATAAGTCCAATCCTCCTCCTCCAATATGATAAAAATAGGTCTGGATAAAAAGTTTTAAAAGTTGTTCCAACAATAAATCAAACAAACCGATTTCGATTCACTCTCAGTTTATACCGACACACAAACCTTATTCGTAAAGGAAGTAATCACGAAGTAGTGAGTCTTAAATCCTCTAAAGATATTTTGCCTGCTCTTCACACTGTAGATCCGGCGTTACGAACTTGATTGGAATTTAAATCTCCCTTACTAAAATAAAATAATACTTACTACCTAAGATATTTCTGTAAATTTGAATCTTATCGTGCAAAGTACAATGTCTAACATTCCTTGAACTGTATGTGTGCTATAGTAATACACATAGGTTTGCAAAGCTCATAAACAAATAAATAAAAGGCGTCTGTTTGTACATTTTCACGCGGATTTAGTCTTGTTCCGGATTCGGATGATGGTCGGTTGGTTGTCTGGTGAAACTGTCGAATTCCGTTACCTGCGCAAGTGGAGCGGGCGCGACAAATAAGTCGCACTTCGGTATCGCTACACGACTCCAATTCATTGTGCAATCTGAACCAACGCACTGTTATTTATATTTACGTAATTTATACTTAGCTTTAGCGAAATTTCGCATTTAATGTTATTAAATTAGTACTAGATAAGTGTTTTTTTACGTATGTTTTACTAGTGCACGCACGTAAGGAATAAGAAAATTAAATATACATAGCGTCTTTGTTAGGTATTTAAACTTTATTTGGATACTGGATTAAATAAATTATTTTTACGATGACCACAAATATCCTCATTTCACAGATATGAGTAATAAATTAATACCAAAATTAATAATGACTTTATGTACAAAAAACCGTTCACGATCCCACGACAGAAAGTCTTCCTATAAATCAAAATAGGAGGCAGGGCACAGAAGGCTTCGGGTCACATTGGAGCCGCCTGACTGTGGTAGATCCTTATCGCACTGAAGACAGTGGATAGCCAGAGTTAACACGCTAGTGACATCACAATTTTTGCGAGTGTTTAGGCACCGTTAACCGCTTGTTTACCGATGGACATGTAATGGCAGTGACCTACAAACAAACAATTGACAAGTCCTTATTAATATCTAAATATATAAGCAGAAGGCAGGTGCTTTGGCTTTTGGGCTACTTTACACCGCTTACAATTAAACATGTTGGAACACGACAGTTTGTATTTTACAGATATAAGAGAGGAGAGAATAGCGCTGTCAGATTGCTTCTGCAGTCCTTCGGTAATCCATCAACATCATTTCTTATTTCCGATTAAAATCAAATGCAACACCCAAAAAAGGTACATAGGAACTTTTTACTTAAATGACATTTCATTGCCTATTATAAATAATTAAAAGGAATATCTAGATAGCATTTAACTCCACAGATGGCTCAGGAGATTATGAGGTCAGCTCGTCCACTGCTACTGCGTCAAGTGTTTTGGGTTTGATTCCTACATAAGACAATGATTTGCGTCATTAATACACCCAATTGGTTTGGGACTGGGTGTTTTTTGTTTCTGTTATTTAAAAATATTGGTAAAGACCCCAGCAACATAGGCATAGACATTTCATTGCCTATTATAAATAATTAAAAGGAATATCTAAGTAGCATTTAACTCCACAGATGGCTCAGGAGATTATGAGGTCAGCTCGTCCACTGCTACTGCGTCAAGTGTTTTGGGTTTGATTCCTACATAAGACAATGATTTGCGTCATTAATACACCCAATTGGTTTGGGACTGGGTGTTTTTTGTTTCTGTTATTTAAAAATATTGGTAAAGACAACATAGGCATATTTCAGTAGCGCACGAGTTGTGTTTAAAAAAAGGTAATACATTTTTTTTTTATTTAAGATCAATTTATTGTCCTTATTTACATCTTTTTTAGCTATTTGCAAAGAGACATTCCTTTGCGAGACTGAAACTAGGCCTTTTAGGGAATGAATTGAATGTAATGATATTTTTTTTCCTAAATTACGATGGAACCCAAAGAAGTATAAGGAGACATCTTTAAAAGAGGGGTAAGACGGCTTAAAAAGAATATGCGTCCTACTCTAAGGGAGTTATTATATGTTTTTGTTTCGACGACGGTTACTTAACCTATGGTTGTTAATACTAGTACATAGTCAACATAGACCTTTGTGGGAGACTGGTATCTGCACTAGGATTACCCTGTTACACAGATTACCAGGCCCCCAAATGAATAATCAATTCGTTCGTGATCAAAAACGTATAAACACTTTAACCTAGTTGAAACAAGATTCATGTCCTCAGTCTGGCCTGACCTACTGATTCTAAGTGTCAAATCTTGGTTATGGTAAAAGCTATCAATTTAAGTAATTCTTAGCTTGGTTTACAATAGAATGATACCACAAGATATAAAATTGATCTCAATCAAGGAAATACTTTAACTGTGACCACGATTGGTACGATTCGAAAACGTCAGGTAAAATTTAGATATTACTGCGATGAAGTTTCACCTTTAACTAATGCAAATTATGTGTACCTATTACCATAAGTAATTTTATTGTTATATCTGGCAAACTTACATTTGATTTCGTTTGGTAATCGTAACAAAGAGTATTTTTTCAAAGTTAAACTATTTATTTAAAACCAGCTGCCCCGACAGACTTCGTTCTGTCAAAAGTTAACGACGTCAAATGTTTGACAGCTGGGGACCTGTGTTTTAATTATTATTTACTCTGTGGTTTGTATAGGAAAAGTGTTGTTTTTACTATTTTCCTCGCAATTTTCACGTTTTTCTCTCCATAAGAACCTACCCTGTGCCTTAACGAAAATATGAAAAAAGAAATTAGCCGAATTGGTCGAGCCTTTCTTTAGTTTTGCGGTTAGCAACACATTTGGCGATTCATTTTTATTTATATATATTTGTTATTCTAAGGCAACTTGAGTTGACCCAAAGTAGTAGGACCCGGATTGTGCAGTTAGGATGTTTACGTATTTGTTATTCTATACCATTTAACTTGTATATAGGTAATATAATTCAACAGAGAACAATGGTCATTGTGGTAGCAGGCGATGGGACCGGAATACTATTGCCTAGGCCTCATTATTCTTGTCTTTAGTTCAGTACCTACATACTTGCCTACTTAATTGCTAATGTTCCTGCTAAAGTTGAACACGGCTATCATCCATGAGCACAAACATATATAAAATAAAATTAAATAAAGAATATGACTTCCAATTTTGTAACTCAAAGGAGTAGGCCCTTTAACAAAGGATAATATGAAGTTTTAGATCATACAACGCATAGCATTCAACGCAAGTTGCATAAGAAATACATACATAACCCCGTATGCACTTATTAATTTATCAGTAGTCTAAGTAGTCATCAGATATCTACTAAATACGTATACATATAGAACCGTCTCTGGATGGTGAGTGTAATATTTATCTTTTATTAAAGAAACATTAGTCCAACGGGCTCAAATCACGGCTCCGAAGAGGTCCATTGATATCAGAATTTCAACTTTTTATTCGATTTTTGAAAACGGTGTCCAAAAGTTCGATTGTTACGGTGGATGTGCGGCAAGTAGCGAGGACCTGTTGTAACCAAAACTTCCTGTTTAAAACCAAAACTTTTTTCTTTTCCTGTCTTCCATGTCATCATCTTCCATTTTTTCGAAATAAAAATTCATTCTAACGCTCGCCACTGACGAGAAAAATGAAAATGGCCTGCATGAAACCGTGCCATAATCCGTGTTGATCGGAGGTCGTACTGTAGGGCCAGTCGGTCATTTGAAAGACGTTGTGTTATATTATTAAATGTAAAGGTTCAATATTTCTAATATAACCTCTGTTAGACCTTTGTTAGTTTGTAGTTTTTAAAATATTAATTTTTAGTGCAAGGTACGTACGTTATCGAACGTAGATACGTTATGTGGATATATTATTTTAACTTTGAGTTTAATAAGCCTGATATTTAGATAAGGTGGTAAGATTTTTAGTTTGTCCAGGAACTTGCTGCACTTGAATAAGTTATAAATTATAAAAATGTCTACATACGAATGTAAAATCTCCCCCTTTTTTGAAGTCTGTTAATAACAATAACATTCATGATTTTGAACGTCAATGTTGCTTAATTTCAAGAAAATCAACAAACACGCTACATGTGCCCTTAATTTCTGAGGGTTTCCGTCGTTTTGCCTCAGATGCCATCATCTGATCCGGAATCGGCGACAATGGGATTAGCGTGGGAGCGTACCCTTTCAACAAAAAAAATAAATTATAATTGGTACATATTTGATATACACAAAAAAAATTACAGCCGAACATATAACCTCCACCTAGAAATACACATTTATCGCGTATAAGAAAACTTCCTACACAACAACAACAATGACTTCTACAAGCAATTAAGCCTGTTAGAGCTTATTTTTATTCTTTTGATTAATAATTCTTTAATTACGTTACTTGGATACGAGTTTAATTTTCTATTTCCTGGATATGAATGAAAAAAGATGAAATGTTGGTTGGAAAGGAAGCGCTGTTTAACCTAAAAACTATGAGGGTACCCAAAGGATGGCCAGATCTTTTTAGAAGTTGAGAGATACCAGCAATGCGTGGAAAATAAAAGTTGATGTGTTATACTCAAAATGAACACATCAGCATGAAAGTAAATTTTCGGTTTTAAGTGGGTGACATTACTGTTTTTGAAAAAAATACTACTAATAGTCTTTCCAAACACTCAACCTCGTAAATTCAGCGTTTATCGATTGGCATGTTTGAAGTGTTCGAATACACTAGACCGTGCGATTTTGACACGAATATAAGTTCATGAAAGCATGTGAAAAGCTTATTTAAATATTCAATTAGCAATAACGGTCGAGAGAGTACTGTATGGCCGCAATCTGTCGATAAAGATCGTTAGTAGGATCTTTATAGCACACTAGCGATTTACTGCCATGTTTTACATGTACTGTTTCATGGATTTTACATACTTAATTCAGAATTGTTTTAGACGTTTTCGGTATATTAATATACTGTAAACGACCTTAACAACATCGGGTTAGAATTGCAAACGTAAACCCTTACATAATAAATGTAAGTTCCATTCATAATATTTGACCCAGATGTAAAAAATATATTATTTTGTTTAGAAACAAATGCAAATTCATTCTTAAGAAGCATTTTTAACAAGGTATTTAAATTTAATTTTAAAACTATGCTGATGACTTATACTGTTTCAGAACCCACCGAGTAATTTTTTTATTTCGAATCTCAAAATGACAGGCAAGGATGTTCGACAACAGATATTCATATTTGGATAGGTTAAAATTAAAGCAAACCTGCTTTGATTTACCGTAGCTGAAACATTTTTGTATATATTTCATAATTTTTATTAGAGACTGCTGTTCCCGCAGTTTCACCTGCGTTTATGATCACACCCTATTAGTCGTAGCATGATGTTATGTAGCCTATAGCCTTCCTCAATAAATGGGCTATTCAACTACAAATACAAACTTCGAATACAAACTAGTATTGATTTGCTTCAATACTAGTTTGTATTCGGTGGATTTAGTTGTACTCATTGTAATGTCCTATTAAATAACCTCGTGTCACTTCTTTATTAGTGGCTGGCTGCAGGTGAAGTGGGAGACAATAATTGGAAACTAAATGGAGCGTAGAGCAACCTTACCCGTGCAGCCGCCATTGCTACGGTTTGTGGTGGAGCATCTCAATTTCAATATTGTTACAAATTTAAAAGAACGTGCATTATTCCACTAAGCAAATTTCAACGGTATGATTGAATAACTGTATCTTACCAAGTAAAGAACAAACCACAGGTCAAATATTGCAAGTGAACATTTCTAGAGAAACAGAATGTGTTATCGAAACCACATTATGCGGAATTAAGGTATAAGTGCATTACTATAATGTGTAACGTGGATGGTGCAATTTATACACAGTCCTTAAAAGTAGCCTGTTGTCTTTGCCACGGTTGTAAATTCTGGATGTTTAAATTGTCGCAATTTTTATGTGAGGAAAAATAAATGACATAAGGGGATTACACTGAATCTACATCTTGAACGTACCAGTAAACTAAATCACTTCATTAGTACGGTTTAAAAATAACATGAGAATTTTTTAACGATGTTTTTATAAGGTTTAAGTCATTACTAAAGATTTGTACCAAAGTGAACTACAGAAACTGAACACCCCTGTATATGTGCTGTATAAGTTAAACGCAGTTGCGAAATATATAACTGTTTATAAAGCAACACCTATTTATATCTGTAATTACATAATTAACTACGCATAAAAGAAGAACCGTGCACAGGTTCTAAAAAAAGAAAATTAAACAGGAACTACAGCCGCTGCATCTGCAGCGGTGTCCGTAGGGCGGAATGAACTGGGTGATCGGTGGCGGCTTCTCTTCAGCGGCAGCGTTCGCGCAGTCCCGCTTGCAACCTCGTCGCGGCCGCACGCGCACGTCGCGCCATGAATCGTCCGTTGATCGCACTCTGCGCGCTCGCCGCCCTCTTTACCATCGCCGCTGCCGATGACCCGCCGCGACCCCGACTTATAGACTTTAACCCTTGGGCATGGCTACCTTCTAACCGAAACCGATCTCCATCAATTATGGACTACTTCTTTCCACCATCCCGGACTCCCAAACAATCCAATCTAGAGCCTCCCGCTGACAGAAAACCACCCCCGACTACCACCATAGAAAATACCCCAGCACCAACTACCCTAGAGGAACGATCCACGACATTTGCGAAAAAAATATCGACCAAAACAAAGTCAACCGCGCCCGCGACTAACCCAACCGCTACGAGCCCGCCTAAAACAAAAAAGTCCACCCGCAAACCAACTACGACAACTGAGATAAAAACTACACAAACGAAAACCGATTTCCCTACACAGACTACGAAAGACTCGTCCGCGACTACATACCGGCCGCCGACAAAGCATTATACGATCCGTCCGATAGTGCGCACTACGGAGACGCCTACGATTCAGGATACGGAAACTACTCTAAATAGCGACAGTACTGAGACAGTTTCTGATATCGATACTTTGGGGACGACGGCCAATGGGCCCAAGGAGACAGCTCCTACGTTGAGTACAGCTGATGATGTACGTTCTACGGACCCTGGTACTGCAAGTACCGCTGCTGTGGAGTCTACAACCCAGACGGATAATACTGTGGAGCCAGCCGACAGTCGCGAAGGATACCTCCCGCTCCGCGATAAGCCCCAACAAACCCACGTTAAGATTAACGAGCAGACCAAGAAAGAGGTCAGTGATTTAATACTATTTTCCTTTTTATCTTAATTGTTCAGTCTAATAGTTACAACTTTCCTAGTATCTATAATCTTGTTTTCACCAAGCAATTGATCGTAAATTTATTACCCAACTTGATTTATAAATATACATATATTTAGACCGTTTTGTAGGTGGAAAATACGTTAACACGGTGACATTTCCGGTATACGAGAAGTAATAAGTTAGTGCACGAGCAGGAGAGCATAAATACGAACTAATGAGCCCTTAGAGAAAGGTTCCTGCGCATTCACCACTATAAGCATGTTCTCACATTAGCCGTGCAAATTGCAAGAAACTATTTATTTCTTTTAAACTCGATGAAGTGCATTACAATTGTGAAGAAGCTATATAAAAGCACATTGTGTTCCACCCTGCGCCCATATGCAAACTAAATTATTACACATTGTTAGTAGTTAGACAGTTTCTATTTCACTGTAATGGTTACTAAATTAACGTTAAAATCATTACCACTAGATCATTAATCAAAATAAAAGGTATAAAAGTCTGAGTTTAGAGCAAAGTGCTTGCTTTTATTTGACGAATTATTTATTGTAATATGTAATACTTCCGAAAGTCGATTACACATAAATAAACGTACGTATATAATATGTTCATTGTATAGGTAGGTATTTACGCATTTGACCAAATAGTAGTCGTCGCAAAAGCTTTTCGCGATTCCATATTTGGTTTTAATTGCACAAAAAAACAAACAATGAAGTTTTATAATGGTCCAAATTTTATTATTATTGTCGTTACGACCTTGCGATACCTCATCATTATACCAAAAATCTTCTAGACTACTTATGAGAAACAATATTTTTCTCACATCATGAAAGCCGATGATAAATATTGACGTGACATTTAATATATTCGATAAGTTTTTCTACTGCTTTGTTATTTACGATATTCTAAAACACAACTTTTTAGAATCATAAAATTACATTAATTAAAAGGTAGTTCCATAATTCAATACTGGGTAAACTGCAAGACATATATATATAAGTAAAAAAAAAACTTATTAGAGAAAGCACCAACTTAGGAAATCACGAAAATCGCAGACAATGCGTAAAAAGTGTTCAAGAATCATATTGTGGCGGTACTTTCCTATCATTAGCAAGTTTGCGGTTGATGTAACTGTGATGGACGCCGCAAATTTTTGGACAGAAACAATTTTAGCGAAAATAGAGACACTATACTGTGAACTTTCACTGCAGCACGGTTAATGAAAGAGCAATTTATTATACAAAAGGATTGTTTGATGATCTATAGAATTTACTTTTAATCACTTGACTGACTATAGAAGTTGTTTCAATTTTAACAAATTATTTAAAATATTTGCAATGTTTCAGACATTAAAAAAAATATAAGTAAAAATAAAATAAAAAACAGTTAAATAATTTTAAGAAATATTGGGGGTTGGATTTGAGTTAGTCTAATTTTAACCTTTTAATTAAGTATTTAATTAAGATTAACAAAATAATGTTTTTAACCCTTATTTTGATAATCTTAATTTAATTAATGTATGTTTATACAGTTTACAAAAGAAAACATGAATACTGAAAAAATATTGGAAGTGACGGCAGTACTTAAAAGTATTTAAAATTTATTAATAATTATTATTATTATAATTAATTAAATATTATAATTACATGTTTTAGTTTCATCCTTTAACTTAAATTGTAACAGAAATTGAACTCCATATTATAAAGTGTTTTTCCAATCGAACCGCCAACTATAACACACGGACACAAAAATAGTAATTACAATTTTGATATGAATGTGATCTCAAAATATATTCGGGGATAAGATACGAGATCACGCCGTTAACGAGCGCGAGAAGCTTCTCTTGAAGCCATGACCTGAACAGTTATTCTACAATTTCCTACCTGAGGAGGACAGAGTTCCATTACAAAGTGGAGGAGAAAATAACTTTGTGTTGCATTATAGCGATGAGCAGGGTCTTCGAAGCTCCTTAAGCATTAACATGTACTGTAATTATCTTGGGTTCTTCCTATGTAAGTATTTTTTTTAGGGTTTTACAGAGATATATATTGCGTTATGCAGAGATATATGCTGCCGCCGCTAAGGTAGCGGGATGTTATACCAACCACTCAAAAAGTTTTGTAAAAGAGTTTTCATGTATAGAACATCACAAGAATATTTTCGCGGGATGAGATTTTACGATTTAAAATGTTGCCTAAAACCGGGAGAATCGTTTGATAAACTTTCCATTGTGCATTTCAAACTTTGGCTGATGAAGAACGATGTGGTCGCCCTTTGGCGGCTGTCACGGAAGAAAACGTGTCATAAATAAAAATGTCATCGAAGATTAGTTTAGAAAGAGTGCACAAGATTTTACATTAGCATCTTTGCATGGGGAGCATAGTGTCGCGCTGGATACCACACAACCAAAAACTAAAGTGAAGAAAAGAAGAAAGAAAAACTGAAATTGAAAAGAATATATGGAAATATTGCAGCATATCTGGTGTCAATATCTTTATAAAGTAGCATTTATGCCGATTATACTACCAAATGCCTGCCAAAAGTGTCCACTACTATCCTCAAAGCGAGGGATTTCCTAGACAACCCTGATGCACTAGCTTTGTTTGAGCAGGCTGTGGAGGAAATGTCTGAGGCGCATTGGACATAAGGTATTAAAAATTGGTTTAGATACATGTAACTTTGAATAAACAGTATAGTGGAGAGTTATTTGAAACATTTTTATGTTGCGCAAAATTTTGTGGGTGTCTCACGTACGCCTGTGTTGCATACTTTTCTTCAAAAAAGAGGCTAAGTAACACAAAAATATTTTAACAGACTAGATGGACAGTTCGTGTTAGATATCGCATTTAGATATCAAACATGCGTATACAAAAACTTCTGTTTCATAATATAAATGTGGAAGTGATATAACTAGTTAGGTATTGTAAAATAACAGAGCATGTAACTAAGATTTACGTTATGTCATGACAACATACTTGACATATGTTCCTTGAGGTTAGTGTTGTAGGTAGGTGGTACTTGAACTGTTGGTTGGTAGACGCCATCGGGTGAAACTAACGGGTTTGCAGATGCGATGCGGTGCCCGTCAACGTTGAGGTATTTGCATTTTGGTCGTTTATCCATAATAAACGTGACTACCACCGTTATTTATTGCGCCATCGTTCGATATTGAAATATCCATAGGCGTTTTTACTTTGCTGGTGCATTTGCATAGTAAAATTGGCTATCATCGGTAGTGAGTCACTTTTGGAATTTAATAAAGACTCGTCATTTACAAGGGAAGTTTAAAATGAGATCATAGCTTAGAAAATTCTTGCTAAGTAGATGATTTATTGGTGGTGTTATATAGTTATATACAGGGCTTATTTGAAAAAGGAACACTCACTTAAATCAATGAAAGGGCATGACTCTAGCAAGCAGTTACAATAAGAATCGTTGAAAAAAAATCTATCCGTTTACAAGTTATGACCGTTTGAATTTCCAGGTATTTTTGCCTACGGTTTTCATAAAAGTAGGTGGAATGTGTAAAAGTAAAGGTTTAAAATGGTACATATATCTTATTTAGTATATATATTGGTATATATCAAGATTAATATATTTTGCTTTAGTGGATTTTAAGTTCGTGCGCAATAACTGACTGATTGCAGTTAGATATACCACGATAAAATAAAAGTAAAAAAAACAATAATAGTACGTATAAAGAAAAAGACAACATACAACAATCTACAGTGAAACTAAAATACTCACCGAAAATCACACTCAACAAGATATTTCCACAATCATCAGCTAAATAAAGATCTCTAGAGCAATAAAAATTAAATATACTCTTGTAAAGCATAATCTAATTATTACGTAGAAACCATTGTTAAATGTTCTAGTGAAAGATATAATGTTGAGAAAAGTTTTAAATTTGGGTTATAACAAGCTCCCATTGAATTAAAATTTTAAGTAACAAGTTAAAAAAATGTTGTAGTTTACATTTCTAAGTTGATTATCTGTTTAAACTGATGTTTTGATAAACAACAGTTGTCTAGTGAGTTTAGTAAGGGTTGAAAGAAACGAAATACTCTGATCAACGATTAATTTGAACTAGAGATCGCCTGGTGGTCGAATTTCGACCATAATTCATGTTTTACCTCAATACATATAACTTCAACTCTCATTGTATAGACGTGCCGTACCATGATAGGTCAACGTATATACCTACTGGACGCATGTAGCTTCTTGTAGCCGTTTTCGGATAATTTTTAAACGTATACCATTATATTTATTAAACACTTTTTCTACATCTTCACATTTCTAAGTGCGCGAAATTTGCTGAAAAATGTCTACACCGAAAATATGTATATTGTATATTATAAAACTATGTAAATAATAACAACTTTACCATACCTTTAAAATTCATTGTAATAGGTATGTAACAATATATAAAGAAAAACGAAAAAGATATATTATTGATAGATATTTCAATGAAACCGAAAACATCTCTCTATATCAGTTCTTAATTATACAAAGCATTTAAAATACAAAAGCCTCTCGACAAAAGAGAAGCAGAAAACCAAGAAAATTTAAACTAAAACATTGGAACAATTAATTATCTGTAGCTATCGAATTCGTATGAGAGCAAAATGAAACCAAACAAATCTCAATTTTGCAAGCAAAGTAAATCATTAAAAGGTATCGGTCGCTGCTAATCGAATCTAATTAATCAGTACGCATTAAAGGTAGAAAGTATCAGAAGAGAAAGGGGCAATAGTACCTATGAAATGGAAGCTAAGGAACTAACGAGGTTGATACGAGCGAGCACTGTAGTAAATAGCTACTCCATTAGAAAATATATTGTATCTTCAATACAATATTTTAAAATATAGTTAATAAAAGTATCGTATTCGTTACTACAGGGTTTTCAGAAAGTAATTATAGCTTTATAAATTCAAGACGAAAAATAACATGAACATAATGCTGACGTTTTTTGACCAGGATTTGCAGACACTGGTCGCGGGCTGACTGATGATTCTTCACCTACAGTTTACCCATAGTTTTCACGTTTTTATTCCAAGTGCCTGTATACACAGCATTCACCGTAAGAGCGGCCTAACTGTCAAGCATGCATGACCGCATTAATTTACTTACATAACATGTAAGAGTCGTGCAGTGCGAAAGTCTTAAAGTGTTTTATGTTCTTCATAGCTTCTGAAGTACTTCCCTGATATTCTACCTAAAAAGGTCTAGTCATTGGTGACAACGAATCTAAACATACTTAATTTTTTTACATAAAGGTATTGTTAAATAATAGCAAAGTAATAGAAAATGCTTGAAAGATTATAACACCTATTTAGATGGAATGAAATAATAAGCTTTGAAGTCAACTTTAACGCTTTTCATTTACGTAAGCATAACATTTTTACGTAATACGACGCACATCTAATCTTTGTTTTCTTTTGTGACATTTCTATTTTGAACCGATTATAACAATTATTATCTGAACACTTTCATTCATTCAATTTAATGCCATTCTAATAAGAGTGAAGTAATATAATGTATTGCACAACCCAGGATCCGAATGATCTACAGTTGTAATTGTAAATTCAATTTGTGTAATAGAAATAAGAGAATCGTCTACTAACAATTGCATTCACGGTATGTAATACATACCCAACTGAAATCAATTTAAGTGAAATGGACGAGAAGCACGCTCGGCTCTTGCGAGTGTTGATCTTATCGATCAAAAAAAATTAATTGATATAGTAAGACATTTTCTTTTTTATTAGTGTCATGGATGACCGTTTGTCGACGAAATATGAATTTAGAGATTTTATGTCTAGGTAAATTTGCACGCTCTGAATTATACCTATGCATTACTTACACCTAATAATAGTATTAATACCAGATACTTATAAGAGATACCCCGTAAAAAACATAATTACAGAATAACCCACTTACTCGATAGTCTTCATTAATAAATAAAGAACATCGAATGAGCTACATCAATCTGTTTTGATTACCGATATCACTATTGACCACAATATTGCATCTGAGAGCTGCATATGGCTAATGATATCCTTGCCCAGTTTTTTATACATCACTAGCTGACTTCGTTCGCGTAGAAAGAGAATTAACTTTTTCTACAAAAAAAAAAACAGAATTGACTTGAATGTTTAGGAGTTTTAGGAATACAGAAGATTTATTATAGTGCTTTTTTACAGACGATATTGGGCGTATGTTACCTAGTGTAGTCTGGAATCCACAATACCTCTACTAAATAAAACTAACATAATACTAAGCATATTAAACACTACAAATAAAAAAATAGTAGTAGTTTTTCATATAAGCATTTAACTTAAATGAAAAATAACTAAACTAACAAAAATATAAAATTGCTGTTGTTTTGATATTACAAACAAACACTTCCATTTTATTATATAAAATGGAAGTGTTTGTTTTATTATTATTTACAACCTTTTTTCTTCAGAATACGGAATGTTGGTTTCAATTTAGAATTCTTTTTTCATCTCGAGACATCCAAAGAGGCCAAAATAACTACCAAAAAGTTAGTACGCAGTTTTCTTTCTCCTTTCATAAGAATTTATGTAAATTTTCGTTTTATTGTCGCATGATTGACATCTTCTCTTTTATTGTCAACTTCATCAACTAAAATATGTCAACTTGTCACTCAACATTGTCGCTCTTTGGAAGTTGATCAGGCCAGGCTAACACGTTTTTCGGATGGAACTTCCAAAAATCCTTTCTTATCGGATGCCTACATCAGATAAGGAACACGTCCTCAGAGTTTCACGACTCTAAGAACAGCGGTTTAGGCTGTGTGTTGAGCCATAAGTCAGTCAGGACAAAGCCTTTTGTACATAGGTAGATTATTTTGTGTAAGTTGGAAGCGTGTACATAAATATGCATAGCGTGCAGTGGTGCATTTAGAGATACGACTTCGGAAGGGTTAGATACATCTTAGGGTTAGTGAAAGGCGCAATAAAATATAGTAGTTAAATTTTAATTGAAGTGTCGACTTTAATAGTAACATCGTCAAGTCGATGTCTTAGAATTTGATATCTTCAGGCGACACCGAGAAGAGTCAAGCTTCGTGTGGGTTGATTGCATGTTATTCTTGAAAAAACCATGGTTTGCTTAAAGCAAAAGCGTTGAAAGTTACTCTTTATGAGTCCTAATAAAATTGTGGCAATGGCAAATGGTACAATGACAAATAAAGACAAAGTTATAGGTGGATTGAAAATTAAATATGTACATAGATGAACTACAGAGTAGTTTACTTTATTTAAAACTTATAAAATATAGCCTAGCCAGATTCATATTTTAGGTCGATCGACCCAAGCCAATTAATAAATCTATGATATACATATGTACACATATACAGGATGTTACAGAAAGGTGTGGTCAAATTTTAGGAGGGTTATTTGTAGCCGGCGAATAGTTGATATACCTTGAAAACAAATGAACCTCGTAAAACAACAAAGAAATAGATTTTTTTTTCTTCGTAATCGTTCCTAAAGTAGATGCACATTTCTAAACAACAACATTATGATTTTTCATGTCAATTTCAATTATTTTTTTTATGCAGACATTTTCAGAAAAATCTGGACATTCCATCAAAATCCTTGGTATTATATACTCATAGTTTAATTCATGTCAGCCCTCTCTCATACGAAATATTAGCTTTATCGGTCAATTTTCAAGTTTAATTTTTCAGTTTCAAATTAGTCAAAGTCAGGAATTTTCATAAAATTGTTAGCGTTTCACGTTATTCACGGGGTCTACTTACGATCCTAAAATATAACCACACCCTTCTGTAGCATCCTGCATATGGACTATAGGGACCTCGGGTCCCTATATATATATATATATGTTTACCCCGAATAGACCTTCACTGTGTGCCCTGTTTGTGTGTGTTAATTTGATAAAACTATATTTAGTTTTAAGGATGTGTTTGAGTAGGGAAGGTAGGATTATTCAACGTAGTATAAAAAAAAGACTTAAAAATTAACCCAATCCTTCAATTTCTACTTCTGTATTTTTTCTTAGCCTGAAAACCTTCAGTTTACAGCGAAAGTTAAAAAAAATAACTATTGATCCAGACGTTTTAAAATAATGTGCTTACCAACTAACACAATTTTATTTAAATTTTTTTGCATTAATATAAATCTCACGTTCAAATTGAGACAATTGCTAATGCTAGGCGACGATACGCATAAAATTTTATAGCAAAAGGAAACTGTTAAAATATGGAAATGTAACTAAGACTTGTAATTTACAACGATAGCAGTTACAATACTGTCTTTTAATGGTTGGGTGCGCAAAAGAAGCTTTGACGGATATAGTTAAGACGGGTTTCCGCATGTTGTAATTTGTTCTTATGCGGCTGACATTGACGCCGATCAATCGTTCAAGGCCATCTACTATTGCATAAAGTAGTTTATGAAATTATAGTGACGTAGAAATGCGTGGCTGACAATAAAAGTCAGGTAGTAAAAGTTTTATATTTCATATGTTTTGATGTATCTTGTTTGTTTTCCAACGCGGTTTTTTTATTAATAATGCAATATGTATACTTATATGTAGGTCTTGGACAGGCCTAAGCAGTGTTTGAATCAGTATGTTTGTACTTAAGCTTCTCGTTAAAAATGGTAAGTATAAAGGCAGCATTAACGCCAATACAAACGGTGTTATAAAATATTAAAAACATACCAGTCTGCTGCTGACTTGAACTAATCATGTCCGATTCAGTCACATTATACATAATCTCTTTCTTTTCTTACGGCGATGTAACTAAGTAAATCATTATCACATTAAAACGAGACAATAGAGACGGTATCTTCTTATTTTTCGAAGAATTAAGTTATTTTAGAAAACAAGCGCGTCGGTCTTTAGGGAGTGTGTCAAACAAATGTCAGTGGCCCTAATTCTGTTACTTCACTCGCTAAATTAAAATTCACAAATTTTTCTTCATATAAGAAGTAAACCTTGTACACTTCGAAACAAGGTCTTATTTCAAATTGAAACAAGTAGGTAACGTATGTCGCTATCGAAATAAGCAATTTATTTGTCGACTAAAGTCTGATACGCTTAAATAAACTTTAATACCACGTTGCGAGAGCCGCTATCCGTTGAATGCCATCTCTTTTGCTCTGTGTTTTTAGTAAGCGTCTTCGTAGGTGTATATTAAAAACACGTCATCCTTGTTCGTTTTGAACAAGTTTTTATACGGCAATTATACAGCGTTTGAATAAATGAAGACTCTCGCTACGTGGAAATAAAGTTGAGTATACGTTGACAGGTTTTATTGAAATTTAGAGGCGATGAGAAATAGATGCTAGTAACAAATAGACCTTATTACGAAGAACACTAGGTTGATTTCATATGAAGAAATTAAGTCAGGTTTTAGTTTAGTCGAGTGTACAATAGAATCGGCACCAGTACCTTCGTGCTTAGTTCACTGTAACACTAAACCTCATGAATTTATAATAGAAAGCAGTAAGTACCAGCTTGAAACCACAAGAATGTTATAAAGTTATCGGTTATACGGGAATTCAAACGTTATTCTAGCCTAGATCCATGAGATTTTCCGGTTTTAGGAATATTATGTAGGACAAGCTGTACATTGGTATTGTTGTAGGTCAGGGTAGTGGAACTTGGCTTTTTCATTGAAGGAAGGACGCATGACTGAAGTAAAGACTTGTGACTGAGTTTAAAGTATACGTACTTTTTGAATTCAGTTTTGATAATTTACCCTTTATACCTAAAATACATTAAGTCTCGAATATTTAACGACAGTAACTACCTTTGTTCATTGTTTCAAAAATATACTTTTTTACTTCGATTGAATCCTTGCGTAGATTTCTATTAGTTAAAGATATGTGTTTTATAAATTCTGCAAGTAAGGCCAGCGATAAGTTTACTAATTCGATAAATCTATTGAAAAAAAAAAGCGTTATAACCACTTGGAAAGATTATTAAAGCATCTTTGGTGTCTTTGGATAGCCACTTCCCTTTGAACCCCTTGGGGTCCAAAGATATTCAGAATAAAATTCTCTTTTTTCAATAAGTTTAGTAGACTTAGCGATAATACTACTGACAGTTGCTTTACGATATTTTTTAAAAGACTTCGTTTGAATGGTACGGTCGTCATTATAAAACATGTAAGTACAGTGAGCATTTCCCTATAGTGGAAAGAAAGGAACGAGGTACTCCTTGTCAAAAATTAAAATCTTTGTATAAATACTACAATACACCGAAAATAAAAACAAACAACCTGCCTAAACCGTAACAAAGTAAGAGAATATGCCATTATCTATTTTGTAAGTTTAGATGTATCCAGCGACATTGGGTGTTGATTGTTTACCTTTTTTCTAGACACTTTTACTACTCAATTAGGTTCCATTCGAATAGAAAGCTTTAAGTCAATGAGGCTTGTAGCAACGATCTTTTTCTTACAACCATTTACACTTCACCGAGTAAATGATTCTGATCAATAAGAGATGCTGAACAGACTTCCAATGCAGTATCGTAATAGGTACTTACCAAAATATCGTGAAAAAAAATATAAATTACACGGAATGATAAGCATTTGGCACACATTAGATTTATATTTCATACTAAAATTGCGTGAAAATAATAAATCTCGAATTTAGTTGCGAGTGAATTACATGCGAATCGAAACGATATGACAGAGTTATTATGTGTAAAGAAGTGACGTGGTACACTGAGCGAAAATTAAATCATTTATGGTATAGACTATATAGCACAAATAACAAAAGAAATTTAAAATTTTAAGCCGTTTTTAGGGTTCCGTACCCGAAGGGTTAACCAACGAGACCCTATTACTAAGTCTCCGCTGTCCGGCTGTCTGTCTGTCAGCGGGCTGTATCTCATGATCCGTAATAGGTAGACAGTTGAAATTTTCACAGAATATGTATTTCCCAAACCCAAAGTACCTACAAGTTATGTTTAGTTTAGGTCTAGATATTACTGATGCTAGAATATTATAAATATAATTATTAGACTTGTAACAAATAGTGAAATCCTGGCGGAATAGTCGATTATTCGGCAAAGTTTTCGGCCGAAGCGTGGCAGAAAACTTTTATCGATATTTTTGTTTGTTGTTTCTACTTTCCACTTCCCGCAATGACCGACCCAAGCAGATCTATCTTATTTTATGGATTGCTACAAGGAGTATTCAGAGAAAGCATAGGCCCGGTCCATAAGGAGATATCGAAAGATAAAACTCAGTTGCAAATATTGCCGGAAAATTCAGAAATATTAATTCTCTGCAGCACAATCTTCTACTGCTAAACTGTTTTTTACGATTCAAATGCACGGACAGATATTGTTTTTCACATGGAAGTTAATTATGTACGAGTATTTTATTGAGAGAATAAAAAAGAAGAGTACAAAAAATAAAAAAAATATATATACATACTCTCACGCCTTATTGCTGTCATCAGACCTTTCTTAGCCATTCTTCAGTATACTGCCGATCTGGACAGTATACGTCATTCGAAACCTACCCGCATCAACTCGTCCATCCACAGGAGCCACTAAAAAAAAAACCGTAGTATTCGGTATTCGGACGAACGAAGTACCTAGACAACCGTAGTATTAGGTATTTTGCCGAATAGTATGAAAGTAGCTAAATAGGCCGAATACCGAATATTTGCCGAATATTCGTTGCAAGCCTAATAATTTCATCTTTTCTTCTAGTGCACGTATATAACACAAAAAGAAAACGACAGCGAAAATCATTTACACTACTGTTGAACGATCAGAACAACTGTCAAAAAAAACGAGCGTCCTTAATAGAGCTAAACGATTTTCAGCAGGAAGATTTACACTGCATCGAATATGATATAACCGATTAATCGGCAATTATAGGTGGCGTCACGTTTGTCGGCGTAAAACGCGTTTATCCGGTACGCTTAACACGCGAATTCCACACGCGAAACCTGTCTAAGATCTGGTTACCGTTTGCGATTAGACAGTTACTTACCGAAACGCGTTACATCCGTTGCATTAACCGCATTGGCTTAGTTATTGCTTAAGTGCATTGCTAGAACGGCAGCTAAAGCGTTATCGATTGGTTATCGATTGCAGCAAGGATGTCTTAAGGTTGGGGCAGACAGCGACGGGGCAGATCTTCTATACTAACTGGTACATTACAACCTGCTCACGCCCACTGTCTTTCCTAGCTTTTAAAATACACACAGATGACTTATAAAAAGGCTTCTCGATTTAGACAGAAAATATCAATATGAAAGCCATAGAGCTAAAATTATAATTGTAATTTTGTAATAAATAAAAATTGTAAATATTTTAATTTTTTAGGGTTCCGTTCCTCAATAGGAAAAAAAAGAACCCTTATTAGGATCACTTTCTTGTCCGTCTGTCTGTCTGTCAAGACCCTTTTTCTCAGGAACCCGTGGAGGCAACAAGTTGAAATTAACGTCTAATACTTATGTCTGCGGTCCTTTGAAGCTGTAATGAACCAAGCTTCCATTGAAGCCTTCGATTACAACAAATTCGAACATTTTGCAAGTAGGTACCCTAAATAAAAACTTACCATTGACCTAGAAGCATGAAATTTGCACAGCAAAAGTAAAGGAAAAATCCGAAGTCTTTAATTTATTGTTAACACATTTTTTTTGCGTGAATCCAAACTTACATTTTTCGGTTTGAAAGTTAATTTTGTCTTATATCGATACGGTATGGGAGAGTATTTTTAGAACTGCAAAGTTAAGTTTGTCTTTCGAAAAAAAAAAGTCCAAAAATCTTCGAGAGTCGATTACCGAGATAGACGTACTATCTCTTACTGTTAGTTGTCAGTACTTAAAAGTTAAAAGTTTGTATGCTTACGGTACCCTAGGCGAACGAATCAGACTCGTACTAGTCCGGTGTTTTATTTTTATGGCAACTAGGTGCTGTATTACCTATCTATAGTTTGTTTTGCAGTTTGAGTACGTTTGATTTCGTGTTAATACACGAGTTAGCATTTCAAAAATGATTTTTCAAACGAGGTGCTAAAAAATTTTTTTCTAAGTGTAAACATATTAGTGGTTAACTCGTTAACTCTCCCGCATTAAAATGTTAGTAGGCATATTTAAATATTGTAATTCATTGTTAACAAACCAATAGACAGCTATATTTTTTTTTATTGTGTTAGTGACTTCTTAAATATGCATTAGACAGTCATGAGTTTTAACAAACATTAAATAATTTCTTTAAAAAAGCGCAAAGCAATCCATAAGAAACACGCAGTCAAAACGTCTATAGAAATGAAAATGTATTATTTCATTTGCATTACTTACCGAAACATCCGCTGCGTCATCAAAAGTTATAAATAGTTGGCATTAAGAAAGCGAAACTAACAAGTAAATAATCGTAGAAAGTGTACAAAATTGTTTTCTTGTATGTGCTTGAGTTGATATAACAGTTTGATTGTAAGCATCAACATGTGCCGAAGACATTCAATTGCGATAGCAAATACACATTTTAGATTAAATAAAGTAATTACCTGTTGTGTGACTTGGTACTTTATCCGTAAAAAAACTAAAACATCATTATTTGAAAAAAAAATCAGTGTCACAAGTAAATTTAATTAAGTTTTACTCATTATGAAAGAAACCTATAAATATACATAATTTAATTGGAAAAGGACACTAAAGATGCTTTAAACTTTGCCCAAGATTAAAAAAATTGGAAACTAAAAAGTGATTTAAAAAAAAAAGTCAATAATGAGACTGAAACCAGTCACAACTTGGTAAATAAATGTTACGACGATTGTACATTAGTTACAGTTCTAATGAATTATGTATTCAACGAGCTTTTCTCACCTCCATGCTTCAATTACGACCGACAAAATACGAACATATAGACATTTACTGATTATTTATTAAGTAGCTAGACGTTTACTCACAAAAAAATTTAGTCACATTACAAAGGAACGTGTGATCACATTTTCACGGTTGTTTGGACACAAAAACTATTCTATCAATGATCTTTTAGTACTCGATAGTTGAAAAGATTTATTTTCTCCACTCGGGTGCTTTGTGCTTCTTTCCTTTTCATTGTAATGCAAAAGATCTCTGATAAACTAAATACATCGTTCAGCTCGATTTGAAACTATTCGAGCATATCAACGATTGACAGGTGATTAAAAGCAATGTTTAATTTTTCTCAACGGAAACGCTGCCCTATATTCAGAAGAAAATGAAGCGATACTAAAAACAAATCGATTTGGAATTCACTCGAGGAAATAATAACTTCATACTAATCAATTTTCTCAGAGATCCGATACAATTATTTCATTGCTTTAACGTAAGAGAAAGCCCGAAAGTAGTGTGGTAAATGGTCACTGTTGGTAGAAATTTTTTTCACTGTCGCGAATCATTATCTATGTATTTAGATCAGAGAGCGAATTGTCACAAAGACAAGCAGGATAAACAAAGTGTTAAGTAAATGAGAAAACGCTTGTTAAACGAGAAACACGTAACACGTTTACTTTCTAACATAACAATGAGAGCTGCAGGTACTCTGAAATACAACTAACTTTATGAGCACAATCAGATTTCTCCCTACCCCCTTACTACCGTTTTAACCCTACCCCTTAAAAGACACACGTTTTAGGGGAAAGCCAAATTCATTTACGTAGTAAATTTACTTTTTCACATAATATGTATTCTCTACTTCTACACGTCTTGTGGCTTTATTTCAATATTTAAAATACATTAATTTTCTAAAAACTACCTATCGTGGATAAATTTGTGATTTTAAAAAAATATTTTCCACCCTCCACTAAAGTAATAAATTTGAGCTTTAAAAGCCAATATAGCACATTGCTTGCCTTTAATCCATACTTTCAAAACTTTAATTTCTAACCATACACAATTCCAAAAAGGAATTACTGTTAGCTTGTCACTAGAAAATGCCAGCCAAATACGCTCAAACTTATTACAACGATTAGGCGTCTTTTAAAATATAGCTTTAAGGTTGTCCTGTAGTAAGTACTCCGATGTTTTATGTTTCGAGTTTACATCCCGAAACAAGAAATTTGAGATTTGATAGAAGACAAAAATCGGATGTTAGGCATCTATTCGAAGAAAGTCCTATTACGTACAAACAATAACATTTTCAGTGAAAGCAGTGGATTAAATCGATTCGAGAGCTATAATAGTGATTCCAATGTTCCGTATTTGACCTTAGAGTCTATCTAATTTTTCTCTTCATGGGAAGTAAGAGTCTATTGTGAAGCAGCGAGAACGTATACATAAATCACTATAAAACGGTCTTAATAATAGTGATTTGCAAGAATGAAGTCGGTTTTATGCATTCACGAATAAGAATGTAAAGATATCATACGAATGGGATATGATTAGAAAATGGAACGTTTCGTATTTTTGTTAGAAAGTCAATGATGGAAAGTACAATTGATTTTATTAGATTGCACAGGCGCTGAACCGACCAATCTTAGCGAAGGAGCAATCCATATCCGAAAGTTAGTAGCTAATTGTCGCTCACTGTAACGTTAAATTTACCTTGACAGTTTAGAAGATGAGGTAATCATGAAATTCTGAGGCAGTAATTGATTATTAAGCTCACAAAATGCAAAGCAGTAATTATGTAGGTTCTAATATAAAAGGCATGTTTTTAATGATTATTATTTTATTATCAATATTTTTAAGTTTTTGTAGAAACAACCGTTATTATTTACGAAACAAACGTTACTCGATATTTGCTTTTACGGTAAAGAGTTGACTTTGATGCATATTACACCGAAAGAAAGTAAAGCATATGATCCATATGACTCACTGGCTTAAGTATTCGCCATCTTCGTGTCATTTTAAGTAGATAGAAACTTATGTCTCCACAACCCACTCCATAAATCAATTGCAGCAATGCGATGACTAAGGGTAAAATCAGATGTTGGGTCTCACGCACAAAAGTTTACTTTATTTTTTATGGAATTTGAAAAAACTTAGGTAGGTAGCCATAAACATCGACTAATTATATTCTAACATATATCTACTCTAAAGTGATGTAATATTTTACATCATTTTATATGCCAGGGTCTCATCAAATATCGTAGTAAATGCAAACTTAAGACAAAAAACTTACAACAAACTGTAGGTTGCATCTATTTCTCGTAAAGCACTGATACAATGCACGGTGCAGTTTGAGCTTTTGTGGTCTTGTCTATAGTGTGACTAGTGTAATGATATAGTTTAAAATAAATCCTATTAGATGTAATTTCGTTCCAATTTCAATTATATTACTGTGCCATTATGACATAATAAAATTACATAATTTATACTTGTATGAACGTATATTCACGTTAGCAAAGTAACACTTATGAATGTTAATTTATTTTTCTATATCGGTAAAAGATAGGTTATTGAAAAAAGGACTTGACAATAAAGTGTTTTCGTTGTAGATCCATGATTCGGGACGTATGGGCCGGATCGACCGGAGTGATACCACGGCCTCATAGAAAATCGGCGTAAAGCAATCATTCTACTCCCACCTTAAAGTCACTTATATATAGTCACTTATAAGGTGACCCGTGCGCTCGTTTGCCCCCATTACATAAAAAAATGAATAAATTAAATTCGTACCCATTTTTATTACATATATTACTTAAAAATTAGTGTTAGCACAATTAAATTACACATTAACATTATAAGCTCAATAAATAAAGTTGTTAATAATATTTAAGTGTTAATTTAAAATATGTGCACATACAATAGGTAACATGCAATCGAATCAATACGTAATTATGTAATTTACGTAATTACTAGTTTAAAAAAAAGAAATGGTTAAGGTTAAGAATTAATTAAAAAAATTATAAAGACGAAGATTTCCTGAGAAATATTCAGGACAATTCATCGAGTCAACAAAAGAGTAGTACATATGTTAGGAATTTATCCTAAACTGTTGGATTTTACCGTAGACAGCAGACTTTGCGGGTAATTTGACACTGTCCTCCCGATTGAAATTTTTCCTTTACTCGATTCCAACCTTTTCACGCACGACTATCGAGTATAAGTGGTATTCGGCGAAGAGGCCTTTTGGCGAATGGAATTTTATTCAGTTATTCCTGTCTGTTTGTTGTATATGTTCGTAAACAAATCATCCTCTTTTATGAAGGATGTCGTTAGAAAAGAAGTCACTAACGTTTAATTATCTTTTGCTTTTAAAACATAACTCCGCTACAACCTAAGTACCCAAATTTCATACCAAGAGTTAATTAACATCAGTGACCCGAACGGTACCGACTGACCAGTGTCGTAAATTATTAGTTATAAGACGGGTCTTAACAGATCAAGATATACAGGACAATTATTTCAGCTATAAATATATCTATGATCTGTCAGGAAACCTCAGAGTACGGTTCAGTACAGGTTAATAAAGGATATAGGTATCAACTGACAAGACTTGAAACTTACGGGAAGATCCAAGGCGTCCATACATACCTGCAACAAAAATAAAGCTATGATTTAAAAATAGTACAATGATGTCATAACATGACGAATTCTTACACACATAACAGAGCACTATTGTATTACATGCCTCAAGCGAAAGTGCGGTACTACTGACCTCTCTATTCATTAAAATTTTATCGAAAGTGAAATTAATTCAACAACTGATATTAGTCTGACAGAGTGCCTACACATGTTTTACAGGTGCTTAAGAACTTTGATTTCATTTGTTTTTTTTGATATCTTTCGGTAAACAAGGCGCTGATAACTGACCGCGTATTATCAGGTAGACCATAAGCGGTCAGCGTAGGTGCGGACACAAAAGATTTCTGATCAAATTGTAGTTACTTTACGAGAGAAGTACCTACAGTTTAAAGAAGACCGCTGTTTGATGTTACTACTAGCAAAATCTGCCTGATAAGTAGAGTCCCTGAAGCTCAATGGACAGGGGATAGAGTTGGTAACACGCAGGTGACTGTGGTAGGGTTGCATACGTTTATATGCCGCGATTACCCCGCAGTATAAACTGCATTATACATTTATCTGTAAATTGGTTACAGCTAATGCTCATTAAAAAATACAAAAAAAACAGATTTCCTAAATACTGAAAATTAATGAGTTGAGGGTTGGCGACTCATCGCACCAGGAGGCTTAGGTTACTCACTGTACAGCGAAATCCCAGAGCAAATCGGTGCAACTTAGTTAAACAGAGAAGACGAACAATAACTATAAGTTTTAAAAAAAATTTAAATACGTAGATAAGAGCACCTGTAATTTAAAAGAGTAATTTCTAGTACTGCTGGACTAGGTTCTATTTAAATTAATGACATTTATAACACTCATTCCACATCCATTCGATTCTTTGTTTTTGTATTAAGTCCGCCTTAGAGACTAGACTGGTTCCGGCAACCTGTTTGCTTAACTTCGCTAATCATCTACCGATCGATCGATGAGTGATATTATGGAGTATGTTCACACTGTCCGGATTATTTTTGTTAAGTTCGGTCTGTTTAATTGGAAAACGCTTGTTAGTAGACCAAGTTTTGTTTAGTTAACATGAAGTTAAATTGAGTATTTTGCAATATAAAGTCTATCTCCTGAGAAAAACATTTTGACATATTTCCAAAGAAGCCTTTTTTCTGTTTTTATAAGACTACACTTAAAAAAACTCCCGCATTAGGAATGACTCCTTGTCGCTGGAAACTTTACAAATATTAAAACAACAGACGGAGATGACATAAATTTTTGTTTCGAACCCACAAACCTCGACGCGGGGTAGTGGCGAGACGACCACTTTAACCATTGCGTGCGCCACCCGTGAACAATTACAGTGTTTTCGAAAAATCATTACCAACTATGTATAATTTTTTCCAAAACAGGTATTTTCGGCACTGACATCAGATAAATCCCGATATTCCAGTGTTTACGATATTTCCGGGATTTGAAGAAGTTTTAGGGAAACATTCATTTAAGTTAGTAATAATAATACTAATTAAGTTTATACTTTTTATGACAGTTCAGTCGTTACGTATAGGGTTCCAGAGGAAACCAAAACAGATTTATTTCTAGATAAAAACATTTTTTTTTATGAAAAAAACGTTTACAAAATATGTTTCATATTAATATAAGTCTTCTGAGTTCTATCACAATCAAAATTGTCATCAACGAAAACATATATGTATTTAAGTAATACTATAAAAATCTTTTTTAATCTAGTCTCAGTCAATTACCACAGCAATTATTCTCTAGACAAAAGCAGGAGAGTATTTAGAGTACCAATTAGTTTGAATACGATAAAAATCTTAAAAAAATCAAACCAACTTTAACGAAAAAAAAAAAACTTTACTTCTAATCAGCTCTAATAAAAATATAGAATTGCCTTTAACACTGCTAAACTAATCTTATACAAAACAAATGTAAATGATTTAAT
The DNA here is from genome assembly GCA_949752705.1 of Callimorpha dominula. Lineage (NCBI taxonomy): Eukaryota > Metazoa > Arthropoda > Insecta > Lepidoptera > Erebidae > Callimorpha > Callimorpha dominula. The sequence goes on from OX457005.1 coordinate 8,685,572, forward strand.
GTGGGATGTTCTCCAGACCCGAGCGTCTTATTAGCCAATAAAAATAAATTACCAAAATAAAAACTTGAATCAGTTAACCTAACAGATATATGTATTTGTTTTAATGAGGAAATTGTTATATAATTTTACCTCATGAGATCAACCACAGGTCTCCATCATCTTGTAGAGTATAAGAACTACATAATGTGTGCCAAGTTTCAACAAAATCAGTTCGCAGTATGTCTGCGAACTGATTTTGTTCGACGAATTTTTTTTATCGAAATCGGATTACCCTGTAAAAATTTAAACGTCCACGCCACGCTAGTCGCTATCGTTGTACGAATTTGGGAGTTCTCGTCGCAACTTCTAACCGTTTCACGCAAATGTTTTAGACGTATTAATAAAATTACGTGCGGTTTTTATTTAATTTAAACTTGAGAAACTATCTACAAATTTATTCACAACTTATTATAATTATTAATCTACCTAATTGGATCTTATTTTTTTCTGTATTTGTGATATGAATACCGGTATTTTTGTGTGCTTGATTTGGTTCGGTATGCCGGTATTTTTGAAATCCGGGATCCCGGTATACGACCCCAATTACCAATCAACATGATTAAGACATTGGTTCCATTGGACACAATGCCAGACTTAATCAATTAATATCAACTGATGTGTAGATTATGAAAAGATTCAATTGTATGATAATTACAGTGTACTGGAGTGTCTGGAATACATTACTTTTGAATGAACAATGCCTATGTCCTTAAACGATTTCTATTGACATTTTATACATAAAGTGTAGTATCACAAATCAATTCATTGCCTACTTATACGCCGCCCAGGTCGAGGTTCAGTTCTCTGTGGAAAGTATTTAAACATCAGATCCTAAACAAACCTTTGAATTTAAAGGCAGTTTCTTTGTAACTTTAGGTACCTACAAAGAACTTGATTAAAAACATAAATGTATGTGCAATTATGGTTTTGATCTGATTTCAGATACTTTTGTTCGTTCGAGGTTGAGAATGTGTTACGCGCTCGCTCCGCTCGCAAGTTAGCGACCGTGGCGGTCATTTATGATGATAGATAATATAATTGATAACTCGGCTCAAGTCCTGCTTTTAAAGTATAATTGTTTACAAATTTGATTAACCCTAGCCCTGTGCAAAATATTATGTTTTTAGGTGGCCTAGAAGCAGAGAAAGCGATTTCTGATGATCTATCAGTCATTCAGTCACTCCCAAAATTTAAGATTTCAGACGTAAAGTTGGAGTTTTGAAATTTGGTATATGGTGTAGTAACGACTTAAACAGCATTTTATTTCCATGGGCTTATCCGATCTTGTGTTAGCTTGATTATGGTTGATCTCATAATGGCTAGAAATGGTTCGAGTAAATATAGTACTGGGCTGCTGGGCGCATTACAATAATCAAAATTAGAAACAGAAGAGTAATCCTAGTATCAGTTTCAGAAAATTATTGGCTCGTACTTCATTCTAAAGATTGAAAAAGCTTTCATGTAAATTACAACAGAGTTTTTTTATATGAACAGTGTTATTTTGTTGTATTTCGTGTTTACGATCGGATTATTTATAAGAGGTAGTTCAACAACCTGCATCCAATAGCGATGCCTGAATATGAAATAACAGCTTTTGTAAAGATTTAAAACACCCAATATTTAAAGCCTAAAGCAGAGTCAAGCAGGGCATTTTATGGTTCTAGAAGACTAAAGGTATACGTAAGTAATGTCACATGCTCCGATGATATAAATGCAAGACATATATTTCAAATACGCGACAATAGACGACGCTTGCCCAGATCCCAGAAACTGAAAGTACATAAAATATAATTCACGTAACATTTGGTAGCATTTTCTATGTCCACACATATTTTAAAACCTTCTCACACAACAATTTACGAGTTCTTTCACAACGCATATTGGCGTTGGTACCCAATGAAATTTTGTGAGAACTCAATACTTTAGTTATCAATACAATTCAATATGGGTATTAACGAGAATATGTAATCAGTATAAATATACAGATTCTTATATCCATAACAAATATGAATGGCGAACGTTATTGCAGAACATTTGTAGCGGTACATTTACTATAACCTTTTTGTGCCGTTATTCTTTATTTCCCTTAACTTTACATTAAGAATTTTCATTCCCAATCTTGCACTCTACTGAAAGTTTCTAAAGAAGTTCATTGTCTTAAAATGTTTTACGATAGGTATTCATAAAATGAAATTGTAATCAGAAGGTCATACAGTGACCGATGTTGTGAATATTTAAAGATTATTTTTAAATAATTATTTTTAGGGTTTCGTTCCTCAAAAGGAAAAACAGGAACCCTTATAGGATCACTTTGTTGTCCATCTGTCTGTCTATCAAGACCCTTTTCCTCAGGAACCCGTGGACGCATTAAGTTGAAATTAACACCAAATACATAAGCCTGCGGTCTCTTGAAGCTGTAAAAAATCAAGCTTCTAAGTCAAACGTACTCAAAAGATATGGCCACTCAAGCCTTAGATTTGACCAAATTTGAACATTTCGCAGGTAAATCAAAACCTATAGGGTACTCCCATTGACCTAGAATCATGAAATTTTATAAGAAGTAAAGTCTCACAGCACAAGTTGTTGTTATATCTGTCTGTGTGTCTGTCAAGACCCTTTTCTTCAGGAACCCGTGGAGGCATGAAGTTGAAATTAACATCAAATACTTCGTTTGCTTTATTTCAACTGAAATGTATCACGTGGTGAACGTGTAACAAAGTGTAAAATCTAAAATAAAATAAAAAAAAACAACAACCACGCTAAATTATGATCTAAATCAGCGGTGAATCAAGAGTTGACTTTACACGAATTCAGACCCTTTTTGTACCACTTTTCTTTATTGAAAATACATATAAAGACACCTCTTTGCACTAAGAATCGGTTTGAACCCAGTGTGATCGCAAAATTAATCACAATGGACGAAGTGGCAGTTGTCGATGAGACCACATAAACTATTGTGCCGTCCATGCACACAGAATATTTGTTTTAATATTTTTTTTTCATAAAAAAAATTCTGCAAGTAGCCAGAATGATTAGCGGATTTTGAAGGTATAGGAACTCCCGTTTAGTATTGCAAAGGTTATCTGTAGCGAGTCGTAATCTTAGGGCCCGGAAATATCTTCTGTTAATTAGGGATATTATTGGATCCGATGCGGCAGGCTGGCGTGGTCTTGCAGACGGGTGATGATAAGGACTGGTTTCGGATTAGTATATTTACCGTAATCCATAATAATGTTACATATTATGATTCACTTCCTGAAGGCTAACGCGATTACCATCGGAAATCTATTTGAATCGAAGTTGATGTCGTCCCTCAATAGTTTTAGTACCAAGTAGTTGTTGTGATAATTATCCGAGGATGTTGATCAGTGCCTGTAGTTATAATTTGCTTTTATTTGTAAGGATTGTGCGTTGTGTCATGTGGTTTAGAAATAAATAATGATGTTGTGGACAAAATTTATAACAACCTTTTGAAGAACGATATACTGTAGTTTTTTTGGCAAAAAGATGGAAGTCGTTTCTTAGTCTGAAGAGTGTTCTATACTCTGTTCACTATTTGCAACACTTGCTAACCTGAATCAGCTTGGGTGACCCTACCGAAACAAATGAAAGCGATACTATTAAATATTTTTTTTTGTTAAATTTATTGTTTTTATTACACTTCATATGGTTATTTTACCGTTCGGGTGGTTACGATTCCAGCAGAATTCAGTTGTGCCTATTTCTCTGGTTTCGTTACTATGAAAGTGAAAACATAGGCTGCCCACCTGCGTTTAGCCCGACTGTTACTTAGCATTTAAAGCATTTGGAGTGTTAATAGCTTGACGATAATGTCATAAACTTGGACAATTTCAGTCAGTGAAAGCTTATTGCGATTAGCAAGCACATGACATTCATGTCATATTGGTCGTAACTACATTCAGTTTCTCTTAACCATTATGTAGAAAAAAGGTGCGACTACGTATAACGAGTCTATATGCATCGCTATCATCATTAAAGCAACTATATAACAAATAATTACCAGTACTATATGAGTATGGATGGCACGCTCAAACAAGATCAATAAATTATCACCCTTATCGGAATGCATTACAGAGCAAATTAGCTTTGACGCTAAACACGCTTTACTTAAAACTTAGACGTTGTTCTAACCACTTCAAGATAGGACTATTAATAATGTGAAATAAAAAAAGCGATTTGCGTGTTTAGTGTTTCCCGATTTGTAACTTACGAAGTAAGTTGACGTGTTTTTGGATCTGTATACTTAAAAAAACACAATAAATAGATGTTCACGCTTAGAATTGATTATTAATATTTTTAATTAAGTAGATAGTATTGGCGTCCCCTTTAACAAACCCTTTGAGACTTTACCGGGAAAAGGATTTCAGCTTTCGGACAATTTTAATATAATATTGAAAAATAATTTTGCTTTGCTGCTGTTAGTTAGTACAACCTTCATGAAGAATACAAAAATATAGATTATTCTACTTGCCACAGTGGCCTTATTCTGTCAATATATAAGTTTAATAAAATACCTCAATATTTAGAGCTATTAGTGATTTCTCCAACTTATCTTAAAAGGTTGGTCAAACAAGATAAATATAGCAATTTAATATAAAATATGGCATGGTTCGTGTTAAGTGGTCGTCAATTATGGGTTATTTGATTGGAGTTATTTATTTTATTGGTTTCGTTCTTGCTAGTTGTGCCATTTATGTATAGAATTGGTCTTCAATAAAAAAATCGTTGAATAATCGAACTACCGTACACAGGTGCAGTTTTGGTGTGAAAGCGTCAGTGATATTATCGCTGGATAATGCGATTATGATTTATGGAACTCATACAATACACAGGTTTTATTCTATAGTGTTGAAGGGTTATGATGTATGATGATGCACATGTGTAGATGGAAAGACATCACTTGATAATAAACACGGTTGACACTGGCACTAAACATTTTCAACACGACCAGTGTCCACGGTTACCCTGTCTCTTTATTACTTGCTTTAATTACTCAATTATTAACTTCTTTTAACAATTAATATTGTGTCAAAGGTGTGTGAAGACTGTCTATTCGTAGCAGGCCAGGGAAGTGGACTATGGGAAATACTTCCCATACTACAAGGAGTGTCATGCCTACCAATAGGTGAGTTTATAGAAACGATACGAATATATGATATCAATAGCGAGACGGACAAAGGATTGCTTGTGTGGTCTTGTGAACCACACGTGGTCCTCCGACAGTAAAAAAAATCAACCAAGACTTCTATAAGCATTATTTCATACCAACATAAGAGAAACAAAGATAATAAATAAACATTTTCAATCACGATTCAACGATTCAGCAGCGTGATTCCATAAGGTCCTCGCTTTTATTTCTAAGCGTATTTCTAACTTTGCTGTTTACATAAAACTATACAGCGATGTTTTCATATCAACTGTCACGAAGCAGAGGTCTGTCTGAGGAAACAATGTACAATGCGAATGTTCAGATGCCGTGAGCTGTTATGGTACGTAAAATGAACCATAAAATGGAAACTTCGTTAACTGTATCTGCCTAGCTACTTTTAAATCATGTAGCTCAGATGAAAGCTTTCTCTTAACACATTTTTCATTCGTTTTGTTGCTAGCACCGCAAAATTTGAATATAGTACTTGTTTACAAAAAACTTGCTTTCAAGATACTTACCTAAACAAGTGGCGAATCTAGCCCCCATGTAGTGTTAGAATTGCTCTATTGCACTTTTTTAGGGTTCCCTATAAGTTTCCCCTCTACGGGTTCCTACAGAAAACCTACTATAAAAAGTGAATTTGACTTGCGAAATTCTGTAAACAAATTAAATCGTCTCTATCTTTATTAGCGCGTCCTTAAATACATAAAGGCGCTTTTATATAGTAGTATATATAATCCTGGGACATATATATACATCGCTATTTAGGCCTAAACTTTTTTTTTTGTAGAACCAGATCCATACAAACTGACATATTCATGCCTATAAATGTTTGCACTAACCGAGAAACGAAACCGCGACCCCCAGCCGTGGCAGTCGAATATACTACCGCCACGCGCACACGCCACAGAAGTCATCAAGGCTTTACTTTGCATAGCTACTTTATTACATGATCGCGGAGCGAGTGAAACGGTAGGTACTTAGAGTGCTTTGAAATTGTCGTAAGGATGGCTGCATAAATTCGTATGATTAGAAGTACAATAAATCAACTTTTACAAGCTAAAGTGTGACATTGGTTACGAATATACAAATGTGTCAGTTGCAAATTCAGACGGAGCTGTGCCAAGACCGTTTTAATGTTGTACTTCTGCTGGTACTCCACAACAAACAAGAGTTTAATATGTTATATCAATGCGACAATGATCCCCACGGGTTAATAGCAATGGTTATATGTACATGCAATTTGAAGGCGCGCGGATCTAAATAGAGACTAAGCGTTTATAACTCTAATTTACATTTACATGGCTTCATCTAGCCGATCAAATGCAAATGTTCATTCATAAGCTCTTATCTGGGTTCCACTCAAGTTCCGTCTGCCAGCTTTATTTGTTTGTTATTTACGTTACCTATAGTAACTTTTAGAAGAGTTACCTTTAAAATTTCATTTGGCGAATAGGCCGTTATTATAGAGGATTTGGTTACTACAACTAAGTCCTATGAAGCTTATTGAGCAAATGAATTTATAAAGCATTTATTGTGAAGCAAAAATGTTTACATTGAGGACTTTTTATCTATTAAATACTACAAGCAACAACTAAGACAACAAAGCTGAAACGGTTACAAACAACCCAAACAGAAGTATTAGGCCTCTTACCCTACTTAGACAAGATGTTTTTAAGCAAATTGCGTTAAATCTACGAATATTTGCACGTAGCGGAATAGCACGCACAGTTATCTCTAGGTTAGATCAGATAAATGATGTAGACACGTCACTTAGTGGTTTGTCACATGTAGACAAATATAGCTGCTCATTATTAATGAGGAATTGGTGTTACTGGGGTAACGTAAGATTTTTCTTGCCATTTTTTTAGGGTTAGTTAGGTTAATGAGGGCCAGTAGATTTAATTGAAGTGAAATTGTTTACTGGAGGTCTAGATAAAGGTACGTAACAGATTTATACTAATTTTAATAAGGTTTAAACAGAAGAAGAGGCGATCAATTCAACGTATTTTTTATCCATGTTTTATAGTTTAATCCGAAAACGTTCTTTCAGATAAAAACATAGTTTGCACATGTTTATTCATCGTGATCAAATATATTTCTGTTTATTTGTTGTCCTGATGTTAAATATGTTTACACTAATCAAATGAAAAAGGAAAAAATATATATATTGACAGTTTTTGGTTTTGACGATATGGAAAGATCGCTTGAAGACAGCTACAATCACTACATAAAAGTAAAATTAAATTGGAGCTCTTAAAGCTCAAATATTCAATAAGTTTTCTCAACCCGGCTTCCTGGAAGTATACGTTTTTTTTCTGGAGGTCGTTTTATTGTCCTCAAGCTTTGCATTTTTATCAATCTGGCATTCGCTATTACTTCAGCCTAATACTCCTAACAGCCCTATCAAAGCAGCAGTGGCAAAATAGAAAAAAAAATGAAAACTTAAGACTATTTGTTGCTAATTAGTTACCATAATGACGAGTTTGTTGCTGGAGCTATATGCTCGGTTTTAAGTTTCTTGTAGCAATAAATTTCAATTTTAAGCCCGATTAAACATAGATCAATTTTGTTAACTTTCATGTTGCCTTGCTAAAAAGGAAGCAGATGTCGTGATTTTGAGCGATCGGCTCGTGCAACAAAACTAATTAACGACCAATTAGTTACAAATTTGTATGTTTTTTTTATTTTGCTTATTTGCCACTGCCATCTTGATAGGGCTCTTCTAACGACTTTTAAACACATTTTACGCTGGGAGACTAACTTTTTTGTCCATTTTATAAGTTGTAATTGTCGCGAGAACGAAACCACAATTATCGGTTCCATGCTACATTAACCTGCATGTGAACTAATTATTTCTAATCGAGCTATAATCTCAAACGCAATGTGTCATTGGTATACAGTAGCGTAATTGAAACAGGTTTAGTGATCACATGACCGATTAAGGTAAAAGGTGTTGTTGGTATGTATGTATTTATTTCGCTGTTCTATTTTACATTTTTAATATTTCGAAGCGAACATCCGAACAAAAATAATTGTTTCGCTCAGTGGTTCAGAAACCTAGTGTTTTTTCGGTAACATGAACTAAACCGTTTTCATGATAGATTACCGAATACAGTTCTTGTTCTATATTGGCTTCATGGTTTAACGTACCTATGAATACTATTATTGGGATGTAGATATGTAGATACTCTATCTAGGCAGTAGGTGTACCTTTTTCTTTCCAAATTGTTCTCAAGTACTTTAAGCTCGTGTATGCATCTGTCCCAGGGAAATTTCTAGGTAAAATTTTAATCGGGTTTGAAAGCTTTCTTTCGTCCTCGAATATACAATTATTCTGTATCAAAGAATTCACTTATTTGATAAGGATATAAACATATATCCTAATCATTTCATAAATAAATAATTACTAGGTATTTTTTTTTTTGTGAATGTATTGAAATAAGTCATTCGTTATAACAACATGTGGTTATGCAGAATACAATAAAATCTTAATGCCATTTCCATTGTAACCTCACATTAATTATTGCATCCTTAAAAATTCACAAGTCACCTTTTAAGAGGCCGTATACGAAATTTTGCCAATTTCGCTGATTTACGTGGTTTTACAGACGTGATTTTACAGTTAAAATACTATATTTCTATAAGTTTTTATGAACAACATAAAAGATCACTTTAATTTAGATCTAATGAGTGAACCACTTTTTTACTTTTATTAAAAATAATAATGCGAGATTTAGGTTGTTTTAAAACATTTTTTATTACCATATTTTTTAAATTTTTTGCAATTTTTTTTCAGAAAATGGGTTAAGTTTGAACTGAAGTTTATTTCTGTTGTTGTAATTTTATGAATGAAAGTTCCACGCAGCCGAAATCAAAAGCAAAACTTTGTCCATTTTCTGTAAAATTTGACTAAGTTAAACATTTTTTTACTCAATTTTTTTATATTAAAATGGTAAAAAGTGTTTCATACATTATATAGACGACTTTTACAGCAATACATTGTAATTTTTTCATACCGTTGGTACTTCAAAACAGTTCGTAAATATGTGATATTCTAAACCTCTTACGGCAAAATTTACAAAACAGTCACCGGTTTGAGGTCGATTAATCAAAATTGAATAATAAAAGTAAAAAAGTGGCTCATACATTAGATCTAAATTGAAATGATCTTTTATGTTGTTTATAAAAACTTATAGAAATATAGTATTTTAACTGTAAAATCACGTCTGTAAAACCACGTAAATCAGCGAAATTTGCAAAATTTCGTATACGGCCTCTTAAGGCAATTTTATCTTTTCTTTCCAATTTTATCAAGTTTAGTGTAGATCATATTTTCATTTTCATGTCCTCTGCTATATTATGTGAATATATCGATCGGATGAAGTATTCAAGCTTGCCATCGTCTCCACAAGGACCTACAAGAGCTTTAAGTTTTTGTATTTTAATATCATCTTTACAGCGAATAGGATCGTCTATTAATAATTTGGTGGTTAAAGAAATTTTCTGATTAATTCTGTCTTAATTTTTTTTGATGGGTTGACGTTGAGAGAGTGGGGATGCAATCGTTCCCGTTTGAGATTCCTTTCTAATGTTCTAAAGTTATTTCTTAAAACAAAGTAAATTTAAGGAGTGTTCGCTTCGAGATAAATTACTGAAATTGTTGGCAACCGGTATTAATCCCTGTCAGTCTGTCAGGCAGTCTCTTTGTATTTAAACAATCTATCTGTACTACTACTAATCGTGTTTACATAGTCTCACGCCTGTATCCCCAAAGGGATAGGCCGAGGTGTGTTAAACATGCCAGTTTGCCAACGTACATTTGGCCAATTATAATGTGGTCCCACTAAATGTGGGAGAGCCATGTATGCCATGCCAGAGCGAGTATGGGCCGGCTCGACCGGAGTGATACCACGGCCTCACAGAAAACCGACAGTTAAGCAATGATTGCTTTTCACCGAGTGAGTGAGGTTACTGGAGGCCCTAACCCTTTCCCCCCCCTCTTCCACCGCAAGCCTATTGCCGCCAACGGTCACTTTGGGAATTAAAAATGGATACCCTGGAAGTATATGGAAAGAGAAAGGTAGGCAAGAAAGGCAGGCAATGGAATCAATTTCTTATTAAGCCCTACCTGCTTAATACAAACTTAATTTTTAATCAATTATACCTATTACCATGTAATTTATAAAAACCTAAGTGCCTTTTTTTTTGTTTCAGTGCCTTAAAATTAATATATTATTTATTTTTTAATGATTACTTATGTGCCATACTTTTCATATGGCGTTGATGCCTAGATATTGGTGAAAATTTATTGCATGACCATGAGTTAATTGTTAAGGGTGAAGTTACTATACACCAAAAGGAAAGTTTTTGATAAATGTGGATGAGTGCACTTAAAATTCTTATATGTAAACATACAGCGACGACTCATCACTAACTATTTGGGTCAAAATCTTGCTCTACTAAGAAAACAACTCACCGTGACTGATGTCAATGTCATCACTTGCACATTAAGTATTTTTTTAAATTTGGAATAAACATACTATTAGGTACGTAACTTATCTAGAAAAGTAAACATTGTATTTAAACGAGTCATCTTTACAACATCCGATATTGGATGTAGATACATATCAACATTTACATTTTTCTTTCTTTTCTTTTTTTATTTATATATTTGCTGTTTTAGTTTCTTAACGTGACCGTGAAGTAAATGAATAGTGACTGGTAGATTATTATGTCTTATTGATGACACTTAAAGCTTTTGAACGCAAGGAAAGGTTAAACTATGAACGGGATCCGCTCAGGAATCTTCGCATTCTAAAAGCCGGTTTCGTATACACAGTATAAGCTGATTTATATAGAAGTGGTCCCTTGTAAGCATGTACACTTAGCCTGGTCGAAGGATCCTCCCTGTTTCTAAATTTGTTACGGGTAGGTACTCACGACGACAAGTTAAACTAGTTGTTTTGCGAAGAGTAGACTATGCGAGCACTTAAGTAATAATAAATAATTCTTAAAATTTCGTTTAAATAGACCTGACTCCCCACATTTAGAAATGGGACAAGCCCCTATTTTAGATACCGCTCACGATTAAAAAACTTAACTGAAAAGGAGTACACACTAACCCAAAAAAGAAAGTTAAATCAGCCAGGACTGTATTGGAGATGCTTCGCTCGATTGGTCGGTTACATAAAAATCAGCACATCAAATAATAGGAATTTGTAATTTAGGTATCTTGTTTAGAATAACTACCTACTGCAACTTATTTTGGCCTTGCAGTTAACATTATTTTGGTTCTCCTTTAAAATGTTTTTATTAATTCCACTTATCCATTATCAAAGCTCTCAATTGTACCTTAACGACAACATTTGCATCAATTTCATCTTAGATTTTTTTAGGTTATAGTTTTTGTATTTTATTGTTACGTATCGATACAATAATATATAATTCTACTTTATTTTTGCAAAAATTACAAAAAGTATCTCTGCTTGAGGTATCCTTAAATACAGCAGTTTTAAAATATCAATTTGTTTTGGGGCCCTCTTTTAATAATACACTAAAGCTACGTCCTTTATATCAGCGGTTCATCTAAAAATATTTCGTTTATTCGTTAAATCTATAAATGCTTAGGTAAGTTTTATTTCCGCTGGCTATATGCAAGTAACGATGTCTAAATAGGTGCAAACACGTTATGCAAACACACGAGCACTAGCTTACACTATCTTGAAAGTCTGAAGTAGAATAACTCAGAGCGTATTGAAATTATGATGTTGTTTGCTTTGTCCCTTTGAGAGGTATGAAGTGCTGTGAATATTATAGATGCACGTTATATTATTGTGTAAATAATGTTGTTTGTTTAGAGGCAATCATGAATTGTGTTCAAGACGTGGATAAAGTATTTTGATATTAACGTTGCACAATTACAAGTATAATCATAGTAAATTATCAGAAAGTGATATTGGACATATGTACGATTTTTTATTATAACGGCTTTAGGCTTTACGATGTTTGTAATGATACCGCCTTTAGTAATCCTTACGATAAATAAGTTTATCTTAACAACTAACAATCTCGAACGCGATTAAAGTTTAGTATAGTAAGTATATTTAGACAGATTTTATGTAAAAAAAATTAAACTTAGAGATATGAATCTTACCTTTTATTTGTAAGTTTGTTATTAGATAAGTTACGGGGGTAAATAACGATTATTATTTACTGGCTAACACTATTCACTGTTTGATAACAAATGAACAATAACCGTCACCACATTCCTCTTCCTTAAACACTTTGCATTAACACATTCCTACTAACTCGTCTACGAAGAAAAAAGAGAAGGCAAAGTATTTATTCATTCCTATAGGAAACTGACGGAGATCATGATAGCTCTATGCGGTGCGACGCAATTTGCAATTCATAGATTCTATAGTGGTATTATATTCTAACTCATTATTTATAGCCCGAATGTGGCAGGCCGCAAATTATGTTTTTGCGGTCTATATATGCACTTGCGGCTCAGCGCATTTTAGCCAGCTTCACCTGTACATTTGTAATAAACCTCATAGTTCGTGCGGTTGAACACGATGTCCTCACGAATGACTTACCTCCCGGCTAGAAGACTAGTTAATAAAGCAGCGTGTCTACAGTTTACAGACGTAAGTGCTATCTATAATTATATTTGTGTTGAACTAGTCATATAACCAGTAGTGAAATCAATCGTAATTGGCAATAACGTAGCTACTGGTCTCATCGAAGTCTTCCTGGCAGAAAACATGACGGCTTGCGTTTGAAGAGGAAACTTGGGACGATAATTATCACAATCTTGTTAAAATTGCTGATCTGCGATAACTATTTTGGTTGGGATTTGAATTGCGGCGGTAGTTATAAATCGCGCAGTGGTATAAGTAGCCACGTCACTTATTGAGACCGCGTCGCTTGTGTTGGCTTCGATCCGCGGACAATTGTTTATGTGATTCACATATAACTAGCTAAAAGAAGAAAGAAAATAAACTTATAAAAGTTACTTAAGCAAACCTGAGTCATTTACTCAAAACACACACACACTAACACACACTGCTTAAAACTTATAGAAAATGAATAAGTGGATTAAATAAAGAAGGGGAAGCTTAGAAAATATCTCTTACTTCTCTTCATAAAGTTATATTACTTCTCTCTTTGAAAAAAATGTAATAAACTGCCTATAACCAAAAGATATATATATATACTGACTGGCCTATTAGTCTAGTGGTTAGTGATCCTGACTGCTGTGCCAGAAGTCGTAGGTTCGATTCCCACCCAGGACAAAATTAATAATTGTGTGATAATGATTATTTGTTTTGTCTGGGTGTCATTTGTCTATAAAAAGTATAAATGTATAAGTATGTTTACCAGTAGTCTGGTTACCATGGTACAGGCTCTGCCTACTTTGGGATCAGACGGCCGTGTTAAAAAAAGAACAAAAAAGAAACTAATTGGTAACGATACCAAAGAAGGGGTAGTATCAGTAGATACTATTTACGTATCATTTAACCAGTCCTATCATTTAATATTAACAAAAGCAAGCTAAATCTAATTCGAGCGTATCCTCTTAGGTTTTTTTTTATTTTTAGATCGTATGTTATAATAGGCACAAAAACGAATCGAGATTGCATAATTTTACAACCTCAAACTTTAGCAAATGTCCCACAGTATGGGTAAGTAGTGTTACATTAGGAAAAGTGCACTGATCCGTCCCGCTTGTTCGCTGCACGTCTCCCGTCACAGCATCTACATCTCGGTAGGCCTACCGTTGCGTACAACGGAATTTTTGTTCAATAAAGCACTGTGTCATCTAGCGGTATGCACTTTTTTATTTAGCCCTGTCCAATCAACTTTGATTTGAGCATTCGACAAGCTCCTCTTACCCAGACTAAACGATTTCGAGTTTAACCACCTGTTATCATTCTAAATAGCCGATGAAATTACTGTTTTTAATACTTTTAATATAGAGTTTTATAAGTAGTCCAAACAAGAGCGGACATAGGGCAAGACAATTTTTTGTTTGAACGGAAGTCATACAGCCATAGTCACCTTAGAGGAGATCCCGAGTTTACGGTCACTAGGGCTCCCCAAAGGCCGGAAAAAGCGTTGACACGAATTGACGTCATTGGTGTTGTTTCTCATATTACGCTACTACAAGCAGCGATAGAATCATCACTAACTCGTCAGACTTGCCAGTGCTCGAACGAGAGCTTATTCCTAATACAAGTATTAATGTATATTAGTTGGAGAGGCTAATAGGATTAAAAACTTACCATCGACTGGGGAGTATAGTTTTGGCAAACATACTCCCCACCCGGTGGTAAATTTTAGGTATATAAAAAAACACAGGTGATGCCTTAATATTGGTACAAAAACAATTTAGTTACAGGTTTAAAGTCCTCCTATTTTATTGTTAACCTATTTAAAATTGTAACGGTTAACGAACGTGTTTAGTCTGTTTACGTAAAGAACATGATACATTTTTTTTCCTTTAACAAATTGTCTATAAAACCGTTGATCAATATATCCGAAAAGGAAGATGATAGGAATCGCGTTATATAAACTCTACGCCACTGATAGTGACCGGTTTATATAAAACCGTTGAGTAACAGGTTCACTTTTCGTTTCAAGCGTACATCAAGTAATAAGTAGCAAGATCGACAAGTAAAAAGCGGATAGTGGATAAATTGCACTTAAACGTAAACATCTTACTAGCGTTAGTTACTGTAACTTGTAATCTGGTATGGCGATATCACTTCTGACGGAATGGCTTGGAACTGTTATACGAACTGGCTGCATTATTATTTGCACATACGATACTGCAGCCGGCATGCATTTTGATTCACCGACCTACGGTTATTTGTTAAGGAGAAAGATTTAATGAACACCAGTGTGAATGATCGAGTACAAGAGAAAATGTTATTACACAGTATTTGGAGCATGCGGACGTGGAAAGGCATCATTCGATAGTCTTAGCAACCGACGTGAGTGCGAAATCGGAATAGATTAACAATTATACAATAACTCGACGTGTATTGTGGGGTATATTGTTATAAGAATCAGTGTAATTGATCGGCTACTTGCAGATATCGGTGGCGATCTCGGAAACGTGACCAGCGCTCTTATTTGGATTGCGGTTGAAATGACTGTGAGTCGACGAAAGTTTCAACCTACATTTATCTGAGCACGTATATACGTGTCAGTGGACAGTTTCCCTGCTCTGACGCGGGTCAAACTTTATTCGTGCTAGTGTGTTGCATTGCGGAATGAATGCAAAGCTAGTTCGCGAATCGTCTTTAACCGTTTAGTATGCTTTGCACGTTCGTAAGCGAAATTCTAGTACCATGGGCTCGTGCCGCCAAGTAACTTGGAATAATAATGAATGTTTACTTAAAACTAGGTCAAGTTTACGAGCCATACGTAGAGAAAGAAAATGAACGCACTCTTTATCGCATCTCTAGTGAGGCATGTGTTACTTAATAACATTTCACTTCTTAAAAGCAAGTAACATAAGAAACTGATTTCTTCTACCGAAACCAGATGGTAGGGATATTATCACGGCACGTTTATCTCAGATAACTTAGAACAAAGGATACTTTAGGCATTTCTCTGTACGTGGCCTGAGTAGAGAAATTGGCTCCCTTTCGATTAATCTAATCTCAGGTAGTCTATTATCTGATTGTAAAACATGTTTCTCAAATCCGCATTTTCCGCGCACACGCCATTTGTTTCGTTTAGGGTTGCTACATATTTGGTTCAAGTACTGTTGTTTGAAATTCTTGTAAACGAATTATAAGATAACTAACTGTCTAAAAAGTAGCAATTTAAGCAACTAACACATACGCGTGCAATTTTGTATGGAGTCGGTATATTTTAATAACGTTAGCTTATTGAAAAGCATTGGTGCCAGATAATAATAAAATTTATTGGCTGTTGTTTGTGTAGTTGTTTATGCTGGTTGAAAACATTTTTTCTTTTCTTCGTGCTGCTGCTGTGCATTTATTAAAATAAAATAATATTAATGGTATGGCATTATATATCATCCGCCAAAAAGTTGTTTTACAGTTTAACAGTTACATTCAGACTTTAGTTCAACTTTTGGGTACCTACAATGGATTAAAGTTAATAAATGAGTTCTTTCTAATTAATTTGAGGGGTTTAACGAGCTTCATAATGTACTATGGAGTGGGTGGGACAAGATAAACTGTGCCAATGCATAATAATATGTCTTAAGTGTCTTGTGCCCAGTGCGTATAACCGTTCTGCTGCATTTTGTACCTGTTATAAGTCGTAAAAGGAATAATATTTTTAGGTTATTATTTGCGTTTTTGGTACATGCGGTCACATTGTAGTATAGCTGTAGAGCTGCTGCACAGAGTGACACAAAGAAGCGAAGAAATTAATTTAGTGACAAAGTTAATAAAAATCCGAAAAAGATGCGGAGAGAGGACGACTTCTAGAAACGAAATCAATCCAAAGATGGTTTGTCAACGATGAAAAATTGAAGATTAGAATTTAACTATGTGTTAGCTGAAGAATAAATGTTGATACGATTTGAGAATTCAAAGAAAAAAAATACACGTATACGTATCTGCGAACGTCTAAAGTTTAATGGTTCGAGAGGAGAGTAGACCGTATTTTAGAAGGCAAGGATTATGTTCAAAATTTTGTATAAATTGATGAACGAGTGTGGGGTCGAGAAAGCCGAAGTAGCCATGTATAGGTTTTAACTGTGATATGCCCCAGACTTCGAGTAAAACCTTCGTGGGAAGAATAGAAATTTCAAGGAAAATATTTTCAGAGCAGCCAGAATTAGGCGTTAGCAATGCACTGATATAAAACAGTCATGTACACGTTTACTATTTACATGATTACAAAATAGAGTTAAAATAAATAATATCAAATATAAAACATGATCAATACTGGTATCACAATTTTACGTTGCTTTGAGAAAACAAATTTAACCGGTATCTTAGTTTTTAAAGAAGACGGGATTGTTGGATTTTACGGCAAAAAATAAACAACAGAGGTTTGGCGCGTCAAGTTGTTCAATCTGGTTTTTTCAAAGTCCTAAATAGCAAAAAAATTATAAAACGATTTAATAAATAATATAATAGAGCAAAATGTTCAACTAAAAGAATCCGTTAGCAATGTTATTTTATTATATTTAGATCTGACAACCCTAGCGTGGTGATTAAATATGCGTGTAGAAAATCGTTTTAGCAGAATAATTTGTAACGATTTACATACACCGATGGGATGCATCCAATTGCTTCCTGTCTCAACCGTTTATGTTACAAGAAGTGCAATGTTTTAAAACAAATATATGCTAGGCAGAACCCGTATCGTAACTTAGGTTTCCGATACTGTGATCTATTAAATATAATGGAAATAGAACCAAGCTGTAAACATGAAATAGGCGTCACAAAAGGAAAATGATATTCTTTTCATAACTTGGCTTCGCACAATGATATTCTTTTTTACACTTACTTTACACCGGTTTTCTATGTCGTAACTTTGTTTTATTATAAGCAATACGAATAATAATTACATTTTGTGAATCTTTACGATAAGAATATCGATTATTTAAGATAAGATTAACTTCAAACACAAATATGATTTTAAAAATTGCTGTCAACGTTGGTAGTTTATTAGTACACAGTAACTTGTAGTTGTTATCTGTTCAAAACAGTTTCGTGGAATATGATTCTACGTTCCTATTTAGAACTGAAGATTTCAAAGCCCATTGAATTCGAATTTTTAAACAAATGAGTTACCGATATAACAGGTTGCCTATTATGCCTTATTATATCTATTCATATTCTGAACAATGTCTATTAACAATGAACTTATACGGATGTTGTCTGCTTTCATGTCTTGAAACTAATGGATCCCTTATAAGGTACTAAGGCAAAATAAGGTCAAACGCCCACCCGTCGTATGAACCAACGGTAACGATCGTGAGATTCAAATGCAGTACTTGACATAAAATAAATATAATGGATCAAAAATTTGACGTTGAGTAAATGTTTGCAAGATTCAATTCGTCTCTTACAGCGTGGGTCTGTCGTTTAGTTAATATATCAAAGCAATAATCGAAATCAAAGCAATATTTGATATTTTACGTTGCATCAAATGCTTGCGTTTTCCATTCGTAGTTCCTATGCATAGAATGTAATTATTTTCAAACTTGTGTACATAGTTCTAAAAAGGTATACAGAAAAAAGTTTATACTTTCGCCCCTAAATCGGCCTTAAAATTCACCAATTGTACATACTAAATTGTATTTGTATTGTAATTCCTATTGAAGACATGTAATGCCTGCATTACATGTCTTCAATAGGAATTACATTGAATCTTTTATCTTTAAGAGATTAGATGTCGCAGTAAACCAATGAAAATTCGAGGGGATTGATTGGATTTAGTCTGGAGGTGGGTTTAGTGTCAAAGTGCGGAACATTATTTAATAGATTTATGTGTGTCTTGTCAATAGGAACAGTTTGTTGATGTCGTATTTTGGTAATTTAATAACGAACTAGTGGTTTTATTTGAGATTCACCATAGATACAGTTCTAATTGAATAATATATTGACAGATTATAACAATATAAGTATAGTGTAATAGCAGAGCGTGGTCATTAGAAGCATTAGAATTAATGCATTTTCCTTGTTAATGGACAAACATTTATAATAACAACAGTAACAATGTTAACAGCATCTTGATAAGAAAATACGAATTACACGTCAAACAAAAATAAGATATAGTTACACGTTGATATACTTTTACCGAAATAAATAATAATGGTTTTTGTAAATCGCATAAAAACAAGCAACGGAGAGTGCACTAGTTCTCCTAACTTCAGATTATAAAAAACAGATTATAGAGAAAATTGCATGACTTAGTTTATCTACAGCACCATCGAGAAAATGCTCTATTAATGCTGATGTAATATGATGGACGACTTGCTTCGAGGAATTTATAGCCGACGCAAATTAAACAAAATGACAATATTCGCAACGGACAATTTAAGGCTTATTAAATTTACTTATTATTTTTAAAGAGGGTGTAATTGACACTCGGTAATCATAATGAGGTGAATTTGTCAATGATGACTGGTTAACTGTTTGTGATCGTTTGTGATGTACTCACGTTAAAGTTGCTTTAGTTAGTTACTTGCTTTCAGCCTGTGTTAATATAGGACACGATCTATTAGTGTGATAAAGGATCAAGGTGATTGTAAAAAAATGTTTTTATATCTTGGAAAATACCAACAGTGATGAATCAAATATTTTTGGATAATGTTTCCCGTAATTGATATTTTAATATAAAAATAGAATTTTAGACACTAGCAATTTGGAAAAAAGTTTTTTTTATTTGAGTGTGATTTTTGGCTGAATATTAACAAAACCTTTGCTATTCGTGCCCAACAAAAAACAAGTTGACAAGGTTGACAGTTGTCACTGACGGTACGTTTTTATTGCCAAGATTGCTATCACAAGTATATGAGGAATTATCAGATATCTATAAATATAAAGATAAATTAAATTATTCCAGAAGAAAAAAGTCACCTACTATTGCTTTAAGGACGTGAAGAAAGTGCATAAGTGTTATGTAACTGCATGCGGATGTTGTACACATGCAATGTTTTGAAACTGTTAGACTTTGAAACGCATCATTGTAATCTTCATAAGACCCATTAAAAAATGTCACCGTGAGCATGTGCGCGGGCGCATATCTGACATCTGGGCTCCTAGGATTTGTCTGGCTTTTTAGAAGTAGCATTTAAAATAGTTCTCTAAACATCAGATTTTAAAATCAAGACTATTTTTTTTAGAACTTGAATGCATCAGCCGTAAATAACGGTCAGTTTGACAGAAAATAAGTAAGGTCTGGCGGGGCAAGGATCTTGGTCTAATAGATTAAGATTTTAAAAGTGTATTTTTTTAATTATTTCCCTTTTTATAGGTTTTCATTTTTACGGCTTGTACGTAGCTTTCGTCGGCGTCAGCGAATGTTGCGAACGAAACATTTTCCTTTAAGTTCTACTTTTGTATGTATTCCGTTACAACAAAAATTAACAAGACAGTTTGTCTGAAATGTAAGTGCTGTCGTTGTAAGTGGTATACAATTCTACAAACATCATAGCAGAAGATGAATGACATTAAATATTTGAAAATAATATTAAAACAAACTTCAAGTTTCGATTTTGATTTAATACCGTACATGGGTTAAGTTAAACTGCCTTACCTTTAAGTGGAATTTAGAAACATTTCTATTATTTTCTTTAAAAAATGTACCGTCGTATAGTAAAAAAAAAAAAATAGACAGTCATGGGACTACCGACAGAAGTGAAAACTTAAACGGAACGACCTATATATGTATTATTATGCATTGATGGATATATATATATGTATTATTAGCGTGACGATCACGAGTTCAGTTCTCTCTCTCTCTGTCTCTCTCTCTCTCTCTCTCTACGCTCTCTCTCACGCTGTATATGTAAATATAACAAACTCGGCTCCGTCGTATGAATTTTCGATCGGGACGGACATCAGTGTCTGACATCAGGGTCACGTGTCCTGACGGTATTTTTTACCCATCTAAAAGTGCACAACGCCGCTAAAGAAGTTTTCACTTCAAAAATAGATTTTGTATATTTTTGCCAATCGGTAAATGTTTTGTTTCGCGGTTTCTTCAGCTGTCGATGGAATATCCCGATATTTTATGTTTGAGGGAAACACTAACTAAGTAAACGTTTTACATTATAAATGTATAGGTTATCCTTATAACTTGATTTGCCCAAACATGGGAAAAATTGCCGAGCGTGCTATCCCTAGTAATAGTAATTAACCCCGAGTTCAAACTCGGGCTAGCGGGAACCAGAGTGTTATTAAAGCCTTACAAGGGGGAGAAAGTTCAACGGGTGAACACTTCGCTCTTTGTTCCAGGTGAGAGACGATATTTTTTATTGCAATTAGTACCATCATGACGTAACAATTTGTCGATACATTTCGACAAAGTAAAATGCACACAAAAGAATACGTAATAGGTGAAAGCACATCTGAAGGCCTCATCATCCGGTCTGATAACCTTAGACGCTATTGTACAGGCCAACCTCTAACCGAACAACAATAAGGGAGAGTCGAGCTCATTGAAACGGGCTTTTCATTTTCCTAAATGAGTTGCTGGTTGTAAAGTTACAGATGGATTACGTCGCCAGTAGCATTGTGTAAGTCATAGATGTAGCCAGGCACAATGGTGGCTTTCACGTGGCCTTTGTGTACGCTTTAGAGCTGTCAATAAAGATATTCTCCAAGCGCAGTAATGACTGACGAGACGATAATTATCGTTGACGACGACGAGCATTATGATTTCGAGAATGCAATGTATTTACTTGTAATACTGACCGAATAAATTTCTTTGTTGCAGGTACTTACGATTTGCCCTACTGATAAAGTGGACATTATATCGAAGTGGGTACATTTAGCTTGTAAGCATTAGCGAGTACGTGACGTTTGACACTATTTCTTGCAATTCATGTCAATCACTTACCGCAAACCTTTAGTCGGGACGCACCTATTTAATGCTTAGTAGAACCTACAGAAATAAATACAGTGTGCAGTTATAAGTGGTTCATTTTTAGAAAGACGTATCATAATAAAATACATATTTATTGCAAAACCTTCTACGGGTTTGGACAGATAAGCTTTTACGACATTCAAATTCATTCCACTTGGGAGAAAGAATGAAGTATATCAATATATAAGCGGTCACTCTATCCATAAACTGATAGCATAGCGAAATGCATCTCACGCACATTTGTGGCGTAGTGAAGTGCAAGATATTTCCCGTTAGCTACAAATTCCACGGAGGTCGCACAATAGCGCAGCGAGCGACGCCTCCTATAGACAATTTGGTCCATATTCTATTATATTCCCCGAGACCTGCAACTAGTACAGTCATCGGACCGGAAACACGTCGTCAATTTAATTGAAATTTAACTAAAAAAACGTAAGACACAGAAATTAGCGTTGTTCCCTTTGAAACGGTGGAATAAGAGCGCGTCACGATCCAAAATAATAGAGTTTGTTCTAATTTAATTGCGAGTGAACAGTTAATTTAAGAGTTCACCTTTGATGGTTGTTTTCTCAAATTATTAAGTCTGTAGGCTCCGTGGTTTTAGCCACCAAAACTCTCCTTACAACTTTAGATTTCACATACTAGATATCACTTACTCTTTAGAATGTTCTTTCAGGTCTTTGTCACAACGACAGTGTTAAAATATCTTATAAAGTCTATATTGTATTCTATATTGTCTATATTATATTTAGTCGGTAATGAACATTCATGATTACAATGTTCGAAGAAAGGTAAAGCTATCCCTAGGTAGTTGGTATACATTTATCTTTGTTGGCAATTGAAATCTGAATGCAATGAGTAATTTTTTTGTGGGAATAAGGATAATTCCGTAATGTAAATATGGTTATTTATTTGACAATGTTATTGATACTTCATTGCCTGTCGGATTAATATGCTGAAAGTCGCAGGATGCTAAATCAGGAGATCACGTATGTACACCGTGGGATAAGTGTACGCGATAAAATTAAAGAATCATTCCGTCAAAAATTAAAACAAGACTTTCACATAATAAATATTAAAATTAATTGACTAACACGGTTAACGCAGTTATCATTTAAGTCCTCAATACTTCCTGTGAGTGTTGTGTTCGGTATTTTTGTTTAAATATATACACCTTTAACATGATTCACGGTCTGTATTAACAACGAGTTCGTTAACTTGTTAACGTTATGAATAAAATGCAGTACTCTAAAGTTGGTTAGGTGTGGATAATTAGGCAAGTAGACGGTTTGTAGAACAAATCCTATTAATTTCACAATTAATAAAAAAAGAAACCCTTCTGTTGCAGCTTTTTACTTCACAAAATAGTAAATAAATTTAGTTAAGAAAATAGGTATTATTAGGTTAGTATGAAGTAACCGACACGAGTACACGTTAGTTCGAAATTATACGTAATACTGGAACACGCGTTTTCAGAAGAAACACAATATACTATAAACAAATGCATAGTTTTGGATACAGATTTAGGCAAATTATCTCTAAAACTAAGATTAACAGAAATGAAAACAAACAGATAAAATGAACAACGAAAAAAAAAAGTATAAGACATCCTATTCGAAGGTAAAATAACTACACAGACCTAGAACAGTGTTACTGAGTCATCACCAGACAATCTAGAAACTGAGTCAGTGGCGTGAGAAACACCAGGGGTTAGCACTATGTTTATATGTTGGTCACGAAGTCTGAGTGTATGACTCTTGACCATTGTCGATTTAAATCGAAACGGCTTAGGTAATTAACATAGATTTATCATAGCGTTTTTCCTGTGGTTGAGAGTGAGATCTGTTAGTTGCTTTAAAGTGTTCGGTGAAAGGGTAGACTGCAGTGGGATCCAAACCAAATAAGAACAAGCGGACAGGAGCTGTTCTTCTAACAAAAGGGACGATTTGTCCCAACAGGCTAGATTTTCGTACATTTCTGGCTGCGGCCTTATTATTTATTTTGGGATGTTGTACATACACTAATCGATGAGAGAACTTACATTGTGCGATGCAGGGTGATTTGAAATTCAAAGCAGTTCAAGTTAGTTCAGTAGTTTTTCTTCTATATGTATCCCCTTATGTCGATTAGTTAGCACCGAAAAATAACCTTTTGTCCTGTCCTTTCTATCAGTAGTTCTTTCAAAGCTCTGCAAACTACGGTCGAACTTATATATATTTTTGCCTATGATATCTTTGTGGCGGTTTCTACTTTGTTAATGGTAAAAGCATTTTAACGACCACATAAACTATCTACATAAACATAGCAGTTTAGAATTTCAGCTTATAAAGCCTTACTACATTTAACAAATTAATAGGCTTGTATCAATCAATCAGCCTTTCGTAGTCCACTGCTATACATAGGCGTCTCCCAATGCGTGCCACGGTACACGGTCCTCCGTCATCCACATCCCGTCCATCTCTGCAACCTTCTTCAGGTCGTCAGTCCATCTGGCTAAAAGGCTTCTGTTTACCGATTCGGTGTCTCAACAGTTTCTATAAATTACCTTTATTTGCGGGGTTAGACTCCAACATTTCCGTCAGTTACAACATGAATATAGGTACGAGTATTAAATAACATTTATATTCTCTGGAATCGCTTATCTAAATTTTAATACGTAAGGAGATTTATTGGTCCGCATTTTTTAAGCAAACTTAAAAAAAATAATTTAAAGTTTAAATGTAGAAGAAGTGGCAGATTGCACTAGGATCAAAAATGATGTCAAAACCATCATTCATGTACCTACTTTCTGTGCAAATAAATAAATATTCTATTCTATTCTAAGTGCAGAAAGCATACATTTTTAAACAATGTACTACAAACATTTTTAAACAATGTACTATACAGTTAAAATGTATGTAAAACCGGCTACATAAAGCTATAGGAGTCCAGTATATATTTTGAAGAGTCGTGGTACAAAAGTATATACAATGATTTAGAATAATCTTTTGCACTTTTTTTTACCCTCGAAAGCTCTTCACATCAAAGAAAATGTTATCATATTAAATCACATCACCTTCACATTAAAGAAAACAGAAAAAATTAATAAAACCTTTACATAATTGCATGTTTACAAGAAAATATGAGTATCCATATTACTGCAGCGAGTTGCATCGTATATATACTCGTACAATAAACGTACGGCTATATTAACAGTATTAGATACAACTCGTTTTACAGTAAAATGTTTATAACGCTAACGCAACGTCTACCTGAAATAGCTTTATTGATATAAGTTATTGGCAATTTTCTTATGTCAGGAAAACCGTTACTAAAATGACGTATGAAATAAGTGATTATAAGTATTTGTATCAGACATATTGAAGTGGTAGACACAAGGTGTTGGTTTCGTTTTGTATTCGAATTAAATCAATCAATTATGCGTAACATACGAGAGAGATATAAAAAAAAAAAAAAACAAATATTGAGAAAAAGACATTACAAAACTAATTTTAACCTATTATTCTCAATTTTACATATTGCATATCTTTAAAAAATCACCTTCAAACCATTTAAACCATTATGTGACAAAGTTGAATTAAAAAGTAAGGTATTTACGGTACTCTGTTGAATCAAATAAATAACCTTAACTTGTCAAAACAACAGATAAGAACAAAAGATTAAAGAATGTACATAATTCTTATGTTATTCTGTTAAAAAGGTATGCGCGTATTTAGTGCAAGAATGCAGTCAGAATAACAACGCAGCGCTGAGATTAGAGATGCATGCGCTGCTTGTTCATGCAAGTCGAATAAAGCCACTAGAGTACCGACGACCATAAAAAGTGTAAATAAAATTTTTACATTACGAAAATGTAAAAGCCCTCACTACATAACTGCTTTGGTTAATAAAAGTCAAATAATCCGGAGAGTAATATTTCATTTATTTAGTTTTTATTTATTTATTTGAGAGAAAAACTTTTCAGAAGTCATATTTTGTAGTACCTTTAGATTTTTTTTAGTTTATTCCGGCCCTTGCACTGCATGAAGCCACAAATTAATGAAAGCAATAATGTTTTGAAAGCACTTTAAACAAAATTCCCTCAGTTTAGAGAATATTTATATTTTTTTGTTTACAAGATAAAGCTTATAAAGTGGTCCCCCATATTATGCAATCACCATGAAAAGACAGTAGTTCAGTTTATTTAAATGTTCAATAGGCATTATTACTTTAATTATGTGCGACTAACTAATTATATCAGTAACAAACGATTCGTTTGGTGCACCGCTCTTTGCGGGAGGTTCAAGTGAGTAAGCCTTTAAATATCTGTATTTATTTATTGGCTTTTGAAACACGGACTTATAGGCTTCTACAACTAATATGTGTTTGTTCTGTTCGCCGTAGTTCACTTAATGCTTGATGAGGTACGAGATAAATAGGTGAACATCAGATTTATCAATTAAGTTCGAATACTTATCGTAAATTCTTAGTCCGAATGATTTATTATACACTTATAGTTCGTATATCTTATGGCGGAATAAGTTTTACTGGTATGGTATCCATGTATTTTTATTTCCTTAAGATACATAAAGAATAGCAACTATAAAAGGTTCATAAAAAGCTTGCATTTACTACCAACAGATTAAACCGTGTTAATTAATATCATTTGGAGGAACATGAAGCGAAAATTGTGTTGTAATTAAAACAATGACACACATACAAATTTGTTTCTAGGTTAACGCAGTAAGTTATTGCCTTTATATTAACATTATTATTACAGCAGCGGTTAACGGATTATAATGGATAGCTTATAATCACTTAGTAATGACTTTATCATAGATAGCTAAAGCACTTTATTATGTTTATGTATTATCGTGTATGCAGTATCGATTAAAGAGCAAATATCTTAGATTATATTCATATTATAGACTACATATCATCATGACATTTTTACCAATAAGAAACTAAGGTTATTTGTATAATCTTCGTAAAAGGTAACAAGGTTTAATACAAATAAAATATTTATGCGATTAATTTTAGTGCAAATTCTTATAGTTCTTGAAAACTGAATAATGCTACAATTATAGCACTAAACTGCCTCATTTTAAGAATTCAAACATCGATGTGGTAATATGTGGTACTTGGAGGATAAGTTCATAATACTAGAATGGGTCCCTCCCTCCCTTACGCGATTCGTATTTTTTGACTTATTAGATAAATTAATGACAATACCATCTCCAAGAGTATCGAGGTTCTAAACGTTGAGATCTCAAGTGACGTACACAGTTGGTATACAAAAAACGGTGATCGTTTAGCAACAGCATCCCGTAATGCTTTTTGACATCTTAGCGGTACAGAAAATTTTTAATAATTAAAACAAAAATTTTTTGGGCGATTGTATCTCGGATATCCTAGATAGACCTGTCCTAGTGGCCCATCCAGCCACAGGAAATACAGGACATTCGGGTATGCGACCCCAGCCTTTGCGTTCCCGCTCAGTCGCGTTCCCCATACGAGACTTTAAGGTATCCCTTACCCTAAGTTCCTCTCCCTACTCATTTTCTCTTATACAAAGTTACCATCTTCCTTCTTTACCTTCTTAAAACGACTAAATGCTCAAGGAGGATAAGCGTCAGGCAAGCGGCCGCCCATAAGAGAAACCAGCCAAATCCCTTTGCATTGCGTGACCCTAATGAAAATTGGGACAAGCCCCAGGAAGATGATGATTTGCTTTTTTAAATTGGGGCAATTAAAAGGGGCTTTTTCTTCCACTATTTCTTTTAACTTTTGTTGCGGGCTTAATCAACAGCAAAGTTATAACTTCGATTGCCATTTCATGAGAGATCATCCCGTGCCACTATTTATTTATGGTTCAAAGTTTAAACATGATTGAAGCGATTTCATTGGTTATATTATTTGCTTGAAGGGTTAAAGGTCTTAACAGTCATACATGTGCTCATGTCTTCGTTCCTTCTAATTGCAAGCATTACCATTACTTTTTACATTATTTCGGTTTGTTCAAGTGTTTATTTTTCCTTTGTAGTTAATGCACAACGTTTTAGCTACGTAGGGTAAGAGAAAATTAGTAAAGTGAGATTTTGACGGGATTCTTTTTTTCTTTAACCCCCGTCGCAAATAGGATAGGAGTTTTAAGTTTAACGTGTGTATCTGTGGAATCGTAGCTACTAAAGGTAACGACGGATTTTGAAGTAGTTTTTTTTGTTTGAAAGGTGACTTGATCCAAAATGTTTTTAGATATAATTCAAGAAAATCTGTTCAACCATTCATCAGCTCTATTCTAATTGTTGAAGGGATTTTTAAGTCGAGGTGTTTTAAATTTATATTTGTAATAGGTGAATATACAAAAAGGACTGAATATCTTAAGAAAATCCTTATTTTCAAGTCTCTAATAGCAGAATGGTCTAATCCCACTATCCCACTAATATTATAAATGTGAAAGTTTGGATGGATGTTCGTTACTCTTTCACGCAAAAACCACTGAACCGATTGCGATGAAACTTGGTATGTAGATAGCTGGAGACCTGAATTAACGCAAAGGCTACTACACGGGATCAGGACTTACGCTGGTGAAACCGCGGGGCACTGCTAGTATTTAATATGATTTTTTTTATGGTATACGAGCAAAAGAGCAGACGGGTCTCCTGATGGTAAATAACTACCGCCGCCCATGGGCACCTGTAACTCAAGAGTCACAAGTGCGTTGCCGCCCCTTAAGGTAGGGGAAGAGGGGAGAGGGGGAAGAGCGGGAAGACGGGAGAAAGGGATTTGAGGGAAGGAGAGGGGAAGAACGGGAATAGGGGAGAGGGAAGGGTTAGGGCCTCCGGTAACCTCACTCACGCGGCGAAAAGCAAGGCAATCATTGTTTCACTACCGGTTTTCTGTTAGGCCGTGGTATCGAGCGGAGTCAAGCCGGCCCGTACGTGCCGAAGCATGGCTCTCCCACGTCAAGATAAGAATCAATTAATAAAATAAGATTGGTAAACAACAATAGTTTTACCGCCTTCAAAACAAGGAAGAGGTAGCATGGTTGTCTCAAATTTGTTTTTGTATGTTAAACGATATTTTGGCAACGCGCCTAAACCAAATATCGCATATTTGGTTTATGGTATGGTATATGGCCTATATACATATTTTAAACCACTCGCATTAGTTGTTTGAAATAAGTGTAATCGCCTGAATTCGAACCTGACGTGGTTTCATATTTTTCTACTATCTTTTATAAATTGGCGATGTCAATGCACTACTATTGGAGCAACGAGCGTACTTTAGTGTTAGTTTTAAGACATTTTGTCAATAACTAAAAAAGCCTCGAAGGTACAGAATATGGCAGGTTATTTAATTTGTAGTGGCATTAAGGTTTATTATAATACACAAATAAGCAAAGTATATTTGAACAAGAACTTCGAGTAGAATAAAGACTAAAGTACTTGTGGGTGTAATGGTTAGTGATCCTGACTGCTGAGCCAAAAGTCGTTGGTTCGATTCTCACCCAGGACAGATAATTGTGTGATCATAATAATGTATGTATTTAGAAATATAGAAGTATGTTTATCAGTAGTCTGGTTACCATAGTACAGGCTCTGACTAGTAAGTTATTATTATTAGAAATGTTATCGCCACATCAATAACTCGTAATATTTATTAAAAATAGGGGCAAACTATAATAGATGATAAAACAGTTAACTATTTCATAAATATGAGTTAATAGACATTATTATGACTAGTTATACCGGTAGCGCCACGCTATTGGTCGATTGACAATGGCAATGGTGATATAAGTTGATGATAAGTTATGAACTTGATAGTTTATACCAATAGTGGAGAGATTGTTTTTAACAAAAAAGATTGCCAGTCCCTTTGTCGGCCAATTCGTAAGATGTAAATGATATTAACAGACCCTTTATTCAATTTCCTATTTCGAAAGGGTCAATATAAGTAAGACCTCAGGGCAACCTAGTCTAGAATCAATTTGGTGAGCTATCCGAAGTAACTATGTCATGAGGTTATAGTAATCCGTGTATTCGAGATAGGACAAGCCGTTAGCCGAAGTTCACACGGCACCGTAAAATCATACAAACCAATCATCAAGACTGGAGACTTTTCATGTTGACCTATAGGAAAATGATGCAAGTTAAAATATTAAACGCAATTTTAGAATTGTAGTTACTGTCAATAAAATGTACGTGAAGTACACGGGTATTCGGAGCTCGGGTTTCTGTTTTTTTGTATTAGTAAATAGTTTAACGTCTATTTGTCCTAACTTTGCTACGTTTTTAGCCTTCAATATGAATTCAATGGTAAAAAGTAAAAACCTACATGGAATATATTTGTAAGTATTTATACTAGTCAGTAAAATGGCCTCGCAACGCAACATCGA
Source organism: Callimorpha dominula (assembly GCA_949752705.1). Classification (NCBI taxonomy): domain Eukaryota; kingdom Metazoa; phylum Arthropoda; class Insecta; order Lepidoptera; family Erebidae; genus Callimorpha; species Callimorpha dominula. The sequence goes on from OX457005.1 coordinate 8,715,754, forward strand.
GGTCTCATATAATGTTGCTTATTTCTTTATGAGGCGGTAGTTAAAGTTTAATTAGGTACTTAAAAAGTTACTAACATATTAACTTAATATTTGTAGGTGAGAATAAAATCAAAACAAGATTTAAATACTTTGAGTCTTACATCATAACGTCTGGAGTGTTTCAATAACGCGGAATGCGTCATTTAAATAATTACCATATTTATTTATTTCTGTAACAGAAAATTATTGTATTTTATCATTTTTCTTACTTTAACTTTTCATAAATTTATTTAAATTTTGCTTCTATGTTGTAACAGATTTAGTATAATATTGACAATTCCACTATGTAAGTTTTGAATGAATTTAATGCAGGTTCTCGAGTTTATGGTAATTCTTTCAAATACAATTTTCCACGTTGCCTCGAGCTTTAGAGATGCGCTTAAAAATATATAGATTTGCGAAGAAAATCTAAAACATCGTTATAGAACAAACAGATTAAATACAAAACAGTCTATATCAAAACGATTCATGGCGATTGTCAATCAGTTTGATCATAAATCTACGTCAATAGTAAAGATAAACTGAGATGGGCGGCTTTCAGTCAATTGATATAGGTTGTTATTCTAAGAAGCAGAATAGGGAATACGTTGTCTAAACCTGTTTGTCATAATAGCTATTGTTAGGCACTTTTCTTTGTGATGGCAAGATGTAGGTACTGCAATAATAAGGCTGGAGAGAAAGTATTTATTGTAAAAGAAGAGACGAATCTTATCCCCTGTATTCTAGGATGACAGTAGGCATTTATAAATATGCAAGAAATCCCCAGAATAACTACATTCACTTGCGTTTCTTTAGGTTTGAACCAATTTTACATGTAAGTATTGTTAGTAGGAAACCATTTTTATGGTCACGCATAGGAACATTTTTTCTTTAGTGTGTGATTTCAATTATATAGAATACCTACTTTTACTCTTGTTCATAAAGTGGGATCTATCTACATCAAATATTAGTTTTTCCAATTTAGCTGAGACGTTGCAATCGATTTGGACAGAAAGAGTAACTGCAAATGATAATCTGTTTCATAATTTGATGCAGTTGTATATTTTAATGTTACTAAGAATTTCAGAAATGATGGTTATAGAGTTATGTGATTTTAAAATACATACCTAAAAATATTACGGAAACGGCACTGGAATTGAAAAAGCGCAAGTATTCCAATAATGTTGATAACGAAAGACAGAATTATAATATATGTAATACTACTCTATTGTACCTATGTCAAGTGTCATAAGAGACAAGCAACTATGTAAGTTATATAGGTATAACATCATATAACTTAATCATTCTTGTACATAAACATAAGGAACGTATCCTATCCAAATATTGTTCGCGTTAAAAAGTACAACAAATAACATATTTACTATCGAAGATTATAGAAGCTTCTTTTTACTTATATAGACCAGTATAAGAACTTATGAAATAAGCTTTCATAATAATATGTACATACCATCGTCATCGTCGTAATATCAAACAATAAAGTTATCGGTGACTCTGTAATGGCATGCGACAGGTGAGACCATTAACCGCGCCGGAACTTGGAGCTATTACAAAGACCTGCCTTCCCTCACCGATTTGCGGTTACAAGTTAAGGGTAGAGACTAACTACGTGCTCATTTCCACTTCGGATCAAAGTTAACCACAGGCACTTCGTGTTATAGTCGATGATATGGTACCACCGGGACTTCACCACTATGTATTCTAGTCTGATAACTTTCAAGAAAACATCGTGAAAATAAATTATGTCTGCAATTGTTTTGTTTATTTATGGCCAATCCAAACGAAAAGAAAATATTAATTAAAGTCTAATTAGAGTTTTATGATGCATGTCGTGGTAAATCGGTGATACGCAACACACATTTGCGTCAGAATAAGTGGGACTCGTTCAGTAACAAACACGGAAAACGATGAAAAAAGGAACGCTTCCGAGTTGAGTATCGCACGGTATAATATCTGTTTCAATAGAGCAGTTGTTTCTAACAATACAACTTGGTGAGATGCATGACAAAAAGTTTATAAACACAATGACTCCACGGTTCCCGACCTTGCATTTCACCTCAAAACTGGGCTATGGTCGTGTCCGAAGATCCCACTTCTATGAATATTTCAATTGCATCGACAACTGTAATACCGTTTTGAGTACCGCTTAATCTTGCGACGTAACTATTGTCATGACTAAAAATGGAATACAATAAACTGGAATCTATTATACTAGAATGTTATAGTGGAATAAGCAACGTCGCGAGATTGAATTATTTAGAAAAAATAAACCATTACAATAAATATAGCTCCTTTGCTTCTTGTAGACCGACACATTGATTGTGCGTCGTTCTACAAAAGCAAATAGGCATTAAAAATTAATAAAATTTTCATACTAGTGTGTTTCAACAAAAATCTATCCATAATTACGAATTAAAAGATTTAAACATGTTGTTTCGATATTTAAAATCTTCTTCTGTAGACAAGTAAAACTCAAACAATTCTAAATATTTTGAACGTATCAAATATATTTCTTTTATAATATTTATATCACTTCTATATTTGTAGTGCACTTATTCGTAATTTTGATAAATGTCATCTGTACTGATGAAAATATATTAATTTGAGAAGAAAGATAAGGTTTTGGTCATGGTTTTGAAGATCTTTTTTTACTGTAGGTATATACTAGTAAATATATATTTAATATTGACGAATTAGATGTAGATAAGAAATTATACTTTATAAGAGAGCGTGGCTGAAAGCCAAATTTAAATGTAGAAGGGTCGGCTATTGCTATTACCAGTCAGCAGTTTTGACTTTGACCTATAAGAAGGAAAGAAAGTAGTGAGAGGAAGGGATCAGACAAAATAACTTCAAAGGGCGGCATAAAGACGCAGGCGTAGGTCTGCAGCATTGAATGGCTATAAATATGTAGACTATTGTCATCGTATTCGATACTCTCGAACCAGCCTCATGGGCATCTCAGTTTCATAAACTTCTTTACTGTAAGCTTTTAAATGTAATTTTATTCACTCTAACTACTCCAAGTACAAAACTGTTCACGCAAAAGTATATAAATTAATTTACCACAGTTAAAAAGTACTTGATTTCTCTTAGCATGAACAAATTATTCAAAAGCACGTGAAAATTCGACTACAGAACACATTACACATGTTATTTAAGAACACAATCTTGATAAAAATAGTAATGACCATAAAAAAGAAAGGTTACCACTATTAAATATTATGAATAACATTTGAATAATTACAACTGATGTAAGACTACACCAGTATTTTTCATCGTTCATTCATAGTGCTCGAGTTGAATAGCCAATAGTCCGTGGGAAAACGATATAAAACGAACAGGACTTACAAATGAACATTTCTGAAAGGAATTTGTAAACAATGGGCTGTTCCGTAATACGTAATTAGCTTTCATAATTGATGTATATTTTGCAAAAATTTCACACCTGCGTGGTTATGCATTTGTGTACAATGAACCACCTCAAAAACTTCATGAATACGATGTACATATAATAGAAAGTGCAATATATTGATATGTATAATGTATACGATATACACAAGAAATCGATAGCTTTCCCATTAAAGAAGAAAACCTGAGCCGAAACCAGAGGTTACTCGACGGATGTTCCGCCGCATGTAGACCGTATCGGCAAGAGCAACCGACAAAACGGTGCGTCACGCCCAACTAAGCCACGCAACTTTGAGAACACGAGAAGAAATTGCAAAATGATGTGCGAAATTTGTTTACCACTACTGTTTACACGTCAACAATGAAAGAAATAAAAACGTTGAACCGTTTATAAATACAGATGTTAATGCAAACACTTTCGTTCACCCGCATTAAACTAATTTTACAAACAACACAGTAACATTAACATCGCAAGCACATGACGATGAAAAGCGAAATTAATTCGTTAAAAATTATGATTGTTCTGAATATAATATGACCGAAAATGACATTCTCGTTTCCCATACAATTAACTGAGATGATGTACATGCGTTCACGGTTTAGAGTTAAGTGACGTAGCTTAACGTTCATTTGAATAGTGAAAACAGTACAAAAACTGACCTACATAATTAAACAGATACCTGCAATATGCTGCTATCTAATAGACCGCAAACATTTACTTCATATCATTTGGACAAATTTACATTCCATATCTTGGAGAAATAACAAAAAGGGTAGTAGCTTTAAGTTAAAACAACAAACTGAATAACCATCCAATAAAACAAGACTTTAAGTTTTTTATTTAAAAAAATGTTATTACTAAAAACTTATAACTTGTCACACAGACACACATTTTTGTTATCCCAAATACCACTCGTAAACAAATATATATTTGATCAGTTGTTATTACTTCATCTGACGCATACTTGTTCATCACAGTATACCATAAGTGATATTTGGTATATAATCTTCTATATATGGGCTTTAAAAAGTAGTATATGAATATGACAGTACCAGACAGATAAGTAGTATATGAATATGATATACCTTCTGATGTAGAACTTTCATCAAAAGTGCTGGCTATAAATATCTTAAAACACTTCAGAATATACTGAGATCAAAACTCGTTCTATGTAGGTCAAAGTTTATTATATATTAACAAGGTATATTGTTACCACACTCATTAATACACAACACTTTAAGGGTCAACTAGTCTCTGCTAAAATTATCGGTATGTACATATCTTTACAACCAATAGACAGGTACCGTACACGAGAAGTATACATCGACCTTTTGATAGCAAATTCAACTGCGTTGCGAGTCAATGAGAGAGGTAAATGACAAAACAATACTCAAAGTTGTGTATCGATATTACACCACTTTAGTGGCTGGACAACAGTTAAATACAAGTATGCAATAAATTGCTTATAGCACAGTACTACATCCAGGATTTTCGGAAGATAGCAGTCTATCCGTGTAATGGCCAACAGACCTTGATAATTACAAGCTTTCCTTTTATTGTTTCTTCGATTGGACTAGATACGTCTGAGAACGGAAATGTACAATTGGATTTGCTTCGAATATTTTTATCATTCACATTGTTCAGTTAATTGCTCGGCGAGCTCTCATCCGATTAACTGAACAATGTGAATGACGATGTCTATTTTGGTAAAAACCGATATTATTGATTTTATTAAAAATAACATATATTTTTAGTTTTAGGTAAAAAATATCAGTTGGCAGAAGTATCAGTTTATCGCTGAAATGTTGACGTTTGGAAAAGCTGCGATAGCACAAAAGAATGTTTTGGATTTATATAATTATTCAACTATCGCGTTAACTTATAGATTTGATTTGTAAATAGTATTAAAAATACTAGTCTATATTGTCCTAAACCACCTATAAAAAAATCAACTAGCTCATGGGTTTTATGGCCCATCGGGTCTTTCATAATTTACAGCAGATCAAAATACTTTAAAAGACTATTCATACACAAATCAAAAGTCACCACGTATAAAAAAATGGGTTAATATTGTTAATTGTTGTTCCTTTTTTTTGTCAACCCGCACCCACATTTTCTACTATATATGAGGCATGTCAGAGTGACCTGATAGAGTAAATCAACTGTGTTATTCCTTAGGTTTCAGTCTAAGCATTAAGGTGTTAGCTGTCGGTCTATGTAAAACAGTTATTTCTCAAATAATTTATCCCCTGAAATCTACCCCTATTATTAATGATAAAGCCATTATCTAAAGAAAAGCATCACTGCCTGAGTGGAGTAGACATACATAGAACTGTTAACCAAAATAGAAAAATCTTTATCGGGTCATCTTTAGTTTATTTGATGAGTTTTTAAGATTTAATATTGCGCATGAATGTGATTTCGTGTCATACGAAATCTTTGAAAACCATAAACTGTATACAGGTATTAAAGATATAAGTTATATTTAATTAGAAACGTGTGACATGTTACGATTTTTCTCACATTTCATTAGTTTTTATTGATTATTTATTATTATGCAGATAAGTTAAATACCCCTTCAGTACTAAATAATCAAGATAAAATTTTAACGTAGGAGATAGGTACAAAGTAAGCAAATACTTTTAAACTTTAATTTTAAAAGATATATGTACATTAGGGCATTCTTTACTCTATGCAAAATGCGAAAAAAATAGTGTCATTACTTCTCGTTGCCTATTGACATCCAAATTTCTAGCTCAACAAGATACACTATAAATTGCATTTGCAAACAATACTAGGGTGGCTAAGCTAGAAGGATTAATAAATTCTCACATCTGCATAAGGCAACTGCAGGAAAGAGCAGCGCGTGCCAGCCGGCGTTCCATTGACCTACAATTTGATGCAGCGCACTTACATACTATGTTGGAAACAAGCAACCTACGATTAACCCGTAAATATGATGCATGCCACGTACAAAATTACCGGGTAACGACCAATGGATGAGAACCAATGCTCATTTGATGACAGGATAGTTTTCGTACTAGCAACATTTGTTGGTAATAAGCATTTTGCTTTACCATAAATATGCATCTGGCAGATATAAGATGGAACTCAGATTGGGTTGGATTAAATCCAAACGACTTTCCCAAGGCACTTACAATTTCTTCGTATACTTGACCAATTACGGAGAATTTATTGTAGACAGTTGTAATGATTTTAAATAGAATCTCGTTCTAGATTGACTGCCGCATAGAGTGAGTTAATGTTGTTAAATTTTCTTAACTCTGCTTTCCTATACGTTGGCTTAGAGTAAAAAATAGATATTATTCAAAAGTGACACGTCATTAAGAATTTCATCAAGCGGTTTCTGCGAAAAGTAACAAGATTGTTTTAAATGAGGCTGGATGTTCAAGGAGGGCCTCTAGGTTTACTTGTCTTGTAATTTTCTTTTACGTGCTTGCGCACCGTGCCATGCAATCACTGAAAGAAACTCAGATTTAAAATGCGACAATGATATTAAATAAAAGAAGAAAGTTTGCAAAAAAAGGTATTTGTGGTATCGAAGAAGCCGCATTGTTTAAGTGGTCAGTTTTAGCTGAGAGTAGTATTAAAATTAGCCGTCCGTAGGACGTGATTTTCTGGGTGATCTACATTTTTATAAACTATTTTCAATGCAAAATTGCAGGTCTACTTATAGATTTTTTCTTGTTTAAAATGAGGTATTGGAAGCAATTTCGGAGAAATTTATCACCAAGCAATTGCATATTTTTTACTATTTTAGTTTGGACTATCTATATGCTACTTTTGGTGATACATACGCTCAATACATAAAACATGCTTGCTATAAGCTCTTCTGGTTATAAGGTATGGCATTGATAAATGCCAAAAAAAGATTAGGGTTATCGTACCAAAATAAAATTAAGCAAACCATACTGCCGGGCGTGAAGTTATGTTACTGTTACGTAAAATCTTCCAATGACGAATATTTTAAAATATAGAAGGTAGACGTGACACAATTAACTACACAAATGCTATTGGGTGAACGGTAACCTAACGATAATCACCGATCGGGTTACCGAAACTAATACAGCGGTAAATTGGTAAGAGTACCTATTTTGTATGAACACCTTTTTTACTAGGTACTTAAATAAGAAAAGTAAATTTATTGGATGAAGTAGGTGGAGAATCAACATTCTACTAGAAAATGTTCTCTAAATTGATTGTATATATAAATATTGCCTGTATTTACTTTTATACAAACTAATGCACTGCATATTTTAAGATTAATACAGGTTTTTTACTATTGCTTCATCTATCATTTATTGAGAAAATGTTGATCATATTGCAAGGGCCGAAATGTTTTAGTTCGCTGAACCCTTTTAAAAAGCAATTTGAAAATTGAATTTCATCTGTCAAATTATTAAAAACGTGTTGTTAATCAGTAACTTTAATGAACTTCTAACACAAAAAATTCAGATTGTTAACACCGACAATTGCATGAACACGGTAATTTATAATTGCTTCGAGCAAAATTTTCATGTATGCATTTGAATAAATCAAATAAAAATTAATATCAGATGTGCCGAATATTTAAAAAAAAGAGCTTTAGTTCATTACTTTAGATGTTGGTTGCTGATTGTGGTCTAAAACAGTGGTATTATTGTTTGCATCAACTTTACAGTTATGTACGAACATTGCTTAGTCTATTGTGTTACAAGTATCTGTCAAAATATTGAAGCGATTGCAAGCGATCTTATCTTTTTAGCAATTTTGGTGGTAGTCAATTTCATATCTGTATCGTTATATTTAGCCGTTCATAGAGCCAGCAATTACCTACGTTTGAAATGCATCGTTAGTATTTATGTCGAAGCTGAACAGTCATTTGACGTACTAACTAGACTAGACAAATAATTAATATTAATATTAAAAAAGACGTTCGCATGGGTTTCGCATTCCCTCTACTCTTGAGCCTACTTGTTGAACTATGCTAAATTACTTATTTTCGGAGTAGGTTTAGAGTAGTTGGTGTGTTTGGCGAAGTCCGTCCGAAACCCAACAGTATCAGAAGTCACCGATCACGAGGTCCGATACCTAAGTTATTACGCTACTGTCTCTTCAAGTAGTTTTTTTCTCCACGCAATATCAAGTACCAAGTAGTGGATATTACTATAGAAAACCATTATTATAGAGCAGTTCTACGATATGTAGTTAGCATAGCAGGTTAATAGTTAAATTTATAGATAAAAAGTGGAAATACTTGTGCAGAAAAACGCAGGCAAAGGTTCAGTGCACGGGGTGTTACACAACTCCTAACGAGTTCCCACAAGCTCCACTGATAGTAATAACTTCACTCACAATACAACATTCAGTTCTACTGACAAGAAAAAAACTACCAATACCTGTTTTATGGTCGATAAATCTTTTACTTCGATCATCTGTTTTCTAAATGAGTGGTAATGGACTTGCACTATCACTTTTAATTTCGTACGTAAGCTCTTAAATTTAAATTCTGACTCTCCTATACTAACAATAGCCTGTGTTAAACATGATAACTTTAATTCACTTTTAGCTTTTAAGTGACACGGCTTTCTAACATTCTCCAACACGGTGGCAATTCAATCACGTAATTGGCGAAATTCAATGACAAATACTATTACACTAAAACATCTTTTATGAAGTGTGTAATTTGAGTATTAGCTAACGAGTTGTAAATGACGGAGTCGATACTGTACCGGGTAATTACTATCTGCCATATGACGAACAGATATCTTGACTTGAAGAAAAGTGTTAGTTAAAACCCGGAAGCGTCACAATTACACTCTTCTAAGTATTTATCCGCACGCTATTGCCGAAAATACTTTCTAACCACGAGTTTCAAATACAATCCACTACCATTTGTCTTAATAGATATTAGCGCAGCAACTGCAGAAATACCATCTACTGAATACATCGCTGTGAATTTAAATCATCATTACGGATATAATCATTATTCATTACGCTTATTTATCTCCGATCTCTAATTTGGTTAATAGCATTATCACACGTAAGATCGAAGAACTAAACGATTAACGAGTTTACAAGTCGCTCACGATCCGCCTCTTAAAGAGTTTGTTAAAAACTCGAAACCGCAAAAATCAACCTAAAGCGATCAATTAGCTATCATTATAAAGCAATTTGTCAGGTGCAATCCGAACGCGCCAAGGAAAGCTCGGTTTGGCGTCGCGTGCGCACTTCTGTTCACAAATGTATAGGATGTTAGATAACCGATGATTGTGATTAATGAATGGTGTTAAATTTAAAAGGCTTGTGCATTTTATGAGGTTAACTCGGATACTCGGTTGAAGTTTCCAATAAACACATATTATAGTTATAACTTTACTTCATAATCCGGATAAAATAGACATTCACCCTTGCTTAAACTCCAATGAAGCTGAAATTTACATGAACGCTAATGACACCATTATTATTGAAATTGTGAAAAGTCCCCATCGATCTCATGTGTGCAAAAAAATGTATGCAAGGTCAAAGTTCGCAAATGTTGATGATGTTTTATTTTTTAGCGAAACTAATACGTCGTCACTTTAATAATTTAGTTCGACCGTTGTGACATATTAGGCGTATTAAAGACACAAAATGGCCTAGCTCTCATGGTTTGAGAAAATGATCAATGTGTAAGTTCGACAAAAAATATTTTCGAACGACAAAACGCAGTTCATTTAAATATTAAATTATTTATTCCATCAAACACTTTCAAAAATTATATTTACAAAAGGAAATTAACGAAATGCTCAAAAAATGAATAAGATAATAAGAATAATGAAAAAATGCTTTTGAATCGATTCGAGACTATAATTTAAATTTAAAATTATAGGTGAAAATGTACGAATGGCCAAATTACGGCCACAATCTGTAATGTACTGTGGTAACATAAAAACTATCAAACCTTTTTGTTCGGCCCTTTCTCTATGGCCTTTCTACTTTTTTAAGTTCTGTGGCTTCGTATACGTTTACATTGTTTATTTATTTCAATGATTCAATTGCCTCTTTACTCTTAAAGCACATCCAATCCTACTAATATTATAAACGTGAAAGTTTGTGAGGATGTATGGATGTATGGATGTTTGTTACTCTTTCACGCCAAAACTACTGAACCGATTGCGATGAAACTTGGTATGTAGATAGCTGGAGACCTTTTTATCAGAATATTCAGACGGGATCGGGACTTACGCGGGTGAAACCGCGGGGCGCTGCTAGTATTTAATATACTTTTAAGTTCAAGTTTTGAGTTAACAATTTACTTTTGATTTTTCATTGTTGTAATTCCTAGTTAAAACTTTTTAATCCCAGCGGTAACTAACGTTTTACTGTTATGTATCAGTCACCTCCAGTTTTTGTTTATTTTAACTGTGAGGAACGTTTTTTGCAGGAAAACAGGCTCTGGTATTATAAACTGTGATAGTAGTTTTTCATAGATTTATTTATCTAAGTTTCTTACTAAAACTTGAGGTCATTAACGTTATCTCTTTATTGAGTGGTTTTTTGCTGAACCATTTAAAAATATTAGTCGCACTACAGTATTTAAAAAAATATATATATCCTCCGCACCTAGAGCAGTAGGCATACCTGCACGACATTCTCGCGAACGCACGTTTTCCTGTGATGAATAGCTGTCCTTTCAAACCCAAGCGGCATCTTGAAGTTCATCTTATCTATTCAGTTTATGGTTAGACCCTATATAAAAGGTGTACTTAAGTTGTTGTTGTTTGTAGTTGCTTTATTAACATCATGCACGGATTAAAGCGCGTTACAAAAATAAATATTTAATTAACTAATATTTAATTTGCCTTTAGTTTGATCTATATTTCCATGTTCAACATCTATATTGTGGCTGCATAAATTTATTACATGACTAAATGTCGTTATGCTCATTTGTGTTCTAATTTTGATTTGTTTTAAGATCAGTTGCTTTTTATGATGGTTAGAAGATTTGCGGTTAGCACTTCTAGTTTTATCAGCGCTTACTGTTGGTTTAACTTCTGCGTTGAGTCTTACATACCCTATTCCTCAATAACTGTTATTTTTTGTAGGGTGGAGGTTTTATCTCAGCCGAGCGATAAGTTGAGCAGAAATCTACTGTGCCCTAACTCCTTGAATATGCAATTAATTAAGAACACTCCTTTCTACAACACTTTGATATCCGATCAATGACACCCACTAGGTCTTACACTCCTTACGTTTTTCTTTACCAAGAGTTCGCTGCGTTCGCGAGCATTGAACGCACGCACGCGCACCTGTCATGTCACTTTCAATTTCGGCGCAAACATTCATTGTAACACTGCCTTTGTTATCACACGGGCCATGCAAAATAAACTGAGACACACAGATCTTGTCTAAGCGCTTAGTAACGAGCTTCTGAACACACTTAGCGATTTCTGAAGAAATCTTTACAAAGCAGCTTGCTTTGATTTAAAACGGGATTTTGGAGATAAACTTTTGTATTCGGAAACAAGAGGTGGAGAAAGTATACAAAATAAATTTAGTTTTAAAGTTTTTAGTGGTATAATTTAATATGTATTCCAGTAAATTACTAATGTGTGCCAGTTTATACAATGTATTTAAAAAAAATACCAACTGGGGTATCTTTACCACACAGAAGGCCGAGATTTAATAGCAATGTATAATGCTTATAAAATAATTTTGTACCTGACGGTCCGTAACTATTAGGTATAAGACAGATAAACTAGTAGGAACCAAATTTAACAAAATTACTAATCACACAGTATACTTTGTTTGTAATAAATATACAATTTAAACTCAAAATTAATTATCTTACACAAAATTTGGTATTCACGACACCAATAGACACCGTGTCACAACCGATTATTTTTTTATAGCCTGCATTGGAGACATGAACAGTTTTTTAAGAATTTCTTATCAAAGGAGACAGTGAAGGCCGATTATTTAAATGTAGTACAAGATGCCGCAGCGTCACGAAAACGGTCGTCAAGTAGGTTGAACAGTCACAACACTCTTTTTAAAGACAAAACTTGTGGGAGATAATGTTCTAGCTACGTGCAAAAGTGAAAAGCAGCGCAACGAAACAGTAAAGGGAATACGTTGTAGCGAGAACTTTCCATTTAGTTAGGTATGCAAATAGTTTTAATTAAGCTGTAATTGATACAACTGTAAATAAATTCTTTGTGTTAGACGCTAACAGAATAAAAACTTAGGACGATGTCAGTTTGATTTAAACTTGGAAACTAAAGGAGAAAATAATGTAGTACGTTTATTATCTATTCTGAGCACGTTACTATCTAACGTAGTACGAACCAACAACAAGTAAAACATGACAACGATCTAGACAATACGCCGTTCCCAGAAAAATAGAATATTTAATTAGAAACTCCTTTGGTATATTATAGCTTAGTGTGTATATAATAATTAGTAATATTTTTGTGTGTATTTTATTTATAAAACTTAACTAAACCGTTTAAGTCAAGTCGTTCCGGAAGTACCCTATAGGTTTGGATTTACCTGCGAAATGTTCAAATTTGTTAAAATCTAAGGCTTAATGGCCGTATCTTTTGACGACTTAAAAGTTGATTTTTTAGGGTTCCATACCCAAAGGGTATAACGAGACCCTGTTACTAAAACTCCGGTGTCCGTCCGTCTGTCACCAGGCTGTATCTCAGGATCCGTAATAGGTAGACAGTTTAAATTTTCACATAATGTGTATATCTGTTGCCGCTATAACAAATATTAATAAAAATAAATCAAAATTAAAGGGGGCTACTAGAGACGTATTTTTTTTTGGCTTATAGTATTAAATCTTTTACGATGGTGCAGAACCCTTCATGCGCGAGTCCGACTCGGACTTTGCCGGTTTTTTCAGTTTTAAGGGACCGCAGACATAAACATTTGGTATTAATATATGGATTGCTGAGGAAAAGGTCTTGACAGACAGACAAACAGACGGGCAACAGAGTGATCCTATAAGGGCTCCTTGTTTTATTTTGAGGAATGAAACAAAAAAATTAATATAAACCACCCAACAGAAGGGCGGACAGGATTTAGGAGGTTTTTATAACAAGAAACTGCAAATTTCGCATTGAGAGATTAGGTATCGTTAGACACACACAGAATTAAGTTTTTCCAAGAGTTAAAACGTTGCAAAAACTAATATTCTCACCATTTCCTGCAAAAAGGTTTAGGTTTTCTTTTAATCTTTATTATACGTAATGGAATAATATATTCATATCCTAGAATTAATATTCATATCCCACAGTGTCTTTTTTGGCAAAGGTTTAATATTGTTTGTTATTAATATAACATAATGCAAGGATTATTTCAATCGTTATGTTCATTATTATTGCATCAAGTTAAAAGTATAAGTAAGTGGCGTACTTATACTTTTAACATAATCGTATATGCACATATTTATGTCCAATTTAACCACAATAACTAGTTGGAGTTGGACTGATACAACATTTTCTACTGTACAATGTACATGTAAGTAGGAAGATACAAAGAAATTAACTAATAATGTGGCAAACGTAACACTCTCTAGTTTAATATTATTTGAGTTCTGTTTTTTTCATTTTACATATTTATTCTTCTATATAGTTTAATTTTACAATGTATTTTGCTTAAGTTTATATCCGTAGGTATGTGAAATAAACCCGTAAACGCTTAACTTCACGATTGAAATTTATTCAGCAGACTCCTAGCATTCCATTCCTAGCATACCAATCCACTTGGAGGACCAACAATGTCATCTGTTACGTGACTTACTAAAACAAAACAAAGTCGGAATAAAGATCCATGTGAATGATATGGCTATGAAGAAAATTAATAGTAAGCATAGATGCAGTAAGTGAGCAACATCAATGATTAGCCGCATAGCTTGTTGTTGACAGTTATGCGAGTGGACAGAACTATTCATTATCTCAAAATAAATATTTCTCTTAGCCATGCGGAAGCCACCGCTGTGTTATTCCAACAGGCGGCCGCATTAGCCAGCCGCAATCATTGCTGGCGAAAGGGCAATTTCCTAGACTCTGTTAACTTTAAGCACGAGCTGCTCAGAAATTGTAAGGAAAGCTCTGCAACTCCGCGGTCGTGGTGTACGGAAACGACAAAATAATAAATCACAGTAATGACGGCTATATGATAGGATTTATTGTGCGTCGGCCGGGCCTATCTTATTTTACATGAAACAATATTGAGCATGAACAACAAAACGTCGGAGTTATTGCCTATTTGGTGGAACAACTTTCCTATTATCTCATCAGTATAGAGTAAATAAATGTTTTAAGGTCACGTTTCTTGAAGCCTTTTAAGCTCGATTTTGATTAATAGGTTCTATCTATCTATGCTCATTTGTTTTTCAAGTATGCGTTTGTATGCATGGCGCCTTATTTAACGATTATTTATTTAAAATAGAGATACACGGACTACGAATTAGACAATCCATTCATTAATTTATCTTGTAATACAATCAAAATCAAATTAGTGAAATTGAGTTACTATAAGTCTTTGGAAAGGATTATATTTCAAATAATATTTCTTAAGCAAGATACGACCTACTTTTACCATTATCAGTCCTGTACTCGTGTATTTTTGGCTTTGATTCTAAATGATATAATAATTGATGTTGTATGATATGACGTTTGTGTGTATATGTATAAATGTAAATGATGTAAATCTAATCAAAATCATTATTAGCGATTTATTAGTAACGTAAAATCATTAAATAAGTAACTTTTACTTTCAGTGTATATCTAATGAGAGATGAATTGACTTAAAAGTTTCAAATGATGGTTTTAATGAAACAATCTTTATCAATAACGAGACGCTAGTTTACAAGACGTTGATCAATATTTTCACAATGACTGTGAAAGTGTTGGCATCTATGTGTCAAAATACCTACCATTGTTTAAAAAGAGACTAGCTGCTATTTCTTTTGCGCCACTTTTAGCTACTAAAAGTCCACGTAATAAAAATTAATTTGAACCTATTTATGTCAATATATATTTAGTTTCTAAATCTTGCAATTTAAGTAGCTATTATGTCGATTTTAAAGAAAATATTTTTATGACGATGTGTTTGATGGACCAATTCCTAATTTGGCAGAAATAATTCAATGCATAGTCTGTTAGGATAGTGTTAATTAGACTACAGTTCCCAACTAATTTAATATACTACAAAAAGCCAGTGTCTATAGATAAGGAGAGGTTAGTAGGAGGTAGTAGGACTATCCGTAAGAGGGAACCTAATAATTTAAAAAACCAAATTATTTTCTGGGATGTAAAATAAAATTGGAAATCTTAGAATTTATAATTATCCTTTCATAGCTGCTTGTGTATTATTTTAATATATTTATCATAATATTCATTAAAATATCATTCATAAAAGAATTAAAGCTTTTCTAGTATAACTATGTATTGAACAGGGCACATTAAATAGCTTACTAATTCTCACCGACTGTCAAGTGTTACTTCAAACTAAGAAGTTGCCTCTAGCTAATTTTAAAAATAGCACAGCAATGTAGACATTCATGGCGCAAAACCAGTTTAAACTACAAAGTAAGATACCCTATACTTTATTTATATCAAATATAATCTTTTATGAAATCAGTAGCAGATCATCCGCTACCGGTATTAATATTTTCAATGACTCGAGGGCACGTTCAAATGCATTACTAGGAAACAAACTGTGATAGGGAATTATAGTACATTAATTGCTTCTAAGGAATATACGGTTGTAATATCAAGACAATACGATAGTGTTCAACAGCCATAAGTCATTGAGTTCACGGGCTGGAGTAATAGTTAAAGTAATTACATCACTACTATGAGTACCACAAACTGTTAGTTCGATTCCGATAGGGAACAGATATTTTTACAAACAAACATCCTAAATTGTTCCTATATTTTCTGAAATAGGCTTATATTGTTATGAGTTGTTGTTCTCTTTTTAACAAGCTTAAAAGAAGGAGTTTCTTAACTTGACTGTTTTTTTTTTGGTAAGTTTAGCGATGCCTTCGCCAATTGTGAACTGCTCTTACAAAGTTAATTTTTTTATAGTGGTTTATCCAATCTTAAGAGTAACAATAATAATTTTAAATTGCATGACTTATAATGTATGAAAGTCGGTTGCGTTTTCTACAGATAATGAACAAAAAACGGAATCACTGAACCAACAATATATTGAAAATATTGCAATGAAAATAGGTAAATACAACAAAAGTCCAAAACACAGTTGAAAAGCAAACCAATTTTAAAAAAGAGCTAATGTCAGTAAAAGCGCTATGAAATCTAATATATTACTAATATGAGAATATTTTAACGGTAGTGGCTTTGCATTTCAATACAGTCGTGACGTAAAATACTCATTCGATAACTAATCAATACCTATTTCATTCGTTAATAGCAATTGTTAAAAACATTTCTAAACTACAGTGAATCAGCGATCTAATCAATTAATAAAAGGGGAATAGCCCTGGCTGTCACGATAGAAATTAAAATCCGTTTCTTACGGCGAGGAATTGGCCTCTGCAGGTCTAATCGTGATCTGAGTGCTTCGCCAATTTAATATATTGACAGTGCTGAACTTTCTACGAATAGCTTCGTGGAAAACAAAACAAACCATCAATAATGATATATGAGAGTTATCTTTCTCTTGCATAATTCGAATATGTATTTACATAATGGATTTTTTTGTTTAAGATGATGAAGTCACTATTTTAAACGAATCTTTTGACCTGAAGCCTGAATGCAATTTGTATCGTTTGGTTTAATCTGGAAATTTGTTACTGTTGGTGAATGGTGCAGTATACTAATTTATGGTCCATGTGCGTAAATTCCCGATACACACACATTACGCATGGGCAGAACAAGTTTCGCACCATCACAGTGCGGAAGAGCTATGTAATAGTTGTTGTTGGCCACATCGTACCAAGAATTAACAACGAATTTTCACGTAAAAGAGATCCACAAGAATGTAATTTATTGCAGGTATTTATACACACCAATGCAATAATTACTCGGCAGAAACCTAAAGATAAAACTAAGACTGACAAAGAAAGTGAAAGCTTGAGATTTAAAATATAGACACTATTTTATTACAACTATTTCCAATAATAGCGCAATTATGTTGGAAAACCATTAACGTCAAGTTTATGTAGTACGTAAATAATGCAATCAATGCATTGTTGGCAGATTTACTTAAAATAACTTCTACAATTTCTAACGATGCTTATAGATAAGATGCATGCGTACGACAGAAATTAGATACAAACTTTCGTTTGTAGGAACAAGAAATAGACGCCATATGAAAATAAAATTAAACTGTTCAGTGTATCTGATGCTAGATGTGATAAACGAGAAAAAATTTGGAGAGCACGAGTCATGATACCGACAAAATACGAAAATAACTGCAGTAATTTATTTTACCACTGGCAAGCTACAACTAAATGGTTGGCGCCTCTGAAATCAATCGTCCGAGTTTAAAAGGTAACCAACCCATGAATTCAATTACAGCTCTGAATCGATGCGTTGTCACACGACAAATTGCATAACGTTCACCGTTAATGTGACACACAAATAAGGCGTCACAATAAAGTTGGAACACAATGGGCTCGAGAGAAAAACAGAGATTAATTGAGCGGTGGTCGCAACGGCGACTGATGCCAAGAGCGATTACCGTAGTTCTGTTAGAACGGGATCAGCTTTTGTGAGCTTTCCCGGCCCGAGCCACAAATACATGCCATGGACAGCTACATTAGATTATTACAAAAAATATCTTTACTCCAATCTAGCCTTGTTTATAGACTTAATAGACTTCTTATTGCAGTTGTATCGTATTTAGTTTTTGTTAATCTGCAGTAAGTCAGAAGCAGTAAAAACTATCAGATGCAAAAAGCGAGCGGTGTTTCCCAAGGTATCTAATAATCCAGTAGATTATTCAGCAAAATCGTGAGCATTGTTTTATATGCACTTGTGGAATTCATACCGCGCGTTCAGTAGCGTGCATAAGCATTTATTCGCAAAGGCAAATAGGACCGTTTACGGATACTAGCGGCGTTGCGCTGGCCAATTATGTGTCAGCAAAGTATTCATTACATAAGGAGATGCTGAGTAAAATGTATAGGCGCTAGGCGCACCAACAGTTTGGATAAGCGTAATGTACGATCGGTACCGCCTTATCGGGATATCGGTTCTCTATAGCAGCGCGTGCCTTTGCATGCATAGATGCGGCTGCGTCGATATCCGATACTGCATAGTTGTCGTGTATCCACGCTCGTCCTGGGAGCTGCTGAGAACTCGCACACAATGAAGATAGCTGCCGACCGTTCAGATGTAAATCTTTACCTGTTAATTTTCAATGGTTTGCATTGTTCTATTTAACGTTACAATTCAAGAGAATTTCTCCAACTTTCGTGAGCTCTTTATAAGGAAAGTAAGCGTTTGTGGCGTAAATAGAAACAAATTTATCACGTTAGGTAAATTATTTGTTTAACTGGCGATATGAACTTTAACGGAAATAATGATATGAATCGTAATTATAACAAATTTAAATCCTAAATAGTTAAAATGTTCCCTTTGCGTTTAGGTCTAGTGTTGTAAACAAAATAAGGAAGTACCGAGATACTCGAGATTTAAGCCATTATAAACCGATATATTAGCAAGTCAATGTAAGTCGTGCGTAAGTAATATCAGCTAACGATCTAAGGAAAATCTATGTGCTTTAAGCGAAGTGTATAACTCAGGGTATAATATGAGTGAACCACGCATGAACTGTGGAGTTAATAGAAGATTTAATGCGAGATAAATTCAATTTATCTTATTAGAGAGGAATTATCTTGGTTCCAGAGGCGTGGCGACTGTGTCGCCGGCTAGCGTGGGCTCGTATCGAACAAGTCAAATCTTCTGCTACGCCCAACACTATCGTGTTCTGGCTCACACTTATCTCGCATCCTACGCGCGATATAGAAAACGTATATTTAAATAGGGACAACATTTTCGCTACTAAATTGTGCTAAGAGTGGCAGAGAGAAAGGATACAACATAATATATTCTCATTATCGTTATTCTAAAACAATTTGTTGATAGCTTCAGTATAAATTATTTTACTTGAACTTGTGCCTCGTAAATTTTGTAAATACATAATTACCATAGGATATAATATGACGTATATAGAACGAGCATTTGATTTCAATTATTTGTGAGCGCAAAGTGTTTGTAAGTGCAAAGTGGTAATGGATCTCCTTTATATGGATCTACTTTATAGTAAACTAAAGGCATTAATTTACCATTCAGCGGACACACCTCGAAAATGTTATTTATTTTCATTTTCACGCCTTATTTGGTGCTTGTTATAGTGATCCAGCTACTTGAGCGTACCGTAACAAATTCCTTTACAGACGGCTACACGACAATCTGTAACCCGATCTGAGGGAAGTACCTTAGTATTTCTCTGAACTGCTTTATCTTACTAGTTTCCTGAATGTCACGACATTGTATCGATGTTTGAACGCAATGTTGGACATCTGATGCATCACTAGCCAGCTTTAGTAACGACAACGCTGTTGCTCCAGGTTAATGTCAAATTATTGCCCGGTTTTAGATGAATGAGAATGTTTATACACTACATAGCCTTGGTTCTAGATCAACAATTTTAGATTGAACTCTAAACAGTAAAGGTACTTTTTAAAGTTTAAAATAAAGTTGTTGCGCTTACTTAAATAATTATAATTGCAAACTCGATTAATGGCCTTCTAGTGTTCAATCACATCAATTTGAATACTATGATATACCTAATTGAATGTTTATAGTTTACTGACTGTCTACTGTTTACTGACGGCCCGAGGGGGTTTCCACAAGCACAAAAAAAAAGAAAAAGGTCTTCAGCTATCTACATACCGATTCATCAATTCATACCATGCATCGCAATCGGTTCAGTAGTTTTGGCGTGAAAGAGGAACAAACATCCATCCATCCAAACTTTCAAATTTTTAATATTATATATATAGTGGGATTACATATTGATGAATGTTTTTTTTAAAGAATACCTACTAGTTTAGTGGGTCACACCTGTGATGCAACATGCCTGTGTTCACGGCATTCACAACCCATTCCTAAGTTTACGACGGCGCGGCGGTGTACTAAGCGGGATTCGGAACCGCAATAACAAGTCGCTTTTTATATTTTTGGTTAATTGCTTGATAATAAAATTTCTCTTGGCAGACTATAAAATGTGGCAAGAGCATGCCATGCCACCTTCACAAGTGCATGAAATATCTGCCAATAGCATCTAATTATCCTCCTAAAAGTTATAACGGCATTTTAGACATAGCTTTTTAAGAAACATATTTTTGGTATTAACTAACTCTTTAGTAAGACCAGGGTGGCAGAGAGCGTACCTATACGTGGTCTCTATGGAAACGCGTATGCGTAGGGAGCATGTTATACGATTTCTGACTCTCATACCATGTAGGTGGCGTTTACGACGCCAATATCCCAATTGGTTTTATTTTTCGCTTTTAAAAAGTACTTGCTTGCTGATTTAGCTTCGGTACTGAAAATTTTGACCTGGACAATGAGCCTGGTGGCAATTTCAAACCACGTAATAATTAGCAGTAACCTTCAAAGTTATAAAGCGATACTTACATATTAATTTTCGTAACATTATAAAGATATAGATAGATCGCGAATGTGTGACGCTTGTCGCCTTAAGTAGTTGATTGAGAAGATTCTAGATCGGATTGTCACTTGTGAAGAAAAGTGGATCAATGGAGTGGACAATAATCGAAAACGTCCGTTGCACTTTTAGATAAAGGGGTGGCAGCCACACATGAATTTCGTACATGTGTTTACTTTTTTATGAAAGCGCTTAAAGACAAAGTTAAAAATGTTTATTTCATAAAATTGTTTGAAAACGCCTTGCTTAAGTAATATTTAAAAATTATAGGTCAACACAATGTTACCACAATAATAGGTTGCATTGTGACAAATAAAACAAATCCTACTAATATTATAAAACGTGAGTTTGTGAGGATGTACAGATTGTACAGATGTGTGGATGTATGGATGTTTCTTACTCTTTCACTAAAACTACTGAACTGATTGCAAAAAATCCCTAATTTTCAAGTCTCTAATAGAAGAATGGTCTAATCCTACTATCCCACTAATATTATAAATGTGAAAGTTTGGATGGATGGATGGATGTTTGTTACTCTTTCACGCAAAAACCACTAAACCGATTGCGGTGAAACTTGGTATGTAGATAGCTGAAGACCTGGATTAACACATAACACACCTTTTATCCCGATATTCCAACGGCACCGGGACTTACGCGGTTGAAACCGCGGGGCGCAGTTAGTAATATTTAAAAATAAATAATACCACATTGCAAATAGGTAAGATCACTATCTGCAAATGGCGATCTATACCCGTTAACAAATAGTTGAGCCTTGTGAGAAAAAATCGGGCAAACAAACTCACAGCCACTCTTTTACATCACCAGATAGTTTAACAATACATATTTAGTGAAATAATATAATACAACGCTGTTTTATCGTGCGTTACTATGTATGTTATTAAAATTAATAGTAAGCAAACTAAAATTAATCATTGAAAGTATAGATACTGAAAACTAAACAAGATAAATAGAAAGACACAAAAATAATCTTATCTAATTTTGTGGAAAACAATCTTACAATTATAATACAAATCTAGAGATTTCCATAAGGCGGAGTTGTCAGATTACTAGATAAAAACGAATGATCCGTTGTCCTTCATAAAAGTTTGCACTCACAACAATCTTGTGTCGTTGTGCTGTGTTATCCAAAACTCTATTGGGTGACTCTCACCAGTGCAGCTTTAGCGTATATAGGGTACGGTAACCGAATTAGATTTGGCATTCCTTATCTTAGGGAGTTAAAAACAAATGCACACAGTATGACGCCTTGGCTACATGTTAACTGATATAAAACATGTTGTTTCTTACACCGTATACATTCTTAAACTCTGGAATCGACGAAAGAGCGATGTCAAAAGAAAACGTGTTTCAATACGTAATGGAAAAGCCAATAAATACGTTTAATGGTAAATGTACAAAGCTTGGAAAGATTCCAATGCATTGATAGGGATGTATTCTCATCAATTAACAAGGTTCACTATTTTCCTGTGATATATGTGCAATACAACCTGCAGGTCTAAGTACTACAAGCTCGTTACTAGCTTCGCTCTCTAAAGGTTTATTATCTCCAGTACGAGTAAAAATACGCGACCGTGAAACGACCATAGTATAAACTTTCGTTCGGTGTGATTAGCTGTAGTATTTTATAGACATGCAATATTTTTTCAGAAACGATAACATTATTTCACGGTTTTGATTTTTTTTTAAATCAAAATCTGTGATTATATTGACGCTTGATAACTATATAAACAGCACATGGTTTACAAACATGGTGATGACATCAAAACGCTCTCACTTAATTTTTCCACTTGTACGACACTAAAATAACTAAAAGTTTGGGTGCCATCCCATAATAGACATTAGATTGATTATGAGTACTTTGTGGTACTTATTTATTTTTGGGTTCCATCCCGTAAAAGACATTAGATTGATTATGAGTACTTTGTGGTACTTATTTATTTTCTTAAGAGTCAGGAACCCAATATTTTGCCCATTACACCCTTATATCTGGAGTCAGCGTCAGTATTAACGAAATTCAAGAATTTGACATTCTACACATTAGCTTACACTAAAACGTTTTTATTTTTATTAAGGTGATGGTTTATTATATTAGGTTTGAGATAATTTTGCTTTTTTGCATAGTTACGAAAGTCACCTTTTAAGTTTTTTAATGAATGAACTTACTGTACGTATCTATTAAGTAGTACTATGATTACTATGTATGATCTATGTCGGTAGCTGTGTCTGTTCATTGAAGAAAAAAAAAACCTAGATGAACTAATTAAGGGTTTCTGCATCCAAGACTATGCTTTGTTTTTTCATGCCTGTTTGTTTGTTCGAACTTCACGCAAAACTCCGTGAATAGATTTTGATTACTTTATGTCAGTTTTAAAGGTAGTATTCTAACTCAAATATTGCTCCACGTTTCATCAAAATTGGTTAAGTACAACTGTAGGACAGTTTCATTTTTGTATTACTAACCGCCCTATACATTAGAGATCAAATAAAATGATTACTATGAATAGTAACGCGAATGCTCGCCCCCGCGCCCCTGGGACGTCGCAGGCGAGGACTGTGTTATGCGGTCGGGCTAAAGCAACATTGACAGCAACATTAACCTGGTGTTGACCCCACATTGCTATATTGATGATATTGATGCTCCGTTCCTATTGGTCGTAGCGTGATGTTATATAGCCTTCCTCGATAAATGGGCTATCCAACACTAACTTGAAAATCGGATCAGTAGTACCGGAAATTACCCCGAACATCCAAACTCACAAACTTTACCTCTTCATAATATTAGAATGGATTAAAAACCTTTTACACTATGTCTCTTTATCTCGCGAGCAAAGCTGGCAAAAGCTAGTGATAGATATGAACAAACTGTTTATCAAGATTGATCTAGAGACCAGCGTAAATATAAACTAATATTTCGTGTCCTTTACCTAGTTTCGGAAACTGCCCTGGTTTGGCGTCACAAAAAGTCTATGGATATCTAAAAGAATCGTGATCACCACCGCCGTCGTCACTTCGGGTGGTCTAGTTAGTGACGCATAAAAAATTAATAGAATACAGTTATTGATAGATTTAAATAAGTTTTTTTATACTAAAGAAAATAGTAAGTAACGTGATTCTTAACATTTATTTGTAGTTCTTTTTATTAAAACCCTTGTCATTTATTAGGTAAAGCAATGCAAAAGCAAACAACGTCGAATATGTATCTACTTTTGCAATTGTCTGTTTTATCAAGTTAACTCCAAAGGCCTATTAAGCTTCTATACCTAGATAATTTGTAATTGTGCGTCTGACCCCATCCGGTCAAGTGATTTGAAAGTTACATGGTTATCATAACAGACTAAAACGATTCTATATAGTCTGTCCCTTGATTGGTGATGTTATTTCCATACCTATTAAAAAAAAAAATTACACCTCAATGTAGTCTAACTTTAAAGGTGTGCGAAATTTTATATAATTATACCATATGTTCTGTACCTATAAAACGCGGTTTAAAATGTACCCTTTTTTCATACACATAATATATCTGTAATCACAATAAGTGCGTAAAATACTGGACAAATTCAGAGAATAAATCAGTGATTATTAATGGGCCAAAACTATAGGGTCACAGGCCAATCTATCTTACAAGGCGTGCGCTGTCAAGTGTTTACGATAAGAAAGCATTTTAGTAAAATATGTAAGTGCTCGTTAAATTTATAGAGAAATTAACCCGTTAACAAGACGCTCTTGGTTTCGCGTTAGAAAGTTACTACGGTGGTTGGAAATTTTACTTTATAGTTGCAGAATAAAGCAGCACTAAGCAGAACCAACAACGAGTTACGTGCATATTTATAGCATGGCGACATTTTTAATTTCAGAATGCATTGATATTCTTCTTCTTTTGCCATTTTCAAC
Source organism: Callimorpha dominula (assembly GCA_949752705.1). Classification (NCBI taxonomy): domain Eukaryota; kingdom Metazoa; phylum Arthropoda; class Insecta; order Lepidoptera; family Erebidae; genus Callimorpha; species Callimorpha dominula. The sequence goes on from OX457005.1 coordinate 8,740,814, forward strand.
CGCTAAGGTTTAGGGCCTCTACAGTTTATGCTATGTTTGTCGGTCTTGTTCCCGCCAGTCTTTTGATGTCGTCATACCAATAATATAGTCGCTTATTAACATAAATATAATATAACAATATTATGGGTCACATTACACAACGTTATCTAGCCCTAAGCCCAGCGCACCTAGCTTGTACCTACGAGTAGCTTGCTTGTACCTAGCTTGCTTGTAGTTTCAGGTAGGTCAACCATTGTTTGGTCAACCATAGTTTGGTCAACCATAGTTTGGTCAACCATAGTTTGATCAACCATGGTTTGGTCAACCATAGTTTGGTCAACCACAGTGTGGTCAACCATAGTTTGATCAACTGTGGTTTGGTCAACCATAGTTTGGTCAACCATAGTTTGATCAACAATGGTTTAGTCAACCATAGTTTGGTCAACCATAATTCGGTAAACCATAGTTTGGTCAACCATTTTTTGGTCAACCATTGTTTGATCAACCATAGTTTGGTCAACCATAATTTGATCAACCATAGTTTGGTCAACCTTAGTTTGGTCCATCGTAGTTTGGCTATGGCTTATCTAATATGGATATATAATATTAACAGGGTAGTCATTTACAATAAAATAACTCGTGGAGTTTAACGAGTCTCGAACAAATGACGAGTAATTTTGCTTGAAATAAAAAATAATAAAGACCATTTCACTTTCACTGCTTTACTTCCTTTTAATCTGTTTAAAATTTTCAATGCGCACGTTGTAAACCACGTGCGGATAGCAGTGTTAATTTATTACAAAAACGTTAGTTTTGAGAACCAATACTACGCTGGCGTGGTGAGTCTAACTCCTCTAAGAGGACCAGTATCTATAAATTTGTTATAATTATACCTTGTCCTTTAACTGCAAGTTTTGATATCGTTTATGTAAGTGTAATATATGTATGCTTAAAGTTATAGCAATAAATAAAATAAATGCGTTAAAATACGTATTTTACAACATTGGCTTTTTAACTATAATTAATAAGGAACAAACATGAGAGAGCACGTTAATTATTATGTCGTCTACTCCATACAGAGCGTATGTTGCTTTTCTTTCTAACAAGCACTTCTGTTTCTGGAACCCTTTATCATTTACGCGAAGTAAACCAATAATTAATAATAAATTATTATAGTTCTGAAATATTAAAAAACACGCTTTCTTAGCAATTAAAAAGTAAAAAAGAGTTTCACTATTCACGCAGTGGCCTAACTATGACATCTGAGTCACGTGGCTAATTCATTAATACATTTTGTAATTAGTGCCTCCTGTGTTCAGGGCCTTTGATGCCTGGGCCCCCCTCGAGCCGGGGCCCGTGGCATTTTGCCCGCTTTGCCACTCCATTGTTACGCCACTGTATCCACGTCTCGAATCATTTGTAGAAGCCACTGAAGATTTCCACTATTCACTTCCTGGCTCCATCATCAGATCAGCTCCAAGATGTCAATATAGTATAGTCGTCCGAACTACATATATATACAAAGTTTCATTTCAACACGACAATTTATTAGAAGTTGGTTTTTAAATTGACTTCCAAGATTTGCTTACATAGGTAGTTAGTTACAAGCGTACAACAATAAAAGCGTGTGAAAAAAAGGATGTTAGGTAGGAATAAACTGACTAAGTTTAACCGATGTTACGTACGATCAAACTAAGTTCAGCAATGTCAGCTAGGATCAAAATGACTGAGTTTAGCCGTTAGTTAGACTATTTGATCGACACAACAGTTACTAAGTGTGGTCTGTTTTTTATTTATGTCTGTTTTATTCCTGCGGTTTGAACACAGTAATTGTGGTCGTTGCGAATTCGACTTAATTTGTTCCTTCAACTAAAAAAAAGTACAGTATGTTCTTGGCTGCTTTTAATTATTTTTTTACTATTTTTTCACATTTTGTCACTTTATACCTAACCATAATTTTATACAGCTTTATGCAATATTAATTTCTCGGCTTACATGATTTCATTATTCAAAGCCAATATACTAAAGATAATACGTTATGGGATTTTTTTGTACTCTTTTTTTAGCAAAGCTTGCGTGGGATGAATTGGAAATTTGAAATACTGAATATTTTATATTTAGAAGAAGTGTAAAAAGCTAAAACCTCTAATTAATATGTGTATTAAAGGTTTTTGAGCAGCAGATTACGTGATTTGAAGGATTAACGGAGCAACTTAACCCCTTCGAGAATTGCAGTTTACGAACGCCAATGCGTGAATTTAAACGAAAGTTAGTTGATTTCAATTACAAATGTCATCTAGTGAGCTTTTACATTATACAATTCTTAAGGTAGTTTAGTATTTTTGCCTAAAAGATTCGGTTTACTGTATTGAGATATATCGCGACGGTTCTGGGTTGACTACGCTGCCACCGGTTCTTTTGTCTTTCGGAACGTGCGGATGTAGACGGTTGCGTTTCAGTTCAGCAGGACGCTTCAGTTCTTGAAAAGGGGCCCCCGTCGGGTCCGAAACTAACTTTAATAAACACCTGCAATGTTGTAGTTAACGTTAATAGGCATCGCGAAACGCTTAAAATTAGAGGACCCGTGTGATTCTTTGTCATGTTGGTAGATTAAAAAGTGCAATTCCAAATTATCTATCAAGACAACCCGAGTTATAAAATTCCTAGAAAACCAGAAGCGAAGAGAATCAAAAGTACAGTATAACAAGCGTCAATAAACACTTAACAAGCATATTGTGTCGTTACTCATTGCTATCACATGACTGAGAAGTTAGCTTCCTTAATGTTTAATTGTAGTACTATATGCTTACAAGACTAACTTGTAGACACCGTTAGATATGTCTAATGTGATTTAAACATAAGAAACCTGTATTTGAATAATCTTTGTACGGCTAAAGATTGATATAATTTAATACACTGTCAATTGCAGGACAGTGCAGTAACGGTTTTGTAAACCCTTTAACTTGGCAATGTCAGAACAAGGTTCTCGAAGCAGACCGAAACGCCTATTGAATAACTGTATACCGTTATCCTGGGCCCTTTATGCGTACGAGTGGGTGCCACAACTGTACTTAGTAAAGTGGTTACAGGAGTTAATGTAGGATCTTGGAGATTGAATTGAAGAACATTATGAAAGTGGGATGATGTGATAACTATAGTGAATTATTTTATAGCGTTGTTTTTCACCGTGAGGCAAAATATAAGATGCAGGCAAACCGTAGACGTAGCATTTATGGCAATTATAAGTAATTTGGTTTAGTGCATATATACATACTTCAAATTGTGACATAAAATAGAACAAATCATAATCCTAATAGGGCTTATTAGTTCTTTCAAAGACGTTCTCATAGCGAATGTGTTTACTAAACTACCAATTTGATAAAAGTAAGTAACTATATCTAAAATAATTAAAATTCAACAAGGTAGTAAGTTATAATGTAGTAGGTGTTGATGTGTTTGGAAAATATATGATCTTCATCTAGTGCAGTGTGACGATTTCTATTACTGAATCATTTGTTTACAAGGTATGCGGTTTTAATTTGTATATAATTCCAAATCTTTTTAAACAACTGCGATTTGGTAGACATTATGCCGCACTGTACAATGGTTTAATTTATCAAACAATTATTCAGTATCTGTATTTCCTATAGTAACTCAGCTCGTAAATAAAATATCAACATTATTGTTAGTATTTTGATTATTCAGACAAAAAAGGAACTCAATAAAATAACTAAATATACATACAGTCAAGGGATGTACATGTGTGAAAGTAATTCCATGAGATTGCATACTCATGGCACTGTATACTCTTGAGCATCGTCGTAAAGCCGCCTGCTTATCGGTTTTCTATAAGATTCATTTTGGTAAGTGTGCGAAGACTCTCTTTGAACTAATTGGACCTTCTTCATTCCTTCATCGGACGACTAGACGCAGACAGACCTTGCGTTGTCGAAACACCAAAAAATCGAACGAAACGTTTTGACACCTCCTTTTTGGTTCGAGTGGCCAAGGTCTGGAATGCCTGCGTCTATTTTTTCAGACAATTATATTCTTAGAACGATCAAGAGTAGAGTGAATAGGTTTCTCTTGTATAGGTGTGTACCATCTTCGTCTTCATCATCACTTTTCCTCAGGTGAGCCGAAAGACAAACGTCTATTCCATTACACAGTTAAAAAAAACTGTCAGTCGTAGGACTGCACGTCAGAAGTGAAAACACATACACACACATATACGAGGGCGGCACTGAAAATTTCGGGAATCAAGGAAGTGACACAACATTCCTAATAAAAATGTATTTATTGCTTTTCGAAGTATTCTCCACGAAATTTGACACATTTTTCCATACGATGGAACCAATCATTGAAGCAACCATTCCATTCGGAAGTTGGGGTCTCCAAAATGGCCGTTTTGTAGGCGTCCACACCTTCTTCAGGTGATGACAATCTCTGACCACGCAATTTATTCTTTATTTTAGGGAAAGTATAGAAATCATTAGGGCTTAGGTCGGGGCTGTAAGGCGGATGTTCTTATTATTCTATGTTTTCTTGCTTTAAAAACTCTTTTGTTCTGTGCGCGGTGTGAGAACTCGCATTGTCGTGATAGAGGATGATGCGGCGGTTGCAGTTCTCTTTACGGAGTTCAGAAACTACCTGTGGCAAACAAATGCTAGCATACCATTCTGCATTAACCGTTCTTTGTCCCTCAAGAGAAATAGTCGCAACATGGCCGGTTTTGGAGACAAACGTGGCCACCATTTTTTTTGCAACACTCCGTGAACGAACATTTTTTGTTGACTTTAACTCATTTTCGAACACCCAACCTCGTGACTGGTTTTTTATTTCGGGTTCGTACGCGTATATCCAGGATTCGTCACCTGATACGATGTTGTATACAGCATTTGAGGATCCTGCGTGGAATCTTTCGAGCGTTCTGACGCACCAAGTAACGCGAGCTGCTTTTTGCTCTTCACAGAGCGAATGCGGTATCCATCGGGAAAACAACTTTTTTTTACACCTAATTGTTCATGCAAGATTATTTGTATTTGACTCATGCCAATGTCTAAAGTTGCCTGAATTTCGCGGTATGTCACATGTCGATCTTCCTCAATCAGCTTACGCACAGCATCAACGTTTTCTTGGGTGACTGCAATTTTTGGACGACCTTGACGGGGATCATCACTGAGCTTGACACGTCCACGTTGAAATTCAGCAAACTAGCGATAAATTGTGGTTTTGGATGGGGCTTTATCACCAAATGCAGAAATCATCCGGTCAACACACTGTTTTTGCGTTAAACCACTTCGAAAGTCATAATAAATCATCGCTCTTGATTTTTCTCGGGTCAATTCCATTTTCTCAACGGCTAAACAAGTTTGATAAAACCTTGTGACAAGACCGAGAATCTTTTTTTAAATAAATAAATAAAACTAAGGAATTTTCAATTAAAAAGATTTTAATATGACAGAAACAGTGGAAATATTCCATTCCCGATACTTTTAGTGCAGCCTATGTATATACATATAGACACACAGATCAATTATGTCATCATGACAATACATGTCATCTGAGCGTGACGGTCACGCGAGTTTAGTGCTTTTTCCATATTCTAAACGTGCCTAAAGAAGTTTTCACTTCAAAAATAGACTTCTTAACATACCTAGTGATTTTATTTCCTACAGATTAATGAATAAATATAGTTTTCATATGTAAGTAGACTTTATGCAAATTAATCAGGATACAGTCGGAAGCAATTATGTTACGTAACACAACCCTGAACTTGTATTGAGGCTGGTCGCGGCCAACGAACGCAGATTGCGTGCTCTTATACCGCGACCGTATAAATTTGATCGTTTATAAAATTAATGGAAAGATAGCCTTAGATTTTAGTTAATGTAAGTCTTATTACAAAAAAAAAATAACAACATGTAAAACTTTGAGAATAAAGGTATTGTTATTAATAATTGTAACGTTTCGTCATAGCGTCGTTTAACCACTACATATTATTAAACAAAGTAGCCCCGCCGCGTCTGTCTGTTTATCTGAACAAGATAAACTAATTAATTTTAATAAGCTTTTCCCTAATTGACGGAGTTCATCATTCATTAAGGTTTTTGGTTAATTTGCTGAAATTTGAAGATGATTGTTGAAGACGGTGGAAAAAATCAAGGCAGCTGACAGCTTTACTGGTCTGCGCCGCGTAAACCAATATAGTTATATAAAAACAATGTACAATACATCGTTTTATTTACTGTATGAATTATTCACCTTAAAAAGATATATTGAACTACAGCAACGCTATATGTTTATCTTCTAAAATTAACACAAAATAAAGAAAACATATTGCTATAAAATACTTTTAAACATATCTTCAAATTAATATTTTATTAGGGTAAAACAGACTATGGTTTTCTGCATTTCAACTAAATTAAAACTGTCTGCTATACCAATCAATCGGAAGCAGTCGTTTAATTTTTGTAAGTGTTGTTGGTACGCTATTTTGCGAATCGTATCTGCGTTGCCCTGTCACTTGTAACATCTAAACATTATATTATTATGTTCTTTTTCCACGTAATCGTTTAGCAAAAATATATTTTTATTTATTTGTTTAAATCTTTTTAGGATTGGAAATAAAATACTTTAAAAATACTTCAAGTAATAAGTACATCAGTTACATTTTAATCTAAGTCACATGCTCGACGAAACAGGCTGACAACAACTTTACGGGAAACAAAAAATAGGCATATGTGCTCTGCTATCCGTGCAGGTTGCTAGTCATTTCTAATACTGACCCATTAAATTTTGACAAGCTATGATCTTAACGAGTCATAATTATTACACTAATATATCTGTAGGGCATAGCATATTTCTGCTCAAATTATAGTCAGGTAACCAACAAAAGGCCGCGAGTGTGGTCGCCAGAAGTTCATTTATAGAGTCAGTAACATAAATGACACCATGCCTATATATACACTTATAGGTGGTTAGCTTGTTGGTTTGTTATATTGTGTGTAATATAAACTTATGACTAGAAGTATGCACCCTCTATTTAGGTATATCAAGTATTTTATTTTATTTTTATTTAAAAAAACTTCAAGCACAAGGGTACGAAGGACTTAATGCCCAGGGCATTCTCTACCAGTCAACCTTAGGGTGATGTAGAAATGGTAAACCGTAGGTGCAAAGATGTGGTCTATTTGGAGTCATTTATACTAGTACTTTTACATAAAGAAATACTTTATATAGCCATATTTGAGTTGTCTCAATGACTTAACATATTCTATATAGAAAATTACCCAATTAAAAATGTATTTAATTAACAAAGTAATACTTGTTAATTGGCAATTTTTTTTGTTTTTGTTAAATAATCATCTTCATACAGTTATAAGTTGTTATTATCAGAAAAAAAACTCGTTAGGTTATTATTGAATTCTTGAAAATACTTTTAAGTATTAAATAATCTAAATATAATAATAATAAAAATTAAGTAATCTCAAAATATAAGGATAAATTTATATATCATCCTTAACAATAATTAACCTTTTACGAATTAGAGTATTCTACCCTTGCGTAAAAGACAAATATCGTAAATTACAATTGTACTAACATTTAAGCACCATTATTTACCGTAAATTATTGTACAGCTTGTTAGCTGGCGTGGGAGTGAACACAGACTTTTCGATTAACGACGAATATAGCTACTATCGTATAAAGCAGGAGATACAGTGCCATTTGCCAGAGAGACTAATTGAATTCTGCATAGTATATTAAATATTTGTATCAGACTTTATAAGAACGTATTCTTTTTATTTAATAATTATCTCTCAGTATCACATAGAAAAACAGAATAGGGTGTAATTTAATAAATACATTTTATCTTATTTTTATCGAATTGATCTCATGTCGCAAGCAATCACAAAGGTGTAATTTTAATGACCTAAAGTACACCTACACTTTGAACAACTGTATGTATGTAAAATGTATGTATGTACAAGTAGTTCTTTCGTGTAGAACGAATCCACAGCACTGGACGTAATTAGGTCTGCAATTGGCGAAGTGATTACGTATTAAACTTTTATTACATTTATTAAATTTTGAAACAAGAATAGAAATTTAATTACTAAATTACATCTAATACAAAGCTTAAGTGAAAAATGTAATTAAAAGTTTAATTGAAGCACTTTTTATAATAACAACAAACGATATTTTTAAATGCTGATTTTGTCACCAATCTACGGGCCCGTAGTTAACTTATTTTAAATGATGTTAAACTTCTTTTCAACGGTCAAGTAGTCACAGCCGCTCCATACATTTTATTTTACTTGATCTTATGACATTTATTTATATGCGACTGCTGAGGGGGATTTTGCAGTTACGTTCAAGTTTTGACCTATTTAAGCGGGAATTGCGTGCATACAGTTACATGGTAGGCGACGGAGGACTCCATCAATTTCTTGTTTTAATAACTAGAATGTATTTAGAATTTCTAAGTTTCAGAGATACTAGTCATCCAAACTTTTAAACGGTTTAATAAGGCCATACATTGTGGTTTTAATGTTATTTGTACGGGTTATGGTAGTAGTGCTTTTTAATATTCAATTTATTATGTATATAGAGATATATAAAGAAATTTACCATTGCTTGCAATAAAAATAAACTACGAATTCACTGACCGATAATTGGCTGCGTGACATTTCTTGATTAACCGGTGACAGAATGACCAACGAAGACAACAAGTTTTGCGTGTGAGCGGTAACGCAATATAGGTGCATTTATTTTTAAAAAACAAGACGCCTTCCAACTTTATCTGTGGCGATCGCATAATGTGCGAGTTGCTTAACAAAATGTTCAGATAGCAGAGAGTTTAACAGCTCGAGTTTATCGCGATCGGTTACATCGCGATGTTGGGATCATGTCAAGATTGCGAACCAAAGATTTGTTCCTATGGTAAACATTTCTGTTGTTGCTCTAGCACTGACTTCCTAGCCCTACATAACGGATTGTATTGTAGGCTAATATTAGCTAAACTTGTTGATCTGCAATTGATTATACATTTCCATTTTATCGTATTTGGGTGGCAGTAGCGTATTTATTCAATACAAAACAATAAAATGTAATTTTGTCTTTGAAACAAAAGAATTTTAGTAAACTTAAAACTGTTTAATGGGAGAAATTTATTGAGAATTAATTTTAGTAACGGCTTACGCATGTCTTTAGAAATTACATTTCAACTGTGTGTATTTAAAATATGCATGTTTGTTCTCAAAATTAAAGAAACTTCGATACAACCTTAGCAGGCATGAAAAAGTTCGACAAAGATTTCAAGCATTAGGTACATCACTTTTCAAAGGAAGTCATTAAGAGGTAGTTGAGAAAGAGACCCTACTATTGAAATGGAAGTACACCTAATTTTCCAAGAAGAATCGTATACTTATAGTTAGCACAAAAGATTTGGAAAAAATAGATATGCATATTATGAAACCAACTTAATGTTAAATAAAAATCTATTTGAGTGAACTTTGTCAACAACCCAAACTTGACTTTTTAACTTTTTGTTCTCTCGACTGGCCTATTGGTCTAGTGGTTAGTGACCCTGACTGCTAAGCCAGAGGTCGTGGGTTCGACTCCCACCCAGGACAAAAAATTGTGTGATGAGCATGATAATTTGTTCTGTGTCCTGGTGTAATTTATCTATAATTGTATGTATTTAGTAATATATAAGTATGTTTATCAGCACTCTGGTTACCATAGTTATAGGCTCTGCCTAGTTTGGGATCAGACGGCCGTGTGTGAGATGTGTCAAATTATTATTATTATTATTATTGGTACGACAAAAACAGGAATTGGACAATTTTAATAATTTCAATTGAAACAAAATTTAATCAAATTCTCATCGTCATATAAAAATATATCAGACCGGTTTCTTACTCTTTTAGTTTAAACTATCCAAGTCAGCTATGCCGTTTCCAAAGATCCAACATACATAAAAACATAATGTGCATAACTAATTTATCTATTTAATTGTAGATATTCATCGTAAAATACTACACAACTATATCTTACGTCGTTTCATTACTTCCAAACTTTTATTTATAAAACTAGAAATAGGGAAAACTAATTAAATAATATACTGGAACCTTTTTTTAAACTTCTTTAAAGCTAATTAATGTTGTACTATGACCCGCCCCGGCCTCGCACGGGTGCAATGTAGATAGTTTTATTTAGTTGTGTTAAAAACACCAATGGTTTCCGTAACACTAAAAAAATATTTTATTTACAAAAACATGTGATCAGCTGAAACCTGTATATATTTACTGTAATAGAGATCCAAGCCCTTTTTTCTAATGCTAATAACAGGAAATTAGACATATTTAAAAATTGTAGTAATACACAAATACAAAGGAAAAACAGACGACACGTGACGAACGACTAAAACCGCTGGACAATTTAGATCGTTCATCTTGAACGTGACATCCGGTGCTATTTTCGTAGAAAATGCCAATCCGAGGATCTAACCTGGCTCGTTTCGCCCTCTCCTGAATCATCTATATACCGCTGTACCTTCTTATCGACAACAGAATCAGTACGGTACCGGCGGTCAAAAAGAGCAGTAACTTTACAAGCAATAATGTCCGGCTCCGTAATGAGATTCCGACACAATAGTGTTCTTAACCAACTCTTGTGCTTATTCATGGTGAGCATCGATTTGATATATTCTAACAGTACCTACTCCAATAGAACCCAAAGTGAAATCAAACTCGTGAAAAAGTGAATTCTTGGTAAAGCGATTTTTGTTTAGAAAATAATCGATTTTTAAATCAAGAGTTAAACACAACGTTCGCCAAACTTACGATCGAAGTGAAAGTTTATTACGATTAAATATAAAAACAAAAATTGTAAGTCAAATCAGAAATAAAACATTACTACTATAAGCACAATAAAATTGTGAAGGTCGGACACTGACTTTGTTGGAGACAGAAAATTGTAATACAGAAACTTTATGCGACTTTTATCAAATATTTGTGGTAAACAACAGAGGTATTACGCAGTTAATCATTACTTTATCTAGGTAATGACATGCTTATTAACAAAGATTAAAATTATCTATGTCCGAATCTAATCGCTGTATTCGCGTGCCTTCAAGCAAATTAGTAATGCGTCATTAGAAAAGTTATAAGTAATATTCTTCTTCAGTCATAAATACATTTCATGGTAATTTATGTTGCGAGGACACCGTGCAACAGTAGATGTTAGAATATAAATACAAACATACATATCCCCGAAGGGATAGGCAGAGTCATCTTAAACATTAGTAGAATATGTAATATTTTATTTTTATAATTTATGTAGTTAACTTAAATCTTAGAAATAAAGTACGACGCGACGTTAGCCGTGTTTAGTAAGTACACTGCAGCCGAATTGTAATAACTGATAACAGTTATTTTGTTCCTAAATTGAAGTGATTCCCATTAAAGCTTAGTTCTTTTGTGTGAAGTAAATGAAAAAAGTAACAAATACAAAGTGCGGTTATAGACGGTTCTTTGTTGTAAGTTACTCGGAAGTATGCGGGTTATTGGGGCAGATCAACGAATACTTACAATAGATTATGAAGATTATCAAATTAAGCATCTTTAGCAGGTGGGGATTATACACTACTTTTAACAAGAGGTTAATATGTTGTTTAATTCTCATAGTTAAATGGTTTATACAAAAAATATCATTTTTACTTTACCTCCTTTAGTTTTGGTTATCAATATTACCGAATGATGAAAAAGAAAAGTTTAAAATAAAAATTTTCAAAGATATTTTTGACGGAATAATGTTCCGTGGCTTACGAAACCTTTGCGTCTAAAATTAAATTAAAGCAGCAAAAAGTGAAACGAAATGTTCTCTTTTTTTAAATAATACTACAAAGGATAATCGTCATTTGACAGGTTTATTAACCTGATCCAGCAACAAACGTGACGGAGTAATCGGCAAATCATAGGTACATGACCGTGAAGCGTTGTTACCAGTAAGAACGAACGCGCACAAATAAATTCTTCCCCATTCCAATATGTACTCGTATTACCAAATTATGTAGCTCTTAAAATACACATAAGACTTACTGAATGTCTACGTCTAACCGAACACTAACTTGTTAAGTAAAATGTGATGTTAAGAATGTCATACATAAGAACATTGACACAGAAACTTGCCGGCAAGACAAACGGGATGCATGAGATTGTGGTTTGCGATCTGAGACACACGTTGAACAATTTCTCATCATTGTTACGATAACTAATGACAACTCGGATAAATTGACGCGCTTTCATCACAAATTGTACCTTCTTACAAGTAACACTTGCAAAACAGTCTCATTCGCAAACGTCATTCCTTTCATATTTGTCCCATTTTTGTTATGAAAGAGAGTCAAGATTCATAAATCATGTTTTCTTTGATTTCAGACAGTGCCTCTTCCTGCTGGGTCGACGTCGGTTCTCGCGAAGCCAACAAAGTACCACTACTATCCTCACAATCAACACATCTATTTGTTACCTGAATGCGCCATTCAACAGGTAATTAACTAACATGGCACACGTATTGAATATAAAATAAAATAAATTCGAAGAATGTTTTGGTCAGTTCTTAGGTTATCTTTACTTAGGTCTTGAAATATTGGATTTTCTAAGACAATGTTTTTTTCTCTTGAAAACGTGTATTAGCTTTTGTTCTAGATAAAGTGCAATGCCACAAAAAGCTTTGGGAAAAACAAAAGCAACGATCAGTGTGATATAGTGAATTACATTAGTTCCGATTTATAGGTATGATGCACCGAAGCCGATCGAATATGACGAACTCATATTCAATTCTGTATCGTAAAACTTATAGCTTTACGGTACAGTTTTAAGTTGTAATTTTAGTAAAATAAACTATATAATCAAATATTATCTTCCAGGTTTGCAACGCTGTATACGTGCGCCTGAATTACACTCAACCCCTATGCGCATGTCCAGCGAGATATCGAGATCCGTGTTCTGCCAGCCTTAACGCCGATGACTTGCATACTACGCGACTCACCACCGATTCCAAAAAGAAGGTAATGGTAGTCCTTCAAGTAATCACGCCAGGTCCTACTGATACATCAGCGTTAACTTTAATTACTTATTCGACATCCAAAATAGTTGCACTGTTTTGAGTGGCGAGTTAGCTGTTCGCAAATAACTTCATAAATTATTTTCTCATTGTATATGAAAACTGAATTGATTGTGATATGGCCGGTACAAAATCTTCGGTCAAGGAATTCACAGGAGCTGTTCCAATTCTGCATGGCAACTTTAGGTAATAAACTTTGGCAACTTGTCTAATTTTCTCTTATTTATACGTCCGTAAATCCTTTGCATATCGGACGGAATTTTTAATTAGAGGGCTTGGGTTTTTAACTTTTTTTATTTGCAAATAGAACATGCAAACATTATTGAATTTAAGCCGATCACATTTTAGATAACTTTAAGTTTTTGTCGTTGGAATCGATCTGCTAGTTAGTATTTATAGAAATAGATTTCATTTGAAGCCTATTGTTAGACACAGCCCGATTTGTTCTCACGAGTTAATGATGTTTGTGTCATGGTTTGCTAAATAATAGGTAGTATACAGGTGCTTGACTTGTTTAGTGAACCATTATTATCAATGATAATACTAAACTATTTTCTTACCCTTACTGTCATAGTCAATATATTGGGTTGGTTTCTAATGCAATGAATATCTTCTGAATAATATTTATGACGATTTGAGATAATATTGGTAACGACATTATGTCTATTTCACCTCGGAACGATTACGCATAGTGATTTAGTTCTAGTATACCGTATCTTCTTATTTTGCTACTTGTAAGCAAGATTTTGCAAGGGAAACAAACCCCATATACTATCAATGCGAACCCACTGTTACTACAAATATTGTGAATAGTTGGAATTGATAACAACACTTAATGGCAATTTGTTATATTAGCTGTAGTATTTTATATAGAAAAAAATTCTAAACTTTGGAAAAAATTCTCAATAGGAAATCATTTTTTTTTCGAGACATCATTATTGTCTGCAATATGCATGATTTCCTTGGTCTTAACAAAAAATATCTTTAAAAATGTACTTTTCAGAGATTTTTTTCATTTAAAAAAAACGATGCCTAAAAAGTTACGAGATGTTTTTTTTAATAGATACTCTTCAGGTTTGCTTACATTTTGGGCATTCTTTCATCACCGTACGTGTACAGGAAATAACTCTAATATAGGTTTATTTGGTTAATTGGTTTATTATGTTTATAAGCACGCTTTACTTTACAGTATGCTAGTAAGGCAGTGACATTGGTGAAAACTTGCGAGGCAGTCTCAGAGATGCGTGAATGCCGAGCACCGCGAGATTGGTCACTATTGGCCTTACAAAACATTAGGACTGGCAAGTCACACTACTTGGTCATCTGCAGGTGTCCCGAAGAACATATTTTAGGTGACTATTATTTTGTTAGATTGTATATTTCAATTTAAATATTCTATACGTGTATTAGGGTTAAAAAGTACGGTGTAACCCAGTGATCAAATTCATTATAACATCAGATTTGATACAAGCCATAATAAACACTAGCTTTTTAGCTAGTTATAGCTATAAAACTACATCTAAATATCTGCGTACCTGAATCGGCGTTAATTGGACATAACGAGTAAATTCGAAGTCATTGTCTGATTTATACATACTCTTTTTATTGTGTTAAATTAAAAGACATTTTTTTGTAGAGCCGATAACATCGATTACTTTTTTTAGTTTCTCGAATGTTTGGGGTCTACGACACGCGTTGAACTTAGTTAATATGTATGTCCACAACCAGAATACAGTGGCGATTATTCGATTATTCCATTGTGAAATTAATTTGGTTAAGAATTCTTATTACACCAACGTGTAGGTACCTAAGTTATCTTTGTTTTGTTATATGTAAGTATGTTTAAACCGCAAAACAAAGCTGAATTAAAGAGACGCGACCACAATATTGTCTTACACAATTTTACGCAATTTGAAAACATAGCATTCTGTATAAATGTAATTACTGAAGATGTACGGTAATACTTCGTCGGATCGTCTTCGCTTTTTCAACCCTCTCCTCTTCCGAAAGATATGTCTAAAATTTTAACCATCATTTTAAACGCTACAGAAGGGCCAATGTCGCACGACCAGCCAACCTATGCCTCGGTGCCTGGGATCAGAGTCTACGGCATGATGTGCGTTCGACCGACCACCACTTACCATTCACGTAAGTACCTCTAATACTAGAGACATCAAAGATTACATTATGGGCTAACCAAAAACATTTTTGTATAGATACATAGATGGTTTGTACACTGGCGTTTTTCAATGAGATAGGCCGAAACGGTTTAATAATTGCATTACAAGTGACTGCATGAGTGACGGAACAGTTTAAGTGGTCGCCTCGCCACTACGCCACGTGGAATGTTGTGAGTTCGATTCGAACACGGGATAAAAATTTGTGTGTCCCCGGAGTTTGGGTGTTCTATGTGTCCGTTGTTTGAATGTTTGTAAAGTCCCCGTGACGCAGGAACTATTCACAGTGCGAGAGATGTCTTTCTTCTTAAGAGAAAATAATGAAATTCGGTGCAGTGGCCTAAGATGTCTGACTTGCGTTCGAATGGTTGCGTGGTCAAAACCAACCAGTACTATACCAACATGAACCCACTCCTAACACATAATTTAGCTGAGCAAGAGAGGAGTAAAGAGAATAGTGCAAATGTGTTATCCACGTTACGTTACGTCACATAAAGTAATTAAAAACTATTTTAGAAGAAAATTACATATTTATATAAATCTTTAGATTAAATTACATTTAGTTATTATAATAAGTAGTTACTATTCCTACGTAAAGAACATACGGTGACTTGGCTACTTGGCAATGGATCAATTAGTGCCATACAGTGCTATACTACGTATATAATTATGTGGTTAGCGTTCCAGTGATTTTATGATAGTCTTATTCCCAATAATTATTATAAAAAAAAAAATGTTTACTTTTTACAGCATACAAAAACCGGTTTACCTCTGGTTTGAATATCCAGAGCACTACAGGAGCCTACAAAGTGGATTATTCTCAAGCGCACTCACATGCAGACAAACAGCCTGTATACAACAGATACCACTCACACGACTACACCGATAAATACTACAACAGGAGATCTCGGATCGCAAGAGTTAGGCGATCAACAACAGATTATCCCCCATTCCCATGGTACAAAGTTATCGAACTAGCACGGTCATTACACTGGATAAATTAGGATATACCTATATACTCCTTTTTAAATTTAGAATATAGAAAAAAAAGTTTGTTGGCTTCAAAGAGGCTTTATATTAACCGATTCCGCCTCTTTGGATTCAACATATACTTGGAATGCATTTAATGTCAGGACGCTTTTTCGCTTACGTATTCCGAATTTAAGTTAATGCCGATTGCTTACTAACTTTCCCACTCTAAACATGTTTGTTTAGTGTGGTGAAATTTACTCAAATACCTACGAAATACTCAGTACAACCTGCATTTACTAGAATAATACATTGAAATTAATGATTTAAGTTCTTGAAGTATAAGGTGCCTACAGTTTGTTTGAGATACGACAAACCAATTGCTATCTGTATGAAATAGTTTATTTGACAGCGCCGCTAGACAGCCAATTAGGTTGCGCATGCTTAGGTGGCTAATAAATATACTAATAATGTCATATCAGTAATGTACAACCATAATGCAGATCAATAGCGTTAATAAAGTTATTTCCTTTGCTCGAAATAATGACGAATTACGCTGAATGAATTAGACTTGCATGGATAGCAATTAGTTCATTTAAAATAATTGCGAGTGTTTGTGTAGAAACGCTTTTCATTACTTGTTTTATTCGGAAAATATAGTTAAATTAATATTGTCGATGTAAATGAACAATAACCACATTGTAAGAAATAGATGTAACCATGACTATTAGGTATAAGATTGGATTTAAAAACTATAATAATATCCCCACCAATGGTGAATATTTAAAAAAATACATTTTTATTGTACACAAAAGAAATGTGATAAGAAACCAGTGGTTAATTTTGTGGTACTTTCCAGTGCATTTATATGTAGTTATTTAAGTTAATTTACATATAAGAATCATATTTATACTTAAAATAACAAATTGTAAATATAGTGGTAGAAATTACAATATTTGTAATTAAGAGGAATAAATTTAACTGATCTTTTTTTTTATTTTTCACTTCATAGTAGTACATATCTAATTACTAGAACTTAAGTTTAAGTAGACTCTTGATAGAAGCTAGAACATAGACATAGCAGACGGTTTTACTCGAAATGGAGTTCGAACGGAGTGCCTCCACCCTACATGAGTTGTTCCAGGAGGTACAACAAAGCAAATGTTTTTGTTTTAAACATGGAACTGAACACGAGATCGCAGCTAACAAACTCTATTAGCATAATTTTGTTTTTCCGTTGAGGGCGACGGAGTAGAGTTGAAAATCCGCGAGTACGGGTAACCGCTTACTATGAGGCGGATTATGTGCTTGTTTACCAATTAAATTGCGTTGAAAAAATCTGACGGGACACGATTATTACTTCTTTGAAGGTTTCTTAGAAGATTGTATATTACTAGCTGCGCCCCGCGGTTTCACATTCTTCATATCAATATCACATCAGTCATATTATATTAGTAGAATTAAAATTGATTTGACACCAGCAAGATCACGAATAGTTTAAATTACCAAGCAGAAAGCTTTCATTGGTAGTATTATTGCCCTAAGTGAGAAATCAATGTACCTGAAGATAATTCCTTGTACGCATTTTAAAAAAAAAATTGCGAACCGAGGAACACAAATTTGGAATACAATTTTTTTAACAAGATGTGTTACAAGTTAAAAAAATACGTGAAGATGACTACATCAAAGCTACACGTGTCCCGTATAATGTTGACAAGTACGTAAGTCTATATATTGACAGTTCAAGTTATACTGGACTGATATAAACCAAAAAAATATAAAACTTAATGCATTAAGGTCGAAATTCGAACAGCAGACGATCTGTAGTAAATAAAGAACGGGATAAAAATTAGGTGGACATTTCAAATCCTCCCTCAATAACTTTTGGTCACTGATTTATAGATAACTAGCAGCGCCCCGCGGTTTCACCCGCGTAAGTCCCGATCCCGTGGGAATATCGGGATAAAAAGTAGCCTATATGTTAATCCAGGTCTCCAGTTATCTACATACCAAGTTTCATCGCAATCGGTTCAATTGTTTTGGCGTGAAAGAGTAACAAACATCCATACATCCATACATCCACACATCCATACATCCTCACAAACTTTTACGTTTATAATATTAGTAGGATTCTAACGATGACAGGATAGGACTGGATGATGCTGTCAGCCACCTGAGAGGTAGGGACACTCCATCGTCTTAGCATAAGCAGAAAGGTTGGCAATAAATTTTAAGCGTCCTCAACAACGAGCTTTGCAGGGGAGACTAGACTAGAGATGTCGAGTATCCAGGACTATACGAAGTCAACTCGACCCTTGACTTGACTTCATTAACTTGATTAATCAGTCAAAGTTCAAAAGTTGCATTCTTATATACATAACCTTATTTTTTTCTGCTTATAAAGAGGTAGCAGTAAATGTAATTACCGATTTTAACAGGTAATAAATAACCTTTTAGAGACAAGGGAAGTTCAGTAACGTACGATAGAGGTGAGTTTATAAAAGGGTCAATAGGCTTTTTTTGATCTTTAGAAGCAATTTAATGACATTGTAATTAATTGTGTCAGATTTTTTATATGTGACTTACCTAATACTTTCTGATCGACGCCAATGTCGCACGAGTACATGGCAGCCATCAAACGTTGGGGTTGCGCTTGGAACGCTTTTCTACAGCCGTCCTTTACTGCTGACATTATTTGACCTACGCAAAAGAAGTAAAATATGATTAATCAAAAGGGACAAAAATTAAGAAGGCGTTTGTTCGCTGAGTACTTCAAGAGAAACTTGATACTCGGAACGGACTATTATGGCACTCGGAATATTTGTACGAAAGCTGTTTTTCTTTAGAGCATACAACATGCCAATAATCAAGCTGTTCGCGAGGTTTGGCCGTTATATTAAACAGACAGTACTTTGTGTTGTACACTATTAATATTAATATTGGTAGAGGGCTCTATTTCCACATTTAGACTATAATAATAATAATAACTTGACACATCTCAATCATCGTCTGATTCCAAACTAGACAGAGCCTGTACTATGGTAACCAGACTGCTGATAAACATACTCATATATTTCTAAATACATACATATTATAGATAAATTACACCCAGACACAGAACAAATTATCGTGCTCATCACATATTTGTCCTGGGTGGGAATCGAACCCACGACCTCTGGCTTATTATGCAACATTATGCGTTTAGATAAGGCTGGCTAAGCACATCCACGAGCTTCTAGGAGTTTAGACTTCAAAGTTAATTGTATATAACTAGAAAATAGTAAAAAAAACATGTTGAAGAAGGAGTTTATTGCCTGATCTTCTCCATAGGATCTACGTATTGGAACAGGCAACTAGCTTCACGACTGACTTAGTCTAACTGACTCCAACTATAACTGGTTTTAGTAGCCTATTGACGCCTTGTGTGTGGCAAAAAAATTTATTCTACAAATCAGGCAAAATACTTGTTGGTTAACTAGCGTTCTACCGCTTGTATAATTGGTTGTACTCCGAGGAACTATTTGACATGGGAGTGTATAGTTTTAAAGGGTCGGCAATGCGCATGCGAGTCCTCTGGAATTGCAAGAGTCCATAGGCTATGGTAACCGCTTACTATCAGGCGAGCCGTAAGCTTGTTTGCCACCGACGTGGTATAAAAATAAAATCTGAGTTTTAAGCACATGTTATGCAAGAAATATAGCGCAGATATGCTTTTAAAAAATACTACTCGTAAGTATATCCAAAAATGTTACCTGACAGTGGTCCAAAGGTATGTGAACCATCTTCTCCACTTTCTTTTTCTAACTTCCACTCTTCAACACAGAAAGCAACTCCCATCATTGGCTCATCACACAGCGGCCCCGCTAACGACGCCAATTGAAAACCATTGACAAAACTACTCTCATATTCAAATCTCGGATCTTCCTTTAGTTCTTTCTCATGATGCAAATACTTGGTAAAGTAATCACTAGTTTGGTTAAGAAGCAAATTTGGACCACAATTCCTGGGGCCTACGGACCAAATTTGATCAACAATATCCTTCCATTCGGGACTTAGCCTCGTGCAAATGTTTGCAATTTCGTCTTTGAATGCTTGTATAAGTTTTAACATGCGCTCTGATAGAGTATGTTTTGTACCATTGATTTGGAGTTCTTCAATTACAGTTTCTAGTTTATTATTTTTAGTTAGGCCCTGTAGAGTTTTGATATGTTGTGAAATTGCTTTGAGTAATTCAGTTGACTTGTCTAACAAATTTGTTATTTCACTAGGTATTGGTTTTGCTCGAATTTTTATTCTGCTTTGCTTATTATTTGTATAGACAGTTATGACTGGATCTATTTCTTTGCTGATTTCTTTGTCTATAACGTTTTGTGAATCTATTTCTTCATTAGCCATGTCAATCTTCGGTGGTTCTACAATGGTTTCTCTGAAGGGTACTATTGGTTCTGATACCCTTATAGGAATTTTTGCGTAATTGTTCCTGAAAAATAAAGTTTTTACATAAATCACTACATTCTTAATCCTCTTTCTATTCACGTAGTCTATCATTGTAGTCTAGTCCGAGGCTAAATCAAATATTTAATACAGTTTATCAGAATACATGTCAAAGATGCACCCTACATCGGAAGACTTTTTTCTGAGGCCGTACTTAATGTTTCCTTTTAATACAGCGAAATTGATTAATATTTGATCGTAGTGCAATAACAGTACTATTCGCGCGTGACTTAAATAAAGTACGTAAATTTTATATCTGGTATCCAGCCGGATATTTGTTTACTATCCAGTAGCCGGTATCCGGACGGATAGTAAATTTAGGCCGGATACCAGATAGTCAGAGAATATCCATTTCATCTCTAATATAAACCTATTATGTTATGGCATTAAAAACACGCAAATTTCTTTGTAGATATGTAGAATATCTACGTGAATTCAATGAGATAACTTTCATAGATTATATTGTTACGTTGGTGGTAACGCCATTGGTTGATTACAGAAAGAAACTACTCTTGAGGGTAGTAGCCACTAGTAAAGCCATCTCTTGCAATATGGTATTCTCTAATTTTAAGTAAAATTTCAAACTGTAAGTGTCGTATATATACAAACAATGTAGTTGCAAGCATCTAGGACGCGGTGTTACCGATTACAACTTCGGTTGACCGTGGCTAGAAGGCAACTAGCAACAGTCTTGATTCGAAAGCTATTTCTATCTAGCTAAGCTAAGAAGATAATTTCAACAAGCGATTAGAATTAAGAAAGCAAATATTAGTTTTCAGTTCAGAAGTATCAATAGGTAAATAATGGTTATGTTGGTAAATGTCAAGATCTATTCCTAATGCGAAACAAGTCAGTCTGCAGAAATTGACATCTCCAAAGGAGTTTTCGTTACTGGCGTGTTTTCCCATCTATTCTTAATTAGGTTACTTACTTTAGGTCCTCAAGACATCTTTCTAGATGGATTTCTCCAGCCGTGACTAGTACATGTTCTCCTGTCTCCTGCAGCAATACTTGCACGCAAGAATCCGCTTGGTTAAGCAATTTCAAACCTAGAAAATGAAACAATAAGGTCTATATTATAATTGGGATGTGTTATAGATATAAAGGTGCAAATGCAATGTAATTGATATAGTAAGTCATTGTAGTACATTGTGATCTATTTAAAAATAGAAAGAAAATGGCTGAGTTAAGTGTAGGTAATTTTACTCGTGCTAACTTTGAGCACATGTAAAAGTTGACTTAAAATGTGACAAAAAAACTGTTTTTGTTTATATGCTAATTTAAAACGTTATAAACCCTTGTCACAGTCATTTGCTTCATAATCTGATTACGTTAAATAAATATGCTTACTATAATGCGTAGGTAACACAAGATAACTAACTATATGTAGGTACAGAATATCGTGGGAGAGCCATGCCTCGGCACGTATGGGGCTCGACCGGAGTGATACCACGGCCTCACAGAACAACAGCAGTGACGCAATGCATGCATTACTTTTTGCTGAGTGAGTGAGGTTACCGGAGACACTAACTCTTCCCTCCCCCCTCTTTTACGCTTCCCTACTCCCACCTTAAAGGCCGGCAACGCACTTGACACTTGAGTTGCAGGTGATCATGGGCGGCGGTAGTCATTTACCATCAAGTGACCCGTCTGCTCGTTTGCCCCTATACCATAAAAAAAGACCACATATAACTAATGTAATTTTTCGATCTAAATTAAAAAGCTTGTTCTAGGAATAGAGTTAAAACAGTTCGGGTGTTTTACAAAAACCTCCTCCCGATGCAAACTGGGTAAGAAAAGCGGCAACGCCTCTTAAGGATTTGGATGTCCACCGCTGACCATAGACTTTTACAAGACGTGGTTACGGGTTCGACCCCATCCAGTGCACTAACGGCGTGAACCAACTCCTAACACAAGCATTTAGCTTAGCTGGAGGGGTTAACAAGAATACTAGTTATGTGTAACTCTCGTTACTAGTATCCTTTACAAAATAAAATCTATCTACTAGAGGATTCTTTCCTAGACGTCAACCTGCAAAGCAGATCGTACACTCTGCCAATAAAACACAAGGCTTTTACAACCGGCGAATGGAGGAATAATCATTCAATCAGACAGCCCTCCTAAAGATAACAAAATACATAACGGTCAGTACCGTCAATGGGCCGAAAGTGTAGGGCAGTGTGGCAGTCAGTTACCAATCAAATTGTAAACTATAGTGACTGATGATTCATCTAGGTGATCTTCCTAATACGCCTAAATTGGCCTAGTGGCCAGTGACCCTGACTGCTATGCCATAGGTCGTGGGTTCGATTCCCACCGGAGTCTGGGTGTTCTTTGTGTCCGTTGTTTGTAAAGTCCCCCGCGACACAGGAATCATTCCTAATGCGGGAGTTGTCTTTAAATAAAAACAGAAAAAAAACTCAGCTAGGTGATCTTCCTAGCTGAGTTGAACCTAGTAAATCAATTATATGAAACAAATACCTTTAACTAACTGCTGCAATTGTGAAGGGTAGGTAGGCTCCAATGCAACTCTCAGTATAGGCACTACGGAATATTGCATTTCGCTAAATGCTGGGCAAGCAATCGTGCTGCTCAATGTAGCCGTTCTTAGAACATGGTCTTCTAGGCCGCCAATACCTTTAATTTTATAATAGAATCATGAACAGGGATAATATCATATTTGGAGGGCCATTATCATATTTGGAGGGCACACTAATGTAAATATTTGCCTAAATCATTTTGAGTCAGCGCCAAACGTACAGACAAGCAAATAAATGATGGCAGCGGTGTCTATTTGCCGAAGTGTTTTCTAACTTCATTTCTTGTTTGTAGTAAAATTATTTAGGTATTTACATTAGTGTAGGAGTTTAGTTAGGCTAACAAATAATTTTTTTACTTTTCACTTTCTTTCTCCTTTTGTCGGTTTGATTTTTTTGATAAAAAGTATTTATTTTTTAGTATTTTGTGGTAAAAATAATCAAGTCTTCGTCATGTTGTAGTATCATTAGAACTACATACGTATGCTAAGTTTCACCCCTAATATTCCACCCTGAAGGTCTCGGTCTTAAATGGCGTACTTTGAACACAACTAATTTAATAAAAAAAGAATGATTGAAATGGATTCATAAATGGCAAAGATATCACGTAAACATACACACAAAAAAAATGTATTTATATTTTTTTTAATTTATCTATCTAGACTCCCAATAATGAGACATTTCCACGCCGAAAAAACCGTGGAATAAATTCAATTAATCTTATTAATTTAATTAGAAATTAATTAGAGAAGTTGGAAATATGAGTTTTCTTCACCTCAGTGTTTAGAACACTGAGATAAAGAAAACTTAACATTAAATGAAATGGAATGAATGGAAAATGTTTAACCCAACACCTATGGAATTTTGTGTGATTAATTAACTTATAACATGGTATAACTATATCAAATACTAACCTATAATATTCCCAGCTACAGCTTCATCGATAGCTTCCAATTCTCTTCCCATTAAAATATATAATGACTTTATTCTGCAAGTAAAATATAAAAATTATTATGTTTATAAAACCTTGTGAATTGATATGAATTCTATGATGAACACCTTTCAATGGTACATTTTGCACTACTACTTACTCTGTATAGGTTATATGTTCATTGCTCATTAAATCTTTCAGTTTCTTCTTAGGGTCTACTTGGTAATTCATATTAAGTATTTTGGACGGGTCATGTTTGGGACCTAATACATAAACTTTGTCACCTTTTTTAACTTTACCACTAAAAATTCTTGCAAAAGCAATAAAAATAGGTTGATCCTTATCCTCTTCTTCTTCAACAACTTCTTTTTCGTCATCAATCTTTTTTTCTTCAGTATTAGCATCTTCAATATTATTTCCATTGTTCTGTTTCATATCCTCACGCAATTGTCTCGCTCTTTCTCTTCTTAAAGCCATTTCTTCCACGGTCAAAACCTTAGGTTTGTTTTCAGGTAGCATACTCTTATCAATACTAAACATTTTCGATACAAATACAATAATAGGTTTATCATTACTACTATCACAGGCTAAAAAGTCTTCTTTTAGTTTCTGAGTTTCAGGACCAAAAGAATTAAAATCTCTTATTCTTGAGCACATTAGTTTTTCGACCTTTTCGGGTAGGATCTCTTTAGGTGAAGGCAGCTTTCTGCAGACCATGTCTAGTACTGTGTTAGATAACGGAAGCCATTGTACCATGAGTGACTGTAGTTGGATTCTGGCATCTGTGTGTCTGAGATCTCTAGTTGTAAGTTTAATACCAAGTTTCTCACATATGACTGGTACTTTTTCTTTTTCATTCCTCATAGCTATAGTTTCATACACATTCCAAAGGTTGTCTAGTATCACTTGAACAAAAAGTGGTTTTTTTGCTTTTTCTTGTGCACCTTTCATGAAACGCTTTGTTTTTGTATTGAGGTAGAAATCGCCCCAGAGTACTTTCCGTAAGATTTCCTCTTTCACTCCTAAAAATAAGACAAGTATCAAACTATTAAACATTTGTTTGCCCTATCAGCCCACACAGATGCACCATAGGACAAAGGAGCGAGAAAGTGAATTCATGTATGACTTTCAGGATTTTGACTACAAACTCTATAACAAGTACTTTGGCTGTTGACATAGTCTCTCTTTTAATGAGACAAAATAACGTAAAATTAATCAGATATCAAACCAATCAAATGCTCTTGATGTTATGTTACCCCGATGAAATAAAAGCAAAACAATGTTTCTGTATGAGATTAGTTAAAAAAAATGCACCCAACTCACAATATTTTTTAATTATTCCTTGAAAAAAGTTTGGTTATCAGCATTTAATGATCCTGATTTAGGCTATCTAATTTTTATCTACTATTCAGCCTTAATAAGAGAAAACAAACACATAAATACAAACCAAGTTTATCCGAGAACAACTTAGCAAAAGTATGAGTAGTAA
Organism: Callimorpha dominula; assembly: GCA_949752705.1. Taxonomy (NCBI): domain Eukaryota; kingdom Metazoa; phylum Arthropoda; class Insecta; order Lepidoptera; family Erebidae; genus Callimorpha; species Callimorpha dominula. Next base: position 8,766,521 of record OX457005.1, read on the forward strand.
AACCCCATCCGTCTGCAGCACTCGCAAATACGACATTGCCTTGTTCAGGAGAGAAATATAGGTTGGAATCATCAGAATCTTCTAGAGCAGAAGTCCAGTCGTAGAAGTTGTTATCTTCTTTCTTCAGCTCTTCTATCTTTTGCTGTTGAAAAGTATAATAATTTTCATGTGAATGTAAAGAATACATACTTTTTTATTACCTAACTTACGAATATAAGTTTTGATGAATTGAGTATGCCATAGATGATTTCCATTAATATGACTATTATTTATGTATACACATTCAGCGTGTAAGTATCACCGTAGCGAAGAACTTACAAAAACGGCTTTCTTTGGATACTTATCACAATGCAAAAGTCAGTTCATCATAAAAATGCGAGATTAAGGATTTACAATCATTAGTTTGATCTTGCGCTACGCAATATACACACAACCTACGTAGGTATAATTTGTGTGCAGTGGGGTGAATGCCCTCAAACGTTCGACGCCGTCGCAGCAGCTGATTGCATAAATGTTGTTTAATTGATTACATTGCAGTTTTTGGCCGTATGGGGTAATTTGATTTTTTTTAAATAAAATGTCATATATAATATATGTAATATAATAAAATGTTCCGTTTACTCATTGTTATATATATCACTTTTAACCAAAAAGATGTAATATTAAAGAAAAATCAAGAATTTCCTGGCAGAAAATAGTATACCAGCTACCCATCCACACATTGCTGGCTCCAAGTTATTTTGCAATAAAAAGAACATTGTGACTATAAAATGACATAAAAATTATCCTATCACTCAAGCTGGACAAATCTGCACACAGTGTGCAAAATTTTATTTAAAATCGGTCCATTAGTTTAGGAGTTCATCGCAACAAACAATGTAACATGAAATTTTGATAAAGGAACAAGAGTATCAACCATTGTCCTGGTACTCAAGGTACCAGTTCTTCAACCTCTGCTCTCTGGGAGAAGTACTGGTAAGTGGCATATTAAAGCATTTAATATCTACACATACTTACTAAGACAATAATATTTTTCATTCATGTAGATAAGCATATAATGTGAAAAGATTCTATAAAGTTTTATGTAATTTATGTCATAGTTGTGTAGTAACAAGTTACGACTATCTTTTATGTAAGTTTTTATGTAATATATAGGTACATATCATAACATAGTTTGATTAAAATTTCTTTATTAATTCATGGCTGTGTGGTGTTTGCTAACTTAGTTGCAAACAAAAATGCTAATCAAGGATGAGATACAGATTTATTTAGGCCTGTTGATCTAGTGGTTAGAGATCCTGATTGCTGAGTCTGAGGTTGTGGGTTTGATTTGCGTCTTAGAATTCCTTTAAGACTGGAAAAAATGTGTCATATCACATGTGAGGTATGTTTTGATATTTTTATAGCATTGAATAGAAAATTTTGCATTTGGTCAGCTGTATAAAACATAGTTATTAGCACAAATTTTTAAATACATAACTACTCAAGCTATGCAGCAATACTAACAGTGCAAAATTACTCGCACCTTCAGTTTATTTCTAGTTTGTACCTACCATCAAGTTGGCCAGACAAGAGATATTTTTTATTAAACATTTGCAATAGCAAATCGAAGGATTTACTATGGCAAATGTTAAAAGACACGAATGAAAGAAGTGTTTATGTCTTTTTACGGTATGTTCAATAGAGTCTCTTCAATGATGCCTATGTAGTAATCTGTTACACCACCTGACAGGAGTACCAAAAAGAACATTAAACAGTCCTATGAATTCTATTGATCCTTCAAGGAATTAGGAACTTCATGAAGGATCAAAACTGACGCAAAATGCATGCAAATGTGGCTATACACCTATAGTTAATTTATACGTTCTTATACGCTTTAAGAACATTTTACGTTATACCTATAGAAGCAAGAGCCGGGGAATAATCCTAAACAATATTATTAACTGCTCAACCGACCATCATGAAAAACTGGTTACACGATGTCAGGGGTACAGACCAGAACATATGGTATCCAGAAAAAAAAAACTCCTGCGGCATTACCTGAATATATTCTGCAAATATTCCGCAGGCAGAACCTAGTTTTATATGTTAAAACTAGCTTTATATCAGGTACCCTAATAGTGTCTCTAATAATTAATTGATACACACCATATATCAGCAGTTATCTATGAGTACATGCGTCAATGGGTAGGAGACGCAGCCATGTCATTATAATGTGCAAACGACTGAGCTATTTTGTTCATTTCACCAGTATTCGGTTTTCTCGAAATAGCTGTTTTATGTATTATGTCACTTTTTCTGCCGGGAAGCGATGCATACAAATTTTAATGAAGATAATTTAAGTATTTAAGAGTGAAAAGATAACAAACAAACTGACCTTTAATGTTTATAATATTATAGTTAGGAATATTAGAAAATTTTAATACCTCAGAACATAATAGTGGCTTTATTTTTATTATTTTTTTTTTTACTTTACTTTACTTTATTACTACATTGAAATGTTATTAAACTTCTATAAAAAGTTGCTCACCTGCTTATCAAGAGTAATTTCCTCATTTTCCAAAATTTCAGTGGCAAAAAGTCCTCCCATCACAGCATTAACTTGTTCCAACACTTGTGATAAATGTACATATGCATCAAGTGGTGTCAATTGCATCTCTAATATAAGTCTGTCAATTTTATTAAGCACTAGTACAGCTTTGATATTCTCCGAGTATGCCTGTTTCAATACCAGTCTGGTTTGAGGACATACTCCTTCTACAACATCCACCTGAAGTCAAAAGAAATTGTAGATAACAATCAATTAATTTTGTACTAGTTTTACTATAGTTTATCACATGCATGGAAATGTTAATTGCATAATAAAATAAAAATATGGTGAGTGGTACATGAGTAATCATATATTTTAGCTTAATATACTTATCTTTGCATAATATCTAAATGATGGTGAAATGAGGTGTAGTATATTTGTCTTACATATAATGACAATTATACTACTATTTATGACATTTTGGAGAACTTGATCATGTTTATTTGTAACTTATTTCAATAACTTAATTGCAAAGTAACATCAAGTTACTGTTTAACCAAATAAGATGAAGTAATTTGGTTGCCTTCCCATTTTATCATTTTCAAAGAGTATTTACTACAAATTATGTGGTGCAGAAATTATATTTCAGAGCCTTACCTACCTAAATATTACTGTGTTTGACAGAGAAAACACTATATTTTTTTAATCTCTAGGGTCTCAAACTTCTACTAATTTACAAATTAATAAAGTATAAATTAAAAATATCCAGATGTAATAATTATGGACTGTTAATATGGCACATTTACTACTAATATGGACATAAACAGTAGTAATACTTACCACAACAATTGCTCCATCACATAGTCTCACTGCTGTTGAGACTTCACTCGAAAAATCAATGTGTCCAGGGGAGTCTATCAAGTTCACCAAGTGCTCCTGCTGGTCAACAGAGTGATACAAGGATATACTACTACTCTTCATAGTTATTCCTCGTTCTTGTTCATCAGGTCTGCTGTCAAGATACCGAAGCTTTCCCGACATTCTTTGCGATATGATGCCATTACTAGATATCAAAGAATCTGCCAAAGTAGTCTTTCCATGATCCACGTGCGCCACGATGCAGATATTTCGAATATTAGTGGGTTTGTTTTGAAGTTCCAAAAGTTTTGAGGAGTCTACAAGCCGCATTTTAAAAATTTGTGAAGATTCCTAAATGTGTAACCGGGGATCAACAGAAACCAACTGAACTGACAAACTTGAATTTTAATTCATCAAGAATATTTTAAAAACTACAAGATAAATTGCACAACATGAATAAATCCTATTGCGACAATATTAACGAGTGACATTGACATTGACACAGTTTAGACAGTTCAAAAACAATAGCTCAAAGTTAACTGTCACAGAAGTAGAATTGTAAAAATTGGCATGATTTACAACTTATAAACTTAAAGTTAATGGTGTCAATTAAATTCTTACCTAAAGAGATTTATATGTGGAAAATATTTTCGTGTTATCAATGAGCTTCTATCTATCTTACTTCATGTTTAGATTTAAGAACAAAATCTTTAATGTCACTGTGATTCGCGTTTAAAGAGATTGTTTTAGTGAACGATGAATGATGAGGACCAACTTTGTATAATTATAACACCCTTGTACCTACCCATTACGAAGTAACTATTATCTTATCTGTGCCCATTCTCACAAATAATGAAATTCAATTAAATTTAATTTATTTGACGATCGATCGTCGAGTACAAGTTGTAGAAACGAGTGGTTTCTTGAAATGGCAATTTGTATAAATGAACACAATAAAAAAAAAACTGCGGTATAAATAAATGGAGAATAAATTACGTACTTATACCAGAATATAGCACAATCGATTATCGAATAACCTGGCAAGTTGGAACCAACAAAAACCATACCTTCATCCTATTAAAAATCGTATCAAAAATAACCTGTGACTGTGTTCTTCTGGTATGACGCTGTACTTAGGTTTGCATAAAACAATTTTTTTAGGTATTTTTGTTTATGCCCGAAAGGTTTTAAGTTAATCACTATTACTTAGTTAATATAAAGTTAGAATGTGATAATATAAAGCTACTAATTCTAGGCTGTTTTTTTATATTTTTAATTTACCTACAAAGTAATTAAATTGCATTGCTTAAAACACAGCGCAGTGTAAAAATTATTCTTATACTAATCTGTAGTATGTAGACTTAAAAAGTATATCTAATATGTAGACTTAAAAAGAAATGCACAATAACCTATATTATATTAATTACCTACATAGTATAGCAACAATCTTAAAGGTAAGAAAGGTAAGATTATTACCTACCAGTTAAGTACTAGTTGCTTAGATACTAGTTGCTAAAGATGTAGAGGAATTCTAAAACGCTTATTTATCTTAACATATATACTTAAGTCTTTGGACAGTTCTCTATCTTTTTTTTTATTAATTTATTAAGTAGTTCGTTCTAAATGCAAACGACAAATTCAATGCTTTTTCTTTTGAAAATGTGTTAGATCTTTTCAGGATAATCGAGTACAGAGGATAGATTAAGGTGATTCTGGATTAAATAATCTGTAGCAACACAGTATTTACAGCATTTTTAAAACGTTTTTAAACAGATAACTTGATTAGAAAAGGAGACCGCGTATAGATCGACGGCAACTAGTCTTTTAGATGGTAATATTGAACTGAAACCACTCAGGATTTTGTTTCACTTAGGGGGCAAACGTGCAGACGGGTCATACGTACCGAAGCATGGCTCTCCTACAGTTAAATATGCATAGGATATGAACGGCGAGCATCGACTATATATGTCAAGCGGTTATACCTACGTTTTACGATACGTTAAGTGAGTAAAAAAATAACATAGATTTATGCAATTCGTCATCATAGACACATTCTAAATCACGTAGTTGTGGGTAAAAGTAGTTAAAACCAAACACGAACTCACTACTGAAATAGTATTCTGACAATCAAGTAACATGGCTCCAAGAATTTTTAACAAATTACCGCAAGAAATCAAAACTGCAGACAGGTTAACAATACTCAAAAGAAAATTCACGATTTTTTTGGTGAAGAAGGCATATTAAACAATAAATGAATTTTAACAGACACAGTTGCTTGCTTGTGCCTACTAATCCTACTATGATGTATGAATGTTTGTTACTCTTTGTGAACCGATCCCGATGAAACTTGGTATGTACATAGCTGGAGACCTGGATTAACATAAAGGCTACTTTTATCCCGATATTCCCACGGGATCGCGAGGAAACCGCAAGGCGCTGCTAGTCTGACATAATTGTATGAATTTGACATAATTGTAATTGTGGAACGTACCTATTATTATTTATTTTACTATTTTGTTAACGATATTTTTAATTCTAGATAGCGTAATTTTAAGTGATTTATATATCTCATTGTACGCCTAATAAGGCATGTTACGGTTGTACTAATACTAAATTATAACAACTATTATATTTCTACCTGTAACTAACAGTGAATAAATTGATTTGATTTGATATTTCCCGAAAACACGAAACCATTCTATAATTTTCCAATATATAATGTGGGAAAATGTGGAACATTCTTTATTAGATTTTTAATTCCGTTCAATGTCAAAAGATGGTGTGCATCTCAAGTTAGGCAATATATACAATAGATGGCGTCCACGGGTGAGACTTTTGTAACAGTACTTAATATAATTACGTACCTACTTTTAAAGTTATGTTTTTTGCAGACCCAGAAAGAAAATCGCTCCAGCGCTAATAAAATAGCAAGGGACTGTTGTATTTTTATAAAACTTAGTCATTTATAAAACATTCAATATCTTATATTTTAGTAATTACTTTAAATCAAAGACGAGGAAGAGCGCAAGGAACTGACTTGATTTTTATAAAAACAAAACATAATTGTATGTAATAAAGAGATGATGAAAGTCATAAAATTAGAACGTATTATATTATCATATCTAAGGTCACTAGCGCATATTGGCGGTCTTACCTCCCTCTACAGTTTTTCCCAAATGAGCAGGTAGATATTATTATTGGGAATCTTGTTGAGATGCCTGCCCACTAACGAAAGAGAAATTACACGATTTTAATCTTATAAGTCTCACAATAAATTACGCACGAATACTATAAAAAAATTTAATGAGCACATCTTCCAAATGGCACTATTCGCTTAAAATTATTTATGAAATCGTAGTTCAAATGAATACTAAAATAGTTCATATAGCCAAGTCTGAGCTCGACTTAAATGCGACGCTTAAAAAGACAGATGGACGCCTATTATGCCAACTTGCAAGGCTAGCGAATGCACCACACCAACTTCTTCAGCTCGTAAACGACTTCAAGATGATTTAAACCAAGACTTGTTTAATCGTAATGTTTTAAATGCAAGTTTTTGCGTATCCGGCTCTAAAAAAACTTTAAAACACCTACTCTAAAACATGATCAATGGCAATAAAGAACAGTCTATATATTTTAATATTACAAATGCGAAAGTAACTCTGTCTGTTTGTTACGTTTTCACTACTAAATAATGAATTTTGGTTTAGAAATCGAGATGACCTTGGAGGAGGACATAGGCTATTTTTCGTCCCGAATTGAAGGGGGTGAATTAGAGGATGAAGTTTTGTATGAGACATCAATCATTTCTCAAAAATTCATCGTATGTTTCCATCTGCGCATACGAAGTCACGAGCACAAGTTAGTAAAAGATACATTTTAATACAGCCGTTCATGAATATCGAGTTGATCACGATTTTAAAGGGTATAGTCAGAACCAACACACGTTTTATTTTACACTATTTGAGCCACGCGCGGCTTAGCTCGCGTGTACACATTATAATATTTTTGCGAAGAACTCTAATTATTTTTCAAAACAAAAGGAGCCTACGTTAATCCTTATAATACCAGCTATCTGCCAGTAAATGTCCCGTGGAAATTGATAGCTAGTGTTATAAGGAGTATATATTTTTATTTTAGAAAAAGAAAAAAGAATTAGGGTTCCGCGCAAAATATATAGGTAATGTACACGCGAGGGAAGCCGCGGAACTGCTACCTATATCTGTGCCAAGTAAACTGTCACGCACTTACCGTTGAACGGATATGTATCCGTTCAACGGTAAGTGCGTGACTAAATAACAATAATTTATAAACACTTACATTTAAATTATTTAGATTAGGACCATAACAATAAACACTGCTGTTCGTGATTCTGAAAAAAGTAATTTAATTTACTAACCCACAGAACTGTAAATATTCGGACGCCCCATCGGGTCCGAAACTAGTCGGGCATCGCCGAAATATACACGTGAGTAAAACGGTATATCCTTTATTAATAAGAACTGTAATTTTTTTATGGTGTAGGGGTCAAACGAGCAGACGGGTCACCTGATGGTAAGTGTCTATCGCCGCCCATGGGCACCTGCAACTCAAGAGTCACAAGTGCGTTGACGGCCTTTAAATTGGGAGTAGGGAAAGGCGTAAGAGGCTGTGTGAGAGGGAGAGGAAAAAGAGGGGAGCAAAGAAGGGTTATGGCCTGCGGTAACGTCACTCACTTGGCGAAAAAAAATGCAAACATTGCTTCACTGCCGGTTTTCTGTGAGGCCGTGGTCTCACTCCGGTCGAGCCGGCCCCAACGTGCCGAAGCAAGGTTCTCCCACGATTATAAATGAATATCTCAGTTGTGTTATTACCGCTATGTTAAAGGTGTCTAGATGATCCTGTAACCCAAAGCAAGATTTCGAAGTAAAACTGTAATATCTGTAAAGTCAACAAAACTATGAATCTATATCAAACACAGCCTTGCAAAACACATTTTCATATCACTTTCAAGAGGCTAAGAAAAATAACATGTTCATAACAAAACTCTAATGTACGTTGTTACTCGAAGAAATATCAAAGGATACTCGCTTACCTTCTAACGATAGAAGTAATCAAGATACAATAAACGTGAAGGTATTGACGATTTTATAAAGAATAGATATTGAATTAGCACATTCCTTTTAACAACAGCACAATGGCAAACAGAGGGATGTTTAAGTGCAAAGAAAACCATTCGAACAGTTTACCGGTATCGGGATATGTATTATATTCTTTATGTCTAGATACCGACTATTACCTAAGTATTTTGTGATACCGGGCAAGTCAGATTTAGATCAATTAAAAGCGAACTGTTTCTTTAGATTTTTGTATTCCCCTTTCAGTCGCTTTTTCAGCTTTTGCTTCAGCTTGCTTGCTTTCAGCTCAGACATATGTAGGTATATAATTATAGTAAAAATTACTTATTTAGGAACCTACACAATAAAAAAAAGATAGATATCATAGTTAGACATGGATGTTTCAGTCATTTTTATTAATAATACTATTGGGCTGTATTGTCACTACATATTATAAAACAAAGTCCCCGCCGCGTCTGTCTGTCTGTTTGCGATAAACTGAAAAACTACTGAACGGATTTTCATGCGGTTTTCACTAATAGAATGTCAAATAGTACCTACCCAATAATAATAAAAGTGTTACAAAATAATATAGAATAATGGTCAAATATAATATATTCGATTAATTGTAATTAGTACCTATGTATCCTATTATCATTTATCGGCAAAAAGTCTGAGACATTATAATTATATTTTTCAATTAGTAACTTTTTAAATTTTATTTGAAATATATTTATATTTGAATGTTCCATATAAGTGATTTTGAAATTTATTATATATATATATATATATATATATATATATATGTATATATATAATATATATATTCAGAGTCGTGGCAAAAACGCCTTTGTGGGACTTACATAAACAAAATCGATTTTTGTCTTGCGTTCTACTGGACTGATCAGATGACAGCTCAAATAGATCTGGGTTGAGTTTCATAAAAACAGTTACTTCGAAAATGTAAATACAAGGTAATGTCAAAATACTATATTATTTTAAATAAGGCTTACAGCTCTGTTGTTTATAAATTAAAAATGCCCTAACACATCACTTTTGTGCCATAAAAAATTGTTTTTATTTACTGAGTTCCCCCAGAAAATGACCCCATATCTAAGGGTTCACTCTACTAGACCTATCTAGACTATTTCTTGACTCTACTAGACTATCTCTTGTTTGTGTGTCAGACAGTTAATTTTTTTTTACCAGCTAACAAAAAATGCTCCCAAAATTATTTGCATGTTAAATGATTACCCTTTTTTTTTTGTGCGTGTGGAAACCCCCTCGGGCCATCACCCCACCAGGGTTTTCGGTGGAGCGGTGTGTCGGAATCGAACCGACTAAACCACACGGTGTGCCGTACTGCGCCGAGGCGCTGGTAAGCGCGCCTCCGGCGCCCGGTTCGCCGGCGGCGAATTAGGTCCGAGTGGAGATCGTCCTCCCGGACCCTTTCCGCCGCCTCCTTCTGCGAGTTGACGTCCTCACAGAAGGTCGCGACCGCGGTAAAATTCCTGTCGCTACCGGCCATGGAGCGTATGACGGCCGGTAGCGAGAGATCCCCTAAGAATGAAAAATGATTACCTAACCTAAGCTACCTACGTGTGCTACATAATCATATTTTTCCTTTTAAAAATTAAGACGAAATATGTAATACAACATTTCAAAACAGGATGAATAATTACTGAAATTTACATAACGACTATGTATTCGTGTTTCGCATTCCACTGGTAACTTCCGACCTGAGTGCGAGCTATGAATCTCGACCCCTGTGACCCTGATCCCATTGCCATTTAATACGTCAAATTGCCTGGAAGCTCGCGCAAATGACGGACAAAGTGACTACGCAAGAGGATGAGATAATCAATAATAGTGCTTGTTTCCACCGAATAAACAAATTCTCCCGTGTGGGATTTGAAACCACAACACTCGGCGCGGCGTAGTCGCGAGATGACCACTTGAACCATTGCGCCATCCTTGCATTGGATATATAATAATCATAACTTATATCAAGGTCGAATTTGTTTTTCTTACTCGTAGCTATTTCAGCTTTTGTTGATGAGCTTATAGAAAGTATATATTTAGTATAATATGTTACGGATACCTACATAACATTATGTACACATTGTTTATGCTAATACTTTTGTTGATGAGCTTATAGAAAGTATATATTTAGTATAATATGTTACGGATACCTACATAACATTATGTACACATTGTTTATGCTAATACTTTTGTTGATGAGCTTATAGAAAGTATATATTTAGTATAATATGTTACGGATACCTACATAACATTATGTACACATTGTTTATGCTAATACTTTTGTTGATGAGCTTATAGAAAGTATATATTTAGTATAATATGTTACGGATACCTACATAACATTATGTACACATTGTTTATGCTAATACTTTTGTTGATGAGCTTATAGAAAGTATATATTTAGTATAATATGTTACGGATACCTACATAACATTATGTACACATTGTTTATGCTAATACTTTTGTTGATGAGCTTATAGAAAGTATATATTTAGTATAATATGTTACGGATACCTACATAACATTATGTACACATTGTTTATGCTAATACTTTTGTTGATGAGCTTATAGAAAGTATATATTTAGTATAATATGTTACGGATACCTACATAACATTATGTACACATTGTTTATGCTAATACTTTTGTTGATGAGCTTATAGAAAGTATATATTTAGTATAATATGTTACGGATACCTACATAACATTATGTACACATTGTTTATGCTAATACTTTTGTTGATGAGCTTATAGAAAGTATATATTTAGTATAATATGTTACGGATACCTACATAACATTATGTACACATTGTTTATGCTAATACTTTTGTTGATGAGCTTATAGAAAGTATATATTTAGTATAATATGTTACGGATACCTACATAACATTATGTACACATTGTTTATGCTAATACTTTTGTTGATGAGCTTATAGAAAGTATATATTTAGTATAATATGTTACGGATACCTACATAACATTATGTACACATTGTTTATGCTAATACTTTTGTTGATGAGCTTATAGAAAGTATATATTTAGTATAATATGTTACGGATACCTACATAACATTATGTACACATTGTTTATGCTAATACTTTTGTTGATGAGCTTATAGAAAGTATATATTTAGTATAATATGTTACGGATACCTACATAACATTATGTACACATTGTTTATGCTAATACTTTTGTTGATGAGCTTATAGAAAGTATATATTTAGTATAATATGTTACGGATACCTACATAACATTATGTACACATTGTTTATGCTAATACTTTTGTTGATGAGCTTATAGAAAGTATATATTTAGTATAATATGTTACGGATACCTACATAACATTATGTACACATTGTTTATGCTAATACTTTTGTTGATGAGCTTATAGAAAGTATATATTTAGTATAATATGTTACGGATACCTACATAACATTATGTACACATTGTTTATGCTAATACTTTTGTTGATGAGCTTATAGAAAGTATATATTTAGTATAATATGTTACGGATACCTACATAACATTATGTACACATTGTTTATGCTAATACTTTTTATAAGGATTTTCTTTATAGTAATTTAATATTATGTATGTAGAATAATATTTTGTGTCGCAGTGTGTAATAAAAATATGCAATTTATGTATTTAATGAGCAATGTTTATAATTGAAAATTCGCACATGTCCTACTAAGCACACCGGCATACGTTTGATTTAAAAATACATTAATTATCAGTTGTTACTTATTTTTAGGAGTGATAGTAAGACAAAGGAACGAAAAAAAATTATGAGCTAATCTACTGAAATAAATTTAATTGTTAAGTAACATTTTTGAAGGATCAACTTTACTGTTATTATTACGTATAATATTCTATTACCAGTCGTTTGTTATGTCATGATAAGACATAAATAGAAATTCCGGCAATAGAATTTTTGTTCCTCGGATGGCTTTCAGGCGCTGTGCCATCCAGAAATACTCATATAGTTTTATGAGCAATTAACTCAATAATTTAAATATGTTAGTAACTTGTTTCAGGATCACATATTTTTAGCCCTTTGTTATAGTTTCCAACAAAGTATGATGTACTGTACGGTCTTTCGTTTTAAGTAGGGAATAGGCGAACTTACCAAATATAATGTTTATTTTTATTTATATATACCTTCAGGAAAACAGCTCACTTTTCTATATCATAATATCCCAATTTATTGTTAGTTCAATTTTAATTTTATTATAAACGTGGCTGAAATAAGAATGTGCAACGAAGAACCCACGACAGTCAGAAATTCATATTTTCTACAGAGAAGTTTCTCACTTTGTACTATAAAACTTGGGAGTGAAATATTTTCACAGATTTTACCTCACAAAACGGCATGAGGAACAGTCTTTTTACTTCAAAAACTTTGCTTCTCGTAGGTGGCTTGAAATTGTCAAAATTACAGCCGTTGCAATATCGTCTCTCTTCGTAACGTAGACAAGAAATTCTACAAGACAGTTGGAAGATCTCGTGTTTACCTGAAATATATTATAACAACAATTAAATAGGTATGCTTACGATTATAGTGTCATCGACGACCTCTGTGGCGCAGTGGTAGTATTTGCGACTGCCGGGTCGCGGGTTCTATTCCCGTTCAGTGTAACTGTTTGTATGCATGAATATATCTATTGGCATTGCGCTGGGTGTTTTTTTGTATAATTTAATAATAACTCCATACACCTCACACACGGCCGTCTGATCCCATACTAGGCAGAGCCTGTACTGGAAACCAGACTGATGATAAACATACTTATAAAATTTCTAAATACATACATATTATACATAGATAAATTTCACCCAGACACAGAACAAATGATCATGCCGATCACACAATTATTTGTCGTGGGTGGGAATCGAACCCACGACCTCGGGCTCGGCAGTCGGGATTAACTACTAGACCAACGTATGTATAAGTCAATGTATCTATTCACTAAAAAATGTATCTTTAGATGTTTATCCGAGTTCTAAAACTCATAACAGGTGACTTGTTTTGCTCGTTTGCCCCCTACTCCATAAAAATAATAATAACAGGCTGTGCTTAGTTTGGGTTTAGATAGTGATGTGTAATACGGCGCAAGATATTATATTATTATCTCAAAAATTTAATCATTATCACACCCTAAGGGTATATTTTTACAAAGGCTTAAGGCTTGAGCCTGGGGATAAGGAGTATTTTAAAGAATAAGGAATATTTTGCGAGGCTTTGTCTAAACAGACTCGCAAAATAAATTGTTCAAACACAGTTTTTAAATGTGTCACTAATGTTCAGAAGTACATTGAACATACATACTTGAAGAATAAGGTTCCATATACTATATATATCTGTCCGTCACTGTGTTGTTTATTTAGAGGTATAATAAATAGTTTAGGTGTTCTAATGCACGGATTAATTATAATCTATAGTCGCTATAGCCTATAACCACAAATTATAGTAACTGTAAAATGGTGATTACTAGTTACGAGTTTAAGGTAGCCGTTTGGTTAGTGTATTGAGCATACAAAAAGAATAAAATGCAACACAGTGTATTACCTCCGAAGAATTTTATCACTGCGATTTAAATAATGACGCAAGATGGGTAGCGCCATCTATTTTTTTTAATTTTACTGTTTTACTAATTTTAAAGAGTACTATTTGACCATGCAATAGTCAAGCATTAAACGTAGGTAGGTTGAGAAAATTTTTTGACAGTGAGTCTTATCAATTAGCAAAAAGGTCAATGAACACGTCACTTTGGTTGATAGTAAGCAACCACTAGGTTTTATAACTTTTTTCTATCTCTCTTAGGAAATTGTTATTTTTTTTTTCAAGTAATAACTAACATGGATAGGGATCGAATAACTATAACTACATATTATAAAACAAAGTCCCCGCCACGTCTGTCTGTCTGTTCGCGATAAACTGAAAAACTACTGAACGGATTTTCATGCGATTTTCACTAATAGACCGATTTGTACCCGTGCGAAGCCGGGGCGGGTTGCTAGTAATAAATAAATGGCAGTATTATTTAAAAACTTTGAAAGGAGAAGTAGCAGTTAGCACCACCTGGCTGAAACATGACGTTTTTAACAAATGGTTTAATACATCACATTTTGTTAATTTTTCTAGAAAATATGTGTTCTTAGAGAATACAATTGATTTTATTATCAATCACAGCTCCACTATATTCAAAGTGAATAGTTACATTACATTAGAACACATAGTATTACATTGTTACGAGCATATCGTATCCGTATATTAAAAAAAAGGACAAGTGCGAGAGTTCCGTAAGCAAACAAACTTGTATCTAATACCTTTAAACGACCAATTCTTGTAAATATAGATGTATATATATATAATCTGAATTTTGGAAATGGCTCCAACGATTTTCATGAAATTTAGTATGCAGGGGGTTTCGGGGACGATAAATCGATCTAACTTGGTTTAATTTTAAGGAAATGTAAAAAAAAACGAGCAAAGCTCGGTCTTCCAACTACTATATATTATACTCGTAAATAGTACGTAAACAGTTGTGACAGCTGCAAATTTTCTTTAAGTTTGTCTTGAATTCCTGAAGCTTAACTGAAGTGACGTCATCTATGATACAAACATCGCAAAATTTCAATATTGTATAAGTTTTCTGGTAGCTTAAAAAACCGTACACAGCCACTGTGGTATCTCTTTAGTCCTTTGAACAATCTACCAAACATTAATGATCTATAAAAACACCATTCATAAAATTTCAGTCATTCATTCAGTCATTTCTTCAGATCACTAATTGGCCAAGCGAAGTGGGCTTATAATAGGAACATACATTTTTGCCGTCCGAACCATTTCATGAAAGTAGTCATAACACATGGACATGATTTTCCAAAAAAAAAATAGGGATTATTCGCTCTCTCAATTAATCGTTTTTACGACGAAACTAGTTCTATCAGGAAATAATTCGTGGAAGACAGTATTTCCAAACTAATTTGCGTCCAAAGCGTGCTTAACAAAGTATCTAACTTCTGAACAAGTTCATTATAAATTTCACCACGAAACTTTAAAGAAGTTAAACGAAGGTTAAACCTGGGAATACTGTCTCCAACTTATGCTACTTAAGTTCACTAGAACTGCAACTTGGTTGTAGTAAAATCTAGCCACAATGTGGGCAGGAGCATCCATTAATTAAAGAATATGTTTTAAAAATCTTTTAATAAACAGATGTTTTCTAAGTTTAAAAAAAATACATATAATTTTTCTACTTAAATATAATAAATCTAAGTGTTTAAGTGTTAAAATAGGCTTGTTATGTAAGTTTAAATCCATATTAATAAATTCGTTTTTCACTAAACTAACAAAGGAATTAATAGGAAATCATTATTTGACTGGCCTGTTGGTCTAGTGGTTAGTGACCCTGACTGCTAAGCCAGAGGTCGTATGTTCGATTCCCACACAGGACAAATAATTGTGTGATGAGCACGATCATTTGTTCTGCGTCTGGGTGTAATTTATCTATAATATGTATGTCAATTTTTCAGAGCCGCCCTCGTATTTAGAAATATATTAAGTATGTTTATCAGCAGTCTGGTTACCATAGTACAGGCTCTGCCTAGTTTGGGATCAGACGGCCGTGTGTGAAATGTGTGGAGTTATTATTATTATTATTTAAATATAGCGAGATTAGTGCGAAAAAAGCTACGTAATTTCTTAGTTTTCTATGAACTGATACTAATTTTATAAAGCGACTGGTCTGTTTCCTTATTGGTTAGTAACCCTGACTGCTATGCCGTAGGTCGTGGGTTCGATTCAAACCAAAATAATTTATTTCAATTAAACCATTATGGGTATTTTTGAATTGTCAGGAGTAGTAGTCAGTCAGACTAAGTCAGTCGTGAAGCTAGTTGCCTGTTCTAATTCGTAGATCCAGTGGAGAAGAACAGGCAAGAAACTCCAAATACATTCTATTTCATCATGTTTTTTACAAATTTCTGGTTACATTGCATATATGATTCCCACATGAGTCTGGATGTTGGTTCTTTGTGTCCGTTGTTTGTATGTTTGTAAAGTCCCCCGCGACATAGGAGTATATAACACAGACATAATTACTAATGCGGGAGTTGTTTTAAAATAGAAATAAAGAAAACCTGAACAGTTTGTTAGTTAAAACGTGGTTGTACTTAGATTCAATAAGTCCGCTATGAAAATTTCTCATTAATTGAGAAAGGCTATGGATTATAAATATAATAACACGCTGTGCAGACTAGATGCAGTGATCAAGAATCATACAAATTATCTGTAAATGAAACTAAGAGCCGCTGCTACTGGTTTATTTTATAAAGCTAAGTACCCAAGATAGGTAATTTTGCTCTTTGCGTACTGTATTAAGAAGTGTGTAATTGATTGGTGGACAATATCAATTTGTAGATAGAACTCATTTACAAAGTTTGCTTAAGCTAAAAAATTAAGCTACCGTATAAAACGACATGTATTTATTATAACGAAAGATAATAAGACAAACCAGGAATAAAAAAACGAAGGGGACGAACTACCAGCTTTTGATGTTTATCTACATTTTACGACAGACGGACAGACTATAGATATACCAAAATTACGTGGGGTGTAACCCTAGCGGTTTTGTTTGTCGACTGTAGCGAGCACTTCGTACATAATTGAACGTACATAGATAAGTCACATTTATAGATTAACTTTACAGATTAAATAAAACAATTATACACACGCATCATCCTACTAATATTATAAAGGTGAAAGTTTGTGAGGATGTATGAATGTATGGATGTTTGTTACTCTTTCACGCCAAAACTACTGTATCGATTGCGACGCAATTTGATATGTCGATAGCTCAAGATCTGGATTAACACATAGGCTGATTTTTATCCCGATGTTCCCACGGGATCGGGACTTACGCGGGTGAAACCGCAGGGCGCTGCTACTATTAGTATATAAGCCTAGGATGTATCTAAAATAAATCAGACTAAATATCATCTCGAGTCTCATTATACTCCTTGCCAAACACTGGCAAATCGACTATTTGACAAATTGTATAAAGCATGGCAATTCAAAACATAATATAAATACACGCAAAATACATATAAACAACCAATTTATTTTCAAGGATTATACATTTAAAACGTAACGTTCAAAGAAGCTACAAAGCAATATCTCAAGAAGTACGCCATTATTCTTCGCACGTCCAGTTTGCAATTAGTTGAGCGCAGTTCGTTTTATGTTACCACAATAACTGCGGCATCCTACTTTCTCTCTCTCTAGCTTAATGCAGGAGGCGTATCTAATTCTACATGGAGTGTTTATGTAAGAGTACAGCCTTGATATACTACCTTTGTAGCCTATTTGCAGCTTTGTTACTAGTTTTAAGGCCGCAAGTTGTACCGTTTTTTTAAACTTAGAAGTAAGTTGGAATACCAGTTAAGTCACTTACGAACTTTTTCTGCTCTCATAGCTATGAGCTGCGACAGCAATAATTATCATCAGAAACAAATCATTAGGGTAGTGCCGTTTTTCTGTGGAGTATGTGTTATCAGCTTTCTAAGGCTAAGTTTTTGGGACGATCTATCTATTCGATGTACAAAAAAACCACCGCACCACAAAAAGCGGCAGTTAAACTCGCGTGGATATGGTTTCGAACGAAGCGGCGACGAGTAACTATGTATCTGCCGTGTTTCTTTTTAAATAAACTCAATAATGTAGTTGAGGAAGGTGTCCATGGGCGACGGTAGTCACTTACCATCAGGCGACCCGTATGCTCGTTTGCCCCCTATAATATAAAAAAAAAAAAAATGTTCTCTCATACATTCCAACTGCAAATGTAAGTTTGCACGCACTTTATTGAGAGATTTACCATGTTATTTTAATTTTCAATTTAAGATCATAGATTTTTATAATTATAATATTTTTTTAAATTTTAGGCTCAGTAGTTTTGAAGATACAAAGGGGAAGGGAAGAATGACCAAATTTCAATTTAATCTGTCCAGTAGATTTGGAGCAAATTGGTGGTGACAGACGAATAGATTTACTCCTCATAACATTATATTTACAGGATTAAACATGATATTTATATCAGCATAAATTTATTTAATGTTCACCTGTAGCTTTCAGCCTGTATGAGACTATTAGCACCGTATGGGCATTTATGAATACTGATACCTTTCAGCAAACAGTAAACTGATAGCTATCAGTTTGCTTGTTGCTGTTATTTGCTATTAAAGAAAAAGTATCAGGAAGGATTAGGTTAACATATCAAATAGTCATTGTTTCAAGTCTTTTACAAGCGGTCTCAGGACCAGACCACTAACGAACGATTAGTTACTAAACCATATTATAATATGTCTATATATAGGGAAGATTAAAAACAAAACTCAATTAATTGTAGTGTACTGTATTCAACTCATGTAATAACCGATTGTATACTACTAATTGTTAGTCTATAACTTACCCTATCTCTTCGAGCTTTTAAGCTCTGTCCAAGCCAAGTCTGGAATTTTGAACAAATTGCTTCTAAAAGATCGTCTGCTGCGATTACAGCTATTGTAGCGAACCCAATCGAAGATCAGTTCGTATTACTGACTAAAAATATATCCTTCACTCACTGCTCAGCGCAAAATTATTACATTTCTTGTATTTACATGGTATATGAATTTGCTGATAAAAAACTAATAAGTGATATGGAGTCGGATCCATATAAACAATTTAAGTTTCGAAGAATTTAAAAAAATACAAATTCAAACACCTACTTTCCGTTACCACTAAAGTGACCCATTTCCACTCTCAAAGTTCTCTTGTATATGTAGCTTTTCTAAGGCACTAACTAAGCCGAACTAAGTTAGATTTCTGGAGTGTAATTCTTGAGAGTGCGAATTCCCATCAAGGCCATTACAAAACTAATAAGTGCAAACCATAAACGTGAACCCAAAAATAAGATAAGTAAAAATACGGTAAGATTCGTTGCAGCAGATCTTTATCGTAACAAACTTTTGGTTTGAAATGCCACAGAAAAGAGCTAACATTCCCCGTTATTTCATTCCTACCATTCCTACAGATGTCTACAGACTTAATTGTACGTTCATACCTTTGTCAGCAATGCATTATTACCAAACCAATTAACGAACAAGAAATGGGTTCTTACAAACTCAGTTCATGACAATGTTTCTTTAAAATAAATGAAATTTAGATTTAGTTAGCGAGCTTTTTAAAAATATGATTTTGTTATTATTCTTGGAAATATGTAGAACCAGTACATAGTTTTGGGACATAAGGAAATGCGATAATTGCGACATAAGGGGATTACTCTGAACCGGAATAAATATTACAATACTATTTACTTTCAAGACATTGTGTTGAAATTCAGACATGAGAAAGCAAGCCTAAACAGACCAAGGTACGGCTTTTCAAATTGGAAAATGGGTTGTCTACAACCCATTTTTCACAAAGGAACCAAAACTGTTTAACATATTTATCAAAAACAACCTGATTGTCAAAGAACTTCTTTCAGTATATCAAAAGATGTCACTTCCATTAAAGATAGGGTGGAATTGACAAAGGAATATATTTGTCGCCTGTCACAAATCACAACAAAGTAGTCTTTTACAAAGAAATCGTTTGTAAAGCAAATTAGGTGAACCTGCCGATTCCTCCTGCTCGCGACTGTTTTATTTTAATATTAAAGGTTACACTTATTATGTAATAAAAACGAGTAAAAAATACTCGCTTATTCATACATATTATATTATATTTGTCTTCTGAAAGGTATTTGTCAGAGCTTCGGATCGTTATAAGCGACACATTGTGACAAACAATGTTACATTCTTGTAAATGGCTTCTTTTATCAATATTGAGTACTTAATTAACATCACCATTGCAAAATTTAAGTTCGAAAACCTATAGACCTCCGAGTAAAAAAAGATATTCCTATTAATAAGTATCATGTTTTGTTAAAAATACTTACCTGTATATATAATTAAGTTTAAATTTATAAACCTAAAAGATTCTCAACCATTTTTATTCAACAAAAAAACTATTAGATACTCGAGTGCGAATTTGCACGGTCCGTGACTTTGCCAAATATAATATTTTACAAGGAGCCGTGTAGGTAACCCAGTGCCGTTCGGCTCCGAAGGCGTCCTTAATGGTGCAGCTCTCGCTTAGTTGGCTTTGTTGGTAGATTTTATAGTCTTGCACTACCAAGGTACTAATTGTTTAAGATTATGTATAAACATTCGCATTTTTCTCATTGTAATCTATACTAATATTATAAAGCTGAAGAGTTTGTTTGTTTCTTTGCTTGAACACCTAATCTCAGAAACTACTAGTTCGAATTGTCAAATTCTTTTAGTGGTGAATAGCCCATTTATTGAGGAAGGCTATAGGCTATATAACATCATGCTACGACTAATAGGAGCGGAGCAGTGATCATAAACGCAGGTGAAACTGCGGTTAAAGCTAGTCAGTAATAAAATTCATGTAAGCAATACCAATTTGTGTTCCGTCATAAATTTGTGAAATCGAACATTACTTTTGAGCTAACGTCCGTCCATCGAAGTAACTTTGAGGGCTTTAACATTTAAGGTCTAATAGCCTGATCTAAGTTAGACTGCTACTAGGAGCTGTTGAATGGAGGTGACATAAGTGTGACTTATTCCTTATCATGAAAGAGTTCTGAAAATAGTTGTCTTTTGCAGTGGAGAAGATGTGATGTGGTAAGACAAGTAACCACCTCGCAGTATTTGATTATCAGAAAATTTGATATTTCTGTGTATTGAAATCATTAGTTGCATCAGCTTGGAAACATTTTGTCACTTAATCAAACTTACATAATTGTTGAAGACAATTTAGATTACATAATGCTCATAAGCGACATGGTAAATACGTACATACGAAAATATATAATATGTAAGTACAGTACTATACATAAACACCTGCGATCTTTAGGCAGCTTATGCTAATTACTGCTAACCGTGTACTAAGTGGTTCTAAGGCAATTACTGTCAGTACTGTTTAAACTTTAGCGCCTATACATTTGAGGTTTACAGATTTAGAGCAAATAGAACAATTTACTCTGATAAAAAGTTTCTTCAGAGCAAGAATAAATACAAACAAAATGTTACTTTTAACTATCCTATTTCCCACCTTTGCTTCAATTACTGTTTGCAGTTTACGTGAATATCTGCAAAGTTTTCAAGCTTCCGTGTTGAGAGGTAACGATAAATCAAATACGTCACAAGTAGGTAACACCTCGATTCGTTCTATAACCTATTTTATGACTAGTTGGAGTTAAAGTTGTTCAAAGTTCGCTACAAACCGCATCGTTGGCTGCTTTACGAGCTACCTCATAGCACGGGAATTTATTCACGACGTAATGTTGGTTGAAAGAAAGCAGTTCTCTTTACTCACGATATGACACATCGGTGTTTGAGGAACTTTGTGTAATAATTTCATATTAACAACAAAAAAGTATCTTCTATGTATTAGGTCAGAGATTCTGTTTCATTGTCATTTTAATATATAGCTGGGTCTTGATAAGCATTTATTATTATTTTCCGACATCTTCAACAATCATTGTCATATTTATTTATTTATTTAAACTTAATGCACAATTAGCACAAAGGCGGACTTAATGCCCAGGGCATTCTCTGCCAGTCAACCTTGGGGTGTTGTAGAAATATTAAACGGTAGATACACAAATAGAATTTAACATTTGGAGTTATTTATAATACTTAGATAGTCACAACAAAGTAGATTCACATATTACATGAAATAAATACTATTACTTACACTTATAAATAGCTTGCTATACGTAATTACTACATAAAAATATATAATACATACAGAACCTATAAAAGAAGTACACACACATACACGATATACATACACATGCATATGAAAACTAAAATACGCCGTCGTGTACGTAACTATCATAGTGAACGTTCTGCCAACTCATTGTGAAGAAGATCACGTACTTTCTTCTTGAACAAAAAAGCGGTTTGTGGACATCCTGATTTCGTCCGGGAGCGCATTCCAGAGAAGAACTGATTGAACATAGGAGGAAGAGTTGACAAAGTCGGAGGTGTGAGGAGGGCATAACAGGAGCATATTGTTTGTTGATCGAAGATTAAGATCATGATTGGAGCTTAAGAAACGGAAGTAGGGAGCTAGGTAAGCAGGTAAAGACGGAAAGTTGAGAAACGAGAAAAGAAAAGTTAATGCTCGCAGATTGCAGCGCTGGCGGATTGGGAGCCATCTTAGTTGGGAACGTAAGGCAGACACATGGTCATACTTTCGAAGATTGAACCCCCTCAAGGCGGTATTCTCTCTCCTTTACTTTTTTCTGTGTTCATCAATCTCCTAACCCTTGAACTTCAATGTACGTATCATCTGTATGCCGATGACCTGCAGCTGTACTCCCAAGCTAAGGTTGACCACTTAACAACAGCTATTGACACGATTAATAGAGACCTAGAAGCGATTGAAAACTGGTCTAATAGGTTCGGGTTATCAGTCAACCCGACAAAGTGCCAGGCCATTATAATCGGAAGTCCCGATCAATGAGCAGAGTCGACTTCGAGACGCTTCCAGCTGTGAATTTTAACGGTTCTGCCTTACCTGTTTGTCAAACGGTGAAAGATCTGGGCCTACATCTCGACTCCACGTTAAACTGGCGCGATCAAGTAACCAACGTGTGTTAGAGGGTTACCGGAACCCTCAGAGCTTTATACCTTCTTAAACATTTTCTCCCTGCGAAAACCAAGACTCTTATCTTTCCTTTAATCGACTATGGTGATGTGTGCTGTTATGACCTGAATGCAGATCTTCTCGATAAATTTGACCGTCTTCTTAATAACTGCATTCGATTTACCTTTAATCTTCGTAAATATGACCATATTTCCACTTTCCGTTCTCAGCTCAGATGGTTGCCCATTCGTCAACGCCGTAAAATGCGCGCTCTCACTACCCTTTTCCCTATCCTCAATTCTCCATTTTCCCGTACTTATTTGACACCAAATTTCCAATTCTTATGCAATAACCATGACAGAGATCTTCGGTCGTCAAACAACCTCCTACTACTTTGTCCGTCTCACACCACTGGGTTCGTCGGCTCTTCCTTCCCGGTTCAATCGATTCTTCTGTGGAATGCGCTTCACGTTACACTTTTAAGGTAAAAGTAAAGGAGCTCTTATTCAAAGAATTGGCAGAATCGACTCGTCAATAGTTCGAACCATTAATGTTGCTATTTGTACTTATAATAGTATATGTATTCTATAGCTATGTATGTATTTGTATATGTATGTGTGTATATATGTATATATATGTTACACTAAAGTAAAACAAGAACTACAAGAAACGAGTATTTGTGTATAATGTGTGTGTATATTCGTATCGAACTTTGTATGTATCCCATTCTTTTCTTTGTAATTTTTTTACAAGATTGTTTATTGCACCTACTTCTTCTTTTCTCTGCATCACCCAAAGGTCGACTAGTAGAGAATGCCTTAGGCATTAGGTCCGCCTATGTACTAATGTGCAAAAAGTTTTAATAAAAAAAAATTGAAAAATTGAAAGAAGATTGAAAATGAATCGAATGCAGTTATTGAGAAGGCGATCTAGTTTATTGAGGTCTGCATTCAGGTGAAAATAACACACATCACCGTAGTCGATCAAAGGAATGATCAGGGACTGCATAAGCGTAGTCTTAGTTTTCGTGGGAAGAAAATTCTTTAGACGATATAAAGTTCGGAGACAGGTAGTGACTTTCTGGCTTACGTGGGTAACTTGGGCTAGCCAATCAAAGGTCGAGTCGATATGCAAACCCAAGTCCTTAACCACTGGACTCAAAGGTATAATTAAATGGTTGAAGACAACTGGTGGAATGGCGGCAGTATCTAGCCTACTCACCATCTTTTCATCGATAATCTACCTACGATGATCGCTTGACATTTCTCTGGGTTTACTGATAAACCGAACCTCATCGACCAGCATTTAATAAAATCTCAATATTTGTTTACTTTATCGGTAGCTTACGATATATCGTCGACTTTTGACTGTGTATACAACTGCAAGTCATCAGTATACAGGTGATATGAACACTGAAGGTGTGGGGTTATGAGATTAATAAATATTGAAAATAATAAAGGAGATAAGATACCGCCTTGAGGGACGTCAGCAGAAAGATCACACCAACTCGAAGACGAGTCATCAATACAAACACACTGCTGTCGTCCCTGAAGATAAGTGGAGAACCATTCCAGTGCATCTAAGGAGATCATAAGATATGAGAGGATGGATAGTAGGATGTCATGACTGACGGTATTAAAGGCATTTGAAAAATCAACCAAAGCCAGCACTGTAACTTTGGTGTTCTTCATGCCATCTCTAATATCGCCAGTCACTTTGAGGAGAGCAGTAACTGTACTGTGACCGGGTCTGAAGCCAGATTGTAGAGGGCTTAAAAGATTGTGCCGGTACACAAATTGCGAGAGCTGCCTATGTATTTCAGCCATTATATACAAAACCTTAATTAATTATGCATAATTCAACAGATTTTCAAACGGTTTTAGGGATATTTTTTTTTTCATAAGGAAGGTTTATGTATTACATAAACCTTCCTTATGAAAAAAAAATATCAAAATCACTCCGTCTATTGGTGAAAACCGTTTGAAAATCTGTTCGATATTTATTGATGTTATAGCGAACAGACAGATAGATGCGTAGACGCGGCGGGATACTTTGTTTAATAATATGTAGTAATAATTTATGTTGTTTTTAGCAAGAGTGCTTAAGTGTAAAGCCCTCTCACAATATACCCTGGATAACGCATATTTTTACTTTGAAGGAGATGTTGCTGCTAATGTGCTGCGTAGGCGGAAGTGGGACAAAATTTGGGTTGGTTTCCTTAGCAGTTTCAATGGTGTAGAAATGGTAAAGGAGCGGCCAAGTTTACTCAGACCTTTGTAAAGTACCCGATAATGTCTCTAGATTTGTTCGGAGCCAGTCGGCACAGTATGGCACAGACCACGACCAGACATAGCCGTAGCAGTAACTGATAGCGAATAGGAGTAGTGACATTTCAGAGCAATGAAGAAGAAACTTGTGTCAAATTTTTTTACCGGGGACGAGAGGGCTTTGCTGTGCCTAAATTAATTCGGCACCTCCGCCCGCTTTAGACAGCCCGTCCTTATCACCCGATTACGATACGGGTAGGGGAAGTTTGGGCGCTCGTACTTGGCGTGACTTCCCATTAGAATGGATGTTATAGTCTTCTCAGAGTGGAAACACCATTCAAGTGATCTGAAACATTAATATTTTTTCTTGCGTTTACGCTTAATTTTTTTTTGTGCGTTTTATTTTTTAATAAGGCGTCAAAAGTGGCTCTAAATGGATTGTGTAATATACACTGCGCGCCGTGCTGCGTCACCAGTTCCTTTTCTCGAACTTAGCTTGATACGCTGCCGCCTGTCTAGATAGGCACCACTTAAAAATCAATGCAGTGTGCAATTTTGATAATAATTGGGGTTTTTGCCTTCACGGCATATAATATGCACTGGCTCCCAAACTTCTGCTCTAACATTATCCACACTGAGTGGAGATATTTATCATAAAAATAACGCCACTACGGAACGGAACTACATTTTTGTGGGAAGGGTTCTGATATAAAGGTGGAGTCGTTATGCAAATTTCTTTTAGGTCTTTGAGCTATCCACACCGATGTATGTAAAATATACGAATTGGATTTTCCGGTTGTAGGGTATGCGAGAAAATCTAAAAGCTTTTTTGCGGGCAATCAGACACGCTCATTATTTCGTTCTTTTTTTTTTTTTCAATGTTTAGATATAATATGACTAGGTCGTTATGGATGTGTCGCTTATACAAAAACAACGTACTCTTTTATTTTTATGTTATGTTTTTTGTACAATTAGTTTAAATTACTTCTTATTACAAATTATGTAGTAGTGTTTTGTAGCAGACACGACCGACGGCGATTCGACTGATAAATTTATTGTACTAACAGCGAATGATAAAGAGCACGCTCAGAGAAGAACTAAATACTATACAATTAAGGGGTCGGAATCGTGTGAATATTCAAATATCACGTAGGTATTATATAAAATCGGTGCGTCTATCTTTCCTCTGATGTCGATTACTCTGTACAAAAGGAATCTAAGAGAACTTCGCTTTATTGATTTTATACACGCAATTAAGAAATAGTGTACTGAGGGATACACCAATAACGAATTTATGAAATTTTAGAATACGACTACACGAGGATGATAAAAATAATGAACCTGAATCTTATATTATTGTTATTGCGTTATTTGCTGTAGACAGTTTGCTTGCAGTATAGACGATTAGGCATCAGTCGGGACAGTCAGGATCGATGTCAGGACTGAGTGCAAACAAGTTTATTATTATGCTTTTGCAAATATATGATTTTATTTATGTACTATCTATAAAATTTGCAATCTTTGCGCAGATATCTAAGGGTAAATGTTCTGCTCTGATTTTATACAGCTATAAAGTAGAAATTTGTCATTCACATAAAAGTTTGCAGTTTCTCGATGGTGTCGGTCTTTGGGAAATTATTATTTGACCTACTAACAGACACTATACTTTAAGTGTTAGTACCTGCCAAATAAATCAAATTACTTAGTTTTATCTGCTAATACTGTACTGTATGCTACTTTTGTATTAATATACACGATAGTTCCATAACATTGTATTAGTTTTACTGATAAAAACTTTGATTTACTAGTTCTTTATTTGAAGCTACTTAAAAATCCATTTGCCGAATTGTCGAGGGTTGGCAGAGTGCCTGAAAAGCCGATAGCATGGCTGTCAATATTAATCCTTTGCCCGCGCTGGAAGTCAGACAAACGTTCAAGTCACGCAAATCTACTCGACTATGGCCATTTGACTTTTAACATACATATGTATAAAATGTCTAATACTCTCCGTGGAAAAACGATTTTTGAGGTGGTCCCATATATTTTTGTATAACAAAGTAGATTCTATTTCAAAGTAAATATGGAAAAAATGAAAATTTTCCTTTTAATCGAAAAAATCGTTGCCATAGTATCAGGGCCTACATTTTAATAGGAGTAATGGTCTTTAGTCTGAGACATTTTATAAATGACAAAGGTTTTGAGACGTCATACCTATTAAATAAAATGTTCAACTCTTCTATTAAGATTGAAATAACAAGATAATATGGTTATGTAATGAAGTTTATTTACGTAGTGGCATTATTTAGATATGTTGAAGAAAGAAGATATAAAAAAAGCATTCTGCTTTTTTATATTTATTGCTTACTAATGTATTTTAGAGTCCTTGTGCAACGGCATGTGTTGAGCTAATTACGTGTACTGTACATGATTATTGATCATACACGTACATTCGAAACCATAATTTACCTTCTAGACGCTTTATGTTAGCTTTTTCTATATATATGTAACAGTATTATTCAACGCAGTTTTCAAGACGTCCGATTAACTTGAAAATTTGCACGAGCGATAACAATACAAAACTAACAATACATTAATTTACTAATCCTGACCAGGATCATCAGGATAACAAAATGACTATTACTATTTACAGGTTAGGCACATAACGGGTGTCTCAGTAAGAGTGCACATTTTCATTTCAAAATAAAAACAAGTATTTTATGACAGAGTTTTGATATTTTTATTGTACTAACTGTACTGACTCTTTTTAGGGCTCCAACTACCCGTAACGAATGCCACAGATGTTCGTATGGCAACCGGAACTGACCGCTTAACGTGCTCTCCGAGGCACGAAGGGGTCTCAATGTGTTAAGAATGGTCACCCATCTTCAGATTGACGCGCGCCCCCAACAGAGACACAAAAGAGTCTCTTTATAATAAGTACTTTTGATGATGTTGAGACTCAAAAATAAGAAAATTAAATTACGGTGTAAAAAAAAAGTTGAAGCCGGTGAAACGGTTGTACCGTTTCACCGGCTGTTGCAAATCCGGTAATCAGGCATGAGAGTATCAGCTTGTTATACACGAACAAACAAAGGCTGCCGCAGATGAATATGGCAATCTAAATAGACGTGTTTGGGTGGCACAAAATTATTCGACTTCACGCTTTTCATTCCCAATGACGAACGCGACAGCGAAAATGTCATTTTGAATCGTTTTTAAAGGATTACAAGAATCGGAAAAGGGGTTTTAAGGACTTTTAGCGCCAGATAAAATTTCTAATTTGTGGCACATTATTAAAATCGAATCGTAAAAGGTTGAGATCAAAGTGACAATAAGATTCTAATTTTATTGTTTATTGTACACAAGAAAAAACACTTAATATACAGGAAGCAAATTGGCTAGTAAAAAGCGACCTTAACCCATTGTTCAGTTTTCTACTAGCAAACCTTAGGAGTAAAGAGAGGATAGTATAAAATATTTAGAGACCATGCATATTACAGTTTACATAATAGTCTGGTTCCTTATTCCTGAGACGGGAAAAGACCCCTGATTCTCCGCTTAAATGGGGTAGGGAACGCGAATTGAATGGGGATTTCACAGCTGCACCCGAATTATGAGAAGTCTGAAGCAGAAGAAGTTAGGGAGGGACATGGTTTGCTCCTGGGAACGAGGTACTCGAAGCGCTCACACAGATATAAAGGAAAATTAGGATTGTGAAAAGCCGAACAGAGTAAGGAAAGTATGTGACCGTCTCGACGCCGCAGAATAGGTAGCCATTTTAGTGATTATCACTTTGATTGATGTTTAACGTGACGAAACTTTATAAGTTATTGTTGATTTGAAGAGACTTTAGGTAAACAGTGAAACTTTTATGTAAAACTGAAAAACTGTAGCGGTAAGTAACCATTTCAAAGGTACTACTGAAAATAAAAATTGTAGAATAATAAATACTAGAGATCACCTAGTCGTATTCCGATCACAATTTATTATCTTTAGATGTTTTATTTTTATATTGATGAGCAGTTTAACTTGAACTGTAATTGAAATTGAAAAACTAAAACGATTTTTATTTTATGAAGTAATACCACTACACCGAGAGCGAGAATCAATGAAATCTTTGAAGGTGGTTTGGACTACCTCATCGGAATTGAATTTTTTTCCTCGCAAGAAATTGTTCAAATTCCGGAAGAAATGGTAATCTGTTGGAGCAAGGTCCGGGGAGTATGGTGAGTTTCGGAGACATTCCAATCGCAGCTCCACTAATTTTGCGACCGTCTGTAGTGCAATGTGTGGTCTAGCGTTGTACTGAAGTAGGAATGGGTTAGAGAAATTGACTAGTCTCGGTTGTTTAACGGCTTAATTTTCCATCATTGTTTGCAATTCTTGAAAATACAGTTCTGCCATGATTGTTTGGTCAGATTTTAGGAAACTGTAGTGAACAACACAGACACTCACCAATACCTTTTTGGGTCAACTTTTCACTGGGGCATAATTTGGCCGGTTCCCCTGGGTTCAAACATTGTGGTGAGCGTTTTTGGTGTACTTCACTCAATTCATACAGTACTTATTTTTCTAACGTTTTAACCTTTCCAATTTAATTTAAGTGTATTAAAATTGTGTTAACACTCACACCGAATCCTGGCACTAATTCTGATGCGGTTTGCGATGGATCCGCTACTACGTTCCCTTTTAATTCTTCATTGTCAACTATGGTCTCCGGCCGCCCACGACGTTTATTCTGTAGGTTCAAATTTCTGGAACGAAAACGTTGGCACCAAAAAGTACAGCGTTTTTTTTACAGTAGCTTCCCCATACACATTATTAAATCTTTGAGCTGATTCAGCAGCGCTAGTGCCACGGTGGATCTCTTCGTAAATAACGCGAAATTT
Source organism: Callimorpha dominula (assembly GCA_949752705.1). Lineage (NCBI taxonomy): Eukaryota > Metazoa > Arthropoda > Insecta > Lepidoptera > Erebidae > Callimorpha > Callimorpha dominula. The sequence continues at coordinate 8,796,903 of OX457005.1, forward strand.
TAAGTTTTCCATATTGTGAATAAAACATGAACTAACGCTATCTGCCCCACCCTTTACCGTTAAAGTAATAAGACAAGATGTATTCCGTATACGCGGTTCACTTTGAGACTTACAGCTTTCAGGTTATTAGACATTTTGGTGCTCAACTTAATCACAACTAATCACAACTCATCAAACGCTAGACATTGATGTACTCTACTGTTCAAAAACGCATTATTATTGTGCCTGAATAGCTAGGTAGAATTAATTGACTGTCATTGAGAATGTATGGTGTAGAGTTATTTTATTAGACCACTTGATTACAATTTCAACCGTTCGGTTTATTCACTTTTATATTTGAATGCATATTAGTTTAAAAAACTAAATGTTTGTGTAAATAATCTTAAACCTTTTCAGTGATTTGAGACCTTTGTGTAAAAGTAATGTCATTCTGTTTCATAAATTATTATGAATCAAAGTAGTGAATAATAGTCAAATATATCAAAATTTTTGACTTCATTTATGGTATTCACCTAAACCTGTCACTTCTACCTTACAAAAGAGATGACGTCGTAGGGTTTCCAAAATTCTAACGTTATTTTTTTTATCAAATAGGTCTACAAGTACATTTATGTTACGTGTTTTTGGGGGACCGATTTTTATTAATTTTTAATGAACGGCGACAAGATCAATTCGATTAAAAGAAGACTACGAACAATATGCCAAAGTTTCAATATTTTTTCCAATTTACTTATAAGATTGTTTGTTTCATCTTTTAGTTTGGTCACCTTTTACGTTAAAGTTTGTCCAAACAACAACGTCTAAACATTTTGACAGTTTGCAGTACTTCTATAATAACTGTCAATAATGTTTGAGATATTCAAGGAAACTATTGTACAGTTTTCTTGTTGCAAAATATCTCTTAACAATGAAATCTGGTTTGCTTAAACTATACATTGAAATTTTTTATTGAATTAAAATTATTTTTACCTACAATAGGTTGATTCGTTAGATAGATGAATGCCAAATATCTATGTCTATGTACATATTAAAATTAGTATCTTCAGCGGATAGGTACCAAAAGTTGTACATAATTGTAAAAAAAAAACATAGATCAGGAAGTTATAAGCACATCCGCCACTTAAACATTGCTCGATTAGAGTACAAAAACTCCTAGGAATAAACGTGTCTACAACTTATCACGAGGAAATTACAGGAAAATTAAATAAATATCAAACGTGCCGGTCATTTGGCTGTAGGTGGAAGCTAGATCGAGAATCCGTAAGTGTGCGTTGTGTATTTGTGCGTTTATGTTCGTTCTATGGCTTATGTCTTATGTAATCAATAGTAATAGCTTTTTGTTCGATTGTTTGTTTGTTTAAACGCGCTTATCTCTGGAACAACTATCAGTCAGATTTGAATAATTATTTTTGTATCGGATAGTGTATTCATAGAAGAAGGTTATAGCAGGCTATAAAACATCACGACACGGCCCTTAAAAGCGAAGTAGTGACCACAACCGCAGATGACACAGGAACAGCTAGTGAGTAATAGTGTAGTGCATAAGTGCAATTTAAGTAGCCATATTTTGAGTGCAAATATACGTGCAAATTAGCAAATTAGTAGATGTACTGATATAATTTCAAGTTCTTTTTTAGGCAAATTACGCACTGACAAACAAGCTATCAGTTATTAATCTACCAACCACCGTCTGTTGTTTTATATAAATGGGTAGGACTATGTTTAATATGTATAAAAATCAAAGAATCACAGCATGCGGTGTTTGCTCATACATGGTTGTACATTTAGAATAAGTAAATCTAACAACTGTCAGGAAACTAAATTAATATTTTTTGAACCTGTCGTCGACCTATCCTACTTCCTACTAATATTATAAACGTGAAAGTTTGTGAGGATGTATGGATGTATGGATGTGTGGATGTATGGATGTATGGATGTTTGTTACTCTTTCACGCCAAAAGTACTGAACCGATTGCGATGAAACTTAGTATGTAGATAGCTGGAGACCTGGATTAACATATAGGCAACTTTTTTCCCAATATTCCCACGGGATCGGGACTTACGCGGGTGAAACCGCGGGGCGCTGCTAGTCACTTCATAATTTATTACCAAGAGAACAGCAGTATCTTTACTACAAGTTACACCTATATTAAAAAAATAATAGTCTGTGCTATTACGATACTTGTACGTGTTCATAACAAACAAACCAATCTAAATATTTTTTTCCTTATTATTAATTTCTATGAAAAACAGTTACGATGAAACAATTAAAGTTTTATTGCATTGTTTCTGTATCAATTTGGTGTTTGTAATTTCACTTCGTTCGATCGCTTTGCGGTATAGACGGCCATATAGCAGTGCTTCTCTTTGAAGCTCAGATCATGCGTACCTAATAGTGTTTAAATCTGTTGACTAAGCCGGTTATTACTGAAATTCGCTTGGTTGCTGAAAATTGTTGATTATATATAAAGCATAGAACTAAGTTAAAAACAATATTAGTATTTAAGGTATATATGATTATTATGTATCTATTTTCTCTTATATTCCTATAATTTAATAAGCTACTAGATTGAGTTTGTACACCTGCAAGCAAACTGACATATACACTAACATCGCATTGATCCATCTTAAGGTTGTCTGAAAGAGGTCGCAACTTGCGATAAGACCACCGATTGTACCAGTATTCAATGTTTCTCTTTTATGCTGTAACTTTTTCAATGGTGTACAATAAAGAATATTCTATTGTGTTGTATTGTAGTATCTGTCAACTCTGTGTCTGCAATTTATGCCCAGATTCAATTCAGTCCAGTTCTAAACCTCCATTCATTTATCCATCCGTAGTATTTGTAGAAAACTACATAAATTTAAGTGACAATTGGAAACAGGCATATTTCATTATTACAGACAAATAAAAAGTTTAGAAGTACGGTCTCTACGACTTATCACAACGATTTAAAACTCATAACGTTGACATCAGCTTCCTATCTTTTCTATCTTTACATATATGTAGTTTTTATTCTTACATATGTGGGTATAACACATATATATATAAAAACATAAATAATATATAAAAATCATTGTCATTTATTAAACTAGGTTAGTATTTAAATCAATCTTAGCAAGCTCACATCATACTTACCAGTGAGTGTATCAATCTCCATGTCTAACATGTGGTTTGATAAATTTATCCGGGTCCATCTTACTCTCCTCCTCTGAGCAAACTTCCGTATTCAAAGGGTGCCAGTGGAAACCCTATTTATAATCCTCCGCTGTCCGCCTGTCTGTCAGCGGGCTGAATCTCATGTACCGTAATAGATAGACAGTTGAAATTTTCACTCAGTGTATATTTCTATTGCTGCTATAACAACAACAAATAAATTGAAATTTAAAATTAAAGTGGGTCTCCATACAATAGAAGTGGTTTTCTTTCGGTGTCCGGACTGTACCTCATGTGTCGTAATAGGTAGACAGTTGAAATTTTACAGTGTGTATATTTCTATTGTCACTGTAACAAATTAAAGGGACAAGAACCGTGATTTTTCGGCGATTTTGCTTTATCTTGTAGGAAAGCACGGAACCCATCGTGTGCGAATCTGTTTCGCCGATTTTTTGCGTTTTTAAATTTAATTACTTGGCAATAAAGTGCTAAGTAATTAAATAAGAAATCTGTAATCGAGTAGAATTTAAAAGTATTATGAGAGGTGAAACAGATGGTAACATACACCAATGTTACAAACTATATTTCACACTTAAAACTTAATCTTAAATAAATAACAATTTAGACGAAAAATGCACATTTTAATTTCGTACATTATTGGAGAGTAGGTAGATATCAAAATTCTGTGTAATTCAATGGCGCGATGACGTCTGAATGACGCTGTAAAATATGTATCTAATAAAATATCTAATCCCAAAAATTATTACTTCGTACTCCTTGAAGCTAAATGTTGTAATTATTTATAAATATCCGTGTTTTTTTTTAATCTAAGAAGTTAATTGTTAAGACAAACCTAACATACATTTTTGTAGTTGAATAACTTTGAACTGTAATACAAAACTTTTACCTGCTTATATATACGCCGTTCAATTAGTAGATTTCGTTAAAAGTTCACGGACTCGTCAGCAATTTCTTCAAATTGGGCCTTGGCAGGAGTCCAGACGATTAACAACTTAGTGCAAGCTGTTTAATTTCATGCCTGGTTGCGCGCGTTTTATGTCGTGAATACCCCACCCTCATACTTTGTACTACCTTTCGAAGTATTGCTTGACAATGAACATGAAACAAATTGGAATCTACTCGAAGGGTGGATCTTCATTTATAGAGATTATATTAAGGTTATATAAGACGAATAAGGCAATGACCGATATACGTTGGACTGTGCAGGTTATGATTATTTTTATAGTTCTTTAGTAGTAGAATTAGAAGAGGAAGTTTTATCGTTACTGCATTCTTGTAAGATTATTTTACAATGCTTTACTTTGCTGTAAAGCATTGTAAACTGTTAGTTATAAAATCATTTTTTTTGTCAAAAACATTTACAGCTTGTTTCATAACCTGCAGATAAAGTTTTTTTTTGTTGTTCATAAGTTAACATTCGAATGCAGAACGTACACCCAGTTTAGTTTTCACAAAAGAAACAATACACGAAACTATTGAAGCTTAAACTAAATGTATATTCTACAGTTAACTTCCAAATAATTCCAAAAAACTGTTTTTTTAGTGCTATATAAGCGAGTGTTTAAAGATCGATTTAGATGATTTGGCAGATTGTAGAAAAAAGAGCTTTGTTTTATTAAGGATATCAATATATGTATTACTTGTTTATTTTTGTATTTAAATATGTTCGAGCACAGTGTTGACACTGACTACAGTTTTTGAGTATGCAAACCATGTAATCAAGTGCGGTCGACTGTGATCTGTTTGTTTGAAGCATTCATTTTAGAAATTTACGGCAAAAGCCTTTCTTTGTTTTATGGGATAGGTGGCAAACGAGCAGATGGATCACCTGATGGTAAATGACTACCGAGCACTACAGTAATTAGTAGTAATGAGTCACAAGTGCGTTGCCGGCCTTTAAGGTGGGAGTAGGGTAAGGGGGGAACAGCGGGAAGAGGGGGAGAGGGCCTCCATCAACCTCACTCACTCGGCAAAAAGCAATGCAAACGTTGCTTCACTGCCGGTTTTCTGTGAGGCCGTGATATCGTTCCGGTCGAGCCGGCCCATATGTCCGAAGCATGGCTCTCCCACGATTTAAACAATTTAAACAATTTTTTTAAATTATATACCTAATAATGAAGTTAGAGGGCTTGGACTTACCGGCAGTAGTAATAGTCAGTTAGAGTTACAGGATTACGACCCTGACCTTCTCCAGCTATTGAATACACCCCTCAATCCATACGTATAACCTTCTTGCCATCCCAATTTTCACATCTTTAATTCCCAAAGTGCGCTTGCGTTTACGTAATAGAGGGGCCCGTATTACGTAAGTGAGAATAAATTATAAATTTAACCAAAGAAAAAAATAACACAATTGACGACAAGCTGACTACATTTAGATCGCTCGCAATTGCTTCGAGCCCCACGCTTGGAGCACGTGGTCTATTCGACTCTGTAGAAACAAGGCGCTTGCAACGAGCACAAAGTCTTGCTATCTATCTATGCATATGACATGTAACAAGTTGCTTGCTGATCTAGAAAGGTGCACTTTTAATAAAACATGCCGCACTTTTAATATACATCGTAATTTAGTCTAATAATATAACACCACTAAGTTATGGAATAAAACAATTGAATTACATTACAAAGTAGACTACGGAGTTATAATCTCCCTTATATATTTACGCTTGGAAGCCTACACGAGCGCACGTTAGAGATCAGGAATTATATTGAAACAAACTAATTGTACTTTACTTCATTTAATTAACCGGCTCTTTGACAAGTTAACTTTGGAAATGTGAAACTGGCCCCTCATCTTAATTAATTTCAAAAGGGCTTTATTACTTTAACTTTAGTTGTTTCTGTTACCTCTGATTAGCATAGCGGGAGGTCTCTTGTCAGCTAAGGCTGAAGCTGACGTAATGACGATACCTGATTTTGTAACCCTGAATTTGTTAACTTAATAATTGTGCTACTAAGTAAATTAAGTTAGCTATCTAATTATATGTGACAGTTTCGGTAGCGATATAGAAAGAGAACAATAAAGAAAGTCACAATAAAACCACTCATTTATTTATAAGCTAAACATGTTACGATATCAATTTTAAGTCCTTCCATGTGAGTCATTTAAGAACTCAAAACGTTCTTTAAGGTAGGTGAGAGTAGGGGGATTAAATAAAATATTGTTAAGAGCAAGAATATGAGCACTTGAGCTTAATACGAAATTCAGAAATATAGTCATATTTACGGAAGCCAAATATAAACCTAATGCAGACGTTTTGAAGACTAGATGAATATAGAGGACTGTGAGGTTGGATACCAAGCGACAGAGTTGACAAAGGGCAAGTGACACTAATGATGTTGCTGGTTTTTAAAATCACAGAGAACCGCCTACCATTTTCTTATTTTACACATTAGTTGCATGTGCTAATAAACACAAACAAAATCAATTAATTTGTAAACCAATCACATTTGCAAGGTAGGGTAATATTGCAGTCGACGGCGACGCTTTGTTTTTATTCTGAGGTTCAAGTTTAAAGCGACAGGTAAAATATATCTTTGTTGTCAACAGATGAGAATATTCCTTAGACTATTTAGAGAACCCTTTTCTCACTTTATATAGCATAAAGTACTCAAAAAAGGAGATGATGACAAGCACCGTCTTTAAAAAGATAGGCAGAGAGCAGCAGAGACGGTAAAACTATTTTATATCAAAGCTGCACAGGAATCACAAAATTTAAAAAACATTTTAGAATTGCAAACTTTCTCATCTTCTGTTTTTTGCACCCCGATTCAAATTAAACAGTGTATTGCCTACAGCACTACATCGTACCAATATGTTTCCAGTAACTTATTCCCACGGGCACCAGACTTCTCCATTGCACGTTGTTTTTTTATTTACTCTATTAAGTCTAAACTGTGTAGCATGGATTTCATTGTAAGGTTTTTAGGAATGCGAATCTAGGTTAAGTTAAAATGATTAGAACTAAAAGTATAGTATATAGTTTATAATAATAGACGGTCTACAAATGAAGGACTACCATCATAAATAAATACATAATAACATTAACTATTCACTCAAATTTAAAAAGTACATTACAAAATGAAGGGAATATAGTTGCTATACTTCAAATAAGGTGGATATAATAGGTTGGTCACCTGAGTAATTTTTTTGTATTGTCATCGCTTTATCGATGCTAATGGTAGAAGAGCTAGCAACGTTGTGACATAGTTTGTTTTATTACGGTTGTTTTTTTTTTATATATCATTCCCCATTTAATTTTAAGGGGGGTACACTGAGTCTGGTACCTAGGAGCGATTGCTTTTACCAGCACATCCATTTCCTACAGGTAAAATATACATAATTTTAAAATTATTTTAAGATATTTCTTTTCTTTTGTATCTCTAAGCCTTTTAGAAATATCAATTAATTATTGCCAGAGGTCTTTGTCGTTGATAAACATCCGCCATCCTCCACCTCCTCCAGTTCTGTAACCAAAAAATATGAAATTAATTTGCTAGACAGAAATTTTATTATTTTATAGACGCCAGACGGATTATAGTTTCGAACAAGAAATTTGGCGCTAAAAATCAACCATTTTAATTGTTTATAAGTTTAACATACCCAGTGAATACTACAAATCTAACACAAAATCTAGTTAGTAGCTTATAGCTTGGATGATGTTATAATTAGGTACTATCACTGGTGTGTCTGCAGAGTCACTACGTTTTCCACTAATGTATACCCACGCACACCACTGAGATTTCAAAACCTTATAGTAGAGTGTTGTATTTCTACTGATGAGTGGGGCGAGTAGTTCAAGGAAGAGAGCAACACCCTTATTTTGATAGGCACCGGAAAACGCTTACATCAGGCAGACCGTTCTCATATTGTACATCTTATTTGTATTAAAAATCGATGTTCAGTATTTAGAAGATTAATTGTGATGAATACTATTCGTTGAAATCTTTTTTGTTTAAATATAAAATGTAATTTTAAAATATGTGTACTGAAAACAAAAGAATACATATTAATATTTGAAACCAAATTCTACATAAGTTATTATGTATTCATTGACGGGCAATATTTGAACTTTGTACTTGTTTACAATATCTTGTCGCCCGTCGCCACCAGTGCAAATATAAGCCAATTTCCCTGAGTCAGGAACAACAATATGAAATATGGGTAGTCCATACAAACTTTATACACATCCAGATATATCTGTTATGTACATAAAACAAGCATCTTGAATATAGATGATTGTGTATTCAATATTATATACATTATATCTTGCAAACAACAATAAGAGACAAGGCCTGATTACATCTGCGGTTATATAAACGAAGTTAGATTCGGAAGTTTTTGGTTCAGAAATCGAATTTCATATAAACAATGATCAAAGTGAAATACTCAGACAAATAGATTTTATCTTTGACATGAATCAGGGGGGATAATGCTCTTGCTTTTGTTTGTTTCACGTAAAAATATGTGGCGAGTGAAAGGTTCACATACACTTTTATTTCCGTAGACTCAGTTGTATTTATTTGTTCCAATTTTTATCTCGAACGAATGGAGAGCTATTAGTCATTATGAACGAACCAGTTTTTGTTTTGTTTATATGATCGGGAACGTAAAAATACGGCGCGACAAGTACAAATAGACTATTTGATACCGCGATTTTATAATCGTGTACCGTTCTAATTTGAAAATAAAATGATGAGAATTCTATGTATTTTCAGGCGAGATTTTGGTGGTTAATTTATTTTATTCCTTAATAATTACATATTTCAAACAATACTTACTGAGTAAGATTAGGAGAATTAGATTTACTCTATCTCTTCATACTATTATTTATAGAAACTATCCCGCGTATAGAATCAACACAAGAATTCTGCCGAATATCTCATATCTCATAGCTTCAAAACAAGCTAAAGTCCTCACCTCACAAGCATCCTCTACTTCGTTGAATCTTTCATGCAAGCCCAGGTATGTATGAAAGATTCAACTTTCATATCTCATTCAATCTTTCATTAGGGTACTTGTGTGTGACACGCCTTTTCTCCGGTCTATACTACAGAAAAATAAGGTTGTAAATGAGTTAAATATTATACAATGTTAAATAATATAAAGCCTTATCTGTGAGTTTTCTTTTATTTTATTAAATTCACTTTAACAAATTCAAAAAAAAACATTTCCATTCGATTGTCAAGTTCGGAACCAAAACAAAAAGTAAAGATTGCCATAAACCGTGTTGATCAGGAACACAAAGCTTCACAAATGTTCGTCTAGAATCTTTATGCTGTAAAATACAGAGAATACTTGATTTCAGTTGTAGCTACGGCAGCAGATACGTCAATACAACAGGGCAGCTAGCAGAAGACGGGCCTCAAATGCAAACGTCGGAACGGAATTAAATTTAATGATTTACAGCCGTTTGGATCCTACGCTTGAAACTCGATTACAGAGGTTGTCAAAACAAACCGGGGCTAGTGACCTCCTAATTAATTGTGTGATTTGGTGGATGTGACACGAGGAAAAACTTGGCCTGATTGATTCGTCATCGACGCGTTTGTAGGGTATAGTTACCATAGCATTTTCGAGGGGTACGGTTTTGATGGGGATTTAAAGTCTTTTGTAGTACGTATTGTTTATAACTAACTAGCTTCACGACCGACTTATACTGAATGACTCCTCCTGACAATGGGTTTACTTAAAATAAATAATTTTGATTTTGAATGCGTTACTTGAGAGAAAGTGAAATTGGAAGTTAAGAGTTAGAACTATATCTTTTACTAATATGTTATAAGTCGTTGTGATATACGTATCGATTATCTTATAACAACAAATTACACCAATAGCTAATGAGTAATAAGCCTTTATTAAAGCATAGCAAAAAACTCCTGCATAATGGTTGGTTTGTTGCGCTAGACAACTGCAGAAGTTCATGTATTTTTTAGTATGCGTCGTCATACGATCTCAATTGAACTTTATTTATGCGTTTCTTTAAAGTGTATTTTAAGCTACTGTGTACACAATTGTTTATTTGATGAGGTACCTCCTAATAGTAATTTTGTACTATTCGGTACCACTGGTACGAATGTTGACAGTTTTAGAAAATCACTCTACAGTAAATGTGTTTTGTGTTATAATATTACCAGTTACTGTCTGTAAAGTCACGTACCTACCTATAGTTAATAATAATACTAAATGCAAAACGAATCAAATTGATTTCATATTAAATTTTCTGGTTTGGTTGTAGCTGACTTCATTGATGGCATTAATGACTGACACTCTTATACCCATTTATATTTCATAAATTGATTTATTATTAAAGTTCAGACGAAGTTGTTTTTAGACGTCTTAATTTTGTGTAAAAATATAGGGGCCTTCAACATAATGTTACGAAATATCACAAGTTGAGGATTGACTGTATCTGCAAGATTTAAATGTTAAGAATATGTAGCATTGGAAATTGTGTACTGGGTACAGAAAGGAAACATTTTCTCCATCAGGAGAAAACGATCGTAGTCTTGGAACTTAAGTCTACCTTACAGACTCTTGATCGCATATCAAGATTAGAAAGAAAGAAAGATTGCATATCGAAATGAAGATGGTAAATTTTTATCAAGTGAATGTTTACACTTACTATTTCTTTTTATATCGCAACGAGAAGGACCCGTGCTGCTCCTCAGAATTAAGTTTAAGTTGAATGTTCACACCAATTGTAGTGTTTTTAGATTATAGATGATCATAGGGACATAGAGAAAGATAGCTATGAAAACATAAGAAATCTACATTAGGAAATCGCGTTTGAGTACAACTTGAGAAGGGTCAAAGTTAGATAATTTCCAATGCTTGATGACAAATGTGCGCATTAATACTTTTCATTAAAAAAAAAAACAAATCGTTTGGATAGAACGATGGACACGTTTTACATTTAATAAAAAAAAAATAAGTATTCATAGATGGCATGTAAATTTTAAACCACAGGATATAATTAGTTTGCAGGTTCAAAATCCATTTACGTGGTTGTACTGCACCTGCTGTATGAGTATGAGAGCGTGCACTCGTACCGTATTTGAACAAAATGTAAATACTGCAAAAGGCGGTACAGGCTCTTCGGCTAAAACAGCAATATATCAACATGGCACTATTTTCCTCACTTCATAGTTTTGTGCAGGTAAAATATGGGATTTACTTTGTTCATTCTCTTCAGGAACTTTGTCTTTGTTTAATACCAAAAAGGTGGTACCGTAAAATTTATATAATGTTTGAAAGTTGATACTGTAATAAACTAATATCTTTTAAATTGAAAGTTTTTGATTTTTAATTAAAAGTTGCCTAAGTTTTTAATATTTCTAGCTACTAAAATAATACCTACTAAGAATTCTTAGAAAATAAATTATGCCTTTTAACTTGCCTCACGTTAAACTCATTTCAACGATTATTATTTTAAGTGCCTAGTGCTACCTTGACCATTCCTGGTCTTATGTAGCGCACTCTTGCTTTAAAGTTCACTGCTCAGACTTACGACGTTTCAGCGATACATTCATACAGTCATTAAAATTGCACTAAATAGGTATATGAACCCATAACTTAAAAGTGCAAGTTTAAAAAGTAATTGTACTGACTAACATTTGGGTGCACAGACGAATTTCGATGATGATAATACTTTCGATTTACGTATATACATTGTAGAAACGACCGACACACGACGAAATGAATGTCAAAAACCTAATGATAAGAACTACATAGCATCATTATTTTTGGCATGTTTAAGCTTCGGGTTCCTTCTAAACTTCCTCGTGTCCCAGTCACACCACTCTATTCACCAATGAGAAGAACTGGTTTGGGTGCCAGCTCACCCTATGCAAGAATATGTAAGGCTATCAAAAGCATTAGTGACAAAATTGACCTACATTTCGACTCCTTTTCCACACAGCTGTCAAAACTTATTAGCAGTATATCAGACACTTAATAATAATTATGTTATCTGTGATACTGATAATACTTTGTTAAGTTTTTCTTAACTTAACAAAGTATTATCAGCCACTGCTCCACTTCCAAGGTTTGTAGCGTGATGTTATATAGCCTATAATCTTACTCAATGAATACTCTATCTAATATAAAAATATTTTTTCGAATACGAATTTTAGTTCCAGAAATTGGCGTGCTTTAACCAACAATCAAACAAAAAAAACTTCAACTTTATTATATTATAATATGTACAGATTATAAGAAAGTTACAAATGAAAATAACTATACGTAAGTTAATCTTCTTCAAAAGTACTGATAGATACTCCTAAACTAAATATATATATATTTTTTTTTTTAATAAAGAATACTAGTAACGTGGGTCACACATTACTAGTATTCTTGTTAACCCTTCCAGCTAAGCTAAATGCTTGTGTTAGGAGTGGGTTCACGCCGGTAGTGCACTGGGTGGGGTTCGAACCCGCAACCACTTGATCGCAAGTCCGATGCCTTAGCCATTACGCTACCGCCGCATTCTTATATATTCCATATTCGCCATATTCAGTTAACACCATTGTAAATGATTACGTGATAAAATAAATGAAAATCAAAAGTAAAACCAAATGTATAAATTCATCACGCAAATTATTGAGATGTGATTAACAGTAAAATTTACTAGTCTATAGCATTGAAAACGCTTAACCATATTCACAATTGTCATATACCATTCTGTTAAATTTCGAGTCGCCTATTCAACATTTAAATCAGTAGGTAGCGCAAAATTGTCATGTGCACTGTACATGTTAGCGCTAAGTTGTGTCATGGCATGGCGCTTGATTCTTGGTGAAACCGAGCAGACTATTGATCTAAATTATATTTGGTCATGTTCACTACCTACGACAGTGTTTCGTGTGATGAATTATTGAATCGTGTTGACACGAATCGGCATGCTATAACCCGCAATGCGGACACATAAGTAAAGACGGCTGGGTGACGTAAATTGTACTGCTTACATTAAAATAAAACTGAATTTTAATGTATACACGTAGTTCAGAGAAAAAGAGCTAAGTCAGTGGTACAATGTGAAATATTATGAGTAGTTGTTGAATAATTCAAAACTATTTCTATTATGATTTTTATTACTTCAGTAGCTCTATACATTGTGAAAAGTTTTTATTTTACTGATTGTCTTTCGTGCTAATTCTCTGCAATTTAGTTTCCACGCAAACATGAGAGGAACTTCTGCACTTAATCTACTAAATAAATGTAGACCACGAATAGACAATATCGTAACTTTTAAACTGTCATAAGATAAATAAAGCATCTAAATCATATTAGATTGTAAAATCCTATCCTGTAATGTAATAAGCTTCGCTATTTTCAACTGCAAGCAAGCTAACTTGATATCAGAATAAAATATGAGAAGTTTCATTAAGGCCACTTCATAAACGCTGCAGTAATTGGAACTAAAAAGACAGGCAGAATTAATTCAACACTAAGAGTAATTGTGTATTCCGAGGACTAAGAACAAAATAAAGTTAGAGTGATAAATATGCAAATAAAACAGAGACAAAGCTGGATAATCCACAGGATGAATATAAATTGTGTCATCGTTAATTGAAGTCAGACATTTCGCTCGAAGGACCATCGTGAATAGCAATGTTTGTTGGTGTTGTGACAGGCATGCTTTTTGAATACATGCAATTTACTTTTCTTGAATATCAACGCTGATTCTCTGATTTCTAGGAAAGGATTTAGAAGGCATTACGAGTTTACTAAACGAGGGATTTTTTTTAGTTAGTACATTAGGTGGACTTTGACTAGTATTCTTAATTGTACTTAATAGTTTGTGTGTGTCTTTTACGTCAGTTGTCTACTTTGTGAGTAGGTATTCGAACAATTTGTGTGTTTCAAACACTACACTACTTTTTCGTAATTATAGCTTGATTATGTCTTGCCTATGAAATTGCCATTATTATAGATGTTTTAACTAAGACATACAGTAATCTATATCAGGGATGGGAGTGGACTTTCTTATTCCACAGTGTTGAGGGCAAATACATTCTAGCTTCTATGAGTATTGGATGCACGGTAACGTACAGAAATTGTGATATTCAAATAAAAATCGAACAAGAGAAAGGTTCTTAGTAAAATTGTCCATTTGAAAACCCATAATAATGTAGAAGTTAACACAAAAATGTTCAGCAATGTCTTAAACTGTTATTGTACTGCAGGTTAATGAAATGAACTGCATAATATCACTACACTTGTTCTGTACTGTTAATCTTTGTTAGATGAATATTTTATGAATTTAAGAAAACAAAATTTTATGAATAAAGATTTGAATTTTTTGTGATTCGCACATCAGACTATGGGTTTAAATTACGTATTCTACTTGAGCTTAAGATTTTGTAGATGTACAGTGCAGGTATAGGTATGTACCAAGATTAGTTCGCTAATGAGTATTAATGAACATTGCAAATCTGTATAATCGGATTGCATAACAATGTTGTGAATAAATACTAGTAAGTGTTTAACGCTTTAAAACAGCTTAGATTTAGCCTAACTCTTAAAGTGTGTAATGTATTAAAACCGCATATTTCATTAATTGACATAACGTATAGTTTAATAAAGTATACCTAGTTAAAATCCTTAATCAAAGTATAACATCGAAATATAAAAGTAACTGTTCCATTTATTTTAAGGTATATTGTAGAGAGACTAGAGACATTACTACAAAAATGAAACCAAAGTAAATCAGAAATATTAGTTTGTAGTGAAATTAAAAGACATACATAGCTATAGATCAGGATTTAATCACGATAACAATTACAAGGCACAATACCTTTTCTGGTTACCCGACGTTTCGATCGAATTGCAACGATCGCGGTCACGGGTAGACTGGTGAGAGCTCAGCGACACCTCCCTGAAGGGCGAGTTTCAGCAATTACCCGTACTTGGTCGTCATTACTTTTATTTTCGGTCGAACTGTCGGTATTTCGACACAACACTTACGATGTCCGTTCAGTGTCGGGTAACGAAAAATGGTATTGTGCCTTGTAATTGTTATCGCTATTAAGTCCTGATTTATAGCTATGTATATCTTTTAATTACTAACTAACTAAATTGACCGACGACCGGTTAGAACTGTTAGAAGTGGCAGGAAGCCGCAATTACATTTGCAACTTTATTTTTGTTTTTACTGTTTACATTAAAAACTAAATTTTATGACTATAATTCAAAACCTTTAGTATCTTTACATAATGTATTTCAGATATGATAACTGAAATTATGTTCGGTGAAATGGTTTATTAATAGCCACTATTTAGGTCAAATCGAAATCAATAGCTATAAACTTGGCATAAATGCGTAAGTCTACATTTTCCGCTGTAGCTAATGTTTGAGAGTTTCTAGTATTTACCTCATGCACACCAAATGGCGAACGCAATCGTACTTCATGGTCCCGCATATAGCTTGCCCTGAGCTGATACCGCCTCGACATCATAAAAATGAATTGTATCCCCGTACGTGACGAGATTGCTTAACGGTAGAACTAAATAAATGTAATGGTCTTCTTTAAATTGGCCTCGTTGTGTTTTGTGGGTTGTATGTGTTGTTCTGACGGTTTCGATTGTCAATAAAAATTGTACATTTTGTATTTTATTGCCGTTGTAAAACATTATAGGAAAAAGCTACTTGACAATATATTGATGAATTGTATTCAAAATTATTGAATAAAAAAGTGGAAATTAGTGAGCTTTGAAAAAAGAAGAATCAAAGTGAAGTCGAACCTATTAAAACTAAATTTCCTGATATAATGATAGGATAGGCGGCAAACGGTATCGTAGGTGACGGTCTCACTAATTTCAGCAGGTACCTACTGGCTAATATTTCTAGCCATTCTGTTTATCTTTTGGGGAAAATATCTTCCTCTAATTTTATTTTGAGAAGCCACTTTAGACTTGACTAACTGTCTTATCTAATCATTACACGAACTTCCACAAATTTAACTCATATACCGCTGCAATACTAATTTTATACTATTATAAAAGTAAAAAATCGCTTGGTTCTATAAAAGTTTCATTACAAAGTTAACACTCATTTCATTATTGTTTATATAGATTTTCATGAGCCATGAATTCAATACATGGACATGGATCAGATAAATCAAAAGTGTAGGACAAACACAAAAATCCATTTTAGAAGAAGCAAAATAAAATTTTAAATATTACCAAATTCAAATATTAAAAATGATCGCCATTTTTTTATAAGCATAGAATAATAGGAGATCACGAAGTTTTATTGATGCATACATCATTTATGATAACGGATTGTATAAGAAGTTGTATAATACACAGACGCTAACTTTAGTGGTCATCTAGGTAGGTGAATATCGAATAAAGAAAACCAGTCACAAATCTAATTGTAGAACGAGATGGGAATGGTGAATTTGTGCCTTCGGAAATTCCAACGCGAGTGCTGCCAACATGAATTCTATTAAATGGGAAATGGCCGAAATTCCTCTGTCGCGAATTTTCGGCGTATCTTACTTTGATATATTGTAATAGACATTGGAAACAATTAAATGGCGTGCTTAAAAGTTTTATATTGGAAAAGGTATAAAAGTGCTTTAGAAAGCCTATAAGTTACTGTTATTTTTTTACATGATTAGTTCAGAAAAGGCTGACTGCACTATACTCACAGTATGACCTGTGTAAATACTAAATACTCTTGCTATCACTTTGGCGCAAAGTCTACTAAGATTTCTATGCCAAAGTTGACAATACAATGCTAAGTGGTTTTATGTGTATTAGTGTAAGTTCTTATGAATATCTTATCATATTGAATATTTTATCATTGCATTGAGAAAAATGGCAATGAAGCCGTCGGCTTAACGCGATCTTCGAGAGCACGTTAAACGGTCGGTCTAACAGTCCAACAACCAGGTCTAACTACAGAACTTCGGTATCGCCTAGTACTTGAGTTGTGGAGGTCTGATGGCAGTCATTTTATCATAGATAGACCGAAAGCCAACCCCAATAATATAGATAATTATAAATATGACAGTAACTTGAGATAGTGATTTGTTTGCCAAATCCACATTATTGCGAGCCAAGCCCCGGGCGAAAACTAGTGTTTAATAAGTTTAAACGAGCAATTCTTATAATATGTACATGTATATAAATTTATTTCGTGTATCTCTGAAACGGTTGTAACGATTTGGATCAAATTTACTATTTTACTTTGTAAGTTAGTAAGTAAAGAAAAAAACGATCGCACAGGTACTAATTATATAAAGCAATTGAGGTGGAGTTCCACCACAATCTCATTTTTGTTATTTTTAGTACTTAAAGTAAATTGTCCCTTTCAAAAAGCTTTTCATATTTTGAATAGGTTTAGTTTCTATTTGGTTCAGACTTCAATATCAATGTAGCCCGTTATAACAAATTTGCATTTATGACATAAAAATCTTTAATTACATAGAATAACCCATCGTATATTAAGTTCGGTAAGAGTCAAATTTCGACTATACAAATAAAACTTTATGCCCTTTTTCGCATTACTCTTTGGACCTTTTTAAAAGTAAACAGAAAAGGAAACCTCACCTCACGCCGTAAAAAGGCTCTTAACGCCACTAAAATCAATGCGGGTTAACGATTATTACTCTAAGTAACTCTAATTGGGTGCTTGGTTAGATTAAAGAAAAATATTGTGAAAAAATAGTGAGTGAGTGAGTGAAGTAACCTATACTAATATTATAAAGCTGAAGAGTTTGTTTGCTTGGTTGAACGCCCTAATCTCAGACACTACTGGTTTGAATTGAAACAATCTTTTGTGTTTGATAGTCCATTTATAGAGGAAGGCCTTTTTAGGCTATATGACATCAGGCTACGACCAATAGGAGCGGAGCATCAATGAAAATTTTTGCAAAAACGGGGAAAATTTACAAACACAGACGAAGGTGTGCGGGTTGGCTAGTATTAAATATTGAAGTTAAACGAAAATAAAATACGGATAAGTGCAAGTCTAACTTACACACCGAGGGTTCCGTACAAACTTATAAGTAGATTATATACCTATAGATAGATTTTCGAAGATTCTTGCCCGTTTTCTCCAAGGGACAAACTTAACTTTGCTAGCTCAAAATATGAGTTTATAATCGTAAAACACTTTTTTTTCTAATTTTTTTTATGTGATATAACTATAAATGAACCTAGTTTCGTACTTTTTCCTTTTATTGTGACTTGTGCTGTGAGAGAATACCTACGTCCTAGAGGCCATGGGAAGTGTCACCACCTCTCTGGTTTTTCTATGGCATTCAGCTTTATCTTCCGTTTACCGCTGTGAAAACAACATATTATGCGTAAAATAATATTTCTAGAAATTTCACAATACTTATCGAAAACATTAATTCATTGGTAAAGAAAGAAAGTAATGTTAAAGACCAAACTATATTTGTTTAATTAAGTTCAATTAAATTAAATTATGATTATTTATTTTGTATGTCGGCTGAGACGTATCCCATTGTTTGTAAATATTATATTCGATAGTGTTCCAGTTCCAGTGTTCTTAAAACTCTGTAGATATACTAATGAGAGTAAGTGCAAACTGAAATGCTGGTCAGTGGTTTTATTTATAGTATTTGGTGTTTTGGAAGAATACCTATAAAGGAAATAAAAATACTTTCAAATACTTGTCGAATTAGGAGGCGATATATTTCGCAGTTTTTATAACAGAATATCTTAAACCATAGAATGCAAAAAAAAACAATGTTAGTACATACACGCAAAAACCAAAGCTACACATCGTATTGTAACTTCATTTCTTGAAATCCGATATATATATATATTTTATTGCAAATCAATTTTATTCTACCAACCTACCTACCTAATGATTGATAGCGAATTACATGTTAGCATAACACTGTTTCCTGATTGTTTAGTTTGATACATACATAATTGTTTATACATGTGATTGGAATAGACATTTCAATTGACGTCATTATATTTACCTATTAGCACAATATAAAGCACAATTAGACAGATTTATTAAAATGGTAACGCGTCAAACAGTAGAAGAATACAAATTGGACAGTAACAGGATTGTTATTATAACAGAACCGGGTGAGAATCCTGCTTATATCAACGCTGTAGTATTTTTAAATTGGAAAATATCACTGTCTTACGACAGCAATAAATAAAAAATAGAATAAATTCTAGTTTAGAAAATATTATAAAAACGCTTTAATGACCAATCAAATTAAAAAGTAAAAAAATATTGCTGTAGTACATTGTATTCTCTACTGTTCAACTTAACTTTGATGTAATGTACCTTTTGTTAGTAGGAGTTGTGTTGAGAAAATAAATAGTATCGTACATATTTTTTAATTCTTCGTCTTTATTCTGTTCCACGTTTAACCACTTGTGTACGTTCAAGTACCCTCCAAAAGTCTCAAAAAATCGAAAGCTGATGATACAACGAATATAATTTAATCGAGGTGTAAGAAATAAATTATGTCATGAGGACATTAAATAATATTTTGTGTTATTACGGAGTTACCTTTCCATTATCTTCGTTGTAGCTAAGTTAAGGATATAATATATTATGTAAGTATTAGAGTCTAGTGATCTCACTTTAGTTTTGGTTAGATTCCGACGTCAGTCAGTGATAAACTTAATCTCTAATTTTGTTGAGTCCCATTGTATTTAAAGTATACTAATCTAGATAATTGAAACAATCTATTTTTGAAGTGATAACTTCATATTGGAGGGTAAACCGCTTTGTTACGTAACGCGTTGCGGCGTCAGTCTGTCTGGCGTTTAAGTTATTACTTCTGTCGGGCGTCCCGAGACGCACACGTTTTTTTTTTATTCCAATAAAATTGTTCAACCCAATTGCCTTTTACTTCCAAGCAATAAATAACATCTTTAGAAATGATTAAGCAAACTACAGACTACAGACTTTTTGGTAAAGTATTTTTTAGTTAGCACCTAACGAGGTCGTCTCTCTTAAATGTCAATAATTGAAACATAATTTTCATGAGCTTGACAGTTTTCTTAGGCGCTTTATTTGCGTTAGATTTTTTTATTTGCGCCGCAGGTGGAAAACCTTTTTTGACAAGTCTTGTTAGAGTTTTTATAGGGTTGGCCTTTTCATTGGTTGTGTTTTTTTATTATTTTATTTATTACGCTTAAATAATTTTCTTACTCTATAGAATTCACTTCAACTTCATACTTAATAGAAGCTGTATCCGGCAGTTAAGGTCGCGCGAATTCTACCTATAGCACACGGCACAGAAATAATTACATTACTATAATCATATGCGTGACTTGATTGTCAAAATAGTTATCTTATTTACAGGGCAATAGTAAGACTTAAGTTGTAGACTTAAGTAGTTACAGGCCAACCCTTGTCCCAAGTTATATAGAGCACACGTACCTATGCCAAATCTACAGGAAAAGCACCCCTGCCTCCCACGACTTATGTATTTGTCTCTTTTTAATGTAAGAACTTATGTTTGACCTCTCTTTCACGCTTATAGTGATAGATAAATAGAAGAAGCAAAATTCAGCGCTCTTCAAACAGTTATATAGTATTGCAAGTTATGTGAGAACTTATTGTTTGAACTCCAAATGTATTCCAACTTCCGTCGAGTTCCCTTTAGTTAGTTGATATTGTCTTTGGTGAAGTCTGTTGTTTCTTTTCCAGTTACCATTTCATTGTATGTTTAGATTGAGATTCTTGGTAAACAAAACTAATGAGCTTTATAGGCCAACGGCTTCACAGAACGCGTTTCAAAGTAAGACATCGTTGTAATAAGTATATTCACTTACTTGTTTTAGTTTTTCTTAGTCCCTAAAGAAACTTTTATCAAAAGATGGGCAAGGCTAGCCTTATTTATTAGTAGTTAAACATCGATTATTGCTGGTTTATGTTAACAAGTAAAGGGATACATAAATTAAAAAAAAAGACTGTCAGTAGTAGGACTGTACGTCAGAATTGAAAACATAACTTACATTATATACACACACACATATCTGTATAATTATAATATAGTTTTTCCTTCTACTATAAGTGCCCAACGTGCCTAAAGAAGTTTTCACTTCAAAACTATGATCTATAAAAATACCATCTTTACAAGTTCCTCTTGTTGACGATTTCGTCTAGTATGACAACACTGCAGCATGTCTCCCAAATTATGCAGGCATTGGAATAACTACCGGCCGTGTTGAATGTTATGACAGCTCCATCTGCAAGCTGTTCACGGTTCACTGAAAATGTATACAATACGATCTGGAATTATTACTAGCCGCAATGACAGGTTGAAGCGTGACATTCTTTTCTTTTAAGTGCACATAAAGTGTTAATAAAGTTTGAAATGTACGGTTTATATTTTGTTGAACTCACTAATCGGGTAAAGTTGTAAAGTTAATCTATTTTGGTAATGCCTTGTCGGCTTACTGACAAATATCTTGTTGTAGTCCATCAATCAACGAATGTGCTTGTTGAGGATGAGTTGCAAGTATCCTCCCCTGAACCTTAATAATTATAAGCGTTCTTTAGAGAGGCGCGCAAATCAGAATAGTCTGTCCAAGTAAATTACTTGTGACAAATAGAACGAGAACGTCTATTTGTCCAGTTTACAAAAAGATTGAAGTTGTTTTATAAGAAAGTTGTTTTTATTTTTTAAATTAATGTCACAAACAACTTTCTCCTAAAACAACTTATAAAATTTTAGTAAACTGGACAAATATATAATATAACGGCAAATTAATTACTGAACACCTGTTTTAGATTAATGTGACTATGATATCTATCAATAAAACAGCGAACGGAACATGAGCCTCGCAGTATCTGTGGATAGACTTTCAAATAGGATAATTGTATTAACAAGCTTCTCAAAATTTTAACTACAAAATGTATAATTATATAGTATTAACAAATTCACCTAAAATATATATACAAACAAACATTAAAACAACAGTGTATCATTTGCGAAGTATGCATCAGTGGATCGATCTGTCATATCATAAGTCACGTAATACAACTGTTCGTATGTTATAGGTATACAGGTAGAGTATTTAATTGTCTATAAGAACTGTCAAGTGCAGTCTGAGTACTTTTTAACAGTGTACACAAAGTTTCATTCAAATTTGGCTAAATCTGTTAACAGTCTCTCTGTTTTAAGTCATCTGATCCTCGGCTTTCGCAGGTATTCTGCCTCTTTGGAATATGATACTCTTGTTTTAACACTTACTTATTAAAACAAAAATTTTTGATGTGATTTTTTTAATGGCATTTTATGTCAGCTTAGTGGTTTATTAATTTTTATCTTTAGTGAATAATCTAAGGAGCACAAAGTTGGGAGCCCGACGCCTCCCGTAGAAAGCTCTACGATAGTATAGTGAGGTTCATTGCCCTACATGGGGCCCCTATTTGGCCGGAAACCCTGATGGCCCGCAATATCGTCATATTGCGGCGAGCACAACGTAAGGGGACGCGGCTTCATTCGAAACGGCGAGTCTCCCAGCCGGAACTGGACCATGGGACCTTGAGGTGAAGACGTCATTATATCAATTGCGCAAGGAGCTATATCTGGAACCCACTCCTTAGGAAATTGAGGTGCAACGGTCTGAGCTCCGTCAGGTCCTAATGGTTGAGTGGAAAGAGCGTCTTGGGCAACCGAGCGCAGGGCATGCCACAATTGTGGCGGTAAAACCCATCATGGAGGATTGGCTGGAGAGGCAGCATGAGAGTCTCTCTTAACGGAGCTGCTGACAGGCCACGGGTGTTGTAAAAATGCGTTGATCGTCAATAAATATGTTTTGCACATAATATCCCCTCTCGCTCTCCCTCTCTCTCTACGCTCTCTCTCACGCTGTACATGTAAATAGTCGGCTCCGTCGTATGAATTTTCGATGGGGACGGACATCAGGGTCGGACATAAGTGTCTGACATCAGGGTCACGTGTCCTGACGCGAGTTTAACATTTTTTACCCATCTAAAAGTGCACAATGCCGCTAAAGAAGTTTTCACTTCAAAAAGTTTTTGTAATTACAAACTTATATTTTGCGGTCGAAAAGTTGACTTTGTAGTATATTCGTATTTTTAAGTTTGTCTGTCGGAAAAGACAGGTAAATATCATCAATCGAGAATTGATACCCGAGATGGACGTTCTATCTACATACAAGTTTGTTTGCTTACGGAACCCTCGGTGCGCGAGTCAGACTCGCAATTGTCCGGTTTTTTTATCTGGTTTCACCTAATGTATTGAGAAATTTGGGACTAAGTAGCTTACAAATTTAGTTAACAGTTTTGACTTTAACTCGCGCCATGAACATTGAGATAAAATAAAAATAGATAGGTATTCAACATTTCAAGCAATAAAATATCTCTGTATTTTATTTCCAGTACATATCCAATAACAGATTATTCGTCATGTCAATCACTGCGCATTTAAAGGTTTTAAAACCCCACTTGACTTAAATTTGAGCTAAGCAGTGTCTAATCGTGTCTATGTCTATCATTTCATTAAATTCTAAACCAGCTTACGTCTGAAAAATGTGAAAGTTATCAATAATGTATGTGAAAGTAATTGCTTTCTGTACGCATGTGGCATTGACTAAACCTCAATACTACCAATAAATTGTGTAAAGAAGTGCCTTGGGACTTAGCAAAGCACATAGTATATTTTTGAATAGGAACATAAAAACGAAAATAAACTGTTCCCGAACCGATGAAGACTATTAATGGCTTGCTGTTCAAAATGAAAGTGTACTGACAATCATAAAATTATAGCAGGATTAATAAGACCAAGAATTTATTGTAATTTAATTAAAGCACTGAACTCGCGTGACCGTCACGCTCAGTTGACATATATTGTCATGATGACATATATTGTCATGATGACATATGTTGTCATGATGACATATGTTGTCATGATGATATATATTGTCATGATGACATATAGATGTGTGTGTATATGTGTTTTCACATCCGACGTGCAGTCCTACGACTGACAGTTTTTTTTTATATCACATGTCATTAAGTAGATAAGTCACAGCAGATTTTTGCACGAATTGGTGTCGAAGAACGGTATAGGCACTTGTAATCGCTTACCATCAAGCGGACTGTGTCTGTGTTTGATAACTTAATCATAAAAAACAACTAAAAAAACTAAATTTCTAGCGTACTGTATACTCTACGATGTTATACTACATAAAGTAAATTAACAGCCTGTATGTTCGTTACACTGTACAAAGATAAATTAAACATTTATTTTGTGCACAAAATTTAAATTGGAAACATACACGTTCATTAAATCACCATTACGTTACCATCCATTCAATCTATAGACTGCGTAAGAGATATGCGATCGGTATCAATTTAGAAGTTATTTATTTACTTTACGCTTCCAGCAGAACTCCATTTGCGTGTTATTTTGGTGCTGTAGGCAGTTGGGATTTGTGTATGACTTCCGTATGTGACTTTAGTAGTTTGTATATTTGTATGTGATATGAGACGCCTTGTTCATTTTGGGACGCTGAGTACATAAACAGTGAAATGGTGATTGCAAACATCGTACAGCCTGTTATCCGTTTCCTGCAACCCTCCTCCTAACTTTATGTAAAGGCAACAAATCAATGATGTCATATAATAACTTTCTATTGTGTTTGATTATGTGTGTATTGTATGTATTGTGCATGTGCTGGGAGTAAAGAGTGACGGCAATCTTTATTGCGGTTGATGTTGTCTCTTTTTTTGCAACTAAGACGAGAAACCACTGTTTGGTCCAAAAATGTACGATAAAATATAACTATTGTGTGGTGTGACAAGGATCTTGAAGCGCTTGGCTAAAGTCCGAATTAGGCCGTCAGTTCGTGAGACGTCACTTCAATGTTACAGGATATACCGCTTTTCTACATTTTAACCCACTTTTTAGTCCACTTTATCAACAGCGGAGGCTCAAAAATGTATGATGACAGGATTTGAAGATTCCAAAAAGCAATTTTTTTTATTAATTCATATTATATAGTTTTCATATTGAAGTTTGTTTGACTCGTTATGCCTAAATAAACATCACTTTTGGATGTGAGATAATAAGCATGTGTTTTGTGTTATTTTCCTAACTTGTATTTTACATTAATTTAACGCTTAGATACATCTAATAAAATATTGCAAATCTATCGTTCTAATGAAAATATAGGAGTCTTTTTTAAGAGTGTTCCGTAAAAAAAGTGAGATAAAAGTTTTTAGTCTTATGGTACCTATTATTTATGCAAATTATACAATTTAAATACTTAATCTTCTTTTTGTTTCATTATAGTTTGTATACTAATAAATAGTGTATTTTAATACGAAAATTGCATAAACAAAATATTTGTAATAATTTAAAATTAGGTGAACTATCTTGTCGGATTGGAATCTCCAAGTTAAAGTTGGCGAGCAAGTCGCACTACACTACATGTTGGCAGGCACATAGACACCTACTACTGCTGATTTGAGGAGATAATAATTGCTCGAGAGAAGTGATTTCTTTGTTTTGTAATACATGTTAAACAAACATAAAAACTATGGGAATTGATGGACTAGATTCAATATAAATTATACAACATTTTTGTTTGATTTTACCCCCTCAAAATCTACAACGGATGTTATACAAGCTGTTGGAGTTATAATAGAGAAGCACCGACTTAATAAAAAAGATCATCACCTCATTTTCATAGATTTAGAGAAGACGTTTGATCGAGTACCACGTAGACTAGTGTGGCAAGCATTAAGAGCTCAACATCAACATAATATATACAATGACGTTTGTACCAGAGTCAAAAGCCCTGCAGGGCTAACAGAGGAATTCGAAGTTTGGGTAGAAATTCATTTAGGCTCTGCCCTTAACTCGCTCATTTTTAACCTAGTATTGGATTATACTACGAAGCACATCCATGCCCCGCTGCCCTGGCACCTGCTGTACGCAGATGATATCGTCTTAATTTCAAGATCAACAGTCGAGTTGCAAACTTCATTGGCCACATAGATAACAAACCTTGAGTCTGCAGGTCTTAAAGTCAGTAGAGCGAAGACTAAACATCTACAATGCCAGTTTAGCAACAACAGCAGCCCAGCCACAATCTACTATGCAGTTCGTACTCCTGTGCCAAAAACAAACAAATTTAAATACCTACGCCCAATTATCACAGACCAGGGGGATGTCGACGCAGATGTAGCGTAAACATAGCATGGCTGAAGTTTCGATCACTGACCGGTGTTTTATGTGATGCTCGTAAGACGGCGGTAAAGCCGGCTATGATGTAGGGAGCGGAATGTTGGCCAGTGAAAAAGACGCATGTACGAGTACAAAGGCTGCACACAGCGGACATCAAGATGTTGAGGTGGTACGGAGGTGTGACGAGACTAGACAAAGTACGAAACGAGAATATCCGTAGTAGTTTCAAAGTCGCCCCCATATCTGAAAAATTAACAAAGAGCTGTCTCAAATGGTATGGTCACGTGATGCAAAGAGACAAGAACCATGCAGTGAAAAAAGTATTACAATTGCTTGAACACAGAAGAGATAGAGGACAACCTACCGCCACGTGGTGGACCAGCATGACAAAACTCTTATCAGAGGAAAAATTGCCCGACCAGATAACCCAGGATAGATTGTCCTGGCGCCACAAAATTAGGAGAGCTGACCCTACATAAAGTGGGAATGAGTGAATAAATTCAATAGATTACATTGATGATTGACATGATTTTACACATTTTACAAATGTTCAAAGTTATATAAAGTACTAAAACTAAAGCGTCAAATAAATTGTATTTACTTTCTCTTACAAAGGTCTTAGTAAATAAAATCTTGAGAACGCTTCCTCGAAGTGGAATATTTTTATAGGTATAGGTGTCTGTTTCCGCATCTAGTATTTTTCTAGGTGTATGATAAATACGTTTCAATGATCCACGGTTACGGAACTACTTAAAGTTCGGTATAATATAAATATTAGATTTATTTATTGGTTCTTATTTTGTAATAAAAGCTAAGTCATATGTTTCTGCAAGTGAACAAATGCTATCTGATAATATTATGTTCGTTTGGAATTAACATGCACGTTATAAAAAAGTAATAGCATGTTGTATTGTTTTCACATGAACTAATCAAAAACTGCTGATTCAATATTTTGTAAAATAACACACGTACGTCCGCAGGAAGAATTATTATTCCATCAAGCGAAATAGAGGCTCATTCACTAGAGATTTGCAAGGCTTTTCTTGTAAATTATTCCATCGGTTCAATTCGCTCATCTTTTTATGTTTACACGTGTTCCACTGGCAGGCGGAATCAACTTTGAATATTCATGTTAGGCGTGCATATTACCCATATTAGTTTTTACTCGAGAGAGTACTGTTGCGAATATGAATGATAGACGTATTATTTATTGCTTTAATGAAAAAAAAAAAAGGCCTGGAAGCGAGTGTGTAACTTTTTGGTGTACTGTGGGTTAATTAAATAATACTTTCGCTAGTCACGATGATGTTACCCTTCAACTTAGCTAATTTATTTGTTGCGAACCCAGTCTGCTAATATGCTATAAGTACATAAATAGTCTTTTCATATACAATAAGGTAGGGAAAAAGGCAGCAATGCTATTTACTTTTACCAGGCATCGTAAACTTGATGCAGGAAAAGAAATTAACACTACAATTATTTACTAAAGAAACCCTTAAAATAGTTATTTATAATGTGCATTATCTTTTCTTTATTTTTTTATTCAAGCGACTAAAAAATAATCAGCCGTATTAAAGGTCTTATCGTAAGCAAACTTCTCTTTTCATGACGATTTTACGAAACCTTTTTTGTTGTCTTCTTTTTGATTCGAAAAGAGATTATTATTCAATTCAACGACAACGGCTCGTTTCAAAAGCCAGTCTATTTTTTGATCGCTTAAAGTGTGAGCTCAGATATGTCAGTATACAGAACTATACTCCCTTTTTACCTATTTTTTATCCTTCATTACTTTATTAGCTTCTAATCTATAATAATCTTAAAAGCTTCTAATAAAAAGATTGTTGTATAATGGTCATATATAATGTAGGAGGGCTTGGACTGCAGACGGCAGCAACAGTAAAAAAACTTGAGAAAAATGTCGTCGGCTCCTGCTAACAACTTTTGGTGACATAATATTCACCAAGGCGCTGGTCTCATAAAAATCATAAAATCTGATCTAATACTCATACAGTAGAAAATGGTAGTCATATAATTTCCTCATCTACACAACGTCATCTTGTTTGGATTTACTGGAATTCGATGACTCAAAATTATTGAGGTATTTACATTAATATAGGAGTTTAGTTAGGCTAACAAGTTTGTTTTTCACTTTTCAGTTCTTTGCTTTTTTCGATAGTTTAATTTTTTGTTAAAAAGTTTTTTTTTTAATATTGACGTTCATTATCTATAACCAGACTAATAATATAATCAACTTAGTTTGGTTCATTGACTAAAATTAATTATACAGGAGGTAGGTATGTACAGTAATTAATAGGCATTACTTTATTATAAAAATAAAAAATAGAACTGATAGGATTTGTTTCAAATATAATATTGAGTCTCAGTTAAAAATTACGATAATTCGCATTTTGCATTTTTTTTATTCCAAAGTTCTTCAACTAAAATAGTTATAAATAGCCTGAAAATTACGTTTTTTCGCAAAGTTGACTTTTAAGTAAGTCTAGTTTAATATGCCACTGTCTGACTGTAAAGAAATATTGACTAAAACTGTAACATAAACATAAATAATTTATACAGCTCATTAACCTGTTGAAACTTAGATCCTCCCAATGTATCTGCTAGCTCTAATTATGATTAATTATTATTAATCCGGTACAATTAACCGATGTTAACAATATTTGAAAATCATTGACCCTATTAAAATACTCGTAATATAATTAAATTGTTAGATGTGTAACTCGGGACTTAATCGTGATAATATTTATAAGGTACAAATACTTTTTGTTACAAAATGTGATGTGTGTGTGATGTGACGATCGATTTGCACAGATCGTAAATATAATCGCGATAAAGTCCCAAGTTACACATCTAATCATATGTATCAAAGTCGCGAAAGTTTAAAAACTAAATTGATTATTGAATAAGTATACATAATTTTAAAAAATAAACTTTTTCATAAGGTATGTATGTAGGTTTTAAACGAATTGTGTATGTCATGAATGAACTGTAGCCAAGCATATAGCAGGTCACTTTTGTCACCAATCACTCAAAAATATGTTATTGTACTCAAGGTATAAATTGTTATTTTACAATTCCATATTCATTTAACAATATACCACATTTGAAAGTTAAATTATTATTTCCTATTGCTACTGGAGTTTCAGTAGGTATTGTAGTGATCTGCCATACTGCATGCACTGCATGAACTCCACAGCCGCTTAATTGGTCAACTGATATTTTGAATAGTAGCAGAATATTTGTATCTCATGGAAGACTAGCTTGTGACCGTGGCTTCGCTTGCGTAATAGTAAGTTTTCTACCCAGCGCGAACAGTACTTTATTTTTTTGAATGCAAGGTAAAATGTAAAAAGCAAATGTAAAATTTCGTGATTATCGGTTAAGTAGTTAAGTTGTGAACAAACAAACATACTCACATTTGCATTTATGATATTTAGTTAGGACAATCAAGCAATATATATGTTGTAGTAAATGCGCCTTGCGGTTTCACCCGCGTAAGTCCCGATGCCGTGGGAATATAGAAAGAGAAAGTAGCTTATGTGTTAATCACCTGGATTAACACATATCCAGCTATCTACCTACCAAATTTCATCGCAATCGGTTCAGTAGTTTTATAATATTAGTAGGATAATTAATAAATATATACGTTTGCTGACTAAGACCTCTTAAGTTTATTTTTATAGAGTAGGAGTTGCCACATTGGTGGGGTGAGAGACAAGACTAGGCAAGCATTATAAGTTGATCACGATCACTTCAGTGCTGATTGAGGTGCGAACGACATAGCAGTTATTGTTATTTACCGAGTTTGATAGTTTGTAGCAATAGTGGTAGGATTTTTGCTAATAAGAAAGCGATTTAACAAGATTTCAAATATCAACTGGTAAAGGGTAAACAGCTTAAAAAAGGCTGGCTTATTGTTATACTAACTTTTGAATTTTAGCGTTCCGTGATATAATTATCTATTCACACGGGTTGCACTCAGTCAAACGTCAGACAATTTAGAGGTATGTAATTTGGTGATCGCGTAAATTCCCGTGCGAATACATAATTATGGTTTATTGTTTCTTGAAACTCCATTGGTGCATAACTGTTTATGTGTTACGTAGGTTTTTGTTCTGTTTAGGTGTTCTTAGTCAAGAAACATGATTATCATCTCAACTATGGGATATCCACTGCCCAAAATAGGCCTTCACTAAAGACTTCCACAACAAACGGTATTTAGCTTCCTTCATCCGACAGCTCTTTGCTAATTTCATTATGTTAAACCAAAAACATGGAATGTCATTGAAGGAAAAAATTAAAGAAGTTCAAACATATTTCAAACATGAGGTTAATTTATAACAGTTTTCCTCATGACGTTGGCCCCTTATAACGTTTTATCTCAAACAATATATTATATACTTCTAGCAATAAACGGGATTCTTAGTCTTATACATATAAGCCCACTCATACAACTTCTACCCTTCGTCAGTAACAATGTTCGCTAATGGCTAACCCTTATAATCCTGGTGTTGGTAAGTAATTGAGTGTAGAACGTAGGCGTGAAGGTAGCCCACTAAGTGACTTGACACTATGATATATAGTTTTTTGATTCGAGATTCAATGAAAATGAAACAAATAATTTAAAATAAATGAAGCTGTAAATAAACCGTCGAAGCAGTCTAACATAAATATGTGTATGTGTATTCCAGGCTTCAACAGTGTTCGAAGTTGATCTCAATTTTATTTACAAAAGATAAACTTACACAAGATTTACCTTAATGTTTACCAATTCCCCATTAAAAAATTCTATGTAGGTACGAGAATTGGTTTTAATCAAATTTATATATTTTTTATAAAAAAAAGGTGTGTATGCGCAATTCACACACTGCAGAAGTGAAATTTCAGAAAAGTTGCCTATGAGAGAATGAGAAATAAAAAGTAAAACCAGCACAAAAAATTTAACTTTAGATAATTTATATACAAGTTATTGGTCAAATCTCACAACGGTGCCAAAGAAGTTTGACTATGACGCATTTTCTGAAGGTTTCGTAGTACGCATGCGCAAAGACCAAGATTATGGGAAACACTTGTATTCTATCTCATTCTCTCGTAAATTCTATTTACGAATATGTTTATCTCTTTGTAGTGTCGCTTTTTCGTTTCATCGAATTTTCAAATCACAACGATTCCAAAGAAGTTTCACTTCAAAATCTATTTACCTTTGTCTTTTCATAAAAGAACATTTTACTTACATAATAGAACACCAAATAAATAGAGAACCTACTGCTGCGAAATTTTTAACACGTAGGCTAACAATACCCTGACAGTATTACAAAAAGAATTTGAAATGCAAATATTAAAGTAAATTAGTGTGTAAAAGTCTTGTCTATGAGATGCTGTTACCCAGTATTTCGACGTATGATGTAGCTACTGCCATCTCAGTTAAAGCTAAGTGCACAACGATGTTTTGTGCAAGTCCCATGCTAACAAAGTATAAATAAAATTTAAAGAAGTCATCTGTTGCTTTACTGAGTAAAGGGTAAAACGTAAAAATTGTATACTTATGCGGACTATTTCTCGTACTTGGGTAACTACGTTAAACCAAAAACTTTTTACCCAAGGGGTAATATTTCTTTTATGGAGTGTAAAACTTGTACAATTCCAAACAATCAGTCTATTGCCGGTCACGTTACGGTTTGGGTAGAACGGAGGTTACGTTCTAAAGGACTCCAGTAAGTGACACTGTCTCCTCTAAAGAATAAAAAATGTCTCCCATTACGTTTCCTTAAGTCCTTCGGGAAAAAATGAGGTTAATGTGAAGAGAAGGTCTTTGACTTTAGAATTGATCAATTGGTCGTCATCGGAGAACCAACGCCAAAGCACAGAATACCAAACTCCTTTTGACGTTTGATATTGTTACGAACTCATTGATTAGCTAATTCGATAGATTTACCTACTTAACCTACTAACAGCTGCTCTTGAATATTTATTACAGCAAAAATGTTTTTGTCGAAGTCAATAACCCCAAAGTACATGAATAAATTTAAAATTTCGAGGCTGAGCACTTAAAAGTGACTTCAATAAAAAGTTTGAAATTAAATTAAATTAAATCATCCCAAGGTGCCATTTGAGCACTCAAAATAAATAAGTCGTAAAATTAGAAGGAGTTAGCAACGATAACTTTCGTTTCAAACATATTTACCGTTAAAAGTTACCTACAAACAGGGAAAATACTTTCTCGTCCTCTGATCGAAGACGGAGTATTTCTTTATTAACATCTTTGTATTACCAAAAGTTTTGCCAAAACTTCAATATATTTCACTCGGAAACTTCGCAAGCGGCTATCTGTAATAATATAACTTAAATGATGTTTTACTTTTCGTGGCATTTAGGAACATTCACGTTAATTTTATTTGAATAAAAGTTCTACGAAAATGATAAATTTTCGTTTACGTTCTAAAAAAAAATCAAACAAATTGTTGTATCCATGGCGAGTCTTGTTTGATATTTTAAGAAACAGTCTCACAACCACTGATATAAACTATGAAAATCACTAACTAACAGTAACTGCCAAGTTGTTCGTACCTCTATTCGCAGTCAAGTCAATCGTTCTAAACATATCCCTACCCTTTTATAATCCCACCATTTGTTATTATATATTTAAACACATGTTGTTTCTAATGTTTGATAGCCAGTCAAAACAATATCTATTAACTCATTCTTACCAAACAGTGAACTGTGATATCATGTCCCTGTTTTTAATAAAATAAATAAGAGTTTTTAATGTGGCGACAATAATATACTGGAAATTACGAGGAATAATTACTCATTTAAATAGCTCTTAAGGACAATTATCTTTGAGATCTATATAAAGAAGTAATTCCTTGACAAATGTCAAGGAATTACGCAGAAGACATGAAGCCGTTCACAAACCTTGTACACGTCGCTTAAAACACCAAGGCGTTCATTGTTACTCGTGAAGGCATTCGTGTTATCCAGTTCACACTTCATTGAATCAACTCAATGGGAAATATTTCCATTGTAGGCGGAGATATATCCGAGAGAGAGTGTAAACCACATCATGGAGTAATTCGGCATATGTACCGGAGATTAGTAACGGCTTGTTGCCACATTGAGTGATTATGAAAGGTCTTTACTGTTTTAAGGTTCAGGTAAATATACTTGGAAATTTATTTGCTTTGTGTATATCAGTAAAGTTTATGATTGAGCTGCTTTCACCCGCGACTTTGCTTTTTCATGACAAAATATATACCCGTAAGTACTAAATTTCATAGTGTTGAATATGAATTTTTGAGGAACTCTCAGGTTGAACTTACACAAAATTGTCACGGATTTGAGTTCCATCCTCAGAGTTGAATATTTCCAAAATTTGAATGGAAGAAATTAATTTAACAAAGGATGTTCAATTTGCACACAAAGTTTTTTATCTTTCGATAGCAAACTTCTCAAAAGTGGCTTATAGTTTTTAAAGAAACATACTACCTATGCAAATGTTACGTTTCTAGTAATTAGAGAATTAATTACTTTTTGAGCGTAATTTGTGTTTTAGATTAATTTTTTTGACATAAATTACAAATACCAATCTTTGTGTTAATGTTAAACTTTCGATGGGATCATGTTGATCAAATAAGAACGATGGTGGAGTTCTGACTGTATTATTAAGAAACTTTACAATACCTATGTATGTTCCTAAATCTATGGTTTAATACACACTTGCATATAAAAATATAATAATAATATTTAAAGATTTTTACATTAAAGGTATACTCGTACACTTCATTAATATAGTTCATAGAGTAAGTGTCATACTGTCCAATAATCTTCTGATCAATTTCACTAAACAAAACACATAGTGTGAGAAAGGTACATAGTATGTAGTAAATAAAACATAGTCTATGGATATAGACGGATTTAACATTATATTATATCTAGATGTCCGGACGTGTAGCTATGGCTAATAGAAAACACTGAAGCTATTGTAGTCCTATTGTATGCAATAATTTATTAAGGTTGATGAGAAAATAGAATCAATGAACCGAAGTCCCTGATATAATATTCCATTAAAATGCTCTTAAGAAGTAATCGCACTTTCATGAATTTTAGATAAACCATTTGAATATGGTTTGCCAGAGAGAAGAATCCAAAACGAAGTATTTTAATATGTAATCACTCATGCATATTCGTGAGTGTTGAAGGAGGACCTTTGCTCATTTCGCGTTTCCGAGGGCTCTTGAATAACAATTGCAAAAAAGGCAGTAGGGAAACATATTCTTATAGGAATCGCTTTTTTTTTAATGTTAATAAGTATTGTAATGTGAAGAATCTTAGGTATATTTGTATTTATTTATTAATATCAATTCTAAAAATTAAGATTGTATTCATTTGTTAGCAAGTGTAGTCTTGTGGAAACTTACTACTTACTAAAACTTACTACTTACTAAAACAAGCTATCTGAAAGAGTAGCGTTTATCATAGATAAAGTGGGTATTAATTAAATTGTACATTTTTTAATGTATGTTTTTTATTCAATAGCATTACTTATTGGTAATGCTATTCTAAATATGTAATGCTGCTGCATTACATATTTACAATTTTCAAAATTCGAAAGATTTTAGTTATCTATAATTAATTATGTTTATATTTTTTTAGAGACGAGAACGCAAAATGCAACAACAATAAAATATTTTATAGGGAAGGTTCAATCTGTTCTATGTCAAAAACAGATTATTCTTAAGATTTATTATATTAAAAAACATAGAAATCCCTTTAGAAATAGCGGAGAAATGAAGCGAATGGTCTTTACATAATACACACGAAAGGAATTTAAAAAATCCTCTATTGAAATCGGTTCAAAATGAATAAGGATACCGTGAATTTCATTTCAATGCTGAAATAGAGAATTTAAGTTCAGAATAGTAACTGCCGTGCCGAGTTATATTCATAGTTATCAGCAGTGTTTTGAAGAAACCCAACTAGACTTGACAAAGGGACCGTGTTGGGACCGAAACTAAGTAGTTCGGTTTAACCGAAACACACACATGAATAAACCGTATTTCACGTATACTATTATAATAAAGCTGAAGATTTTTTTCTTTTGAATGTTTTGTTTGATTGCCTGTTTAAGGGCGCTAATCTCTGAAAGTACCAGTCGCTTTCGAATAATATTTTTGTATTAGTTAGAGCATTCATTGAGGAAGGTTATATGCTGTTATATATGTATGTTATATCAACTTAGGAGTGGAGCAACATGCATAAACACAAGTGAAACTACAGGTCACGGCTCGTGCTTTATACAAGATTTGAGATCGTATTTCAGAGCTTGGGCTAAAACTAACAGAGCAGTCAACGGCGTCAATCACCGGTCATAATGAAAAAAAAAAAAAAACCGGCCAAGTGCGAGTCGAACTCGCGCACCGAGAGTTTCGTAAAATATTTTTACTATATGAAGTAACTAAAAATTTACGGTTTTCGCAATTTTTCCTTTATTTATGCTATAAGACGTTGCTTCGTACCAAATTTCAAGATTCTGAGTTCACGGGAAGTATCCTAAAAGAAAATAAAAATGTATTCAGAAACTAATGTCGTTGACGTTAGTTATTGCTAATACTTTCACATTCAAAGTATGTATACGGTTGTTATTCATTCAACGCTATTAGGCAGTTAGTTTATTGGACGACGTTTCATACAATGATTGGTTGTTTGCGATCTCAACTCAAAGACTCGTCTGCTTCAGTGGTTACGGATAAAAGAGAGCTTATACTAATAGCTAAAGCCTACTGCATTATTATAATATTGTTTAAGGAGACTAAAGAACACCCTCAGCTTTGTATGGGACTTCGGCAAAGGCATGGACATATTGCAATAAAAATATTATTATGTAGCATTTGAAACTATGTAAAGAACAATAATTTAATATGTTTACAATCAAGTCAGTTATAAAAAAACAGCTTGTTTTTTTTTTGTAAATATTGATTTGTCAATTAACATCATCGTCACCTTCATGTGTTAATAAAATGTTATGTAAAGACTTAGTTGAAGCAGTAACATTATCATCATGCCCAGCTTAAGTACCAGATTACCAACATAATGTGAGAACAGCAACGCACAGTTCCTTAGCCGACAATGCAGTTACTACTAGTATTATCTAGATTTTGCATGTATTGTCATGTAATATGTAAATGAGATGTGTATTTCGGGCTTTTATTTGGCTTTAAAAAATGTACCAAATCGAATATTCCATTTTAGGGGCAAGTCATATTGTATAGCAGGTACATCATCCAAAGAAATGCTCGCCTGTTGTTTAAGAGGCGGCCAAGTCTGCCAGGGTTCACATGGATTTCCTTTCAAGGGTACAACTGAGGCCCTGACAATAGGGACTGTGATGGAACACCGTGTGGTTTGATGGGGTGGGGTCACGGCTCGTGGGGATTTCCACAAATAAAAAAAAGGGTACAGGGTTCAAAAGCAAGCCATGGTCGTCGCGAAAAAAAAATCGAAATTCATTTTGATTAATATTAAATATCAAAGAAAACTTAATCGATGTTTATTTTGCGCGTAAGCAAATAACTAACTTAACATGACAGATTAGTCAAGAGCTCCTAAAATATGAAAACAAAATTACCTTTTCATAAGCTGTATCATTTTTAAAAACAATTTATTTATGAAAATATATATTTTTATTTATCTCACATAAAAATATACAAAGTAAAAAAGGAAATGTTTAAATATTTTTAGAGATTATAAAATGTTTTGTAGATAAGATTTATATTTATTAATTAACAGTTTTGGCCCTTACAGTTGCAGATTTAATAAACTGTACTTCAGAAATCAATATTAATATTTTAAAATGTTTTTTTAATCTATCTTTATTTGATGCAACCAAATTCTGAGCAATATTTAATTTTATTTAATTGTAAAAGAAAACGATTACTATTTCAATATGTTTACTAAACTGCTGTCCGCCTTATGGCCAACTTCTGTCGGTGTCTTATCTGTTAAAGAAAGAAGATTTTAAATATGGAAATCTTCAGATTCTACTCATACTAACACAACTCCTTACTAACTACTTTGGTTAACCACGGTCTGTGTATTCCCAGTTGAGTGCCTTCATTATTCATTAATCGCAATGAGTCATCATCACCGCGGTCAGTACTTTAAAGTGAAAATTCAAAACGTAACCTTTCAACTTCACAACAACTTACTTTCGCATTTTGCGTATGAACTAAATGCTCACTCTTAATTTCTTACTATGTCTGTGGACATTGGTGCGGGTTATACGTTTACCTTATTTGAAACACTGTTTTTTTCTTAATATAGTAAGACAGAGCGTTTAACTGTTTTTTGTCCCAATAAAAAAAATAAAAAACTTTGGGTTTCAACTTCAGTGTCTCTTCATCTTCAGTATCATTAAGTTTTATCTTCAGTAGCTTAATATTTTTAATAGTTTTAGTCGTTGTATGATTTTATTACAAGCAGCCATTGCAAAATTGTATCAAGTCAAGTTATTGTTTTAGTCTTATAAGAAGGTAAAAGATTGGGTAATCCCCTAAGCAAGTATTTCCACCCTACAGAAGATTGTGGTTAACCAGTTCTCCTGGTGTAGTATTTATGTTCTTTTTGGTGAACAGAGGTGGTGGTTTTGGTGAACGGTGAAGACAGTTGGTGTATTTTATTAGGTAGTATATATATTATATAGATGCGGATAACCGCAAGCCGCGAACATACGACAAGATGGCAAATTTTAATATTAATCCTAATTGTATATATTAATCCTAGCTATCATAATCTTAACTTGGGGGCGAAAGTGAGATTGTTTCTTTATCTATTAGCCTTTCACCTTAACTACTAAACCAATCATCATCAGTTGTAAGTAGTACAAAAGAGGACATAGAGTAACTTTAAAATACGAGGGAAGCCGTTAAGCTAGTACCTACTGTATAAAAAAGGAGAAAAGGAAAATTATTTAAATTCATTAACCACACTGTAACTTACTGTATCCTCTCAGGTCTTAAATTATGGTAAATGATATATTTAATTTCGAGCTCGTTAAGAGCATGCACCTGCATTACGAGCGCGGTGTAAATTACTATGTCATTTACACTGAATATAAGTAAAATGTGAAGTTGTGAGCTTGAATTATATTTTTGTGCTAAGATTTTCTGTATTTTGCCGACAGCTTAAAATGTTTTCATTCTGGGTATATAAAATAATATTACCTTAGCTGAGACCCTCTGATTTTAGCGAATAAAATTCTTGGCTCAGTTAAGTCTTAAATTAAATTTTAAAAATACCCTGAGGGACAATTCTCGACATTTTCACCTTGTACTACCGTAAAAGTCTCTTAATCAAAAATCTGAAGTGTTATATGAAATTTCATGCTACAGCTCTTTTGCCTTTACCTGCCGTTAAACAAGTGTTAAAGAAAATTGTGGTAACTCATACTCTGAATCATTATCAAAAGTGAATGCGAAAAAAATACGATTTCTTATATTCGAAATATATGTGTCGTGTGAAGGTAGGTGCCGATTTCAAATTACTACTATCTATTTACGAAATCATATTAACATCCCCAATTTTGACAGTCGTCATTTCTAAGTTGTAAATTTCGCAAAAGATCTCTAACATAATCGTATTATTTACAAAAGATGGATGACTAAAATTTTATTGTAATTTTTTAACGAGGTCTATGTGAACAAGCCCCAAGTTAGGTCTAACCCCACCTAAAAATTCTAATTATACTCACAATATTCCTAAAAAAAAGGCGCAATCAACACGATGTCTGTCAATCAATTGCAAGTCGAAACAGATTACTGAAAGAATTAATTTAAGTAGACGACACCAAAAATACCAAGTTGTTGAATGTAGAACCCTTTATTGTAACTATTTATTACGGAAATACCTATTTATTTATTGTTAGTCTAGTTGTATGCTAACATTTTTACGTATATTAAGTCAGCACATCCACTTGCGAACCCCGTACCCAAATCACATGGGGAATTTGTAACTAATTTGTAGTAAATTTGTAGTGAAATTAATAATTTTGTAGATCGTGGTGTAATAATTTTGTAGATTGTACATCGTGGAGCTAGTGAGTCATCTTCCTTACAGTCCCGACCTGGCACCTTGTGACTTTTATTTATTTAAAAAAAATAAAAGATAAACTTAGATGAATTGGTTTTATGAACCTTGAAGTTCATAAAACGAATCCTGGTATCGGTATCCTGGATGTGGACTGTGGAGTCAACGCAGAGATTCCGAAGATGTCAAAAAAAATGAAAAAAAAATGGACGAGATGCATTGTACCTCGCTGGGATCCGTCAATCAAACTTTCTGTCAAACACGTAGATTGTTTGAAAAGCACATCAAACAAATCCAAAAGCTATAAAATATTTATTAAGTACTATGCTATTAAATTACAAACACGTTAAGTTTGTCAAACATTTGTCAAATATTTTGGTTGTTAACCGGGCCTTTATGACACATTTAATTCAGATTTTAAATATAACTAAGCAGATGTCAGCGTTGTTTTGTTTTAAAGAGTGTTTTAACGTTTGACAAGGCCTTCAAAGGAAAATACTTTGTAATTTTCTTCTCGAAAACAATTGAATATTAAACCTTACTATTAGTATAAAATTTACAAAACGTGTAAAACGTCTTGCTAAACCTAATTAATGTCTGAAACTTATTGATTACCTACTGACTTATTTTTTAACCGGAGAAAAAACGGAGGACGTTCTCAAGTCAACCCGTATATTTGTTTTTTTATATATGAGCGCATAACTTTTTACAGGGTAATCCGATTCCGATAATTATTTTTTTATTTAATATTGTATATTCGAAGTTGGTCCTGTTTATATATTTTTTTTTTACATTATCCTCATAGCTCATTTCTTGTAGGTTTTGTGTATACACTTCAAATGTATTATTTAACTAGCTGTGCCCGCGACTCGGCACTTCGCGTCTTTTTCGGGAAACAGCAATTTGTCGCTTATTGCATAGTACCTCTTTCTCCAGGCTAGATTTTTTATACTGTATTGCCGGTGAAACAACCTGGAGCGTACAAAAAAGGTTGTTTTGGTTGCTTACACGTGAAATAACGATATAATTTGGCCGTGGTAACATTACTCATTTGTTTTTCGTGTGGAAGCTCACCTCACCGGGCTATTGGTGAGGCCGTATATCAGGCTTAAACCAACTAAAACCAGACGGTGTGCCTCACAGCACCGTTAATGAGTTGACCGTCGGTAAGGCGACGTTTTGTCTCCAATGATCCACCCAGCGCTGGCTAGCGGACTGCAAATGGGCGATGTCCAGACACCCTCTTCACGGGAGACTCTGCTTCGGGTGAAGAACATAAAACTCGTCTCATACACCCACGGCCACTGTTAGCGTACGCATGAGAGCGAGAGTGAAAAGGTTCCACCTGGAAGATTTTCTACCGAATCCACACCGTCACCTCTTCCTTGCGCGAGATCTTCGCCTCGCAGAAAATCGTCATAAAACAACTGTGACGACCTAACATCTCGATTCGTCCGACCAATTGGGAGACTCTTGCTGTAGTCAGTCAGTCAGTGCTGCTTCCTAG
The DNA here is from genome assembly GCA_949752705.1 of Callimorpha dominula. Taxonomy (NCBI): domain Eukaryota; kingdom Metazoa; phylum Arthropoda; class Insecta; order Lepidoptera; family Erebidae; genus Callimorpha; species Callimorpha dominula. Next base: position 8,837,863 of record OX457005.1, read on the forward strand.
AAACTATGGCCCCCCTCGGTATACCTAACAGATAAATGTTTGTTTCTGAGCTTTGTTTAGTCACGGTGTAACTTAAGATTTCACACTACTGTAACCGAACGGAAAATAAATGGTCTGAAAGTGTAAAAGTGTAAAAAAAACTTCACCGGTTACATGTCAATATTTTAGCTTAGATGTAATTTTTTGGCGACAGTGTCTGCCATGCATTTAATATAATACAATACTGTAATACTAAGAAAGTGTTAAGTTAAGTATAAAACCGGGAAAAATACACATCTATCAGGAATCATTGCAGCAAGGTGTGCAGGAATGCGCAACGCCGATATATCCACAGCTCTGTTGAAAACGGAGATCCAGCCAAAGTCTGGAAATTTTTAAGGTCACTCGGAGTAGGCAAAGCCGTTCAAGAAACGATTCCAAAAAACTTAAATTTAAACTTATTAAATCAGCATTTCTCTGCGTCGTCAAACTTTAATAAAATGACAAAACAAACAACACTGAAACATCTTTCATCTGTCTCAACTCCTGACTGTTCTCCTTTTTTCTTTAGTCAATTGTCTGATTGTGATGTTAAGAAGAGCATAATGTCGATTACTTCAAGTGCTGTGGGATCTGACTGTCTAAACCGTAACATGATCCTTCCTATCATTGATGAAATCCTACCGGTCATTAGTCACATCTTAAATTTCTCAATTTTGAATAGCGTGTTTCCAACGGCTTGGAAAGATGCTCAAATTGTCCCCATACCCAAAAAGAAAAACCCATCATCCTTTTCTGACTATCGCCCTATCTCTATCCTGCCCTTTCTCTCCAAGGTCCTCGAAAAGCTTATTCACACCCAACTTTCTAAGTTCCTTTCCAAAAACCTACTCTTAAATCCATTTCAATCTGGCTTTCGTCCTGGTCACAGCACTACCACTACCCTTATTCACGTTACTGAGGACATCAGATTAGCTGTGAAGAACGGTGAGCTTACAGTTCTTACTCTGCTGGACTTCAGTAACGCGTTCAATGCCGTGGATTTTGAGGTGTTACTTGGCATATTGCGCTCTCTTAACATATCTCCAGCAGCGATTGACTGGTTTCATAGTTACCTGTTTGGTCGCCGACAGCGTATTAGTTTTGAAGACACTGTTTCCTCATGGTGTGAAACTACGGCGTGCTATCTCCCCTTCTCTTCTCTGTCTTTATAAATTCCATCACAAATAATCTCTCTTCTTCCTGCCACCTTTATGCGGATGATCTCCAGATTTATTCTCAGGCTAAACCAGATAAACTGACGGAGGCTATTAGTTTGGTTAATACAGACTTAGAATTAATTTGCAATTGGAGCAATTCGTATGGTCTGAGGGTAAACCCGGGAAAGACTCAGGTCATTATTGTTGGAGGTACCAGGCAGATCTCCAAAATTGACTGGTCACTTTTACCACAAATCACCTGTAATGGCACTAACATCTCTTATAGTGACAAAGTCAAAAACTTGGGGATATATATAGATACCTGTATGTCCTGGGTGCCTCAGCTACAGGAGCTGAGTCGCAAAATGTTTGCCGCTGCAGGTTCCTTACGTAGGCTTCGCAACTTCTTACCTACTACCACTAAGATTGCGCTTGCACAATCCCTTCTTTTCCCCATCCTTGATTATGCTGATGCCAGCTATCTAGATCTCTCCGAAGACCAACTTAATAAGCTTGAGAGACTCCAAAATCTTTGTATACGATTCGTATTTGGACTACGCAAATATGATCATGTTTCTGAATATCGCAAAAAGCTCAAGTGGTTACCTATACGCCTTCGCCGGAACACACACATCCTTTCATTGTTATATAATATTCTGTTTAACCCCTCATCTCCACCTTACCTTAAACAACGGTTTAATTTCTTGCACGATACGCATCCTAGGTCTTTGAGATCGTCAGAGAACCTGAGATTAAAAATGCCTGGACACTCCACCAAGTTCATGGATAATTCCTACTCTGTTAAAGCGGTTCGGCTTTGGAATGCCCTGCCAGTGGAAATCAGACGCGCACAATCACTACCTGTCTTTAAAAAACTAGTCAAGAACTACTACCTATCACTAGGTGATGTCAGCACATAATTTCCCTTTTGCCCTTTCCTTAAAGTCACTGTGCCGCTGTATCCTATATTATATATTACCTATCGTTTATATTCCCACATGTGCTTATATTTTTATATGTTTAAAGTTTACTTGTATGTATACTAGTAAGATATTTTACGTCACTAAATAATTTAGTAAAGTGCACCATACTGCCCTAATTTATTTCCATTTCTTTTTCTCCATCTCATGGTTGCCTGTAAGAGATTGCCATAGAGCGATAAGGCCGCCAATTGTATTAACCGTAATTTTAAGAAATTTTGCTTTTTAATGTTCCTGGTGTACAATAAAGAGTTATATTATTATTATTATTCTCTTTATTCATTTTTTATCATATAAATTACATTTTTAAATATGTACATAAAAAAATATATATTTAAAAATATAAAAAATAGTAGACCACCGACATCGGATACAGGGACCAAGATACCGGTGGTTAGGGCTCCAAAGACAGGAACCTTCTCACTATACGGGCCGTGTCGAGAAGAACTGCCTTCTGCATCAGTCCCTTGATCCAACCGTCTAACGCGAGCTCTTGGCTATTAATCCATGAGCAGATATGACAATCGGAACAATTATTATTATTATTATTAAATTAACAACTAAGTCATAGATGCTTTAAATAAAAATTCTATTCTATTCTGATATAAGCATGTTGAAGGGAATCAACGCGATCACGTGTTTAAAATATGTAGGTATGACATACCTTTGCTTTGCCGTGGTCGTGGCCGTGATCACAGGTCTGTAGGTACCGTAATACTAGGTATTTAAATAGGCCTGTAGGTATTTAAATACGTGATCGCGTGCATTCCCGTCAACATAATTATATTATCATGGAACGTAAAAGATTAAAAGTTTGGACCTTCTTTTTCTATAACTCTATTTATATATATATGTATATTTACTGGATTGGCCTGATGGTCTAGTGGTTAGTGACCCTGACTCCTGAGCCAGAGGTCGTGGGTTTAATTTCCACCCAGGACGAATTATTCTCTGTCTGGGTGTAATTTATTTATAATATGTATGTATTTAGACATATATAAGTATGTTTATCAGCAGTCTGGTTACCATAGTACAGGCTCTGCCTAGCTTAGGATCAGACGGCCGTGTATGAGGTGTGTGAGGTGCTGAACATACACAAACAAAAAAAAAAGAATATGTATAAAAACGGTCGAATTGAGATCCTCCTTTTTACGTCGCTTAAAAACGATACCTAATTTAAAAAAAGTAAATTAGTTTATATATTAAAAAAAATGTGCAAAAAAAGAAGAGTGTCAAAGAGGGATTCGATTCGGCACCCAACCTAGTAGAAATCGTACTCTACACCAGATAAGCTAAACGCTCGCTGTGATAAATTTTGAAATAAGTATATACATTCTACTAACATTACAATGTTATTAATTACAGCTTTCATTGATTTTCCTGTGGGAACCAAAGTTTAACCCGGGATAAAAAGTACCTTTCTAGTTCATTTCTCCCTTACCTTTCTTTCTTACTTCCTTCATACTCATGGCTGCAATAAACAAGGAATATTTCACGTTGTAATATTAAATTTACAATATGCAAATATTATATTATGAATCTATGAGATAGAACAATTTAGAGACGAAGTTAAAACAAAAGAAAATAAACAAGGCTTATTTCGCCTGAGGAATATCTTTATTAGAAGTCTACAATAAAATAAAGAGGTTTCTTTTGTTTTTCGACCACTGTGTACATATATTTCAAAGCAATGTTTTTATCGTGAAATCAACTTTTCGAAATTAGATATTAGATAAAAAAAAATATATTCTAAAAAGTGCAAACTCTCTCAACATGAGACGTAAAACTTAGGTATGCATTGAAAACCCACACCGAAGCTTTGCTGAATTTACTTACAAGTACACTTTTACACTGACGTAGTGTTTTTGTAGGAATCTCATTTAGACGGCCTCGATGGATAACTCCAGAAAGGGTAATTAATGCCCATTTTGGGCCATATAATTCATAGTTAGAGTATTTTACTAGAAAAAAAAACCGTAAAAAAAGAAAAACTAATAATAATTACTTCATTGGGTCAAAAGAATAGTAATATGGAAGTATGTACGAGTGTAGGTTAGGATTTATTTGTAGATCCCCAAAGTCTCAAACATCAAGGATTCTAATGCCAAAATAAAAGATGTAATTAAATAATATTATACTCACATGATAGATATAGCAAAGGAAAAACAGCATGATTTTGGAAAAAGGATTTGCGGATGCAACAAGTTCCGGATTCAACATAAGACAGTTTACTAAGCCAATGTGATTAGGAGTTTTTGACATCCAATATACTAAAATTTAAAACACCCCCAACTCGAAAATCCCTTCAACGAATAGAAAAGAGCTGATGATCTTCGAACGGCTGAACAGATTTTCTTGGATTTCAAGTCACCTTTCAAACAAAAAAAAACGCATTTAAATGGGTCCATTCGTTTGGGAGCTACGATGCCACAGATAGACACACAGACACGTCAAACTTATAACACCCTTCTTTGTGCATCGGGGGTTAAAATGGGTATATTTCATTTATTTTGTTGTAAATATATGGATCCAGGAACGGTGAATAAAATAAGTTCTATTTGGACATAATTAAGGGCTTGATCCCATGTTTTCTATGTGAAGATGAGAGTAGTATAATCAGCGTGCGAGATCATTTCCCCCTCAAATGACTATAAGCTAAAACGTCTTTTAATCCAGTTAGCATAGAATAGTTTTTCTAAAGTGAAACCTTCTTTAGTCACGTTTGTGCACTTTTGCTATGGGGCGCTAATAATACATATATAGATCCGCTGGAGGGCGTTAATCTAAACATTGAGTTTTGTCAGCTCCTTGTTTTATATATATATATATGTGTGTATGTGTTTTCACTTCTGACGTGCATTCCTACGACTGACAGTTTTTATTTTGTTCTGAAGCTAATCAAGAGTAATAAGTTTTGGCAGCCTTTAAATATTTAAGAGAATAATAAGAAAATATCTTAGACGGTTAAACTATTCGCGATCATCTCCATATTTTTTTTCTAATAGCAAAACTACACGCTGTTAAATACTTCATAAATAGTAATATCTTAAAGACTCGGCAAAGGGACTTTATAATCTAATGCAGTTGATTCAGTGTAGGTAATGAATTCAGCCTAATAAAACTCGATTGCATTACATCCTTTCTTCGAAATTGAATACAGAAACAAACATCTTCAAAGATATTATGCAAAGGCTTTTAAATTACTATTATTTGTTATTGCTAAATGTTTACATAGCTTAAGGAAATGGCAGACATAATACGAAAACCTTATTCCTTAAGAGCTTCCTTTGCTTAGATATTGTATTTAAATTGGAGCAAAGTACTTTACGTACCAGGGTCGATTTGCCTTTTATTTTCTAGTCGTTTTCATAGGGAATAGTTTTTATTGCTATTTTCATGTAACGCTAAAGCTTTAAGGAGGAAGCCGGTTATAGTAGGTTACGAAGACGAAGGAGGAATCTGACTCCTAAATTTTAAATAAAGCAGGCTTAAAATAAAATAGTTTCTAAGGTTGCTCATAAAGTATTTACCCACTTTAATTGGGTACATATGTTATTGTATCATTTGATAACTCCGATCACTGTTTAATTTATAACACTGTATTAAGATCTGTTCCTATTATTCGATAAAAAAAATGGTTGTCTGTAAAGTTGGTTTACGGACGATAATTTTACGTGATAACGTTATAAGAAAACAGTGGAAGAGAGAGAGATGCGTCACAAGCCGAACGGTTAGGCCGATCGTGCCCCTCTATCGCTTGTTCCGCGCTCTCGCTTGCACACACGGCTCAGGCGGAACGGGACAATCAGTCATACTTTTTCGTGCGTGCAGCCGTTCATCGATATATAAGACGTTATTACGTATTAAATAATGTTTTATATTTCTATCTATGTTTTTTTTTAAATATTTTAATAATATCTTCCATAAATATCATCTCCAAGCTTAACATTATTTAAGGGTTTTTTTCGTTAGGTCATATCTCCAGAGTGGTATTATAAATTGTAAAGTTATATTCAAAAAACAAATTTTAACTTTATTTTAAAGGGGGGCAAATAGATAATGAAAGTTTAAAGGAGCATGATTTAGATACCTTTTTTAAAAGACTTTCTTATTGGACCAGAGAATTAAAATTGTAGTACTAAAAGTAACACTAAATCATTTCGTATTATTGATGTTAGTTAATGGGTTACCGGGTATACTGTTAAAATTCTGTATTTTAATAAAAGGCCAATAACAAAATTTTATGTCAATGTTAACACGATAATGTTTCTTTTGTACAATCTATAAACTCACTGACTTCTTTCGCCTTAGGCTCGGATCTCTAGAAATGAATATGTAGAAAACAGGGAGGTTTCGTAATTTTAAAAGAAAAAAGATCAACATCAAAAGGCACTCCTATGACTGCTTTAGGCGTACAACATCTTTCTGAAATATATACATCAGGTATTTCAATAGAAATACGAGTATATTGGTTGAAATAATTATTATGCATGCTGGCCCAGGCAACAAGATTCACTGTGATGTGGGAGTGGCCATCTGTTCGGTGAATATGTATGTGCACAATTTATTGCAAACTTCAGTCGCCAAATAGAGACTACCAAGCGCCTTATTCAGATTGGACTTGTTTGAATTAAAGTAGAAGAGTTCCAGCCTTATTACCAATCAAGATCATTCAAGCAATTGATTAAACAAGTCAAAAATTATCCCGGTTTATCCTACTAATATTATAAACGTGAAAGTTTGTGAGGATGTATGGATGTATGTATGTAGGGATGTTTGTTACTCTTTCACGCCAAAACTACTGAACCGATTGCAATGAAACTTAGTGTGTAGATAACTGGAGACCTGGATTAACATATAGGCTAGTTTTAATACCGATATTCATACAGGATCGGGACATACGAGGGTGAAACCGCGGGGCGCTGCAAGTATTTAATCCCAATTAAATACAATTTAGTCAGAAGCACAGACAAACCGTCGAAATTATAACACAGTATGTTTTGCCAAATTGCTGTGAACTACAGTTTCTTGCTGATTTGCGCACATCGACTAAGCTCAGCGATATTGTTGAAGTGTTATTCAAAAACGTTTTTGTTGTTATATGGCAATACAATTAAATAATTTTTGGCACGCGATGTCTTCGGACAGATTTTAATGATTCCTTTTTATTGGATATATATTATATTGGATGAATAATATCCCGAGTGCTACTATCCCCATGGATAGAAAAACCGATATAATATGAATGTTCCAAGTAACATGATTTAGATGGAAGGAAGTCGATTATACGATTATGCTTTTCTTAATCCCTATTAAAATAAATATATATACTCTATGTAGACTAAATTGATTCATCTCCTACTCAATTTTATTAAATTTGAAGTTAAATTTGATTAGTTATTTATTAGATAGCTGTGCACGACACACGGATAATTTCCTAGTAGGAGGATACTTTTTTATAACAACCACTTCGGCGGTAAAAGTACGAAGTATGTTTCTAATATTAAAAACACAGATCCTATACTTATAATCCTATACATTAACCAGCACTGCTTAAAATAATATTAAATTAAATTATGTTATTATAATATATATATCTTATTAAATGTTTACGCAGCCACTTTGCTAATCCTCTACAGGCAAATTCTATTTGCTCACTAAATACCAACCCGGCTTAATACTTAGCTGAAATAACAGAATTCATTAAATAAAACTATCTTCTTCAAATTCTGTAAACAACAATTCCACAAACCAAAACTGTTTACTCAATACTTTGAAACATTCCCTATTACGATATCAAACAGGTAAAATCACGTGTTATACTAAATGAAGGTGCTAAAACATGTTATTAACGTTATTTAAGACAGTTATGGTAAACGATAGTGTTATGGAGGATAATAATAGAATGATAACGTTTATTACAGGTTATTGGAATAGTTCCGACATTACAAAATTCTTGCGTGTAAGTGATATTATAACGACTTTCCTATATCCATATGATTCAAATAGAGATACGAAACTGTTAAGCGATTATATTTAAAACTAAGCGATTTAGGTAATTAAGCTTTTGCATTTAAACTTATAGCTACTTTAGCGATAGTCTTGTCATGAATGGTTTTTATATGACATAATTATCTGCTATATAGTTCATTTTTTTTAATTCTTGACCCATGTGGTGTACAATAAAACCTTACGTAATAACTTATATTTGAAAATATACATTTGCTTGACCAGAACCATATAAAAAAAAAAATATTCAAATCGGTTAAGAGTGTAAAATAAATAAATGTATATTCCTTGTTAGGCCTCGGTCACGAAGTCAGCGGCAGCGGGGCGACAGCGACGGCGTATTATATTTAACTAGCCTCGAAGGCAGCGGCGCGCGGCCTTATAGTGTGCCCATTTTGAACTCGAATACGTGACGTGTAAACAGCTGCTGGCCTAAACTGTTGTTGAACAACAGATTAATTGACCGAGCGAGCAGTTTCTACATTTCGGATTTGGCAAATTGGGCTTTCGTCTTTGCATGTGAATTTTGTAGTCGTGGAATATATTGGCAAAGCTGGACTCCGTTAAAGGAGTAGTGTACTGCAGTGTTCGTTCTGACTGATTTTAATTTGGGAATTTATTCAATTCTAAACAAGATTTGCGAGAAAAACTTGTAAATAGGGGGAAACTACACAAACGGTCTCTTTGTCGAAGACTCATCAACAATTTCCGTGCCATCCGTTGGTCATTTAGATGATATTATTTTCAAAAAGTAAATTTCAATCAATCGACTATGACTATGCTATTATTATATTTTTTTTACAATGAATCATATGGTTTTACTTTTTTCATATTTTTTAAATATAAACAAATTCATGGATCTATGGGTTATTCTCTATTTAAAATTTAGTACAGAGATATGAATTAAAAAAAAATCTCGTTTTAGCAAAATGTGTTGGTTTAAGGATGCATTCACTTTTTTTAGTATAAAAATATATAATTATTGAGATAAAGAGATAGTCTGCATGTAGATAAAAAAATATTTTGCTCAGCTTCACAGATTCATGGGAAAATTAAGCGATACCCTATGTCATGTTTTCATAAAATATATTTTTTTTTATACGGTTCGGAGTATATAAATATTAAGTTTTCAGATTTCACTACATGAATTTTTTTTCTTTTAAGTTATAGGGGCAAACGAGCAGATGGGTCACCTGATAATAAATGACTACCGCCGCCCATGGGCACCTGTAACTCAAGAGTCACAAGTGCGTTGCCGCCCTTTAATGTGGGAGTAGGGGAAGAGGGGGAGGGGGTGGAGAGTGGGAATAGAGGAGAGGGGGATTACAGGGAAGGAAAGGACGGGAATATTGGAGACGGAAGGGTTAGGGCCTCCGGTGACCTCACTCACGCGGCGAAAAGCAATGCAATCATTGTTTTACAGCCGGTTTTCTGTGAGGCCGTGGTATCGAGCGGAGTCGATCCGGCCCATACGTGCTAAAGCATGGCTCTCCCACCTTACAACGTATTTTCGTAGACAAATGAGCCACTAATATGAATGAACCTTTATCCGAAGTATCGTAATAAAAATTTGAATTTTAAGGAATCTCGCCTAGACTTTCTAAATAACCTTTAATTCAGCTTAAGTTGCACAACTAGACTTCATCTAAAATTAAATTTACTCGAGAAACTGCAGTTTCCTATAGGGTACGATGTGCACTTAGATCTTTTGACAAAGTTTATTCAAAACCTAGTCTTTTAGTCCCTGATTACCCTACCGTAAATCAACTCGGTGTGACGCACCCTCGGGATGTTCCAACTCGAGAACAGAAACTTATTGCTGAGACCAACATTGAACTCTTTGTGGCCTTTCATGTGTATAAACACAAATAAGAATGTTTTCTACGTGATTAAATAAATAATGAATACAGTATTAATACGGTTTATTGAGTAAAGTTGTATTTCTATTTTTTTTGTTAAATGATTAGAGTTTTTAAATGATAAAAATTTCAAAAAAATTCAGATTAGAGTTTATCATTATTAACTGCTAATTAAAACGTTAGAACGTTAACAAGTCATTTGCGTTACTTTTCACTTGAAATGCAAAATGAACTTCATGATAAATTTGTGACCAGAGTGAGTATGAGATTTTTTAAAATTAGTACAAAAGGTTTATTACATCAAGAAATAAACCTTACTGTACATTCCTAATTAAAAAAAAAAACAACGGGTTGCACTCCGGGAGTGCCGGCAGAAGTTAAAACTTGAACATTAACGTTTTGCATTTTTATTGTAAACACTTTATATACCCGAGTTTTACAAGCATACAGACGGTCGAGCCATCAGCAGTCACCATCCGTGGATGCGTGAGCAGGCTGTAGTACAAACACACACGCACACTTGCGCAAGCGCCCTGCGCTGCTTAATGTTTACTTACTTTTTGAAGTTTTCACTTCAAAAAGTAAGTAATATCATATCTAAATGTATACATAGGGTACACTGGAAGTTCTGCGCTCCTCATGAAATCTAATGTTTGAATTTCGAATGTTAATTTTTTTTAAATATAACAAACTCGGCTCTGTCTTACGAATTTTCGATCAGGGTCACGTGTCCTGACGCGAGTTTAATATTTTTTACCCATCTTAAAAAGTGTACAACGCCGCTAAAGAAGTTTTCACTTCAAGAACATTGGGGTTTTTGCCGTTCCATACCACAGAGTAGAGTGCTCGAGCTGTTGCTTACACACCCCAATCTATTCTTATCAGTAATATTTCTTTCCTTCCATTGCCTTTATCTACTATTTCCTTTCCAGATACTTTCCCATTCCCATTCCAATTTTCCCATCTTTAATTTGAAAAGTCCTCTGTTGATGGCACTGGATTTGCCCCCCTTACATGAGGACTGTGCATAGTTGGCAAAATGTAGGTGTTTAATATACGTCTGCCTACTCCTTCGGGAATACAGGCATGAATGTCTTTACATACGTAACCATTACGCTTAGTGTCCTGTAAATTTTAATTTATGTTCTCCCAACATCTAATAATATGATATTTAAACCTCGAGAACATTGCAGCTTCAATTATAGTCTGAAATAAACAATTAACACAAAACCAAGAATACAAAAGTATCAAGACGCATTTTTGTTAAACCACTTACTTAAAATACCTATTCGTTCGACCAACTGAGATTGAAAACCAATTTTGGATTCTACGAAAAATGTGTAAAGTGTCCAAACTTTTGAAACTTAAACTGTGGCGCTCTCACTGACGGTTCAATTCGAGCAAAGTTTTGGGAAGTTGGCACAGAGTGGTTGGTCAACCGCTAGCTGAGTAGCAATTCTAAAGACTAACCAAGAACATTTGAATTTGTTGTACAGTTTAGTTAATAGCTTTATTTTGCAGTAAATATTTATATTAACATGCCGATATATTCTGTCATTATTTTTACACGCATTTCATTCGGCAGAGTGTGTTTCATAAATGTTTATCTACTTATTCTTTCATAATATGTTAGCAAGAAATGTAGTTTCTTGGACCATAGATATAAAGAGTGGAGGCGATTTTCCCATTGAATGAAAATATAGATGCAACTTAAAAATAAGGAATAAGTTGAGGATATACATTTATTTTATTGAAATACATAAAGAAAAAACCTTTTATCGGGTAAACAGTATAATTCGTTACAAAGATGAAAAATTTAAAAAATAAAACCTATGCTTTTTAATTAAAATTACGTTAAAGCAAAAAAAGAAAAAATTACTGTTCTACCTAATAATCGGATTTGAATTAGATAAGACTGAACCATGGCTATTTAATATTTTAATTCGTTTAAGAACCCGACCATGAAATCTGCATATGGTTTTTTGATGAAAATGTTTGATACGAGCGTGTTGAATTTTAATAAAATTTTGGTGTGTAAATTTAAAAACATATACTTATAGCGCATGAAAGGATGTACCTTTAAATGTTGATAGAACATCGTTGTTCCCCTACATACATCTTGGTCAGATATATATAATTTTCTGTCAATACTCGTAAAGGTATTGTCACCTTATGTTATTGTAGCAATAGAATGTAAAATGTAACTGGCAAAGATTATGGCGTGGATACTATTTACACATTAATAAGCTGCATGACTGGTCGTTAGTCGCAGCTCAGGGGCCACACTTCACAATGCTGAAACGCAATGGAATTGAGAATAATGATATGACATGACATTTCTGCGGCAAAAGCACTGAAGGTTATAATACCTTAAAATGCAGAGAAGATTTAAAAATTAATATTCTTTCTCGGTTTCCCGTTGACACTATCACAGTGACTCTGAGTAAATATTAAATTTTGAAAAGTTGAAGTTGAAGAAAAATATACCTTTGGGTTAAATAAATGGAATAACATTTTTTATAGGAAAGTAACCAGAGAAGCTTTAAATTACCGAATAATATTTATGATTTTTTATTATTTATGACAAATTACCCTATTTCAATACTACCCCGCTGTAGTCTTAGTACGTGATATTGAATTACAAAACTTCGCTACTACAATTTGTTACTATTTTATAATGTGCCGCCCACTTCAATCACTGTTAGGTATAGGGTTTTTTTTCTGATTTACCCACAACCTTGGTAATGTCATTGGTCAATCTCACTACTGCATTGGCAATTTCACTACCTATTATAATGATCACTATGACTTGTAAAGTATCAAGACCAGTTTCAGATAGAATGTATCATCTAAATACTGAATTTTTTATTAACTATCAGTATTGAAACTTAAATTAGTTTTTTTTAAACCCCTTGCTACTTTGCCCTACTGCATCTTTGTTTAATGGGAATTTCAAAAGTCATGTAGTTGTCTTGTGTGACTTTCATGATTTAGACTATTGACATCTTCAGCTTTAAAATGAATACCAGTAAAATAAACTTTAAAGCATAATATAAATAGCTTATTAAAATTTCTACCGAATCTAAAATGAGCACAAATGAAGTCTTTCTATTCTGTTCAACTAGGATGCTGTTAAGATTTTAAATAAAAATGGAAGTTTTCTAAGACAATTTCACTTTCATACAAAATAAGGCACCCATTTTTTCTCCAGTATAACATTTCAGTATATCAGCCACAGTTCACGGCTTAATTTATTCCTGCACTAAAACTTGACTTAATTTTTTGATTGCCAATTAGTGGGTTTGAATTAAACACATTAAAAAGTAATTACATCTTAAAACATTAAAGGAATCTAATTTATAGTTTACTCCACAGTGGTTAAGTTTTATTGATGCGTAACAAAGTTGGTATTAAGCTTGTTCATCGATTTGCGAGCGATATGCATAAAGAGACAAAAAAAATATGTTTCAATCGAGCATTTTGCTTGCTCTTTATTTTTCATGTAACAAAGTCACGAAAAATAAAAGATACTTCGCATTCAGAACTGTCGTTCATAGGACAATACATGAATTTGCAATACAAGTACTCAATTATATCCCAATGAAGTATATATTATAATGCATGTTTTATTGTTCTTTCTTTCTGTATGCTAACGAAACAAAAAAAAAAATAATTTTAGTAACCATTTTAGCATTAGATGCGTTGAAATGCGCACTTTATAATATGCATGCTCTGTGATCATTGTTTTTGAATGTGTAAGTTGACATCAATGTCTTTTTAATTTACATTTTTCGGGTACAATCTCTTTTCTCTTCTCTTAGATAAAAAGTTTCAAATAGATATGATCTCTCTCTCTCTTGCAACGCATTTCCAAAGCATGCAGCGCAAGAGAGAGTGCTTGCGCTTCTTCTTCCAAAACTCACTCCATTGCTTCATTCTGTATCTTGTCTCATGTCGCTAGACAGCTCTTTTCCCGACCCTATTCACAGATACAAATATAACACTAAGCTGTAAGTGGTTATCGTTGGTCTTTTGCAGGGTCCAGATACTTATCTAGTTTTATTTCATAACTTATTCTTGTAACTTCACCTAACCTACATTTATCCGTAGATACTAGGTAATATATTTCTTACAGCCTCAAACACATGTGTAAACCTCTCCATAGTATAAAACAAAGTCGCTTCCGTCGTCTGTACGCTTAGATCTTTTAAATCACTACACATCATCACATTAGATTTTAATATAGAAAGAAGATTTTAATTTGTTTTTCACCAATAGATAGAGCGATTCAAAAGGAAGGTTTATACATATAGTTTAATATTGTTTTGTGTTAATTTGTATAATCATATGACGATAATTGTTCACCACTTTTAGGCGCTAGTTAGTTTTCAAATTAATTTACTTATATTAAAAACTACAAAAAGTATTTGTTAATAGACTGGTACGTCGGGAGTGCTCAAACAAGCAATAACACAGCCCTTTTCGGTCTTGTTATAGTCCTGCAAAAGGCGAATGAGTAAGAAAAAACTTTTGTAACGACGACCTGGTGAATATTCATGAGATCCTAGCTCTTACACTCCGCTTTTCATAACATTTGCATAATGCCAAGAAGCTTTATTTTTAAGTTTGCTGCCATTTTTGAGTATCTGTCCTTTAATGTATTTTTTAATATATTTTCTTCTACATTTTATTCGTAAAGAAATATCCTAACCTAAAAAACCTCCCAACTAACCTAAAAAAAAATTAAGTGTCTTTTAGTTATGGAACGTTTTTCTCTCTTGATGATATTCCAAGTAAGACAGATGACATCTAATTGTACTTTAAAAAGTGTTGTTCATTAGCCTTTGTGAAGAACAGCTGCGAAAAAATTCGTATAATAAAATAATTATGGGGCAGGGTTGAATCTGTATTTCCAAAGCGATAAAACATATTTCAGATAACACTTTATTTGTACACCATTTACCACGTATTTGAATTATTTACGAAATAAAATGAGTGAGTTATTTACTGTTTATAATAATATTATTTGAAAATTATAAGATACGTTAAATTTACATAGAAAACTAGCAGTTTAGCTGGAGGGGTTAACAAGAATACTAGTAACGTGTGATCCACGTTGCAAGTATACTTAAAAAAAAAGTTCCCGCGCGGCTTCGCTCGCGTGTACATATTAAAATATTTTATATCCAAAATAAAAGTAAGTATCCTTAGTTACTCCTTATGACACCAGCTATCTGCCAGTAAAGGTTCGGAAATCGGTATTCCCGTTCCGGATATTAGCCGGAACAAACAGACAGACAGACACAAAAATTTAAAAAACTGATTTTTAGGCATAGGTATCTTGCAAATAACTGTATCAGGTTAAAATAACTATTATTTTGACATTACCAACAGACACTTCAATTTTATTTATTTGTATTGATGTGAATGATGTTAACTAATTATTGCCGATAGAGCGACTTTGTAGTTACACTGAAATACTCATAAGATCTCACGAGTTCCTAGCCGGCATAGTCTACTAGGAGCAGAAAAGTGTTCTTCTCCAGAGGCACTGGACAAGAAACTTCTACCGTCTTGGACTTGTTAGGTGTAAGGCAGTTGCGGCCCTAGGGCGTGGCAAGCAGGGCAACTGCCCGCAACGCAGCTCTGTAATTATGCGGTGGTTGGTAGTAGAAATACCCATAAATATATGTTTATTAAGGTAACAAATTATACACACCATAAAAAGATACACGTTGATAAGGATTGACCAGATGTGTTATAATTGTATTTGTAATCTAATAGCAAGTAAGCAAGAAAAAAGCAAGATAAGTTAGTTAACATGGGAAAGAAAGCTTTTATCATAAATTACCTTTGTCTTACATACGCCTAAGAAACGCAGTAGGTCATTTATATAAGTATACAACGTCGCCCGTTCTGTGCACTGCAGTGCTCAATTACTCACTTAATTAAGAACAAACTATATTCTTTTAAATTAGTTGAGTCGCTACTGTGTCAGTGTTTTACTTCTACTAGTTCATCACATACATTGAAGTAATACTAGTAGGTAATATATATATTATATAGGTAGGTATAACTCTGTTTAACGTTCGCAACATACCAATCCAAACCAATAAAACAATATTTAAAAGACATCCTAACCCTAACCCGGACAAAACTCGCACGTTTCCCGTGCGACAGCTAGATGAATAGAATTTTTGCTGACCTGTGGCAATTGTGAAGGAACGGTCTTTACGTCCTTTCAACACAAAGAAAAGGGAGTTGTACATATTAATTAGAGCGAAAACTTCATTACACGATGCAGAATAAATACTTAGTTACTGTATAGTTGGGCTATTCTTTGCTAGATAACGCTAAACTACATAGAAATTGTTTTGCCTGGTATCGCACCACGGCACACGATCATATTTTATTTTTTGGAGACTGCACTAAAACATCTTTGACATGAAATATCGACACTAGAGATGTTCTAGTACTTTCTCCGATAGACTATTTCACCATAAAGAAGCTAAAACTTAATGAAAACAAAACTCATAGTCATAATGTTTACCCGAAATATCTATGAATTCTAATTGAAGTTATTATTGGGTGGTTCATTCGTTTCGCTGTAAAAACTTGCCTAATATTGACAATCATAACAATTGCTGATTGCTGTAGTCAGTATATACTTACTAACGGCACGATACCACGGCCTTACAGAAAACCGGCAGTGAAACAATGCTTGCATTGCTTTTCGCCGCGTGAGTGAGGTTACCAGAGGCCCTAACCCTTCCCTCTCCCCTATTCCCGCCCTTCCCCTTTGCCCCTCTCCTCCCCCCTACTCCCCCTCTCCCGTCTTCCCACTCTTCCCTCCTCTCCCCCTTTTCCCGTATTCCCACCTTAAAAGGCGGCGACGCACTTGTACCTCTTGAGTTACAGGTGCCCATGGGCGGCGGTAGTCACTTACCATCAGGTGACCCGTCTGCTCCTTTGCTGCCATAAAAAAAAACTAACACAGTGGTCACAGTTTACAGTACAGTCAGTTTATGGATCAAGTTTTCACAAATCGATGATTCTCGATATTATCGATTTGTATCGGCCTTACAATAAATTAATCAAATGAAGTAGGTAAGTATTTGTTAAAATTAGCATAGTTTTTTCTGTAACTAGTCTAATTTTATTGTAGGCAGTCCACAACTGAATTAGGATAGTTAAAGAAGTATAGAATGTGTGAATGTACATTTGTATAAAATAGTACAGTGAGAATGTTATTTCTGTACATGATACAATTTATTTGCTTATGATATTAAGATGTGTAATGAAAATATTAAAACAACAGTTTTGAGCTGTATATAACAATTTGTTATAGATAATCAATCAAAAACAATTTTGACTGATTTAAGTTTTAGTCCTTTACAAATAATTGTACTGACGCTGGTTGGGTTCTTTAATTATATGTCTTTACAATTTTTTTCAAATTTTATACTATACCAGCTGTACCCGCCGTTTCACTTGCATTTATGATCACTGCTCCGCTCCTTTTAGTCGTAGCATTATGTTATATAGCCTATAGCCTTCCTCAATAAATAGGCTATTCAACACTAAAAAAAATTCAATTCGAACCAGTAGTTACAGAGATTTATCCATATACCAGTATAGATTTAATTATACGATGAAGGAAGTCCTCATGTTCTGTGGTTGTAAAAATGTTTTAAGATAGGTATACAAATGTAGAGCTGTTCACGGATTTCTTTCAAATAAAAGTTCTTCTCATCTATGTCTATGATGATAACAGAACGAATTTCAGCGACTCAAACGAATAGAGAGGGTGGAGACGAAACATGCATCGAAGTTACATTTTTAGCATGCGAAAGTTTGTTGATTACAGTATTTTGGATACCTGCCAGTCCTGGTAGGAAAACTAGTTATGTTACTAAGTTTGTCAGAGGAAGTTTAATTAAAGTTAATAATGACGCAGGTTCTGGTTTGTAGTTCGTTACAGTGTTTAATTAATTAATTGAAATTCTTCTTCGTCTTATAGTGTCTCTTCATACCAGACGGACGAATTTAAATAAAGTATGAAAATAGTTGTGCCAAGTTCACATTAAACCATTCACAAGATTTACATCGTAACATGGTTGAACTTGACATCCCTCGTCTGCAGTCAATCCTGGATGCAGAATCAGGTGGCAACAGCAGGTGTTACAAAATACTCCAGCCCTCTGTCAAATTTAATGTTTTTCTGGGGAATGTCTAGAAGCTGAGAAATCGATTTTCGATGATCTGTCAGTCAGACAGTCACTCCCAAAATTTATGACTTTCAAACGTATTTTTTTTTGTAAACTATTAAATTTAGAGTTATTCAGTTTAACATATAGTAGTAAAATTGTTCGTGTAAAACAAACAAGCGGGCAAGAAAACTTGCCCGCACACTCCGTGTGCCGAGACCTACATATTAACCTTTCAAAATCGTCGCTAGAATAGACATTTAGCATGCTCAATTTTGTACGCGATGGATTTGAAAGTAATTTAATAATTTAAAACTAAAAAAATTACATAACTCAAATGTCTATGGGTATTTATCATTAATTAAAAGAGTTTTCGTTCTATTTATTTTAGAGAAAGGAATGAAAACTGCTTGTTGGTTACCATGCACAGTGCGTAATATTGTGAAAATCTTTGTATCATCTTCAAGGTTCCGTATCTTGCAAGGAAAACGCCCTCACAGGATCACTCTGACTCCAGTGCATGTGTGTCTCTGTTTATCAATAACCTTTTTTTTCGGGAACGCGTTAATTTATCGAGTTCAACTTAATATTGTATGCTTAGGTCCACTAATTGCTTAAGTTCTAAAAAGGCTAAGTCTAAGCTGTGAGACAAGAACATTTAAAACTATTAAAACAAGAATCATGGAATTTGGCAAGAAGCAAGGTCTAACAGTACAAGTTAAGGAAAAAATCCGAAATTTCCGAATAGGAATTCTTCGATAAATGGGAGAATATTTATTCCGCAGCAATATTATGTTGCAATTATAAACTGTATTGCGTAATTTTCTAAATAGGTAAAGAATAGAACCATTGTCGTTCAATTATGACATATTTTGTTGGTCTTTTATACAAATTACTATGTAAGATAAATATATCTTTTTGATGGTGACCAAAAAAAACCTAAATAATAATAAAAATATCGTTTTACAAACAGTTTATTTGACTTTACTGTCTATTTTTGTATTTGTACCAAATCTGGTACATCGTATATCAATGAATAGTGTTCTTATGCACTATATGATGCCAATATTCTACAGTTACAAGTTATAATGCTCTAAAGGATCCTTTAAAAAACAGTGTCTTTCCATGTAGCGTGTTTGCTGACATGGCGAAAAAATATATGCAAAATTACTCGTAAAAGCATCGTTTTTGTATACTTACTGTTTCAATAACGTGATTGGACTTATTAAGGGATTGAAGATTAAATGGTATTAGTGTTTGCATCATTTGGCACGGACTTCAAACAGACTAGTAGGTACCTTTATCATGTGGAAATTACCTCGCTGAAGCCGAAAGTGTAGTGTTATGTTGAACTCGGAACGACTAAAACCACATTGTGTTCAGTTACAAATGGGTCTATTGCAGTTGATACTCTCGGAAGGAAGCCTCCAAGAAACCCTGTAGACCCTGGCCACCTGATCAGCAAGTGACCCCACCGTGGACTTGCCCCCCCAGATAAGAATGACGTGCGCGGGTTACCAGAAGACCGGGTAGGCAGAAGACGGTGCTGCGACGTGTTAACGTCGCAGCACCGTCTTCTGCCTGCTTCTGCAAGGGTAATGGCCAACCCGACCCACTAGCCCCAGGCCCGCGTTCATGGAAGTCGGAGATCATTCTGCATTCTCCAGAGCCTGATGCGTCTTCTGTGGAACGAGAGAGGGCTTATCCTCTCTCGTTCCCGTTCCGCCACCTCTTTGGCCAACTTTGCGAGGAGGTGATCCTCGCAATACGACACCTAAGCTCGCACTCGCAAAACGACACTGCAAAATCATTCTCACTTTGAAACACGGACAGAACTAACGTCCCCAGCGAGAGGCTTCTCACGCCAATAGCAGTCACGAGGTCGCTGTTGCTTCCACACTGAGCACTCCACTAGAGTGTGGAGTGCAATATCCGTTTTGACAACCTCCGCAGTGATGGCAAACAGATGTTGACTCCCGGCCTATACGACACAGGTACTTAGCTTAGCAGCCGTGACCAGTGAGCACCTGTGTCAGCCGATAAGAGAGGGCCTTACGGCCACAATTGAGATGCTTTTAGGACCTGACGAAGCTGGGACCGTTGCGCTTCGATTGCTCGAGGCGCAGGTCTCAAGTGCCCTGCAGCCCTTGCGTCATTATGCCTAAGGCGCAAGGGCTTTGCCTCTAGGTCCCATGGGGCAGAACCGGTTACGAGACTCGCCGTTTCGAAGGAGACCAGAAGGTATAATATCACCGTCTTACACGTATTTTAGTCGTTTCAAATAAGTTTGTAATTAACTATTTTTTCTTTTTACTGCCTTCTTATTGTTTTGTTTTTAACTGTTCCAAAACAATCCAGTAAGTTACTGCGACATATACACACGTTCCCATATGAATCAATACTTTAGTTCAATCCTTTGACGTCTTTTTTACTATAAACTGACCAGAGAATTTTGCACAGTGCAAACCACTTACCAAAGCAACCAAAGTAAGCTATACTTCACAATCTGAAGTATTCTACGCCACAAGCCTATTCACTATCAACAGCACTTTAATTAAAACAGGCACTTTGAAACCAGTAGCTTTCTTTTAGCGGCCAAAGCATAACTTTATGTAAGGTTAACAATCTCTTCAGCTCATGCTATCTTACCGCTGAACTCTTCAAAACTATGTTTATAAGCGAGAGCAAGTTTTGAAAATTGATAAATATGAAAGAAAACACATTGATGTGCTTTTTCACGCACGGCAGCGTAGGTGTAAAGGGCTAGTGTACCGTCCCAAAAAATAGGCTTAGTGAAAATTACATTTTTACAGTTTTTTATGATTTTAGTAAATATCGATAAACTTTCAATTAAAAATCCTTCTAAAACATTTGAAATGAAAAAGTGAGTTTATTCGTTTGTTTGTTACGCTTTCACTCCTTTACTACTCAGATCATCATGAAATGATTTTACAAGAATATATGATGTGAATGCATACATGTTGTAAAAGGTACAGAACAGGACATACAGTACCTTTCATCCCGAAAAATCCCTCTGGAGGTTTTATGTGCTGGCTTTGAAACGCAAGCTTAGAGTCCAGAGCTTGTGACGGCGAGGTGATTTCAACTAAGGCATGTGGGGTATAAAATTTTTTTGGCGCGCTAGTAAAATACTTATTAAGGGTACGAATTGATATCGCTACTGTACATGATCCCAATTGTACAAAACGAAACTGACAGTGGTGTGGATGACATATATTTCTGCGTTTAGTGACTGAGCAGGCACGAAAATATTAAATCCAATGTGTAGAAAGGTCAACTAATTATATCCTAGATCTATCTGATGTCAATTCACACGACAGAAGCAATCTCTGAATTATTTAACTAATCTAAATAAGAAATAACAGACTTGTTTTTAGTTGGATGAATAACTATACGGTGTCGACTGGTCATATAAATTACTTACTTATTTAAACCTGTAATGCTTTAGGGTGATATTTTAAGTTTTATTTGGTACTTTAACCAACGGCCCGAGAGATATATTGAACGGATCCGAATATTTAAAGGCCCTAAAAGGTGTATTAAAGACGGCATGAGTAATAAACCCTTCGAATTGAAAATTCGTTTTAAGAGATATTTAAATTCTAGGTACGAATTTAATAACGTACCTGCATTTGTAAAAGACGTCATTTGAAAGGCAACACCTGTGGACTAGACTCTGTTAAACAAGTACCTACTATATATTCTAACAAATAAAGAAAGAAATAAATTATTCGCAGACATTTTAGACTTATGGACTTACCACCCTAATGTATACATTTATACATAGATACTGAATAATCCCTGATTCAGTGCGTGTTTATACTGTACCAAGCGTTGGTTTACCAAAAGGAATTTCGTGACCGGTAATTTTTTTCACCATAATATTACCACAGATTACTAAATAGGTAGTTACTGGTATTACTAACTTTAGCGAATGGCACCGGGCGAGTTGCTACGATGTTAGAAACTTACCTTTAATTCTCTAGTAGTAATCAAAAGTTGTTAATTTTATTTTTCTTTATTTGAAAAAACTAACTATAGTCACTGGTCTTGATATATTGTGGACAAGACTAGACAAGACCAAAAGACAAGCAACTATCAAATAATAGAAACAGTTAAAAAAAACTAATTACCTAGTAGAAATTATATTTCATTTTATTATTTTATAAAATCAGATAACCCTTAATTTTTGTTAGTTGTTTTTTTAACATGATTAATGTAAAGTTTTTTTAACTTTTAATAGTAATATTATTTATTCATGAGTACAAAGGAAAGATAAGCGTCTTTTCTGAAAAGAATAAAATTAACTGATTTTGACCTTAAAAGTTACTTTTACTTGTTATCAATAATAACAGAAACTGCGAAAAGTCTGTTTACTCCTCCTACTACTCCTCGTTATTATCCGTATTACGTTGTAGAAGAAGATATAATAAGAAGAAGGGAGATAAAAAACCTATCGAAATGTCTTTATACACACATTTTTTGCTACATTTAATGGTTTTTTTAATCCTTTACTTTCCGCCAAAATGGGACAAAAAGAATTATGTAAATTACATATATTGCTTTATATTGTTCAATGTACAATCAATAAAGCAAATTAAAAAAAATATTTACACTTTAGAATACGAACAATAAGGCTCTTACTTACCTACTTATCACATATTTTTGTACAATAATAATATCATCAATTCATCAACAAGGAAATGAAACAAAGTCATTTTAGACCTGGCTGTGTATAAACCAAGGTTTACCACGACAAGTCAGGACATTTATTTAAGCAATAAAAGGCTACATTAAACCGTGCTAATGGCGGCAAGCAACGATGTAGAGTTGAATTGCAGCAAATGCCAGTGTCCTACAGCGGCTACGGCCACAGACAATAGAAAGGTAAAAATATTATCCCACACATTATGGGTGTTGGCTTTGTTTGGAGGGGAAAATTATATGCTGAAAGAATTGTTTATCTAATTTTAAGGGAACTATATGTTTACACGCAGGTTAAAAAGCAAAAAAATCATATCATATGATTAGACTAACGGGAATAAGTTTGCATTACATATTGTTATCTCTTGTATAGACTGACTTACTCATTAACTGTGTTATTGTCTTTTTTGTTAGAACTTATTTAAGTTTTGTATTTACTTGTCTCGGTGACCGGTACTTAAATAATTTAACCAAAATGTTATTGTGTTCTCATGTAAGTGGCTTTTTATTGCCTTTTTAAGAATAAATGATTTATACCAAGAATTAACGTGATGGTTAGGGTATGAACATGTCTTTGAACTGCCTGAAATTAAAATAAACGTATTCACAGGCTTTCTGGTAGAGCGATTTTCTACCTCATCTAGTCGGTGAGGTTTTGGAAAAAATAGGTTTATATACCTATTTATGAATCGTTTTTTGATAGTGATTGTATGGATATCATCAAATTAATTATGAAGCTCTCAAAATGCTTTTATTACTTTATAATTTACGAGTGCTCATTGAATTTAGAAACGTATATATTATAGAATAGAATATACATATAATTCTCTAAAATAAAAGGTATTTTAACCAAATAGTTGAGTCACTAGTTACAGTTATTAAATATTTTATTTAAAAGGACCTATGTTAGCTCCACAAAACAAGTTCTAACCAGGCCAAAACTTAATAGCTCGTAAATTGTATGACCTGCAAAAATGGGGACGACGGCGAGCGACGTTAAAAATGCCTTAAGAGTTTTACAGACATTAACAGACACCTGTGTAAACACGATCTACAATTTAATGGAATAAGCGCTTAGCGGTGTTAAAAAGCGTCTAAGCTTTCGAACCCAGCAAGAAGAAAGCCTTGAATAAATATATTCATATATCTCCATTGTACTTTATTTTGAAATACGACATCATCAACAATTAAGAATGCATTGATCTATTATAGATTATAAGTCTGTAACACCTTAATATATATACCCATATTCGCAAATAAATAAATGGTTATTGATTATTATTATTGAATGAAGACTCGTTGCGAACCTTGCAAACAATTAAAGCGAGTGTTAAGGTAATTTTTCGGCTTTTCGGAATTTCTCGTGTTTCTATCTAGTGGCGTCATAATCATTTAACACAATTTGCTAAAGCAATATTTAACATACACAAATTCGGGTTTTGCCTTTAATAGTCGACAACTAGTAGTTACCAGTTAATAAAACAATCACAAAACTGTTCCATTGTCCTTGCAAATAATGCGCCGGTATTGTCAACCGTAGTGTAGTGTAACGCATACATTATGCAGTCATATTTAATTAAACAATGTTCAAACTCGAGATCTGTGTCAATTATATCTTAAATCCGAAAATGATTGTTACGACACTTACATAATCTGGAAATTGTTATACTAGACTGGGGGTTCAATGACTGCCATATTTGTTATTAACCAGATGACGTTTAGAAAGTTAGATACAATTATTTACTTCTATTGAATATCAAAGATTGAAATAAAAACACTTCTTTCTCGCGACTGTTATTCAGTGGAGCTGTATTCGTTTAAAATTTACTTTGCCTAGTTTATCTATGGTTATTTACTTGTGTTACTTTTATTTTTCATGTAAATTTTCAATACAACTTGATCGTTAATTGATTCGAACTACGTAATGGTTTAAATTGATGAACGACCGACTAAATATCGATATCTACTAATTTATTTAATGATACGTCTTAAAATAATAAACCTAATTTAGCTTAAAGGACCCAGAATAAAAAACCCTAAATGTAGGAATAACTATTGGAGGGGCTTGTGAATAAGTGGTAACCGAGTAGGTTAGCACATTACAAAGTTAAGTAATACTAGGTCAAGTCGGTCTTAGGATGGGTGACCATTCTTAATACATTGAGACCTCTTCGTGCCTCGGAGAGCACGTTAAGCTGTCAGTCCCGGTTGCCATACAAATATCTATGACATTCGTTGCGGGTAGTTCGAGCCCTAAAATGTCCGACAACCTGGTTTAACTACAGAATTTTGATATCGCCTAGTACTTGGGTTGTGGAGGTATGATGACATTCGCTTCTCGTAAAATATCGAAGTTTAGCCGTATTGTAGTTAGACTGTAAGCCGACCCCAACTTTGTTGGGAAAAAGCGCGGAGGATGATGATCTATTGTTATCATTACTAACAAACTCGTCATCATTGTTTAAACAAAAAACTTTGTTATTTAAGCAAAGTTAAAAACTAGGATCATTGCCATACCAACATGGCACTGTATGCAGACATAGGTCGTTATATTATTCAGTGCACTTTATAATTTGTAATTATTTCACATGCCACTAGCAGGCTAAAAAGAAGAACTATGTTTTAAACACCAGACACCTATTGTACTATAATTTCATGTGAAACAAAGTTTCATTTCATTTAATTTCAAAGCCACAATAGGCGTAATATTTTCAACCAAGAGTAGGTATAATATTTTTTTGGTTATTTATAATTAAATATCTATTCTGACATCAAGATACAGTAGCTTATCTTTTTTGCTGTTAAAAAACTTAATTAAGATCATAGCAAAAGGGCTAACGAGGTCCTACGTCAATGTTAATAAGCTAATATAACCCTAAGTTTTTGCTTGTCCAAGAATGAATAGTAAAAAAGAAAATGATATCATGTTAATACTTGGTTATATACCAAGTAATGAATGTAATACAATTTGGCCAATATATTTATACTGTGATCTCCCTCGTGTGACACCAGTACGAATGAAGTAAACAATAATGTTTTACCGAATTACACTGAACTGTGTGATTTAAACAGTATACATACATTGGTAAATAAACAATCTGTAAATTAATGCAAGAATGATAGCATTTCTGGTAGCGACCAGTGTGTTCAATAACAATGTTATAATTTACGTGAGAGTACATATATGTGTAAATTGCAAGGTTTATATCATTTAAGAAATATATTAAAGCATTTTAGTTACTTTCACAGTTGTGTGTAATATGTGTGTCTATTTTCTTTTGTTTACCACAGACTTTTTAATTTTGTAATTTTTAAGTTTTAACAGAAAGTTAGTGTTAGGATCAAAAGATATTAAAGTTCATGATAGCAATCTCTCAGACTTCGTTTTCTGGACAATATAGAAGCAAATCATTAGCGATATGTTTTTAACCTTTATTTGTACTTTCTTAGCCAATTATGCAAAAGGATTCTATAGAAACACCCGGAGTTACATCTGCTGAAATTTCGTAGCTCGTGAAAAGTCATTTCGTAAAAATACCGACATCAGTGTTTTAATACAACACTTTTTGACCTGATCTAGGTACAAACACTCTCAGCTCAGTTTGAATTGAATATTGTACCTACCTACCTACTCTTTTTACATTTTCTTAATACTCCAGTGTCCAACTTCTGGAGTTTTAGCCCATATGGTTCTTGCATACAGATAAAGCAAGTTCTTAGACAATGCAATTTCAGACCAATTATATGTGTATTGATAAATCAATTAAGATAATTCTTGTTTTATATATTTAGTCACTACTTGTAGTATTCCACATTTTTTTTTCCTTAGCGTGTGTGTATTAACATATATGTTTTCAAGTTATGTAGCTAGTTACTTACTAGAAGATTATATTAGTTTTTAAGACCTTTTAACTGTACATTGAAAACATTTTAAAAACAGTTATAATTAAAAGAAAAATAAAATAAGGAAACATATTAACCAGTCTGTAATCACACATCGCTATGTCCCCCCTAAAATGGAGAGAGGTCAAAGTAGTCTTCATCCCCAAACCCGGCAAAGGAGATTACACACAACCGAAATCATTTAGACCCATCAGTCTCACATCATTCCTACTTAAAGTACTGGAGAGACTAATAGACAGGGAAATCAGGAGTACTGCACTAGTCAACTACCCTCTGAACCCCAACCAACATGCTTATTCAATGGGCAAATCAACAGAATCTGCCCTTCATCAAGTAGTTTCATACATAGAGGGCAATCTAAAAAACAAGTTGTCTACCTTAGGAACCTTCATCGATATCGAGGGTGCCTTCGACAAAACTAACTTCACCAGCATCAGCCAGGCTCTGTCAAGACATGGGGTCGATCCCACAATTGCCGGGTGGATCGACAGCATGCTCAGACACAGGGCCATACAATTTACTGTGAATAATACAACGAGAGGGGTGGTGGCCAGAGGGTGTCCGCAAGGCGGAGTTCTCTCACCTCTCCTGTGGAACATTGTGATCAATGAGCTCATTACTCAGCTCAATGACCACAAGTTCCTCACAGTAGGCTATGGAGACGACCTGACCATCCTCATCAGTGGCCCCTTTGAAGGGGTGGTATGCGACCTAATGAGAACCGCACTGAAGGTCGTCGAACAGTGGTGTGAGAAACACGACTTAACAGTGAACCCGGCAAAGACGGAACTGATTATGTTCACAAATAAACGTAGTTTAGGAGAATTAAGACTACCTAAACTATTCGACACCCGCCTAGTTCTTACCAAGGAGGTCAAGTATCTAGGAGTGATACTTGACAGCAAACTCCTATGGAACAGGCACCTGGACATGAAACTGAACAAAGCGAGCATTATTTTCTGCCAATGCAAGCGACTCCTCGGCAAAAGCTGGGGCTTATCACCAAAAATCACCCTATGGCTGTACAAAACGGTCATACGGCCTATCATCACGTACGGTGCTATTGCCTGGTGGCAGAGAACAGAGCTCAGCACCGTCAGTAACAAGTTGCAGCAATTCCAGAGACTCGCATGTGCTGCCGCTACTGGATGCATGCGCACGACTCCCACAGCTGCCCTGGAAGTAGCTCTAGACCTAGCACCACTAGACCTATTTATACAGCAGGAAGCAGCTGTGGCAGCCATCAGACTCAAACACCTGGGTCTGTGGTACAACCGAGAGGGTCCCCATTCCAAACTATGGAATGAATTAGTGGATTATCAACCACTGATAGCTGCCCCATGCGATAGGATCCCCAAACAACACATCTTCGAAAGGAGATACCGAATACAGCTATATGAAAACGACCGAGATCAATCCGGCATAAATGAAGTCCGTATATACACGGACGGTTCTAAGATGGGGACAGGGACTGGAGCCGGAATTTTCTCACAAGACCTGAACATAACAATATCACTGGCGTTAGGGCAGCACAGTTCCATATTTCAATGCGAGTGCGTTGCGATAATCTACGCCGCTACTGCGGTCATGTCAAGATGTATAAAGGAGTATAACATCCGCATACTGTCAGACAGTATGGCCGTTCTAAAAGCCCTGGAGGGCAACACCATGAACTCCGGTCTTATATACGAATGCCACCAGACACTGGAACGTCTAGCCTCCGACAACGGGCTAATCCTCCAATGGACCAAGGGGCATAGTGACTCACTCGGGAACGATGTCGCCGATGAGCTGGCAAGGAGGGGATCTGCAACGACAGTAGCAGGTCCAACTACACTGTTGCCACTTCCCTTTAGTCAACTTCGCTCATGGGACTCTCAAGACAACGGACTCGGGAAACACACAACAACCGCTGGGCCGACACACCCGGCTGTAGACAATCCAAACTGGTGCTGACGAAGGTCTCACCTCGTTTGACTTGCAGATTGCTCAGTCTCAACCGACCTGACATCAGAATAGTGATAGGAACTATTACGGGCCATTTGGCCCTAAATCGACACCTATTCGCCATCAATGTGACAAACAGTCGTCTATGCAGAGGCTGTCTCAACGCGGAGGAAACGGCCGCCCACGTTATCCTGGAGTGCGAGGGAGTGGCCACACAACGGGCAAGTATCCTCGCGGGAGCGAGGTCGCTCCTAGAAGCCTGTGAATGCCCCAGGAGGCTTCTGCGCTTCTGGAAGGAGCTAGTCTGGCTCAACTAGTCAGCCCACCTGTACGCATAATGGACCGCTTATGAGTCTAAATGCGGAAACAGAGCCCTATACCAATACCAATACCAATACCAGTCTGTAATATTTTTAAATAATTACAGTTACTCGGTTACACAGCAAAATGTATAATGTTACGTGTAATATAAGTTAAGTCCATTACTGTTGTTAATGTCCTAATTTAACGCAGATGTATTTAATACATTTTTGAGTTACGTTTATTGAACTCCATTAACAAGACAATAATAACAATTATTATTTACATTCACATTTATTCACTTTCTGGAAAATTTAATAAGTGTTTCAACACCATCTCTACATAAAATTTTATATATAGTAATGTATATTGTAAAATCCAACGTTATTCTAAATTTACGAGAAATTCAAATAGTAATTATATAAATTTACATCTGATGAAGACGAAATTTCGTCGAATTATTTGTAACTTAAGATACCACATTCATTACTGAAATTGATTTAATTCCTTTACTGATAAAGTGTTATTTTATTTATAATATTATGTAAAACTTACTGAACGAGTAGGAGTAGTACCTACTGTGCCATGCCATATTTATCTTTCATCAGTTTCAGTAGTAACCCCATTTTTGTCCTGATTTTTAATAACCATTAACCATTTAATGCCATCTTCATTAATAAGAATATTACCTACAAAATAAAAGCCGTGTATTTGAAGAACAAAAACCATTTAATTTGTCCACCATTTAGAACTTATAACTGCTATATTATGAGTAGGAAATACCAACAGAAAGATAGCAGTAATGTCGCTTGTGTTCATAAAAATTGTAATAAAGGTTCAATGTTCGTACTATTAAATATTAATAGGCAGTAGACGTAAATACTATGCCAATGACCCACACTTACTGTGCATGTTGTTGCCTACAAATATTGATTATATTTATGATGTTATTGCTATATTTAGTCTACCGTAATACTCATGTTATCAGAAGGAGACTATGAGAAATTAAAATGTTTAATTTTGTTTTATATTTGTCCAATAATTTAATATTTTGGTTTTAACAGAAGAATAGTTATTTAAATTTGGAACCCGCCTTCCACAAGATGGCATCATACAATACAAAAAATAATGCAGCTTAAAATTCCCTAGAAAGATAAGTCCACGAACAATCATTTTCAAAATATCGTATCCCGTATCTGCTGTATTATCTGTCGTCTGTCATGAGCACTTGTGAATCGGATTCTGGGTGGTCTGCCTCCTCTCTACCAACGGCCTCCGTCGGATTTCTGTCATATAATAGAAGCTAAATACGTTCCACATAATAGCCCACTAGGTAGCGTTTACGTTGCGGTGCTTGGTATATTGTCAAAGAAACTTTAACCTTTTCGGAGTTGAAAGGGTTTTAACATCATATTATTTAAAGCAGAATTTTGATTTTATAAATATATAAACTTTAAGCTTTGTAACTTGTACGCGTGGTTTATTTACACTGTTACATTTAATATATACTCGTATTTATAAATTGGATTATAATACGAAAAAATTTAATAATGTAAGACTATTTAAGCCTGGCTGTGGCTATTGGAGATTGTCCCGTATCTTATTGTTATAAACAATACTCTTAATAAAACGTGCCTACTGCTTGCTTTATTAAGAGTATCGTGTTGTTGAGCATTCTTTATACACAGGATCTGTAATCAAATTATTGCGTATCATGATTATATATTTTTTTTATATTATAGGGGGCAAACGAGCAGACGGGTCACCTGATGGTAAGTGACTACCGTCGCCCATGGACACCTGCAACTCAAGAGTCACAAGTGCGTTGCCGCCCTTTGAGACAGGAGTACGCTCTTTTGACATATTTCTTTTTTCTTCTTCGTCTTTTAAATTAACGATATTTTAACTATTTCATACTAATAGCACCTCGCGGTTTCACCCGCGTAAGTCCCGATCTCGTGGGAATATCGGGATGAAAAGTATCTCCAGCTATATACATGCCAAGTTTCATCGCAATCAGTTCAGTAGTTTTGGCATGAAAGAGTAACAAACATCCATCCAAACTTTCACATTTATAATATTAGTGGGATGAAAATATTGTACTTCATAAACATTTACTTGCACAACATTGCTGAGTATTTTAATAATACAGTTGGTGACGAAGACTTGACGATCCAGTTCTATGTATTTTTTTTAAGAAGTTGGATACACTTGTTGACTAGGGTCTCATGATGTAGCCTTGAGGTAGCTATCAGAATAATTCAATTAATGCTTTACTTTTGGTTATTCGTTAAGACCTGGTTATTACTATTTTTAACAAATCAATCAAAGCCTAATTGACGGGGTCATCACTCCTTGATCATTCTGTTTTGTGTTGTGAAATAAACTTTCAAACACAAAAGTGAATAGTGGAAACTCACTGTATAAATCTGACTGCCCGTTATTACCCACATAACAGTGTCCAGTTACCACTTCACTCCCTTATTCATTTAAATAACTTTGCCAACTGAATCTATAGATGTATGCCAAACTAGATTACAAGTAATAAAACGCTACTTGAAACCGAAACTCCAATTGTAATTTCAGTTACATTGTTTAGATCGTAGTTCTGATTTTCTGCAACTCTGGTTTGTAAGAATTTTGGTCAGGTTTGAAACTGTATTGAAACAAAGCAATTAATATCAATTTACTTGTAATTAAATTTGCTTTGTCTCAAAATCATTTGTTTCGAAAACTTTCACAAATGTTTGGTAAAGGATAGTACGATGTAATTTTATTAGTAGTGTTATTCGTTTGCACAGTTGTACATACTGTGGCATCGATAGACATAATGGAGGTTTTATTCCTAAAACAAAATGAAAAATCAGAATTATTTACCCCGAACTAACTAATTAAATAATTACCTATTATGTCGTTAAATAAGGTCTGAAATTAAAATTTAGCACCAAACTTTGGATTTTTGATAAAATGCAGTTTTAATGATACAAAAACAATGTGTAATGGTTTTCGTGTCTGCAATTCCCGAGTTGGCTTAATGGTTGAAAAAACTTTTAAACAGTGTTTTTTCGCAATTACTCGGAAACGGTAAAAGTTAGACAAAAAAGTTCAAAATAAAATGTGTAGAGCTTAAAATTTTACATAAAAAAGGTATTGTGACTTTGTTCCTGTGGTCAAAATAACTGAAAATAAGCTAATTTTAATTTTCTTTAAATTGTTATAAAAAATGTAATCTTCAATTTTAGAAATACCGTTTTTTTTTTTGTTTAAATATAACAATTTGAATTGTTAAAGTTTAATGAGTTATTATTCTTCTAGGAAATTTTATGAGGAATCTAAATATGGAAAAAAATCATTAGCTTTTAAGCAATCAAATTTCAAGTTATTATATTTAGAAAAAAAAATAGAAAATCTGTGTACTGTTTTTCTGGGCAAAGTAAACTAACGTTCTACACTGTAGAAGTTAGTTTACTTTCTCCAAAGAAACATAAGTAGTCAGTCCTTTCAGTTCTTTGCAAAAGAAGCATCACGGAACAGAAAGCTCCCTAAAAGTGAATGTTCTCAACCTTTCCAATTTAAGAACAAAATGAAACTTTGTGCAGAGTACCAAAGTACACTTAAATAGCGGCTTAAATCAATGCTATCCACAGGGTTCAACGAGATAATAAATTCAAATGGATGGATATACTCCCAAAAAAGGTAATTTTCACACACTTTTTTCTAATATATTACTCGAACGTAGGGGTAATAGACTAACAAATTGATTTAATGGGGGGTTAAAACGTTATCGCTACTTAAGAACACCTGTAACAGCCAAATGGCAATTGTAGAAGCCTCTTAATGTTTTTTATAGAATATTTTCTTTTATATTATCTTCAATATCATTATAAATAAGATTACTAGAATACTAGCCCATTTATTTAAATAAATAAGTTCCAAAAGTAAAATAAGTCTTGACGTAAATGAAGTTATTTATCCAATTCTAAATAGTTAAAAATCACATTTAAATGTTTTAAACACGTTATTACAGAACCTGTGTTCTGTAGTAACTTAAGATGCTTCTGAACTTAATAACTGGAATGAAACAGATTTTACTATTATAGTACAATTGAAGCACTTTACTCGTACACTTCAGAGAAAATCTACTGCGCCTTGTAAAAAATGAATATCTCCTCTGAGGAGCTTTAAGCACTTGAATGTCTGAGATGTTAGTTTAAGTCTTTAATTTCTAGAACTGACGAGTAATGACTAGATATTCAACTCCTTAACCTTTTTTAAGGAGGCTTAAGCATTGTGTTTGCCAGAACATTTATTTCATATACCCAAGGTTTATACAACCTAGCGAAGAGAAAAATTTCTTTGTTTTAAATTGAGTTTTCAGAAGCTAAA
The DNA here is from genome assembly GCA_949752705.1 of Callimorpha dominula. Classification (NCBI taxonomy): domain Eukaryota; kingdom Metazoa; phylum Arthropoda; class Insecta; order Lepidoptera; family Erebidae; genus Callimorpha; species Callimorpha dominula. The sequence continues at coordinate 8,871,357 of OX457005.1, forward strand.
TCAAATTTTCGATCGGTTCTTTACAGTAGCACCCTTAACAATGAAAACCCTCAGATAGTTGTATTACTATAATATTAAAGTTGCCTTTATAACAGTGATCTTTGTCACAGCCCCCGAGGGATAAGGGATGATAAATCTCAGACGTTAGCCGTCAGTCTGGGTTATGCGCATTTCATACCATTCGTACTTCTCCGCAGTTGGCCCCATTCGCAGTTATTTACGCCCTTCCGCAGTTGGCCCATTCGCTGTTGGTCCCATTCGCAATTAGTCCCATTCGCAGTTAGTCCCATTCGCAGTTTGTCCCATTCGCATTTCGTGCGGAGCACCTAGTTTGTAAGGGCTTAAGGATTAAAGGTACTTGAGGCAACCGTAATTCAAAACTACCTATTTGTCTCTCATGGTCTCAGTAAAGAAGGCTTTGAGTTTCATTGCATTTGTCTTGTTTTCTGTTTTTATATAACACAAACGACCTCTCTAATTAACTTGGATTAAACAATTGTCTACCGACATATTAAACTTTCAATAATATATATTATGTTTTAATGAAGTGTATCGCTAAGCTGGACGTTTCCTAATTCTTAGGAGTTGTTTGTAAAGTTAGCATATGAAAATATTTTGTAGCCGTTATCCTATGTGCTTTTTATACTGCAACGTAGTAGCCTGCCTGATTGAACAAGGTACTGTTACGGACGGTTAAACTTCGTTGAATTTTGTACGAAAATTTTACCGTCCTTAAGCAAAACGAATCGTTTTTTGTTTATTGGAATGCGGCATAAATTGTCTGAATCCTCAAAATTTAAATTTATTCAAAACACTTTTATCTGGGGTCACAGTAGCCCCAAACAAATATCAATGCAAGTATTTTATCCTGAGTAGTTAAGGGTTAGTTGTTCAATGTGTGGATCGAACGTACAACATGCGACACGGTTGCAGTTAGCAGGCCTACAATGAAATCGCTGCGCCCTCCATGTAGGTAAACAGAAGAAGGTTAAAGGTGATCAGATCTAAGTAACTAAAGTTTTCAACTCTGATATCTCCAGAGCATCTTAATAGTTTCTACACAACAATATTATCATTAACTTCCTTGGTAGCTTGTGCCCGCGGCCAAAGTTTTTGTCCTTAGAGAACACTAGGTAATTTTATTTGGGTCAAAAGTACTGTTCTTTTTGCATAATGATCTGTTGAGTAGTTAAGGCGTAGAAAAAAAACAAAACAACTCACATTCACATTTATAATGTTAGCTAGGATAACAGTTAAAAAACCCATATCGGCATTCTGAATATTCGAATTCTAGTACGAAAATTAATTACTTGCACGCAAATAAAACTTGTATAATTAAATTAACAGTCAAACACAATAGCGCAGGTAATACTCCGTTTAGCTCTTTAAATATGAACGAGGGAAATTAAATCCAGATTAAAAGCTTTTATTTAAGAATCCCAAATGTATTAATAAAATTTACGAGTGGCCTTATTTTAATTGTAAAAAGATCCTAACATCGATTACTGAATAAGTGATTGATTACATCGGGATAATACAATTAGGATATTCTTTTATCAGTAATAGGATTTTGCGGTATCACTCATTACGTACATGTTGGATACGAATTCTTAACTTGGAAAGCTGCCTGAACCCACAGCTACAGATATAAAATTAAGTAAGTGTATATTAGGTAGAACTAGAATTTATGACCGTATCTTCTTCATGTTGTATGTTGCAGGTATTTGGATGGAATTTACAAACAGTATGTATCCTGGATTTACGTGTCTCGTGATTAATGTGACATATATGGCAACCGTGATACTAGCAGGCGAAGTAGTTAGTGAAAGATAAGTGTAAATGTGTTTAAATTAGTATATTTGTTATTTTTTTACGCTGTATCGAATGGACTGGATGCATTAGGCATGAAGTAATTTTGTACTCATCCCTTCATATACATTTAAGTTAACTTTTACCAGTTGTAGTTCGCACCATATTTCTTTTCTTAGGACTGTTTTGTTCGAGTTGTTCCAATTGAAAAATGTCAGCGCCAGTAACACCGAGCTACAGGCTGTTAAATTCACATTCGCTTAACCTATTGTATGTATTCGTATGTTTCTGTGATTTGTGTTTGTGGATATTACATCCAACATGTTTGAAGAAAATGGTATTATAGAAAATGTTTCAATAATATGAATCACGTAGGTATTCAATGCTTACTTTAAAATAGGTTTTTTTTTTATATTTTCGTAACCGCTGCAAGAAATAAATAACTAATTAAGTACGTACTTCTTATGAGAAGTTGTAGAATAAAATGCGATAAAAAAGGAGTAAGCATAGTGAGACTTTTATTGATTTTCGCATCTTGTTGTATTATTTATTTCGGTGGTATACAATAAAGATTATTTTATTCTATTTATAGGATTTACTATTGCAAAAACACATCCTCGTACCTATATGTATGTTACCTATCAAAAATGCAGGTACATTATGTGTGTGTTGGGCTAAGCGGCGGTAGCGTAATGGCTAAGGCGTCGGACTTGCGATCAAGTGGTTGCGGGTTCGAACCCCACCCAGTGCACTACCGACGTGAACCCACTCCTAACACAAGCATTTTAGCTTAGCTGGAGGGGTTAACAAGAATACTAGTAATGTGTGACCCACGTTGCTAGTATTCTTTTATGAAAAAAAAAAAAATTAGTTAACGCGCTTTTAATAATGTTAATTTAATAATTTCCTCTTATGGAGACCTAATCAAACGATCAGCTGAAAAAAAAACTTATTAGTGTAGTGCTCTTCCACCACTGTATAATCTATGTAATAAAAACGTACAAAAGATACTATAGATGAGCCAGTTTATAGTGTTATTTCAGCAATGGTTACACTTCCTTTTAGAGATGCTGAGGTGAAATATTAAAAGTTCTTTCAGTAAAGTAAACTAAGTAAGAATAAAGGTTTATGATTGAGTTTCACTCGTACAAGCTGTTATTGCTTGTGAATTAATTATTCATGCAGCATTAAACTTATTTAAACAGATGTTGAATATCATTCTCATTATCGTAAATGTCTATCTATTATTTTATCTATTCTAATATCACGAGGTTATAACGTTTACGCTTGACTGATTTTATTGATATTTATGGTTATCTTTATTAATAGCAAATTGTCTTGCACAGTGTGTATTGGTTAAAACACACATTGGCGATTTGTAGTTTTTAAATTCAGACCAAAATAGTCAACTATATCAGTCGAGGCCAAGGATAAGTTTCAACCAGTAGACAGCTAAAACAGATTAAACATTTTAGCCCAGATGTTATACCCATGATAAATTTAAAGAGTATGAAAAAGGAAAACTATAATAAAAACTATATACAGAAGTCTTATATTTATAATAATAATAATAAAGCCTTTTTATTTCCTATAAACCTTAAAAGTATATAGTTATAATATGTTTTAATATTTTCTTAACTCTATGTTAGTAACTCTAACTCTAAGTGATTCCAATGTTAGTTTTTAATTTAAGTTATTTTATGTTATATATAATTTAATTTATGTTGTTATTATGTTTTTAATTTGTTCGACACGTATGGGCCTCACAGAAAACCGGCAGTGAAGCAATGCTTGCATTGCTTTTCACCGCGTGAGTGAGGTTACCGGAGGCCCTAACCCTTCCCCTCCCCCCTCTTCCCTTCTCTCCCCCTCCCCTCCCCCCTTTTTCCTTACTCCCATCTTAAAGGCCCGCAACGCACTTGTGACTCTTGAGTTGCAATTTGCTTCATTTATCTTTGTTTTGTGCTATTTTTGTCCAGTTTTTCCCCGCCGCCGATACTATGTTGTCCACTTATCGTTTTTGTGGTCTGCCCACGTTTCTTTTTCCTTGTGGACCGGTCCATTTCGTGCTTTTTAGAGTCCAACGCTGGTCTGTACATCTCGCTTCATCTCCGGCACAGTTCCATTTTGGTTTTAATGTTTGGTGTAACGCATCTGTCAGTTTTGACAAAAGTCTTATAAAGAACAGTAATTATTGCGTCAATAAATTTTAATAACTATTGTTATATACAACATTTAAGTTCATCGCTGGTCCAAGTACATGAAAGCATGAATGCTGTTTTGTAAAAAAATATACTTAGGTACTTAATTATGTCTATCCGTGTTCCAGAATATATGCACATGCTAAGTTTAGGTCTAGATAGAGTTCTCGATATGATCCAGATAATAATAATATTAATAACACTAACGCTTAATGTTTCTCAGCACTTGGCTGGGTTAACCGCATTTATGTGTCGAAATTAAGTAATTACAGTGTGGGTAATGTTCGCTATGTAGGTAAGGACTTCCTAATTGTTCCTCATGTGTTCAATACTGCAATTTCACAACGGAAAAAATCTATTAAATTTAATCATTTTAGTTTTATGTCGAGATCGGTCGATGTTTGGTAATAGCACCAATAACATGAAGGTACTGTCGGTACCCAAATTTTATCTTATCTTAGAAAGGTACGTAGTCTTGGAAAGATACCCTGTGTCCTTTTCTGTTTCTGATAAAGTGTTTACAAAATTTCATGATGGTCGGGTAAGTAATTAAGACATGAAAGCGTAACGAACAAACAAACAAACAAACTCACTTTTTTTATACCACGTCGGCGGCAAACCGTCTGATGATAAGCGCGTTGCCATAGTCTATTGACGCTTCCAAATTTAGAGGACTTGCACGTGCGTTGCGTATCCTTTTGAAATCTATATAGTACTATTTAAAGAACCCCATACTGTAGTCCCACAGGAAAAGCTCACATTTATAATATTAGTTAGGGTGAACTCAGGTTTAACGGCAAAATGTTCGAACACTTTTAAAATGTGAGCAAAATATGAATTTTCTCATTAAAATATTATTTATTATCTAGTACAGCTGACTGATTTTTAGCTATATTTTTTATGGGATAAGATTTATATTTTATTCACATCTTAAAAGTGCTCGATTTTTTTACCCTTAGGATGTGGTATTATTTAGTTTGTCTTTTAGTTGTAGAATGCTATATTTGATCTACTAAGTGTAGCCACAGAAAAAATAATAGTACACAGGTCTCACTCCGCCAAATTATTTAAATAAATAGCGACTCTTGCTCTAATATAATAAAGTCACAATTCAGGTCAGTCAGGTTATTATTCAACTATAGTTGACACTTTTTCTATTGTATTACTCTTATAACTATGTTCCAACGACGCCATGACGCTAGGGTTGACGGATGACGCGACACAACGCGTCAATGAGCATCCAACTAACTACGACCCGGCCGGTGCACGGCATCCCACACGATTAGTAGCGCCCGCTGCGTGGCCTGGTTTAGCGTATTACAAGTTGTAGGAAGCATTTTCTAATACAATTTGATTGTACTATGTATTTATGTTTTGTATGATGAAATACTGTATACATTATCACATTAGCGACATAACACAAGTTGCAAAATACACACATACAACAGAAAACCTATCTCATATGTTTAAACATTACGGGTTTTAAGGACAACCCGTTATTTTTAAGGTCTTTAAATAATATCATCGGTATGCTTAATAACACGATATCCATAAACCTTCAATTAAGATTTATTACATTGCTAGGCAAATAAATCGTTTTACTAATTCAAGTAAAGTTAAGAATAATTTAAGAAATTAAACCACATTGTTCGAATACAAGACCTTATCTTGAAAGAAGATAATTAACCTTTATTTACTTGGAATAGTGTTCTAATTCAAAGTTTGAGCTTTCCTAAGGCATTTATTTATGCCACGTTAGAGAGTGCTCAGGCCTTAGATCAACTTTGAAATGGAAATATTTTCAATTACAGAAACATTTTGGTATTAAAATAGTAATGTAAAGAAAACGAACGATTACAAACGAATTAGAAAAGTTTTAACATTAAAAGTTTAATTATTTAGAGTAGGTAGGTTGAGTTTAGAAATACGGGATCTGAATCTAAAGAAATAATTAAATAATATTGTAATTTAAGGCATCACTTGAAACAAAGCTGGTAGCGAAACATAGTTGGCCGGAAAATTCTGAAAAATACAAAAAGCGCATAGGGGATAAGATGGTTATTAACCTATTTCGCCTATATCACTAAAAAGAGTGTGGATTAAATCCTCTAAAATTACAGGAAGCAGAGAGTATGGATTTAAATTATGATATCAACATCTTTAGAAGCAGAATTCAAACATGATTTGCCGACCCCTAATGACCTAAGAAACTGCTGTTTCTTAACTGGATCAGCATTTTCAACAGATTTGTGGGTATGTCAACGTTACACACCTTATTGCAGTCACAATTTTTTACCAATTTGATGTGACTCTTATACTTTGAATGTGGCCTAATTTCTTTTTTTCTATATCGCCTTTATTCATTCGGTGAGCCCAAGTACGGGCAGATGTCTTACCTGTATTTGACGAATTTGAACATGCTTATCATATAAACGCATTAGATTATTTGTGAAATATAATTTTTTTTCATCAACACATTATGAGTTGAGAAGCGCACTCCAGTCGATACTGCTGGCATCTCTGCTAAGATCTTCTAGTCAAGACTCATATAATGAAAATTACGGTGTTAAAGTAGTTTAGGTTTGCGTTTAGGAATAGTTTGATACAAAAGGAGGAAAACGAGAAAAACTTGCTCTACTGAGGAAGTAAGGATGAAATCAAGGAGAGATGAATTACGGTTTGGCATAACATGTGTAGGCATAGGTGAAAGACTGGAAAGATTCTTGGATTCCAGAACAGATCGAAAAAAAGCAGAACGAGAATCGTTTCTAAATAAACAGGTATTGAAATCACCCAATGACTACGATATGTCTGTACGAAGGGGTTGAGATGTCTAAGATTGCTTCAAGTGAACAGAAATAGTCTATTCATAAGGAGGAACTAAATTATTATAATATACACCGAGAAGACTTCTATAAAAATATTTTTGCCATATTAGCGGATATTTGTGTTTTAGATGGTTAGATGACATACCAAGTATGGAGAAAGAAATGCAAATTCGGGTATATATGGCAACACCACCGCCTTGTCCACGTCAACGATCGTTCCGTATCAGCTGAATGCCTGGTAACGAGTACGATGTGGTAAATAGGCATGGCTTTAGCCAAAATTCTTATACAAAAATTGCATGGATATTCGTAAAGTTAAAGCTTGTCAGTATATCAGAGAACTATGCCGGTGTGCTTTTGCATTTTTGTGAACGACATTAAAGTTCCTGGGAACATCAGAAATCTGAGTTGATATTATGTCTGCTAATGAAACACTGGCAAAGAGACACAACAAGGCTATCAGCGGATTTTTGTATAATAAAATTAATAAAATTTTAAATATATATCAACTTAATAGATATCAATGTAAAAACAAACTTAAATCATTTCTAAAAAGTCTTAAATACTCTGAAACAGAACAACTTCTTCATACATTTATTTAATAAAGTACTTACAAATGTTCCCTTAAACATATTTATATTATAATCACTAGCGGCTCCCGCGCGGCATCGTTCGCGTGCACATATTTTTATATTTTGCGTGGAACCCTAAATCTTTTTCCAAAATAAAAGTAGCCTAAGCTACTCCTTCACACACCACTCATTCCGGAGATTAGCGGAAACAAAAAGACAGACAGACAGACAGGTAAAAATGTCTAAGACTGATTTTTAGGTCTAGCTATTGTGCAAATATCTGTATGAGCTTGAAAAGAAACTATTATTTTGACATTACAAACAGACACTTCAATCTTATCTACTTGTATTGATGATGATGATTATTGCATGACAGGGAATTTTAAGCGATTCTACATGGAAATCGTATATTATTGTAATGCTAGCAACATGCACACGTATATAATATATATATATATATACTACTGAAAAAATACTAGTATATACTCATATACACACACATTCTTATACAGCAAATCTATACACACACATACATACACATTCAAATCTTTATACACAAAAATAAATATAATTAGAAGGTGAATATGCATGCACTTACCTTAGTTTACTACTGGACAGTCATACTTAGTTTAGGAACCAGATTTCAATTACTACTATTACATATTAAGCAAAAAAATAAATAAATTTTGTGATATACTGTGCGGACATCGGCGCAACGGCTCTGACTACCCGTAATACAGGTTCATTCCTAGTTTGGGAGTGAGTGCCTGTCGTGCCGTTGACTGCGAGTGGACATGAAATTTTATGATATTAAGTAATAATATGTGGTTTTAAGTAATGCACTTTTTAATGAATAAAGATTTATTATTATTATTATTATAATGGTAAAAAAAACTAGTGTCATCGCTGGATGCCGAAAAATAATCTTTAGTATACCTGTTAGTGTTACTGCAAATGTTGAACCTGGGACCTGGAAAACGACAGACCGCAAACTATGTCCAGCTTTAGGTTATTTTTATTAACTAACTAGCGGCCCGCTCCGGCTTCGCACGGGTATAAAATATATAGCCTGTCATTCACTGAAAAAAATATTAAAATCGATCCAGTAGTTATGTAATTATGTACGACATCACATTAGAAACCTCAAAAATAACAGTATTTTTCCACTATTTAATGGATGTTATTATACATATAAACCTTCCTCTTCAATCACTCTATCTATTTAAAAAACCGCATCAAAATCCGTTGGGTACTTTTAAAGATGTAAGCATACATAGGGATATAGGGACAGAGAAAGCGACTTTGTTTTATACTATTACTATGTAGTGATAATATTTTAATTGTTTGATAGGTTTAGGTTTATTGATGTTTGTCGTTTGAAGCTTTTTCTCCAACGAGATACATCAACCTTACTTGTAGATTTATCTCAAAGTTTATTATGATGTTTAATTATTTTACTAGATGATCAGACAACTCAATATGCAATGTTTAACTCACTGGAACATGCTTATACTTGTAGGTAAATAATGTTTTTTTCTGTAGCTTCCTAATGGACACAGAGTTTCTTGTAAACTTATTAATATATATTACTTATTCTTAAAATAAATGCTATTTGCGTAAGTGCGTGCGTAGCCTACTAAAGGTGTATCAGCTGAATGTGTTTGATAAATTAAAAGCTCGAATGTTGATGCATATTATTTAGGTCACGTGCATACATTAACCATTTCATGACATTAGGACATTTTTAGCTGTCACCCTGAGAATGATAAATGTTACCTGATTTGAATTTTCGCTGAGTTTTTCTATCCCACATTGTAAATGATTGTCATCCAAATAGAGATTTCTTTACGACCCCATATAAATGAAATTCTTATCGCAAATTCTCGTATTTATTGTAGCATGCTTGTATGTACCGTAGTACAGGGTTACAAATGCAGGTATTGGATAGTGGTTGCAGGTTCCAATGTTACCAACGAAATAACAATATGTGTACGTGTATATGTACATTTAAAACTATCAAACAAAGTAATATGTCTTAACCCACTGTACGTCTTCCAGGTAGTCAAAATCGTTTTATTTATTGTTTCAATTCCTTTTTATTCCTGATTGATTTCTAAACTTATATAAATTTAAATTTAACAATGTAAATCAGCTAATAGTTGTTGTGTTTATCTGTAATTTAGAGGCATGAAAGTTGGTGCCATGAATGAATTTAATTTGTAAGTCTATAAATAAATAAATAGTTCATCCATACAATATCTTTTGTACTTTGTTTAAAAATGTGTGTTATGTGCCTTTGTTTATGTATAAAGACCACTCTATCGCTATAATAATATTAGTCAACAGTGAAAATGTTAAGTCCGCTTCGTCCAATGTAAAATACTATAAGTGTTAAATAAACAAAAAAAAAGTCAGGGGATACATTAAATTTTTTCAAGAAAACGAAAGACGAATAATTATAATAGTAATAATTTTTGTCAGAATTTCACTCTCCTTACGTTCTTAAAACTGGTCGATTAATTAATTTGCGTTTCTCACGGGGCGCGGGTCGTTGAAAGTTTGAAGAGAAAGTTAGCGGTGAGAATTCGTGCTTCAATAAATATTTCAGTATTGTGGTTTGAAATTCATATAATATCGTACAGTTTCCACAATGATTTGCAGGTCTCTGATCTGTAGTTGTTCATTTGTTAAGTGTTATCATGGTTATAGTTGCATATGCCTGGTTTGTTATTATTATAGTTCTGACGGTTTTATGTACCATTATTTCATTGCACAAAAGGTTAAAATAATTTTGAATATTTTGAGTGACTATAACTTATGTTTCTCTGTTTAGATAACTTCTATTTTACACAGAGTTTTGTTTTGTTCATTAAGATCATGATCAAAACAAACCCAAAATACATAGATACTTAAGATATCATTAGAATTCTTAAATCCGACTATGATACATGTAAGGAAGCGATGGTCTGGTTAGTTAAAATTTGATAAGCGTAACCAATTAGCACAAGAGCTTTTATAGCTTTTATCTATTTTATTAAGTTTATTACACTAAGAGTAAATTATGTTCGCTACATATAGTTTTAAATCGACAAACGACACTAGGGTGTTTGAAGATGTTTGATTATCTTTAACTAAAAATAATAAACAAAATGTATTAGAGATTCTAAGGACACACCGAGGTTCCTAAAATACCAATACCGATTTCAGTCCTCTTTTGTTCTATAATACGAGTAGCGAGTATTGTTAACACATTACATTTTATATGCAAGGAGGGGGGGGGGGACAGTGACAGTGGGACCTGCTATTCGGCGTCAGTCAGCCGCAGTATTTTCATCGGGAGCTTTACCTATTTTAATTAATACAAAGAAATGTTCAAACGTACAGCGTATTTTGTGGCATTAAGTGTATGTTATCGCCGCATCAAAAACTCTTATTTATTTTATTAAAAATAGGGTCAAACTATAATAGATGATAACATAGTTCACCATTTAATAAAAATAAGTCAATAGACATTATTTTGACTAGTTATACCGGTAACGCAATGCTATTGGTCGATTGATAAATATTAATGAATAGTGGGGTTATAAAAGGGTAGGAGTAAGTGGAGAACACTCACTTGAGTGCAAGAGTGCACAGAGGTACGAACAACTTGGCAGTTACTGTTAGTGATTTTCATAGTTTATATCAGTGGTTGTGAGACTGTGTCTTACACACATAAGTTTAGAAAAAAATACATCGGAACTGCATCTGGGTTCATCAAATTGTGACTTCCATTTTTAAATGCTCTAGACAACTCCATAATATGATGCATTTTTATTCAAATGTTAATGTGAAAAACAAACGCTATGGTATGTTTCAGCATAAAGAGAAGTAAGAATAATATTTAAAAAATAAGGATATTTATCATACTTACAATACTTAAATCACGTTTTGCTATATAGCCAAGTCATGGGTTTTATAGATGGTGTAGAGTTCGTACACAAAATTGTTTGAATTTATTGCATTTTGTACTTACGTAACTTTTCGCGTTTACTTTAGCTGCGTGAACTCATTTTCCTGAATGTAAATGATTTATATCCTGTATTCCAAATTCGTTTACATAACGTTGTTTTATTTATTTTTTTTGGTTGACGTCAAAGAAAAATACGAGTTATGTTTACTGAAAATTATGCAAATAAACGCCATGTTACTTTCGCCAGACCTTGACACAACTTTTTGAAGAAGAAATGTAGCTTTTATTGCGGTATTTTGTGAAGAAATTTATCATGCGGTTTCTACCGTGGTTTAACATTGAATTTAATTATAATACTCATTCTTGTTATTTTGTTCTATAGTATAAGTAGTTTAATTAGTTGAAAATTATCCTTAAACCCTCCAAACAAACAAACGCTTAGATTAGTTTCTTTGATAGTTAGTGCACCAGCTGGATATATGTTTTCGTGGAAATTTTACATGTGCTGTAAACAAGTGTATTTATTAAAAAACTTACCTTTATAAATATATGGGTAGAAGAAGGCCGATTGCCGCCTAATCCTTTATCTTCACACATATTGATAGACGCGGAAGCCGGTAGAGGTTATAATATTTTTAACTTAACGAACCTCAAATTTGACTGGCCTGTTGGTCTAGTGGTTAGTGACCCTGACTGCTGAGCCAGAGGTCGTGGGTTCGATTCCCATCTGAGTCTGGGTGTTCTTGTTGTTTGTATGTTTGTAAAGTCCCCGCGACACAAGAGTAATTCCTAATGCGGGAGTTGTCTTTTTAAAAAAAAAAAAAAAAATATGTAGTTACCATTTTAGCCGCGAATATAAATGGCTCTATCGCTCCTAGATACCGAGTTTGGGCAGTGGGTTTTCATCCTCAATTGTTTATATAATTTGTTTCTATTTCATTTACATTACCTAGTAGAGATTTATGATTACTTTCTTAATTTAATTACCCATATCTGTCACAAAGCAAATTCAATATTTGCAGGATTAAATTAAGTTACAAATTTTATAACATCGATAAACTTAATATGTGTAAAATTAAACATTGACTAGATAGCATACTTAATTTTGTGGTAAATATCAATCTCGCGTTTCAATTTACGAGTGAACTTGGCTGGAAAGCGGCTATATTTGTTTCAAACTTGTCAAACTGACAATATACGGAACGTTTGTATATTTCTTAGTTAACTTTTGGAGACTTTTAACAATGTTGCGAATAACTAATAGGTACGTATCTGCTTACTCTTTTGGAGACATATAGAAGTAAAAAAAGTTATTTTCTTCTATTCTACTCTTATATACGTTGCTTTAAATAAAAACAAAATAGAACATAATTGAAATTTATAGCGAGAGACTGTCAAGACAATGGAGTCTTGTTAACGACAGTGTCAAACGATAAATGAAATGTCATGACCCGTCGTGGTTGTGACAACAAATAGTAGTCGCAATTATCTAAAAATTATCATAAAAATGTCCCAAAACATTCTTTATTTCGTTTGCTTCGTCTTCGATCTTTTTAAAAAGTTATTAAAATTTATGTATTTTTTAAAATAAATCCAACGCAATCAAGCACAGATTAATTATTTATTTACACAAAAAATATGCAGTTTAAAAAAATGCTAGGGGGAAGGGGGAAATGAAGTCGAGCTAAATCTACACATCGGACAGCTCATCAAAGGGAAGGAGATTGAAAAATTAGATATCGTCTAACGTAGCTAATGGACGCCCTCTAATAATTTTTGAAGTTGGAAAGGTGAGTTTCGCGTACCCAGTGCTTTAAGTTTATTGTAGCCTACAAAAATTGCAACGAGTGCATTTTATAGAAATATGAACAATTATCACTACGTCAGTTACTAATTAAAAATCGCCATTTTGTTTCATTTTCTACAAGGTGCAGACGTTCGCTCGGTAACGAACACTTCGTACGGAAAGCGTTAGACAAAAGTGTCTTGTCTACCGATTCAAAGTTCTTGACGCTTAGTCACGTGATATTTCTTTGACTTATGATTATGACAACCCCATACATTTACTTTTCTATTCTACTGTCGTTATAGAAAATGAAGAGCCAATTGTCTAGGCCTGCTGGTTAGACACGACATTCGCTGAAAGATACAATTTCGACGATTACTAACACGGCAGCTTTTCAATGGTAAAAACGCGTTACGACACAATGGGGAAACTTACTGTTTGTAGCTATTTTTAAATAATATTGTTACTTTTATTTATAAATAACGCAACAACACCTTGTATCCTTCAGACAATGTAGTCTATTGTAAAGGAATATATTACATTCTCTTAATACCCTAATAAAAACAAAACCCTTTAAAAAATATTTAAGAATTTCCCATTTGCTAAATTTAATAACCGATGCTTAAAACGATTCAGTACTTTACGGCTCTCATTGGTCGAAGAACGCGCTCGAGCGGACACAGCATAATTAGTGGCCCAGAAATTCAAATGGGAATGAATGGCATAGCGCCGTACTGCATGCATAGTTACATACCCAATATACGTTTAGAGAATGAAGCGCAAAAGCAATGAAATGAAAGGCGTCAATGCAGCAAGTGTTTTTCATAACCTCAGTGTTTTTTAATAGGCACTGAATACGAGGGTGTATTATGATTACAAACCTTCTCTTCATATATCAATTGGATATCTCATATAAAAGTTAACACTTGTCTACTGATATATCTAACTACTACAAATGTGATATCAGATTACTTCAAAATGTAAGTCTGGAATGTGTCTAGAAAAAAATTAAATGGCCTAGAAAATGCAGACACACATACATATTCCCAGGAATTCAAGTAACATTCAAAAAGTCATTCAATAAGGTCGTTGGAATTGGCATGAATCAGGAATTAACAAATATCAACTTTATTTATGTCTTAACTTTACTTATTTGTCCAATATTTACGACGAGAACAACTATAAAAGTCTTATAGATAACACAACACTATAATAAAGAAATGGGTTCAAGGATATTCCGAAAGCTGAAGTTCATTGGCTCCTTATGAAGCTCATAATCAAGATAAGGGATAAGATTTTTTTTTTCGAGAAGATATGAAGATGCTCATTTACAGCACTTGGTGCTAACCGTGAATACTAATTGCTTTTGCATGTTATGTTCCTAATATTGTCTGTGTGAGCCTTTATACAAAGTAAAGACTGAACGACGAGGTATTTGCACGAATTCGTAATAACCCAGCGTCACGTAGGTATTAGCTTACGAAATATATTTAGAGCTGATTTTTTCCGGATATTGCAGATATCCGGTTTATGACCCTGTGTCGGAGGTATTGCTCAAGATTTCCGATTTTTCCAAACAAGTTTTACGAGAAATGTCGTTGTTTGAATACGGTAAACTGTTGGATTGGGAGATAAAACGCGCAAGATGAGCTTTTTTGCAGGGAGTAGGGCTGTAGCACGAACTTACCTAGTTTTTAGGAGATTTGGTTTTATGCTTGGTTTTTTAAGGATAAATGAACTCAAGTTATTTTCAGGCTTGTGTATCTCAGAAGAAAAAGCGTCTGTATCTGTCTTTTCTTACTGAGTACCAGACTACCAGAAGATGTATTAAGTTGAGTTGTAAAAAAAACCTGACAAGTGCGAGTTACCGAAGATTCCTTACAAACCTGTATATACATACTCCGTCCATATCGCGATGATAGTTATTCCATTTCGGGGTCGATTCTTAAGGATTATTGGCCATTTTTTTGATTTCTTCTTTTACTTGTGCTGTGAAAAAGGTCTCACAGCACAAGTAAAAGTGAAATTTCATGATTCTAGGTCATAGCTTGAGTTACCTGCGAAATGTTAAAATATAAGGCTTAATTAAATTACATATATTGAGCAGTATACAACTGTATTAAGGTAATTTAATAAAAATATATAGGTACTTATACTGTATTCTTTTTTATGATGAACTGGGTATTTAAGACTGTCAAATGGCCGTATTTATTTATTATTGATAGCGTCAAGCTTCTAAGCGTAGCACAAGCATAAGTCTTTGATGTTAATTTTAACGTGACATCTCCACGCATTTCCAATGCTTTGTCAGACAGAAAAACAGATAGACAGACAGCGGTTGTTCCAAGAGGCCTCGATCGCCTGGAACAGATACAGCCCTGGCATGCTCCTGTCCGGAGGATGTGCACGGATAATGGCCATGGGAGCGAGCGCAGGTCGTGTAGATCCCCATGTCAAGTCTGGAGAGTTATCCATCCCGTGGTTGCCGCCTGTTTTTGATCTGGTTCCCTATGAAACAGAGATAACAGAAACATCCAGTCGCAATTCTATCCCTTACCTATTGCACCTATCCCACTTTTCCTTCCCAAAAACCTACTGCTGGTAGTACGTGGTTGATACTTGCGGACTCATCATCAACTATGACTGATGGTGAGGGGGGGGCCGGGCAACCACCCGCATGTTTGTGCCGTATACGGGGACCCGTATGGGGGGATGAAGGTGTTCTGGTAGTTGAGCTGAAAGGCAACACACTGCTTTGGCCCTGATTTATCCTGACACGGGAGTCAGGAGACTAGCCACCCTCTGTCAATCGGCTGAGACGACCCGTCAGAGGGCCGTCAGGCGAGAACTCTTTCCTGGTGGGGGCAGACGACGGGCGGGACGACCGTGTCTTTCTGCCTAGTTTGGCCTATTCTCTGCCAGGGTAGGAGCTCTATATCCCTCTGTTACTTCTGGCGTCTGCGTGCCTTCTGCCGCGACGTCCCCACTTGAGGGCTCCAAGGAGGGTGGAAGAACAGAGGGACGAACACCAAAACTAACACTTATGGATACTAAAAATAAAAACTTTTCTCCTTTCAGGAAACCTGCACAGGCGGCACCCCGGCTGAATAACCCAGGCGGCACCTAGTGCAATACACCAACAGCTCCTCGGGTGGAGAACCGAGTGCAGCGACACCCCCCAAATCGACAGCTCCTCGGGTGAACAACCCGAGTGCAGCGTCGTCCCCCAAACTGGCAGCCCCTCGAGGGGATAATCCGAGAGGAGCGTCACCTAAACCACTAGCAGCTCCTCGGGTGGATAACCCGAGTGTAGCGCCAACTAAGACACCGGCAGCTCCTCAGGTGCATAACCAGAGTGATGCGCCACAGTCGAGTGTCGACCTCTCTTCCCTGAAGGCAGCAATGCCTATGCCTGCGTGGTCCAGCCAGGTTGAACCCTGTTGGAACCTGGTAGGTATAAAGAAGAAGAGGGGACAGAAACCAAAACCGTCTAGGGTGAACCGTAGGAGCAAAAGGGCGAAAGCCCGGGCGGAAGCTGAACAAGCGCGACCTCAGGCGTCAGGTGGAAGTAAGCAGCGTGAAGCTGCTGAAGGGTCTGCAAAGACTCCCTATTAGCGATGCGCCAACCCACGGCAAAGACAATAGTCTAGCCGAGGGCACACCAGCTCCTACGGAGATGCCACCAGACGCCAAGGGGCCTGCTGCTGTTAATGCGACCCCACGGCAGGGTCACACTAGACGGAGAAACAAAGCGGGGACTGCGAAGCAGGCGGGCAGGCCCTCGGGCCCGTCTAAAGCCGCCAAAAGAAACCGGCCGGAAGAGTCTCTGACTCCACAGGGTGGCGGTAAGCGCCCCAAATCCCAGCCAACTACCACAGGCTCCGACGCTTTGAAGTCGAATGACTACTGCGTCGCAGTAATGCAGGAGCCTTACCACGACCTGACCAAGGAGCAGGCGCAGGCCATTGAGGTTCGGCTGCGGGGCGTGCTGGACACTGAAATTTTTGCGCCTAGAACGTCCTGCGTCCCCTTCGTGGCGCCACGTTTTAAGGGAAAGCCCTTTCACAGCAAGGGGGTCCTCAAGATGTGGTGCCGCGACGACTTTGCCCTTCAGTGGCTGCGCCAGGCCGTGGTCAAAATCGAGGCACCATGTTTGGGAACCAGACTGGTGGTTAGACGCCAATCTGAGATTCTCAAACGCATCAGGGCGGGACTCTTGGTGCCACAGGAAGGTCCTGAAGACACGTTAGACCACATCCGTAGGCGGCTTACGTGTCAAAACTGCGACTACAAAGTGTCCAACTGGGCACTCTACCATGCCAAGCCCCAGGAGGAGAAAAAGGCTCTCTTTCTGGTGCTCGGCATCCCAGAAGAGGACGTGTCCAGGCTCAGGAAGAGCGAGCGTAGGGGACCTCTACGGAGGTCCTCTACGGACTCGGCAACCTCTACGTCCGCTTCCTCGACGACCGTCCTCAACCACCGCTGACGAACCTAGAAGCTGCGTCCCAGGAGGTCTCCGGAGACCCAGGCAGCGGAACACATGGGGAAGCCCAACCTGACCCCAGGATGGAGCCAGGCATCCAGATCAGCCCGTCGATGGCAGTCTCGCCTGAGACGATCCCCTCCGGAGAGGTAGACAGCGATCTGGATGACACGATGCTGGATAGTGATGATGGCGCTGTCAGCTTCTCCCAATCTTAACGCCATTCAAGTCAACCTCTAGCACAGCCAAACTGCAACGGCTAGTCTACGCAGAATGCTGGAGGTCAACAATACGACCGTAGCCCTAATCCAGGAGCCGTGGATCAGGAAGGGCAGGATTTGCGGTCGAAACAACATTGGAGGTAAACTACTTCTCAACACGACCATTGATAACCCGCGTACATGTATTTTTACACCGAAACACGCAAACACCACCATAATGATAGAGTTCTGTTCCAGAGACTTGACTACCATCAGACTCAAAGAACCCTCTTCAGGCCTACCAGAAGTGGTGATGGCGTCCGCATACCTGCCGGGCGACGCAGACATCCCCACCCCGGAACTGGCCGCACTTTCAAGCTACTGCAAGCGAGAGAGGCTATGGCTGATTGTCGCCGCTGACACCAACGCGCAACATGTGCTATGGGGTAATAAGAACAATAACCAACGAGGTAAAGAAGTTGTTTCTTTTTTACTAACAACTAAGCTAAACGTAATTAATATTGGCTCAGAACCGACATTCGTCACATCGGGAGCCCAAACAATCATTGATCTAACACTAGCCAGTGAACACACGTCGACACATATCTCGGACCGGCATGTTTCGGATCAGGCGTCGTGCTCGGATCATCGGTGGATCAAATTTGACCTGAAGATGACTCTCATACCGCCTGAACCCCGACGGAATCCTCGTAAGATAGACGTCCGTAAGTAAGGGCTGGTCATCGCAGAAAGGTTGGAAAAGACTGATCTGCCGACTGCTCACGGGACCACAGCAGATATTGATAAACACGTAGATAACCTTAATCACCTGCTTTGAACAAACATGCCCACTTTCGGTACCCAGAACTGGACCACGCAGTAAACAACACTGGTGGGGACCGGAACTGGAGAAACAACGGCGTAAGGTTAGACCATCACTGGAAAGCGTATAAGCAGGCCCTACATCACTACAAGAAGCGAATCAGAATCAGTAAAACTGTATGCTGAAGAAGCTTCTGTACTAACATAGAGAGCAACAATCAGGCAAACAGAGTCAAAAACATCATGTGTGGTGAACGAGAGCATAACCTTGGCTTCTTGAAAAAACCGTATGGGACTTATACAAAAACAGATTCAGAGACTTCAGAACTGTTAATGACAACTCACTTCCCAGGATGTCACATATCTAATATGGAGCACACATGGGAGGTTAACGAGGGTAACACCCCAGGCGAATCTGACTGGATAACTGCCCGCAAAATCGCGATCAACAGCTTTCTTCCATACAAAGCGGCATGACTAGATGGTATTTTCCCAGGCCTGCTAAAATGGTGTGATGGGGCACTTATAGATCATCTTCGGATCATCTACAGAAGCTGCCTGGCACATCGCTACGTCCTCCTGAAATGGAGAGAGGTCAAAGTAGTCTCCATCTCCAAACCCGGCAAAGGAGATTACACACAACCGAAATCATTTAGGCCCATCAGTCTCACATCATTCCTACTTAAAGTACTGGAGAGACTAATAGACAGGGAAATCAGGAGTACTGCCGATGAGCTAGATGAGGTAAGACAACGGACTCGAGAAACGCACAACAACCGCTGGGCCGACACACCCGGATATAGACAATCCAAACTGGTGCTGACGAAGGTCTCACATCGTTTGACTTGCAGACTGCTCAGTCTCAACCGACTTGACATCAGAATAGTGGTAGGAACTATTACGGGCCATCTGGCCCTAAATCGACACCTATTCACCATCAATGCGACAGACAGTCCTCTATGCAGAAGCTGTCTCAACGCGGAGGAACCGGGAGCGAGGTCGCTCCTAGAAGCCTGTAAATGCCCCAGGAGGCTTCTGCGCTTCTGGAAGGAGCTAGGCTGGCCCAACTAGCATAATGGACCGCTTATGAGTCTAAATGCGGAAACAGGGCCCTATACCAATACCAGACAGCGGAGAATATCGATAAAGGTTCCATATTTTTCCTTTGAGGAACCGAACGGTAAAAAACATTTTTTTAAGAATTCTATACAATAAACGATATGACCAATTATGCAACATATAATGACACTGGCAAGTAACTGATAAGATTCACCAAACAGTTCTTTGAAAAAATAATTGTGGGTCAGCAACGACGCCATTTTTAGCCAAACGTCCTAAGGTAATCTATGGACGTTTGGTGACAGTTAGATGACGTTTTAATATACTGTTTAAGTCTCAACTTCAAAAATATAAATTATGATGGTAATTGTACTTAACCACAGCTTCTCTATGATAGAATTATTACATCTCATAAATTCTGAGAGCGAAGCCTAAAACAATTCATACACAAAATTTTAGTTTTTCGATGAAATTAAATCGCTCCGCATATAAATTTGAAAACAAATTACAAGTTACAGTTTAGGAGCTTTTCCGTTGAAAATGTTAAGAATAACCCAAAGGTAATAATGGCTGAAACACTGACAAACAAGCTTTTCATCTACCTACTCGTGGCCTAATTTAGATGTATAGTCGACAACAGCTATAAACGTAAGTACTTTGATTTCGTTTTATTTGAACACGTATCAAAGAAATTGAATAGATTCTCGCAGTTGAAGTTTATCGTGAATCCAGTGGAATCAAATTGAATTATATCATGGATACAGTTCAACTTAATAAAATATGAGGTTGTTATCTGTACCAGCCGCGTTTTATCATCCAGTTTTGTTCCAGGAACATAATTATCACCTTGATACTTCGTAGAAATTGGATAGTCTTTGTATATTCTATTTTAAACGAGACGTGAATATACTTTAAAAATATTAAGAACAACACTTTTAAACACAATGAGACATAATAAAACAAATTAAGAATACGTTACTGATCAGTTTTGGTCCGTTTTACTCGCCGTCCGATGAAAAAGAGAGCTATCTGCACCTCAGTCTGGCTATTTAAGGCTCGATATCGGATGATGTGTGACGTCATAATCACAATTTTTTTTCAACTATCGTCTCCTAACTATACATAAATTTACAAACATACTTTCTGATGTAAAAATGTTATTTTAGTTTATTTTTAGGGGCTCGTGCCTGAGTGGAAACAGAGTAGGTTAGGTCATCATAAAGTTATGTAGTACTAGCCAGGTCAGTCTTAGGATGATGATTAAGAAAGGTCACCATTCTTAACACATTCAAACCGGTCGGTCCCGGTTGTGATGCGAACATTTGTTTCATTTGTTACGGTTAGTAGGAGCTCTATAAAGTTCGATAACCTAGTCAAACTACAGAACTTCGATATCGCCTAGTACTTGGCTTGTGGAGGTCTGATGGCAGTCGCTTCACGTAAAATATCGAAGTCTGGCCGTATCGCGGTTAGACTGAAAGCCTATTCCAACTTAATTTTCCAACTAGTTAAAATAGTGCCATCTTCAATTTTTAAAAGTTGATCAGAAAGATCCTATGCGTTAGAGTGACATTTAAATTGTAGCCA
This sequence comes from Callimorpha dominula, assembly GCA_949752705.1. NCBI lineage: Eukaryota > Metazoa > Arthropoda > Insecta > Lepidoptera > Erebidae > Callimorpha > Callimorpha dominula. Next base: position 8,892,656 of record OX457005.1, read on the forward strand.
TATATTGATACTTGAATTGCAGCAAAGAATTGAGCTGTTTAGGCAGGCTCCAATTCATCAATTAACCTGTCCTCTTTGCTCTTGCTATTAGTGGAAGAGTCTATCTAAGATGTCCACAGAAAATTACATACGAGTTATGCCATCCATTGAGTGGTTGCTCTATCTTATATCCCGTAACGTTCTGTCTACTACCTCCACGGCCTTACTTTTTGACATAGTTTATTTGTTCCTGTAATTAAATTCGCGTAGAATCTTTGCTTTATCGCTACTGCTAGCAAATAAGCTACTATGGAAGTATTACAAACCATGCTTATTTGTGCTCCAAGACGAACGGGATATTATATATTTGACCTAATATTATTTATTATTATTGTTTTGAGTGCCTGGTGCTACCTCGACCATTTCTGGTCTTTTGTAGCGCACTTCTGGTTTACAGTTCACTGCTCAGACTTATGGCTTCGAGAAACCTCCAGATCCTATCAGCAGTGATTGTTTGCATTTCCTGCGGTTGCATGATGTGCAACCCTAGGTGAATACTTCGGTGCCGCATTAGTGGGCCACAAGAGCATAAAATATGCATTGCAGTCTCTTCTGTTTCTTGACAGAATCTGCAAATTGTGTTCTCACCCAATTTTAGGTTGAACATATGTTTGTTCAGTTTGCAGTGTCCGGTGAGGACTCTTGTTACTGCACAGGTTTTGTATCTTTTGAGCTCTAGAAGTTCTTAAGATACTTTATTATCATAGCCCTTTATTATGGCTTTCGATTGTCTTAGACCAGTCGTGGTCTTCCATCTCTTAATAGCAATGATGTATATTTGGCGTTTATGATAGAATACCTACCTTTGACCTAAGTTTAGCATTTAATTTACAGATTTAAGTACTGTAATTCACAAAAGATTAACGAAAGGAAACAATAACCAAGTAAAAGCCACAAAATCACAAACAAATAACGACGTCCTACCCTTAAGATCATCTTAAAGTGAAATTAATTTAAAGCATCTATTCTATAATTATAACCTAATTGCCTAAAATAATGCCAATTATTATTACTTTTATATATAAATAAACTTAAAACTTGTTTATTTATACGGAAAACAAAGAGAAAATAATATAAAATACGCAAACGAAGAATATATTATAGTCAAACAATCTAAATACAAACCAAGTCAACTCAGAATTTCTGACTCACCATAATCTATGAAAATTCAAGGCGTGATGTCATTCAGTAGCGGGGAATGCCATGATTCTGAAAATAAAATTCATGTTTAGGGGTTCAGCTTCAGTTCTCTCCTAACACAACATCATATGTTTGTTGCAGTATTGCACTTTAGACTAGATTATTAAGTTATTTGAGGTTAGTTAGTATAGTTTAGTTGAAACGAGATGTACTCAAGACTGCTCAGACTATATAATTATACTATTTAAATGACATAGGCTGAATCTACATATAAGATTAGCTGCAGATCCTAAGGCAGTGGATATTATATATCACGTCAAAAAAGTACTCTAAGTAAAAAACGGGAGAATCTTAGACAGTTAAAAAATAACAAATCTAAGATGAAGATATCATGAGTCATGACTCATGACTGAGCTCCAGACAGGCGTTTAGAATGATTGGTACTTACAAAAGGTTCGAGGGAAACATACACATACATAAATTTAAATGCCTACCTATATAGACCGAAGAAATCAACAATATTTTATGAAAGGTTATCCGTAGTAAGATCTATAGAGTGAAAAACACAACTTAGGACGATCTCCGTAGATATTTGTAATACGGGTTGAATGTTTTAGATCAAATACAGCTCACGGCACAACTAGCACGAAGACTAGGTTAGACACCTCAAACTTTAATGTGGATACTATACGGGTACGTAGTAATAATTAAAAAAATCTTAAAATGAAGATATAATAAGAAAAGGTAGGTACTCGGTGTTGGAGTGAGTCGACAATAGATTCACGTGTCACTTGCCGTAACCTCTCTCATCTCCATACATTTGCATGTTGTTTGTCGCACCTCGGCTGTTGAAGTCCCTCATAATTATGTGGCTGTAATGTACGTACAAATATATATATATATATATATATATATATATATATATATATATATATATATATATATATTATTTAATTTACGTTTTAAAGCCGGGTATTCGTAAGGATCAGTTTAGAAGGTCTATATTGGAATTTTTACATATAAAAAAAAACACGATTCAGTAGAATTCTACCCCACAATTTTACAACAACTATTAACGTTTCCTATGCAAATAAAGACTGTTTTGCACTAGGTTATTTATTTTTAAACATTATACCAAGGAAGGCTGTTATAAGTTTAACGTGTGTATCTGTGTGTCTACCGGTGGTATTATAGCTCCTAAGCTGGATGGACGAAAGAACCAATTTAGACTTTGTTTTTTTTTTGTCTAAAAGGTGACTAGATTGCGAGTGTTCTTAGTGTGTTTAAAATCTATTCAGCCATTCAAAGGTCATCAGCTCTTTTCTAATATTTGAAGGAATTTTTGTTGTCAAGTCAATCCATATATTTCTTTTTTTATATATGTATAAAATAATATGTATGATCGCATAACTTTTTACAGGGTAGTACGATTTCGATTATTATCATTCGATGGGGTATACGTACATACGGTTTTGATGGGGTAAGTTTTCCTGTTTAAATGAACAAAAAACATTCAACCCAAAAGATTGAAAAATAGGGAATGAATTATTGTTAACCCACTGAATTTTCATGTAAAAGTTTGATAGGCTAACAAGCGGGTCAGGTAGTATTATTATATATTAGTTTTTTTATACAACTTAGTTGGCACACAATCTCACCTCCATCCTCAATTAAAAGTGGCTATCAGTGCTTATAAACACTCGATTAATCTGGGGAAGGAATAGGTTATATATTATCACGGAAAAATGTACGTTTGACGTGGTATTAGTTTGTCGCGGGCAACAGCTTGTATACTATATATTGCTTAAAAAACTGTTTATGTAGATTAAAAAAACCTTTTCTAATAGGTAAGTATCAACCTCTTTTTAATAGAAGACCATCATCAGGTTTCAATATTGGCCTAGTCCTATTTATTCGCGCTTAAAAGGCGACCGCTTCGCTTTCAAAGTGTGGGGTCCTTTATTATTCTAAGCTCATTCTTGTAGTTAGAAAAGTCTAGTCTGTATTTTCCTCATCTTCTTTTTGACTTGCTTGCTTCTACCGAGAGAAGCGTTACTTCAAGTGTAATGGAACTTTTTAAAATAGAAGTTCTGGATACATTCGGACATTGAACACTCTGGGCATTTATTACTTAAAGATTTTATTAATGTCAGCCTCCTCGCGTACGAAATATTGGCTTTATCATTAAATATGGAAGGCCAGTTCCCAGCGTCAAAATAAAGTTTTTACATCAAAAATACATAATTTTTCAACAACAAACACTGATTTACACGGGAAAAATAATAACTGTGCAATGTATAGGTGTTAACGAAATAAAGTTATTTTTATTAAAAAATAATATTATCATAAAAAAAAAATATGACAAATCCTCTCTGTAACACGTTATCATAAAGAAGTTATTACAATATGTGTAATATTGTAATAACTTGTTTATGATTTTAAAACTAACTGGTGAAACTAACATACACTTATCTGATAATAAGAAAACATGAGACTTACATATTTAAATTATTTTCTGTTATCTAAATCTAAATAATATTTCTTCTAATCTAAATAATATTTTGTTTTCTTTAAGTATTCTCATAGGTTAGGGAAATTTACTAATCAAATATTTTGATGAAATTGGCGAATTATGGAAACTGACGAATTAACGAAAATGGCGAATCAGGGAAAATTACGAGTAGTGCACTAACTCATAATGTTGAGGTTGAATCGTAACCCCAACTGCTTAGTTGGGGTTACGATTCAACCTTGCACTTAGAGAAGTTAAGCGCAGTGAGGTTACCGTGTTTAGACCGTTACGGTTGGCAGTCAAGGTATGAAAGGCTGGAGCGCCATTCAGGGCTCACCATATTGTAGGTACTCACCATAATATCTGAAAGTCATGTTTCGGTGAAAATGCCTCTTTATGACGGTTTATTTCTTTAGAACATCGTTTTTTTACTTTAAATTCATATATTATGCACATTTAACTTACCTCATGTAATCTCTTTTTAAAGATCATGTTATAAATTTAAATGATTATTTATTGAGTTGTGAGATAACAGAATTATATTTATAAACAACCCTAAAATTTACTCTCCCTATCACATGTGAATCGTGTAGTGAGATAATTGAGGTTCGTTCATCAATTTATAAAATTGTATATCTTTTATTTGAATCCTCTCTATAACCTATATTTATTTGTGTGTAAACAGGTATAACACTTAAACAATATATTTAGAAATACTATCTTAGTAAATCACAAGTGCACAACACTCGCACTCGTATGAAACACCTTAATTTCTTAATTTGCGTTTACAGTACTTACATACATATATGATATATTTATATATGAACGTCTCAGTTCGTTGCAATTAGCGGTTGCCATACCGCCTCCACGCCGAAACTCCCTAGTATCATTACAACTGAATCATGAAAGCTCATAAGTGGGCATGCTTCTTACCAAAAGTTAATGTTGTAGGTTAAAATTTGCTATGCTTTTAGTATTTCTGTAGTAACTTAAGTTGAACTTGAAAGTGTACAACATTTACTCCGATTATTACACGATTCATAGTGTAAAGTTTTAGGTTATACCTTGAGCCAAGTGAGGTGTTGAAATGTATAAGATTAAAGACGACGACTGCCTACCACAATTCCTATAATATCTCGTAAGTGTATTTATGTATCTAATTAATAGTAATTTAAACTAAAAGCTGATTCTTGCTGATGACCGTATATTTGTTGCGAAAATAACACGCTTTCGTGTCAAAATGGTAACCAAATTGTGTGAATTGGAACATTGTTTGCAAATATGACCGTCAACTCATTATGGTGGTGATCATTTTTAAATTTTTTTTTTTTTTTTTCTTTTTTAAAAAGACAATTAAATGGTCTTTAACAGATTCAAATACATATTTTTTATATAAACCATATTTCATTTCCCCACTCTTAGGTCATCATGATTCATAATCATAACTCATTCTTAAAATATTATTATTATTATCTAGATAGCAACTTGGGAACTAGTTTTCTAATCGTCTCCTGTATCTTAGGCATGAAATAGTATAAGAATAGAACATTAATAGCTGTTTCTAGTTGCTGACCGTATATTTACTGTGCAAATAACAAGCTTTCGTGTCAAAATGGTAACCAAGTTGAATGAATTGGAACACATTGTTTGCCTATTATGACTGTCAACTCATTATGCTGGTGATAAAAATAAGCTTTGTAGTGTACTATTAACTACTAGTACTATATCAATCAATCAAATCAATAAACAGATAATATTCCTATATAGATAATAGTATGTAGTCCCGAAAACTCAATCACAAACGAATATAATAATTTCAATATTACTTTATATATTACTTTCCCAATATGTAAAATGGAACAATCTTTTATCAAAGTAATCTATCTATATAAGTATCAAATCATATGATTTAAAGACGATGTAGAACCAGTCGTAAAATACATACGAGTAGCTATATCTTAGCGAGGTGAATTTAATCCTGAATAAATTAAAATTTTGATAACCGCGTATTGCGTTTCATATTAGAAAGGAGTGACGACATATTAATATTTGCTAAGAAATTAAGCTCCTAAGATATTACTGATTTCAAGTAAGTATTCTTAGCTTCTTGCCTAACTTAATATTAAATACACTTGTATAAAGGAAGAACGCGTGTGTTGAGAGGTTAGTAATGTCATAGCTTTGCTGCTTGTCTCGCGTTTATGTCCTTGGGCGATAATCTTCCATAGCTCATCAACACTATAACAAACAACACGCAACCCCACTCAACCACTTTATATCACTCTATCTCAAGGCCAATGGATCTTACACACGACACATATCTAAGAAACGTGTACTGTAGGTATATATGTATTACACATATGGATTTTCATAATGAGCTTTGAGCCCAATGATTATGCCAGTCACGGTAGGGCGACATCGTTACCAAAGTTATTCGGATTGAAGTCTAATTAAAGAAGTAATTGAAGTATTATAAATAATATAAACTCTTGTTTTTTAATGTTACATAGGTTTGAGCAATATTGAGGGACATGGACATCATAATTACATGACATGGATGAATTAAGTATAGCAGGGTCGTTAAATCGTTAATCGGGATATAGTAGGAATGTTGTAGACATCCGCACAGTTGTAAAATACGAGCGATCAATACGAGGCGCTTTGTTTTACTTTTATTATTCCGTGCGCAAAATAATTTTTTTATCCACCTTAAAAATACTGTTACAGTAAAAGTTTTTCATACCCAGATATATCCTGATGACGAAATGCCTACTGAGTTAAAGTTCTAATTAATTTCCAGTCACGTTTTGGTAGAATGCAATTCGATTTAAAATTCCCGCTGTTTCCTTTCGTGGAAACCGTGTTGCAAATAACTTAGTGACAACATTGAAATCAAATAACATCATAATATAATTATTTTAACTGCAACTGTCCATATGACGACTATTTTATAGACAATGATCTCCAAACCAGCCGCTGAAAAGGGACAACATAGGGTTGATTAATCCTATTCAAAACAATCAATAGTGTAATGCCTTCGTTGTACAGACAGAACAGATTACAAAATGACCGCACCTCAAAAGTCTTGCTTAGTGTACCGTGGCTACTACAATAAGTACCTATTATTTTTTAAACAAGTGCAAGTGGAGCATCTTTAAGAGAAGAGACTCTTACGGAATTCCGTGATTAATAATAAATCCTTTGTGTTTGTAATAGGGATTCCATAAAAGAGGGATGACTTCATTATTCTTTTGGCAATAAAGATGAGTTTTCTTAAAAGCTAAGTCTAGTTTGGCCTTGTATTAATAACATTTTTATTATTTCCATTAGCTTACAGACTTAGGTATGAGCGTGGCTAACTTTGTCTCTAATGGCATCTATCTCTAGAATAATAATAACGTTGTGCAAAGAGCACTCCATTTAATTGAGATACCTACTAAGTTTTGAAGGAATTTTATATTGATTTTCCTAAAAACAAGTCTCCTCAATGTCTATTAAATTTCGTAACCGACACGTTTACGACAGCGCGGGTTTTAGTTAGTTCTATGTATTTCTCAGACCTCTTTTGATATACATGCACTGGAACCGATGTTTTTACGTATCGTATCTGACGTTTTACATAAATTCGTGTTATCCATTTTCATTTTCACGTAGGTATTAAGATGATTTCGTCAAATTCAGTGTCATCTGTTTCACGCCGAAAAGGTGATTTCAACTGGTATGTTAATTTTGTTGTTTGGCTTCAACCTCAACCCAGATGGATTTCAATTTCTAAGAAGTAATTAGGGTAACAACATTAAAAATTATGTTATGGAAAATTATGTTGATCTTCAAGGCCTTTAAAATATATCTCAATATTAAATTACAGCCTTTGCACGACTATCAATGAATCTAAAATAATAATTTTACAATTTCAGGTTATGACTAAAAAGGCCAGTGAAAATTACATTTTTTCGGACGAGCGAGCATGAAAATTAAACTATTATGAAATTTTCAGCGGAAAACACCTGGCACCCATTTCGTCGGGACGTGAATATATGACGTGAATATCGCCGTTCGTTATTTGTTTCCGCGTATGTTTGCATTTGTCAGAGAGCACATGCCTTACAATGATTTATGAATGATTTTGTGTTCGAACAAACTCGTTTTGAATTTTAAGACAATTAATAGTTCCTGAACAAAATATGTTTTGTACAATGTTGGTTCTCTGTATTCGAAGAGGTTATAACGTTTTATATAATATCGTCCAGTCAGTCGATAATACAAAGCACCGACATAATCCCGGGCAAACTAAACGGACTTGGCACTACACCGAGCATTGTAATTGAGACGACGACGCCAATGACAGCAACCGCACTTAGTTCACTCCACCAACAAATAACATTAACACTTAATATTCTGGTCACTTCTTAGTAAGCTTTGAAAGTTCCCGAATTTAATGAGTTTTGTTTTGAATGGAATTACAATGTAAAGCAGTAAGTACATAATTTAAATTGCACTAGTCTAAATGTGGTTCATATAAAATAAGATGCAATTGAAATAGAGATATCTACCGCTTTCCTTTGTATGGCTAGCAGAAAAGTTTCATATTATGTATTCAATAAAAAAAAATCATAGTTCATATATAATCATTCATTTCTTGAAAATAATGTATTAAATTTATTCTGATAAAATATATATAAATTGAGTTGGTTTGAGCTAGCTAGCTTAGCTAGGGGATAGGAATGACCCAACACGTCTTATAAAAACATTAAGTCATATAATTTGTCATAGACAAATAGAAGAAATCCCGATGTAAATCAAATTCAATAGTCATGCCGAATATTATAAATAAATGTTCAGCCTATGTATGTTACTGCCTCCTGACAAAAGCTACTGAAATTCAGAAGAGCTCCATATTAAAATATTATTTCAATAACATCATACGAGCAACGAGCTTTAACAATAAGGTCAGATGATCTCGGTAATGAAATGAAAACTTTTCGGTATAAAATATGACTCATACTGTCGTATACGTTGAAAAGCTATTTCCTTTAAATAATTACATCGTTAGCTTTGTTTCCTACAAAAAGAGGAAATTTTATTTCTTGTTGTTCATACGTACATATTGAACATGCAATCACGCTTCTATCCCCGAAGGGGTAGGCTTTTTGTTTTGAAGATGTTGTTTATAATACATTATAAATTTGTTTGCATATGCGGCATCGCTCAATTAAAAATTTTTAAAGACCTGTGCGCTTCGGCAGCGTTATTAATAAAGTTTTATAAGGTAATTATTTATAAACCAAACAATCAAGGCATCAACCTATATTCCGTTTCAGAATTGGTAATTTAGAGGAGATTCGGATATTCTTTGAATTACATCACATGAGAGCGGGAATTTGCAGAAAGATTGGCCGTGAGTTTGTTTGCTGGATTTCTTCTCACAAGGTTCAACTATTTAGTAACGAGCAGTCATAGATTGACACCTGTAGTTAGAGACATTATTTATTATATTTTCCTTTTGACAAAGCACACTATTGTTGCAATTACATTGTGTTTATCTATAAATTTTATTTAAAATCGACTATTTCAAACAATTTTGAAAGATTTTTTCATAAAATTCCTTAAATACAAATATATTCGACTTTGAAAATTTCGAAAAAAAAAAGAAAAAGAAAGCGATTGTAAAATCGCATTCTTTTTCGAATAACCTGGCAAATAGGCACGTAGTGAGTCGAATACGAGGCGGTTTCCTTTGCCTTTAAGCAATCGCAACATCAGTGACACAGTTATGGGTTTTCTACATTATCCCCACCCTTCTATTGAGCAGTTGCGATGCCTAGATCAAGTGTCCTACCTCATTTCAAAGGTCAAATGTTACGGAAATTAAATGAAAACTTTTTGTAAGTTTACCATCTACCTGACTCGACTTATTTCCTTTTAATAATTAGGTTTGTTTTCTGCAAACAGAAGTACTTTTTTTAAATTTATTCAGAAAATAAACTTACTTTTTTGATAATTGTTGCTACTGCCTTTACCAGCTACTATTTTGAATTATACTTTTTACCTTAGGGAGTGATAATTCAGAAACGCTAAAACACAAACAAAAGTGTTACGTATTATGCAAGTATTAAATTTGAGATCTGCTACTGTTAGTATTATTTTATAGTGCGTGCTATTTGTTCATGTTTTTAGGTCAAATGTATTACTTTTTAAAAGTGTGGCAATAAAAGGTCAATAAAATATGTATAACTAACGAACGAGTTCACACGAGTACAATTTAGAGTTGTAATTTTATCGTGAAACATAGTTCAAGTCCACAACTTACAGATTTAACAAATTAAGGTATTTTTAGTTGTAACTGTCAAAGTTTTATCATAATTGCAGTTATTACAGTATTTCTTTATACAAGGTGGCGCATAGGATATAACTTTAAATTATATACTGGATTATGCTGTTCACTACACATCGGTTAACATAAGCAAAAAACCTTTTAAAAGGCATAAAATGTATACGGAGCCCATAACATTTAGTAAACAAACATGACGTACTGGTAACTAGAGGCAATAGTTAGAGATGGGGAAGCGAATGATTGATCTGAATAAATGTTTTATTGATCACATCATAAGAGGTTAGTTAGAGATAGTACGACAAGCCACTTTTGATATTTTTATCACTCGGATTTTTATTATACACTCTATACTCGTACACCATACCTACTGCACTCTCTCAAACATTAAACCTTTAAATTTTCGCGTTCATCGATATTATGTATTTATACGGGAATTAACGCGATCACGAAACAGGTATTACATAAATCTGAATTGCCCGATATAGGCTGACTGGCTCTCTCTCAAACATGTATTGTGAAATTTGGGGCTGGAGCATCTGAAGCAGTAGATACTGCGTCAAGTTTAATAGATATTAAGCTACATCATTTTATTTTCTTTTTGTATGTGTTCAATACAATTTCTCCAAGATGCCGTAACTAATTCGTAATACATTAAACCCTTCTTTAATGAACTCATTTACTTCAGCCATTGTAAAACTTGTTATTCTTTCCAATATGCGATTTTAATTGTGCCCATATTAATTCCATTGAGTTTCACAGCTGGACCTAGCTGGCTGTGATAGACAGCGGCTGTTTAGCGGATGTTTATGTGTAGGATAGACGTACATTTATAAGAGAAATAGTTTCAGAGTTACTTATTTAAGATTGTTTCGTTATGTTTTCACTGATTACAGAAATCATAAATTAAAGTAATTTAAAAACGCTAGCAAGTCTTTTTGCAATGATAATATCTTAATTCAAGAACTTTATTTGCTTACAAGTCATGACATGTATACGAATAAAGAGTAATGTTTTGTGACGTTGATACTCGTGATTGCTTGAATACCGTGAACGCTAGCGAGTCAATCCTTTACGCTACACAACCATCAGACACTCGTGACGGAACATCAAGCAATGAAGAATGTTTTACGAGATAAATAAATTGTAAAAGGATTGCAAAACAACATGAATAATTAAATATTCTGTATAGTTGGTACACAAAATTAAATAGTTTGAGGTTAGCGTGCTTACAAGGTTTTCTTTTTAACCTATTTAATAAAGGATTAGTTTCTCTATTCCTCTGATAGTCGTTTTTTTCTGTATGTCAGGAGATAAATCCAATATTACCAAAGTGATGTTAATAAAATCCATTCGCATATGCATCAGATGTCTGGAAATATGATGTTTAACCAGTATCGAAATATCCAAAACTTAACAGAATCATAAAAGCGAAAATATCCACTTAAATGTACTAATATCGTTTTCTAGTTACCATGTCAGTTTAAAAACATATATTTCAAATAGATGTTAAATATAACGTCTCTGGCAGTACGTAATTAAGTAAAAAGGTTTTTAGCATGAAAAAAAAATGTTACTTAAACAACTGTGCGAAGGAATGTTCTGTAAGACGTTCCATGCATTCCATTGTGTACTCGTCTATTAAATATTTAATGTATAACCTAGAGCCTTCTAGGAAGATTTCACTCAGCTGGCCTGTACGCTTCTAACCCATAATACCAAATAAGTAGGAACCTTACTGAGTTCTTAAGATAGTTGTGTAAGCCCTGTAAGTGGGATTCTTGCGTCAATCGCTAAATAAGGTATTCATGGCGAGTCTTTCAGCCGTACCTTGTACCTTGGGGGACGTGTACTGTGATCTCGTGCGAAAATCGCACGTCACATATAGCTTTATTACGTAGATATATTTTCTTTTAATATTAGAATCAGGTTTTTAGATGCCATTTGCGTGAGAGACATTAAATGCCAAAACCAGATGCTGTTTAAAAAGGAATCTCGTGCAAAATGCACGTAAGCTGTGATTGAAATACAATATTCTCACCTCACGGTGATTAAGTCCAAAAATGGTCTGTGAGGAAGTACCGCATTATTAAACAAGAAGTTATAGTTACTTTCTTACATTTATTTCCTACATTTAAATTCATGCATATTTTAGACAACTTACATTCCATAAATATCTACATATGTATGTATATTACACATACTAAGGTTTAAATTATCATAGTAACTTAGTTTTACTTACCATCTTTCTATTTATTATTCCCCGTAATTAAATCACCTTCTAGTATCAATTAAGTCTTGCTGACTAATTGAATTAAAATCGGTTTCCAATAGTGTTAATTATGTCAGATTAGCATACAATATTATTTTTAATAAATATTTTAGAATATTCTGCTTATTTCAAAATAGTACAGAACTATGTAACAATCAGGAGCTAAATAATACGTTCAAAGGGAGGCAGACCAACTTCAGATTTTTTATTGGATTAAAAACTTCTGATTGGTACAGTATCTTTAGCCTCCAAAGACCGCGGTTAGTTGCTGTTGATATATATCGTTATACGTAGGAGGGACCCTTAACCAAGCTCTTGTTTTTAGATACACAATAAATACATCCGCGGTTTTGTCAGGGCAATGACATCTGAGAGTTAAAATAAAAAAGCGAATATACACCATACAATGCATTAAACGCATATGTCACCAACACTTCACAGGTCATCTAAATTCTGTGACGGTATAATTTGAGCAAAATGGACGGATATTTCTCATAAATTTAAAACCTTAGGTATTCCCTTAAAATAAAATGATGTACCTATTGTAAATTAAATCAGATCTCCAATTATTCGATATCGTCAATTTAAAAATAATTATTATAATTAAAAACTAGTTATCATCACACACAGAGGGTCCCCGCAAACATAAGTTGCTTAGTTAAATGTAAAATTGTTTAAAAAAATGCTAAAATAATATCAAATCTGCCTGTGTCGGTCAATAACCGCCCGATTCCAACTGGTTGAGTCTTGTGAGTAAAAATCTGGCAAACAAACTCACGACCACTCTTTTAAAACACCAGATAGCTTTCGCTCTGCGCTATTATGTTATTAAAATTAAAACTAAATAAACTAAAATTATGGAACTGAAAATTAAGGAAAAAATAAAAAAGAAGAAGAAACGACCTGTTAATTTTTAGGAGCCTACTCATTCATGTTTGTATCGACTTCAAATTGATAGATAAAATGCACATTTGTGTTTCAACATTCGGAAACATTCTAATGAAAAAATAACCAAAAACGTATATTCAATGGCAGTATGACATGATGGTGGATACAAAGATACTTACTTACCTTTAAAACTTTGTATGTTCCATAAATAAAAATGTCATTGCCAGAAACATTGTTTTATTTGTTTAGTATTAGTTAGGTGATTGTTATTACTATCTTTATGTTATAAAGGAAAAAAAGTCACGTCACAGTTCTGTCGTAAACGAAAAAGTTTGATACTTTTATAGGTACCTACAGTTTTCGATGAGTACTAAAAAAAACAAATATTAGGTGGCCAATACGTTTCAAAGACATATTTAATACTATAAACATCTAAAAAATCACACGTAACGGTTAACATCTTTTTACCTCTAGGGGGCTCTCCAACGGTTTTAGATACTTTGTAGAGGAACACCCAGCCTAGCTCTTCTCGATAACTCGTTAGGCAAGCTTAAGCCGTTTTATGAGGCTAGTGTCATCATTTACTACAAAGGAGTTGGATCTTTTTCTCGAAGTTACACCTACCAAGTTTGAAAGCTTGTCCAAGGTAGATGCGTTCTACAATTTTCAGTACAGTTGCCCCAACAGCCGTCGCGGTCTGGTCGCTCTAACTTTCTATATACATTATTTAATATTCATAATTATGACAACCTTGTAATTGTGAATACTAACGACGTATACGGAAAGGGTACCAAAACTTGAGGCACGGTGCTCTTTTGTTATTGGTATTGGTTAGGGGCTCTGTTTTCGCATTTAGACTCAGAAACGGTATATTATGCGTGGAGATATGGCTGGCTAGATGAGCCAGCCTAGCTCCTTTCAGAAGTACAGAAGCATCATGTTGCGTTCACAGGCTTTTAGAAACGACCATTATGCGCTTCACGAGTCCGTTGCCTTACCCATGATTGAAATTGATTGAAGGGAAGCGGCAGCGGTATAGATAGATAGATGCTCTTTATTGCACACCATAATTAGGATACAATTAAAAAGAAATACATTAGAAACAGCAATACAATAGGCGGCCTTATCGCAGTCTGTAATCTACAGTATAGTTGGTTAAGTAGTCTTAGTTCTCCTGAACTACGTTTACTTGTCAACATAATCATCTTTGTCTTGGTTGGGTAAACTGTTAAGTTATGTTTTATGCTTGACTGTTCTACGACCTTCAAAACGGACCTCATTTCGTCGCATACCACACTCTAAAAGCGGCCACTGATGAGTACGGTCAGGTCGTCTGCATAGCCACTGTGAGGGACTTGCGGTCATTGAGTTCGGTGATGAGCTCATCGACCACAATGTTCCATAAGAGAGGTAAGACAGCCCCGTCTTGCGGACACCCCCCTGGCCACCACCACTCTCATTGTGTTATAAACAGTAAATTGTATAGCTCTGTATCTAAGCAAGCTGTCGATCCACCTAGCAATTGTAGAGTCGACCTCATGCCTTGATAGAGCTTGGCGTATACTGGTGAAGTTTGTTTTGTCAAAGGCACCTTCGATATCGATGAAGGTTCCAAGGGTTGATATTTTGCATTTTAGATTGCCCTCTACGTATGAAAATACCTCGATGCTCGGTGCACTTTTATGATCGCTTCGATGATCGAATATCAACAATAAGTTTAACATGATCATGTAAAATATCTTAATTAAACCATTTCTATAGTGTAATATCACCTTTACTCGCAAAGGGTAAAGCAGAGCGCTTAGAGTGATCCCCGGTCGAGAGTTTCCGATGCTAATACAGGTCTTTTATTACTTGCCATTAGAATATCGAATATTCCTCTTTCACCAGACCGAATACTCACTTATTAACATATCATCTGTTCACTTGAAGAAGTTTTAACTTTAGTGAGAGTGTTTCAGATCATGTCTCTGTAGAGAAATTTTATTTTCGATTTCTGAACTTATGGCATGAATGAAACGTTTATTACATTATTTGGAATAATTAAAGTTTCCATGACCATCTATATATCCCTAAATATAAATCACTTTGAGTAGACTTTTGTTTATGCGTTATTTATATAGAAACTTATATGTATGTTCATTTTCGACACATGTTTTTTTTTTACGTGAACACAAACATAAAGCGATAAATAATTGAGACGGCTGGAAAACAGAAAGTTAACAAATACACGACACAAAAATAGGAATTTTTTATAATACGGTTTGGTCAAATGAAGTGATATTTTTATTACTTTATATCTTTATATTAAAATCAAGTTTATTTTATATTATTTATTTTGACTATTTCCCACACCCCTTTGGTGTGTGAAATAGTCAAGATAAAAAAATTAGACAAGTCAACAAGTCTTGTGAGTTCCAATGAGTAGAGCACACATAAGGAATTAGCAAAAAAGTTGTTGGCTACTTACTTTTTTCAAATAAAATTGATAATATATTATGACGTAATATACCCATGCGGTTACTCATATGGAACAAATGTAGAATGTGGAAGACATGTAATACACGCGACGTCGTCTCATATTGGTTACACATGAAGCAATATATTATTGAAAATTTGGTTATTTCACAAGCCAAAAATAATCTTCACACTTTACTGCTTTCTACAAGTAAATCATAACAGAAACTCAGCGACTTTCTCCATTTATTTTTATCGACAACCGTTTTCATTATGCAGGTTCTTTTTACTCATTTTCTTAGAGAGTGGAAAATTCATTCAAAGCTTGATTTGGTTTTCTTTAGAAAAACTTACTTGTTACGACCGGATTGTAAGAAAAAATAAATTTAAAGTGTTAATTATTGATAAATATTGATTAAATATTGATTGATTTTAATGCATGTACTTACTTCAGTTTATAACTGTACAACAAACAAACAATTTAGTAATTATATGATAATTATATAAACCAACATAGGTTTATTTAGCATTGTAGTAGCATACACGTTGTTTTATACAACAGACTTTCTGGAAACTAAGAAAAGGTACTGAGCATTATTATTATAGGGAAAGAATAGTATTAAAAGGAGATTTTAACTTTCTCTGCCGTAATGGTGATTCGGGATGGATGGGCGTGGACGCTTTTCCAACTCAAATATTCAACTTGTAAGTATTAACTTTTAAGCTTCCATTGATGAAGTAGCTTATGAACTAACAACTCCAATAGAAATTGGAAACATGAAAAAAACACAAAACTCATTTATCGCTTCGATTTATCGATTGATAATAAAGCTAATTCCAATACTTTTCTTGAAGCTTCTAATAACAATTGCGATAAATTTTATTTCAAACCGAACGTAAGTTAAGAGGAACAGTCGCCAAGGGACCTAATTTTGTCAGACACTTCAAAGATTATGTACTTACAAAATTTACATTTTTATTGGCGTTAAGGTTCGATGATTTAATAAAACGATCAAAGGTATGTTATGCAAATTCAAATAAGGAAGCAAATAATTAAGTGGTTTTCACGGAATGGGTAATTTATTTAATATTGTATAAAGGATTCATGGAACGTGATGTCACAAATGAAGTAAATAGTATGTATAATAGTTAGGTATCTAACTTTTTTAAAGCAGTTTATCCAGCCAGCCAATTATTTTGTACAAAATTTTCGTACTTTATAATAGAAGAATACACAGCTGGTCTGGTCAAATAGTAGGAAGGATGAGAAAGAGACGGCAGTGCGATCAGTTTTTAAGACCTAATAAATGAAAGGCCAGCTAGCTCCGAGACTAGTGAGCCTGTACTATGGGGTACAGTGGGGTACAGTAATGACATTAGAATTGTGTTATGCCCATAAACAAATGGAGGATTGTTGTTTCTGCTTACCCCGGAGTTTGAATGACCTGTTGTAATGATTCCAACAAAATAATCTGCTATTCATATTGCAACTATCTAATTAATTTAACAAAAAACAATACGGCAATTGACTGACAACTCATGTGACGTCATACCAATGTATGACGTCACATGAGTGGACAGTTATGTCATGAGTGGACAGACAGAATTTCATGATAGCAATCTGTCATGAAATTTACTTGTAATATTTGATAATACAAGTAAAAAGTAATTACACACTTGAAAATAGTAACATATCTAAAATACATACCATTTACGTTACAACATCGAACTTTAAGAGCACTGTTGAATCATAAAATTTCTTTTATTTCCTATTAAAGACATACCTAGATATATATTCTTTATAGAAATAAAAGTGTTGTGTATAATTGCGTTTAATTTTTGCTGTACACTTTCTAAATTTGCAGTAAGTGTCTTCTCGAACACAATAAAAGAAAAAATGGAACGCTTTTTTGGAGTCATTCAACCGTGTTCCTGTTTGATTTATAAAACGAGTGACGTATTTATATACTTTTACAAATTATGAATGATATTTTTGAATGTAAGCTTCATCTTATAAAGAATTTACAAATATTATTATGTAGATAATTCGTTCACCTCGGGAATCACTCTCCGAAGATTTAAAGGCTTATGCCCGTTTTTATCGAAATACAAACTTAACTTAGGCGTTCTAAAAATACTCTCCTATACATCGAAATATACCTACATCACAGTAAATTTTTCGACATTTGGAATTTTCCTGTACTTGTCATGTGAGACTTTGCTTCTGGACCCTATAGATTTTGATTTACCTGAGAAATGTTCGAACTGGTTAAAATCTAAGACTTAAATATTCGTATCTTTTGATTGCCTTGACTTAGAAGCTTGATTTTTTACGGCTTCAAGGGACCGTAAACATAAATATTTTATTTTAATTTTAACTTCTTACCTCCACGCTTCCACGCATTCCTGTGAAAAGGGGCTTGACAGAAAGACAGCCAGCCTGCCAGACAAAGAGATAGACGGACGGAGAACAAAGATATCCTTTAAGGTTTCCATTTTTCCCTTTAAGTCCTTTATTTAAGTTTTTTAAATCCTAGAAAAATCACACTATACCACAAATATACCATGCTTAAATGTACCAAATGCCAGCAGAGTTAAAAATAATCTCAAACAACAGTTCATTTTGTTCACGCTTTTCACGTCACTGCAACATATTGCTGTTATTGCATAACCTTTTATCAAAGTTAACAAATCATTTGATTTACAATTTCATAGCATTAAATAAACCCACAAAATGAAATGGTATGGACCTCAGTCTATTTGATCGCCGTTTTTGTTGAGCTGTGTTTTGTAATGAAATTAAGTTTAAATGTAATTTCTAAACGGTTACGGCTTTTTTCTTTCAAATAATTTAGAATTTATTTCAAAACTTTTTAAATATATCATAGAAAAATATGTATCATCGTACGGGACAGGACATTAAGAATGAGGCCTCAGAAACTTTGTGGATAAATATTTTTCTCTTAGAAAGGCCCAATAAATAAATATGCTTAAGTAAATTTTTAAAGCTGTTTCCTCACTTTGTGTAAAGGTTCCACTTAAGATAAAATGTTTTTATACATTAAAATAAATAAAGACAAGGCATTAAGGTATAGTATGCCGTTGAATACTTAAGCCAATTTATATTTAATAACATACGAATATTCAGGGCGACTACATACTCGTATATCGGTCTTAAGTGGAATAGGGTATCTACCGTAAAGTACCGCTGTACATATAAAAATAATGCAGCACCACGTAACTGATGAGCATATTATAGATCTTGACAGCATCTTGACATCTAATTGGCTTGCTGGAAGGATACTTCTTGTACGTTGGAAGAACATCATGCCTATTTCTAAACAGTGGTAACCCCAACGTGATTACCAAGCCTTCGCGGAACAAATCAGGACTATCGTCATCGCCAAAATTTCATTCACTTTAAGGATTAAGCAATAATAAAGCCTCAAACAGACGGCAGTTTGAGCTTTATTAGGTCTTCGATGGCTTCTGTTTTTAAGCACAGCCCACAGTACCTACGGTTAGCGTAAGAAAAAAGATATCCTAATTATTATTATTAATGCAAATATGAGTTTGTTTGTTTATAACGCTTTTACGCCCTCACCATTCAACCGATCATTATCAAGTTTTGCATAAACTTAGTCAAGGGCACAGAAAAGGACATAGGTATACTTTCATTCAAACAAAAAAAAAACAATTTCCGAGGGATAGATTGATTGACAAAAGCTAGTAGTACAAGAATATTTTAGGGAAACAATATTTAGTATTCAGCCATTCAAAATATAAGTGTTATGTCGTGATAATAAAACGTTCACAATAAAATACAAAGTCCTAAAGAAACAACAATTCAGTGTGATACGAATGCTATATAGAATTGATGTTATCCGTCATCCAAGTATTCTCGAAGAGAGTAGTAATATTGAGTTATAAGCAGTTTTTGAAGACGCCTCTTGAAAAGTAGTGGATTTGAGGTGCAACACAAAAAAAGCTTTTGTGCATTTCAATGCCATTTTACTCATCACTACACATAGCATGTCCTCCTGACAAGCCCTTGATCGTTTTTTAAGTGGATCGATATTTTGATTAATAAACGTGGCACACTATGATGTACATGCAAGGCAAAGTCAAAATTTTATTCTCAATAAAGTGAGGTTTGCAACTTGGGCATTCTAACATCAAACATAGACCTAATACACCGTTTCTGAGCTTTGAATGCTAAATGCCAGTCAATGGGGTTACCCCAAAATATGATGCCATATCGCAACGTCGATGAGACAAGCCCATAATACGCTGTTATCAGTCTTGATCTATTCACTACATTTTAGCTTATACAATCCATAGACATATTGACTCGCTTTAGTGTATACAGATTCTATATATGCTTTTCAGTTTGGATTATTGTCTATTATTAACCCTAGAAATTTAGTATCTTCTTTTTGTTCAAATTTATGACCATCATAATTAATAACTAAGTTATTGTATAATTTTTTAATTCTTTTTATAAAATCTAAAATGTTTGTCTTGTTTAGATTAATTTTCAAGTTGTTTTTTTTTTGTAGCTATTGTATTATTAAACTAATAGAGTTATTAATGTCAGTTTGAATAGATGAAAAGTTCTTTGGTAAAGAGTACAGTACTGTCATCAGCAAATAAAGTCATATTATAGTTCGTAGTTAACGGGAGGTCATAATAGATAATAAAAAGTGAAGGACCTAATATCAATTGATTGCCATATCTTTACCATCTAAAGAAAGCGGGGCTTGATAAATAAAGAACGGGTAATATTTAATTACCAACCATTCCTCGCCGTTTCTCCTGCGTTTATTATCCTATAGTAGTACGGTTGTTTTGACCCTCCAACACAAAAGGAGGATCTTCCAACCAAGCTTGATGATCATGTCTGGCGGACCACAGTCCAAAGGTTGATATTTGAAAGTTCTACATATACTTACCGGCGCGAGAGTATTGGGCGACGCAGGATCAGTAGTTACTACGTAGTTCAACTCGTTTTCGCTAGATAATGTTGAAGTATATTTTTGCGGTATGTGGAAGTCGACACAATCCAATGACCATTAACGCGAGCGGAACGGTGGTAAGTCATAGCAATACCTATCTGCTTCTATGGGTTTGCCAGTGTTGGAAATAAAACGCATTTATTTTCCGGAGTATACAATGTGTACCTAAAATTATTGGTTTTGAGATAAACTGTGAGTGTCGCGTCATTGGCGCAGTGATGTTTCGTGATGTATGTTGACATTACATTCATTCGAGAACTGTGTTAATCTGCATCGTAATGCGGTTTGTGAATTTCATAGTTAAGCAGCTGAAAGTTTGTAATCTGTTCATTATATTCCCTTTCTGCTAGGATTACGTCGGTATCACTCGGGATTGTATTTTGGCTGTGTCAACTGGTTTTGTAAAGTACTTTGTAAAAACTATATAATTTTACTAAAGTTGGGAGTTGGAAAGGATCTATTTTGGCGTATCATTGTTATTGCACTGGTAGTAAGGTCCTGCCAAAAATATAGTTTGTGAAGAAAATCTGAAGCAAAGAAGGAAATTTTTTTTTTTAAACTTTTTTTTTACTTTAAAAAAAAAAACAAAACAAGTTCGTTCCAAAAGACTTTAATATTATATTATCAAAGTTGATAATAGTGGTGAACTGTAAATAATAGGATATAAGGTGACTTACGCTATTTTATTAATATTTTATAATCGTGAGCTCCACTTTTACAAACTTTTGATTCTAAATTGAATAGAAAATAACTGCACTCTGTAGTATCATTTTTATTGGTCTATGAAACTTTCAGATCTTATGAGCAGTGATTATTTGTATTTTCTATGTTGATACTTGCTGCATTAGTGGGTAATGTAATATCGGTTAATATGTTGTCAAGAAATAGATCAATATAGTCGTAATAGAAAAGAAAACATATGCGACTAACATCCCTCCTAGTTTTAAAGCAGATAAAAAGTAACTAAAAGAAGCATAGTGTAATAGCGTTTTCAATTAGTATTATCGAAAGACAGAAACCCGCCATTAATAGGGTTATTTTTAAATTCATTAAAGGTTTTAAAACCATGTTTTACAACTTAAATCTTTAATAACTAAAATTAATAGATCTGATAATAATATACTTTTACCTCATCTTCTGAGAGTATTAAGCCTAATGCTTACCATTTGCAAAAGGTAGGTATCCGTATGAAGCTACATTATGATTTCACAAAGTCCATTTATACGCTCTAAATCAACAAAAGCGAACGGTTTGTGATGGTAACCCATTATTATAAGGATTAATATCGAGCGCACAACAGAATGATAATAATCGTTGGAGTTTATCCTTACGTTGTTATAATAAAGCTTCGTGCGAATATTCTTATATAGGTTTCAGGTTTATTTATGGTTTCGAAGCGGATTGGCTCTTTGATATTTTGATGACTGACGAGTAATTGCAAAAGAACTACAGGTACCGTATTATCTACTTGTTATTATAGTACGAACCTGAAACTAGTTTTCTTTAAATTAAATTGAAGTAGAAGCCAAGCATAGCATCTCCTCTCAACTCTTCAAATAAATAGCCAATTTCAGTCAGTAAAATATCCAAGTAACGCAAATATGTGAAGAGATAAAATATGATAAATAAATATAATATGATAAATAATATTAATTTTAATATTAAATTACAAGGGACTGCGATGTAAGCTGAGTTTAATAATTTTATCTGCATGTAATTAAACTTTATTTTATGGTTTCTCAGACAACTCTTGTAAGATCTCCTCGTACTTTTCTGATCATAGTCAACTTGTACAACTTATAAATTCTAACTTGCTATCTACGCATTCGATATCACAAATGTTATCGGATATTGCAAGTTCTGTCTTTATGCTGATGACACTCAACTGTATCTAAACACACTACCAACCTCTGATGATGTCACGACGTCTGTAGCCAAATAAATCATGATGACCTACGCAAGTGGTCAGATAGATTTATATCTGAACACTTGCGTAGGGAAAGTAAATCACTAGGTCTAGCACTCAACCCCTCAAAGAGTTTATTTATCATATGTAGGACCGAAAATTAAGTACAAACTATAAAGTCCTTTAAGCCTAACATTAAAACTGATAATTCAGTCAGGATGATACTTAGATGAAACTTTAAGATTTTATTTGACTCATGTTCATCAAAAGTTCCTAAATGTTTCACCTCGCTGAATACATTATACAAATTGTGTAAATTTTTACGACAATTTTTACATTATACAGTTGTGTAATGGTTTGGTGTAATCACATCTAGAGTATTGTGACACTGTTTATGGCCCCCGTGCCTTTTAAAGAAAATTATAGGTGTTTTTCAGAGAGTACAGAATGCGTGCATGCGTTTTAAAATTGACATTCCAAAAAGACAACGTATATCACCTTATTTAAACGAAAAGGGAATTTTGAACATGCTTAACCAGCGAACATTAAACTTTCGTGTTTTGTCAAATCTATCTACCAAACTTATGTCGTCGCCGGATATACAGAACGAGACGAGGTCATGCGACCATAGCGTAATCCTACCTAAGCATTCGTTGTGCAAACCAAAGGTCACTTTCAAATCAAATGTTGAAATACTTGGAATGTCGTACTCACCCCCATGTTACATTTATCATTATCATCTTATATTCATCATATTATCATATGTTATGATAATAGCTTTGTGTTACAACAACTGCTTATATAGGGTAATTATTACTGGAATGTGGAGTGATAATGTTAATAGTTAGGATGTTGTCGTTGTGTTAGAACGACGATTATTATTATTAATAATTAGCTTGAACAGAATAACATTGCTGAGAGCAAGACCATTTTGTCTATATAATGTTATTTTTATCAACTACTGTTTTTAATATCTACTTATGTTATATAAAAGACAAATAAAGTTTTTCTTATTCTTATAATTAACTG
The DNA here is from genome assembly GCA_949752705.1 of Callimorpha dominula. Taxonomy (NCBI): domain Eukaryota; kingdom Metazoa; phylum Arthropoda; class Insecta; order Lepidoptera; family Erebidae; genus Callimorpha; species Callimorpha dominula. Next base: position 8,916,245 of record OX457005.1, read on the forward strand.
ACATATACAGTTATGTTACAGAACCGTATGATCATATTTTAGGGTCGTATGAACAATTAAAAAAAATGATTTTTGATACAGAAATCTTTTTATTCATTTTGAAGCTGACAATTCGCAGTTTAAAATTGACCGATAAAGTTATTTATATGCATATATTTATTATCTTAAAATAGCGGTCAACGATTGCGGGGCAGGGAAACAAATAAATAATACCTGTCGTTGTAATAAATATTCACCTAATGTCTACTTAGGACAGACAATTTTTAAACCCGGGGCGGGCCGCTTGTTAAGTTATAAAACGTACCATAGAACCGTGAAAATGTTATATAATATTTTGAGTACTCATATCTATGTTTTAAGTCAGTTCGCTTATTTACGTACATCAATGATCATTCCCAATTTATCCAACCTCAGCAAACTATATCTCATCTTGTGTTGTAACTCATAACGTCATAAGAAAGTTGGAAAATAAATGTTTGGATATAAAAATCGATGAGTATGTGCTTTACGTGACGACAGATGTGTGTGAAATGTTCGAACTTTTTTGTAACCAAAGAGTTTATAAGTTTTCTATACTGTTAGCGCAATGGCGAAAACTAATAGGTCGAACGATTTGAACATGCCATTGAGATATTTTATTAAGCTAGATCTAGCTTAAATAGCTTAAATGTATTTATGATTTTCCTTCCCATTTCATGAAACAATCTAAATTGTTTTCTTGCTCACTTCATACTCGTGAGATTTCTGTTCTATGTTAATTTGCAGTATTATAGACAGGACGTTTGCAAACGGGTTATCATTTTTTAGTTCAACAGATAAAAAGCCGTTGCAGAAGGCAGTTGGTCCAAAAATATGGACTATGACGCCATGACCAAACTCTGGCACACTGTAAATCTCCGTGCCATTCCACATGGATGGAACTCCCAACGAATTTGGCATGATAATTCACCGATCGACACTACAGAATCTTTAAGTACGGGCAGAACCAACAGTGTTTTAAGGAAAGTATCTGTTTTCGACAAACTAAACTTAGGTTTAGTGCATTTCATTCACTTCATGAAGACTAAAAAAGTAGATTTACTGTAGCTCCAAAATGCCAATCGTCGATCTCCAAGAGTCAGATCCTTCCTCCTTGGTGTTTAAGTCTTAGATGACGTCTAGTACCATAGTTATCTGGAAGTAAAGGTTGGCATTTTTTACCTTGTTGTGCTCAACAGAGTGAGACCATAAATCACTGCGGAGTAGAGGCTGCTTCTTTATAAGTAACGTTAAGCCTCTGGCCCTGATCCAAAACTGATAAGTGGTATTGAACCTCTAAGTTTTATTAGAGATTACGCCGGCCTATAAATTTGAGAGCCTGTAAGTTTAAGATTGATAGTTTATTTTTCTACCACCTTAAAAGTATAAAAAAAGTTTCTTTAATGGTATAGTCTAAAACAGTAATGGTTCTCGTACTAAGAGAGGTATCACGAATTGAAAATTACGTCTAGAAGAAGTTTTAATGTCCAAATAGATAGGTGTTTACTATATAGGTTTACATAGGTGTCAATGGTTTGGTAGAAATGGGCTTACTTAGTTTTGTGATCAAATGCTAAATACATAATTACTTACTTAAAAAAACCAACAGGTAACTATATTAAAGATACATTGGGTTTGAAAATAAAGAACATTTCAAAGCCATAAACTAAGCTTTTCTTGCGTGAATGCGCTTCTAATCGTCATAGTTTATTACACAGGATACGAGCTTTGTGCAAGATTTCGCTAAGCGATCAGCGAACTTTGATTACTATTTGATCTTTTAAGAAATATTTATAAAACAAGCTTCAGGTCCAAGAATCATATAAAGTATCAATAAATATTTTCAATTCTTTATTATAAACAACAAAGTTAAGAGTTCAAATACAAATTCATTTATTGTAGTTGTACAGAGTATGATCTTAGATTTTCGAGAGATTTTGCTATTACACGTGGTGGGCAAATATTTATTTTCGTACTATATTAACAATAGGATCTCAGTAGTGTGTCATTATTATTGTTAAACAAATAAATAAATGGTTAAGAAGAGTGTAACGGATGAAATATATTTTGTGACGTATTTATTTATCTCCTTTTACTGGGCTGTCAATAAATGACCATTAACAACAACGAATATGTATGAAAATCCAAAGCTTTTATATTTTTTGTTAGTGGAAATATTAACTAATATTCTTAATGCAAATGTGTTTGTTTGATTCTTACACTTTCACGCTTTAACTAATCAACTAATTGTCGTGGAATTTTGAAAACACGTTGTCAGGGATACAGAAAGGACATCCTTTTTCATTAAAAAAATCTGTTCCCGAGGGATATAAAAGTAACTTTTAGATTGTCGTCCGGCTTGATTAATGCCCGGTGCCTATAATCAAGAAACGATTCGTTTGCTTACGGACGGTAAAATTTCGTTGAATTAACCTTAACGCGAGTGAAGCCGCTGACAAAAGCTCGTAAAATATGTAGAATGGTTTCAATGGACTAGTTTTCTTAAAGTCCAATATAAAGGTAGAAATAAAATTGCCCCAAAAATTTGACATTAAAAGCTCTAAATTATAGTGTACTTATATGTACCTACGAACAATATTCTTAAGAAAAGATTTGACTACATTTCTTTATAGAGCTTTTAGTGGGGGCGTATTTACTCTATGGGGTAAGTCTTCCGCTGCGGGCACATCCGGCGACACGCCCTTTACATTAGCTCTCTAGGACTACATCTTTACAAGTTCATTGTTTACACCACTTTGTAGCCTGTAGTCTCTAATGTTGAGCAATTTTGCAGTCACGGCGGCACAAGGACTAACTACCTCTAGAATGTTATGTTCTACTAATAATCTTTAACAAGTTTGAGCTTGAAACTCATCAACGTCGACTTAAACACATTTATAGGTTTTTACGATTTTAGCTTTGTGTTATGTATGATTCTGTGTTCGTGGATATGACGACTTTATTTTCACAACCTCTTATTTAACTTGCAATGTTTGTACTTATGTGCGTTCGGCACGAATCTTGGAAAGTAAATTAGAACCACTTCCCGATGTACGACTGGGCTCAGCTTGGTGTACATATGTATTTTCGGTGACATTATAATAGTATTCTACCATGGAGCTGTTCTGATGATGGAGACGGAAGACGGCTATAGGAACTTCTTAACTAAACAAGATAAACCCATCGAGTTTGGGCTCATTTGTTTTGTTGTTGGTGAGTACTTTGGTCCTGCATGATATCCAGGATCCGATGATGGATACGAAAAAAGCCATTTTTTTTTTCTGAACTTAACAAGATAATATTATTTATATAAAAGTTTGTTTTAAAATATTTTTAAGTGAAACTTCTTTTAAATCGTTGTGATTTGAAATTCGATGAAACGAAAAACTCCCTTTTAAAAAGAGACAAAGATTCATATATAGGATTTAGCCTGCGTGAGAATGAGATAGAACACAAGTATACAGCGTTTCCTATATATAATCTTTGTCTTTGCGCCTGCGTACTACGAAGCTTTAAGTCACACTAAAAAGAGACAAACACAATACAATAGGATTTAACCTGCGAGAGAATGAAGTAGAATACAAGTATACAGCACTAAAAAGAGACAAACATATTCATGAATACGATTTTGTCGGCGAGAGAATGAGATAGAATACAAGTATATATAAGTTAAGTTTAAGTCCTATAATCTTCGCATGCACGTATTTTTGCGCCTGCGTACTACGAAGGCTTCTTGTGTCATTTACGTGCTTCATTTTTGTGCATTTGCTCAGTATTTCACTTCTGCCGTTTGTTAATTACACACTCACACTTTTTTTTATTAATTTATTATAATTATCGATTGTACTTATTACTAAGTGAGTGATTTATCTTTATCCCGCCTGTTTATTCCAGTTGAATGCTTCACAAGTATTTTTGAGACTTTAAAGTTGCAGTTTAGTGTGATGTGATTGTTTCTCTAATTTCTTAAGTCTGATGATTAATTGATTCAGTGATCTACTGACTACTGGAAATAATAAATAATAATAATAAAATTCTTTATTGTAACAAAAGGTGCGTACAATTCAAGTGCAAGCCCTGATTCCCAAACTAGCGTTAGCTGTATAATGGGAATCAGTTCCTTCCCATAAAACAATGATACAAAAATTTGTTACTATAAACATGTGGAACATACATAGTTTGAAACAACCTTAACAGTAGAGTTAGTTAACTTTGCGCGTGCATATGTGTATGTGTGTGTGTGTGTGTGTGTGTGTGTGTGTGTGTGTGTGTGTGTGCGTGTGTGTGCGTTCGTGTGTGTGTGTACGTTTGTGTATTGAAAGTATGTTTTAAATCCCTGTATTTATTTAGTCGGTTCGACCAATTAGTCTTTCTAATGATTAATAAAAATATAGTTATGATGAGACATTATAAATAAGAGTAATTCGTATGCACTATTTGAATGGCTATTGTGTTCAGAATTAACCTGACTATCGAACGCACTGTTCATTTTTTGTTTAATCGCTTTTCGTAGCGGAAACTTCAACTTGAAGAATAAATAACGAAAGGTGTTTAGGTAATTTACAATGAATTAAATACAATGTTAAAAGAAGATTTATGCTCATGAAAAATAAACTTTTTTTTTTCAAGGTATTTTAAGGTACCTACATTAGTTTACCCGCAATTTTGAATGATTGGCAATAAATTAGGAAAATGAAAGACTCATGAATGCCTTATCAGTTTATAAAGCACCTATGAGTTCCATATCAGTTATACATATATGGAATGTTATAATGTACTCCTATCTCAAAGGCCGGCAACGCACTTATGGCTCTTGAGTTGCAGGTGTCCATGGGCGACGGTAGTCACTTACCAGGTGACCCCGTCTGCTCGTTTACCCCCTATAATACAAAAAAAAAATTATATACAAAAATAAGTACTCGTTTTAGCTGGCAACACTTTGATGAATAGATACAGAAATTAATGAACATATTTCTATTGTGAAGAACTTGAACAATGATGGCAAAACTAAGAGCAGTTATCTACGATAGCAAAATACCTCATACCGCTTGACAAACTATTTTTGTAGTTACAAGACCTGCCAATAGAAAAAATATGTGATTTTCTGTACTCGCTCGAGCTGGCCTCAGTCGATTACATTTTTCCGCAATTTCTTGAAAAGAAAAGATATCCCAGGAAGCAGTAAAAATGCCTTTATAGTCTACATTCCGAGAATTCTATCGCTAAGGCATAAATGATCTTCCCTAGAGATTGGCATAAATATAGACAACGGAGGTAAATATTTCGATTACATAATTTTCATTTCTTAAAAAAATTAGTATTATTATAAGGAAATAATAAGTGCGGGACAAATAACAAAACACGTATGTAAAGCGAACGTTAGTGGCTAGATGGCCGGTAGGGTTCGACCGCGCAGAACATACCATGATCAAATTGGCGAAGTTCTAAACAAAGGGCTGGTCAGTAGTGCCCGAAGGTTTAACGACAGTAGAGATTAAAAATAGAATAGCGTAGTTGATTCTATGACATGTTTTTTGATATCAGTTGTTTCACTTTACTGTTATCAGTTGGTCGTTAAGCTTAATGTGTATCGTTTTTGAAACTACAATAACACACTTTTAATAAAAACTTTTACAATTTCGTCAGCAGTAGAAATAAGCATAAATTTGTTGATTCACAATAGTGATAACGCGCTTTTGTGACTATATTTCAATAAATTTAATAAACTTTATATTACATACAGAAAATTTGAGTTATTTGAGCTATATGTTTACAACTGTTCTTTAAAGTTATTGTGTCCTTGGTGTCTGTGTCTCCCCTTTACCAGGAATACCAGGGTTTCCTAGTGGTTTTAGTAAACCACAATCATACATAGGGTGAAGGTATTGCTCAATATACTCTTCATTAATCTTAAATTAAGTAAATTTATCGTGTAAAAATGTAAATCATAAAACCATAACGATTCTTCTTCTCAAGATTAGTTCGACTATACAAAAGTATAGATCTCGTCATGACTTCGTTGTATTCTATGTAATGGAGTTGGAAAATAAACACACCGCCCCGCCTGACGGTAAGCGACACTACTCAGCTACAGTAGTGGCACTAACTCGTTGCCAACTTTACTTACCAATTAACATTACGCTGGATAGCGCTTCTCTAGTGTGGAAGACATACGAGATTACAGTGATACATTTGCCAGATCACCCAAAAACTACCATGATTAATGTAATAAATATATTATATTCTCAATATTACAATTCAATTTTGATTCAAAGGGTGTTCGAATTGAAGGTGGCCTTGTGAAGGACCTACAGAAGACCGCTGTTAGGCATTACTACTGCATAGTTCTGTTTATTTTTTTGGTAGTGATAGGATCACTAAAGCTCAATTAGAAGGTATATAGGGTTGACACACTGACACTGGTAACGGCTTACTAACTTTGTTTTTTCGAAATAAAACCTAAGAGACCATTTATTTTCAACTAAAAAAATCGTAAAAAGTTCTTTTTTAGCGTGTCCATTACACCTAAATTTTCATATTTTTAAACGTAATACATACGTTTCTAGAACCCATTACTCGGAAAACTAAGATTAAACTCTAAACAAATGCAACCAGTTATTTAGTTCAATGCATTGCGCTACATCGTTAGCTGTGGTACTTCACAATTAAAATGCTCTTATCGTAGTCCAATTCCGCGTTAACGCAGAAATGATTAACAAATACGAATAGAAGCAGTGAAATGGTTACGCAATTACGGAGCATCGTTGCGAGGCAACTGGGCACTTCACAATGCTGCTGTCACGTCGTCCTCGGTTTGGTTTAGATATGACAAAGCGACGCGACAAATAGCATTTTATGTTTAAAGTTTACATGAATTTTAACATATTCTTGTTTTTTTCTTTGACACTTGAAAATATCAATTTGGCACACAATTCAATGATTTACTTAATCTTTGAAAGACTTTATATAGTATGGATACGGGTAAAATTAGAAGTATAAGTTGCGATTATGTGCAAACTCGCTTGTGTCAATTTATTTATTCTTCATAAAGATAGCAAATTTCGATTAATTATTTTAAATCTTTTTTTCTACACCCACCCAATGCACTCGTTCTTCTTCTCACTCCCTCTGACAAATTCATTTCTTAATTATTTTTCTCTTGTCACCCTTCTCTTTTACTCACAGCTAGTGGAACGCAACGTAGTGCACGTTGCGTTCCACTAGCTCAATCATACAAACATGTGTGGTATTTACATCATACATATTTCTGAACTCCTTATTTACAGTAAACATCAAATTGAGAAAGAAATTGACAACAGATATAGTCAAAATATGTGTAACAACCAGATAAGGGACACCAAGGACATTCTTGACATACAAAAAAATATGGACTATTAAATCGGTGGGTAGCAAATGGATAACTGCTTAGGTGAAAAAGAAGAGATTTTTAATTATAAAAGAAGAAATTATTATTTATGTAAGTCGTATTTCTATATTTACCAGTAGCAGCAGAGGTAGAGCTACTTGAGAAGCAGTACTACGCAAGTAGCTTTGCTTAGTCAGATATCAGCCAAGACTAAAATCGTGAGTCTTGAAACTGTAAGTCGTAGTGTGTAAATGTAGTGTTTATACCATGATTGTGCATTTTCTATTCTTCATTTTGAAACCTGATAGCCTGATAGCCGGGTTAATGGAGCCCGGGTGGATTTGTACAAGCTAATTGGATCGTGACTTGGATTATCTAGTATATTATTTGTTATAATCATAGCCTCTGTAATGAAATAAGAAAGGACTAGTAGCACGTTCGGTAATGATATGCAATGCTATATCTGATGAAACTAACTTACGGCGTGTCACGACTAGACATTTGGTATTAGATAACTAGGTTATAGTCAACTTTAAATAAACTCAATTATAATGAACCTGAATACTTACTGGTTCTCTCAAAATAAATGTAACCGAATCAAACTCAACCTCCTACACACATACAATCACCTTCACACTATACACAAGGATTTAATTTTATTATTAATCTTATATTTAATCTGTTCTAACTAACATACAGCTTTACGATCAACACTATAATATATTATAAAACAAAGCCCCCGTCGCGTCTGTCTGTCTGTTCGCGATAAACTCAAAAACTGCTGAACGGATTTTCATGCGCTTTTCACCAATAGACAGAGGGATTCATGAGGAAGGTTTAGGTATATAATTTGTTAAGATTTTGTGCAAATTGGTTGAAATATGATGATGATTGTTGAAGATGTCTCTGCTACCCGCGAAGCCGGGGCGGGTTGCTAGCCAAACTAATATTATAAAGAGGAAACATTGGTGTGTATGTTTGTAATGTTTTCACACAAAAACTACTCGTCTTACTAAACTTGGTATGTAGATAGCTGGAGACCTGGATTAACGCATAGGCTATTTTTTATTCCGACATTCACACGGGATCGGGACTTACGCGGGTAAGACAGCGAGGCGCTGCCAGTAGTTTATATTATAATGTAGGTATTCGAATAAAATTTGATATGGAAAGCGCTGCTGTCTGAAGCACAGATATTAAGTTATCTAGTTCAGACACAGATGCTCCACTGAAAAGAGAAATGTAATAAAAACTTAATAAATAGAGCGTTATAAATAAGTATATATATAGGGCATATTATTTGAACTCTTCCTAATATTTTATTTTTTTGTAAAGAACTAAACTAAGCATAGCTTGTAGTGTCATGCAATAGGTAAAAAGAAGCAGCCGGTAGCAGGAAAATAATCAAGCTTTGGATAAAATAATCGCCGTTAGCTTCAACACTTTAGTTTACAACAATTTTCCTCAGAAGTTATTATTTTTCTATTTTCATTCGTTATTTTTTTTTATTTTTATTCTTAATAATCGGAAGGATTCCTGGAAGAAATCTCTCAAATATTTTGTGTAGACAATATAATTGTCTAATAAACTTCTTAGAAATAAACTTACCTAACTGTATTCTTCATTATTGCGTACAACAAAGCATTTTTAACTTGCCTAAAAGTAAATTTTTATACACAGATGTTAACATAAACAGTGTGAGTAAATATTTCCAAATAAACAGAGCAAATTCAAAACAAACAAAATATCAAAATATTTTCATTACTAAAAGAGCATTCGGCGATAATTAGGGATTGAAACCCCACCTATTTTTCAGTTCGGCAAAGCCTTATTCGGCCTCGGAGCCAATCTCTGGGCTCTCGAGGGATTAGTGGCTGGGATTATTATTATTACTTTAAATTTTCGAGGAAATGAAGTTCTATTTTTAATACAATTTAACTATCCTCTTTAGTATTTACTTTTATCTTTTACGCTCTGAAATAATTGCTTATTATTCCTCATTAGAGCTTTACGCAATGCTAATTTAAATTTAAATTTGGCAATTTGTTAATCTGCGGCTGAACTTTCGATTTGTTATTGTTTTTTTTATCTTTTTATGTTATCTAGTTTTATACTAGTATTTTTTTCTTTTACGAGCCCAACCTCGTTTTAATAATTATAATATAAGTCAAGTTATTATTATTAACCATCGTTGAAAAGATGAAAATTGATAATACAAAAATGCAGACAGTGATCCACACAACTCAAATGAAAGTCGTACATGTAAGTAGTAGAATAAGAATATTATTACGTTCTTATTTTAGAAAGAAACAATATACTAGAGTTTAGAATATCATAAACAAAACTAAACTGAGCAGTCTCAAAACCTTTTAAGTATGGTTCAATGCATTATTGACTGAAGCAGTAAGCACACTTTTCCTTAGAGAGCTTTTCCACGAATTTAGAACATTATTGAAGGAAAAGACTGCACTGCAAAGACTGCACGGATGGCGCAATGGTTTAAGTGGTCACCTCGCCATTACGCCGCGCCGAGTGTTGTGAGTTCAAATCCCACGGGACACGGGACAAAAATGTATGTGATCAACAAATAGTTGTCCCGAGTCAGGGTGTTCTTTGTGTCCGTTGTTTATTTGTTGGTGACGCCCCCCGCGACACAGGAATATTCCTAATGCGGGAGTTGTCTTTTTTAAAAACAAAAAACTTACTTTGAAATTGTGGTGGGTTAAGGTTAAGGAAAAAAATTAAAGTGACGTGTACTTTAATTTTTTTCCTTCCATAAGAAGCAGTGACGAATTCGTACACACGTAGCGGTATCCCACGGTATTATAAGTGTAAAAGTTTGGATGGATGGATGGATGGAAGTTTGTTACTCTTTCAGGCCAAAACTACTGAACTGATTGCGATGAAACTTGGTATGTAGATAGCTGGAGACCTGGATTAGCATATAGGCTACTTTTTATCCCGATGTTCCTACAGGATCGGGACTTACGCGGGTGCGCTGGTGAAACTGCGGGGCGCTGCTAGTAATTTATAAACTTATTTACACGTAAAAAAAGAGTTATTAGCGTTATTTACTTGTAATTTGATTTATTTTAACCACTGTGTGTGTTTACAGCTACATCTTCAGTAGATACTTCAGTGCTGTCTTCTCTCCTGTGTTAACGGAGTTAGATAGGAGCGAACGGGATGGAAGAATGCGTAAAAGAATGGTTTGAGGATTTTGAATTTGTTTTAGCGGAAAAAAACTAACGACTACATTATTCATACATTGGCTTCAACATAGTCACTATAACTTCAGGGTTCTCAAGGTTTAAAACATAAACTACACTGAGAAATAGAGCACGCCAAACTGAAAAAATTATTAATTTCTGCTTCATAGTACAATGACAAATTGCAATATGAAGCAGAAATTAATAATTATAACTTTTCGAAATTTAAGTGCTTTACGTGAGTAATTCGCTTATAAAACGTGAAAATTTACCTTCGCTTTAAAAAACAGAACGTTATAAAAAAAGAACTCAATTTTGGATGAACTGAACGTATTCGAAGCACGTTCACTGTTATCCATACGGAAGGTATATCTACCTAAGTGCCTTGTTTCAATCATTCGAAGCCACGCCTGTTGAAAGTTTCATCTTAAGATCATCGGACCAATGTTCTACATCGTTGATACCCTCGTGTAGTAGTTTCAGTTCAAGGTGTTTACAGTGCAAATATCTGCAATTCGTATTATAATTTATAATAGATTCGTTTTGCTTGGAATTCAAACCATTGTACAAAATAAGCAGTAGCACACACAGAGGAGACGAGTTCTAAGACTAAAAAGTGTAATACCACTTTAGTGTCATGGGGCGGGTCATTGCTTTCCCTCTGATATGGCGAAGGAGATGATGGCTGGTCCATGCGTCATAGTTGTGAACGGGTGCAGTCACGAATTATTTTTAACAGTAGATTTTGTAACTGAATGAAGGTAGATGTGCACCTTGAATGATTTCTATGTTTAATAGGTTCAAACCTTCAACGGTATCACTGAGTGATTTTTATTTTTTAGTACGTTAGCTTTTGGAGCATTTCAATAAAATGAAATTCAGATGGCATCAGCTTGCATCCTGTTTACCTTTCGTGTAACACTAACACTATTGTACCTGAAGATCTGACTTTTAAAAAGATTGGCCATGAGTTTCTTTGCCAGTATTCTTCTCATAAGGCTCTACGCATTTTGGAAACTGGAAGTTATAGATCGAAACAAGCAGGCAGTAGATTTTGGTGTTTTCACCTAATTTACCTCGACAATCCAGCACATGCTGTGGCGTCTGTTTGCGCCGATCTATGATTTTAACTCTAGCTTCAATTTAACGTTCCTAAATGTTACTTAGTGTCTTAATTGAATAAATGATTTTGAATTTGAGTTGAATTTGAATTTGAATTAGTTTAAGTGATTAACTCATTACTATTTGAGCATACACGATAGAATAAAATTGTCGAGGTGTGTAAGTTCTTTGATCTATGATTTCTATAAGCTTATTATCATTTCACTAGCTGTGCCCCACGGTTTCACCACTTTTACTTTAAAATAAATTAATGATTGATGACTTATAATACTTCAGTATAGAAAATATATATGGTACACTTTTATGTATTCACACGGGAATTAACGCGATCATGAAAAGGTAGCCTATGACCACGGCCAGTACAACTTGGTCGAAACGTCAGGCAATTCAAAGGTATGTAATACCTTTTCGTGATCGCGTTAATTCCCGTGTGAATTCATAATTATATCAAGGAACGCGAAAGTTTAAAAGTTAGTATTGTACACTTTCTTGTATTTTTAGAATATATTGATTTTCACCGCACTCTATTCTTGATAAGCCAACATACAATTGCCCCACCATTCCCTTATATCTAGAACCACGTGCTTAAAAGTCCGTCCCTGTGCTTTATTTAAAAATAAATGGTAAACTTGTAGGTAACCATTTTACCTTAGTACCCAACTGTTGGCCCATTAAAAACTATACGAACTATGATATTGTTTCTATGAAATTTAACTTATAGTTTTCTTCTATTACATAAAGTTGATGCTTGCAGGTTTCTTGATAAAATAATTATTTAATTCATATTAGATATGTAACTCGGGACTTAATCCTAATAGAATTTATACGGCACAATACCTTTTTTGGTTACCCGACGTTTCGATCGATCCCACCCGTGACCACGATCGCGCGATTATGTCCTGATTTACACATCTAATGTGTATATATAAATACTTAGTTTAAAAACAATTGGGTACTTAATTCGTATACATCATACCACTACTTCTGGTCCTAAACCCGTTGCTAAAAGCTGAGTGTTGAATTATTTTAATTTTCCATTATCTCCTTAATCATGTCGCCAAATAGTATATCTAGCAACATATATCTTCATAAAATTGTCTTGGTCATGAAATAACTTTCGTTTCTAAGGTTTAATTTGTTATGCCTAATAATAATACCTACTCATAAATCAGTTTTTAATTTTCAATAATTTGTTGTCACTAAATATCTTATTATGGCTGATTTTAGAGATAAGGTACGACAAAATTTTTTTTTTTTAGATATTTTATGGACAAAGATTTTTAGTCGAACCTTGTATGTATGTATCACTTACCATTATGCCAACGCACGCGGATAAAGCAGTTCTGGAAAGCTTATTCTTCCGACTTACTTAACAAAAATCAATATTTGAGGCTATATGAAAGGTGTAGGTAGCCTCGTGAATCTGGCTATCATATACAAAAAGAATTTCTGGAAACCGACTGGTAGTTCTAATAAACAAACAAAAAATCTCTTCAGCTTTATTATATTAGTGTAGATTAAAATATTTGTATAGATTATTGTAGGGTTATTAGTGCGAGGTGATAAGCTAAGGTCATTTAATACACACAGCATGAAGTTGTGTGTATTAAATGAGTAAACATACTTGCTTTGTAAAAGGTTGGGTAAATAAAATTTCAGCAGAATCTATACGAGTACCTAGTTAATACTTGTAATATGCTTTCCAACATATCACTTTGTCAATAGAAACCACTGGACCAAACTTTCGATCGTTTTCGACACTATTTGATGCCACATGTCGAAAACACGAACACAAGCTTCCAGTCACTGAACACGAAAACTTAACACATTGGTTCACTCAAACGTATATTGTTTAGAGCATTGGGCCCTCACTTCGCCTCTGCTCTCGGACCGGAGTGTAAACATAACGGCATCGAGTTACAGAACTACTAGTACTTCGAGATCCATGCCTTTGTGTTTACGTTCCCTATTGCCAGCTTCTATCGTCCTTGATTGTAACGGAGTTATTATTGAGATGAGAGCTAACATACGGCATCCCATCTTAATCGCTTGTTTCGGATTTTAACCTTTAAAAGTGTCAATATTAATAATTATTATTAATAATTTATAGTGATGTTTCGACTCGTGTTTTCGTATCTATACTAGAAATCATTAGAAAGGTTCACAAGCATACATAATAAGGAAAACTTTTTATCTCCAACCGGATTGTTACTTCGGCAGATTGAACATTATAGATGTGCTGGTTGTTGTAGTACCTACCTGGTTTTGATTTACCCCTTTGATTTACTGGGTTAGCAAAGCTAGGGTGAGCGTTTAATCATTATAATCATTGCTATATTTATATCAAATTGCGCCATTTCTTAACAGTTTAGTTTGTTCTGTGTTTTTTACTCTCTTGTGTTTCTTATGTTTTAGATTTACATAATTAGTTTAATTTCTTTCTTGATAGATCAATATAGAAATATTAATTACTTTTTATATAGAAAGTTAAACTGTTTATTTCTTCATTATATGTAAAGCGATTAACGTTTATTTTGATTCTCTCTTTTCTATAAAAAACATTGAAGTCTATGTGTGAAGTGAAGTCATAATAAATTATTATGCACCTTTGTAAGAAGAGTTTTTTTATAATATTTTCCTTAATTTGACACTCAAAAAACCTTCAAATGGTGATCAAATTTGAGGTGAGGATAGTAAGAGAATAGGGAGTCATTTGATACTCAATTGGTATTAAAATGGTAAAAAAAAAAAATCAAGATAGGTATCAGTTTTAAATTAATCACAAAAGGAAACGATACAATGTCATTACTTTAAAGTATGTAATTTGATGTAGTGGTAAATAATAATAATAATAACTTGCGACACCTCACAAACAGCCGTCTGATCCCAAACTAGGCAGAGCCTGTTCTCTGGTAACCAGACTGCTGATAAACATGCTTATATATTTCTTAATACATACATATTATAGAAAAATTACACCCAGACACAAAACAAATGATCGTGCTCATCATACAATTATATGTCCTGGGTGGGAATCGAACCCACGGCCTTTTGCTTAGCAGTTAGGGTCACTAACCAGTAGACCAACAGGCCAGTCAAGAAAAAAGAAACCCCAATGGGCCCTAAACACCAAATCAAATCATAATGATTTAGATGCTTGTAGTTTATACCTGTATATTAATGTAGTTATAAACCACAGGTATTTCTATAATTTCGAAACTGTTTGAGATCACGTGATCTAATAATGTATTGAGATTAACGATATTACTCGTGCTGAAGTAAATAGACCGCCGGTCCTACCGTGCCGCGTTTAGCGATTATGGGAAAGCGCGCTTATAATAACTACGTTAAACAAGATTTACAGAATAATGCCTCTAAAACATAGGAATGTTTTCAAATTACCAACACTATGTTATAATTAATAACTTATAAAAAGTTAAACAATAAATTAATTTAATTATTGTATTTTAATTATTCACAATATGTGAATATATTGCGTAATATTCACACAAAATAAATCAGTCAATTAGTAAACCTGCTCCTTTTTAAGTTGGTTAAAGATATGAAGAATTAATACACTAAATATAGTTAAGTATAGCATACTATAGTATAGTAAATGTACTACACAATAAATAATTATGGAATGTGGATATCTTCTCAGATAATAAAAATCACTTTTTTCACCTAGGTAGTGTGTGGTGTCTAGGTTAATACTGCATAATGAATATGTTTCATATACGTGATATCAACTCCAAGGAAGGAGAAAAATAAACAGGTAAAAGTAACATAGATATGTCAGATAATTTCGTCGCTCAATCGCTCTCAGTGGAACAACTTCTTGAAACAGGTCACCGACTGACAAATAGTTTGCTGACCTATATCCCTGTGTTGACAAGAACGGCTTGGTAAACAACCTGTATCTCTGTTTTTCTTCGATCTTCACGAAACTTAGTTATTATATCTTGTCATAACATAATAATATAATCTTCAGTTTTCCTTATACGCTCAAGGAAAACTCCACTTTTTAACGCTTATCATAATTTATTAATAATATTAGGGGTGAGTCAAATCTCATCTAATCTTACGTTGGAGAGAGAGGGGGTCTTGGCAAATATCACGCAATTTTCTGATTGAAACAAAAAAAAATTATACTATTTTAGTCCATTTAATCCAGATTGTGCATGCTTAAGATTTTATCTTAAGTGTAATCGTAATACCATTAAGATCATTCATTTATTCGTTCGAAAGAAAATAATTTAATTCATACTTCGACGTTATACATCTACTGACTGTCAAACCACAATATTTGTTTTATACCAAATAGCTCAATTTAATCTGAATTTACGGTACAGTGGAGCCCGTCCTTTGTTTTGGCGCCACTGTCAGCCGAACACGCGACTCGATGAATGAGAGCGTACGAGCTGAGTGGCAGCGACACACGGACAGGTTCTAACCTGCTTTGTTTTTTTTTGTAAATGTTTTACTCACAGAATAGAAAGATATACGTAGAAATGACTAGTAGGCGTGACGCGCTTGCCACTGCCATGCGTTGCAAGTTGCAACCTTTGTAAATTGTAGGTATTTGGTATAGTATAGTCGTGTTACAACGCTGTGTCGAGTCGGTTTTCCAAATTTATAAAGAATATAGACAGCAAAGTTAAATCTGTTCTTATAATTTCAAGTGACGGTGGGCCTGACGAGAATCCGCGCTATCGCAAAGTGATAGCACACGCCATAGAGCATTTTAAACAATATGATGTGGACGCAGTATTTATCGTGACTAATGCCCCTGGCAGGAGCGCATGCAACAGAGTAGAGAGACGCATGGCTCTACTCAGTCGAGAACTAACAGGCGTTGTTCTTCCCTATGAATCTTTTGGGACACATCTTGACTCCAGTGGCAGAACATTAGACGAAAGTCTGGAAAAGGATAATTTCAAAAAATCAGGGGATATTTTGGCTGAAATATGGTCTGCAGTGTGCATTGACGGACACGAAATAGTCGCTAAATATATAGACCCGAATAATGACACGTCCAGCGTTCCAGACCTGCCAGCCGAAGAACGGAACACTAAGCACGTTAGAGAGAGCCAATATTTACTCCAGGTACATTGCAAGTTGGTTCATATCAAATTTTTATGCGTGTCTATTTTTTTTTTTATATTTTTTAACGTGCGCGAATGTCAACAAATTTTTATTAAGAGTTACAAAGGGAAATTGTTTTTAATTTTTTTTTAGGTTGTGAAATGCGATGACTAGAAGTGCTGCAGCCTACGCCGGAGTGGTCTGCATATGATTCTTCATGACCGTTTTCTGCCGCCTCCATACCCTATCACTCAGGTTGATGGACATTTGACAATTCCGGACTTTAAAGAGCATGACGGAAAGTCATTTGCTCCATTTCTAATACGCCACTGCCTACCGATTCAACCGCTGAATGCCTTCATCAGCACGCCTTATGATCTCTATTGCCCAAGTGTATGTGATGATTTAGAGAAAAGATGCTGCAGTACATGCGGTATTTACTTTGCATCTAGCACAAGAGCTGCAGAGCACAGGCGAGCAGCCCACATTGCACCAGCTAAGCAAGCGCGTATGTTCCGCAAAGTGCGACCCTCACGGATTGTCACAAGACGAGCTAATGAGTTACTGTGCGCAAGCGCCAACGGCTTAGAGTGGCTAGATCAGAACGAAGTTGAAGGAGCAGATGATTTTACTGAAAATCATATGGACATGTTGGTTCCAATAGTCTCTCTTGAGACCGCGCATGATTCTCCATGGACTGAATTAGAGTAGATATTCTTTTTTTAATCACAGTAGTTAAGATTTAAGTATTCTATTGTTAAATTTTAATTACACTAAACTCTCAGCAATATTGATCACTAGTCTTAACTAGTCGTAAATAAAAGCACGAAGCAAATTTTTTTTTTCTTTTTACAATAACAATCCAACGCGTTTACGTAAGAAACCCACATTTTGAAAAATGAGATTGGGGGATGGGGGAGGGGGTTGAATAAAATCTCACGACATCTCACCAGGGGGGGAGGAAGGGATAGAAAATTAAAGAAAAACACCTCACGTAATTTATGGACGCCCCTTATAGCTTAACTTGTTAACTGATATTTTTTGATAAAATAATTAAATAACTTTGATATACTAATTACGATTATCGTCGAGAGAAGGTTGTGGATGATACTGGTTAGAATTAAGCATGAATATAGCTCTTCTAGGCGCGATAGGTTATTGGTATGAATTGCAAATTGTACGAATCTTAAACATCTATTGCACATTTGACTGTCCAGTCGGTCTAATGGTTTGTAATTATGACTGCTAAGCCAGTGATCGTGAGTTCGATTACACACACAATTGTGTGATGAGCGTGTTCTGTGTGTAGGTGTAATTTATCTATACTATGTATCCTACTAATATTATAAACGTGAAAGTTTGTGAGGATGTATGGGTGTATGGATGTGTGGATGTTTATTACTTTTTTACGCCAAAACCACTGGTATGTAGATAGCTGGAGACCTGGATTAACATATAGGCTACTTTTTATCCCGATATTCCCACGGGATCGGGACTTACGCGGGTAAAACCGCTGCCGCTGCCGCGCTGCTGCTAGTATTAATAAATAAGTATATTTATCAGCATTCTGATACCATAGTAAAGGCTCTGCCTAGTTTGAGATCAGACGGCCATGTGTAAGGTATCTGAAGTTATTATTATTGTAATTATTTTCAAGGTCGGTCGTTTAAGAGTGGGCGCGAACCGTAATAAGTGCTTGGCTTACTCCCAACTACATTTTTTTAAGTATACATTTTTAGAGTTAACTTTTATCCATCCTTAATTTATAGTAATATTTGAAAAAGAAATGATATTTCTTTATTATGTTATATAAATATATATTAATTTAAATCCTTGGGTCTATAAATACAGTATAAATATGAGTCTGCTTAAAGATGCTGAACTCAGATTTGCTTGCTCATTTTATTTCTTACCCTACCATAAAATTACAATCTAGTCTTTGAATCTAGTCTAGACGATACTTCTTATTTTGCAAAGTAATATTTTAGAATAAGTATTTTCTTCGTCCTTGTAAGTAGTAGTGCTAAAACAAATAGTGGTTTCTTAGAAAGTCTCTGATTAAGTGCGCGTTTTACTTAAGATATCCCCAGTTTCGAAATAGCCGTGCTTTAGATGTTGTATGATAAAAATGTAGAATTACTTTGCACTTTTATTTTAACTGTACGGAGAGCTCATTGCAAAGGATATATCTCTACTTCTTTTAAGTTTAGGTCTTTGTATTAATTTAGCTTTGGGCTTATTAACTATAGCCACTGTGGGTAGGTACCTATTACTATTTGGGAATTGTTATTAGTCTAGTAACCATTGTTATAGACACTAGCATTTTTATAAAAAATCTTATATTGAGCTAATTAGTGGCGCTGCGGCGTTGTACTGCGACTAAATACTACTAACTTTTTTACATTATCTCTACTTCGAGGAACTCCTAATTTAGATAAATCTTTGTAAGGGATACCCAAACTCCGAATTACAAAGGCTTTACCTAAATCTATATTCTTCGTCTAGGTTCTTTGTTCTCAACACCAAAATAAATATTTCTAACATTTCTTCTTTGTGTTTACTTTACTCTTCAGCCAAAATCTGAAAATGTTGTTCACCCCGATCTAATCTTCCAACACTACAAATACACATAAATCTACATATCTGTTGTTACATGTGGACTGAGGAGTGAAAAGACGAATAAAGGTCCGAAGACCAACAGAAAAAGGGAATAATATTGGATACTCCCAGTACTATGGCGTCAAATATTGTACTTCTGTTAATGGTAGCTTATACGTTTTGTTCGTTTGTAGTTATAATGGTTATTTATTTTATGTAGTTTCACGTAGTTTCGTTTTAATAATTCTATATATTATATTTTAACAATAGACGTCAGTGCACTTAAATTATAGAATTTAATTTATTTCCAAATTTATATGGGAGTATCTGTATTTAACGAAACAAAGGATAATTAAAATTTAACAACACAATAAAAATATTCTGACAAATTGCTGACGTCCTTTTTTTAAACATGTGTTAATAAAGGGTATACAATACCAACCAACTTATAAAGAACACATATCAAAGACATCGGTCTTTGATATATGTTCTTTATAAGTTGGTTTAACTTTAACTTTATTTTTAGTTATATATATATATATAGTTTATTTTAGTATTTTAAAAATAAGATAATAAATAAAATTATAGCTTAAAAGCAAAATAAAGACATGCTTTAATAGCCCACAAAACTAATAAGCAGTAATTTAGACATTAAATAAATATCCTTAGAAGAATTAAATATGAAGAATTTGTGTTGTAAAAATAGTTCTTCATTAATTCATTAATATATATAACTGAAGTTTACACTTTCTCTCTCTCTCTCTCTCTCTCTCTCTCTCTCTCTCTCTCTCTCTCTCTCCCTCTCTCTCTCTCCCTTCCTCTACCTCTCTCCCTCCCGCTCTCTCTCATCATTTGTACTTTACACTACAGATTCTATATATAATATATATATACACACATATATATATATATAACATAAAGGTATATATTACTTACATGCGTCGAGGATAAGGAGTAAATTCCAATAAAGCACAATAAAGCGTTAAAGCGTTACGCTGCCCTTCGATCACAAAATTTTACTCTTCATATTTTTTTCATACCGGGCGCCTTATATGAAAATCGATTCTTAAGGAGTAAACTCCAAAAAATAAATAACATTACTTTGTAGCTGATCTCTTGTTAAGCTTGGCAATATTAAAGCAAAACTCATTAGGCACTATCCAATCCCGGTAAGAACACCCTTAGGAATAAAATATGAGTTTACCTACGAATATTAGGAAATCCCAATTCACAGTTATTGAGCTTAATATCACAGTCATAATTCGGTCCGTAAGACGTTTTATACCGACTATCCAATATAGCAAATGAATCGTTTCGGACCATTTAAATTCAACCGTCAGACCCTTCGAGACAGTCTATGTATATTTCCATTTGCCGATTTCACAGATTTTATTAGTTGATTTGGGAAACTCAAGTTACTATATTAAAATGTTAATAATAATAACGTTAACAGCTGAAATTGTATTGAAAATAAGGTATAAGCCAATATGATGACTTTAGTGTAAAAATACAGATTAATTTAAAAAACCGGCAATGTTGGTTAAATAGTCTAGGGAAGCTTGTTGAATAACGCAAAAGCCAGGTCTGTTGGGATTTTATTAAAAATGAATCGTGAAGTACCGTTACGAAACTTCATGGTAGCAAACAATTCTACGCTATCTGTTCTCTCGTTTTGAGATCACGAGTAAAAAAAAACTATGAAAACGAGTAGTCGTGAATTTTTATAGCCCTATTTGAATCAGTAGTTCCATATACTGCATTGTGAATCTGGAAGATATTAAAGAAGCTCAAATAACGCGTCACAACTAAATATATTACACGCTTTGTATATGTATCTCAAATATATTTTAGCACCTAGGACTGTGAAATCAGCTATTATACTAGTTATGATAAAAAAACCGGCCAAGGGCGAGTCGGACTCGCGCACCGTGGATTCCGTAAAATATTTTTATTATATGATGTAACTAAAAATGGATGGTTTTTGCAATTTTTTCTTTATCAATGCTATAAGACGTTGCTTCGTACCAATTTTCAAGATTCTGAGTTCACGGGAAGTACCCTGTAGGTTTTGATTCCGATAAACGGCTGTATCTTTTGATTGCGTTGGCTTAGAAGTTTGATTTTTTCACAGCTCTAAGGGACAGTAGACTTGAGTCATTATCATTATCATCATCATAAGCAAGCTTTTATTACTTGTTAATAAAAAGAACTAAAAAGTTAAAAATAATAATAAAAGCGCGTTACACCTTCTTTATTTCTCTTGCCGTCAAAATGTAACACGTTTTTACTATTATTAGAGTTTACTCCTTAAGAATCGATTTGCATATAAAGCGCCTGGTATGAAAAAAATATGAAGAGTAAAATTTAGTGATCGGAGGGCAGCGTAACGCTTTATTATGCTTTTTATGCTTTATTGGAGTTTACTCCTTATTCTCGACGCATGTAAGTAGATATGTGTATACCTTTATGTTATATATATGTATAAATATATAGAGGGAGAGAGGGAGAGAGGGAGAGAGGGAGAGAGAGAGAGAGAGAGACTTCAGTAAATTGTAAACTCCAGTCGTGCGTCGGAGCTGACACACACATTTTTTTTAACTTTTTAACGATTTACTATGAATCAAACGAGTCCAAACTCGATGGGTTTGCGTCGTTTTATTAAAGAGTTTCTATGGCCACCTTCCAGCTCCATCATCAGATTAGCTCCATGTCGTCATAATATTGCATTGTCAATCGGAAACCGGGAAGTGTGTCAAATTTAACTTACAAGATTTGATTCCAGACAAACAATGGGATAAGTGAAACTAACAATAAAAGCTTGTAATAACCAAAGCCCGTTTCCTGGGTAACGCATGCTTATTTACTTTATTTATACATACCATAAACTTATGACTGGATCCCCGAAGGGGTAGCAAGATGTATATTAAATATAAACATTTAGCTAACTATAATGTGGTCATACTGACATTATAGGGGGCAAGCCATTGCCGTCTTCCAGACACTTTGCTTGAGCAGGTCAGGGGCGCATAGCTGTAAATCGAACTGGCTGATGCCTGGAAGTCCGAGCCCTCTAACAACAAATACATTTAATCGTTTTACGATTACGATTACATATTATTAAAAAAAAAGAAAAAATCTTAACCAATATTCACGTTTTGGAAATTTCAGGAAATGTTTGCAAAGAAAAACTAAGTCAGTAAGAGATTACAAGCGGAAAGCGCAGCGTAGGACGTTCATTATAGCGGATGACGGACGGTCTGGTAAAGATCACAGGACGTTGGTAGATGCAGGCCGCTTCCAACCGGTCTTCTTGAAAGTAGTTAAGAGAGGCCTATGTCCAACAGTGGACGTCCTATGCCTGAAATGGTGATGATGATGAAGAGATTACAAGCTACGATAAAATCGCACGTTGTATCACTGCGACTCTTATTGTTTATATTATATTTCTCATTTACTGTATCATAATTAAGTATGTAATACATTATATTTTTCTATATTCGGAATATAATATATTCGGAACACTAGAGATTTGCACTAAAATGTCAGTCTGCTTTTATTCTTACCTATTTTGTACCTTACCAACTTTCTCTGACATCATTAGACCTTTCATACAGACTTTCTTTTGATATCCCTTCAATTGGGCCGGTTTGTTCTTCAAAGTTAACCCCGACCTGAACTGAACCAAACTTCTTATTATTTACATTCACAAAAAAATAATATTGTTCCAACAGTCCAGTTTCTCTAATAACAGTATTGGGTTCCCTTCTTAGTAACCGACTTAAAAATAGTCTCTAAAAATTATTCGGCGTGACCCTAAGTATGGAAAAATGACTAATTTAAAGTTTTTTTTTACATTTATTTTGGTATAATAGCCTTTTGAACGTATATATAGATGTGTAGTCAAACAGAAATAGAAACTCCGCTTAAATATTACCTTAGAGAATTTCAGTTTGCTCAAACTTTGTTAATTAGTCGATCCCTGAGAGAGCAGCAATTATTTTTGTATTAGAAAACCCAAGAGTAGCTTTCATGCAAAAGTAGCTAGTAATATTTCATGCAAAAGTAGTAGTAGCCTAAGGCTCGCAATTCCCGGTAAAGTAATATACCTGAAGTAAAAAATTGCCTAAATTTTTAGATTCTATAGCATTGGAGGATGCTTAATAGAATCTTGAAACTCAATTCTTACTTACTTCCCGATGTCCGATTCATATGAAATCTCCCAACTAACATTTTACATTTATATTAGTGCAAAAATAGTAATTTCTGTTAGTACAAACACTTTACAAAATAAAAATTTGCATAGAGTACATATTTTGTAAAGTGTTTGTGCACGAGTTTTGATACGATATTTAACATAATGTGCGGCCGTTTCTTTTGCCTATATTAAACAATTTTTTGTTAAAATCATGACACAAAATGAAACGACCGTGATCATACGAGTTATTTTCCATAATTTTGGTCGTGGAAGTTTTAGCAGGTTGGGGCGGAGAGTCTCCGGTCTATGCGAAGAAGAGCCTCCTATGCTTGTCTGCATCGACTTACCGTGTAATACCTTGTTTGACTCCCTTAGTGATGTAGGTCATCTAAAAGGTAGGTAATATTGCTTTGTAGGGCTTGTAGTATTGATTTGCTGTCGAAAAGGACAGTCCTTTACCTTTCTTGCCGAAGTTGCTGCAACCGCTATGATAATGCCCATACACTCTGCTTGGAAGACAGTATTATGCGTGCCTAAAGATGCGGCTATGCGTATATTTAGATCTTTTGAGAATACGCCGTACCCTGCATCAGACCTTGTTATCAGCCATCTGTAAATATCATTGTATCTTTTAAATTAAGACTTTCTTTAGGATATTCGTGTTGCTGTATGTTATACATTTTTCGAAAACAAATAGCTTTGAAAATATATCACTTATTGCTTACAATATTGGTACCTTTTAAATCACCTCATTTAGATCTCTGAGTGCGGGGACCTGCTAGTTTTCCAAAGTTTTAGTGTTTTTACCCATACTGCTGCAGAACCTGCCTCTTCTTTGATAAAGAGGTGTAGTGCAGTAAGATTCAATATCTTCGCCATTTTGTTCGCCATTTCTACGCTTCTAACGCTACTGTATTCGTAGTGTGCATGCATCCTGTTATTGCTATATTGGCTAATCTGTGGAAGCATTTTAGTTTGTTGCTTGTGGTTATGGGATAGGTGTTAGGGCCACCAGACTACTGCACCGTAACATTTCATTGGTCGTATTACCAAAACACACACAAAATCAACCCTAATATTAATAATTAATATTAGGGGTGATTTTATCCCTATCATTCTGCGGCCATGGCTGAAGGATATTGTGGCTATATTTATTTTCACCTCTAAGTAGGCGCTCTAATTCAGCTTGCTGTCTACTATTACTTCTAAATACTAGACTCTCGCTAGCTAGTATGAGTTTAGCATTAAACAGGTCGGGCAGCTTGCAGTTATCCAAAACTCTTGTATTTGTAAACATTACCAATTCCGTCTTTGTTGGATACACCGATAGGTTGTTCTATCTTATCCTATCTCTACACCATTTTTGCACGGTTCTCAATGTTGAATTTATTTCACACACTGTAATTGCAAACTTTTAATATTAGTGAATTTTGTTTTGTCGAATGCACCTTCGATGTTCATGATTTGTTTTTAAACTTTATTTCATATTTAATATGTATTAATAGGTGTATATGTAATAAATATTTAACCTGATTTCACAATATCTATAACAAAAAACTCCATGAGGGTAAGGGAAAAAGATGTTAATAATATTGGTATGTTGTACAGGTTCATACATGAATTTCAAGAGTTATGGCATTTGAATGCGTGACATAACGATACCGTATAGGGTTAAACTGACCTAATATGGCGATACCATCAAATACCGGTAGATACCGTCCTACATTTTTATGATGCGACCGCTTTGAGTTTTATAATTTCAGAGAATTCAATAAGTTCTGGTAATATGTTTAAAAATGTCTAATAACATTTATCTCAAAGTAAGCCTGGTTTCTGGTCTGGAAAATATCATGTATAAGTACTGCATGCAGTTACCGCAGGACTAATCCTGCCAAAGTTAATAACAACGTAAGTTTGTAGACCTTTAAAAAGATCTAATGGAAATGACAGTGTCCCAGTTGACACGTCAAATATGTACAATTAAGTGTTATTACAAAATTATCAATTGCAGTAGTGTGTTTCTAAGATGAATGTATAAAAACAAGTAAGGTGCAAATAAAAGGAATTTAATGACGCTTACATGTAAATCCCACTAATATTTTAAATGTGAAAGTTTGGATGGATGGATGAATGGATGTTTGTTACTCTTTCACGTAAAAATCACTGAACCGATTGCGATGAAACTTGGTATGTATATAGCTGGAGACCAGGATTAACGCATAGCATACTTTTTATCCAGATATTCCTGCGGGATCGGGACTTACGCGGGTGAAGCAGTAGAGCAAGCTTGTTACACTCCTACGACCATTATAGAATTTTGGAATTCTAAACTGATTTTGGTCAAATAGTTAATAAGTAATGTGCCAAATAGACGTAAAATATAAAGACACTAAGTAATATATATACACTCTAGAGACGTACTTAGTACCTATGAAAGTACATAAAATATAATTTACTCTAACCCACTTGTTTCTATGACTTTTATCAATTTCAAAAGATTAACAACAGCTCCTTCTTCTGAAGTAATCAAACTTCGAAATTGACTCATGTTAGCAGTATGTATAAATGTATTTCAATGTGATACTCCTTCGTATTCTCTGCAACATACATTTGTAAGAACTTGGCTCTAAATAGGTGTTTACTTGCTCGCGTCGTTTTGCTCACTTGTGAAGGAGATAAGCTATAAAAAATGCAATAATGCATTAAGTAGTAACGGGCGGTTAGGTCGTAGCCAAGAGCTGTGTTAGAACCTTATTTCCTCAAATGACTTTTATGGCCTAGATAAGATGCTGATATATCCTTTGTCTCCTTATTTTAAGTTTCATTTTATTACGTTTTCCAAAGTTCTATTTCTAAACTAATATTATAAAGTTAGAGGAAACCCTTTTGTGTTTTTGTATGTATGTTTGTAATGTTTTCACAAAAAAAACTACTGGACCGATTGCGATGAAACTTGGTATGTAGCTGGAGACCTGAATGAACGCATAGACTACTTTTTATTTCGACATTCCCAAGAGATCGGGACTTACGCGGGTGAAATCGCGAGGTGCTTCTAGTATTTGATAAAGCCATGTTTAAGAATTTATCTACATTGAAATAGGACGTTTTTAGACTAAGAAAATTATTTGTTTCATTCATTTAATGTTAAGTTTACCCTACTAGTTCTTCAAAATCTAAAAACCAAAATGCGTGTAGGTAAGTCATTTAATAATATAATTATACATACCTTTGAACTACGACGTTTAGACCAAGTTCGACCTGGCTGTGGTCTCAGTCTGACTGGCTCAGTGGTGCACGCCCTCCGTTGTCGAATCCGTGAGGTGGAAGGTTCGACATCCAAACACATATTTTCGATATTTTGTACACGGCGAAACAAAAATATAAAAAAAAAGTTTCAGAGTTAGTAAGTCATTTAATCATTATTCTAATATTGTAATACTTCATAGTATACCTACTATGAAGTAATTAAAGAATACCTTCTTTTAGCAAAAATTTAGGACTTAAAATATTAATTAAGCAAATACGAATAATTTCTGAAACTTTGTAAAGTAATGAAAGCCGGTACTGTTAATATTCAGTTCAACTTACAATGCAGAAATAATTATAGTTATTAGTAATACGTACAGATAGAACTAAAAAAAAACATACGAAAATATTTTTTTTCAATTGCAAGTGTTAGAGGTCAAAGACTCTGCCCGATATAGACTAGCTCCACTATTAGTTAGTCTCGAAAGTTTTGAAAGGTCATCCATCCTCTGGTATATTAATACACGTAGGTACATGAGCACCGATCGATAAGACTCTACTCTAAATTGGAATGCTATCAAGGTATCATAATGTTAAATATAATAATAATAACTTTATTTACCAAATAAGGAGATTGCAGTACAAAGGTTTGTCTTATTCTCTAGTTAGTATACTAATTAATCTACAATCTAGTGAGTGAAGTGTACTGTTCTCCTAGCTAGATTATTAAATAATCTGTATTACGGAGTAACAGTCCCTTTCCCTCCTATATTAAAGGTGAGTTCTCTAGTATACATTATCTTTAAGATTAAATTAAAATTAATTAAGTTATCCAGACATTCAGATATCTTAAATCTGAACAACTTGCGCGTATATTTGTGTGTGTGTGTGTGTGTGTGTGTGTGAGAAGGTGTTTGTGTGTGTGTGAAGGTGTTTGTGTGTGTGTGTGTGTGTGTGTTTTGCATTAGGTTAGGTATGCTTCTGTTTCGTCATAAATTTTTTCCTGAAGGATTGACTTTACCGCTCTTTTACAATCATATTTCGACATCTCATGGAT
Organism: Callimorpha dominula; assembly: GCA_949752705.1. Classification (NCBI taxonomy): domain Eukaryota; kingdom Metazoa; phylum Arthropoda; class Insecta; order Lepidoptera; family Erebidae; genus Callimorpha; species Callimorpha dominula. The sequence continues at coordinate 8,944,141 of OX457005.1, forward strand.
ATGGCATGTTGCACTAATTTTATTGTACAGTGATGGTCCTAGGAAATAGAAAAAGCGTTTGGCAAAAGTGGTACGTGTTGGGGGAACTACAAAGATTTTATCTTTTCGCCTCTTATTTGTGGTAAATTCTGATTTTTCATGGTGTTGAAGTAGAATTGTTTTTAAGATATATAACTGACGTACATTTAGAACACTGCAGTTTTTATATAATTCAGTTGTTGGATACAGAATGGGTCGAAAGGTAGCTACTTTTAGAATAGCTCTGTGTGCAATTTCGAGCGGTTTCATGGTCGTTTTGGCTGCTCCACCCCAGGTGGAGATGCAATATGTTACAACTGATTGACAGAGAGCATAATAAACATTACTAACAATAAAGGGATTCGCGACATTTCTGAGCGTTTTAAATATATATATCAATTTCCGAATTCTACATGTAAGGGAATTTATATGAGCTTTAAAGTTTAAATTTTTATCCAAAATTATGCCTAAATACTTAAGACTATCAACATTATTTAATTGTGGACATTTACAAGGCTGTGTTTGCAAGTCACAAGTATGTGCTTTTATGTATATGGGGATTTTAGGTTGAGAGATTGAGGTAATTGAAATATATTTCTGTATTATTACGTATAATTGGCAGAAATACGTTTTGATAAAAATGTTTTAGATAAAAACATTGTTCTGTTCAAAGCCAAGACCTTAATTATCTTTTTTTAAGAATTTTCTTTTTCCTCTATTCTTTATACTATATACATATCGTACACCTAGATATAAAGGGAACTAACTCAAACATTGAAGTTTTTTATCTATGCATACCATCGAATTCCGTATCTCAAAGCCTACTGACCAATAAAACTGATTTAAAAATATAACCAACACTCGACGCTAGACGCTAAATTTACCAACACGGGGTCACCTCAATAAAAATAAAGTAAATATACATATTTTAAGCAATAGAGAAAAAACTACAAAAATCTAGTTTTCAGACCCAAAACATTATTATTTATAATTATATTAAACTCAACCACTTGGAAACGGGTGGTTATAGATCGACACAGGCAGATATGATATTATGTTATCCATTTTTTTTTATTTTACATTTGACAAAGGAAACTTATGTTGCGGTGACTCTGTGTGTCAATCTATAATTTTAAATTATAAGCAAATTTTTTTTAAATTGACGATTTCGAATAATTGGTGAAACAGTTTTATGAAATAAAGATATTGAATTTGAATTTGATATTTTTTTTATTGACATGGCTTTTTTTCAATGTAAACAGAAAAAATTAAATTCTTAGTTTTGTATTATATTATAATAACTCGAATATAACCTTTAGTGCATAGTGCTTCTGCACATTTTAGTAAGCGGTAGAGAATATAACTTTTGGCTATTTATTTACTACATGGTTTTATGTATCCTATTATATGTAATCCTACTAATATTATAAATGTGAAAGTTTGTGAGGATGTATCGTTGTTTATTACTCTTTCACGCAAGTTGAAACGTCACTTGGTATGTAGATAGCTGGAGACATGAATTAACACACGGGACTTACACGGGTAAAATCGCGGAGTGCAGTTAGTAGTATTTATATATTTCCAAAAAAAAAATCTAAATGTGCAGAGACACTAACTATTTTTCAAAAACTTGTCAAATATCAGTACCTATCTCTGTAATAACCATATGTATGTGTCTTTGTGTGTACATTATTCTTTTAGATAGTAGTACTAATAGTCAACCTAGTGTGACGCCTGACACCGTCGTGGCAGGACACTTCACTCCTTGAAAAAGGGTCCTAAACTAGTCGGGCATCCCCGAAATACACACGTAAGGCAACTCGTATATCCTACTTATATTATAAACGTGAAAGTTTGTGAGGATGTATGGATGTATGGATGTTTGTTACTCTTTAACGCAAAAAGTACTGAATGGATTTTAATGAAGCTTTACAATAATATAGCTTAAATATCAGAATAACACATAGGCTATAATTTATGAAGATATTGTGTATATTGGCCAATATATAACGATTACTGTTAAGTAAGTCGGAAAAGTCCGTTATGGGAATTTTCAAGACACTAGCGATTTGTTTAAAGGCTCTGTATACATACATTTATATAACACTAGCAACCCGCCCCGGCTTCGCACGCGTACAAATTATACACCTAAACCTTCCTCATGAATCACTGTCTATTAGTGAAAACCGCATGAAATTCCGTTCAGTATTTTTTTAGTTTATCGCAAACAGACAGACAAACGCAGCGGGGGACTTTGTTTTATGTTTTATAATATGTAGTGAAGATATTGAATGTGAAAAAGAATTTAAAGTTTGTGAGGAGGTTTGGATGTTTGTTACTCTTTCACGCAAAAACTATTGAACCGATTGCGATGATACTTCGTATGTAGATAGCTGGAGACCTGGATTAACACATAGGCTACTTTTATTCCGATATTCCCATGGCATTTGAGTTACGCGTGTGAAACCGCGGGGCACAGCTAGTTTTTAATAAACATGAATACCACGCACGAAAGTTTTTATTGTAATACTAATATATGTATCGTAGTATACCTAAATATTTATCTATTAGTTTTTATTTTCTTTTTTTTCAAGTAAGTCGTGAGTAAGACTAATGTGCACTACAAGTTACCTATTACTATACAGTATAATCCATCAGAATCATCATAGTTCCAAAAACTTAAAAACGTTCCCGAGTGCAGCGATACGTCAAAGTTTTTAAAGGGAAGTCTATCAAAATAAGATAATTTTTTAAGTTGATTTTTATCGTGTGGAAACCCCACGGGCCATCACCTTACTGAGGCTTCTGGTGAAATAGTATGTCGGAATCGAACCGACTAAAACCACAAGGTGTTCCGTCACAAGCGTGTCTATTGCAAAGGACTCGGCTTCGGGTATACCCTAGGAAGGAGGTTACTGAGAACCCCGGCAGAACTTGGCCGCCTCTTAAACAGAAGGGAGTCACACCATCACATATTCCACCTACTTTTATGAGATATTCAAATGGTCGTAACTTTTAAACGGAAAGTTTACAAAAAATATTTTTTCTAAACGCATGCTAGGGTCTTGCCCTTTCAGTGATTTAGGTAAGTGTTCCATTGTCAGGTGTATATACGGAATATCGCAATACGTACACGAAAACATAGTGTTATTCTCTGAAGCAAATATGAAATATGAGTATAATGTAATGTACTTTTGAGCAAGGTTTTTGTAAACTGATGAAAATTTATCTACGGTTTGGCTTAACCCGAACACGTCGCTTTTGCTCTTATCGACCCGGTATCGTTGTAAATAGGCAACAAATTCGCCGTATAGTTTCGGTGAACCCATTACGTGCCATGGGTATCGTGAAGTAAGGGATTATTCAAGTAGGTGAACATTTGTATTCGAGGCCTGTTAACCTTTTTTAAGTGTTGAAAAGAAGAGGTTAGGAACATAGTTTATACGTGACATTTTAAAATGTTTCAGAACATGATCTGAGTGTCATGAAATAGAGATAAATTTAATTAAAAAAATATCGAATACGAATATGTATCACTCATGACAGTGCCTGGCTTAAAACCTTTGCCGAAAAACGAGCAAAAAGGCATAGAGGAAGGGATGGGTGTCCTGCTTCAGCGGCTGCCCCTCAACACACTTGCCAAAAGTGCGGACGAAAAGTTGTTAACCCCTCCAGCTAATCTAAATGTTTGTGTTAGGAGTGGGTTCACGTCGGGAGGGCACTGGGTGTGGTTCGAACCCGCAACCACTCGATTAATAGTAGTAATAGACTAAAATCTCTATTGCATTATAGATGTCTGGTTTAGTTAAAACATTTATAATTCATTAGTAGATACCGATACCGATTTAGTATACGCAACAATAAATTATCCTGCTTTTGATGAAGCTGTAGAAGTTTTATCGGAAATTAAATATATTTTCAATGTACTTAACCTGGTTGAGTTTAAAACATGATTGTGGTTTCAAACATAATATATTTAATTTATACGTAAAATACCTAAGTAGCAACAGAAGTTAAGCAACGAATATGTAATATATTGGAAGAAATTAACTAAAATTCTATTATTTGGCACTTTTTTGCGTAAAATAATGTTTTAGAAAGAGATGTTGTACCTTATGAAGTAAACCATTGTCCAGTACATAACATTGATCTACTGAAGTCAAAACGATGATAGAAAAAAACATACATATGCTTTTTTCTCACATTGTTCAGGTGGCTCACCTCAATTTTATCTCTCAAAAAAGAAAAGAAAAGGTTTTTTTGTATATTTTTACATAGCTGTGGATTTTTTTAAAAGATGGAAAAATAGTTTAGCTATACGTCATTATTAAGAAGACCAACGCATGTTGCATTCATTATAACTTAACTCCGACAATTTCAGTCCAAAATTCTAGCGAAATATACACATGATAACTCCTATTTATGTTATCTACTCCTATCCAGTTTATGATATAACTACCTACCTAGTTACATATATATGTGTATGTATTTAGATATATATATATATCTAATACTTTTAAATGAGCAATTCATATATGTATATATATATATATATATATATATATATATATATTATTTTTTTTGTTTTTTTTTTATTTAAAACTTAATGCACAATTTGCACAAAGGCAGACTTAATGCCCAGGGCATTCTCTACCAGTCAACCTTGGGGTGATGTAGAAATATTAAACAGTAGATGCACAAATACAATTTAACATTTGCAGTTATTTATAATACTTAGATAATCATAACAAGGTAGATACACTTACACATACGTATATATATAATCTGAATTTCGGAAACGGCTCCTACGATTTTCATGAAATTTAGTATGCAGGGGGTTTCAGGGGCGATAAATCGATCTAGCTAGGTTTCATTTTTAAAAAACGTAAAAAAAAACGAGCAAAGCTCGGTCATTCAGGTACTTATTATAATATATGTAGTAGGTACACACTCAGCTACCACTTACTTCTGTAACTAAATCCATCAAATATTGTCTGGTAGAGACTGGGTAGAGATCACGATGGCTTTTAGCGATGAGACCGCCTTTTGTACCTAGTGTTAATATTAAATTTAAGATCCATTTGAATTCCATATGGTGTACAATAAAGAATATTCTATTTTACCTATACTCCTAATCCATGTATTAATAGCCTCAAAAGTACGATTGCAATAGAAACACAAAAAAATCCTCACGCGATTTAAAAAATCGATCAGATCAAAAAACCATGCACCGTCAGTTTTAATGAAGTGTAATTTCGCGAAAGTCGAAGAAATTCCTTGTAATAATTACACAGCGGGCCAAATTGCTGAGCAATTACGTTGCAGCAGTTGCTATGCTGCCTATTTGTGGTTGAGACCAACATCAAATACTAAATTGCTTCCAACCTTTCAAACATAATGAGTTGCCAACCTTTGTAAATATGAATATAAAGCAATTGCTAAGAGTATGATATTGAAATTTTAATCATGTATTAGGTATGAGAACGATATTTCATAATAAAGTATTATGAGATTTGAAACTTCTAAAATATACATGAGCAGTTTCATTACTGTAAATTCTGTGTTTCTATACAATTTTAAGACGACGACTCCAGTATAGCTGTCTATCTAAAATTAAAAGAAAGTAGTTGCGAATTGTAGGCACAAAAATGGACACATAGCTGACAGTGTTGAGTCTTCTTAGTCACTACGTGTATTAATAAATTCTTCTTCTTGTAAATTAAATTTAATATTATAAGGCTACTGTGATTACACAAAGAAAGAAGAAAAAGGCCTCTATTGATCATGGAACACAAAAAACCTAGGAATCAATTGTAATAATTATATATGCTACATAATTGTAAAGGAACTTTTTCTGGCATTACGGTAAATCATGACAGGTGTTATTACTTTTACATTTTTATATGTATAAAATAATTTGATTTTGCAGCGCATTGATTAGAAGGGTATTATTTGCGAAAGAACTGACGCGGCATCCTGTGTGGTAGGTTTGATTTTGATTGGGGATAATTATTTGTGAGATTTACAATGTGTCGACTCTTGTGTTACGTCATTTGTCCCGTTGAAGGAGTAGTCTTTGAAAATAAATACTAACGAATATAAAACAAAGTTTTTTGTGTTCTAAGTCCAAAATAATGTAATTGATATTACCAACATTTAGAGCGCTGAGAAGTTAACAAGTATAGAAATAACGAGTTTTAAGATGAGTTTTATGAGCATCACTTTGCTCTAATTTCGACGCTAATTTAAAGTACTTTGCAGACGATCGATTTTTGATGGTTTGTTGTACATTAAAGGATAAATACCAACTCGAAGCACTTAAAGTGAAATTTGACTCAAAGGATGATATTTATAGAAAACGATATAACATTAGATAGTAAGAATTTTAAGACACGTCTCTCATTTATATAATACCAGGTAGCTATATAATAATCTCTATGCGTAATGGTGAATATCACAGCATTATAGTCTGATACACTATAAGCTATAATGCGTTATATTCACTGTAAATTATTGTTTCGGGGGTCACACTGAAAGTTTAAAAAAATAAATAAAAACGGAGTGATATAGAAGTCTGTTAATATTTTTATTGCTCTCCGTTCCTTTCTAAGCACCGTCGCATGCGATGGAGCCATTGACTGAAGCAGTGATCCCACTCTTTTTTAGGGATCTCTTCCACACTTTTTTCAAACGCAGCCACGACCACGACATAAAACGAACTCCTCTAAGTTTATATTTTTTTTTTAAATAAATAAAAGTCACAGGGTGCCAGGTCGAGACTATAAGGAGGATGACTCACTAGCTCCACACCATCGATAGACAAATTTTTCATAGTCTGTCTGGTGGAGTGCGCTGGAGCGTTGTCGTGGTGGAGGAGGATCCTGCTTCTTGGGCGCTGTTATCTAACATTTTCCAAGAGAACTGGTATACAATGACTGACATACTAATCTGCAGGAACAGTCTTTTTATCATCATGAATGATTGTTGCAAAATGACGCGTCTGTTTAAAGAATAAGGCAACCATCTCATGACTTCTGCCCTTCTTTACTTTTGTGGAAAAATCTTCGACTGGAAACATCCATTGCACAGATTGTCTTTTGGTTTCGGGTTTGTAACAATATATCCAGCTTTCATCACCTGTGACGATGTCATATACACCGAGTCACCTCCGTCATACTTTTCAAGCATTAAGCGGCACCAATTCAAACGACGGCATTTTTGATCTTCCGTTAAATTATGAAATCTACTACTGCATCTAGTACGAAGTCTATCTTAACATTGTTGTAGAGTAAAACGCCACAAAAGTCGTAATAAATCCTTGAGCGAACTTTCTCTACTCAAATCCATTTCGATGCACGACAGACGCTTTTCAAATTGCCGCCAATTTGTAAAAACAAATAATATATGAAATCATTAAACAACTACAGATTCCCAAATAGTTCCTAATCCGAAATTTAAATATTTTTTTTATCAGCTGATTTTCCTACTGGCCTATTTTAAAAAAATCAGTTTGACCCACGTATATTGAATATAAATGATGAGAAATATACCATAATAATCTGCCGCACTATTTGTAATACTAAAAGAGTATCCCCGACGCTCTCAATAGGTAATATAGATAATAATATGTAATCGAGGGTAATGAGTTTCCACTCGGCTCTTAACCAAGAAGCGCAACAGCTTATACCACTCGTTGAATATAACGGTTAATACGCACTATTATAGACAAGAATCGTTCAATGGATACTTGCTAGTACTACTTTGCTTTACTGCAAATTGGATGCATTTGCACGTTGAACTCGTAAAACTGACGTAAAACGGTTTATGCTTTGTCATGATGTGATATCATTGCCGGTAGTTTGATGGAGACTCATAATATTAATGAAAAGCTGTGGTACTAAAGTTGTTTATTTCGGTTTATTTTTAATGTACTTGGACTGTCCTGTGAATTTTGAATTGTAATTTATATTAGAGTTAGAAAAATGAAAATTTACACCACACTACCAGAGCACTGACCGGCAGTCCATGTTATCCCTATTCATCTCCATAGGGTTGGCAACGCGTAACTGACACCACTTAGCAATTGTTTATAGGCACTGATAACCGTGCAGTATGCTTGTTTACCGTCCTAGCTTCGTAAAGAAATAGTTGATTGTAGAATCTTAATCGGGTGTTTTATATATGAATATAAAACACCACCCATTACGTATGAACGTAATTCACATAAAACTGTGTGTTTTAGATATCTGGAATTTATGTAAGCGTGTCACTTTTATGTAGTCTGGAGACCCGACAGCAAAAAATGCATGCAAAACGCGTCCACGTGATGTTGTGACCGTAGTGTTTAAAAATGTAATATTTCTCAAAAATATACAAATAAAGAATAAATAATTATATTTACGGTTCGTTTAAGGCACTAAGTAACTTAAGCTAATCGTAAGATTGGCTTAAATGAAACAGCTAACGCTCCACGACTATGAAAAGATGACGGTGATTGACAAAGACAACAAGTGCTTCAAGTTTTTTAGAGTACGGGTAAGTAAGTAAAGGTAGTTTAAGTATGAAAGTATATTTTTATGACGGTGGCACATAAGAAAAATTACCTTGTAGTGAACGAGTACTCTTGGACTAAAGACGTTCAACACGCACGGTACGGTAAGTGAAAACTTTTTTATGCACGTTGGGCACTTTTGGTATGGGGAAAAAGCACTGAACCTGCGTGACCGTCACGCTCCGATGACAGATGTATCAGGAATGTTTTTTTTAATTTATATTTAACATTTACATTTAACAGCTACACGTAAGGTACAATTGCTAATATTAAACATGGTAATTACATCTATTGAGTGAGCGTGTACATAATATTTTGTATGTAGTATAAATTGTGCGCACTTTACATTCAGTGTTTTAATTAGTTTTGTAAGTTAAGGCCAGGAATAGCGACAGTAGAATACTAAGACAAATATTTTAAGTTTTGAATTGCTGCAATTTTAGATTTCAAGTGTGATTGGGCAAAAACAACAACAATTCCTATTAACAATTTATTAACGTGTTAGCTTTGATTCAGCTAAATGTTTGAGTTTAAAGTAGGGCTTACATCAGTAGTGCACTTAGCTAGTTTCACAACCTGCAGTTGCAGGTCTGTTAACACTTTACACAACTTCTCTGGTAACCTACCACTGAAAGCCTCATACCTAATGCATAGCCACGCGATAACCACTTATAATATTTATAATAATAATATATTTATTTGTTCAAAAGAATAGTAATGTTTACACATACTTATTTTATGTCATTTGATGTAGGTACGTATAATAATAACATGCTATCTAATATTAATATGCTGAGCTAGGCTATAAGCCTACCTAGGTTTTAGCACACGGCGCTCCCATCACAAATCTTCGGTTAGTATTTACTCTGTTAATGGTATAAAGGTTTAATCTTTTATTAAAACAACTACAAATTGTTAATAATTAAAGATAAACAAATCAAAATAAATCATCTCTTTTATTTTGTAAATTTGAATTTACATTTATGTTACACGCATTTCTGTTATGAAATATGTACAAATCGCGTGTACTACAAGCAGCCTTTGAAACTTATCAGATTATGTGCGACTAATCGTACAGCGACGACGCGACGAGTTACCATTATTCCCACAATTTATAGTCCATACTGTCGGACTCATTAACATAATTGTAATATTCCTCACCAAGAAATCAAGATTATTAAAAAATACAGCATAAAAATTCAAATTAATACGCTGAAAAATTAATTTCTGTTGCATTGGAAGGTTTATAATCGTGGCTCGACTTACTCATTTTTCACTAGGCCGAATTCATTACAATATTTAATAAATATAAAAGCAAATTAGGTGTAATTTTTCATTTGAATTTCAAGTTTTAAAGTTGTAAAATGGTAATACCTTAGGTCAACGCACACTTAAGGTGATACTTTAACTATGGTTTAGTATTTATAATATATTAATATAAAATTATGTTTTATAGCCGCAAGTACACTGAATTTAATCTTAATTTTTAGTAAATGTACTAAAATGTAAACATTTAAAATCATGCCCTGCAAACGTTTCTATTGTATCTAAGAATTTCCTTAAGTTTAAGTCAGCTTTAAAACAATTCACAACACATCCGATTCACTAAATGACCGCCGTACCTTCAAACTTTGCCTATTAACTGTGAACGCAGGTACAAGAACAAAGCTGCGATTGAATTCAAGCCATCAAGCGTCGACCTTTGTTTACGTCCGGTATTGTTTATGTACACAACCACTGTTTGGAATTAACTACAAGTATCAGCAGCTTAGTTTACCAAATAAGATATTATAACCTGACATTACAAAACACACTCACGTGAGTGTAATTCTTATTAATATTATAAATGCGAATGTGGGTTTGCTTGTTACGATATCATGCATTAACTACTCAACCAATAATCATAAAATGGTATACACGTTGTCTGAGGTACAAAAAAGAATAATGAAAAAAAAAACTGTCAGTTGTAGAATTTAATTAATCGTGGGAGAGCCATGGGCAATGGGCAAGCATGTGCTGGTTCGACCGGAGTAATACCACGGCCTCACAGAAAACCGGCTGTGAAGCAACGTTTGCATTGCTTTTTTTTTTCGCCGGGTGAGTGAGGTAACCGGAGGCCCTAACCCTTTCCTCCCCCTCTTACACCCTTCCCCTATTCCCTCCTTAAAGTCCGGCAACGCACTTGTGGCTCTTGAGTTGCAAGTTCAGTGAATGAAACTCTTCATTCGAGTATTATATCAATTTTAATATAAACATAATACATATAGGTAAATATTTGTAGTGAAATATTCATCGATAATTTAATACAATCTACATATACTTATTATATTATATTTATAGTTCAAAAAAAATTGTGGGAGTATTGTAGGACAACAAACGGAACCCAAATCTACCATTTTCGGATTGTGTGTCAGTTTGGATGTGCTCGTAACACTAAAAAGTACAAACGTGGAAACTTTTTCTGAAAAAATACGTAGTAGGTACGTAGTTCTCTCTACCCATATCCAGTTCCAGAAAAAAACATCATTACAATGCTGACTGCAATATAAACATCTATTTGTAACTTTAGACCAATAAATGTCGACACATTCCGTTATTGGTCCAAAATAATATGAACGAATACACATGATTGTTTTTAAATATTTCTTTATTTTGTAAAAATACATCCCAAACTGTAAAAATATTTAGAAAAAAGTATCATGTAAATTGAATACATTCTGAAAGTGTACATTACGTGTAAAATGTTCGGTTGTGTGTTTGTTGTCGGCTTTGTGGATTTTTTTATCGCGGTGTTAAGGTTCTCCGCAAAATTCCCTTTGTGCATTTATTTCCTTAAATTGACGTACCTATGTTTTCTCTATGAGATTATAAAATTATTTGTATACGGTTACAAAATAATAAATTTGTTCCGTTATGGCAGACTTTCAATCGTAGGATAGCATAGGGGAAAGCAGAGCATGGTTACCTGCTAACCCCGTGAGCGTCACATCTAAGTATCGCTATTAAGCAACTGTTGAAAAACGCGAAGCGAGTTTGATTGACTGAGAGTACCACGCACCATCACGCAAGTCTAAAAAACAGTGCACAATCGCACACATTCCTTGTATGTGGTGATTGTGGAAACAGCAGGAACTTTTTTTCGTTGTTTGGTGATCCCAGAGTAATCGGTAGTTGACAAGCTATATTGCAACCTCGCAGCCACCAAACGCCAGCAATAAATTCATGAATATATTTCATCGGGTTGTTACGAATATCTATATATAATTATGTATTAGAGCGTGACGATCACGCGAGTTCATTGCTTTTTCCCCATGCCAAAAGCGCCTAAAGAAGTTTTCACTTCAAAAAAGTACTGTTTCCGAGGGATACCTGAATTGATTGACAACGCAAGTGAAGCCAAGGGCAAAAGCGAGTGTTCCATAAGTATAACAACTCTTTGTCGCTTTTTTGCACCACGTTTGCGTTTCGCAATCGCGTTTTGTACAATATCACCGCTATATGCGTGCCAAGCCAAAATGAAAATTCCTCTTTATCACCTAGTGACGTAACTCAATTGCTACGGTAGCTGACGACATATTATAATATGTCGTCAGCCACCGTAGCAATTACATACACTTTTATAAAAACGCACTTTTCTAAATCCGTACGTTTATGTTTAGGACCATGTTCGTTATAAATATCATAATTTGATATAGGTAGATTTGATATATGTATATATATTTTATGAACATTCGATACGACATTCGAACGTCATAGTTGAAATACTTAGATGAAAGGTTAGGTAGTTTATTGATTGTGCGTAGCGCGTTTGCACAATTACTCGCTCGTGTGGTTGAGAGCGCAATTACGCTAGGACAAATTTATTGTCTCTTTTGTTTAGTTTATGACTGTTAAAGCCTATTTAAACTATAATTGCTTTAAAGGCTTTTAATTAAAGCTCTGAAATACTAGTTCTTAACTTATGGGCCACTCTTTTCTAATAAGTATTCAAGGTGTATGTGTGTAGCATTTGGGTTACAATGGTTTTTTTTTTACCGAAAAAAAACAAATATTACAAATAATAATAAACTTGTAAAATTATAGGCATGTGAGGCATGCATAGAAGCTAACATCTGCATATTTTTGTTAACTATTCTAAACAACTTCTAGACGAAAGTACTTTAATCATGGGATTGGTCATTTTATCTTCCAGTCTTTGATCCAATCTTTGAGGGCTATAATAATCCCTTAATAAATAATCTCCTCTTTATAAAACCTTTACCTTACTCAGCCTTAACCTTTGATTTCCAATAGGGATTTATAAAAAATAAACCTTCAAACCTTCAAGAAAAGAGCGTACTCCCATCTCAAAGGCCGGCAACGAATTTGTGACTCTTGACTTGCAGGTATCCATGTGCGACGGTAGTCACCTACCATCAGGTGACCCGTCTGCTCGTTTGCCCCCTATAATATAAAAAAAATATATTTATGAAGTTAAGACACGTGTACAAATAGTTTTTCTTTAATGGGTGTATTTACACTTTCAATATTACTTCTCTTATAGAATTCCAAGAAACTACATGATAGAACTTTTAATTGCGGTGTTTAATAGAATAGTAATGTAACCCAATTTACCTTATCACTTGATTGCGGATAGTTAATACCAACACAACACATAATTGAACACGGTTATGTTATGGTGACAATAGCGAATTACTATATATGTTATACTTTAATGTTATGCATTTGGAATTTTAGATATTTTGCCATGTTTTGATATCATCGGCACATCTGTGCGCTGCTAAAATAAATAATAGTTTAAAAACCAAAAAATCACGCTTTTGTAACTAGCTGCACTAAAAAGTAGAAAATAATTTTCTATAAGAACTTAAAAAAATTGAGTTTTTTTTTCTTAATCACTATTTATTTTTTAACTTATAGAAAATTATATTCTACTTTTTAGTGCAGCTAATTACAAAAGCGTGTTTTTTTTAACCATTATTTATTTTTGATTTTTTAGTTTTTAATATTGTATTGTCATCGATCCTTGATAAGTGTGCGAAGTTTCAATTCAATCCGACGTTTTAAAGTGGGTGAAAATCACGTTCAAAGATTCCGTTACATAAATACATAGAAACATAGATACTTACATACCAAGCTAATAAAAGCGTGTTAAATAGGAGCCAAATTGCCAGGGCCTTGTACACATAACACATCGCTATTACTTCTCACGGAAGTGAATATTCGTGTTCACCTGAGAAAGTGATGATTATATATTTATGATGGTAGAATAGTACAGTCAATTGTGTGTAACGTGCAGTGACGACCTCTGAACACGTGAAGTGACGGTAATGCATTCGACTGCCACGCCGTTGTTCGCCTGTTCGATTCCCTTTGCCGCTCGGTACAAACATTTGTATGCATGAATGTCGGGATTCGAACCCGTACCCCCCAAGGAGCCAATCGATCGAATGCACTACCACCGCTCCACAGAGGTCGTGAAAAGGTACACAGGTAAAAAAGGTGTAAATTTTTCCAAAATGCTAATTATTTAAACATTAAATAATTCAATTAATCTAATCTTATCTTAATATTGAAAATAAATAAAAATTAAAATTATAGAATAGAATGAAAAATAAATTTGTGCCCAAAAGATAAAAATAAATCGTGTATCCCAAGAATTATAGAGTAATAACTTGTCTTTCAACACTACAAATTACTAATGTAATTTCCGAGTGTGAAGGTAACGACTCATATAACCAGCACCACTATTATGGCTTGCGCTCAGAATATGTGAAGCAGTGAGGTGCGTGGTACTAAATATCTCCTAACATATTATATAACACGACCATTAACCGTCAAGTTCACCGTAAGCGAAAGGATCTCGCGACATGTTGGATTAATTATAAAAAAGACTATGACTCTGTGCCACACATGTACTGTATGGTTTTTTATTGTGATGGAGTTGTACAACATTTATACAACGCTATGCATTTTCTTCAAGGCAAGGAAAGGGAGAACGGTACTTTGCTATCTAGAATGTCTCCAGAATGCGGAAAACGATGCACTAATAAAGATCTTATCGATCGATCATATTAAAAAAAAAGAACATCGTTCTTAATTGTTTTGTCCTTTGCCTATTTTTTAGATAAATAAAATTAACTTTATTTTATCAAAACCCTAACCAATAAGTAATAATATATTGATTAGTATCTTTAAACTTTATGTATGTTAAATGCATTTATTTTACAAAACGAATATTATCTTTTGAAAGTGTATTCAGTTTTAGTTATTTTTACTTGAAACCATAGTGACAGTGATTTTTACTGGTATTGCATAGGTTCTTTACTTTGACGATTAATTATATGAATAACCGAGTTGTTGTTGATCTGCGAAATTTAAAAAGTATAGGGTTGTAAGACGTATAGTTGTAATTTCAATTTTTTTATTCTTGTTTTAATGTTTTATTTTACGTATGGCGTATTTGGTGGTTCAATCTAACCACCAAATACGCCATACGTAAAATAAACAGTCGCAACAAACGCGAGGAGAGTAAAATCGTTATGAATAACTAGGTAAATTACAGCATTCTAATTATGACGACCCTTAACAAGATGACATAAGTAATCTCTTTATAAAGATTCCATATCCCAGCTCAATTATACATGTATAAATTGTTACTCAAAGAAGTATATTTATATATTAAATTATTCCCATTGCAACTATGATAATAATATAAATAAGTAAGTAATGCTCACTCACTCAATGACTTATTACAAAACATAATACTAACAATATTACCTACGTGTGATTATACGAATATTGATTTATGAATTATTGATTGATGATTTAAAAGATTGATTTTGACAGCCAGATTAAAATTTTTCTCCACGCGACATCTGTCCTTACCTCGCCGGTGGACTCATCATTCTGAAATGCTTCAACATGCATGACATATCTTACATGGATAACACGGCCTGTAACAGGTTGCAAGTTGCAAATACTTGATTGAAGGGAGGTGTGACTTTTTTATTTATTAATAAGTGACGATATAGTGTAGGCCAATAACGAGTAAGACTATTTTCTCCGTTTAGGGTAAAAGAGACCAATAGATCCGTTTCTTTACAAGACACTTCGTGGACACAATGCTCTCCCGCTGTCGCAAGACGTTTGTCGAGTTTTCGAAAATTCAATTTTGCCCCGTCATAAATATGTAGCAACAATTCAATAGCAAGTAAGTACGCTTTTGCGGCATCCTAAACAAACGATTTTAGCACAACGACGCTGAAAAGTGCTTATAAAGCTTTTCCTTGATGTTTTGTTTATAATGTTGCTTTTGTTTGTGTTTTAAAAGAGGTAGTTGTTTATATGTAGTTATGAATAATTTTAGTCAAAACATATTTAATTTTTTTTTGTGTATAATTAGATTAATTAGGAATAAAGGCTTGTCACTAATATCAAAGATTGGGGAATGGTAGATTTCCTTTCCGAATATTGCCGAATTTTGATCTGAAATTTGATCTATTTCCAATAATGAAAGCTCTTCGTCGATACAAAAAGTAAAAACTACCACACGTTGTACCTAAATCGGTTTAAGTATGACAAAAATGACATGCTGTATGGCAACATCCTTATACAGCGAAAAAACATACTTAATGTAGACCGCCGAACTTCGCAGTAAATACTGGTCCTGGATCGCGCAATGAAAGTTTGTTTTTTATGGAATAGGGGGCAAACAAGCAGAGGGTCACCTGATGGTAAATGACTACCGCCGCCGCCCATGGGCACCTGTAACTCAAGAGTCACAAGTGCGTTGCCGCCTTTTAAGGTGGGAGTAGGGGAAGAGGGGGAGAGGTGGTAAGAGCGGGAAGACGGGAGAGGGGGATTTGAGGGGAAAAGAGGGAGAGAGGGGAAGGATGGAAATAGGGGAGAGGGAAGGGTTAGGGCCTCCGGTAACCTCACTCACGTGGCGAAAACCAATGCAAGCATTGTTTCACTGCCGGTTTTCTATGAGGCCCTTGTATCGAGCGGAGTCGAGCCGGCCCATACGTGCCGAAGCATGGCTGTCCCACGTTCTTGCGCCGATTAGTATTTGTATATACAACTAAACAATTTCAACCGTCATACCCGTTACTCTACAGTTCCTACGCAGCAGCCGCCACTATACGCAACGATCGCCCCGACTCACTGGGAATTTCAATGGAGCACCGCAGCACCGAAAGCAACCCTGACTCACTGGGACCAGCGGAATTCAGCACCGACTCACTGGGGCTAGCGGAATACAGTTACGAATCACTGGAACTAGCGAAATTCAGTTCCGACTCACTGAAATTAGTTTCACTCAGTTCCAACTCACTGGAACTTCTTATTGCATGCACTGATACGCTCCACAAGAGAGCATAGACAACCGACTCGTCAAGATATTGACCTCCGGTCTTGGAGGGGAGTAATGTGGTGATATCCATATACAGCGAAAAAACATACTTCAATAATAATCATAATAAAATAATTTATTCAAAGACAATACTGCTTTTACTTATACATATTACTTCTGCCAAACTACTTTTCACTGTTTTTTTTTGTTTTACTTTTCTTTACGCATACAGGCTGAACTACGCCGTAACTACTGATCCTACATTATTGTTGGAGTGTAGTCTATAACCTAATTATCCATTAGCAGATATTCAGATTTGTGAAGCTGTATACAAAATTTAGTTTGGTAATAAGTATATTCTGTGCGGTCACTATACTCGCTGCACAGTACCTAATTTGCAATATTGACTTAAATCAATGCGCCAAATACGTATTATGTTTCCCAACTACCTAAATACACACAATGTAACGAACAGGGGCTAACAAACAATAGCTCAAACTTTATTTTGAGACCACGTGCCAACTTCCGACGATGAAAAATGTACCAGAGTAGGTCGTAGGTACATCTCGCAACATACAGAGTACTCTCGTAAATGAAATGCTTACACGGAGCAAAGATGTGAGACATGTCTGAAGTCCATGTCCATTTCCATTTCCAACAGCATTTCTCAGATATGCTAGCTATGACAGACTTACACTTTAATATTAATAAATTTGATTGACCAGTTTAGTGCAAGTTTGTAATGGCTTGCTTTGAAAGAACGAAAAAACCTTTTATCTGTAAATTAACTACTTTAAACCTTGACGTCAGAAGTTATTTTTTTAAAAGAAATGATTGATGACAATAGAATAAGTATAAAGTGACATTAATGTTGTGATATGATGTAAAATTAAATGAAAAAGTGAGTTTAAAAGTAAAATCCACTCCGTACACTATTTGTAGACATTTTTGTTATTTAATAAAAAAATATTAATTACAAGCAGTGCCTCGCGGTTTCACCCGCGTAAGTCCCGATCCCGTGGAAATGTCGGGATAAAAAGGATAAAAGTAGCCTATGCGTTAATCCAGGTCTCCAACTATCTACATATCAAGTTACATCGCAATCGGTCCAATAGTTTTTGTGTGAAAACATTACAAACATACATTCAAAAACACAAATGTTTCCTCTTTATAATATTAGTTTAGATGAATAGAGACTTGAATCTACTAAAATTGTGTCTTACCCACACTCATCAGTGTAATATTCCTGATCTAATTTTCTAGTTGCCTAAGATCAATGAGAGCGTTGAAATCTTGAATCGATGAATTTATTGTTTCGCTCAAAACCTATTCGTTAACACAAACGCGCCCAAAAGTTGACCCAAAAGCCTGTCCGCACTAGATTTCAACGCTTCAAAACATCGGTAACAAAATTATAACAAACTAGCTGCGCCCCGCAGTTTCACCCGCGTAACTCAGATGCCATGAGAATATCGGGATAAAAAGTAGCCTATGTGTTAATCCAGGTCTCTAGCTATGTACATACAAAGTATCATTTCAATCGATATAGTAGTTTTTGCGCGAAAGAGTAACAAACATCCGTACATCCATACATCCTCACAAACTTTCACGTGTATAATATTAGTAGAATTTTTACTTCATGCTATAAATGAAACTATTATTTAGATTTCGATTTCAATATAAACCTATATCAGTATATAAACCTATAACAATATAAATTGATTAAAATTAACATGTATGTACGACTAAAATAAAGTGTACGTATGTTTTATTTTATTATTTTTAACATTTCCAAATCACAATACATAGGCATCCAGTTGCAAATAAAATCAAAACGTACACTGATTGAATTCATAAAAATATTGTTTTAATGCATTACGGTACAAAATCGAAACCTACTGTTAAATTTTCCAGTATATATGTTGCTCTGTCGTGTTACGAAAATCTATACAATTACCGTTCAAGTTATGCTGGTCAATAAACTAAACCAACAAAAATTAAAATTCAATTAATTATAATCGGATTTGATCACAAAGCGATCTCTACTATTAATAAACAAGTAACTGCCTCAGTGGCACAGTATGATTTCTGGGTCTCTGGGCGTTAGGTTTTTCTAATTTTGTTGTCAAAAGAAATATTACCTTACGGTACAGGACTTAGGAATTGGGAAAACTGAATGAATAATGACAAATTATTACAGACCAAACAAATAAGCTAAAACGTAGATGTCATACACTCTGCTAGACCCTTCAAAAATGCTTATATTAATAAAAGCTTAGTAGAGGCTTATTTTATAAAAAAAGCGACACGAAACAGCCTTTGTAAACATATTTTTGTAAAGAGCCAATCAATAATACACAGCATCTATTGTCTTTACTCTGCTGTATCCATTGTTGCATCTAACGCGTTTAAGTGGATATATCTGTTGATTAATTGCAATGTCCGGCCGCACCACGTCTGATTGCAGCAAACATTTGTCACTAATGGATGAATCGCTTATTCCTCATAATTCGACACCATCAATTATTGCGATGTACCGGTTATCTGTTAACTCATTTAGTATTGATCGAACGAGAATTGTTTGTAGAAAAATAATGTGAAAATCTCTTAGCTGATCTACGTAAATTCGTAGACATTCTACGACACTTTGTACACATTTGCACTTTGTACACAAGTCTACAAAGTATTGTTTAAACTGAGAATTCAATATAGCTTTTCAAATATTTAAATAGTAAATAAAATGAGAATGAGAATTATAAATGAAATGAACAAAAACTAGGTTACATTTTTAAAGCTTTTAATGAACATTACCTGTGACAAGTCAGAAGTGAGCCGTCAAACGCATATAATCGACATTTATTAATACAAAAAGATAACTATTATAATAAAAATTATTATTGAAGTTCTCGTAATTACCTTTCACTTATTTATACCTCAGGCATGGGATGTCCATCCGTGGATGACTGCTGGATAAAGGTCGTTTCTAAAGACTACAACGAGTGGTTTTCGTCTATATCTATTGAAATTTAACGTATTGATTCTGTATGTATAAAATCGTGTGTCTTTGTTAGGGTTCCGTGATCGAAGGGTAATAAACGGGACACTATTTCTAAGTCTCCGCTTTCCGTCCGTCCGTCCGTCTGTCTGTCAGCGGACTGGATCTTATGATCCGTAATAGGTAGAGTTGAAATTTTTCCCGGTTTTTTTGCTCGATTATTAAGATAATGGCAACAACTAGACCTAGTACCTACATAGTAATAAATCTTGTACGATAGTGCGGAACCCGTCATGCGCAATTCCGACTCGCACTTGATTTTATATATTTGCTTCAAACGAACTAATATTTTGATTTCGTCTGCTTGAGTATTGTTTTAAGCTTCTATTGTGTTTTATTGAGATAAACAATATACGAGTATAGATAAATGTTGTGATTTGTAAATTTGATCAGCTTCGGCACGGCCTATTAAAAAACTGGCAGTGAAGCAATGTTTGCGATGTGTTTCGCTGAGTGAGTAAAGTAATCAGAGGCCCTAACCCCGCTCTCCACTTCCCCAAGTCCCACCCGAAAGGTCGGCAACACTCTTGTGACTTTTGAATTTCAGGTGTCTATGGGCAGTGGTAGTTACCATCAGATGACCCATCTGCTCGTTAAAAAAATCTTATGATTATACCTTCATAAAACATTGTGATCCGTAGCCTAGAAAATTATTTATAGGTACATAACTCAATAATCTGAAGGCTCCTAATTGATTGGAGGTGTGTGTTTAAATACAGATACAAATTTATTACAATATTTAAAAGTAAGTAGTCCCGTAGTGGTTCATGCTGTTGCACTAAGATTAAAAAACCTAACAGTTAAACCAATCAATGCTGGTCGACTGTTCCACGTAAGGGAATTATGTTCCTCTGTGCCGTCGATGGTGCGGAATGAAGCATTCTTTGTGCAATTGTGAATTTTCACGAATTGGTACGTCTGAATGTGTTTGTTATCTGAAAGCGATGTAGAACTGCACTCCGATATATTTCCGTCTCTATATTCACTTTTATAAATCACGATTTGTTGTTGTTATCGTGAAAATGGTGACTTATTAGGTGTCGCAAGAAGCTCCATCAAAGAATTTATAAAAAAATCCAGTATTTTTTAAATGAGAACAAATACAAAAAAACTAAATTAAGTAAATACGTACGTCCTTAAACACGTAAGAACACAGGTAATATCAGCTAGCATTACATTTACATGATTAAAACTTTAAATAATAAACATATCATAAACTTTTGTCTTCGCCCGAGCAATGTATGTATTTGCAAAAAAAATATTTACGTATGTTTATCTGTGTTCTAGAACTCATTATTATAATTATTTTAAGTGTCTAGTGCTACTTCGACCATTTCTGATCTTCTGTAGCGCACTCTTGCTTTAAAGTTTGCTGCTCAGACTTATGGCTTCGAGAACCCTCCAGATCCTATCAGCTGTGATTGTTTGTATTTCCTGCGATTGAATGATGGGCAATACTTCGGTGCCGCATTCTTCCTCTCAACATAATTTGCATATTTTGTTCTCACTCAACTTTAGGTTGAACATATATTATGTTTGTGTAGTTTGCAGTATCCGGTGAGGATTCTTGATAACCCATAGTTCAAGCTATGCTTAGTAGGGTCTACATAGCGATTTGTAATATCGCATACTTAGATCTAAACAGGTTAATACCTGTGTGAGTCCCTTTTTAGACTTAATAACTCAACTCATTTCAGAAAAGGCGAAAATTACTGTGTGTAGATTTATTCTTTTTATATGCAACTAGAAGAAAGGTACTGTTGTTTGGTTTTTAAACCATGTTTTAGGGCTGAAAATTGGATTTTTCATTGATGACTTTTTTTCTGAATGGAATTCAGAATCATCTATTCATGTGGAGCTGAGTGCCTTTACTGAATAGTATCCTATTATATAAATGTAGAAAATTCTTGACATATAAATATATGAGTGTATAAGTGGTGGGAGAGTCATGCTTCGGCACGTATGGGCCGGCTCGACTGGAGTGATACCACGGCCGCACAGAAAACCGGCCTCATAGCAAAGATTGTGTTGTGTTTCGCCTAGTGAGTGAGGTTACCGGAGGCCTTAACCCTTCCTCTCCCTCCTCCCCCTCTCCCCCTCATTCCTCCCTTCCCCTGCTTAAACTTAGCCTTAAACTTAGCTGTGACTCTTGAGTTGCACGTGCCCATAGGCGGCGTTAGTCGCTTACCATCAGGTGATCCGTCTGCTCGTTTGCTACATAATATATGACATAAAAAAAATACATATATGAGCAAAAAAACAAAAAACATTGTCTCTGCTTTAAAAGATTTTAGTCTTCTGTTATATTTAACGCTAGTTGTATCTGTGCATCAGACATATTTCAAAGCCTCGCCTTTGGCTAAATTATTGTCAAGTTAGACAATGATATATCTCATTACTCAGAAATGCTTAGTTAGGTACAAACCATTACATATTTTGCAATGAAAATACACTGTGATATAAGAAATATAAGTTTATGTGCGTAATTTCAACTACATGTGCATTTACATAAAATATAGTAATGTGAGATCATAAAAAATATTGAGAAATCTTCAATAATATTCCCCTTCAATCCGATGCCTGATAAAGTCTTTATAAGCACATAAAACTTTATTTCCTTAGCTGATTCGTATTGAATCTTTTCCCGATATTTTTCTAAACTTTTGTCAGACCATAAATCCAAAATTACTGATCCTCTCCATCTTGTTTTTCTAGCTGGCATTATTTCTTCATTTGATTCATTACAGCAAAACCTTTGTATGTCCAGTTCATTACCTGCGAAAGAGAATGTTCTCAAAATCTCGGCAGTCATTGACAGCATTAATGTGGACATTAATGGAATGTCCCGGGGTGTATTGATGTTTCGGTACCGGAGTAAGGGCTTGTCCACATCTAGGCAAGGTAAGAATTTAATAGATTTGTTAAAACAAAGGCCAGAAATGCTGTGACAACCTACTTTTTACTTTCACTTTCCATGATAATATAAGTATGTTAACGAGAATTAACGCGATCACGTATTTAAAAGGATTGATATACCTTTGATTTGCCTGACGTTTCGACCAGGTTATACAGGCTGTGGACCCTTCCTGGTCGAAACGTTAGTGGTATCATTTAGGTTTTGTTGAAGTTCCGACATTACGGCTTTTATATTCAGTTATGTGTCACACAAAGCGTTCGAATTAGTATAGATTGCCATTCCATTTTCCTTGTTTTCTTACATCATAAACCAGGACTTTAAAATGAAAATGTAACTTCTATATACATTGTGACTCTCTCTCTATAATATTCTGATTTTATTTAAATATTTGTGTGACGTCCGTTTGCCACATGGTTGTGATTGTAGCCTAAGAAGAATGGAATTAACTTCCCAACTGATGCTGTCATTGTGTCTGTTTGTGCCTGTCTCATAACACATAGCTACTATAAGTATAGATAAGTAAGTAAAAATCACATCCCAAGTGGTGTTTACCGTTTAAAGTGTTTGATTTTTTGTTCATCAAATAAACGATACTTCATATAATATATAATTTCAAACCTCCTGTAAAACATTTTCATCGATCTAGTAAATGTCAAGGTTAAGTCTGGCTAAGCAATATGAGATTGATATATTTCAGACTCCTGTAGGTCTGTAATTAATCCGGGCCGTTGCTATGGCGCTCTAAGTATCATTTTGTATACACTTTGAATGCTTATAAAGGAATAAGAACTAGTTTATTTCCCCGTGGAAATGAGAGAGAAACGTAAGGAAATGTCTGTTGTGTCATTTACTTGTCTTATGAGTTAACTAGCTGCTGTGGCTTATTATCACGTAAAGAGACTCAGCGGTCATAAAGTATATTAATATCTGTTTATATTACCTTAGTATAATGATAATGTTAATAGCGGCAAAGTGCAAACATTAACTGAGATATACGAGTACTGTAATAGAGACTATTTATTTGATCAAAAGAAAACATTGGAGCTTGGAAAGTTTGTATCATTAGAAACAAGCTATGAAAGCTATCTATACCTCCATATATATTTTGTTAATTTAGAAAACACACTAAGTTCACACGCAGAGACGCGTATATGCACGTCAAAGAAAAATAATTATTTGGACAAAATTTCTTTGCATTGGTTTAACGTTTGCAAGTCTTTTTAGACTACCGCATCATTGTACCATCGTATTATTCAGATTGACAAACCCAGTTGAGTGGTCTCCATCCTCAGTTACTATCCAAATTAGTTATATAAAAAAGAGTTGAGGATAATGTTGCACCTTCCCGATTTGACACTGAATTAAAAATAGTTATAAATGAACGGGACGAAGAATTAAAAAATGGCCACCGCCTGTTATTATTTATGTATTTTTGGCAAAGTACCAATTTTTAATATGTAAAAACTATAGAAGAAACTAAAAACACCAGAAAAACACAAAAAGACAGCTTAGTTTATGGATGTATCTTATGTTCCAGCTTAATTGGCAAAGATTAAACTACAGAAACCGGGGTCATCTCCACAGGGACAGTGGCAACCCGAGGTTTTCTCGTCCAACGCGACTCTTGATGAATAATTTAGTAGTTTGTATCTATTAATGTGTTGGTACATACGCACGTGATAAGTTTTCCTAATAAATTGCGTTATCAGCATTTTACTAGAGGCCGTGCGCTTTTGAAGTAGCATTTGGAAAAGTTGAATTTTTTATACATATTATGTACACGGATAATATCGTAGTTACTTTAAGGTCTAGTACCGAAAAATATTAGTAATTACTTTGTTTTTTCGCAGGATTCTGATAATACATAAACATTCTGAATTCTTCTATCAGAAATATTTGAACTTAATTAAGTGGAAATGGTACCTATTCATTAATCTGGTGAGAATTATATATTTGGCTAGATAATTTGTATTACGCCTGGGGATAGACCGTCATGTGAAAAAATAAAATACCGATGAAATAATAATATATGCTTTTGTTTTGCGTTGTTTAGGCCAATCAGTCTGTTTTTAACCGTTTCTGTATCGGGATGTTTTCCTTTTTATTTACCACTAGGGTTTCACAAACATACGATTCAACTTAATATGATTTATTTGAAAAATCTTACAATCCATTAATGTCGTTTCCTGCTATAATGTAACAAAAAAATCATTATCAATGCGATTTACAGTAACCTGACTATAGACTGCATTTCATTGTTGAAGACTATAGTTAAAATGATTGAGTAGTGAAATACACAGAAAATATAGTGATGCCGTTTCAGATGTCATAGTATTTAGGTATTCATTTTGTACCCTAAACTCTCCTCAAGTCGAAACCTGATTTAAGGGGCCTAAAAAATGTTAGTACTAACTCTAATTATGAATTTTTCAACAGATTGGGTTAGAAGCAGAAGTTGTCAACACGTTGGCGGTAGTGATGATAGCAGCATTGCGAGAATCATAACTAGAAGTCGATTGTTAGCCTAAAACATAACGTAATTAAAAAGTACACAAATGTAATCGCAAACTGAAATAAAATTACAATCCAAATTATGGAAAACAAGATTATTCCACCAAGTTGCTGTTCCCAAAGCTATTTAAAATACTTGTTTAAAATATTCTGATTGCTATCGTCGGTTTCGTGAATATTCAACTAAGTAATAAGTTTAGACCCGAAGTTTTTCTAAATATGATAATGGATCCAATTATTAAACAGAATAAAATTGTTTTGATTTATTGTTTCGGTCTTATATCAAAGTTTGGTAAATCCGTGATATGCGTGAAATTACTTTAAGAAATTCTTTGTTTCAGTTTTATATTGTGGTAGAGTTATTTAAGGTTTATCCTTAAAGCCTTATGGTCTTCGGTTATTTTTGTTTCGAAACGAATAAAACTTCACTTTTACATATTAAACTTTTAAAACTTTACTAACCTTTAAGCTTTCGCTTTCCATAATTTATTATTATGTTTACTACGTGTCGCTGACTGAGTCAGCCTGTGACCACGGCTAGTGCAACCTGGTCGAAACTGCTGGAAATTCAAAGGTATGTACCTATATACCTATTACGTGAACGTGTTAATTCTCATACCTATGTTAAGGAAAAGTAGGGCAACGATGTAAATTTACCGGTAGCTTAGATTATTTAAAGACATAACTTACCGATTTATAGTGGTTTTAAACAAAAATGGTAATAATTCATCTTTGAGTCATTGCACCTTTAAATATCTAAGTACCTGGATGACTGAGCTTTGCTCGTTTTTTTTTTAATGACACCTAGCTAAATCGATTTATTATATTTATTAACACTTCCTGAAAATATATTGCAAAAGGCGGACTTAATGCCGTAGGCATTATCTTCCAGTCAACCTTTGGGTGATGCAGAACTGTGTGTGGCAGGTGTATATTTAATGGTCATATATAAGGGAATTTAAAAAAATGTATTACATAAATAAGCCTACATACGTGTGCTTGAAATACATACACATATAGTAAATAAATGTACATACGTATATACATACATATATAAATACAAATACATAAATGATAGAGACACTTGTAAAGTGTTATTCTGATGATTCCGCCAATAAATCTCTGTAGAGTTTGCGTACTTTAACCTTAAAAGTGAAAACGTTAGTGGACATCCTGACTTCTTGTGGAAGCGCGTTCCAGAGGTTTACAGCTTGGACAGCGAATGAAGAGTGAACCATACTGGAGTTATGAGAAGGACAAAGTAGGAGTAGGTTATTAGAAGAACGGAGATTTCTGGCATGGTTAGAGCAGAGATATTGAAAGTTAGATGTTAGGTAAGTAGGTGAGTTAGGTGTGTGGAGAAGAGAGTACAACGTAGTCAATGCCCTCAAACTGCGGCGTTGTCTTATAGGTAACCATGTCAGTTGGGTGCGATATGTGGATATGTGATCATATTTTTGCAAGTTGAATATGAATCGAATGCAATTGTTGAGAAGTCGGTCTAGTTTGTTGAGCAGATCTGCATTCAAGTCGAGATAGCACACATCACCATAGTCGATAACTTTAAATACCAAAGTCTGCACAAGCATGGTCTTTGTTCTGATTGGGAGAAAAATTTTTAACCGATAAAGGCATCGCAATGTATTGGTTACCTTCTGACTGACGTTAGACGTTATATGTATATATATAATCTGAATTTCGCAAACGGCTTCAATGATTTTCATGAGATTTAGTATTCAGGGGGTTTCGGGGGCGATAAATCGATTTAGCTAGGTTTCATTTTTAGAGAACGTAAAAAAAACCGAGCAAAGCTCGTAAATAATAATATTAACTCATGTATATAATTTAACTCGACACAGCTGTAATATTATTTAAATAGGATATTTGAGCTGTTCCTTTATTATTAGATATGAAGAACACAAATCAGAGATAAAACACACATTAGATAAGTCACATTATGCTGATTGTTTAAATGATAAATTAATTTATTTTGCAAATGGATCTTTTCAGACACTTGTACTCGTCTATAAGATTAGTTTTGGAAAGAAGAAAAGTTACACTAAAACTCTAAAATCCAAGTCAACATAAACTCAAAATGCGCAAGTTCCATGTAAGCGTCCAGGATACTTTTTATATGAAAAAACCATTTCAGTTTTGAGCTGACCAATCGGGACATCCAGTAGATTAAATACCTAAGTAAGTCCGTAGTCATGGAACTCAACCACATCTTAGGGATCCACGACTTGAGCCGGTCCGCCATCGCACTCAGACGTGTATGTGACAGGTAGGTCAATGAAAACACTCAAAACTGCCAGTGAAGCGTACGCCAGATATTACTATCTCAAATGGCACTTTCATTTATAATGTCATGTTATGTCATGCCACAGATTATATAATGTGTAAATAACATAACATTATAAATATTGCTAAAATAGTTCAAGAAATAAAAAACACTCAAACAATAATACAATAGAAAATAGAACAAAGAACAAAGAAATAGAACAAAGTATAAAATTGATTTTATTGTTGTATATCATTATTACTTTGAGTATATATTTTATTTTATGTGAAATTTAGGTCGTTATGTGTTACCAGTCTTATTACCTGATAACCTAACCTGTCTTAGAACTAAAGACGATACAACTACTGATAATGTCGGGGAGTGAGTGGGAGTTTATGCTATTTATCAAAAGTTAAAGTAATGAAAGCAAGAACGATACCAACCAGTATAACGAGTTCTTTGATACAATCGTTATTTGACTGGCCTGTTGGTCTAGTTATTAGTGATCCTGACTGCTGAGCCAGCGGTCGTGGGTTTATTCCCACCAGGGACAAATAATTGTGTGATAAGCATGATTATTTGGTCTATATCTGGGTGTAATTTATCTATAAATAGCTGTGCCCGCGACTTCATCCGCTTGGAATAGTGTCTTTGTTTAGAATTTTTAATTATTTAGACTAATTGACAATACTTCCATACAACTTTTCATCCCCACTTTTCAACCCTTTATACCCCTTTTTTCGCATTAAAAAGTAGCATATATCCTTTCTCAGGCTCTAGACTAACTGTGTACCAAATTTCATTTAAGTCGGTTCAGTAGTTTTGGCCTGAAAAGGCGACAGACAGACAGACAGAGTTACTTTCGCATTTGTAATATTAGTAAGGACATGTGCGTATTTAGAAATTTATAAGTATGTTTATCAACCTGTCTGGTTACCATAGTACAGACTTTGCCTAGTTTGGGATCAGACGGCCGTGTGTGAGTTGTGTCAAGTTATTATTATTCCTCTTTATTATTAATAATGGTATTTGTCGATAATTCTAATGCTTTATAAGTTTTATTAAGGGACTGATTGATATTTATTGCAAATCGGCAATCCACCACTGTGCGGTTTTCAAGAAATTTTTTGCCTCGCACAACCAATCTTTGGAACAAATTGTCGCCTGCGGTATTTCCGGACCGATACGACCTTCAAACCTTCAAGAAAAGAGCGTACTCCTTTCTCAAAGGCCGGCAACGCACTTGTGACTCTTGAGTTGCAGGTGTCCATGGGCGACGGTAGTCACTTACCATCAGGTGACCCGTCTGCTCGATTGCCCCCTATAATTTAAAGTAAAATTAAATAAATATTTCATGTACAAAATAAAGAAATGACATTATTTACACTTCACAACGTCTGTCTAAACGATACGTGGAGGCCAAATAAAAATGAGTAAATATATACAGATAAAAAGACTTAACGGTCTTGACTCCCAGCCACCCTCAGATTAATTAGTAACAGTCTCACTGTATCCGTTATTCTCGGAAAAACCTTATAAAGATGGATAATACATACAATTTTCTGAGTAGACATTGTAATAGAGATGGGCTACAAAAATATAATACAGATAAAACGTTATTCATGAAAGAATAGACGAATTTTATCTCACGAACCATTTTACGTATTGTTGGAAATTAATTTTGGGGCGTATATTCGTCTAGCAACGCGTAAGTCCCAGTCTCGTGGGAATATCGGGATAAAAAGTAGCCTATATGTTACTCCAGATCTCTAGCTATCTACATACCAAGTTTCATCGCAATCGCTTCAGAAGTTTTCGCGTGAAATAGTAACAAACATCCATCCATCCAAACTTTCACATTTATAATATTAGTGGGATGTTACTAAGTAAAAGGTCTTATCAAATTAATGTTGGGTGTTCAGAACTAATGATATTCACTTTTTTACTGACAGTATAGATACACTTTACCTAAGCCAAACCATTTCAATCCTCAGATTGTTATAATTACTTCTTTAATGTTAATGTGGAATTCATTACTAAAAATGCTTTACCATTACAGTTTTAATAGGTATCCGATACTTTTTAAAGGCCAACGCTCTATTCTTATTACGCATTAGGTAATATTATAACTAAAGGCACAGGCACAATTATATTTATTATTCATAATCTAATATTTTTTATCTGCCAATATTTTTACCAAAATAAAATTGTGTGGTAACTTTGGACTTTTCTTTCCGATTGTACCAGTGACAATGGGGACTTCTTGGAAGTGATCCCAAATATTTGAGGACAAAAAATATGACAAACGAGTATGAATAATGATCGTTTGTGTAGTTCAGTGGTGAAACGAACCACTTTACTTTTAGTAGTAATAGCTTAAATAATACAATACTGGGCTAATATTTATGATAATGTATGTAATCACGTGACTACGAAAACTAGGTTACAAGACTTTGTAAGCTATAATATTTAACATTCTACTTTCTGGAGTTTGTTGTTTTTCTTACAAACTGTATAGTCTGGTCAAACGAGTACTACATATACATATTTAAATTATTAGATATATTTATATATAGTTCTTACCATAATATTGAGTACTTGAGAGCTTTTTGGAATCGAGTAGGCCAAGTGCAGCAGTTACAACGCCAGTGAAAACTTTTTGTTTTAAAGAAACAAAGCACAGTAAAAACTATAAAACGATATTATTATGATAAAATCTTTGCAAACGAACTTTTCTTCATTTCAGAAGACAATTTCACCAGTTAGCTGGTGAAAAACTTTACCTGACTTGTCTCAGGTATAATCGAAATACATACGAGAAAGTAACTCAATACGAAATTATTGATTTCAACGCTATCTTTATCGCCAACAGCAGCTAATATCGACTACGTGGGGTTGAGTAGAAGCTAATAGCAATTCAGGTTTAGTTGATGAGGACAACCTGCCTTAAGACCTTTATACCTGTCTGGAGTCATTTCTAACCCGTTATTCTTCATACTGTGAAGAGTTAGTCACCCAGCGACAAAAGTAATATGTTAACGAGATAACTTGACGAAATACTTGTCACAAATGAATAGAAAAAATCATGATAGAAATTACCTATTAGTTCATAATTCCAATCGAATACAAATTAATATTTTTTTTAATTCTCATCTAAATTAAAATCAATCAACTTGTTTTAATAGTCAGTTTTACTTTATGCTTAGTTCTTTCACAGTTTTCATGGAAAAGATTAAAATGTAACTGATTTTGTTTTGGTATATTTCATGCGAGCAACGCATCGTTCGCAAAATATGTTTATTATTTTTTATTACTTCGGTTGTATCTCCAAAAAAGATCTGTAACAATATAAAAAAATCGCGTCTAATGATGGAAATGTAACGGATGAAAGTTTGTCGTGGCATTTTTTAAGTGTATTTATTTTAAATGTATGTATGTATGTGTTTTGCCCGCGGCTTCTCCCGCGTGTGCCTCGTTTACCAGGTCATAAACTCACTGTGTCCCAAATTTTATTTACATCTGTTTACCCGGAAAATTTGCGTAAAAGAGTAACAAATATCCAACCATCCTCACAAACTTTCGCGTTAATAATATAAGTAAGATTATATTATTAATTCTTTTTTAAGTACTTCTTCTACATTAACATTCTATTTTCTACAACTATTTCAGTACTGCATTAATTGTGAATCAGCACATGTGCATCACCTTTAAGAGCGTTTATGGAAATTGATGAACGTTTTTTTTTATGAAGATGTTATTGACTTAGGAACATAGCTTATTGTTTACTTATTGAAGTGAGGATCGTTTAAATATAACACACTGTCATGCAGATAGTTGTGTAATGTTTTTTGAAGTTTAACATCGACACTAGGAAACGTGATTACTACACATAGATTAATGAAGTTGGTTAAAAACATACAGACATTTAAAGTACGAATCAGGATGAACGCTTTTGAATAAAAAATATAATATAACTACGGATCATTGATGGAGATTTAAAAGTGTAATTAACATGACGTTTAAATAGTTACTTGTTATGTTTAAAAATATAACAACTAAATACATCTCTACATACCAACTTATATTTTACCATCATTCCTTCTTATTACCTTGGCTTTAAATCCCCATCGCCAGTCTATTGAATAATGAATTGTTTAGTTATTAGTTCAAAATATTTAATTTAAAACAAACAAACAAAACAATCATTGAGTAAGAACTAATTGTAAATAGGAAACAAGGCTATCGATACTCCAGAGTCTGAAACTCTTGACCAGATCCTCAACTATTACAAACTAAGAAAAACTTTTAATGACTTTATATTAATAGCTGTGAAATTGTTTTTTATTCTCTGGGTTCAATCAATATAGTAGTTGAGAAACTTGAACACAAACGTTATCTTAATAGATTTTTTTTCTACTAAAGTTTGAAAATTGATAAAACAAAATCCACGTCTAGTATAATTATTCCTTTTTCTTTTTTAAATCTTTTGTCACAATATTTAAAAATAAATATGGAATGGAATTTCAGAGATTTATATTAGGAAAGTAAAGTGACATAATATCTGTTCCATATCCGTGACAGCAAGAATTGTTGTTGACATATCCTGCTACTGGTTCATTCGCAACGTTAATAACATTATGCTTGCCATAATGCTGAATAGACTAAGTTGTAAATCATGATTCATGATTATGTCCTAAAATAACAAAGTTTTGCATTTAGCAATCTATGATGTCAAACCCACAAGATATTTCTGCTGCTATCTCTAATTCAAGTGTACCTAGTTGCCAAAAAGTAGAACCGTATTGTGCTTTAGCAACGTGGTATTAACAGGTAAACGCAGTTCCCGCGCGGTGACCGCGTTGATTTGGCGAAAACAAATTCGTCTCATAGTAACGCGCCCTTTTATAACTCTCAAGTTCCGGTTTATGTGGTTGTAGAAAATGGCACGGCGATGAGAACGCGAGTAGACGTGCGCATAGATAAGTTAATAGTTACTGATGTGCGTCACGTAACTCACGTCATTACACACTACAGCTCTCAGATCCATCATAAAGTAATAAAAGCTCATGGCCACTCTTTTTCATTCTAATTTT
Organism: Callimorpha dominula; assembly: GCA_949752705.1. Taxonomy (NCBI): domain Eukaryota; kingdom Metazoa; phylum Arthropoda; class Insecta; order Lepidoptera; family Erebidae; genus Callimorpha; species Callimorpha dominula. The sequence goes on from OX457005.1 coordinate 8,976,920, forward strand.
CAAAGACTAAAGCAAGATAAATAAGGGTATCTTATACAAATAAAGGTTTATAATTAGATTCTCATAATTTAAATGTATTTTTTGTGTTTATAGAGTTCATATTTTTGTATCTGTAGAAGAGAATATGTACGAGTATGTGTAGCACAGTCTGTTATTGTGTGTATACTTTTTCGTGTCCTAATTAACTCTATGTTCTATTTATTTAAAAGTAAATATCGTAGGGAGTTCATTGTAACATTTCAGCACAGTTAATATTCATTTTTGAATATCTTAAATCTATATTAATTTAATCTAACAATCAGTTATGATTCAATCATGTTTCATGGTAAAAATGCTGATCCTTTGTTAAAAAAAAACTTTCAACTTTGTGAAAGCCCATAATTCTTTTCCATATGACATCTCAGATATATCGGATTACAACCGCGACCCAGGAGCTTATGTAATTCTTGGAATGGATATGATTTGAAAAATATTTGCAACGGTAGCTCGATTGTAATGTGAGGTTTGAAGTTTTCGCCAACTATAGCATTCACCAATTACAATACTGTATATGTTAGAGCTTCAGTTATGCAGTATTCAGTTCAGTAATATTTATCAAAAATGTACCATAGCTAATATTTTAAAAATTCTTCTGGTCAGCCTGTCCAACTGTGTAAAATTTTGTGGTACGAGTTCATATTACTGTGTGACAACCCTGTCTACGCAAAACCTTTGTGGAACATGAGGTATCACTGGGTCACTTTTCTGGGGTGAACTTTTAGGAGGCGTTACATTTGGCCACCATGGAAGTCCCTCTGGTGGTCGAGCGCATTAAGACGCCGAGCTTAATTTGACGATATGGACGAGATGGAACATTTACAACAAAATAATAGTACCACTACTGTCACAGTTTCAGTTAGGACATATAACATAACTTACTTGTTACATTATATGGAAATCATGCAACAAAGACGTAATCACGGAGACTAAAAAAGGTTTGTTTAAAAAAATATCCCTCTTTAACACGAAAACTTGAATTGGTTGGTCGTAAATTATGATATCACCTGCTGTCCTCAAAACTTTTCTTGACGAAATCTGACCCGTCACAGGAAACAACTTCAACAATTTTAAAAGTAACACAAAGTTTCGAACTAGCGTCGGGATCCAAAGTGTGCGACGATGATGGTTTTAACAATTTTTTCCTTAAAATGAGAACGTCAGACCAGATTTGTTTAATAAATCAAATCGTCTTCTTGAGCTATGGATATTTTTTAATTATTTCACATATGAAATAAAATATAATGTAAAATGTTACAGATCTGAATTCCCTCTCTGGCTGGATTTTTACGAATTTAAGCACTAAGTTATCAATTAGCTTAGATTGAATAGTCACCACACAAAAATCCCCTCTCCATAAATGGTAAAGGTAAAGACTAAAGAAAATAACATAAGTGCAGGTAATTTTCTTTTTGTTATTTTCTACATAAAGCAATCCAATTAAACCCTCTTAGAGAACTATATAAGAAACACTGACTGTAACGTGTTATTAGAAAGTTATTAAACAACTCCTTTAATAATACATGAAGAAGATATAGGTCAGTGAATGTATCAGATTACCTTTGTAAAAGTCTCCAGGGAGACTGGCACAAATTTCGCAGCAGTTATAACAATGGGCTGCTGGGTTTTTGCTATAAATAGCACCAAATCTTTCTTGAGTGATGTTGAAAGCTCCATCCATGGGCAACAAAAAACTACTGTTGATACGTGCAAGCTCTGAAATAAGACAATTTTATGTATGAAATATGAAACACGCTTTAAGTGTCTCACAAGCTGCTGGTTGTCAGTACAACAGGAATTTGATTACATGAATAACATATTAATATTGTTTTACCAAACTAGAACTGAAATCCTTACAAGCTTCCCTTTTTCACCGACTTAAAACAAGGATAAGGTCCACAGTTCGTTTTAATCTTTTTTTTTGTATGTTTAAAAGTGGGAGAATGACTTTCCCACTCATAAACATACATAAAAAAACAACTAGTTGCACTCCGGGAGTTCCGGCAAAAGTGAAAACTTGAACATTAACGTTGTGCATTTAGTATTTTAAACACTTTATATACACGAATTTTACAAGTATAGACGGTCGAGCCATCAGCAGTCACCATCCGTGGATGCGCGTAGCTGTAGTACAAACACACACGCACACTCGTGCAAGCGCCATGTGCCGCTTAATGTTAATGTTTAATGTTATTACCTACTTTTTGAAGTTTTCACTTCAAAAAGTAAGTAATAACATATCTAAATGTATACACAGGGTACACTGGAAGTTCTGCGCTCCTGGCCGCTCATAAATGTTTGAATTTTGAATGTTATATTTTTTTAAATATAAGAAACTCGGCTCCGTCTTACGAATTTTCGATCAGGGTCACGTGTCCTGACGTGAGTTTAAAATTTTTTACCATCCCATAAAGTGCACAACCCCGCTAAAGTTGTTGTTGAAGTTTTCACTTCAACAAAAAGGCGGCACGGCACGTATGGGCCTGCTCGATGGGAGTGATACTAGTTCTTGTAAGGCCGTGCCTTACAAGAAACTAGCCTCATAGCAACGATTACGCTGTGTTGCGCCGAGTGAGTGAGGTTACCGGAGGCCCTAACCCTTCTTTCTCTACCCTTCCCCCCTTCGTCCCTCCTTTCCCCTATTCCCACCTTAAATTTCGGCAACGCACTTGTGACGCTTAAGTTCCAGGTGCTTATGGGCGGCGGTAGTCACTTTTCATCAATTAACCCGTCTGCTCGTTTGCCACCTATCCCGAAATGAAATAAATAAAAAAATTTTCCCCAATTACTCGAAGGCGGCTGGGTCGATTTGGAAAATTCTTTTTTTTTGAATGGGTATACTTTCTAGTTGGCCCCATTGTCGGGTCAGGCTTCGATGATGGGATCCTCATCTTGATCGAGGGAACTCGACGAAAAGGAGCGAAATCGGGATTAAGGGAACTCTTCAATTATTATGGGCAACTATTTGGGCAACGGCAAGCATGATGAAGTCTAGAGATGGTTCTAAATCAGATAGAACTATTGTTCTAAAATCTAGACTCTGCTGAGAGCTATGAAAAATTAAAGGATTTCATCCCAATTCTTAGGTTCGATTCCGATACACCATCTTACCGTTAGCTCCGGTGAGGTGATGACCCGTGGGGGTTTCCACACAATAAAAAAAGAAAAAGGCAATACTTCTTTGTATGTGAGATAAATATCTACACCAATCATGCGGATAATTAGATTAAATTCACAGGGATTTCCTTTCTAGGGTACAGGCACACACAGTTCTGAGGCCCCGGCAAGAAGACCTAGTGACGGAACACTGTGTGGTTTTAGTCGGTTCGAGTCTGATATACCTTACCGTTGCGTTGGCCCGGTGAGGTGACGACACACACAAAAAAAAAGATTATTACCAATAATATTATTTTTCGTAAATCATCTATGGATGTTCGAAGTTAGAGTACGTACGTAGAGAATGTGCATTAAAAGGTCAATCAGTGATATGAACTTTCAGCACCGCCGAAGCTGAAGCCTCAATTTTCTGATTCGTGTAGCTGACCCAAAATTCTAGCACCAGACAGCAAATCTACATATTTTTATATATCGTTATAATGTGAGTTATTAATAGAAATCAGAACAAGGTGCGATTAATTTGCACTTACCTTAATAGTCACAGAGTTGCCAAAATAACAATCGATGAATAGATTACCAATCATGATGAAGAGATATGCCAGTATCCACGCCACGTCAGTAATATTCTTCAGAGGAGATTCAATCTGTAAACAAGTAAAACACGAGTCTACGTAGTAGTACGCAAGCCATATCTACGTAGTTCAATAGCAGTGATTTCAATAGCGTTAAAATATATAATTCATTCTACTTCCAACACACAAATTAATTATTTTTTATTTATTTTATTAGCGTCGCAAGGAGGTTGTTTGTTTGTTTGTTTCCACGCCATTCGATTGTTCTTTGATATCACTGTTGCTGTAATAAGGGAAAATGAAATTGTGCGTCATATCTGAACAAAAGGTAGTCATGAAACGAAACTAATTCATTTACGTCGAATTGGATAGGAAAAGACAGCTTGGTAAGCATAAGTAGGAACTCTCTAAATACTTTGAATAACGACGCAAAACTGCTTGTGAATGTATGGTAGACCTGTGCCGGTATTGATTGCTGAAAACTTTGTTAAGAAGACTGTCTTAAAAGTTTTAACTAGAACCGCTAGCTAGCATTTCGCCATCCATCTGATTTTGTTCCATCTACTTACAATTTTATTCGGAATTTGCACAATTTTTCTGAGATTTTTTTTTAAATACATCCATTACATTAAAGCGTTGGTAGATTCCCATCGTCTGGATGTTTAGTCGGTCTAAAGTGCATCGAAAATAATGATAATGACCTTTATTGAATCAACATATACCTATTTTTGTAATAATAATAATAAGAAACGACCTAATAATTTTATTGTATTTAACAAAAATGATGATGTAGTGGTTCATTATTACCGATAATATCTGCACGGCAGTAGTACCAACTATGCAACCATTCAACCATAACGTTGATGATAATTGGCCTCCAAATACGTCCTGAATCGTGTTTGCAAATCTGTAGAAAAAAACAACCTTGCTTATACTTGCAATTTACTTGAATCTCTTAAAATACAAATTACAAAATATAGTCACTACCTTACTATGCAGCAATGATGCAGAACACATGACTTGAAGACTTCTTTGAACGCTGTATTTTTGTTGCACTGCCTTTCAACCATAGTGAGTTTGACAAGGTCTTCAATGTTTTCCAAGTTATAAATTAAAACGTCCAATTGGCTAACTGTAGGGTAAATAAATTGTCGTTATGTAAGACACTTTAGTAAATTAACGCCCTTTGCAGGCAATTCGCTTAACTTAAAAAAAATCAGAACAGGATCAAAGTTCCTGTTTTATATTTAGTGGTAACATGGTTCAAGACTACAGCATTATTTACTTCGCCTTTGTCTGAAGTGTAACCCAAAAAAAATATGTAAAATTTTATTATTGACATTAACAATATTTATGCTATACACACGTATAGCTACGGACATAAAATATAAAAAAAATATTATTTACTTGCGCAACACATCGCAGCCCAGGGCAAAGTTTGCAGAGCTATGAAGGTACCCAATACCATGGGTTTGTATGCTACCTACAGATAATAAATGTAGTTTTAATAATAGTAACAAAATAATACCGAATGTAATAAACTACAGAAAATCTATTCTATGCTTTTAAAATATTGTACTAAAATAGGACGAGCTATGGTTAGTCGTAAAAAGAGATGAACGAGGCCAACACCCTTTAAAATTGATGAGGTGTATGTATTTCTAAAATGAAAATTTAATAACAGTTACCTGATAAATATACACGTAGGTAAAATATGATTCTTTGTTAATATCGAACCATATCAGATCCATTTTCAGAGGCAAATTATTAAATTTTCCTAAGCCTGGTACCACAACGACGTGAACTGTAAGAACGATAAAACTTAATTCAATTCTATCTGTATTATGTTAAACAAAATGGTAAAACCTAAATTGTTTGAGTAGGCACATTTTCATGTCACCTAATACTGTACCACTGTGGAGGGAAAAATAAATAATTCATATTAAAGATATAAAGCATTTGTCAGACATTGTTTCAGTTATTGTTTGCCAGCTGGTGTAGGCCAGAAGTCCTAGTGGCCTTTGCAGTCAGAGAAAATATAGGACACTCATTTTCTGCGAGCTACAGCAGTTTCAGTCCCCTTGCCCATCCGAGACTTTACCCTAGGTGTCTCTCCCTACACATTTTTCCTTATACAAATTTACTTTCTTCCTTCTTTCCCGTCTTAAAACGACTACATTCCCAAGGAGGATTGGCGTCAGGAAGGCGGCTGGCCATTAAGAAATCCAGCCAAAATCCTTTGCAATGTTACACATTGTGCCGGCCGCCGGCACAACTTCTGACAATGGCAGATAGAAAGGTGTTCCGAAACTCGATGTTCAATTACAGGTTGGTTACTTATTTCTAATAAGACAAACCACAAAATACTGGCAAAACTGACATTAGATAGATTTAAATGTCATTTTTTTATCTCATACGCGCATATCAATGCTTTACAATGGTATGGCTGGTACTTTTCGAGTTAAGCGAAGTCTAAAGCTCAATGTATATTTGTGCTCATTTTATTGTTGACTATGTTAACTACTTAGGGGAATGAGACCCATATTTAAATTCATATTATAAACAGACCCAGATCACGTATACGAAACATGCTTTAGTTGTAATAAAGCACGCTTACTATAAAGATAACTTTCAAAAGTTTAACTCGTAGTTAAAATTAAAATGTTCTGACCAAACATAAAAACTTTTGATTCTCTATTTCGGTTGACAACTTGTTTTACATTTTTTATCTAGCGTTCAAATTGAGAAACTACTGTTAAGTACAGTTTGCATTGCAAATTTAGATGAATATTTATACTAGGGATTAAGGATCAATAATATAATATGTTTTCATTAGCGACATTTAAAATGTACATTTGGTTTTACTTCTAATATTATTAATGTTCAATTTTAATTACTATTGGATACCTTGTTGCCTCTACTGGTATTATCCTACCGAAATGTTTATTTTCCAGTATGTTTATTTTTTTTATTGTCAAATCAACCATTAAAGTACAAGTCCTGACTATAGAAAACAAGTTTCTAAAGAACCTACCCTATGTTTGAGAAAGACAAACTGATTAGACTAAATTCATCTATGAAAAATAAAACAGTATTGTATCACATCACGGTATTGTATCAAAATTACTCTACAAACTACATTACAATGTTGCATAGTACACTAAGTCGATACCTTCTTATAAACCTTGATCATGAAGTAAAAATATGAGCCCAGACATATTTATAAGATGTAAATAAAATCGGAGTTAGCGGAGTTAGTTAAAATTTGAGGCTAACAGGAGTAGGGACTTCTTTTCATGTAGGCTTTGCCTTAAACTTTCCTACATTCTTTTGAGTATTATTTTGTGACTATAACTAGCAACCCACTCCAGCATCGCACGGGTAGCAGAGACATCTTCAACAATCATCAACACATTTCAATCAATTGACACAAATCTTAACAAATTACACCTATATATACACCTAAACCTTCCTCATGAATCACTCTGTCTATTAGTGAAATCCGCGTGAAAATCCGTTCAGTATGGTCGAACTTCGACCATAATTCATTAAATGAAAGTTGTGTTTTAGTTATAAGCTGAACTGTCATTGTATAGACCTACCGTACCATGACATGTCAACATACATATTTACTGGACACGTTTAGATTGATGTAGCCGTTTCCAAATTAAATCCGTTTCTCCATATAAAGTTAAAGTATTCTATATTTCACATTTCTCTCGAGTCGAAATTTCCTTTGAAAGGGGCACGAAGAATCCTCTTTACATATTAATATAAACCCTACCAAGTGCCATGCTATCATCGTAGGCAGTCAGCGAATGACCAGGAGGCTTGATTCAGATAAACTGCCATCTATAATCTTTAACGGATCAATCATACCTTTAAGTTCTTCTGTTAAAGATCTGGGTCTGTTCATTGACAACAACCTCAGCTGGCAAACCCAAGTTACAAGCGTCAGCCAGAAAGTTACAAGAACGCTGCGAGCCTTAAAAGTCTTTTAAAGTGTATAATCTAAATTTAGTGCACCTACTTCACCCATTTCTACACCACCCTAGGGGAGACTGGTAGAGAATGAATATGATATTAAGTCCGCCATTGTACATTTTTGTGCATAAAGTTTTAATAATAAATAAATAAATATATTCGTAAATTATAGTATATGGTTTTATTATTTCATAACCTTTTGTGTTTTTTCTATCTAGTTCTGTTCTTTATTACTTACATGCATCTTTAAAAGTTTATAATTTATCTGAATTACTTTGTTTATTAAATGTCATATGACAAAATCGTTATAAATCAACCAGAACAGTTGTCCACCAACAGCTGTGCCGTGGGGAGATTGAATGAAATTGAAATAGAACATTTGTTTTAACACATATTTGATACTTGGGAAGATGGTAACAAAATGACAACGATAAATACTTAAAATATACATTACTTACAAAGTATATCTGTCGAACTAAGCGACAGGAGTACCCAAAAAAGTTTTTTGGTAAATAAAATAGCTTTTTCTAAAATAGCTTGTTGAGGCTTCAAACGGAATTGAAACTCTTTACACATCAGCTGATCCACTAGTTGCATTAATATGTTTCGGCGCAGGAACAAATCCAGAAGCCTTACGGATGCCAGTAACTCGGTCATAACTAGATTTATACTGTAAATGAAACTACGTATTAGTTTTACATTTGAACTGCTTTGGAAAATGTTTAGGATGCATTTAGAATAAGTTGGTAATGTTAATTTATATGGACCTCAATAATTTATAATTGCCTATAACTGTTGCCAATATCAAAATACCAAATGATTATCATTAACCTTCGATTTACAGATCTGTGCTTTATCAACCGGTTACCATTAAGCAAACCGTGTTTTACTAAAAATCCAAATTATTGTTTGTATTCAATTATAAAGTCAACGAATGCGTTTTTCCATTTAGAAAATTGTTAATAGCACCATGTGATGTAGGACCATAAATATAACTATTGAAATGTAGATATAATACACTCTTGCCTTCCCCTTTAGGAATGATAGGATATAGGCGTGTCTCATCTAAGGCGTGTCTCATCTATAGAAGAAAAGAGATAAAGTGGGAAGCTATAGCTTCCGATTGAATTTACCCTCATTTATAAGTTAATTTATTTTATTTAGATTTACCCTCTTGATGGGTCCCACAACTTGCACTCTTTCTAAAATGCATGTGTTACTAATGCATCGTAGACCTGAAAGTAATGAACAGATTTTTTTGTTTAAAATAATTTAGATTTACTTTTTGTTTAAAAGAAGACTTGATCGCGAGTGCAAAAATAAATATATCATTTATAATGATTAGAGTTAAAGTCATAAAAAAATAAATATACTTCAGGTCAATATTTATTCTCGACAACGTGAATCGGTTAGCCGAATTGACCCTCACACAAATTATTATTTACATTTAAAACTACAAGTTTCTTGCAACTAGTTGTTGAAACTACAGCATACGATAAAAGAAAAGTGTGATATATATGTGGTAGTATTTATTTTTGTAAAATAATTTAATAAATGAAAGGTCTTATTGACGACTGCTATGATAATGCTATCATTTTCTGAAAGTGCTTCTGAAATTATGACCGCAAAATACATATATAGTCATGAAATTTACCAAGCAAGGGTTTACTACCCTTGCTTAAAAATAAATGTAATAAATTTAAATATTATATTAGTAGTGTAAGAAACAGTCTCAAAACCACTGATATATATAAACTATGAAAATCAGTAACTAACAGTGACTGCCAAGTTGTTCGTACTGTTACACGAGACTTTGATTTGGACTTTTTAAAAAAGAAAATAATAGTTTGATGAACACCTTTTAATTAATAGAATGATTATCAAAAAAAAACGGGAAAAGGCGAGTGTTCAATCTCAGGGCTCGGAAGAGACTGCCAGACCTTTCTGACACTATGAGTACTCGGATATCTGATACCTGCTTAATATTGCTTAGCTCAGGGATGTTCCATACAAAAGAGGTATGTAACAGCCCCCCGGTTAAGAGGAAACTTACCGTAAGGGAAAGTTTCCGGGAAATTACTCCATCCGTAAACGCGGTTGATTTGAAATTGTTCCTAATTCGATGTGAGAGTTTTCATTTTGTTCATTTGTTACTATATGTATCTTTGATGTTGAACACTTGCCTTTTTTACAAATATATAGTAAAACTAAAGCTAAACATAAAATTACAGAAAATACACTAAGGATTGGGAAACTTATATGATTATTAAGGTCGTGGTGACTTTCTACAGAATTTAACTTGTCTATAATCTGATTCGATACAATTTTAAGATTTTTAAGATCATCTAATTTTACATTATTAATTTTAAAAGGAGTTATATTTAGTTTCTTTATACGACCTACATTACAACAACTATCATTTATTATATTAAAACTAGAAGAAACCAGTGGTAATTTTAAAGTAGGAGTGGTTTCTCTTACTAACCTAGTATTTCTACAATATGCTGCACAATTATATGGAATATTAAGAATTCCTGTGCCGGATACAATTGTTTCTGATAGTATACTATTTGAACATTCAATAGTAAGTTTCGTGGGCTGAGACTGTACAAATATTAGTTTATTATCTAAATAGTAGCAGACTAACTTAGCAATATTAATTAAAATATGAATATTGTTTAATTCTAATTTTACTGGGAAATCTTTATATTTAGGAACTACCTTAAGGTTACTAACAATGTCTTCATATAGTTGACGTGGTGTTAAAATAGATGGGTGAAGAGTATTACTTTGTACAAATAGAATAGAGTTTAAAATATCCTCTATCTTAAAAGAGAAGGTGTATAAGTTAGACTGTAGAACATTTAAAACATTTTCAAATTTTATTTTAAAACTGTTAGCTATTACAATGTTGGATATATTGTTATATGACATCGTCATTCTGTCGATGACGTCATTCAATTTTACTTGGTTCACGTAGATTTCGTGTAAAGAATTATTTACATTGGAAATGGCTGTCTGAGAAACAATAATACATTCCTTGACTGCGTCTCTAATTTTCTTCTCATTTGTGAATAGTTTTTCGATAGCGTTATTATAATTTTCAGCATCATCCTCATTTAAAGTACCAAATACGTGTCTAAAAATGACACCTATTCCAGATATCCAAGCGGATCTTTTAGAGAAGTTATTAGAAATAATATGGGAGAATGAATCAAAATCACGTAAAATGTCTGTATATAATGAATTTAAGGGTTCCAACATATTTAAGCATTGTTTTTCGTCTATTTCCTCACTTTCTCGACATTGATACCGTATTCTACTAAACGCATCATGAATGCTTTCGATGTGACTCTTGAAAGCGGATATATCTATAGGGATAACTATGTGAAATTGATCATTAACTACTTTGAGAGAGCCAACCGGATCGAAGAATATACCAGGACCCTGGGTGATGTACTCAACATATTGGTTTTCGGTGGTTGCTATGGTATAAGCGGCCTCCAGTCTGTAATTGTAAGTCATATTAACTAAGTTAATGAATAACGAATTTAAATGTTGTATTTATTGTATTATTAATTAACCATTCAAATGTGCTGGTTTTACTTCATCAAAATGGTGCTTAACGTGACGCCGATTGATCAAAAGAGATAAAGTATTATTTCCATGAATTTGAACAACTTTATACGGACCCTTCCAAACGGCTGATAAAGCCTTACGTAATCTCACATGATTCCGTAGGTAAACGTAATCACCAATTTTGTATTGGACGGCGCGAGTGTGTCTGTCATAATAAGTCTTTGACCGTTCTTTTGACTTTTGAATATTCTGAAGCGCTTTTTCACGGGAAATTTTAAGGCGGTGTTGAAGCATTTTAATATATTCAGGATAAGTGATATCAGAGGCAGAATTGAAAACAGAATCAGGAATAAATGGCTTGTGGCCGAAAACAAGCTCATAGGGTGTGAAGTGAGTTGTTGTATGGACGCTGCTATTATAGGTCAACATGGCGGTATAAACGAATTTGTGCCAATTGGATTGGTTCTCATTCACATATGATTTTAAATATTCTTTTAGAGTGGAATGACTGCGCTCGAGAGCTCCTTGTGTTTGGGGATGGTAAGGTGATGACCAGATCTGTTTTATTTTTAAAAATTCACAGGTTCGTTTAAATAGGTCGGCAGTGAAATTTGTTCCTTGATCTGTAAGTATCATTTTAGGAATACCAAAAAATGATATAAAGTGTACTAAACATTCGCAAGATTCTTCTGCAGTCGCATTAGAAATAGGATAAGCTATAGAGAATTTAGTTAAATCATCCTGAAGGGTAAGTATAAATTTCAATTTATGGACTCCAGCTTCGGGTAAGGGTCCAACTATGTCCAGGCTAATTCTTTCAAATGGGCGAGTAGAAGTAGTGGTGATTTGCATGGGTGATCTGTTAATTCTGCGAAAGGCTTTATTCGATTGACAGAGAGCACAATTTTTTACATAGTTTTCTATATCTGACCGCATGTTTTTCCAGTAGTAACGTTCTTTAATTCGGTCTAACATTCTGTTTGAACCAAGGTGTCCTGCTATAGGAATATCGTGGTTTTCTTTCAAGATTTTTGAAATTTCTGAGGGTACAGGATAAATAATAGTGTTATGATGTATATTAACTATGATATTAGTGTTGTTAAATAGATACATAAGCATGCCGTAGATTTTAACAAAAGAGTGATGTTCAAATGCGTTTTTGAAATCAGATACTGCTATATCATTTATATCACCACAGAGAATAATATCATCCCTGGCTAATTTTAAGGTTTTAAAAATATCGGGATATGTGCAGTTGTCAAAATAATGAACTTTTGTAAATAATAGGTAGTAGGATTTTCCTCGTAACTCTAGTTTTTTAAATGAATGAAGTTCTATTTCCCCTTGCAAAATGCTGTTTGAACCTCCCGGGGCGGAAAGCACATCCTGAAGGTAAGGGTTTGATTCATCAAGGTCTACTGATACGGGTATGATAATAGTCTTAGCACTACTTTTTAATAGAGATTCATTGTGTTCTATAATTTGAGTATTATAGGTTTCGTTTTTGTTAGTAAAGGATTTTAGGAAATCTGTGTATTCATTATTAGAACTAGTATGGGTTTGTTCTTCTACTTCAGGAGTTAGCGTAGGAGTAGGAGGAGTCCTCAAATCAGGGTCTATGTTTGGACTGGAATCTAGTGCACCTAAGTCAATTAGTTCGTCCAGGACGTCTTGAGGAATTTCTAACTCTGGACTGGAATTTGGCTGGTTATTAGTACCACTGGTAGAGGGTATGTCTTGAGTTATTGGGTTGACCGGGAACCGTGACAAGGCGTCAGCATTACTATTAATTTTGCCTTTTTTATATTCTACTTCGTAATCAAATTCTTCGAGCTTGAGTCTCCATCTGACCAGTTTGGAGCCCGGATCCTTACAGTTAAATAACCATTTTAGGGGACGATGGTCAGTGATAATTTTGAATCTACGGCCGTATAAATATGGTCTGAAGGTTTTTGTCCCGAAGAGGATTGCTAAACATTCCTTCTCGGTCACGCTGTAACTAGTTTCGGCTTTATTAAGTGTTCGTGATGCATAAGCGATAGGGCGATCATTTCCTATTGGGCCTTGAGATAATATAGCTGAAATTGCGAAATTTGATGCATCACAGGTTAATACAAAAGGTTGACTGAAATCAGGATAGGCTAAAATAGGAGCAGAAACAAGGGCGTTTTTTAATCTTTCAAAGGCTAATTGTTGTTCATTTTGCCAGTTAAATGGGATATTTTTTTTTAAAAGATGAGTGAGAGGTTTAGCTATTTTAGATAGGTCAGGTATAAAACGACGATAATATGAAACTAGTCCCAAGAATGACTTTATGTCTTTAGGACATTTGGGCAATGGAAATTCGGATACGGCTTTGGTTTTTTCTGGATTTGGTTTAACCCCTTTATCTGTGATTATATGGCCAAGATATGATACTTCTTTGCGAAAAAATTCACACTTATCAGGTTGAAGTTTCAAATTAAATTTACGCAGTCTGTCGAAGACATCAGACAGGTGTTTTAAGTGAAGGTCAAGGTCAAATGAGTGAATTACAATGTCATCCAAGTACACAAAGCATTTGATGCCCTGTAACCCAGATAGGACCGAGTTCATCAATCTTTGGAATGTCGCGGGGGCATTTTTAAGCCCAAAAGGCATACGAGTGAACTGGAAATGACCCTGTGGGACAGAGAAAGCGGTTTTAGGAGCATCCTTATCTGCCATTTTAATTTGATGAAATCCAGAAGCAAGGTCAAGGGTGCTAAAATATTTGCACTTGCCTAATTGATCTAAAATTTCCGAAATATTTGGTATCGGGTAAGAATCGCCTATTGTAATATCATTTAGCTTGCGGTAATCTATTACTATACGCCACTTGCGTTGTCCTGAAGCGTCTAATTTCTTTGGAACTATCCAGATTGGAGAAGACCATGGTGACGCTGACGGTTCTATTATGCCTTCGTCGAGCATTTTGTTAATTTGAGTTTCTACTTCCCTTTTGTGGACTTCTGGGAATCTATATGATTTTGTATTGATCGGAATTGAAGAAGAAGTGTTAATCTCGTGTTGCAAAGTCTCGGTGGTAGTGAGCTGATCACCAGGAAGATGAAAGATGTCAGAGTACGTGGAACAGAGGTCGCCTAGAGCATTTGTTTCTTCAGGATTTAGGTGGGAAGCTCGTAATAAATTTAGAACTTGTTGAGTTCTATCCAATGAATTTATTGCATTTGTTTCAGAATGCATCGTGTGGAAAACCGTGTCCTTGACAGGTTTGTCTAATGGTAATATTGTAATTTTAAGGTCCGAGTTTACGTATATGGGGGATTCAGAGACGTTAATTACTGATATATTTATTCTAGAATTAGGCTTTACTTTTACTACGCAATTTGCTGTCAAGAGGGATTCGGCTATGCATTGGTCAAGAACTAGACCTTCTTTTATTTTAGGGTTAAGGACGGAACATTCAATAATTGATTCGGTCCTAGGCGGTATAATATAAATTGGGTCACAAAACTTTAAGGTAAGCTTTATCTTATTTATAACTAAAACATTTTCTAGATAATCAATTTTACAGTCAGAATAAGCGAGGAGATCGTTGCCTATTATTCCATCGTATGGGAAATCTAAACTGGGGACAACATGAAAATGATGGCTCAGTAAGTTGAAGTTAATTAAGATATGGCCTAAGGTCTTCATTGGGTTTTCCTCTGACCCCAAACCATGGAAGGTTATTATATGATTAGTAATTGGGGGCATTTTTTCGATACTATTTATTTTTAATAAACTGATAGAAGCCCCGCTGTCTACAAGAAATTTAAGACGCTTATTGGAAACGGATGTCAGGACTTCTATGTAAGGTAAGTATTTTTTTGTAAGATTTTTTGTAACATTATACGTTTTAATTGTATGTTTTTCTTTTTCAGACACTATGCAGGATGGACAGGATTTTGATTTAGATTGAGGTACGCCTATAACGGAATTCGAGCTTCGTTTGTCATTCGTTGTCAAGTCATTATATGTTTGAGACTGGTTATTCTGTAGGTTAGAGGATAAATTTGATACTGCGATATTGTAAAAGGGACTATTCATCCTTGTAGGCCTGTTATTAGGCTTACTAATAGAGGGGTTGAAAACAGTGGTTTTATAAGGGTATCTGTAAGTTTGGGGTTGTTTACCCAGTTTGTTAATGGATGAATTGGAAACAGCGATTTTATTAATTTGGGATCGTATATCCGGTTTGTTAATGAATAAATTGGAAACAGCGGTTTTGTGAGTTTGGGGTTGTTGACCCGATTCGATAATGGATGAATTGGAAACAGCGATTTTGTTGATTTGGGATTGTATATCCGGTTTGTTAATGAACAATTTGGAAACAGCGGTTTTGTGAGTTTGGGGTTGTTTACCCAGTTTGTTAATGGATGAATTGGAAACAGCGATTTTATTAATTTGGGATCGTATATCCGGTTTGTTAATGAATAAATTGGAAACAGCGGTTTTGTGAGTTTGGGGTTGTTGACCCGATTCGATAATAGATGAATTGGAAACAGCGATTTTGTTGATTTGGGATTGTATATCCGGTTTGATAATGAATAAATTGGAAACAGCGGTATGATTAGGTAAGGCTCCCGTATCGGTTTGTCCGTTGGTAGTGCCCGCACGATACTGAACGGGTAGGACTACTCGTTTAAATCCTCGGTTATTACATCCCCAGAGTTCTGTAGTTCTTCAGTGGCGTCAACAACATGAATAGGTTGATTACTTCTAGTAGAACTTGTTGATGGGTGATTAGATTGTGAGTGTTGACTCCGAGAGTTCCCGAATCGCCTATTATTATATTCGCGTTTTCGACAGATATCTATAGTGTGGCCTATTGCTTTACAGTAGCGACACACCGGGGGAACAGGAGGGGGTGTATAATTTTGGTTATTAGGCCTATTGATAACGCTCATCCCTTGCTGTGTAATACTTCGATTTGGCTGAAATTGTTTCTGGACTGAGCGTCCCTGGTTAAATGAATTATTATTGTTAAAGGAGAATGTGTTTCGTTTAAAAGTACTTTGTAGTATTTTTTCTTCAGACATAGCAAAATTGATGGCGTCATTCAAGGTCTCCGGATCGCGACAACGAACCACAGTAGACAAACGGACATTTAAGCCACTAATAAAAGTATGCAACGCAAGGTCCTGCATTGCAGCGACACGGCCAGCGAGTTCACCTTTTTTTTTTGTGGGTATTGAAATATTAATTTCGGTTAAAAGTTTTGATAAGCAAGATTCAAGACGCAATGCGAACTGGTTAACCGTTTCGGTATTAGACTGTCTACAATCTTGAAGGTCAGAGAGCAGTGCAGCATAGTGTTTTCTTTCTCCAAACTGGGATTTTAAAAAGTCTTCTAACTGTTGCCATGTTTCGAAATCTTTTATGGCACATGCACTTTCGGCACGACCCTCGAGTTGGCTAAGGATGTATTTTAACAATATATCTTGTTGTGACGAACTTGCGAGATTTATCGCGTTTCGACAATTATTTAAATAAGCATTCAACTTCTCGCGGTTACCATCAAATTTATTTATAAATTTTATTAAAACGCTAGTATCAATTTCTTTTTTTGTCATAGTTATTTCTTTCGTAGACATGGTTGCAGTAGTTTCCTCTTTAGGCATATCACACCTGGGAATTTGTATTTAAAACAAAGAGATAAGACGCGACTCTGAGAATTGCGATAAGACAGTTATGTTGCACTGGTCTCGGGATGAACGATTAAATACACAATGCAATAATACTCGTATGATCTAATGTACAATTAATAAAACTAATGAACACTTGTATCACTTCTTCTGTTTTCAAGTTATTTGGTATCATGTAATTTCACTAGCACTGATCACAAGACTGATACTTCGAGGTTAGGTATGAATTTGAAGCACTTACAGGAATACGGCGATAGCATAAGTTCCATAGGTCATCTCGTCAGCTGATGGTAGGTACCAGTTTCACCTTGGTAAGCGGGCTCGGCAACGGGTGTAGCAGTTAACCAGGTGCAGGAAACAGCAGCACACACACAGAGATTTATCACATACGCGACGACAGGATTCAGCGGTTGAATACGATGTAGGATAGTGTCCACGGTCACGCGAGTGTATTGTTTTACTTTCACAGAACTGAGGCGAACCAGGATTTATTATTTTAAATCCCTTAAGCTGCCACCAATGTTACACGAGACTTTGATTTGGACTTTTTAAAAAAGAAAATAATAGTTTGATGAACACCTTTTAATTAATAGAATGATTATCAAAAAAAAACGGGAAAAGGCGAGTGTTCAATCTCAGGGCTCGGAAGAGACTGCCAGACCTTTCTGACACTATGAGTACTCGGATATCTGATACCTGCTTAATATTGCTTAGCTCAGGGATGTTCCATACAAAAGAGGTATGTAACAGTACCTCTATTCGCACTCAAGTGAAGTTCTCATCTTATTCCTACCCTTTTATAATCCCACTATTCGTTAATATTTATCAATCTACCAATAGTATTGCGTTACCGGCATAACCAGTCAAAATAATGTCTATTAACTTAGCTTTATTAAATAGTGAACTGTGTTATCATCTATTATACTTATTTATACTTAGGCTTTGTCGTCGGGATTAGCAAATAATACTTTTAGTACCGCCAACAGTCTCGCCAGTCACGCACATTATTGGAAGGTAGTTGGAAAACAAATTCCTGTATGTTAACCTGTTGGAAGTCGCTTTTTAGTGCTCGCTACGATCGTACATCAGTTCAACTAGTATAGCTTGTAAGAAACAGTCTCAAAACCACTGATATAAACTATGAAAATCACTAACTAACAGCAACTGCCAAGTTGTTCGTACCTCTGTTTGCACTCAAGTCAAGTTCTAAACATATTCCTACCCTTTTATAACCCCATAATTTGTTAGTATTTATCCATCGACCAATAGTATTGCGCTACCGGTATAACCAGTCAAAATAATATCTATTAACTTATTTTTATTAAATAGTGAACTGTGTTATCATCTATTATAGTTTGGCCCTATTTTTAATAAAATAAATAAGAGTTTTTGATGTGGCGACAACAAGCTAGTTAATGTTTTAAAGTGTCTAACCTAGTTCTGTAAACTCGTATACATAAGGCAGTGATAATGAAAAATTAAATAAAAAGAATACGATGGTGGTGTTCCAGATCGAGTTCCTGTGCCGATACGGAATCAGAAGGTTAGTTTTATTACATATGAATAACTTTTTGTAATAAAGGTGTGTACCTAATGCTCTGCCTATTCCTTCGGGAGCAGGCGTGATTTTATAATTATGTTCAATGTGCTACACTCTATATATTATTACGACTAATATCTACGAATAGATACTGCAATCTGCTTTAGTTAATTTGTTTTTAAAACTACCTTATTTGACTTTAATTAAATTTTTTTGGTAGGCAATATAATTGCTTACCACCCGCGGGTTTGTGTACTTCCCTTTGGAGTTGTGCTACCCATTTAACTAGTTTGGCGAGCAGTACTTTGGTTTGTTTCTTAACTAGTGAGCCGGACTATACCACATTTTTATAGTAGGTACATCACAGTTGATTCATTTCTTAGTGGACAATATAAATATTCTCCACCCGCGGGTTTGCGTGCTACTCTTTGGAGTTGTGCTACCCGTGAAACTATTTTTGCATAGTATAATATAATTTTGAATAGTAGGTACTTTGGCCTAATTCTTAACTGGTAAGCGGAACCATTCCAC
The DNA here is from genome assembly GCA_949752705.1 of Callimorpha dominula. Taxonomy (NCBI): domain Eukaryota; kingdom Metazoa; phylum Arthropoda; class Insecta; order Lepidoptera; family Erebidae; genus Callimorpha; species Callimorpha dominula. The sequence continues at coordinate 8,995,948 of OX457005.1, forward strand.
ACTGACTGACTATGAAGTTTGCAAACTTAAGAAAAATAGTTGCCCAACTGCTCCATGGGAGCACCTCTTTCGAGCCAGGAACCTGTCACTTTTGTAGCTTCTGCTGCTTCTGGCTAGGTGGTATTGTATTTTATATAAACAGCACATCAATTATCTCGAAATTGGAGTAGCTTGATTCGGCTTAAGTGTTTGCAGGATTCTTGCCAGATTCTATTTTGTTGTAATCATGCAATAGCCGTTCTCCTCCTAAATAAACGTTATGGAGGTATTCAGTTCCCCTGCTTTACGGACACCACACGCCAGTTATGGCAATGGTGTGAACTCCGAAAATTACTGTTACATTAGATCTTCAGATAACAAGACGGCGAATGCAAAGTCCAGACGCGTCCATCCTGTTATCGAATCAGAGTAAGCTGATTGGACATCCTAATAAATAGAATCCGCACTTAACCAGCTTATAATAAATTTGTATGCGACTAGCATAACCAGAATTGCACTCCTTACGTCTCGTGACATAAGCACCAAGTCGTTTAATTGTTCAAGGATCTATTTTTTTTTCTTCCATTTTCGCAAAGGTTTTAAAAAAAAGAAAAAAAAAAGAATCCGATAAAATTATGGGGATTTTATGGCCCACCCAACCGCGGTACCCTCAAGTCTATTGCTGTCTGAACATTTTATATTCAAACCTAATAAAAATCTAAAAATCTAATTGCATATTACCATTCTAGAAATCACAGCATACACAAAAACCTTACCATTTTTTTTTTTTTACGTGTGGAAACCCCCACGGGTCATCATCTCACCGGGGCTAACGGTAAGGTGGTATGTCGGACTCGCACCGACTAAAACCACACGGTGTTCCGTCACGGGGTCCTATTGCCGGGGACTCAGGTGTACCCTAGAAAGAAAGTCCCTGTGAGCCCCGGCAGACTTGGCCGCCTGCTCGACAACAGGCGACCTCACAATTTCGTGCGGGGGCCTTGCCCCCTCCGATTTAGAGAGGTGCGCGTGGAACACGTCGCGCCGCCATCTCGGGCCTGCTTCTGCTAGGGCGACGGGTAACCCATCCCATCACCCTCAGGCAAGCGCTCATGGAGGCCAGAGATCGTCTTGCTCTCTCCGGCGCCTGGTGCGTCTTCTTCGGGACGGGAGAGTGCTAGATCTCTCCCGTTCCCTTTCCGCCGCCTCCTTGGCACTCATCACTTCTTCGCAAAACTGCTGTGCAACGTGCTGGACCATAACCATCACCATGGTTTGCAGTGAGAGGCTACCCACACCTAAAGCCATCGCGAGGTCAGCACATTGCCGCGCCCACGTAGGGCACTCCACCAGAGTGTGGAGTGCGGTGTCCTCGCGACAGCCCATGCAATGGTGGCACACAGATGTTGGCTCCTGGCCTATCCGACACAGGTACTTACCAAAGCAGCCGTGTCCGGTGAGCACCTGTGTCATCCGGTAGGAGAGAGCGCCATGTCACCTCTCCAGCCAATCCTCCATGATCCTCCATGCGCTGGGTCGCTCAAGTCGTTCCTTCCATTCAGCCATGAGTACCTGGCGGAGCTGGGACCGTTGTGCCTCCATAGATCCCAGCTCCTGCTCTTGCATCTCTCTGCGCCATTTATAAAGTGAAGCAAGCGATTTAGCCTCCAGGCCCCATGGCGGTGTCCCAGCTAGGAGACTTCCCGCTTCAAATGAAACCGTGCGGTACGCTCTTATGACCCTGACGGCCATTACACGTTGCGGGCGTCGCAAAATTGCGATATTGCTGGTCGTCAAGGTCTCTGCCTAGATTGGGCACTTACTGAGCCTTACTGAGATGTGGTGCAATGATAGTTTCACAAATTAAAAATATTAGACCCATAAAGGGCCATAGACCGCACGATCCCAACGTAAAGTCTCTGTGCAAATCCAGGACAAGGTATTAAAAGCGTTAGCGATGTCAAGAGACACCGCCAACATCACCTCACCTCGGGATGTTGCTTCCTCCACCAGGGCCCTTACACGCATGATTGCATCTACGGTGGAGCGCTCCCGGCGAAAGCCAAACTGGTTTTCCTCAAAAGAACATTACCTGGGGTATATCAACATATCATAATTGCCTATTTATCTTCTTATTTGACATATTGTAGTATAGTCCTATATTTGTATGATTAATTTGATTTATATGTGAATCCTTATACCTATGTTTGCTTATGTATTTATTTGTTTGTTGCTCTCTTGTATGTATATTCTTACACCATATGTAAGATACGTCATCTTTAATTAACTTGTATAATATACCTACTGAGCGTACACCATACTGCCCTAAAATCGATATCCTATGTTCGCTCCTATCCCATGGTTGCCTGTAAGAGATTGCCTCAGTGCGATAAGGCCGCTAATTGTATCTACCACAAAACCTTGCTGTGCTTCTACTTTTCAAAATCATTTTGGTGTACAATAAAGAGATATATTTTTATTATTATTATTTCATATATGAGATGGCTGAAATGAATGAAACTAGGTATAGGTATTTAATACCAAGGATGTTGATGGATTCCGATTATCATGAAAATGTCTGCATAAAATATGAAAAAAATACAAAATCATTGAAATCGACATGAAAATACATAACATTTGCACCAGGAAAGACAGTTTCCAAAGATTTTGTTTTAAACTCATTTTTTTACAGCTAAATCAACTATTTGTCGGCTACATATTAAGCTCCTAAAATTTGACCAAATCTTTCTGTAAAACCCTGTCTTTATTAGAAAATACGGCGCAGCTGTAAATTTCAGCACCCTAATCACAACAGCCTGTAAATACTACTGTCATATATCGTAGTAGCTGAGTAGAGCTAAACGTTTCGATCACGCTTAATTATATAAATAAAATTGGTGCTTAGTCCGTTTCCAAAAATTAAACTCATAATTTTTACTACTTTATTTCAATCACTTTTATAAACTTAAACGAAATGCTTAAGTGATTTGCCAAGAATCGAGAAAGTCCATTTAATCGCATTTCAGTATTTTAAGTATTTGTAAATTTTAGAATTAAATAAAATTGAAATTTACCTAATTACTTTTTAACTTAACTCGATATATACTCGATACGAAATAGCTCTCTTAAGATATATATACTTAAGATATATATATATATAGACTATTTTTAACTATTGCCCTGGTAAGAATGTCTTTCGTTGAAACACGCAGAAGTAGATTGCTAAGTAAATAAATATTTTTAATGGAGTTATTTCCTACCATTAGCGAAAGAAATCTTTATTTTTGTGTATACAATAACTGAAGGGAAGGAGCGACTTAGCAACTATGTAAGAACTATTGAGTGTTCAGAATAAAACTTGAAATAGGTTTAACTTCGTTTATTCTTTCTTTCCTGAGACTTCGCTGACATATCATGATTTGGGTTGACGTCCCATTAGGTTAGTGACAAGAAAAAAGTTTTATACCACTATTCAATTCAAATTTTAGGACAAAGCGAAGTATTGTCTAGGGAGGATAGACAACATGATGTTCTGTTACCTGATGAAGAAGTTCTCTAGGCACATAGACTTTATGTATACGAAGTACTTGTGGTGCATAATCCCGATTACAAGTTCTTACCCAATTTCGGCTTATCGCTTTTTAAAAATAATATTTTTGGTTATGGAATTTATTTTCAAACGCACACACTTTCATTTTAACATCGATAAATTGTAACTTGAAAGTCTCTAAATATTGTTTTAGGGTACCTGGCCTACATGTAAAGTACGGGTGAATTTTTGTACTTGTCTATCCCATGGTGTGAGGTATTGTTAGATAGGTCCTTTAAAAATATTACGAGTATATATGATAATCGGTTTACGAAATATTAAGCTTTATCTTCGTAAGTAATAAATTTAAAAAACTATCACCTTTGTGTGTGTATGTACCATTTACCTTTACCTAAATCGTTTTTTGAAAAACGTGTGACTCGCCACCTAATTATTCTGAAATAAATTTCATCTGTGCGAATCGACATTGCAATCAATTATTATTTTTAAAAAGGGTAGTTTCGCCCGTTGTTTGCGAAGAGATTCGTAGGAATCGACGACTGAGTCCCACATTCTTGTGACACTAGGAGATAGTAAAATAAACTGCTGTAGTGTTTTTAACTGTCAAATTTCTGGGATATCTATTCCTTAGCTTGAAAGGGATATTTGTGGGTCAATAGTTCCAAGTTTGAAAAAAAAGCATGAAACACATAGAATGTCTATATATAGGTATAACAAGTCAGTTTATATTTGAATTTGATTTTTTTTCGCACTTCAAGTCTTCTCTTTTTTCCTCGAATATATATATATATCACCATGTCGCTTAAGAACTTTTTCTCTTTCAACCGTCAATATGTAGGTCAATCTGATAAGATTTGACCTTAACAAGTTAAGCGAAAGCTCCAAATGGGTGCTTAATTTACGTTTGTCATGTATGGTGCACGCAATTTCTGTTTCACAGTAGATTTATTATGTCGTTACAACGTAATTTATAAGCACGGAAGGGTTCTTTCCACTTTTACAAGAAGTATTTCTTTTGTCCTCATTTCAATATAATGTAACCTATCTAACCTAGCATTCAAGTAAATATTATGGCATGGTCGTTAATAAAATTTGCATTTGTATGAGAAGATAAGGCTACCATCGGCGCTGTTTATTAAAATATGATTCAAATAAAATCTCTTGTTGCCATTTTTCGACAAGGTTTAAGATTATATTCTATTGTTTTATATCCATTTTAGTTGGTATCCATGGTAGCGTATGTTTGCTGTTGCAAAATAGTCTAACCAAGGTTTACCTTTTACCAAACCTTAGTGCTTTAAGGAGTTTATTTTGTAACTGTCATTTAAATTTTAGAAAATATTTTTCAGTTTCAGTTTCCTGCTAACCCCGCTAAGTCAAGCAAAAAATAAAAAGGCAAACCCTTTTCTCTTCGCCAATCAGGACGTTTTCGACCTCATTGTAACGTCATTGTAGATAAAGCAAGAAGCCTGAATTTCCAATGACTTGCAATGCATAATGTATCAAAGTATATTCTTTATTTCAAGTTCCTCAAAGTTCAAAGTATCCAAAGTCACATCATTTGCAGATGACACCACCATTGTCCATCTTAAGGTTGTCTGGAAAATATATAATAATACAACTAGCGATAAGACCGCCGATTGTACCAGTATTCAATGTTTTTCATTTATGTTGTAACTTTTTCTATGGTGTGCAATAAAGAATATTGTATTTTAGTGTGGTCCAATCCGCAGCGCAAAATGGCTTCAATTCAACAATAACATGGCTGTCCTCTCACACCCTGACACTAAATGTATGTAAGACAACCTTCATCACTTTCACCATAAGCCTCCGCCACACAGGAATATTCCTAATGCGGGAGTTGTATTTGATAATGAACTAAAAAAAAAAAGATCCTCTAAGTTTTATTGTGTAACTTAAACTTAGGGAGCATCTAAAAGTGAAAAAATCAGCTTTTATTAGTAAAGTTACAAGATTACCGTGTTAGCGATAGCCACGTACAACTTCTTGCATAGCAAAATTTTAATATATAAAATATTTTTCCTTTATGAGCCGTAAACAAGAAAGTCAATAAGGTGGCATCCGTAATTTTCCAAACTGTGAAGCCAGCCAACCGAACTGATTAGAATATTTGTACTCGCATACTTACGCTTGGTTGTTTACAATATTTAAATTTACCGTGTTATTTTTGGTGATTTGTACATTTTTCCCAAAAGAGAATTTTAGGTATACCCCGCACAATTTAATAGTAACTAGCGACTGCTGAATTTATTCATGAGTAGTCTCCTCATGTTTTACTAAAACAAAACAGCTCACTTGGTTCTTACTACTAAAACATTATTACTGTCTACCCTTTTTATTATCTTCAAGTTCTTTTGTTTCTCTTGATGAATAGTTAAAATTGTGTGCTAAATGTATTTCATTTGCTAATTTTCAACATTACAAAACATTAGTCTGGGCACCTTGTCTACAATACTTCCAACTTAAGCAAGCAAGTATACTCTTTACATACGCAGTTAGCGCAATCCCACTAATATTATAAATGTGAAGGTTTGGATGGATGGACGGTGATACTCTTTCACGCAAAAACCACCGAACCGATTACGATGAAACTTGGTATGTAGATAGCTGGAGAACTGTTTTAACGCATTGGTTACTTTTTATCTCGATATTCCCACAGGATCGGGACTTACGCGGGTGAAACCGCGGGGCGCTGCTAGTATGTTATAATACATGTTCTGCTTTTACTAAACCTACACAATTAGGTTTTTATTAATAGATATTGATATTTTAAGACTAAAAATATAAACATTATGGATGATATCTATACTTCCGATCTTCCGATGAATATTTTACCATCTACCCTCACTAAAAAGACGTAGAAAGGTGGAGCAAATTGTACATCTGAAAAAATATAGTAGGCGATCTTTCGGTCGAATAAGGTTTGCGTCCTAATAATTTAACATAAGAGATTTTATTTTGTACACCTGTTTACCTACACTAGGAAAAAAAAATGTCCCAGAAAGTAATACTAAGATAATAATATGTAATTCATTACTACTAGCCTACTCGTAAAAATTGTAAACAGTATCGTGACGACAAGCCTTACTGAGATGTGGTGCAATGATAGTTTCACAAATTAAAAATCTTAGACCAATACTAATCTAGGCAAAAACTAACAAATATGCTTTAATTAGGTAAAAAAGCAAAAACAAAAGAAATAGCATTTCGAACTTGTATCGCTTTTTTTACATTTAAATAAATACATACCATTTTTCTTTCGCTTTGTTATAAGTGTATGTCTATTATAAATACACACAACCCATCCATTTAAATAAAAATGAAATGCTATTCGTTGGTTTATTATTAATATTTTAAGTGGTTTGTGGTGGCTTTTGTTTGGTTTTGTTCTTTGGTTAGTGCATAAATTCAGAATGCCCGTAATTTCTGAACGAAATTTTAATTACATAATTTGAAAAAATAGTCAAAACTTTAAGGTTTTTACTTTTTTTTCTTTTAAATTTTAGTAATAGTCTGAATAAGGTTTTTAGGAAAAGAAAAATTAGACAAGTTACCTGGTGAAAGTTTGGAGAAAACTGGAAGTACTTTTTATGAATTTGACACCATAGAATTTTTATTGAACGTCTGGAGGATCAGCTAGTATGTCTTGTTGTCTTGTCGAATGCTCTAATATATATTTATATTAAAGTTACATACAGTCACGGCCTTATCCAAAAAGGGGTAGGCAGAGGAGTATTAAACACCCACATTTTGCCAACTATAATTTGGTTCAACACACGTAGGCGGTTGACAGTTGACGGTAATAGGCTTGCGCGTCCGGGTATTTTGGCAATTAAAGATGGGACAGTTGCGAGTATACTGCAAGGAAAAGTAGGTAAGAAGGGAAGGTAATGGAAGGCAGGGGATATTGCTTTTACAGATGGATTTTGGAGTACTCTGACTGTGACTCGAACCTTGCTATTATAATTAAATGACTTATGAACGGTTCTTATAATCAACGACTTTTTTGTAAACTTTATTAATGCCCGGTTCCTGTAACTCAAGAAACGATTCGTTTTGCTTACGAACAGTAAATGTTCCATGAATTTTGAACGGAAATTTTACCTTCCGTAAGCAAAACGAATCGTTTCTTGAGTTATAGGAACCGGGCTTTAATAAAGTTTACAAAATTTTGATTTCAAGAATTTCAAAAGGTACAACATCTAAACCCTGTACGTGTTGTAGATTTCCTCGTATTATATGTATTTTTTTTTTGTTATTGAGTAAAATATAGATAAAATGTTTAGTGTCTAGCATCTTTATGTAAGTTATATATAGTAAAATAAATATGAATAAAGTATTCGTCACTCACATGCCAGCAACCTCTTGAATCTCTGCATTACCTTGTACAAGTAGCCGTATCACGTATATTAATTGACTGGCAGTAGGAATTATGAAAACTATTATTCCTAAAAATACTCTGGTCAAAATACTTAACCAAAAACGAATGCTTTTAATAGGATGGGATATATAGAACCACACGCTGAATAACTTCAAAGTGGCAATTTGTAAGGAAAAATGCTGCGACAAATAGACTTCAATCGACTTCATTTTAGGAGAATTAAAAGCGTAATGACGTCTCCATCAACCAGACGGCTGTATTTAATTCTTTTTTGGGCCAAGTGGAAGCTTTATTTTATCAAGCGTTCAGTAGGTTATCATTTTAATGAAGATTCTTCTGCCCTGTATTTTATATACCGGCATTAAATCAGGCATTTTTTTTTTTAATATAGTTCATTATTTGTGTAAGAGGCAAATAGTGAACTACATTTTTAAGTACGTAGGTGATAATTTTAAGCGAATATTATTTACGATTACATTAGTGGTAATGAAATCGGATAATTGATTCTAGTATTGTGAGGAGAAATGAACTTATTATTATTATTATTATTATTATAGTATCTTAAGATTCATCAACAGTATACAATAGTTCATCACATATATAGGACACCAGATGGTGATATAATAATTTGACTACTAATTTTACACCTGGGTAGGTATGGCAAATATTTTTAGCACGTTTAAACTGCTTGAAGCATTCACATAATAAAAAAAAATAATAGTTAACACATTTTCTATTGAACTCTGTAACGTTATATAATGTACATATTTGCACCAGCACCTAATGAATTAGAAAAAATCTGATTCGCTTTCGTTTTTTGAGATAATTGAAAAACATTTTTTTAGTAGATCGTTTTTTAACTTTAATATAACATAGAATTTAAGTTGTAAAGCTTTATGAAATCTTATATTCAGCCAAGGACCCTTCACTCCTTGATGAAGGCCCCCGTCGGGTTCAAAACTAGTCGGGCATCCCCGAAATACACACGTAAGTAACACCGCATATCGTTAATAAATATGAATACTTGACTTAATGAAGGTTTTTATTCAAAGTTATAGTATGACTTGTAATATCCTTATATCGGTACGTATCCATTACATTCAACATAGACTTTTGCGACGTTTCCTTCTTGCACAGCGACATAAAACACAACGCACTAGAGGCATCCAGAAATCAGATCCATAAATTATGACATTTGATTTTGTTACCTTTGTTTTTAAACAAAAGCCGAGCCAATTGATATTAGTAGAATTTTCATGTTAGGAGGCCTACTATTAAAACAAATTCTTATTGTTCTTTTGATAATGGTTTCCTAAATGGCATATCCATCTCCTCTTGTGTATTTTCTGCCCTTCTAAAATCAGCCAAAGGATAGGACAATGAGAAATAGAATAGAACCATTAATAAAGTACAGTTGAAACAAATCATCTTACAAATCAGAGTAATTAGGGTGGTGTTATCGTTAAAAGCGATCTCTACCAGACCACCTTTGGGTGGAGATAATAATAAAATAATTTAATAAAAACTTAGTAGTTAATGGCATACTATTCGAGATACAGAAAAATACTTATACATAAATAAATATTTACATTATTTTAGTAGAGATATTATAGTATCATAGATAGCAATTTAGATCTTAGTTCTGCAACAGTATAGAATAAATAACATTACAGTCACAGATAATGTTGCTTTACCAAATTTTTAAAGGCTTTAAGGGTTTCAGTATGCCGTATTTGTACCGATAATGCATTCCACAGACGAACATTTTGACTTTTCGTTCTGACCATAAATGATTTGTCAAAGAAATTTGTTATATGATCTGTTATATGATGAATATCAGATCTTTTATGATCGTAAGAATTTCGTCCGAGTATCGTGAAGGAAGACTCAGGAGACTACTATGCTGAGTAAATGCACTGAGCATCATATGCCAGTGCATAAATAATGGTAATTGGGACTATATCGCGATAATATTTATTAGATACTATACCTTTTTGATTACCCAACGTTTCGATCGAATTGTACCAATCGGTGTCTGAGTATACTCCTAATTTAGTCAGTTAAAACACATTTACACATATTATTATTATGTTAACTTACTAAATATCAACGGAGAAAAATGAAGACATCTTGGTATAACAAGTTATTATATTTATGTAACCATACTGTCTGAAAATCTAAGCCGATCAGATAATAGCAACGGCTTTTCGCCTGCAGCCATCAAGATGAAGGACAATGTCCTTTATTTTTGTGTGTGGGCGCCGGAACTTACCATAAAATATATCTTGTATTGTGATTAATTATCTTTGGACTCTGAAGAACCTTTATTTTGCTAAAACAATATATCTAATTAACTATCGTACTTTATTGTATTTGGTAGTTTGTTACCTACTTATATAATTTAGCCTCTAGCCCAGACCGCGGTAATACTTATGCAATCAAGAGTGCATAATCATATATTTAAAATTTAAAACAACCCCCGACTTGAAAATCCCATCAACGATTAGAAAAGAGTTGTGTGTGTGAGTGACCTTCAAACGGCTGAAGAGATTTTCTTGAATTATATCTAAGAACACTCTCGATCAAGTCACCTTTAAAAAAAAACTGCACTAAAATCGGTTCATTCGTTTGGGAAGTTCATTTCCAGAAACTTAAAGAACGTCAGCCCTTCAATTAAAGCAATTATTCATCATCTATCTACTCTATGAACTACTTTATTTGGGGTTGCCGTAATATGTTTTGTCATTACCTTTTATTATATTTTTCGTCATTTCACTGGTTACTAGACTTGCCCCCCATCAAGTGATTGAGACCAAATTATACTTGGTAACAAGGGCGCAACTACCCTCAAAAAGTACGGGGTATCCAAAATATTTTTTATGAGTACCTACAAAAAAAAAGGGTCGGACGCAACGTCTTCTGGGTTGTGTGGGGATATTTGGACATCCTCGAAGGGGGTGTCCACAGGTTTTGAGGGGGTGTCCAGACACCCTGAACTCCCCCGTGGGTTTTTTATCAGCTCTGCTTATCTTTTCGGGGATACAGGCTGTATATGTATGTACATATGTAATAAGTAACTAAATATAATTGTAAATCTGTAAATAAACGACTGCTGCACTTATTGCTGCACGACTACCATATATTGAAATTTAATCCAAAGAAAACCATTATTGTAAATATATCAAAATTGATTACTCCTCTTTCTTGAAACATTTCCAAAAGTTCTATGATCAAGCGGAACGTGCTTGCATCCAAATCACTACTGTACATACATTTTTTCTTCCCTTGCAGACACTGAAATTGCATGCAAAAAGTACCAACAGCACCGTTATGGCAGTTTTTATTCGAATATTCATGACCTATTTTTCCAATGCATTCACACTTTTAACGAATAGACAGTCGAGATAAAACTGACGTATTGATTAAGTCTAAGGCTTATCGAAAAGAATACAACTAATAACCAAAACAGCACTTCACAAACATGGTTTGTTCTTAGCATCGATCCCATTTTTCTTTTTTTAGTATGATTAAGCTGAAGTCTATTAAGTTTTATTGATTTTATAAGATATTTGTATTAAATGACTTTATTGCCATAAAATTACATTAGTAGAGGAATGTCTATTTGTCGGAAAGAATAATACTTAATTTAGTTCTTCTTTGATTGTTCCGAAATCTTTTTAATTTTTCCTGTTCTTACATTCCGTTACATTTTCTGATAAACTTGTTAAGTATATGCTACTGTTTCATTTACCTATATTACTTATTTCACTATAAAGCTGGTAATGTAACATGACAAATAATTGAGCTGTTACTCTAAACATGTAAGTATACCTAGCATAACGTAATTATCGTTTTAAACTATTAACGACAATATTTTATTAAATTCATTCCAAACAACTTAAATGGCTTTAGTTAAAAACTTTTGCCAAATGAAAAGTTGTTTATTCTATAGTTTTTTCTCATTTTTTATAGAGCTGTTCTTTCTTGTTCTTAAAAAAGTCTGAACGATAGCGAAATTCTCTATTTTTTTATTTCTCACAATCACATTTTGTTTTCTCAATTTGTTGTGAAATAAATTTACAACATCAACCTTTTATACTTTATTCTGTCAAACACTAACATTTACACGCTACTAGGGACAGATTTATATGCTTTTACCAGCTTTGTTGATGTAGCAACTATCCGCGCCGGTAGTCACCTTTCTACATTAATGCACCCTAAGGTCTCATGTCGATAAAAGATTCAGAATGATCAGCCGTGTTCCATGTACCGTCCTTATCATGATCTAATTTTTTTATATTCAGGTGGAACCCTAAACATTTTACCATACTCATTATCATATATAATTATTGTAATTGACGTCTAATGGCATAATTACTTCTACATTGTACAAAATTTTAGGTGTATTCTCTTTTAGTATAAATAATGAAGTCCAAGACTTGTTTATTTATGAAATCAAATACAAAATGTGTTATTGGATATTACATACTTACTAATTTTTTCTGAATTTGAATGTAGATTCAGATTCCTAATTCTAATACCAAAAACCTACTACAAAAAAAATACTCATCTTTCAGTCGAAACCTGGGCAAGTAAATTTTATTTAAATCATATAATACTAGGAGCACCCCGCGGTTTCACCCGCGTAAGTCCCGATCCCGTCTGAATATCGGGATAAAAGTATCCTATATGTTAATCTAGGTGTCCAGCTACCTACATACCAAGTTCCATCGCAATCGGTTGAGTAGTTTTGGCGTGAAAGGGTAACAAACATCCATCCATCCATCTATCCATCCCAACTTAAACATTTACAATATTAGTGGGATTACAGGTTGTATCGTCGCTGATCACAAACGTGTAGCATACCACATACTCATAACCTTAACCTATTACCTACATCAATTGCCACAATACGACTTATCCAACTTATTTATTAAATTAATTTATACTCCATTTCTACCCCGGTTTAATGCTGTCTTTTTTATACCTGTACAACATAGCAGCGACTGCTTTTTGGCTCATATAACTTATCACAGGTCTACCTCTTCTTCGCTATCATTCCACATTTTCCTCTAAAACAGTCTATGGAAGGTCGTAACGACACTTTGTAAGGTCTAAATTAAAACATATTATCTGTACTTATTTGTTGTGTGAGGTCTGTTGATTGTAGCTATTAGAAGATCAATTCATGAGGTTTTTTGTTTTCTTCCGAATTTTTAACATAAGTTTTGTAACTGTTCTTTGTGTTTGTCTCTGTTTGTGTAACTGTTCACTACGAAATATACAATTTCTTGGTGACCTGTATTGTTGTAACTGTAGAATAATCTGATTTCTAAAAATAATTTCATTTTACGTCATAGAAGTGTACAATATAAAATCAAAATACAGTCGTAAAAATAAGTACGATTTAAAAGCTTTAACTTTAGACGTGTTACCTGCTTTTATGAGAAACAGAGGAAATATACCTGGAAATTCAAAGTTCATAACTTGTAAACTGATAGTTTTTTTTTTCTTTTTGTAACTGCATGCTAGACTCATGCCCTTTTAATGATTTAAGTAAGTGTTCCATTGTCATATACACCCTGTATATTAATAATAATTAAGTTCAGGTAAGTATTTATTCAGGCAACAACTACCACTTTAATTTAAGCGGCCATTAAAGCATATACGAATTATATGACTACTTTAATACAATGGTTAAAATTACAAACGAATTAAAAAAAAAAACAAGCTTACTTACGAAAACTTGCGGTACACGGATAACCATTACTTCAGAATAGGACTATCCGAGTACTCAGTAAGTGTGGTGAGAATATAATTTTGTGAAAAACGGATACGTTCCTAGAACGATGCGACACGTGACCACGATGACGACACTGCTTGCAAAACAAGCAGATACTCTGGCGGTGGCAAACATATCAGATACTGAACAATAGCGAGGTAGCGGCATCAATATGCTGAAGGCATTCTTGTACTGCACTCGAAGTATATAAATAAATAAGTATATATATTTAAAATAAAGAAATCAGATAATAATAGAGTAGTATATATCGTTGCTATTAAAGCAAATTTTAATATTTTTAAACATTTTAATACTTTAACCACAGGTACAATCGTACTAATATAGTACTATACAAAATTGATTCGTAAAACATAATTCATTAAGTAATTTAATGGTATTAAATTACAGTAATTATTTTACGATATTCATATATCCACAATTTGAAAAATAATTTTGTTACTGGAGCGTTAATGACTGTTCCTATCAATTCCAATTTACTAATTAATGTTATATAAAATGGATGTTATCGATTACCCTACATAGACAATGATATGATATTTTAGTTTTAAATTGTCAAGACTAATTATTATGTTTTGGACAATATTGTGTGTTTGACAAGTATTTCGTTAGTTTTTAGTTAGTCACATACTTTTTAACCGTCTTCAAAAAAGGAGGAGGTTCTCAATTCGTTAGAATCTTTATTTTTATGTATGTTCACCGATTACTCGAAGACGCCTGAACCAATTTAGAAAATTCTTTTTTTGTTACAAAGGGTATAACTTCCCAGGTGGTCCCATTAAATTTTTTTCGAAATCAGTCTAGCGGTGTTTGAAAAATCAACAAATATCTAAAAATAGCTAGCAGTGCGTTTAGTTGGCCTACCTTTATTATATTTAAACAAAACACATCCACATTCCACTAAAAAGCGCATTGAAGTCGGTGATACTTTTTTTAAAAAGATAATTATTATATTATTAACTTCACTTGTAATGTAACTATGTAAACAAATCTGGGAAGTAAATTCAATCCCTGCTTCTAATTGTTGTATCGAAATGAAAATTTGTATGTATGTGTAGTTTGAATGATAATACTACGGCTTGGCACCTTGAAGCTAATCTGATAACGGAGCCAGGTGTATAGTGAAACTCTTCAGTGGATACAATTTTTTCGTGGGAGAGCCATGCTTCGGCACGTATGGGCCGGCTCGACTCCGCTCGATACCACAGCCTCACAGAAAACCGGCAGTAAAACAATGCTTGCATTGCTTTTCGCCACGTGAGTGAGGTTACCGGAGGCCCTAACCCTTCCCTCTCCCCTATTCCCGTCCTTCCCCTCCCTCCCTCTCCCCCCCTCTAATCCCCCTCTTCCCCTATTCCCACCTTAAAGGGCGGCAACGTACTTGTGACTCTTAAGTTACAGGTGCCCATGGGCGGCGGTAGTCATTTATCCTCAGGTGACCCGTCTGCTCGTTTGCCACCTATACCATAAAAAAAATACTAGTAAACCCCTCGCGTTTAGGCTCATATGATTAGTTTCAACGAGGCCAACAGGCTTTGCTTGGTTACGTTGGTCGGATGATGAAGCCAACAAACAGGTGGATAGTAGAACTCCTTTGGCTTTTTAATTCAGTTCTCTATTAAAACGTGTCTTTTTTGTTTAACTAAACTATATTTATTAAATTGTGTATGCTCTTTCTCGAATAGATCACATGCTTATGACTGCTTCATATAGGTTCACTGTAACGTTGGCAACATCGTTTTTTACAGGTGCAGGTCAAAATAGACTTTAACAAAGTTGAGAGAAAGCTTAACTAAGATTTTGGAGACTGACTTATAGATTTTTTGGAGTGTTTATACACGGCTAAGTTAATTGAACCTGTGAGTATATAGTAACCTTTCATATAAAAGCAACAGTAACTAATAGCTTTCGGTGTGATTGTTTTACTGCAACAGTTACGTTACTACCTCTAAGAAGTCACAGAAGCGCCTAATTGGCTAATGCACAGATCAATTAATCTCTCGATGTAAAGGTTGTTTACGTAGTGAGTTTGATATATAAATCGTATCGCACAAAATCCTATCATGTTCATAATTGGAATTGCGAAGTTCAATAAACGCAAGTAAACATTCGTGTGTGCCTAGACGTCACCTGCGCAGGAAATGATAAATAGTCCGCCTGAACGACATGCGTTAAGGGGCGGAAGTGGGGCGATGAGACGTCTACTACTAAATACGATCCCAGGTCTCGAAACGTGCATCGGTATTTCATGATATCACATTGATCAAAGCAATTTACAGACAAATATAAGTCATGTAAACAGTTCTTGACATTGATAGACAATTTGGCTTGACGCTATATGCCCGGTTCCTATTATCAAGAAACGATTCATTTTGCTTACAGACGGTAAACATTTTGTATAAAAATTCAACAAAATTTTACCGTTCTTAAGCAAAACGCATCGTTTCTTGATTATAGGAACCGGGCATTAATGTATAGTTCAGAAAACCGCCAATCACTATACAAGAAAGGTTTTTAAATAAAAGTATTCATATCGGTTAAGTTTAGTGGGTTCTGAAATTAAATTTATTTACTTTTTAAAACACTAGTACAGGGTTTTTTGTTAAGAGCGCTCGAAATTTGAAATGAAAATAAAAAACCTGTGTAAGTGATATTGCCACAATTTTCTCTTCAATCAATCAATCAAATTTTAAATTGAATATTTTTATCTACAAACTAGCGAATATACTTATATACTAGAAACACTAATTAACCATTCATACAATTCATTTGTATGTATTATATAGGTCTGTATGACCTTTAGGATGTATGTTATCTCTGCTATAAAATCAAGTAAGGAATGTTAGTAATTTAATTAAAAACCTAATGTACTTTTAATGTGTATCCCTTCAGTAAATATTCAATAACATGTAGCTTGGCCCTTGTACTGTTTGTTATCTCGCACTAAGTAGAGTTCATTATGAATTAGTCTTCAGAGAGATATTTAATAGAAAATACACAGAACAAATTACAATTCTTGCTTTTAATGTTTTTATGAATATATCAGATTTAAACCAATAGAAGCACTTTGATGTTTTTAAAAACTGTTAGTTTATTTTTATTTTAGAGTAAAGATAATGTAGAAATGAAATATGTGGAAATGTGAGATGAAATGTTACAATTCATAAAAAAAAACTCACAGGAATTACACAGACCAAAGTTTTGGTCTTAATGTTAACAAAGGTTATAATTAATTAGATTTAAACAAATAGAAGCTCCTATATGTATAAGTAACTAATAATTTTCATCTACAAATAAAACTATGTGCAAATGATATGTGTGCACATATGAAATGAAATATTATTATTTTTAAACGTCTGTCACCCAATCAATGTGTCCTTACAAAATAACTTCTAAAATACAATATAATAGATGTATATTATCATATCACGCTCTTGCTCTACCTGTAAAAGTTATTTTTAAGAAATAAATAATGACATACCCAATCGAATTAGACACTATATCGTAGTAATTGCATAACACATAGGCAAATGACCGGGCTATATTGATAAACACATACAAATTATAATCAGGTTTAGAATTTAGTTGGTTAAAGGTTGTCTCCCCTTGTTGAATACTTCAAAGCGTTAATACGAGTCGAGAGTTCTGTTGTAAATAAATCGCCTTACATTCCGACCCTTAAACCGCAACCCTTTAGCCAGTCACTTTGCAGACCTTTATGAAAAGATTTCACTTCAAAACGGTCATGTTTTGGGTTATGTTTTACGGTGGTGGAGAGCCCATAAGTATATAAAAAGTGTAGGGACATACAGTATTAATATTTTGCTACCAACACTACAGTTCTACATTTGAAGAAAAAACACCAATCATTATTGTAAACATACAAAATTGAACGTTATGTTACATCCTACTAATATTATAAAAGCGTGAAAGTTTGTGAGGATGTATGGATGTATAAATGTATGGATGTTTGTCACACTTTCACGCCAAAACTACTGAAGCGATTGCGATGAAATTTGGATTTAGACCTGGACTGAACACATAGGCTACTTTTTAGTCCGATATTTGTAAGGGATCAGGAATTACGCGGGTGAAACCGCGGGGCGCAGCTGGTATTTAATAATTTCTTTACAGTGTTTACTACTGTACGCGCCCCATAAACATCGGTCTCCCCATGGAACTCTGGCAACCCTACTAAATAGGTCAGACCCTACCCCACGAGGGTTAATAGTGGACTTTTATAAAAATCTACGCTACCACACAAACCTTAACCATTCTAAATAATAGGTATTATAAATGCGTATGAGAGTTTGTTTGTTATGCTTCACGCCTAAACTATTCAACCGATCATCGTGAAATTTTATATACACGTTGCCAAGGACACGGAAAATTAAATAGAGTACCTTTTATCCCGAAAAAAATCTTTTCCAGAGCTAGAAAAGCCGCGGGCAAATGCTAGTATTAAACTTTTATTTTATTAATTTTGGTCAATGTTGTCGGTCTTTCTTACTGTTTATATAGAAAGAATGGCTACAGTTGTGGGCGCACTGCCAAAAAACTAAACATGTACAACCTTTTGATTCGTAGTGAGCTTATTGAGCGTCAATTCTTACGAACGCGCACTAAATGATATATTTTGCACTGAACGTACTTTTAATTAGGCCCCTATTTTGTACTCGTATAGCATATCATATCACGACGGCAACTCACTGCCTATATTGTGAAATTTATACACTATATCGAAGTTTCTCATAACTAAACGTTGTCACTATTGACAAAAGATTTCACTGACGTGAAAGAAAAATTTATACGTGTCGGATTTTTCGCTTCAAGACTTTACGGGAAACGTATTGGAAGTAAACATTACATCCAATACGGCTCTATTCTTATTTAAAGCTTGAACAAATTCTTTTCTAAGAACAAAAATTTAGACAAGAACATACGATATTAAAGACAGTACCTATCGACAAATATATTTTTGAAAATTCAGTCGCGTCATTAAGTAAGAGTAAAATTATTGTTTTAAGCTACTTTTTTAAGAAAACGTTATAATTATGAGGCTTTTAATAGTTCCAAATAATATAGTGTACGTAATGCATTAAAATGTCCAACATAATGACTTAGTTGTAATTCTTTCATGATGAGTTGAATTAGATACGCAATAGCTTTTGGTTGGCAGACAAAATGAACTCCTTTGTGCTTCCAAGGCCGCCTAGGCTTTCGATCTATATTTAGTCAGGTGTAAATAAGAGTATTTTTATTAAGTAAAACTATTTTGATTTGCAGACCAAAACTACAATGTAAATGTGAAAACATGTTAAGAATTATAATAGACAAAGCAAACCAGTTTAATCTATATAGAGGCACATTGTATTCTTTTTTTAAATAAATTAAAATGTTGTTTAATTATATCTTCGTTAGGGTTTAAAAAGTGAGTCTCTGTCAGATAAGTCAAACCACCAGACTAGTTTGGTACTGACATTGATAAAAAATCACAGAATCCATGTTATAATATAACCCACAGAAGCGAACGAATAAGTAAATAAAATTGAATAATTTACGAGTCGGTTTTACCACAGAATGTCATAGGGGCGGTGATGTGAGATATCAAATTATAAGTGGTTGTGTGCACATGCGCGGTGGTCGCTGCCAGCCGCGGCCTCCAGTCTGCTCGACGCTCGTGATCTTTTCGAACGGGCCTGCGCCATGTTCCAATTTTAATTTCGAAACTCGAACGACTCGTAATGCAACGATAAAAATTTATAGACCGTTGTTAGTAAGTGCATATTTAAAACTTTTTTGTTTTTTTCTCGTATCTGCAAAACACGTGTGCTATGTGAATGTGAACCACATTAATTAAAAAAAAAACTTTTGATTGTCATACTTGCGGGACGAATTTTGAGTGTTTTTCGTAATTGTGTGTGATGAATTGTTTCTGGATCATTTATTTTAGCATCTTAACTGGTAAGAATTTATTATAAATATTCAAATTCTAGCAGGATGCTTTTAATTATAAAATAGTTATTGAGTACTGTTTCGAATTTATTTTGTCTTTCAGTTTTATTTGTACGTTTTTGTCTATGGTCATGTTATACTTCGACTAATATCTAGAGCTTTGTGGGATTTATACACTATATTTTAAAATATTTTACTTTCTTTAAAAGGGTGTTAAGTATTTTACTTTAAATGCTTTAATTTATGAACGTACTGCGTGGTGAGAATAACTTAATATACAAATATAAGAATGTCCTGGTCTACGTACAAATGTGTTATTAGAAGGCAATCTAGTAGTAATAAAACAGTTTACTTTATAAAACTTAGTTAAAGTAAACGTAAGTAGGTATGGTATGTAGGCCAGACAATGTGATTGATAATGAATGTAGATGATTAATAATGAAATTTAATTTTACAGCCCGATTTTCTTGCTCGTAATTATTCATAGTGCCCGAGTATTCTAAACACTACACAGGTGTCAGACGCAATACGCTCGTCAGGACTACTGCTTGCTCTAATGTCTCGACACAACTTATTGGGGCTTTCTCCTTTTTTTCCTAAAAAAAGTGGAATTAGGGAAAAAAATATAAATTTATCTATATATTTATATGGGGCAAACGAGCAGACGGGTCACCTGATGGTAAGTGACTACAACTCAAGAGTCACAAGTGCGTTGACGGCCTTTAAGGTGGGAGTAGGGAAGGGGGGAAGAAGGGGAGAGAGGGAAGAGGGAGAAAGGGTTAGGGCCTCCGGTAACCTCACTCACTCGGTGAAAAGCAAAGCAAGCATTGCTTAACTGTTGGTTTTCTTTGAGGCCGTAAACATATTTATATATTAGATATATATATTCAACATACATCGTAAGGCCCTCGCTTGGCTGAGAGGTGACTTCGAGATAGGGGGTGATTGCTTATTGGGATATCAATTGATAAAGGCTGCGAATATAATATTAAATATATTTAAAATCTAAACTAGATACTTTCATATCAGAACGGCAACTTAATAGACTTTCACCCTGTCTGCTCGACGTACCGTCTTCTCCTGTCCTTACTTCTAACAATTATATAATTCAAATTAACGATAGCAACGAGTGATTCAAATATTATGTTACCAGCCAGCTTCTACCAAGTTCAAAAGAGGTTTAAACATTACACGAGGTACGGCCCCTCGGTAATATAATATTTTCCTACCTCCCTGTCGAATGACCTATCATAGGGGAACTTCTTTTTTTATCGGACATCCAGAAAATACAATGCAGAAAAACGAAGCGAAGCGTTGACATATTAATCGCTAATATTTAACTTTTTAAACAAATTATTAAAACTTTTACATTTATGAATAAATTTAATGTTTATGGTCACTTATTGAATATGTTTCTCATGGTCATCATTTAAATACAAAATAGATCAGTTCCTTTGATTTTTGTGTTATTGGGTTCATAATTAAGCTTCTCTTTTTGGAGTGTCAAAACCCGATTAAAAGTTCACCCCGCCGTCCCTACATTACAATTATAAAATTATGGGATCTTTAACCAAAAACTTAACACCCGCGTGTTTGGATTCTACTTCTCGATTCCTAACCACAAAATACATTTCTTCTTTTTTCTTTTACCTACATGTTCTCAAATGAATAAAAATACACACAGATTAATATTTATTAAAGTTACAACAAACTTAGATCATCACAAAAGTCTTAGTATCACAAGGGCTTCAATTTAAATTCGACGTCCCGAATAACATTCCCTTGTAAATAATCAATTTAAATTAGGGACAAAATTCTTCATCCAAGTTTATTAAAAACAATTCATTTAGGTTTTATTTTCCATTGTTTTACCATATGATTAGAAATCTAGTATTTCTCTACTGAGAAAGTTACGCTATTTAACTAATAAATGAGCAATATTATCTTGTATGTGCGGAGTCCTCTCGCTGATGATATTGCTATATCCACTTGACATATGTCACACCTTCGATTATGTTATACTAGCATTTATTCTTCACATTTTTTTTTCTGTGCTCATCTGCTCCTTTATGTTAATCTTCGATTGGCGCAATTCACTTCACTGCGATAAACACTTTCACAGCACTCTTCTTCCATTTGCAGCCTGGTGAACTTCGACTAAGACATTCACAGCATCAACTTACACATTTAAGACCCTCGCTTGACTGAGAGGTGACTTCGAGATAGGGGTGATTGCTTATTGGAATATCAATTGGTAAAGGCTTCGTTTGAATATAATATTAATTATATTTGAAATCTAAACTAAATACTTTCACATCAGAACATTATAATTAAACTTCTTGAATCAAAGTTGCGGCAGCTTGATAGACTTTCACCCTGTCTGCCCGACGCACCGTCTTCTCCCGATCTTCCTTCTAACAATGATATAATTCAAATATATATATATTAGTGATAACAAGTAGCGATTCAAGTATTATGTTACCAACCAGCTTTTACCATGTTAAAAAAGGTTTGAACATTACAATATACATATATTGAATAGATAGTGTTTTGTATTATTAAATTTCGTTTATAAATCTGATTGTATGTACACTTATTCATAAAACTTATGTAGATCAGCTATATGACTATTGCTCCACTAGTTATCTTTAGCCAAAGACTAATAGTACTAAACAGTTAAGTTTTGAACCTGCAATTTTCATACCTTGAGGACGATTCGTTATTACTTATAAACATGTCAAAGCTGTGTGCTTTGTCTTTTGTCAGATTGATTGAGACGGGGAAAACTATTTCTATTGTCATTTTAACTTTAAGGTGATATCGCGCGTAAAGGAATGGTTTACTTTTTTTTAGTTTATACGTTGTAGTAAAATTAATAGAGATTGTTATTTAACATATTCCGCTCCTTTCGAGGCTTTCCCTTCATATCGATTTATCGCATTGAATTCTGGGTTAGGAATGGTTATTGTTACTTCTAAAATTTACATTATATTAAGTATAATGTAAATTTATATGAATTTATATCTATTAAAAAAATTACATATCAACATTATCATTCTCTTTGTGTTGTTTAGTTTTCTGGGAAAGTGCTTCGGTATGGTGATAAAAGTTAATATAAGGATCGGCAGCCGAGGTCATGTTTGATGGGAAACGGTTACCGATGGGTTAAAAAAATATATATAATAATATAAATACTTTACGTTTTAAAAAAGAATTAAGCAAAGAGCAATTATGACGGTTGAATATTTCCAATGACATCCTGAAGCCATACTTTACTATATTATTATGTACTAGCTGACTCAAACAAATTCGTCCGCAGTTGTAAATATTCCCCGTTTTTGCAACATTTTTCATTCTCCGCTCCTATTAGTTGTACCGTGATGTTATATAGCCTATAGCCCATAGCCAAACAAACGTACTCTTCAACTGTATAATATTAGTATAGATGTTCTGATGAATTATCGGGCAACGGACACAGAAGAAAGGACCATACCTGCTGGTGCGATACAGGTATTTGAGAAGCGAAAGAGGCAGCAGAGCTCATACTGTAATATGTGATTCACCCCTGCACGAGACCTCAGCAATGTGCGGGTTTGGAGATACGTGTTATTCGTGGTAAGCAAACCTTTGTTGGGGTAACTGGACACATCTCACATACGGCTTTCTGATTCCGTACTAGGCAGAGCCTGTACTATAGGAACCAGACTGCTGATTGAATTGAAAATTGTGCAATGGCAATTAGTTGACGTTTATTTTTAGCTATCGCAATCCTTGGGGTTAACAAACAAAGAATTAGGGTATGGTTTCTCTTCTCTATTGCTACATTACAAAGGTATTTCATGATAAAATTCAAAATAAAAAATTACTTTTTTACACAAATTCTGTTAGAGATGTTTTAAATCGATTATGAGAAGCAAAACCGTTGTCTTATAAAATACATTATTATATTCAGTAATGCGAAAGCAGTCGTCTAAGAAAGCATTAATCACGATCGCTAATATTGCTAAACCAGGCAACGATATTCTTTTGTACGATAATTATGATAATTTTCCACCAAGCTATCAAATTAATCATCATTAACGCATTTATCAACATGTCATCTCGCACTTTGTTTAAGTAGATACAGTTTTATTTTCTGACCTCTGTAGACATATACGGCGGTAGCGTAATCGCTAAGGCTTCGGACTTGCGATCAAATGATTGCAGGGTTGAACCCCACCCAGTGCACTCCCGAGGTGAACCCACTCCTAACACAGGCATTTAGCTTGGCTGGAGGGTTTAAGAAGAACGCTAGCAATGTGTGACCCACGTTACTACTACTTTTTATGATAAAAAAATACGTGTACATATTAGAAAGAAACCTACTCCTACTGCAGTCTTAGTCCCGTTCTCAATCTGAGACTTACGGTATCCCTTACCCTAGGTTCCCCTCCCTATCCTTCTTCTATTATACAAATTTACATTCTTCCTTCTTTCAAGGTAGGCTGGCCTCAGGCAGGCGGCCGGCCATAAAAGAAATCTGCTAGAACAATTTGCAATGCGACCTTAATGAAAATTTTGAAAAAGGCAGGAATATGATGATTTATAAGTGTTACAAATATTATAAAGTAAATATAAATTAGCAAAATATTGTTCAAAGAAGTGTAGGAGTATGTCATTACCAACTTTCAACAGTAGACTATTATTTCAGTATTTCAGATATTACGAGGGCTGCACTATAAGTATCGGGAATGGAATATTTCCACTGTTTCTGTCATATTAAAATCTTTTTATTTGAGAGCTCCTTTGTTTTAAAAATCGAATACCATTTATTTATTTAAAAAAAGATTCTCTCCCTTGTCACAAGGTTTTGTCAAACTTGTTTAGTCGTTGAGAAAATGGAATTGACTCGAGAAAATTCAAGGACGATGATTTATTACGACTTTCGAAGTGGTTTAACACAAAAACAGTGTGTTGACCGGATGATTTCTGCATTTGGTGATGAAGCCCCATCCAAAACCACAATTTATCGCTGGTTTGCAGAATTTCAACGTGGACGTGTCAAGCTCAGTGATGATCCCCGTCAAGGTCGTCCAAAAACTGCAGTCACCCAAGAAAACGTTGATGCTGTGCGTAAGCTGATTGAGGAAGATCGACATGTGACTATTTCTCTTGAGGGACAAAGAACGGTTAATGCAGAATGGTATGCTAGCATTTGTTTGCCACAGGTCGTTTCTGAACTCCGTAAAGAGAACTGCAACCGCCGCATCATCCTCCATCACGACAATTTGAGTTCTCACACCGCACACAGAACAAAAGAGTTTTTAAAGCAAGAAAACATAGAATTATTAGACCATCCGCCGTACAGCCCCGACCTAAGCCCTAATGGTTTCTATACTTTCCCTAAAATAAAGAATAAATTGCGTGGTCAGAGATTTTTATCACCTGAAGAAGCTGTGGACGCCTACAAAACGGCCATTTTGGAGACCCCAACTTCCGAATGGAATGGTTGCTTCAATGATTGGTTCCATCGTATGGAAAAATGTGTCAAATTTCGCGGAGAATACTTCGAAAAGCAATAAATACATTTTTAAATAGTAATGTTGTGTCACTTACTTGATTCCTGAAATTTTCAGTGCCGCCCTCGTATGTTAATTCGAAGTGTGTGTTTTCAGCACTAAATCTTGGTATGTTCAAAGTTATTTCAATATAAATTTATGTTTGAACGATATGTATATGAGGAGAAGTTGTCAGGCTTCCGACATGTGTTTACTCAAAATAGTAAATAGGATATTTGCGTACCATGACCCAGGATGGAATTACATATAATATTATGATCTCCGATATTATCCTTACATAAAAACGCGAAGCAGTAGTAGTAGTAGTTTCTAGCTAACACAAACGTGTTAGCTAGATCTGTCTGCACTAAGATTATTTATCTGAATAATCAGTTTGGTTAAATGCGCTTATCTCAGGTAGGTATTAATGATGCAATATGCATGTAATATATTATTGCTATTCATAGATGTCCGACAATTACTGTAAACGTGTTCAAAACTGCGGCTAATCCATCTTAACGTATCTTGAAGTAGGTTATTCTTTATACATTCCACATCCAATTTTATTTTATATTTTTTAAATTTATCTGAAAAGTTAATTTGGGGTAATTAAACCATTTAAATTTAAGCAATCTTAAGAAAAAAAACCCTGAGAGAAGCAGAGAAAAAGATGGAAAGACAAAACTAATATAACCACGATCAAGGACACGACCGTCAGCAATAAAGAACACGAACAAGAAGAAAAAAGAAGAAATCAAAAAAGATTCAGATAGAAAAATGTCACTTAAAAAAAGAACTATCATTAATATTCACTTGCCATAATAATTACAGGAATATAGTCATTAGTGATAGTTTCTTAGTAATGTTTGGCCCTAGCTGAAAGTAGAATCACTCCACAACTTTCTTCTTTCGTCATATTGAATTAGAAAATGTACCATTTAAGAGCATTAGGTATAGATTGGGGAAATCCTACAGAGTATTCTATCTGTAAGTAGATGAATGTAATATTTCTTTTGTTATTTAAATGACTTCACCTTTACCAAAAATGTACATCGGATTCTTCTAGTGAAATACTATACTTTAAACGTTTCCTATTAATAAAAAAGATTTTTCACTTAGTTTAAAGTAAGACGATGTATTATGTAAAGAAATTAGAGTATCTTAGGCCTTTAGTAGACTAGTAAATAGTTCGAGATTAATTTAAATTTTTAACTTATCATACCAGAGAATCTTCCAAGACGTTCTCTCGCCTCTTATATAAAGAGGAGGCCCGAATCTGGCAGTGAGACAGTTTATGTACAAGCTTATCTAATTACATTGCCTCTGTGTTATAATTAATTTTATTTATTTTTAGTTATTAAACACGTACGTCAACGACCTCTGCAAATAATATCGGTATATATCAATGCCAATTAGTGTAAAAAGTTATAAACAAAATGTTTGATTAAAGGCTAAAATAATAATAGTTATAAAAGTAATTGTTATTGTATGATTCGCAGTTACATGCTCAAGTTCGTATTTACACATAAACTTTATTATTGTGTTGGCAATTTTTAAGCATACCTATTCCTTAATATAATTTTAATACAACAATTTAATGACTGTCTATATGTATTTCTTCATTAAGAAGAAATACATATACTTTATTTCCTAAAATTGTATTAAGGGTTCAAGCTTGGCACTAATCAAGCTTCAGATTTAAATTTTTGTTTCCATTTGATATTAAGGATTTTCCCGGGAATGCCCTCGTTGGTAACGATCTAATTTACAAAATCTTTCTTGGTCCGTTGACGACTGGAGAAGTAATAAGTAGATTTTAATTTCCAAAAAAGCTTTCACGTCTTCGACATGAACTGAAATTCAGATTTAAAATATCAACCTCGTTAATACTTAAATCTAAGTACTAGATCTAGGTAGGTATAGCTATGTTTGCTAGAGTTTTATAAAACAAAACAACATGTTATTTTACCTTAAATTCATATATTTTTATTGTTAGTTTGTTTACTCGAAAATAAATACAAAACGAATGGTTTTGCAATACATTCGAACGTGAATAATTTATTAGTATAATATTTTGATGGACTGTCAAAGATGAAAATTCGATATTGAAATTTGAATACGGAATTATAATACTTTCGTGTCATTATGATTAATGGTAATACGGTATATTTCCTTTTGTATTCGTATGATAAAATATTATTTTGTCGTAAGCTACTTATTACACGCGATACCTCTCAACCGTAACATTTGCCGTAACTCATTATAAAATGTAATGAGTTCGTTCTTCTCGGCTTATTCCGGTCTTAAATTGGATCGTTAGTGACCTTTCCGTACCATTTTTGATTTTGTCTATATATTTTGTAAACTCTTATTTGTTTAGTACGATTACTAGGTTTGGATATATTGTTGGATATTGCGAGCGTTGTTCGTCAACTAAGTAGTGGTAGGTGGTCGTGGAAGTTTGTATTACCATCCTTACTTTTTGAAAAACACTTTGATTTCGTACTGTATGACTAGTTTTATGGCACCCTTAAATATTTTATGCCAAAGAAAATAAAGTTTTGATATCAAAACTAAATTACACTTTTTTGCTATAAATTATACCGAAAATGAAAATTCGCTTTTATTTTTGCGATATTTTACGAACGTGAGATAGATGAAGACAGTTATCATAGTCACGATTAATTTTAAGCGTCTTCAACATTTATTTTTATCCATCAAAACCTAGCAGTTTCTACCCTTCTCGTCACTTTAGTTTTTAGAAAAGTTTCTTTCTTGCAGCTCCATGAATATTCCCCTATTCATGTACATTTCAACTGAAGGTAACGGGTTGACAACAGGATTGAGTCCTATCAGATAGAATGTGACATCGTTTGCAGAAATATGCAATGGGCGAAATCGGTGGTGATTTTTTAACAATTTTCTTCTTCTCCGAATAACCACCGTTGCCATTCAGGGCTTTAAATTTGCCTTTCAAAGGCTTGAGCAAAACCTTGTTCATCGCTTGCAAAGGAATTTACAATTCGAACTGCGAACATTTTTTATACTCTCTCTTTGCTACGAGCAAATTTCAGAAAAACAATTAACTCAAAACGTGGACCACACCTTACTGAAATCTAGTTTATCCCAGCATTATTAACTGTTAATAAAATAATTACTTGCTTTTTTAACAGCTTTACAATCTTTTTGCGATCCCCACAAACTTAAATATAGCCAACTCCCCTTTGCCAGGATAAAGCCCTACTTAAATCCGATTTCTGAATAGATACTTTGAATGAGATTTTCCTCTTTGAGACAGGGATTTGCGTAATACGTGTGACTACTAATTCAAGATTTTGATTAAGTTAAGAAATTGGAATTAATAAAAGATTTTATAGAGACTTATTTGCTTGTCAGTAGGTATGAAGAATTTAGATATCAGATTTCCGCAGAAATACAAACATTTTACTGTTTTAAAAACGTAATAGAATTCAGCCTCGTCGAAATGTTTTCCCGGTGGCTAAGGCTCTTAAAGCAACTTAGCTTAGATTTCCGGCACAATCCGGTTTGATTGCACAAACGCGAAAGCGTTTCGTAAATCGCAAGCGAACCGTAAATCGGTGAACGGCGATAGACAAATGTTCCCTTTTATTACTTATATAAAACTGACCGGTGTTTTGTATTTTCCATCTACGAGAGGAAAAATTAAGCTATATCTAAATAACTACTCACAAGTTCTATTCGGTTGTTGCAAAGTTGGTAAGTATATTATTTTTATTAGAGTGAATGCTGTTAAGACATTGTATATAATTATTGATCTTTATTTGTCTGTACATAACTATATTGCAATCCATTGATTTTCCGCCTCCCAGCACTTTTATTAAATTTTTTATTCGACTTTGAAATTGGAATATAATATATATATATATATATATATATATATATATATATATATATATATATATATATATATATATATTTTACTATGGGCAACTTGCCGTCTTAAATTTCCACTAGAGTTTTAAACTAAAATGACGCAAGACTATTAATAGGGTGGCCAATATTTAATTTAAATGGAAGCTATTAATAAAAAGAAATAGATTTTAAAATCTTGTCATAGATACAGCCCTATTTTTCCTCATATTTTAAATAGATCATCAGCATCAGCATTATCTTAAATATTTCTTCATACCACAAATCAGTGTTACACAATAATCACATGCATTCAGTATATATATGTTGACCTGTCTTGGTACCAAAAGTCTATACAATGAGAGTTCAAGTTAAACTGGTCAATTATTACTATTATTATGGTATTAAAACTAAACACTTAAAAAAAAGCGTTAAACCGACGTTAAAAAGCACTAAGAAAAGGTGACTTCAAACAGACCAGTAAGTACCTAGTGCATTTATAATGTTACCTATTATTTTAGAAGTGTCACATTTAGTTAGTGTTTTCAATTTAGTTTGAAATCGATTATTTTCCACTTTTCAGCGCCCTTTTTTATTGCTTTTTGAAGTCGGTTTAATTTGTTTTTTAAGTGTTTATTTTTCCATTTTAGTGTAAGGTACGTAGGTACTGGGTAGACACGGTAAGTAACCAAACTTTCTGTATGTAAGCCCGATAGTTTATTTAGATAAGGTGGTAAGATTTTTAGTTTGTCTTTGAACTTGCTGCACTTGATTGAGTAAGTTATAAAAGAGAGACAAACAGCCGATCGTAAGACCTCCTCCTTTTTTGATTTTGGTTAATAACTATAACATTCGTCACTTTAAACGTCAATGTTGCTTAATTTCAAAAAAATCAACAAACACCCATACTTAACATACCCTTACCTAGGGAGATTACCCTTTCAAACAAAAAAAAAATTTAATCGGCCAGAACATACATAAAAAAATACATACAGCCGAACATAGAACCTCCTCCTTTTTGTAAAGTCGGTCCAAAAGTGGTGAATTATGTTTGAAATTGGACCACCAAGCGATCTCTAGTAATTATTAATGCACCCAAAAATATTTGCAAACAAAGAATACTTCACAAATTAATAATGAAATGGAAACCAGTAGTACTGAGATGTTTATAATGTGTTCTAATATAATAATACATCGCAATTATTTTATCTCGCTCGTGATATTCTGCGTCGTTTTTCTTATCTCACTATAAGAAGTCACGAACGTATTTTTTCTAGGATTATTGCTCTTTCATGATCCCTTGTTATATCGTACGTGAAGTAACGAATTGGATTCGTATACTAACTAGATTCCAGACAACTTTTTCAATATTCTTCTGTGAGGTAAAAGTTTCTAGATAATAGAGGTGGAGTTTCGGATTCAACCTTCGAGGGAGCTGATACAGATTTCCTCTTTCGCAGTGATTGCACAAACGCATATGGAATGGCTTTAAATATAATACCGTGATCAAAAGATGTGCAATCCTCGTCAAATATTTTAATGTCTTTTTTTGAGGTCGCTGTCACATTCCGCCTTTTATTGAGCTTCAATAAAAGTCGAGTCGCCGTGGACTGAATAAATTTCACCGTTATATATACATACCTGTACCCTGTATTATGACATAACTTTAAATAATTAATTTAATACTTAAAGCACAATTCATTCTGTATTTGAAATTTATAATATACTCGGGGATATAATATCCCCATTGTATGTAAAACTTTTAATCTTTAAGGAGTCTTAGAACCTCACCTCAAATATTCCTAATAACACAAATCGGTGGAAAGGTGTCAAACCCACATAGGATCTGAAAATCTCTTTACCGATAAGTAGGAATAATTAATGAAAATTCTAAATGTACTTTCTGTCTGATGTTGAATAAATATGCGAATGTAAATAAAATTTAGTAAATAAGGTTTTAACGATATTAGTGTAAGCTTCCCTGTCATTGCCCCTTCTAATATAACAAACATTTCATCCCTGTGGGTAGAAAAATAGGTAATAATTAATTTTCCAGATAAAGTTTTTATGTAATATACAAGCAATACAACATATAAAGATTTATTATTGTAACATACAAACAATACAAGTACAATCATATTTTATGCTATGAAATCAAAACAAATAAATAAAATTGAAGTGTCTGTTTGTAATGTCATAATAGTTTTTTTAAGCTTATACAGTTTTGTACGATACATATGCCTAAAAATCAGTTTTTAAATTTTTTAGTCTGTCTGTCAGTTCGTTCCGGGTAATCTCAGGATCGGGTGAACCGATTTGCACGGGACTTTCACTGGCACAGATAGCTGGTGCTATAAGGAATACCTTAGGCTATTTCCGCGCAGAATATATAAATATGTACTCGTCGTGTGAAGCCGCGCGGGAACTGCTAGTATTTAATGTGTATAAAGTGAGTCGCATCTGCCAACAAACGTGATGTTTATGTTTCGCTTACATTTTTATCGTCATGAATTACTTTCTAATTATTTAATTTTGTTTCATGGCTATTTAAATAACTAAATTGCTTTAAGTTACCGAACTAGAATCAACAAAATAAAACGGAATTTTATGAATACCATAAACTAAAAATTGGTGTTAGTTAGAAAACTGGAAAGAATTGAATCTAGGAGAGGTCACCAAGTTTGAAATTAAAATTTTAAATCCGCATCACAAAAGATAGCTCTACCAGCTGATTTCAACTCACGTTGAATAAAATAATGGCTATTTGACAACTTGACCAAATTTGCCTGGAGTCTTAATAGAATGATTATTTTTTGGTGGTTGAACTGTTAGTTGTCGTCTAAAAGATTACAAAAAGTCATTTTTTTATAAAACTATTCTAATCTGAGGTGTCAATTAGGAATGCAGTACACTGATCACAGGTCGTGATAGGTAGATGATTTTATCGTTTATTAGAAGTAAATGGACAGCACTAGCAGAGCAAAAACAAAGTTATTTAGAAGTTGACAGCAGTCTTTCGGTTGCATAGTAGTCTCTTTATACGAGTTACTTTAAAAAGATTATTTTTTGTGTGCACGTAAATGTAAATATTCTATGGAGTGATACTGCCCAAGCAAGCTGGTCGCATGTGTGCGAAGATATTTTTTTATTTCGTGCACATTTGACAAATAATTAGTAAAGATGTTTATAATGTAAGGACTTCTTTTTTTTTCAGAATATGTGAGAGGTTTGATTTACGGATACGTGATATTCTTGTCTAATCAAGCATTGAAAAATCATATCAGTATTATAAATATCTTGAAAATTCACAGAAAAGTAAACAGAATTAATGAAAAACTGAATCTAGACATCGTTAATCTTCGAAGAATATTATTTCTTGAATATTATTGTGGATACTGAATATTACTGAGTGTCAGCCTAATGATTCTGAAACATAACATACGTACTAACGTAAGTAGCGTGTCGAAGACGTAATCTCGCTTGGCTGGTCGTATAAAGTCTTTGTCCAGGAGGGCTGACTATTCTGTAGTATTCAAACACCCTTTCACTCGGAACACATTCACGTTTGTGTAATCAACATGTTCTGCATCATGGTATGTAGATGGATTCTAGTAATTAAATAAATGAGAGCTCAAATAGCATAATTAAAACATTTTATAAAAAAACTAACAGAAACAGAGACTGGATAACTGAATTAAAATAAGTCCTACGATTAATGGCTTCATGAAAGCAACGAACTTTTAGACTTTTAACAAGTGACCTTGCAAGTCCTTGCCAGTGCAAAACATCATAAAAAATTATAACAGCATGAAAACTGTTAGAAACGGAAGAAAATATAGTGCAAGCAAAAAGAATAATAAATTAGACGATTCTAGTTACGAGGGTGTTATAAGTATCTTCTAAGAGAAGTTAGAAATTATAAGTGGGCCCAGGTACCTGTAACCCTCACCATCTCAATGCTTGCACATGCACATGTCGGTTTACATGTGGCATACAGTTGTAGCTACATACATATCTCCTACTACGCGTGGCGCTCGGTCTACACATTTGAGATAAAGAGAGTGGATCTCCCACACGGCTGTCTGATCAAAAACTAGGCAGAGCCTGCACAAATTATAATGCTCATCCCACAATGATTTGTCCTGGGTGGGATCGAACCCACGACCTTTGGTTCAGCAGTCAAGATAACTAACCACTAGACCAAGAGGCCCGTCTGTTAGTCCAAAAGTCAGTCAGCGACACCGTATTTATTACTCTTAGAACTTTTTTCGCTGGAGAGCCATGCTTCGGCATGTATGGGCCGGCTCGACTCCGCTTGATACCACGGCCTCACAGAAAACCTGTAGTCAAGCAATGCTTTCATTGCATTTCGCCGCGTGAGTGAGGTTACCGGAGGCCCTAACCCTTCCCTCGCCCCTATTCCCGTCCTTCCCGTCTCCCCTCTTCCCCCCTCCCCCTCTTCTTCTACTCCCATCTCGATAAAATAGATGTCATTACCTGCCATCTAATTCTTGAAATTAAATGCATATTCAAGAATTGACTAACCAGTAGGCGGTTGCTATTTCCAAATGAATAGAATGTTTTAGTTTTATCGTGTTAATTAATTTCATTATGAAAATTTTCTTTTTTACTTAATTACTTTAGTTGTTTAGGGATCTTTAACCTTACTGTCACTCATTAGGATAGGAATTGACATTTTAGTTTCCCGTTGACGTTAAAAGATAAAGCTTAAAAAACTATCAATTGCTTAAAACCGATAGGTATGTGTGTATTTATGAAGTGCATATATGTCATGAATGGTAAAAGTAAATAGCATCACACTCCAAAAAATAATAACATAATATGTAAAGTGTCAACGTTCAAAACCCGTTTCAGCTAATACTGTAGAATAAAGATAGATGTAAAATTAATGTAACTTCACTGTGACAAACTGCTACGAAATCTGTCATAACGGATTATAATCTGGTCCTTTATTTAGTATTAACTAGGACGGATGTAATTGCTATTCCGCAACTTTCTTCTGTCGCCTCAGCAAGCAAATGGAAATAGGTTAGCTAAAGTTTTGTTAACTATGAATAAAAGAACTACGAAGTTGCCGCGCTACATGGTCTCTTTTACTATTATTTTTTGTTTATTTGTTGTTAGGATAACTAATAATATTTAGGTAATTGTTGTTTGTGGAATAAAGGTTACTGACTTGTTCCTGATTTCCTTGACTTAATTTATGACTTTACGTTATTAGTCCCAATCGAAGTTGAGAAATGAAATTGTAATGTTTCCTAGTAACCGCAGCAGTGAGTAATGTTTGTTATTTTTATTACTTTAATTTTTTTTTTTTAAATGTTTCTTCTTTTTATTGTGTACTAAAGAAGCTGTTCTAGTGAGGATTGTTATTTTAATTGGCTAGTTTGTATCAAATAAAGCCTTTGGCTCAGCTCTTGTACAGACGAATTTTGGGTCAATCTATGTTTTACTCATCGTGAAAAGTTAAAAAGCATGGACGTAAGT
The DNA here is from genome assembly GCA_949752705.1 of Callimorpha dominula. Lineage (NCBI taxonomy): Eukaryota > Metazoa > Arthropoda > Insecta > Lepidoptera > Erebidae > Callimorpha > Callimorpha dominula. Next base: position 9,030,570 of record OX457005.1, read on the forward strand.
GCAATCGTACTATGGACATGTTAAGCGGAGGGATGAACAAAATGAGGTAAAGAGTGTTTCATGTATGGAAGTTGATACAAAAGTAGAGGATGACCAAAGAAAAGAATGATGGACTGCGTGAAATAGGATGTGGCTAGTAAAGAGAATAAGCCGTGATATATTATGACGAATGATATAAGGGAACAAATGTCCAAATTAATTTACGAAAAGGATAAGAAGATAATGATGACGTTGTTTCTACTTTAATTAGATGTTTGAGAAATGTAAAGATCTTTGGTGTAACGTCTGAAATGATATAACGTCTTTGTTCAATTATATTGAAACTCTATTTAATACAGCTGATACATACAACGTTAAAATAATTTCAAAGTTGAACTTATTTCTAAAACGATTCTACTATTTTCATGAAATATAACATGAATTAAACAATAAATAAACTTTAAGAATAAACACACATGAAAAGGGAATCGCACAAAGTTTGGACAGGTCAACCCCCTTTTTGTATTTGACAGCTGTATGTTGAAGATAGTAAAAGACAGTAAATAAGTTGTTTTTATTGTGAATCCGGATAAGATATAAAGCCTGTTAGCAAAAATCTTTACGACTAATTTTCTACATTTTATGTAATAACTTAATAACTTGAGACTTAATAATTACGTGATCAGACGGCCATGTGTAAGGTACACATGGCCGTCTGATCACAAACTAGGCAGAGCTATGGTAACCAGACTGCTGATAAACATACTTATATATTTCTAAATACGTACATATTATAGAGAAATTACACCCAGACACAGAACAAATGATCGTGTTCATCACACGTTTATTTGTCATGGGCGGGAATGAAACCCACGACTTATGCTTATGCCCGCGTCTTCGCTCACGTTAAAATTGTTTTCCATTTCTCGGGAACGGTACTTTTTTCTGGATGAAAAGTATTATATGTCGTTTTCTGTATCTCTGGCAACGTGCATGCAAAAATTTCACGATGATCCGATGAACAGTAAAATACAAACAAACAAACATTTATTTCTTTATATATAAGAATAACAGTCATGTAAACTAATTAACCGACTTAAAAAAAATAGGATTTTCTATGTTCCACTGTATATTTTTGTTTATGTATGTTCCCTGATTACTCAAAAAAAATGTATTCTTTCCAGGTGGTCCCATGGTCATCAGGATCTGATAATAGGATCTAGGAGAAATCGAAGGAACTCTTCAAATTTTATAGACACACTTAAAGCGATTCGGGTATTTTGAGGCGCATTGATGACGGTGATACTTTTTTAAAAAGATAATTTATTATTTTATTTATCTTTCCTACACGGTCTTATAGGAAAGATTTCTTTTTCTAAAGTTTAACTACCCAGTAGAAGTTTTCCCGGACATAGAACGGAGACCGAATAAAATTTTGATGTTAAATTAAAACTATTAAAGCTAGCTTTGAAAGCTTACTAGTTGCTGCCTGATAAGCGGCATTCGTGCAGAAAGTAATTGTATCAGCATATGACACAACGCGGTCCATGAGACCAAACTAGATGATACAATTACATCCGTACGTGACACTTAATTTTTCTTATTATTGATTATATTATGATACATGTCTGTGTCTTTTAGGAGAAGAGTTGGTAAGATTTTTAATGCAATTTCCTATAGCAAATTTGACTACGTGTACGGTGTAATCAACTTTTCCACGTAAGCCATGGCAGAGAAATGTTTATTTGTGATTTATGTACACAAAATCAAGATAAAATAACACTGGGTATTGAAGTCGTAATCAGTATATGTACATATTTACATAAGCAATATGCTTATTAACACAGAGAAAGTAATCACGATTTCCCATAACAAAAATCAAACAAGCGGAGAGTATATATTAGAATAGTGTTAATAAGTCTTATCATGAAGGATTGGCTTCGATCGATTTATAGGCAAAATTTTAAAGTTAAAAAATGATTAATTAGAATAATAACTTTCTTGAGTGTTATTCTACTTATAGTTATCAAAGATAGACAGAAAGTAGCCCCTTATAAAGGACCCTTCGCTCGTTGGTAAAATGCGTCTATGCTTATGTAAAACGAAGACTTTGTGTGTTACGTCCTCCAAACTTTAATGTTACTTACTTACTAAACTTTACTCTAAATATATATCTAAGTTCCTAAAAAAACACTGACAAAATACTTTTCCACTTTGCAGGTTTATTGTATGGGGACTAAACAGTTGCGAGCAGCGAACTGTGGCTAATGACACTTGAAAGTGACTTTTGACAATGACAAGTGACTTAGTGAGGTCCCACTAATTATGTGAGAAGACAACCATGATGCGGCTGATGGCGTTGGTGTATTTTTTCTGTCACTTAGGTAAGTTTTTTAAATCAAATGGATGGTTTTCCTAAGGTATCTTCGGAAAACCTGACCACTTATCTATTTATTAAAAAATCTACATGTATAAAAATTGTGTAATCTGTCACTAACGACGGACGTCTTTAAGAACAAAGTAATAATTTGTAAATAATTTCGTTCAACATTTTATTCTTTAGAAACTTATTGTTTATTTTGACACTGTCTTGTCACAATAGTTGTCGCTTAAGAGTTTTCCATATTTTAAACTTTGGAAAGCTAAAAGGAATGATATAATAAGATTAAATAAACAGCACAATATAATAAGAATGTTAGGGTATCTAAAAGTTAGTCCTTATTTTTTATTTTATAACTTAACCGGTTCAATCTTAGCCTTATAAGATCTGGTAAAAAAGAAACCTTGAACCTTTGTAGACCTTTGGATTACTTTCATGTAGCGAGGAATGTGGTTGGAATATCCTTTTTCGTATTGAAGTGTTACGAATAATAGAAAAAGGAGGAGGCCTTAGGTCCTAAATGTGTCTTTAAGTTTATATTAAAACGTGAACTATGGGCAATGAACTATGAACATGGCTAATTCTAGGGTTTTGTCTAAAAATGAAAAAAGTGGAGTTCTGCCAAATCGTTTTACCGCGTTTTTGTCGCGTCTCGGTGTAAACTGACCTTAAGACCGTTTAAAAAAATCCTACTATCAAAATACTGAGCGCATTCAAAAGAATTGTGTATTTTATAATATGCATGTTAATTTATCTAATAAAAAGCCAATTCTGTTATCTAATGAGCTGAGTTGGAAGCGACAACCTAATTGGGTTACCAACATCTGGCACCCGGGGAGCCATGTGAGCCAAACCACCGCTGCGCTTGACAAGGCTGAATATTTAGTTTTAATAAAGTGAACTCCATTGCGCTGAGTAATGGCATTTTAACTTACAGTGAAAAACTAGAAACTAGTGTACTACAGCTTACATATACTCCCTTTGAGGATTACGAGTTGAGGTAATGTTTGTTACCTAATTCAGTGTTTCTGTCAATCTCACGTGTTTAATCTTAAGCTAAATAGTAAGTGAACGTCAATGCGCAATGTTCTTAAGTAAGTTATCTTTACACCAATGACAATAGACAGTTCAATAGTAACCAAGTTGATCGATGTAAGTGTAATAATAGGACTTATCGCTAAAAGTCGATCTCTATCAGACAACCTTGGGATGAAAATAGCTACAGGATTATTAAATTTTTAATTAATGATTTATCTATCAACAATCAAAGATGAAATTTTAATGAATTATGACAAACTCATCAGAAAACAATATGTAGATTGACTTTCCTTACATGACCATTATTAAAGGTACAAGCTATCCATAGTTCCATGACTATGATACCTATATATCTATAGATATAAAAATTACCCTCAAAATGTGGTACAATTTAAGATGAGCTGTGGTGTTAATAGCAAGTTCGCATTAACAAACTTCTTATCTAAGTAAATAAGCTGCTCGTATCCTCGGATTGAAAGTACTTTAATCCTGACCTACGAACAGTTACTAGTATATCTAAAATATGTAGTGTTAAACATGGAATCAACAGCAAGTTGTAGAATCGATAAATGACTCACTATCTCTAGTTTATCTTATGCAAGACTTGTGGAATGAGGTGTTTTTGGGACAACCGGTTGGAACCAAGTTCCTTTCGTTATATATCATTACATTTAATGGATTGAATAAAATGTATCAATTATAGTAAATATTGTAAAAACTAGAAATTAAAATGGCATCATCTGTGAAAGTTGCCCGAACTAATATGTGGATAATTAGAACCAACTATTTCTTTTCGTACTCCGAACGCTCCGCGGCTATAACATGCGATAAGGAACTTCCTTCCAACATGCTTCCCACTTTTGTTCAGTGCTATTTAATATGACAAACTATACAGCCTACTTCATCGTACCCAAACTAACACTTGAATTTACTCCCAAAGTACAGAACTATATATTTTTTTTTTACATTGGGTGTCTTATCTCCACCTGTCACCTTTTATATTTGATGATAATGAATATACACATCTAATACAGATAAACCATTTACAGAAAGAAAGTTACGAAGATAAAATTAAGAAGTTTTTCTATTTTTATGCTCTTAATCATCTGGATAATATAAAAATCTTTTTAAATACAGATTCATTGTAGTGTGGCAATGTTCTAGGTTAATTGCATAAACTTAGTACACTAAGATTATGGTTTATACGTACGTAAATCCTTTTCTATGACGTCATGTTACACGCTTCTTCCAAATTGCGGCACTGTTCGTAACTGATATATTGCGTATTTGAACATTCATAAGATAAACTACTGGGAGACCTGGCAAAGCCTTTGACTAGTTGGTGGCCTGCGATATCGTTTGCGTTCCTAATTTAAAAATTTCTTGATAGATTATGTAATAGATAATACAATCTTAATACATTTTCTAAGTGATTGTCACCGAAAATAATATCGGTATCTTGTTAATAACATTTTAGGATGACTAATGACTGTCGTTCAAGAATTTTCCATTGCTTACTCCTATATAAAATTACTTTTTGTAGGGTACAGCAAGGCCTTTTACTTTATTGCCACGTTGTCGTTAAAATAGCTCAATTTGTTATCATATTAAAAGAAAAGAGAACCGATTTCTAACATGCTCATCTGACCATGGACAGATGACGCGGACTGACCACCATGTTTTAGTCATGTCATCACTAATTGTAACCGCATCATTTCAGCGTAACAACGATTTGTTAAGTCTTGTGTTGAACAAAATACTTCAGAATATGAACTTACTTGTAATTTTTCCAACCACTCTCTGCAAGCGCGTCTATAGTCAACATCCTGACGTCGGTCAAACAATGTGCTAGGCTACAAGCCGATATCGAACCGCCCACGCATGATAACACTTTATAAGTTCCTTTTTTCCCCAAGTCCCATAGCATAGCAAAGATTGCCAGTTCGCATCGTGTAAATTTGATATTATGAAGGTACGCATACACCCTAGGTGAGATCAATCAATCTTTATGTATTGCCCAACCGAATCGACTGCTTTCGGGTGGACAGAAAGTTTACACCTCATCGGCGGCGGTGTGGGACGTTGAGCTCTTATCTCGCATAGCGCTTGGTTTTTTAAGCGATAATACATTATTGCTTCGTGCGCTGCAGGACCGTGGTGAGTACGGTTTATCAATACTCTCCACGACTCACGAGACATTTGATCGTTAGACACAATGTCACAGTCTCATTGGGTATCCTAAATAAATCTGTGCCTGTTCAAACTTTCTCATATTATTATGTTAAAATGTTTTGGTTGTCATTTTAGTAAAATTAACTGGGCTTGACACAATAGGGTTTTGTTGTTGTACGGACACTGATTAATTACAGATAGTGTCAATTAGAATGTATACGTAATTACTCAGGATTTATAACTGTTTTATGAGAGAATTAATCTGTTAACGCTATGAATAAATTGAATGCTTCTACATTCATACTTTGACAAGTTGCATATAGGTTTTTGTTCATTCAGCTTCATATCAACCTAGGATATGTACCTTAGTGATAAAAATAATGTAAATCTTATAAGATAATAAGCAGCCACCAGTGCCTGTAAAACAACTGGTGGTGTATTTACTCTACTTACTATTCATTGACCTAACAATATGCATAATACAAGGTTTATGCACAAACTACTTGTCAAAACCGCCAAACACACAAGGTAATTAATGATACTTCGTGGCCAAATATTCAAATGCCACTCAAATCAGTGGCGTTATGATATTTGGCGTAAGTTTAGACGTCGCTAAGTCTCGTACTGTTACTGCTACTATTAAATTATATTCAATCAAAATTACGTAGAACGCTACATAAGTTTTGTCGTATGCAAACTAGATACCATAATATTTAAAGTCATGTCTATAAACTATAAGTAATATTAAAAAAAAAAACAAATTTGGAGGCAAACAAGCGTTTATACCATTTTTAAATTAAATTTCTAAATTAAAATGGCGGGTTTCTTTCGGTATGATGTTCGTGTAATTTATTTTGTATCACTTTAAGCGTGGCTTAACTAAACAGAAATGTTTCGAGGAAATGAGTAGTACACTCAGGGAAACTTGTCTATCTCTAAGGATCATAGAACGATTGCATGTTCAATTCAATCGTGGCAATTTTAACTTGGAGGATGATGCAAGGTTCGACAGGTAAATAGAAGTGACTACCGATAAGAACATTAAGACTGTACGAAAATTATTGAAGGAAAATCGACGTGTGACATATCTACTGCTAAAGTATTATAAACCCTAAACAATTTACGACGAAACTCAAGACTCGATACTTGGCTTTTGCATCAATATAAAGATCGTGCAAATCGAGCCGGCAAAACTACAAACTATTTGCACCAAGCCGAAATCAAATTACTGGGGCGTATACATACGAGTTTGCACTATTCCCGTATTGAAAAAAACAACTGAAGAGACGCGAGCGATGAGAAGCTTATAGGAGCTTATATAGCTGAGATATGTGGCTGTGTTCCAGAAAGATATTAAAGCAATGTGTTCGGTACCTGGTTTACACGTATGAAGACTTGTATTACTGCTAGTGGAGTCTCAACTACGAAAAGTTTGTTAAATTGGGAATTGGGACTAGAATAAAATTATTCTTATGCGATTATGTTATCGAACGATCGCCAAGTCCTGATTTGCTATGAGAAAAGGATGGTATGGATGTGCCTGTTTTTTTTATATAAGTGGCTGGGCCACTACCGTGCCCTAAGATCGATAGGTGACATAATAACATCGTACATCTGAGTATTAATCAGTAGTGTGACCAGGAGTACCATTAACTATAGAGAACAAATAAATGAACAAAAGATAAATGGCAAGCCCAAATCATAATTTGCTGAATTCGCCAAAAGCAAGGCCGCAACAAAATTTATTTTTATAGCAAGCAACTTAAATTGCTTCTTACGTAATAAACAATTCTTATGGAACAAAAATATTATTGGTTTAACACATGGAATATTTGTGTAGCATTTTCAAGGTCATTGACTTCTTTAGTCACCATTGCCATGTTTAAGTGGCGTTTAATGTTTCTACTGATGAAAAGAACATAATTAATGAAAAATAAATAGCTATAAACGGTTTTAGATATCTATCACATCAAACTTATAACTTCTTCTTATAACTTATCTTTTTCTGTCGGGGGTTAAAACTTGTTAAAAGAACTAGAAAGAGCTATCCACTTCCCAGTATTTTGTAGTATATATCAAGGCGTTTAGTGGTAATTACTTAAGAATTGAAGTATCCCTCTCGCGACTCAAACCTCGTCACGAGAACCTGTCCAGGGCAACCGGTCTAGGGCACCCGTTCAAACGAACCAAATGAGTCCAAACGCGAAGAGTTACCATCTCATCGCCTACGGAGGTAGTAGTATTATCGTACAGATGATTATTGTATTATCATCCAAATTATATGTACTTACTTGCAAAGTTTCAAATTCACATGTGAGTTTTTACTAGTTTATTTCTTTATACACGATTGATTAGCATTCAATTCCGTTTATGTCATTGCCAAATTTCAGAATATCCCAGAAAAACGTCCAAGAAAAAATAACATATAACATATTACTGACGTTTACCCTTCTTGAAATATGAAGAAGCTATTCCCGTAGTCATACAAATTGTTTGAAACTTTAGGCATTATACAGAGTGTTCGTCCAAATTGCTTTAGCGACATCGATGCCTAAGCTGCCGAGGCAGGCAAGGCTTTATTGAAGCTACGCTAAGACACGAATACAAGTTACCGAGGCAATTAAATTGCCACTTTCGTCAGAAACTGTGTAAAGTTACTGAGTTACATTGTATAGAATGCTGCAGCGCCGAGAATCTTATACAATAGATCCAATATTGCTTGCGTTACTACGCTAACAGCTATTTTGAGAGTGATGTCTTAATTTTTAAAGCTTTTCCAGTATGGTTTCAGTGTATACTTTTAAAGTTACCTTCTTAAGTTACGAGTATCTACTTAGTTTCTACTTCATCCTATCTCCCATTGATTTTAGAATAGAATATTCTTTATTGTACACCATATAAACTTACAATAAGTCTGAAATTTAATTGAAATGCTAGGTTCAATGGGCGGTCTTATCGCTAAAAGCGATCTCTACCAGACAACCTTTGGATGGATTTAGGGTCAGGAGTAATTGGTAGCTGATGGTGTACTATATATAACAATACATATACTTACACATATGCAAATATACATAAATATAAATAAACATACACATATATACTTAATACATGTACATAAATACAGAAGTAATAATAAAAGTAGTCGTATACATGTCAATATTTAGCAACATTGACAACAACAGCACATCAACTAGTTTCGAGTACAGAAGGTTACTGACAGAAACTGAAGGCCTAGGTAGTGATGTCTAACCATTGATTTGAATGCGTGTATGATTTGAGCTTTCCTAATTTCGATTGGCAATGCATTCCACAACCGTGTTGCAACAACTGAAAAGGGTTTGTCAACAAATTATTTTAAACTTTAACTAGGTCTTTTGTCTTATTGTAAATACTTTAACTCGGACTTTTCTGTTCCAATCATAGTTTAATTGATTTCTTTTGTATTTTTAATCAGCCCAGCTTGTCATCTAGCTATAGGGCAGCAATTTTTTTATTTTAGAATTGCTTAGCCTTAACCTATTTTATGTATTTGTTTGTTTAGACCTGTATGTAGGTCTTAATGATCCTGACTGCTGACTTTTAGGTTAGTCATCATTTATTCTCTGCCTGGGTGTAATATATCTATAATATGTATGTATTTTGAAATATATAAGTATGTTTATCAGCAGTCTGGTTACCATAGTACAGACTCTGCCTAGTTTGGGAAAAGACGGCCGTGTGTGAGATGTGTCAAGTAATTATTATTATTATTTATTCTACCGGCGATTGAGAACTTTGCAATTTAACATAGCATATAATATTTATATTCAACTAAATTAGGATTATTATTTGGTTGTGTCGCACCTTCCAGCGTAACACAGGTTTAAAATTGCCTCAGTTAAAATCTTTTTCAGAAAGCCTACATTTATGAATAAACTCATATTTTGGGCTAACATAAAGTTGTTTGCTTGCTGTAATATCCGTTTACCTTACGCTTCGTCTGTGTTTACAGAAACAAAGTTTAATTAATTTCGTTTTTATATTTTCAAAACGTTTTATACGTCAATAAAGATATAAATGTTGGCATACAGCTACTAAAATTAAAATATTAAAATATAAGTACAAAAAGTTCGTGTCAGTTAGAAGTTTAGGCTACAAGGAATTTAATCTTAGTATTTAAATGAATTACAGCCTTCAATCGAATGCACGCATAGTGCAAAATTCAAATAAAGTTTCTTTTTAACTGACTTAAGAAAAAAAGGTAGTTGTTATACTTCGAGATGATCCTTATTTAGAGTGTCGTAGTGTAAGCCTGTTCGATTCCGATACACAATCCCATTGTATACCTTTATAGTGGCGTTCTTCCATAGGGATTTGCAAAAGCCAAAGCGATGTCTCTCCAATAAGGACGCACGTCCATTCTACAGATGGATAAGCACGATGCGGTTAAAAATACTAACGTTTTATATTTGCTTTTGAGTAAGTTCACCAGAGATCCACGGGGCTCCTTCAACGAAGGGTTAGCTGTATGCAGTAAGACCTATCTTGTAGTTGGTTATTTGTACATTTTACCGCTTAATATCGAATGTACCATGTGATTGTTTTCAAAGTTACTTGTGAAAAAATGTCCAACATTTTGAAGTGAAACTTCTTTAGAGTCGTTATGATTTGAAATTCGACGAAACAAAAACCTCACACTAAAAAGAGACAAACATATTCATAAATAGGATTTAGGCTGCGAGAGACTGAGAGACAAAATAGGTATATAGTGTTTCCTATAATCTTTGTCTTTGCGCCTGCGTACTATGAAGCCTGAAGTTACACTAAAAAGAGACAAGCACAATACAATATTTTTTTTTTACAGGATTTAGCCTGTGAGAGAATAAGATAGAATACAAGTATACAGCACTATAAAGAGACAAACATATTCATAAATAGGATTTAGCCTGCGAGAGAATGAGATAGAATACAAGTATACAGTGTTTCCTATAATCTTCGTATGCTAGCACCTGTCTTCGCGTCTGCGTACTACGAAGCCTTCTTGTGTCAATCACGTGTATCATTTTTGTGCATTTGCGTATTAAAATTCGTTGGTTAATTAATTTAGAAGTTTCACTTCAACCGTGTGCGATTGCACGCACACATTTTTTTTTTACACAGGGCAGTCATCGGACTTTTATACAGTCATCGCATCTAATGAGATAGATAGCCTACAAGATGCAAAAAATATTTTTTTTAGTTTACAAAATAGCACATGCATTAGAGAATTAACTTATATCTCAAACTCTATTAAATATTCAACCGCCAAGAACTTTCACTTATCTAGGGTCTACAAATTCATTGTACAATGTACTGATTGTGCACGATCCACATCTTCTGACCATTTAGGTGGCAAATTAGGTAGAACCTTACCCTTAGTAGATTTTACATCGGCTTATCCCGGATTAGGTTCAACGGGTCTAACCAAATATAAATTTGAATATATTTGTATTTCTCCTCGAATTCTATTTTTAGCCGACTTCAAAAAAAGAAGATGGTTCTATGTTCGACTGTATGGTTTTTTTATTTCCGTCATCTATGGACCGATTTCAAAAATATTTTTTTTTGTTTGAAAGGCTATGCTTCCCAAGTGGTCCCATTGTCACTAATTCCGGATGTGGTCATCTGGTATCTGAGGGAAAACATGGGGAAACCCTCGGAAATTAATCATAATCATAATCATAGTTTCTTTGCGAATACAGGTACAGTAAGATATTACACAGATTTGTAAGTTTGTTCATTCCATATTCCACCATATTGGTATGCAAATTTTCAAAGAAATAAAAAAATAAATAAAAAAATTAGAAGTCAATAAAATTAAATTACTCAAACTGATTTACAAAATACGAAATAAATTAAATTAATTATGTCAAAACTATAGAACAATGTCAATATCAAAATCGTAAGCAACCATCAATGTTTGTAAAATTAAATCTAATATAGTAATGAATTTTATTTTTAATACATTTTTGAATTATAAGATGTCTGTCAGATATTCATCAACACTGTAGTATGCCTTCGTTAAAAGTAAGTGAAGAATATTTTTCTTAAATACATTTGGTTTGTCAAGTTCTAAAATACGTCTTGGCAATTTATTATATAAGCGAGGAGCCATACAGAAAACACTCTTGTCGTATTGCGCTGCTCTATGTTGAGGGATACATATTCTATAGCGATTTCGGACACTATTATACGCAGTGAAACGGCTTATATTATTTTTTACAAAATTTACAGTTTCATATATATACAGACAAGGTAAAGTTAGTATTTTTAATTTAATGAAGTGTGGTTTGCATGTGTCTGTCTGTTCCAATTTACATACTGCTCGTACACATCTTTTCTGTGCCTTAAACGCCCTATCCCTGTCGGTTGAATTGCCCCAGAATATAATCCCATATCTTAATATTGATGTTACGTGGGCATGATATGCTGTTATTACCGCATTTTGATTGACTACTTTTGACATCATATAGAGCGCATATGAGAAACTATTTAATTTAGGACATATCATATCAATGTGCACTTTCCAATTTAAATTTACGTCAATATGTATTCCTAAAAATTTGGTACTTCCGATGTCAACATTAGTTTTATTTAAATGTGTTATATTCATGTCATTTAATTTCCTTATGTTATTTCCGAATGTCATAATGTTTGTTTTGTCAAGATTTATTAGTAGATTATTTGATGTCAGCCATTTGATTATTTTGTCTATAGTGTAGTTTATGCTATCTTCCACCCTATTCACAATTTCTTGCCCCGAAAAAATCACAGTACTGTCGTCTGCAAAAAGGATCATCGGGTAACCTATTGACCGTGGGAAATCATTGATGTACAATATGAATAGCAATGGGCCAAGAACGCTTCCTTGCGGTACACCTTCTGTTACAGTTCTCATTTCTGATGAATATTTTACTTCCATCTTATATTTAGGACATATTCTACTTATTTGTGTAATCTGGTTTCTACTTTGAAGATATGATTTCAATAGATCTAACGCATTTCCTCTTATTCCATATGTATATAACTTATCTATTAGAATGGAGTGATCCACATAATCGAATGCTCGCGTTAAATCCATATACATAGCATATACTGGTAGTTTACTCTCTAGGTTCCCCATGACCTTTGAAAGGAAATTATAAATATCTACGTTTATATTTCTATTTTTTCTAACCCTACCTGTTCATCGGTTAATACTCCGTTTTTGTCTAGGTACTCATATAAACATTGATGAATGAATTTTTCCAAGATTTTTGAGAATATAGAAATTAGCGCTACGGGTCTATAAAATTTCATATTTTCTTTATCTTCCTTTTTAAAAATAGGGATAGTTATTGTTATTTTCAACTTGTCAGGGAAAGTACCACAACTAATGCATAAATTCATGATATGGCTTAATGGGTTTGCTATGTTCATAGAAACGAATTTTATAACTTTTGTACATATGCCGTCATAGCCTGTACTGGAAGTATTCTTTAAGTCGTTCATGATTCTATGCATATCATAAGGAGTTGCTGGGCTGATAAATATCGAATTCTCTTTGTTCCACGTTAACTTATCTTTGTAGTTTTTGGAATTATCTCCCGAGGAAGGCTGAAACTTAGTTAAGAAGAAATCATTGAATGCCTGTGATATCTGTTGAGGATCACTAATTATTTACTATTAAGGACAATGTAGCGTGTTTGTTGTTTTTTTTTATGTAAGTGTTAGTGTTAGTGAAATCATAACTTCACAATGTATTTGCATGTACATACACACACATCTTTATATATATAATTAGGTTAAAAATAAAAAGTAGGTAATAAAATATCTAAATGTATACATAGGGTACGTTTACTGGAAGTTCTGCGCTCCTGGCCGCTCATAAATGTTTGAATTTCGAATGTTATATTTTTTTTAAATATATAAAATTCGGCTTTTAAAATTTTCGATCAGTGTCCCGTCACGTCACGTGTTTAGTAAGTATTTTTAGAACTGCAGAGTTATGTTTGTTTTTTGAAGAAAACGGACGAACGTCTTCTAGAATTGATGCCCGAAATGGACGTACTATTTACATACAAGTTTGTTTGCTAACGGAACCCTCGGTGCGCTAGTCAGAATCGCACTTGTCCGGTTTATTATAACTTGTTCAATCAAGTGCAGCAAGTTGCTAGACAAACTAAAAATGTTACCACCTTATCTTAATAAAGTATCGGGCTTATTAAACTAAACGTTTTTACGTGGGAGAGCCATGCTTAGGCACGTATGGGCCGGCTCGTCTCCACTCGATACCACGGCCTCACAGAAAACCGGCAGTGAAACAATGCTGGCATTACTTTACTTTTAAGAAGGTTACCGGAGGCCCTAACCCTTCCCTCTCCCCTATTCCCGTCCTTCCCCTCTCCCCACTCGTCTCCCCTCTAATCCCCTCGTGACTCTTGAGTTACAGGTGCCCACGGGCGGCGGTAGTCATTTACCATCAGATGACCCGTCTGCTCGTTTGCCCCCTATACCATAAAAAAAAAGTTAATATAATCTAACGAACTGCAGTTTGGTGATTTGCATAACAGAAAGTAATGTACTAAATACAGTACCTACTCAGTAGGTACGTACGTACCTTACACTAAAAATGCAAAATAAATATTTTAATAAAACACGCCATTGAAAACTGAAAAATAATCGCATTTCAAACTTAATTGAAAGACTACATGGAAAGGCATTAGGTACTGGGCTATTTGTAGCATACATTTACATGGTTTCTTATTTTCCTAGCACATGTAAAAGAAGAAACAACCTGTATCTGCAGCAACAGAAATACATAGTTCGTTCGTTTAAATAGAACTTCATTCAGTCAGAGTATGCTAAGTTAGAGATTTGATGAAACCTAAATCGTTTGCATAAAAAAGAAACAAAGGAAGTAAGGATTTCTAATTAAGAAACTTATAATTAATTGGTTGCTGTTATTTGTACGATTATGTAATTGTAGGATAAATAAAACTAATAGAATTATTTGTTGAAATGAGAAAGCCATATGACATGTTAAAGGTAGTTTTAACTCCGCACGCAAAAGAAGGGTTTTATAAGTTTGACGTGTCTGTGTGTTTGTCTATGCCATCTTAGCTCCAAAACGAATGGATCGATTTAAGTGCGTTTTTTTTTTGTTTGCAAGGTGACTTGATCAAAAGTGTTCTTAGAAATAATTGAAGAAAATCTGTTCAGCCGTTTAAAGCTCATTAGCTCTTTCCTTGAAGGGATTTTTGAGTCAGAGGTATTTTAAATTTAAGATTATTGTGAGCGTGTTCAATTTTTTAATTAATGTTTACCTGTAACCTTGAGCTATAAACAATTTCAAAAACATTTTTGTTATCATTAAAGTACTTGAATGAAGTCGTGTTTTTCGTCAACAATTGATTTACCTACAAAAAAGGCTATTCAAAATTTACTGTAAACAAGGTGGCTTGTAAGAAACATGAAAGAGGTTATAATCTATACTGATATAATAAAAGCCAAAAAACATTATGTTTATTTGTTCATTTAAACGCGATAATCTCTGGGACTACTGCCAGAGGGATTCAAAAAATCTTTTCTTAAATGATAGCCAGATTACATCACGCTACGTCTTTTACCAGTGGAGGAGTGATCATAAAAGCGGGCGAAACTGCGAGGAACGGCTAGTCACTGCATATTAAAAACAATGTCCCCCGCCGTGTAGTCTGTCTGTCCGCGATAAACTCAAAAACTACTAAACGTATTTTCATGCGGTTTCCACCAATAGATAGAGCGATTTATGAGGAAGGTTTAGGTATATAATTTGTTAAAGTTTTGTGTAAATTGGTTGAAATATGATGATGAATGTTGATGACGTCTGTGCTACTCGTGAGAAGCCGGGGCGGGTTGCTAGTACAATATAAATTTCAAAACTGCCTGACTTCTTTACTTCCTTCCACATCTAGTAACAATGCACTAACTACAGTGACGTAACACTTTTGAATCTCTGACTGATTCATACTGCTCTATTGTACTAAAAGGATTACCCTTTGAGTACAACCGAGCAGAATGAACTAATTTCAAATAGACGGGAGTAGACACATCTAGGGCTACTATTTGAATTTCGTTATGCAATGTTAGTAACTTCAACGTACATTTAACTCCGCTAGGTAATCTCTCTGTAAAAGTTATTTAAACATAATAGTAGCCAGTAGGTATACTTATACTTTCTGCAATTACAAGTATACCTACTGGCTACTATTATGTTTTAATAACTTTTGTAATTAATAAATAAATATATATTTTTCTAATTTTTATCAGTTTAGGTTGCTTTTTATGTACAATACATGGGTGTTATATAATATTTTAACAATGAGTATAAATCGTGCACACTTTACACTGAAAGTATTTTATAAGTAAATGCTTTTATCAAACAAACAAGATAAATATAGAATCCTAATACAAGGAACTTAAGATTTGAATTGCTGCGATTTTGGATTTTGAGTGTGATTGTGCAAATGTCAATATCGGTGAGGTATGTGTTGTACGTTTCTTTCTAATTAATGGCGCACACCGGCATTCGTCCTGCATTTAGCAGTGTAGAACAGCTGAGGTACGCACACCTCACGCTGCAATGCAGGTCTAGATACCACATAACACAACGAATTAATAATGCCGCTACAATCATTATTATTATTGCATATACCATGCAACATCATAGACATAGATATTTAGGTAACTTTATTTGCACACCATTGTTACAGTGGAAGTATCATAAATATCATGTGTCAGGCAAATAAATTACAACGGACGGCCTTATTGCTAAATGCCATCTCTTCCAGGCAACCTTAGAATGGATCAAAGATTTGGCGAGACAGTCGTAGTTGGAGATGCATTTAAATTTTTAATGAAAACAATCATTACTTCTTAGTAAATATAAAAATGTACCTACAGATATATCTCTACATTTAGTCCAGTAATGTATGAATCAAAATATATATAAACGTATAAAACATATATACCTACTTAAGTCAATCATATAATATAGGTACATCTATCGTACATTTATAGCATAACTTAACACAGAAATGATTAAACTAAAGTAACAAATAATATTCATGAACTATTTTCTTAAAAACGGTTAATGATTGCGCTTGCCTAATGTTAACTGGTAACGCATTCCACAAGGGAACAGATTCAACAGTCAAAGATAGGTCATAAATAAAATATATAAATAATATAAAATAAAATTTGTGGAATGTAGTGGCATCTGGAGTCTCAAAAGCTCACCTTGTCATTTATTACTAATTAGGTACGATAATCATTTCTCAATGTAAAAAGTGAGATATTTCTAAGACTGTTCATTAATTTGTCGACCTCTGTGGCGCAACGGTAGTGAAGCCGTGAATTTACTTATCCACATTTCAAATTTAGTGTCATTCATGCTAACTTATTTGTAGCTCGAAAATTTGGTAAATGGGTCTTTACTGCGTTTGGTCTTTGATGTTTCAAGTAGATATATATATATATATATATATACATGTACTAGTGGATACTACAGTGAATGATTAATTATTATTGATTCTGAAATGTTTAATAAATTAATTATATAAACAAGCTTTTTACAAACTAAGTTTTATTTTAGTGTAGATTTTAGTCCATTATACCATATTATTATATTGTAACCGTAGATAAATATGTACACCAAATTTGAGCTCAATCGGATATCGAGAAGTGGTTCTAATTTAGCTTCCAAGATTCGTGCCGAACACACATTCACATAGACACTTTGCAAGTTGAATAAAAGCTTGTACTCGTAATTACAGTCTATTTCATCTATGGGAAACTGCAAAAGGTTTGAAGTATGCTAAGCTAAAAGGCATTTTTGACTATCATCACAATTTAGGTCCCATAAACGTCACTAAAGTTGAACACTCGGAGGAATAATTACAGTTGAACACTTTACGTTACCCTAATAACAAAAAGTTTTACACCGTTACTTCTTATTAAAATAAAGAAAAAAACATGACATTGTAAACATTCCTCTTTGGCTAGCTCTATGTTACCAGTGGTTATTAATTCGAGAATGTTTTGTTTACAACATAAATAAGGTTTGCTTGTACATAATTTTGGTAAAGTACGCGTACTAAGTCGGCAATATTATTGAGTAAACAAAATTGCAATTTCGAGCTATTTTCTCTTATCATACGCTTAAGTTACTTAGGCGGGCACAAGTTAATTTTGGAGAAATAGCAAAGCAAATATGATAAGGCTACGGAAGGTTGCCGTGCCTGTACATAAAAAGCCTCTTATCTTTGGATGCCCAAGAAATAGCTACGGTTACACGAAGGGTTGTTTATAGGATGCGTGCGTTTAGTGAACAACAAACAAATAAAAATACACTTTTGAAGTTCTATACACATTGTCATAAAGAATCGTGATTAATTGTAGTCTTGTTAAATTTTGACTACATGCCACCACCTTAACTAATGCCTGTTTTGTTTATATTTGAAGTAGTCGTACATATTTCTATTCTGCCTAACCCATAACCCAAACACTCCATAACAATTTAATTCGGACAGGCCTCCAAAGAAGAGAAGAGAGAACATGTTATTTATAGTCACACCTCCGTATCTGACAATAAATGTACATATAATATAATAATTTTGAGTAGTGACAAATAAAACTTCATAACGGCTTACACAGTCTGACACATTTCACTATTTAGCTAACCACTATCCTCTGGCACTTGAACGAGACTTATTTGTAACAAAGAGGAAGGACACCTCCATGTATTGTCACCTAATTGACATGAGTAACAGAAAGACAGCTTGTCACTTGAATACCACATAAAAGAAACATTATCCATCGCTTTTCGACGTATAGCAAAAATAGAGTTGCCCAAGGTGAGAGCAGCCAAAAAATTATGTCATCTGATTACAGTGGTTCACTAATGGTGTAATTAATTTTAAGTATTTTTATGTTTACTTTGGATTAAGGTACGATGGGGTTGACATTTCCTAACGGATAGAAAAAGAATATGGTTTTAAGATTAAAATTACCTCGGAAACCAGCAATGGATTATGTGAAACATGGTGAAAAAGAGACTGAATACAGACAGACACACACACAAAAGACAAAAGTCGTGTTGCTACTTACCCCTTGCTACAACGAATTAGATAAGCATTGTGACATTTTCCCATCCAAAATAGTTTTGTATACCCTTTAGTTATGCTATGATTTTGTCTGAAACTATACCCTGCTCGTTTGCCCCCTATAATATAAAAAAAAACCAGTGTCAAGTAGTTTTGGAAGCCAATTGGAGGGGCTTTATTGGTAAAACTAAATATGAAACTCGCTTGTTCGCTTTCAACACAATCTCATCTTGTTGAACCCCGGTATGATGGACGATTGCCACAAGGTCAAATTTAGCTGAAAAACAGTTTTATTAAAAAATACCCTAAAGTAATATAAAATGTACTTCGACTAAGTAAACCAATTAGTAAATGTCATGGACAATTTATTGCATATCAACTTCATGATGCAATTTAAAGCAAAGTTGAATGAAAACTGCGCTGATAGCGTAGTTGCTTAAGTAACCTTGCATACTGGCGATTGTTTTGAATGTTTTGATTCCCA
This sequence comes from Callimorpha dominula, assembly GCA_949752705.1. Taxonomy (NCBI): domain Eukaryota; kingdom Metazoa; phylum Arthropoda; class Insecta; order Lepidoptera; family Erebidae; genus Callimorpha; species Callimorpha dominula. The sequence continues at coordinate 9,049,765 of OX457005.1, forward strand.
CGTAGGGTAATTGTAATTTCTTCTTCTTATAGTGGAGTTACACATTTTTTGGATTTACAGAGTCTGGGTGTATTTTGTGTCTATTTAATAATAATAGTAATATACGAATACTTAGTGGTATTTTTTAAAGAAGATACAAGTGTAAAAAAACGTAAAAAGGAAACGTGAAAGTAAAATCATCAAATAACCTGTTAACGTATCGAAATTGTCTGTGAAAGTCTCTATACGAATAATTTTTAAATACATGGTGTATTTGAAAAAAGAACACTTAACTTAAATCACTGAAAGGGCTGATGACTCTAGCATGCAGTTACAATAATAAAAAAAAAAACAATTATTCGTTTAAAAGTTATTACCATTTGAATTTATAGTTCCAGAAATTTTAAATTGATATGAATATCAATTTAAAACAGATGCCTTGCGTACGCTGCATCCCAAATGTGGTATTAAATACCCAATCGACAGTTTTACAATAGTTTCCCAGGAATCACATAGGAATGTGCAATAAATGTCTCTCATTTTAAATTCTCTGAATAAAGTAGGAAGTTGAATTGTGAACGAGGATATACTGGTTGCCTGTTGCAAATTATTATATAATAGGAAAACTGCTTAGTTAGTTTTACAGGTCTAGGTAATTGCTTTGTAATTAATAGAAAAGATCTAAAACCCTAATGATTTTAGTATAATACAAATGATTTGTATCATACTAAAATCTTTATTTTATTAATTCCAAAACTATTTGGTACTACATTATAACATTATAACTGCTATGATATTTTGGCTTATGTAGAATTAAGCAGAGCCTTTACGTTTAATAGCATACCCACTTAATTACAGATTTCATGATATATTTTGGTCTTTAGATGTGACGTTACATTTCTATCACATCAGCAGCAGTAAGTAGGCCGACAAACACGCGTGCCGCTTGATGGTAAACGGTAAATGGCAGGCACCGTATCCCTCCTCCCCGTGTGGTGCTCTGGCTGCTGTAATCTGCTGTTCCTTACATCCTTGAGTATTTAGGTTTTGAAATAGTGTTTCTTTAATTTCCTTTGTCATTGGATGTTCTAGATAGATATTGTCATGCCGGTTAATCCAACGGTTACTTCTTTTTAACCTTAAGAAATTTAAATTTGAAAGAGTAATGGGCAAAACGTCGCAATTGCATAAGAAATGTCAAGAGTTAGAACTCTATCTGGTACAACACCACCTTGAACTTACCTAACATAAATCTTAGCCTATCTGGAGGAAATAAGTAATAAGAATACTAACGTAAACACCTATTACCGCCTGTTTAAGCTAAGATCAAATTATTATGCAAAAATTAAGTCCATGTTCTATTACTGGCGTCACTTATTTATGATCTCTTAAGACAAAAATACAACAACTAACAAAAATTACTAAAAGCTTACAAAAATAATTGAAAATCAGTAAAAGGGCCAAGTCCCTATTACCGATTCCTTTGATGGTGCTTGTTCCTATTACCGCTTTTGTGGCACCTGTTACCGACCGCTACATTAACAAAACATTTCTAGTTGAATAAAAATGCTTTATTTGAATTTAATTACTTTTTAATTTAATTTTGTTTTGTTTAATTATTTTTGTATTGTCAATCAATCAGCCCATCATAGTCCACTGCTGGACATTGGCATCTCCCAATGCGCGCCACAGCACCCGGTCCTCCGCCTTCCACATCTAGTCCATCCCTGCTACCTTCTTCAGGTCATCAGTCCATCTGGATGGGGGGCGTCCTACCTTCCGTTTACCGATTTGCGGTCTCCACTCTAAGACCCGTCTGCTCCAATGGCATACGCGGCCAGCCCATTGCCACTTCAGCAAACTTATTTATCCTGCGAGCTATGTCGGTAACTTTGGTTCTTTGTCGGATGACCTCATTGCGAATTTTATCCTTCAAAGAGACTAGCTCGCTCCATAGCCCGCTGCTGTTATTTATTGTAATCATTATATAACACTAGTAATATAATTTATAATTAATTCAGACTATTGATTTTGACACCATACAGTTCAATAAAATGTTTCACAAACCTATATTCAAAAATAAATAAATTTAAGAAGAAAACAGACACCAACACTTTATTTAACTCTGACTCAGGTCTAACAATATAATTCTCTGCCTAATAGTGCCTATAGAAGTATGTATTTAGAAAATACATTGTTTTATAGAAATTATGTATCATTGTGTATTGTATATCACTAAAAGTATTTAATATCAATGATATTTTAACAATACAGTTATTGCATTGTCCCCAAGCTCAATCGGTTGGGGGAAACTGGAATGAAATTTAGTTGAAAAATTTCACCAATACTAACAGTAGGTACCGTAAAAAAAATCTGAAAGATTTGTAAATAATTAGATAATAATATGTAGTATTGTACACTAAGAGATAAAATAAAATTCCTCCAATCTGGTTTAATCCGGATAAGATTGTTTAATTTTCCTGTTACGGCACTCTTACAGTAGACTTTACAAACAAATGTTTTGAGATAAAAATACCGCTTGTATTTTGATGACACAACAAAAAACTTGAGACCCGTTTGTGGATTAGAATTAAATGAAGCTCTTCATTTGAATACTGCTTTTTTATGACAACAAAGGACGTATACAGATACTGCTTACAATGGCTATTTTTCACTTATAAAACTATATAAAGATTCTTAAAGTGCGTGTATCTGATTCAAATGTGCTTATCGTACGATTGAATAAAAAACTTATTGTTTAGCAATTGAATACGTAAAATCTTGAAAGTTTATTTAAAGCAAACATTTTAAAAAACTTCCATTGTACATTATGAATTCATTCCCTCTTCGTTGCGCCACTGTTTGGGGAAATGCCTTTCACAGCGCAGGCGTCCCTAAGCTGTGGTGCAACGACGACTTTTCAACTCGATCGGCAGGACTCAACGGTATTTTCACAGGCCTGTTAAGACGGCTTCATGAGACACTGATAGATCACTTACAGACCATCTACAGGAGCAGCTTAGTATACCATTATATTCCACTGAAATGGAGATAACTCAAAGTGGTCTCATTCCTAAACCCGGAAAAGACTATTACTCACAACCCAAATCATTCAGACCTATCAGTCTCACATTCTTCTTACTTAAGTTAAACGAGAGTATATTGTAACTGGAAGTATGTCATACACTAAGTGATGCCATAGGTTGTGATGAGTATCCATGATGGTTCATTAGAGGTGTCAATAAATTCAAATTCAAGATCTTTATTTCATAAAATTTATCACCAATTATTAGATATCATCAGTTTTAAAAAATAATGATTATAATTTAAAATTATAGATCGACACCACAGTCACTGCAACAATAGTTTGGTTTGTCAAATGTAAAATTATAAAAAAAAATGGATAACGTAATATCATATCTGCCAGTGTCGATCTATAACCGCCCGTTTCTAAATGGTATATGAAGTTTGAAAAGTTTGAAAAAGAGCTTGTGGATTTTCAGTAAATAACACCCTAACCGAATTTGAATCTTTGTTTTATAAATTATTGTATCCAGTATTTAGAATCTACTCTAACTAAAAAATTAAATATTCTTGCTGTGTTTGATACTCCTATTCCTCGAGAAGATTAAAAGTTGTTTAACATCACGCCACGACCCTTAAGAGCGGAACAGTAACCATAAACGCAGATGAAATGTCGGGGAAGGCCTAGTCTAAAATAAAGGTTCTCCCTGATGACTTTCACAATAAGCGACGTTCTATCGCGCCAACCTAGCGATTGCTTGTCACTTTAATTTTATACTAGTAGCTACTAACATTTGTCTGTCTAGTAACAGTATATACATATGAGATATATTAATGAAAGCCAACTATACACTGCCTGTGACAAACACGAAAATATAATATTATTATGTTATGAAATTATGATTTATTCAACACCAAACACCGCTTTTACATAACATTTTAGCGGGTGCTCGACAAAAAGTTTTAATCAAATTGGCCCTGTGGGTTTTGTTAATGTTTTCACCTACGTACAAATAAATAGGTGATATCCGTCACCCTTGTATTTCAAGCCAGGTGGTCGTAAAAGGCGTAGGCAAGGGTACATTTATTATTTTGGACAAACTTTTAGTTGAAATATTGGAGTTACTTGTCATGTAAGAGTAAACAGTGACGTTGATCTCTGCCATGGATATAAATAAGAAACCATACATGTTTCAACTCATTATGTCCCTATTTTATAATAAATTAGTTTTTCCCAGCGGCTTCGCTCGCCTTAATGTAAAATTAATTTAGGTATCCCTCGAGAAGAGTAATTTTAACCTTTGTCTTTTATGTACCCCTGATATGATCGGTTGAGTAGTTAACGCGTAAAAACAAATAAGCAAACACACCTTCACATTTCTAGTTAAGGCTAGTTAGGATTTAATAAATCAAAACTGTATACCGTTCTACATTATGTCTTGAATGATAATCCGAATAAATATTTGGAACTTCGATAGCGAAATTCTTTTTATCTCGTAGTATTTACAACCTGTTACGTTAAAAGCAATGGACCTCATTGACTGATTTCTTACTTGTATCTCTATTGATACAAAGATAGAACCTAGTCTACAAGAATCATTGAAATAAGTCTATAATACCTCGTGTGCCATGAACTACTTAAATATTTATGTAAACATGTATTATGTATATGCGCGCAGTAGAACTCTGGAAATAAGGTAAGTACATTAAAATTTATGTTTTAATAGATTTGAATTGATCTATTAAAACATAAATTTTAATGTACTTACCTTATTTCCCGTTATCCAAAGTCCTAGCCTCCGTTGTTAACACACAATCGAGTTTACTTAGCTTTAATCAATTTGTCTGAGAATCGTAAATCAACGATCCGATTACTCTTCTTTGTTCATTTACTCAGTGCACTTTTTTATTGTTGAATTTTTCACAAAGTTATAAGTGATACTAGGATCATTATCACTTATAACTAAGTATAAAGACTGATATTCAAATAATTTAAATCTCAAGAATAATCTCTAATTAGGCGATGTGAAATGTAACCATAGGTAGGTGCATAGCTTCGATTAATCAACGAGTAATTTGGTCACACTGAAAGTTTTTAGAATAGGCCAGTAAGAAAAGCAGACGATGAAAAATTGAATCAAATTTCGAATTAGGAACTCTGTAGATGTTTAATAATAATAAGTCAGATTTTATTAATTTAGCGTCAACCTATAACGCAATGAATTTTTAAATAAATAGTTTTTTTTTTTATATAGCAGTAAAGACTAAAAATAAAAATATTTAGGCTATTTTGAAGTCGCGTGTATATTCCAAATATGCGGGGACCAATATGTTTATTTCAATCGTTTTTATTATATTGCATACTCATATTGAGTATTTTTTAAACGGTACAAACACTATGAATAAGGCTACATTAATCACTTGATCCATAACATATAAGTATATGGAGTATAGTAGTATAAACACATATTTGGAGCACTTGTGGCAAAAATCTTTTTAAAGTACGCATTTTGCGACAGTGCAAAAGAAATTTCGGAAAATTCGTAGCAAAATATCTTCCCACTTCTAATGGACTTGACAAACGTTTTTTGTATTTAATCGTGATATTTGCTAGTTAACCATATGCGGATCCTGAGAAAATCCTTAAATGTTTTAAGAAAATCAATTCCAGTGTCAAACCTGTTAAAATTATTATAATCAGTTAGACCATAATGACTGTGTAGTATTCGATCTCGTTATACCTACTTGCCATATGCCACATTAGGGGTTAAAAATTATAAAGACTCGCATTGTCGATAGTTTAATATGAGTATAATTTAATGCACCTTGACCTACCTAAAATCAACCAAATAACTCAGAAAACTCTTATTAATACAGACCTTGTGTGCACTTAACAAAACAAAATCACACTTGAATGATCATTGGTCATGCGAACCGTCTCGTTACAGTTACGTAAAAGAAAATATTGGGTGAAGTCTGTCAGCAAATCGCTCCCCCAGCCCGTATAATTCAGGAAACTGCCTCAGTCAATTTCCGAACGTATGAAGACGTAATCGATAGCCATGTTCGGCCTAGTGGCGTGAAAAAGTCGGGCGTGCTTTTAATTATGTACCACAGATTCAATTAGAAGATAACATAAATATTGTTCATACTTTGTTTTTAGGCTTCCCGTGATACGACGCTGATTGCTCGTGGCTTTTGTTTTATAATCCTACTAATATTATAAACGTGAAAGTTTGTGAGGATGTATGGATGTATGGATGTTTGTTACTCTGTCACGCAAAAACTACTGAATGGATTTTAATGAAACTTTGCAATAATATAGCTTATATATCAGAATAACACATTGGCTATAATTTATGACGATATTGTGTATATTGCCCAAAATATAACGATAAGTGTTAAGTAAGTCGGAAAAAAATCTGTCATCTGCGAGCTATTCTGGCGTGCGGTGGGAAAACTGTTAAAGTTACACGAATATAATTTACGGTGGGATTGTTCCTCCTAAATAGTTCTACAAAAAAGTCCGCGACAGTATATATCTATCTTTTATGTGTAAGCCATTATTACCAAAATAGTGAACCATACATAAAATAAAATTAGATTTTTTATTTCCAATTCACTTTTAGCAGTGACAAATTGATTTTTATCAAAATAAATATCTTTTATCGCTTCTGATCATCATTCTTTTATGGCATCTGAGTTACGCGGGTAAAACCGCGGGGCACAGCTAGTAATAAATATATAAAGTTTATTATATATCTTACAGGGGTCTCTATTTATCATCATCTATGACTGTTCTTCCTTTTGGTGTTCTTTGAAATGCGTTTGAGCAAATTTTATCCACATGCTTAATTAAGACTTAAATTTAAAAAGATTTCTATTATCAGAACTTGTATTATATATCCATGTACAACGGGTACACAAGGAGGTTTCGCTTTCTGGTTTGTGATGTTTGCACAGTTCTTAGGATTATATTGTCTGGCCATTACCATTTCGTCTTACTATAAGAATATAAGGAGAGAAGGATAGTTCTTATCTTATGATAAGAACTATCCTTATATCCTTATATCAAAAGGCATCGATCTTCTATCTTTAAAAGGTCTTTTTTTATGGTATAGGGGGCAAACGAATAGACGGGTCACCTGATGGTAAATGACTACCGCCGTCCATGGGCACCTGTAACTCAGAGTCACAAGTGCGCTCTTTAAACTAAACTTTCAAATATTGTTGTAAAAGATAGCAGAGGTTGACTTTGAGACAATTTATAACGCCTATAGTTAGCGACCATGCCTAAGTGCCATATATCTTCACTAGCCACACAAACTCGTTAAAACCTTTAGTCATATAACACGGAGGTAAATCAAATGAAGTGGTCATGCGTAGTTTTCCGAACTATACCAATCAAAGTTGCATCTTTAGACTGACCTCTCTCGCGAAATTGGATCTACTAAATTGGTCCTAGGTAGATATATGAATCGACAACTTCTAGTGTAATTGCTCCAACACCAAACGATATGGATACAACATGGACTTTGGACACAGTAGAAATATTAAAGTAGTTAAAATTTTGGTGCTACTAGAACCGCACATAGTAGTCCACGACAATCCCATTACGTCATTGATATATTCATACCCAGAGTTTAAAGAGGTGTGTAAATAAATATACAATTTTTTTCTTTGTAGTTCAATTGATAGAACTATTATATTAGGTAACTAAAAGTTCAGCTAATTAGGAGGGTACATAAACGCACTAGTCTGTTTCATATATTTGCACTTAGACATAACGTTACATTGACGTTTTCACTCTACACATTATTGTAATCATAACAATAATTTTTGATTCCTCTTTAATTATAGGAAAGTTACAATATTTTGTGCTTGTTGTGAACTGATACTGCTTGATACTGGCACGTAATTGGTAGATGTTATCTTACGAGTATTATGTGAGACATACAAATTTACAAATTTTGTGTTTATATAATACGGTATAGTAAAGGTTATATAACATAATAAACAAATTAAAACTGAAATTTGAAACTCCAAAAACAAAGTTTTGTTTTCCGATTTTAGCTTTAAGATTTCAAATAAGTTTTTTGGATTAGAATTACAAACAATTCTTTATATTTACGTTTATAATATATTTGTTTGCTTAAGTATGCTTAAGCAAACGCGAATACCCCAGTTGAAAATCTGTTTATTTTTTAAATACTACATTAATACTATAAGCAAAGAAAGCCAAAGAAGCAGTTTCAGTAACTGCCACTGGACCGAGTATTTTGAGTCAGATCACCCTTTTTTCGAATCTGGGTGTACTTAGGGTCTGTTAATTGAAAGTTTAAAGAAAAGGATCAATATAACACAGATGTGACAAAGCACTTGGAATTAATAGACATGGGAATCAAATTTTCTAGGAAAAAATACGAGAATGCTTATTATTTTATATTTTTTTTTATTTATGACCTCAGATTAATTAGAATCCAATAGTTATCAGGTTCGCATCAGGTTAAAGATGGAATGATTGAAAGAAGCTTTTTTACAATTCTTTTTGATCAAACCGACTTGAGAGGTGCAATCTAGCTTATCCTGATTATTACTATTCTCTTTTCTTTCCAATTAATGTGTATAACTTCCATTTAAAACGACAAATTGCAAATGTAGCTTGAATACGCCTTTGTCCTATTAGTTGACGATCATTTTGCTTACTCAGTACCTGCCTATGCAAACAAGAACTTGAGGCCTGTTGTCTTTACTTAAGCATGTATACTACACTTATCAGGCTTACCGATCGCGATAGAGCACAGGGAGTTGACAGTTTGCTAGTCTAACTTCGACGAACATCATTAATTTGCCCTTCCCCTTAACTTGACTATCTCTACTAGGGTGAATAGATGTACGATCATTAGTATTGTTGTATGTGGTTTTTCTTCTAATCCTTCATTCTGAAACTTTAAATGAGAATTTTAATGTAAACATCAATAAAACCTTTGTATTATGTGGACCGGTGGACAAGTTATGAAAATTAAATATGATTACCGTTAAAATGTATTAATTTAAGAAAGTAGATCATGAAAGTTTTTTCTTTAGTAAGATTGTTTTAAACACATTAATTTACTAATAGTAGTAATAGTCTCTAATTTCCTAGAAGGGATTTATACGTAGTTACAGGTAAGAACTGAAACTTACTTAAACTTTAATGAAATGGAAATACCACCTTACACCCTTTCAGAAGATTCTCTTAACTTATTTTCAACAGGTAAGACGTTTTTCCGTGTACTTTTATTTATGATAACTAGATTAGCTGGCAATACTGCCAGAGTAGGGTACAGTCTAATCTCTCCGAGTGTGTCGGCTCACTTTCCTATTTTTGTATCATATAGGTAAGTTAGTTGCTCCTTGGCCACGACCTAAAGCGATTTTATTTTGTGCAAAGGGTCAAGTGGGAGTACGGGGGTGAAAGGTCGCGTATGAAAGGGGTTGCGTTAGTGGGCAATAAGTAATTTCCTTCCTACTTTCCTTCAGGAGTTGGATGGTTCAGGAAGAGTTGTGATTAATATTTTATCAACTATAACACTCGAGAACTTTGTAAGTTGTAAGTACTTTTTGATTTACTACCTCCCTTATTTTGGATGTTTTCGTTTATCATACTTTTAATTGAAATAAAGTAATGCTGTAATGAATGTATTTGAAAAGATTATTAATATCTTTAAATGTATTACTATATGTAATTAGGATAATTAAAAACAACGACATTCAAAATAATAGCAAAAAGTTTTTTATGTCTTTAGCGACGGTTGCAGCTATTTAAAATGTATTTAGAGGTGGCCGCACACAGTCTTATTAGCACCAAACATCGCTCGGTAATTCACGCGACTACGCTATGGATTCCTTTGATTTCTTTACAGTGTATCAGTTGCACAACGTCACGATAGAGTCGCGTGTGTTCTCTTCTAAGTTAGCTGCATGGTGGGTGTCCTGCATCGGTATGGTTTTGCTAGACTACACACCTAGTGTAAAGTAATCTAGGCATCTGGAAAATTAGCATATTAGGAGGTTGATTTTTAAGATTGAGAATACATATTTTAGTTAAATAATCGAGCTCATACTACCATTAAAATAAATAAGTATATCCTGAAATCTCTTGAACATAGTTTTTATTTTAGACTACAAGGCCCATTTCTTGTTAGTATTATGCATCTTAAAACTATGTTAGTATAACATTGACAGAAAATTAAATTAAAATATGTAAAGTATTCATAATTTGGCAGATTCAATAAGCTACGTGTAACTTGATGAATCTACCATAGGTAGGCCCGTCTTACTTACAGCATTAAAATCGTCTATATGTGCATCAGCGAACATCCCTGACGTACCGATCTTCCAGATCCTCAGTAACAATATGGCCCAAGTATTTAAATTTAGAAACCGTTTTCAAAAGTGATCCATTGAGCGTAACCGGAGGGACATGAAATGAACTTTTATTAATTCCTCTAAACACTAACATCTCACTTTTTACAGGGTGATACTTTAATCCATGTCGTTCAGCATAATTCTCACAAATATTTAACAATTTTTTAATTCCTCTGATTGATGGGCTCAGCAGCACCATGTCGTCTGCATAACTTAAGTTATTGACACATACCCCATCTACATGACATCCAACATGTGTGCTGCTGTGTAGTATAAGTGTGTATGGTATAAAGAATTAATAAATAGCGTATTTTAGAAAAAAAAATAGTATTGTGCTAAAATGTGCGTATACGATATAGACAATGTGGTATAACCACATTGTACAACACACTTGACAGAAACGTCTAATTAAATTCTCAGATACAATTTAATATACGTAAATAAATCCTTTGATCTAATCTTATTTCAGTATATTATGTATATACATTATATACAGTATGTTACAGTATATACAGTATGTTACAGTATATACAGTATAAGAAAATACAGATACTTTTCTTCCGCTACGCCATTACTGCAAATACGTAGTTTCCACAAAGAATGTCTAAGCTAGTTCATAACTTTAGTTGCTTTCCAATAATCCTCTGAGCAATTTTTATTTCTGACGTAAGAATTTCCTAAGGCTCAGAATTATAGTGGATTGAACAGATTTATAAGATGACGACAGAGTATCGATAAAGAATATATAGTTATCTGTAGCAACACATTACGGAAGCGTCGGAGCCTTTTGGGATTTGACCATAGTTTATATGAATATGAAGTAATGATACAGGTATTTTATGTTATCAGTGCTGATTTTAGTAAGATCCGAGTTTAAATGCAAACCTTTTATGTTCGGATTAGGATAATCATACAAGTAGCTATAACAGGTTTTTTTGCTATTATTACTATCTATATTAGCTTATTTATAATTAAAGACCGAATTCTATTCAATTGATACCTTTTCACAAAACGTTAGCGATCGGCAATAAAACATACATGCAACGACTTTGTGTTAAAGGTATATTCTGCTCAAAACAAACATAAGTAATTCTGATCAAGTGGATAACTTATTAGACGCAATTTCTGAGTATCTGTAATAAAATTATATGCTGACAATATTTCAAAATATTTGTGCATTTCGAATATCAACCGTTTTTTTTATGACCCATAATTACCAACAAAATTCACCGTAAAGTAGTTTTACTTTTTTAGACAAAGATCTTTCAACTTTTTTTCTAGTAGACCAAATTACATAGAAATATGGCTAAATCGTAACCGAGTCGATTAGCACATTACAAAAGTTAAGCAATACTAGCCAGGTCAGTCTTAGGCTGGGTGACCATTCTTAACACATTGAGACCCCTCCGTGTCTAGGAGAGCACGTTAAGCTGCCGGTCCCGGTTGCCACACGAACATATGTGGCATTAGTTATGGGTAGTTAGAGCCCCAAAAAGTCCGACAACCTGGTCTAAATATAGAACTTTGATACGACCTAGTGCTTGGGTTGTGGAGGTCTGTGGCAGTCGCTTCACGTAAAATATCAAAGTTCGGCCGTTTCGTAGTTAGACTGAAAGCCGACCCCAACTTAGTTGGGAAAATGCGCGGAGGATGATGATGATTTAATTGGTAATGAATAGTCTAACTGGTTTTAGATTATTCAGAATGAACATTTCGCAATACGTAATACGTAACTTTCTTAGCTTTTTTACCATCCTTTAAGTTATTTTTTTTTTTTATTACACCATTCTATAACCTATCAAATATATAAAGAATCATATAAATATGTTCATAAATCGTTGAATTAAAAATCTTCTTCTTTTTGAAGTTAAAAACCATTATAGTGAGGGTTGGATTTCAAAATCTAATGAGTTGAAATAATGCATTCATTTAACACCAAATGCAGAAACGCACTCTATACGCTCGACTGTTTTATGAACTTTCATAACACTTTTTATAATTTAAGGCTCGCACTAGCTTCAGAATAAGATAACAAACAGTTTTAAGTACAACAATACGAAATAAAGAACAATTAGAAACGTTAACAAAATAATAGATTTTACTGAGTGCATAGTTTAAGCACCAATAAAACTTAGTTAATAAACTTAGTTAATAAACTTAGTTAATAAACTAAGGAACGCTCTTTTATAAATTAAAATACCAAATGTGGAAAATTTTCTAAAATTGCATTTTTAATTAAATACTTTCTCCTCGATTTTTTAACATTTATGCAAAAATATTTATAATTTTACTAGCAGCGCCCCGTGGTTTCACCCGCGTAAGTCTCGATCTCGGGATAAAAAGTAGCCTATACGTTAATCCAGGTCTCCAGCTATTAACATATCAAGTTTTGTGTAGGGTTTTTGCGTGAAAGAGTAACATCCATCCATCCATCCACCCATCCATCCAAACTTCCACATTTATAATATTAATGGGATTAGTGGGATGACAATGATTTAACAGAAATAGTTGGCTCTCTGACCCCTGAATTAGTGTTAACTGTACCTATTTAATTTAATTTATACACAGATTAAGCATAATACTAGCGTGTGACAATGGAGCGGAGGTACTAGGTTGCATGTTAATCTTACTAAACTTTTTGTGTTTTTGGAGAACTATTCTAGGTAAGGTTATTATAAGTGTTGGCTGGTATTGATGGGGTGAAACGCGCTCCCTCCGTGTTTCTGCGATTTATTCCAAACGATGTCTCCATTATTCCTGAGTGGTTTAACGTGACAAAGCTGTTAGGTGCAGTAATGTAGGGGATTGAGTTGACTACTAAAATTTGCATTAGCAAATTGTCTTTTTTTTGGCCGCTGTTTTCTCCGCTTTATAAAAGTCTTAGTAACTTTATTTCATTTGTAGAAGAATTCGGGATACCAAATTTTGAAAAAATGTACATCCAAACTTATAAAAATCGAATAAAATTTATAAAATACCTTAATAGTAGTAAAAAAAGTGTTTATGATACATGTGTCTAAAAAGGTCTCTTGAAAGGTTTCGTGTTTACACCCTGCTCAGTACTAACTGATAGCGATCAGAATCCACACCTAAAAAGTAAATATAATATAATAATTGATACCTACTTTTGACCAGAAACTTGGATTCTTAATTATCACTTTTTTTTCACGGGTTGTTTAGCCAAATATAAAAAACCTTAGATGTGAAAACTAGCTAAGTCAAATCTTCAGGATTATTTACAGAACTTGGCAATGATTTAGATCTCAATTCTTTTGTCAGCGTAATGGATACGTATATTCTTAAAGTTGAACTTGGCTCACATTTTCACATTTATGTTTTTGATGGGATATCATTACTTTTTGTAAAGAAATTATTATTATTCATCATTCAAAAGTGATCTGTAAAATTAACATTTTTCCTGTGTTAAAGTTGTATAGTTTTCTTTTTTGTGTTATTTTGTACATTTTCTGGAACATTAGAAATGTTAGAGCGCATTACCCATTCATTGATAAATCTTTCCTTACGTAACCTACATTTTTGGTAGTGATTCTGTACATTTTCAAAGTGTCTGTTAAAAGTTAAAACCAAGTAAAAATTCACCGTTTTCTCATTTTTTTTCCTATTATACATACAATTACCCAGCTGGACACCAAATTTCAAGTTTCCAGGTCATCGGAAAGTGGGTTAGGTTCTTGATCTATATGTCAGTCAGTCAGTGATAAAAATGCCGTTTACGCTGTATTTATGAAATTTGGGGTTCTAGTTAATCTAGAGGGCATTAATAAGTAAACAAAAATTCAAGTATTTATATTAAATAGATTATGAGTTATTAAGCGGTCAAAAGTGGCTCCAAATGGTTCGTGTAATCTAACACACGGCTGCTGCGACGCCAGTTAATTTTTCTTGAACTTGGCTGCTGCGTGTCTAGATAGATCTCATAAAACTGTTAAACTTCATGTTGATTTACCATCCACAATGTTTGCCGACCAATGTTTTTGTTTCGGTACGCTAGTCTAAATTAAACATAAAACTATTCCCAAACCGTAGAGTTAAAACAATGTATTTCGTTTTTCTCATCAAAGTTTTTGGTTTAGTAGACTAGTGTTAAAAACAGAAACAACTATTGAACAACATTTGTTTTAGCATTGAGAGTTCACAGATAAAACAAGGATTAAAAAGGCTGCATTATGCAGTAGAATAAAGCTGTACATTAATGATTACACGTTCCACTTATTAAATGGACTGTTTTTTTATTTAAAATCACCGCACCGTTGAGAGATTTATGAATTGTGCCCGCCGCGGCTTCGAAAGTCCCGTAGAAATCACAAAATGTTTCATCAGAAACAGACTAACAGATAGCCAAATAAAATTGAAATAGATTTCTTGGTTTAAGTAGGTCCCGATTAAACATTCGGATGCATTGAGTAAAACGCGTTTATTTTGACAGTAGAAACAGACACTTCAATTTCATTTATTTTTATAGATAAAATGCAGTTGAAACTAAGACACTTCTCCTAGTTCAACACAGTGCTAAAATTATATTAATCTAATATAGAGAAAGATGGCATCTTTCTAGAAAATGAAGTAATCAAATCTTCATCGAATAGGATTTAAGGGTTTTAACCCAGGCTACCCGCAACTGAACAGGTTGGCAGTTCGTCTAGTTTTTTTTTTCTTTTAGAAGTATTTCAGAAGAGTCCTATATTAAGCAGTAAACAAGGTGATGATTTTGATGATGATGATAAGGTACACCAACGAGTTGTACCTTTAAAAACAAAAGGCGTGCAGCTGACTCAATTTCCGCCTAGAGATGTGATCGATCACCAACGTGTAATGGGAAATCGTCCACACGTTCACTTCTTGATATGTATCAAAGTAATATCGCATATAATGTAAAAGATACTATCTACAATTTGTAAGTAGAGTTTATAATGTTCATAAGGTGGTTTTTGCTTTGAAATCGAAAAACTGGGGTACAATTGTATCTGTAATTACGTAAGTCATAGATTCTTCTTACTTCTGGGTAAAACTTTCTAGTGTTATATTTATTGCTATGATTGCTTAGATTAAGGTATTTACGATGGTTAAGTATGAACAGTTTATGGATAATTTGAGTAATAAACTAAGAACAATATTTCCATCAATTCTATTTCTTTATTTCGTTAATTAATTCCTTGTCAATACAGAATTCTTTATTATATTCTTATATTTTAAACATATTTAAGAGCTACCCAAAGACAGAAAATTTTTAAAGTAATGTTAATCACAATATTTATGACAATCGGGAACTACCTCCTTAGGTTACACCCGAGTCCCTTGCAATAGTTTCAATACTTGTGAGGGAACACCTTGTGGTTTTAGTCAGTACGATTAAAACAAAACCACATCACCTTTAGCCCTGGTGAGGGTGAGGTAAGGTGTACAATGTGTACAAATCTTAATATCTCTTGGTAAACCTACATCACGTCCCAACTCAAATCCAACCTACATGTGTATTGTAAGGTGGCAAAACAACAACTTAACAAACTAAAAAAGAAATATACCTATATTAAAGACAAATGTTATTTACCTACTAATAACATTGGCATATGGTTCGTAAAGTTTGGGACTTATAATGAGATAACAAATATGAATGTTTTAAATGTTAACAGTAAGTGACGCTTTTTTTTTAAATATTATATGTGAAAATATAATATTATTTGTAATGCGAACCTGGAGGTAAAAAAATATTAGGAGTTACTAGAAAGCAGAATAATGCAAAAGTTATATGTGTTTTTAATCTATTCGATTCCCAGTGCTATTGCTTTCTCAACAAAATATCTAGATATTTATCCCATAAACAACAGACAACTCTATACCGAAACAAACAATGTCTGTCTACAGATTTATTGTTAAGTTAGAAAGTAAACAAACGTAAATAATATATAACTGAGGTTTGTTTGATCACTGGGGAGTAAAAACTTTCAGTAAAAAGCAACTAATGGCTTCATGTAATGTACATATTTTAGACCGCCGAACTACAGGGTTTCTTAATTACATAAGTAATATTTACATCCAAAATTCATTGGTATGACAGCCGTGGTGTTGCATGGTTACCACTTATCAACATAGTGAACGTAAACTTATGTAACCCTAGAGTGGTAATGCTCATAAATGTTACATTCTATTGTTAATTTCTTTTTATAGTTAAGGCAAATTCTATCATTGAGAATAAGTCAAGTTTAAAGTGAAATTGAAATGTAATTGTTATTCACACATTAAAATACTAAACAATATCCATTTACGTTATATTCAGGTCTTTGAAAAAAAAATCATTAGCAGCTTTTCTATGTATGATATCAGTTTTAACGATAGCCAGTAAAAAAACTATGAAATTTTTTGAGCCAAGCTCACACTTAACTTGGAAATGTACCACATTTCTGAGCTTGGCTCAAAATATTTTAAAGTTGTTAAGGAACTACGGTTAAGGAGACTAACCAACTGAAACTACTGCGGAAAGTAAAGTTAGTTGTCTATGAAGGATCATTTTTAGTGCCCATTAACTATCCAAATCCATCACTGACAAAAAGAAAATAAAAAAATGTTGTGCACCTCTATAAACGGTAGTCGATCGAGAGAGACAGGATACGCCTAGGCTTCTCCAAGACATTTTCATACTGAATATCGTCGGTGTCTCGATTATGCTTCTTCGGAACTTAGGTCCACCGAAGTTGTGTAATACGAGCCGACTCAAAGCTGTAGAGAAGCTTTTACGGAGAAAAACTGTTTGAAAATATTAAACGATATAGGTACATGGGATCGGATAGGGTTTCCAGCGCACAAGATGTGGTCTTGTGAGTGTTTATAGGCATCGGTTACAGCAGCTAATAGCTACTTTTTAACGTAACTGCTACTGCTACTGTTGATTCTCAAGAAACCTATAAAAGTATGATATCTTCCATGACATTTATGAACAGAAGTTACGTTATACCCTTACATTGCGCCTAAAACTGTATTATTTTACAGACTTGCATTTTATGTTTTCAAATCACGTGTCACCTAAATTCCATAAACGAACGATAATAACTTTTTACTCGGCTAGCCCCATTATTATATACCTGTGCTTATATTTGCGTGCTGTCGTTATGTATTTAAGTTTGAAAATTAAAATTCGATATTCTACTCTGAAATTTTCAGGAGCAGAAGATAATCTGAACATCTACTCAGTAGACAGCAATTCAGGGTATATTAGAAAATATAAAAATAAATGGTAATCTAAGAAATATTCTTCAACAAAATAAATAAAGAACCTATCTAAGTCTTAAAAATCAAATCAAATTTAGATAGTAACAATGAAGACCTCAAAAACGGAAATCTAAATATTTGGTTTGTCCGTAAACATAGACCCGAAAGAGTGATGGATTGGATAGAACTTTTACGATACTCCAACCCATGTGAAAACGTACTCTTGGAAAACCTTTTAGTAAATTAAATATTGCCCTTTGCCCTGCTACAGGGTTAGAAATTACTTGACAGGCTTCTTACACTACAGAGAACTAGAACTAAACGTATACATTCATCTTCTTTGGTGTGTAATATCCCTTACTCTTCTAACTTTTAAACTTTCGCGTTCCATGATATAATATTATCTACGTATGAACGGGAATTAACGCGATCACGAAAAGGTATTACATACCTCTGAATTGCCTGACGTTTCGACCAGGTTGCACTGGCCGTGGTCACAGGCTGACTGGCTCAGCGGTGCACGCCCTCCGTCGCCGACATCGTGAGGTAGAAGGTTCTTCATCCACCTCCACTTTTTTGATATTTTTGATATTTTCGTTTCGCCATGTACCGTCACATACTATACTAACAGTGTCCCTATTCTGTAAGCAAACCGATGTGGCCCTATTCTGGTGTTCACCCGACTGCGCATAAAAGCGAGGTGGCATGTTTTTTATCACTGGATTCCACGCTGTAGATAATTTGAAACCATCTTCCCGATTGAAAGTTTTGTGTTTTTTAATTTCAATCGCTTCACGTACAACTCTTGAGTAAAAGTGACGTTCCGTGGAGAGGACTTGCGTACGGTGAAATTGGCATGTTCTGCAATCGCTGATTTGCTAATCTGTCGGTTCTTCACAGCAGCGATGTGTTCTTTGACCCTTTCAGCAATGGTCCGCTTTGTTTGGCCTATGTAGGAACTACCACAGCTGCAGTTTATTTTGTAGACACCTGGAGTTTGTAACGGCAAGACGTCCTTCATTGTACCCACGATGTTTTGAACCTTTATGCCTGGTGTGTATACTGTCGGAATGGAGTATTTCTTTAATACGGAGCCGATCTTATCCGTTACTCCTTTCACATATGGCATGTAGGCTGGTTGTCTGTTCACCTCCGGATGCTTGCGTCTCCATGTCGGTTGCTTCCGTGTTCCATTCACCTGATATCCGTTACTTTTAAGTACCTCCTGAACATGATCCAGCTCTCGCTCCAAATGTTCAGGGTCACAAAGATCGTATGCTCTGTTCTTGAGTGAAGTCATAACAGACTGCAGGTGTCGGGGATGATGATGAGACGTGGCGTGTAGGTACCTATCCGTATGAGTAGGCTTGCGGTACACACAGTGCGACAAGGACCCATCTGACGGAGGGCGTGCACCGCTGAGCCAGTCAGCCTGTGACCACGGCCAGTGCAACCTGGTCGAAACGTCAGGCAATTCAGAGGTATGTAATACCTTTTCGTGATCGCGTTAATTCCCGTTCATACGTAGATAATATTATATCCCTTACTCTTCTCAAGAAATGGTTTATTTTTTTGTTTTAAATCTAAAACCTAAGGATTCAGTTATTTTAGTATATAAATCGATAATCAATATAATAAATTTTTGTCATTTAATATTTTTCAACCCTACAAAATCGGAGATGATCATTCACAAATAAACGTAGGTTAAGAGACCTTAGACTTCCAAAACTATTTAGCCGTTACCAGGGAGGTCACGTACCTAGGAAGTCTATGTACTTGACAGTAAACTCCTACGAAACATGCACCTTGACGCAAAACTGAACAAATACTGCATTATTTTAATACCAAATGTCGATTTGCATCGGTCTGGGTATGTCTCTGTAGAATGTACGTATGTAATTACAAAATAATGGAAAAAGTATGTTTATCCGTGTGACAGAATAGAATATGTACCAGGATAGAAGGTGTACCAGAATATTCTATTTAGCCGAGAATTACATTAATCTATTGTAATATAAAGAGACAAAACCAAAATGTATTTTAGTAAGGGTGGTAGAATATATTACACATAGTTCTCTTACACCATACTTCCAAACCATCGTCCTATATATACTATACAACAGTCTATAAACCTTGGCAAGTTCAGATGTCACTGAAAAGGTAAAATCAATACTCGGTTGGTCTAGTGGTTAGTGACCCTGACTGCTGAGCCAGAGGTCGTGGGTTCGATTCCCATCTGAGTCTGGGTGTTCTTTGTGTCCGTTGTTTGTATGTTTGTAAAAGTCCCCCGCGACACAGGAGTAATTCCTAATGCGGGAGTTGTCTTATTTAAGAAAGAAGAAAGAAAGAATAATATTTCTCTTTTTCATTTGCAAATAAATTCTGCTATGTCCTCCTGTTCTCTCTTCAAAAGAAACGTACAACATTATTTCTCTCACTGTATTAACAGTCCTTAAAATTAATAACTACCTGGTTTTAAAAGCATAAGACAAAAGGAAAGGAAAAACTGCTTGAATTGAAGTAAAGAGAAGTAGGAACAAGATTTTGTTATACCTAAAATAAACAAGAATGTATAAAAAAAAAGAACAAGTGAGACAAATATTACTTGATTCTTTCCAAAGACGATAAAACGACCTCGCTCCTACAAATTATTTCTTTTAGGAAAGACATTAATTCACAATAGTTTTAGAAGACTCGAAGTTCACGGTAATACCCAGTTTTGGTTACAGATATGCGACCTTGAGCTGCTAGAGTTATTACACTCTTCAATACCTCCTTATAAGCAATATAGTTTACTTCCATTGTCTTCTCCTGTTACCTACCTTTCCCTCTGAATATGCTCCCAATTTTCGAATATTTAATTCCCAAAGTGAACGGTTGACGGCAATAAGTTTGCTCCGTAAGAAGTGATACCAAAAATTACAGAACGAAAAATGTGAATTACGGTACGCAAAAGTGTTTAACTCTGCCTACCCTTTTGGGGATACAAACGTGAGTATGTATGTATATATTAATTCTGAAATAAAATATTTATAGACCGCAGAGCTGTTTATGCAATGTTTAGAGCCTTATTGCAGGGCAATGCTCCATACTTCAAACATGTTGGATAGAGTCCAACTCATGACACAAATATCTTTAGGACAGTCAGATAGCCACTTATGGGTTTAGATAATTTCTTGCTTAACTTAGTTTGAATAAAATGAAATTCGAGACTTCACTCTGAAGATTTTGATATAAATCTCGACTCAATCGTACTAATATTTAAGACATACGTCGTACAATACCCATTGCGTTATCGTCGTTTCCGCTGAATTACCTTATTGGTCACTAATGAACTGATAACAGCTGAGCGACGCGGCAACGTTGAGTACCTCTTATATTACAGTCAAATCGTGACAAACCCCAATTTTTGTATTATGTGATGTTTGGTGGTAGCGTTGGAAAAAAAATGTAGGTCGTAAGAATATCACAGTAAAAAAAAATGTTTATCATTGTATTAGCCACAGTCAAAGGTTTTTTTAGTCATATACATTTTTCTTATTATTACAGATAATTATACTTAATGTTAGTATTTTTTCTGAATCTTCGCCCACGTGAATATTCATGTTAAAAAAAACAGATAAGTGTGAGTCTGGCTCGCGCACCGAGGATTTCGTACAAACTTGTGTGTGGAGGGATTCGTTTCTTTAAGACTTTTGCCCGTTTTAACTTAACTTTGACGTTCTAAAAATACTTTTCCATTCATCGATGCATTCTGTAACAGTAAATTTTACAAAATTTTAATTTTTAATCGAAAATATATTTTATGTGATGGAACAACAAATTAACGCTTCCTTCTCGCCGAATTTCATGACTCTAGGTCGTACAGTAGTCGAAAAGTACTCTATAAATTTTAAATTAACTACTAAATGTTATATTATAAGGCGTAAATGGCCGTATCTAATCAAAAGATTAGATTGACTTAGAACTTTCATTTCTTTACAGCTTCAAGCATAAAATACTTATGTCCACGGTGGACATAAGTATTTTTGACGTTAATTTATTGATACCTCTACGCGTTCCTGAGAAAAGAGGTCTTGGCAGACAGGCAGACAGTTGGACAACGCAGTGATCCCATTAGGGTTCCTCAATATAAATCCTTTTCATAGTCGTAATTAAGTAACAAAGATATTGACTATAACATAAAAAAGCAGTTTCAGTTCTTCAAGAATCTTTCAAATATACTAGCAAGTTTTCATAATATACATAATAATGTAACATACATTGTTCTTGCCTTGTTCTTTTTTTTATATATTAAGAAATGTTTTTTACACGAACATATATTGTTAGGTTGAACATATTCCGTTTGCTAAGAATTAACTTTTCCTTCTAAAATTAATGACTTCGTTAACGATACTTTACTCATTCAGCAAATTGTCGTTCGCGTTAATTACCTGGTACTGAGGTTTGGAAATCTCAGTTTTGCTTATCAGGGATGTTCATTTGTATCGCGGGATGTAAATTGGTTATTGTATATATGTATTAATTCTACATGTACTAAACCGATGCTTCTAGAAATTAGATTTAACTTAAAAGGAACGTTATTATTAACAAAAATATTTTCAAATTCATGCCTAATAATCAGAAGTCCTTTCATTAAATCCATTTGGACTTGACTTATTTGAGCATGTAGGTAGGTAAAATTATTATTGCTCCTCAAAATTATGTTATTTCTTTATCATATCATGTTCGTGTCTCCAATTTCCTAATATAAATAAGTCTTAAAATATACAGATATAATACCATTATCATTTACACGTGTAACTACTTGTGTTCAATATGAATTTATTATTTTAAATGACGACATGTTGCCATCTGTGAGTATTGAAAAAATAATATAATAATCTGGGATTTGTGAGTAGATTCTTGAACACGGATGAAAATACTTAATCATTATGGACATGGAAACACACAGACCAAAGCAAATAGACATTATTCATGCAGACGAATGATTTTGCGCCAAAACTTAGTAATGTAACTGCTAACAACTTTTCAATTATTTTCTCAAAAAGAAAGAGAAGAGAAGATAGATTTTGTTAATTTTCCTGTTACTTACAAAAGAAAATATTTATATTTGCCCTTCAAGAATTAAACGCATGAAATAACTTGGATTTTTTATTCCTAAGAGATCATTCATCGATGACTGATGATTAATGAATGATAACGAAACGCCAATATATCCGTTTTGATTACACGTTATTAAGTATACTTGTATATTTATCCTTATGAAAAAAGAAAATTAAATTATCGAGAGGGAAAAATCTTCAGAAAAAAATTAAGTTCGGGTGGACTGGTTTTTTTCTCAATCTTCGCCCACGTGAATATTCATGTTAAAAAAAAAAACAGATAAATGGGCGTCTGACTTGCGCTCCATTCGGTCTTGGGCAATACTGCAGTATACATAGTTGGGCACAGACCTCCATCCTTCCAAACCGTTACCCTAACACCAACAGACAGGAATGGTGGATTTTTTCTGAAGTGCCATTATAAAATAACACTTTATATAACTTTACAGAAAAAAATAAACATTACCCTGACAGCAACGGCTGTAGCTGTAATGTTTATTTTTTATTTATTCTTTTAGAAAAAAACCACGGAAAATTGATATTTTTCGTGGGTTTTTCTGAAATGCCTGGAAAATAAACTAACTGCTCATCACTTTACAGAAGAAAACAAACATACGTCATCGTAATATAGAAAAAGTCATAATACGTTTAAATAATATATCCACAATGTTTAAGTAGTTAGTTATAGACGAAGATTATCTTCATCTTTTTAGATCTTACCAGTATGTATGTTTTAGCGTTTTTAAAACATACAATATTTTATCTAATATGTAAATAAATCTAATTTCTTCAACGTTGAATGTTTAAAACTTAAATGTGTATAAAAAGTGGATAAATTAAAGTGTGTTGACTATATTTGCCTTTCACTTAAGCCGTAAGCTTCGGTAGTCCACCCAAAAATGCCACAGCGACACGGATTAAAGAAAGAAACATTGCAGTTTCTTTTACATTAAAAAAAAAAGAATTTTATAACGTTAATCGTGGGAGAGCCATACTTCCGCACGTATGGGCTGGCTCGACCGGAGTGATACCACGGCCTCACAGAAAACCGGCAGATAAGCAATGCTTGCATTGCTTTTCGAGTGAGTGAGGTTACCGGAGGCCTTAACCCTTCAGGGGTGCCGTCTAGAAAACCTCCACGTGGTGCACCCTGGAAACGTTGGCGATGACGCTGCCTTTTGTTCCTCAGTTTTTGAGGACAGCGTCATCGCCAACGGCTAATATTCTAGTATGAAGAGGAGGCCATCTTTCTTCGGCCACTTGGTTGAGGCTTGGCCCAACAGAGCGGGCGTGTCTGTCGATACCTCTGTTGGCTCTTCGCTCTTCGGAGCTAAGAGGATGAAAACCTCGGTAAAAAATCACGAAGGAGGGACCCTTCCATGGGTCGTAGTTTCTTCGCTGTCGTCAGTGGAGAAAGAGGGCGGGCTCGGCGTGCACTCACACTGCCACCGAGCAGGCATGGGAAGATTTAGTTTCCTTGCCACCGTCGGCATATCGTAATCCCGAAAGGAGTCGTGGTCATGTTTTGCGACTCCGATCGGGGACGAGGGTCTTGGCTTAGCCGCCCGGACTGCGAGGAAGAAAACCTCTCTAAAAAATCACCCCGAATCCCGTGTTCTGGTGCGTGACCAGGGGATGCATGGCTGATGGGTAGTTCAGTCGTGAGCGCACTCCCAGCCGGGGCACCTGCGGACCCCTCGGTTGGGTATAAACCTTCGCTTGCCCGGGTATGGGGGATCTCTGCCCGGGTGGACCTTTAGTTCTCCCCATCTCGTGGGTTAAATTATGGATTCAATTAATAAAATTATAAACAAATCAACCGAAGAAAGAAAGGAGAAGGTAGATAATAAGATGCAGAAGGAGAAGAACGAAAAGAAGGTGGACACCTCATCTTATGAAGAAGAGGTTTTACTGGCGACGCCTATCTCGGAAGAGCTCCCAGAAGTCAATTTGACTTCTGGGAGCAGAAGGTACTCGGAACGCCTGCGTTCCAGATCTGTCGTGTCGTCGGACGCAAATTCCGGTACGACGACGGACAACCAAGAGGCGATGGAGGTTGAGGTCCGCGGCAATGACAGTCGTAAACGCGGACGCTCCTCACATCAGGACAGCGACACGTCCCAAGAGATGCTTCCTCCCAAAGTGGCTAGTAGCCATAGAGGGAGGTCGCGCACGCCGATCTCGGCTCCGTCGGGCTCCGCCTTCTCTGGGAGGGAAGCCTATGTCCGAGCTAGAGCGGAGGGCGAAGGTGTAGCGGAGGAGGAGATTGCGGATCTCCTGCTAAAAATACAAGAGCCGGTGGTAGGGGGTTCTGTCCCCCAAAAACCATCGACCATGCAGGAGAGAGCGAACGCGGCGGTGGCCATTATCCACAAAGTGGCCACCAAGTCCACGAACCTTAAGGGTTCCTTTGTTAGGGCCCTTAAGGACTCCTCTTCCGCCATCTCCGGGGTCGTCGAGACCCTCATTGGGGACGTGGCGCGCCTCCAGGCCGCAAACGATTTATTGACGGGGCAGGTCACCGAGCTCAGCGCTCAGTTCGCCCAATTTCGGGCACAGGCGAATTGCCCTGAGCAGCCAAACCCGGTTGCCCGGCAACCTGCCCCCTCCCCATCCCCCGTTCCGGATTCCCACTTGCGTCAGGTTATTGACGCAGTGTGGCGCATGATGGACGGGCGCCTCGTGGGCCTGGAGGCAAGGCTTCCTCCGGCACCTATTGTGCGGCCGCCACTCGCCGCGGCCAGGGCTAATGCGACAACGGTCCCGACACCTCTTCTCGTCTCGGGTGGCCGCGTGACAGTGACGTATGCCGCGGCGACGTCGGCACTGGCGCCTGCAGCCGCACCGAAGGCTGGTCGACCGGCCAAGGCTGCGTCAAAAGCAGTTGCACCAAAGGCCGGCCAACCGCCGAAGGCCGTCGAAAAGGTGACAGCACAATTCCCTCCGCTTCCCACTCCAGCACCGAAGGGGATGAATGCGACAGCTGTTGTTGCCGGTGCTGAGCTTGTGCCTGGTCCGTCCGCATCTGCCCCCTCCACGTCTGCCGCTTCCAGTGACGGGTGGCAGAAGGTCGGGGGAGGGAATAAGCGGTCCCGCAACCGCAATAAGAAGGCTGCCAAGAGTGCACCGTCTCCGCCGCAGGCACCATCCGTGGCAGTGACTGCCTCAAAAAAGCCCCGGAAACTGGTGCCACCCAAAACGGCGGCTGTGGTCGTAACCCTGTCGCCGGCGGCGGGGGACGGCGGGCTATCCTACGCGGCTGTCTTTAAGAAGGCTCGGGATAGTCTGGCCGGTGAATTTGGGGCCGTGGGTGTGAGGATGCGCCTCGCCCAAACGGGAGCTCGAGTCCTCGAGTTCCCTGCACGGATGGTGTAAAGATCGCCAGGCCCACCAAGTGCGCGGAACTGCGCATTTCGGGCCTGGACGATTCAGTGACGGTCGAGGATGTCCGCGTTGTAATTCGGGAGAAGACGGGTTGCAGCGCGGACAACATCAGGGTCGGCACCATCCGCCCCGGTCCGGGGGGCCTTGGCGCGGTGTGGGCCAGTTGTCCCATGGCGTCGGCCAAGATTTTGAGCGACGCCGGAAGAGTCCTCATCGGTTTCGTGAACGCCAGAGTCACGCTCCTGGCGGCGAGACCGATGAGGTGCTTTAAATGCCTCTTCACGGGACACACCCGCGTCAAGTGCGCCAGCTGCTTTGACTGCAGCGGACTATGTTTCCGCTGCGGTCGACCGGGGCACAAGGCGGCGGAATGCTCCGCCGCCCCTCACTGCCCTGTGTGCGCGGCGGGAAATCTTCCCGCCAACCATCAGATGGGGCAGGGTGGCTACAAGCCGCCCCGCACTTCTCGACAAACTTCGGGGGCTAGCCAATCGACCCAGGCTGCCTCCGTTGTCAATCCTGCGTCGTCGTCGTCGCCCATGGAGGAGGTTGTAGAGACAGTCCAGTAATGGACCAAGTCTCCAACCTCCTTGTCCAGACGAACCTGAACCACTCTGCCGGTGCGCAGGATCTTTTCCTGCAAACCATGGCGGAGTGGTCGATAGGTGTCGCCGTAGCCGCGGAGCCCTATTACGTTCCTCCCCGTCCAAATTGGCTGGGTGACTGGGACGGCTCCGTGGCAGTCGTCAGCTCCACGGCGGCTCATTCCCCGCCCTTGTCGCTAAGAGACAAGGGTACTGGATATGTTGCTGCCGAATGGGGGGGGATCACCATATATGGTGTCTACTTCTCCCCCAACCGGAGTCTGAGCGACTTCGAGGTCTTCCTCAATAACCTGGAGACCTCGATCCGGCGACTAGCGTCTGGGCGCGTCCTAGTGCTGGGGGACTTCAACGCCAAGTCTGTTGCGTGGGGTTCCCCCAGGACGGACGCACGGGGTGATGCCGTAGAGGAGTGGGCGGCATCGGTGGGCCTCTGTCTCCTAAACAGAGGCTCCACCAATACGTGTGTGCGACAGCAGGGGGGGTCGATAGTGGACCTTTCGTTCGCTACCCCTGCTCTCGCCGCACGAGTAAGGAACTGGCGTGTCTTGGTAGAGGTTGAGACGCTCTCGGATCACCTGTATATCCGATTTGAGCTCTCCCGGACCCAGGACCCCAGAAGGGGTCACACGGCGCGGCGTTCTTCTCGCTTCCCGCGGTGGGCTGTTACGAAGATGGATAGGGACCTACTAGAGGAGGCAGCTATTATTTACTCATGGCTGTCTCCGCAGCCTCTGACTGAGGAGGTAGACATGGGGGCAGGCCGCTTTCGCGATGCGATTACGCAGATTTGCGATGCGGCCATGCCCCGCGTCCGAGGTCGTCGGCCTCCAAGGAAGGAGGTCTACTGGTGGTCCCAGGAGTTGGCGGACCTCCGTGCGGCCTGTACTCGTGCCCGGAGGTCCTACACCCGCAGCCGGCGTCGTCACCGCGAGGAGGGCGAGGAGGACCAGCTTCATGAGGAGTACCGAGAGGCGCGGAAAACTCTGAAGCTGGCCATTAGCCGCGCCAAAGAGGAGAGGAGAAAGGAGATGCTGGAGGGTCTCGATCGTGACCCCTGGGGTCGCCCATATCGCTGTGTTGCGCCTGAGGGCCGTGACCGAAGAGGTAGTGAGCTGTGGCGGCGTGCTGTTGGCGGTGTCGTTGGACATCGCCAACGCGTTCAATAGTCTGCCATTCAGCTGCATCAGGGAAGCACTCCACTATCACGGAGTGCCAGGGTACCTGAGGCGGCTAGTGGCAGACTATCTAGAGGAGCGTACCGTCGTGTACAAGGACCGAGATGGTGTTTTGAGTAGTCGGCCCATGTCGTGCGGTGTTCCGCAGGGGTCTGTCCTTGGACCACTCCTGTGGAACATGGGGTACGACTGGGCCCTTCGAGGCGACTTCCCCCCCGGGATGGGCGTAATCTGTTACGCCGACGACACACTGGTCACAGCCCGGGGGGCGAACTTCCAAGAGGCGGCGCGTTTGGCCACCAGAGGTGTCTCTCTGGTGGTCGGTCGCATCGAGGCGCTGGGTCTGCGGGTGGCCCTGGATAAGACGGAGGCCCTTTTATTTCATGGGCCTCGTCGTGGTCCACCCCCTGGCGCCTCCATCGTAGTCAACTCGGTTCTCGTACCGGTTCGGGCCCACATAAGGTATCTGGGCCTGATCCTCGACGGTAGGTGGCTCTTCGACGAGCACTTCCGACAGCTTGCTCCGAAGCTGGTCGGCGCTGCGTCCGCCCTTGGGCGACTCTTGCCCAATTTGGGCGGACCCAGCGTCGCTACAAGACGGTTGTACACGGGGGTTGTCCGGTCAATGGCACTGTACGGTGCACCGGTGTGGGCGGGAGCTCTGACCGCCCAGAATAGGGCGCGCCTCTGGCGCCCTCAGAGGGTTATGGCGGTTAGAGCCATACGCGGATACCGCACCGTGTCGACGGAGGCGGCGTGCGCGTTGGCCGGGACTCCCCCGTGGGATTTGGAGGCGGAAGTGCTCGCCGAAGTATATCGGCGAACGGCTGAGTTCCGGGCGGGAAGCGGCAGTCGGCCCCCGCCCGAAGAGGTACGCGAATGGCGTGAGGCCGCTCGCCGAGCCATCATGGCTCGTTGGTCGTCCCGGCTGGAGGCTCCACGTGCTGGCTTTGCCGCCGTGGAGGCGCTCCAGCCGGTCATCGTCGAGTGGGCAGGGCGGCAGCACGGGACCCTTTCCTTCCGACTGACGCAGGTTCTTTCCGGGCACGGCTGCTTCGGGAAGTACCTGCACTCGGTCGCTAGGAGGGAACTGAGTCCCGCCTGTCATCACTGCGACTGTAGTGAGGACTCGGCTCAGCACACGCTGGCGGTTTGCTCCGCCTGGGCGACGCAGCGTCGGGCCCTCACTGCAGTCATCGGAGGGGATCTCTCGCTACCGGCCGTCATACGCTCCATGGCCGGTAGCGACAGGAATTTTACCGCGGTCGCGACCTTCTGTGAGGACGTCATCTCGCAGAAGGAGGCGGCGGAAAGGGTCCGGGAAGACGATCTCCACTCGGACCTAATTCGCCGCCGGCGAACCGGGCGGCGGAGGCGCGCTTACCAGCGCCTCATGCCGCCCTGAGTGTGGCCGCGGGTGGACGGGATGGGTTTTTCCCCTTCACCCGCTATAGTGGCCCCCCGCGAGGAGGCGGCGTCCGCGTGTGCCTGGACGTCGCCTAATTGAGAGGTTTTTACCCGAAGGTGGTGCCCGCGCTTTTGCGGGCAGGCGCTAGGGGGGGTCCGGATGTCTTAATAAAAGCTGTTCCCGGATTCCTCCTACTTAGGGCGCAGTACGGCACACCGTGTGGTTTTAGTCGGTTCGATTCCGACACACCGCCCCACCGAAAACCCCGGTGGGGTGACGGCCCGAGGGGGTTTCCACACGCACAAAAAAAAAAAAAAAAAGGCCTTAACCCTTCAGGGAACTGAGTCCCGCCTGTCACCACTGCGACTGTAGTGAGGACTCGGCTCAGCACACGTTGGCGGTTTGCTCCGCCTGGGCGACGCAGCGTCGGGCCCTCACTGCAGTCATCGGAGGGGATCTCTCGCTACCGGCCGTCATACGCTCCATGGCCGGTAGCGACAGGAATTTTACCGCGGTCGCGACCTTCTGTGAGGACGTCATCTCGCAGAAGGAGGCGGCGGAAAGGATCCGGGAGGACGATCTCCACTCGGACCTAATTCGCCGCCGGCGAACCGGGTGGCGGAGGCGCGCTTACCAGCGCCTCATGCCGCCCTGAGTGTGGCCGCAGGTGGACGGGACGGGTTTTTTCCCCTCCGCCCGCTATAGTGGCCCCCCGCGAGGAGGCGGCGTCCGCGTGTGCCTGGACGTCGCCTAATTGAGAGGTTTTTACCCGAAGGTGGTGCCCGCGCTTTTGCGGGCAGGCGCTAGGGGGGGTCCGGATGTCTTAATAAAAGCTGTTCCCAGATCCCTCCTACTTAAGGCGCAGTACGGCACACCGTGTGGTTTTAGTCGGTTCGATTCCGACACACCGCCCCACCGAAAACCCCGGTGGGGTGACGGCCCGAGGGGGTTTCCACACGCACAAAAAAAAAAAAAAAAGGCCTTAACCCTTCCCTCCCTCCCCTCCCCCTGTCCCACCCTTCCCCTACTCCCACCTTAAAGGCCAGCAACGCACTAGTGACTCTTGAGTTGCAGGTACCCATAGGCGGCGGTAGTCATTTACCATCAGGTGACCCATCTGCTAGTTTGCTTCCTGCTTAAAAAACCTTCTGTTTTGTATTTAACACTTTTTTCAAATGCTATGCAAATATTAAGAGCCAAAGCTTTTGTGCTAATTGGAAATAAAAAAAATCCCTGTTTTATTGTAATTAGGTTATTTAAATATTAGTTAGAAGGCTTGGATTTCCCAGCAACAGCCCGTTCAAGTTGCAAGTTTACAACCCTGAGCTTCCCGATCTAATGATTATATTTATAGTTATTTGAAACTTCCTGCAGTTTACATTGCACGAGGCGGACTTAATGCCACGTAGCATTATCTACCAGCCAACCTTTGGGTGATTCAGTGGGGATATGGCAAGTGTATAAGAGCGAAATTTCTTAAAGAAAGTTATAATTTACATACAAATACATTGATTATACGATATTACTATACGAAACATAAACATACGCATACATACATAATTCACGAACCTTAGCTAACGTGTCTCTGTGGGTGGACATCCTAATCTCAGGAGGGAGCGCATTCCATAGTAAAATAGAATGGATAGCAAATGAAGAATGAACAAGAGAAGATGTGTGTGTAGGGCATAGAAGTAAAAGATTCCCAATCCATCCATATTAGTAATATCCCTACCCTTCTTGCCTTGCCTTTTCTTTTTAATATTATATCAATTTAACCATTTTTTATTCTAAAGTTTCTTTAGTTTAACATCACTCGCTCTCGACCTTTTCAAAATGTTATCAGATTAGTAAATCATATCAGATTAGTAAATTATATCAAATAAAACCCTGGTATCCCGTTATCTAGCAGGTGTCTGTCACACGACGATACTGATCGCCTACATACCTACGCCCGAGTGCTTTCGAAGCAAGAGCTCTTATTACTTGAGAGTCACTTGAGAGTGACCCGTTTTGCAAGTATGTAGTTCGGGCACAAATTTTAAATCGGGTCGCCGAGTTTTGTAAACTCACTATTTTTGTTATTTTTACGGCTATTAGGTAATCGTCAAGTGACATCCTATTCCTTAACCTTATATCTTATGTGCAAGACGAGGTCAAACCGAAAGAAACTCACGTGATACAAAATTATCAGACAACTTAGTTTAAGCAAATTAAAATAAACAATCCTTATTTCAAAAATATTTATCTATCCTAACGACAAGCTAATGTTATTGGAATAAGGATTGTTTTCACGTCATTTCGTATTACCGAGAGGCAATACTTTTGAGCCGCGTATTTTATATTTTCGGTTATGTGCTCTGTTATACATGTAGAAGCTTACAATACAACGATTAATTATTCTATTACGTATTGTTTATTTTGTATGTTGGCGCTACATCGAAAACTCTTACTTGTTTTATAAAATAAGGGCAAACTATAAAACATGTTAAAACAGTTCATTATTTACTAAAAATGAGTTAATAGACATTATTATGACTAGTTATACCGGTAAAGCAATGATATTGGTCGGTTGATAAATACTGATGAATAGTGGGGTTATATAAGGCTAGGAATGTATTATAAGTTGATAACAATGACTTGAGTGCTGATTGAGGTACGAACAACATGGCAGTTACTGTTAGTTAGTGATTTTTTATTTTTTATTCACACTTTATGCACAAAAAAAACGTACAATGGCGGACTTAATGCCGTAGGCATTTTCTACCAGTCTACCTTAGGGTGGTGCAGAAATGAGTGAATAGGTGCACTAGGTTTAAGTAGAAAAGGAAAAAAGAAACTATGATGACAGGAGAACAAATATATATATACCTATACATACATACATACACATACAAATAAACATAGATACGTGCTAGCTTTCACGTTAAATATATAAATAAATATAATGTATTACTGTTGTGATGATTCTGCTAGGTTCCGCGAAATGTGGGTTCGTACTTTCGCCTTGAACGAAAGGCGACTGGGTGCTATCCTGATTTCCAGAGGTAGAGCGTTCCAGAGGAGGACGTGATTTTCGTAGTTTCTAGCAGTGGTGGTGAGACTGTTGCTAGCATGTAATAATATTAATTATATATAAATCATTGCACTTGTGAAACGAATACCTACTTATTATATTCATAGAAGGAACAACATTTAACTGGCAATTAGATAAAAGATTAACTGAAGTTGTTATTTTAAAATAGTCATCTACTCGATGAAATGTAAAAAGAGAGTATTAACCTATTGATATTTTAGTTCAAATTAAATTGCAATTAAAGTTGGGCCAGAGCTAATAGATTGTGACCGCCCAGAATAGGGCACGCCTCTGGCGCCCTCAGAGGGTTATGGCGGTTAGAGCCATACGCGGATACCGCACCGTGTCGACGCAGGCGGTTTGCGCGTTGTCCGGGACATCCCCGTGGGGTTTGAGGAAGGGAGGCGGAAGTGCTCGCCGAAGTATATCGGCGAAGTATATCGGCGAACGGCTGAATTCCGGGCGGGAAGCTGCAGTCGGCAGCACGTGAGTGGCGTGAGGCCGCTCGCCGAGCCACCATGCCTCGTTGGTCGTCCCGGCTGGAGGCTCCACGTGCTGGCTTTATCGCCGTGGAGGCGCTCCAGCCGGTCATCATCGAGTGGGCACGGCGGCAGTACGGGACCCTTTCTTTCCGACTGACGCAGGTTCTTTCCGGGCACGGCTGCGTTGTTGAGTCTCGATTGTCACAACTGCGACTGCAGTGAGGACTCGGCTCAGCATACGCTGGCAGTCTGCTCCGCCTGAGTGACGCAGCGTCGGGCCCTCACTGCTGTTATCGGAGGGGATCTCTCACTACCGGCCGTCATACGCTCCATGGCCGGTAGCGACAGGAACTTTACCGCGGTCGGGACCTTCTGTGTGCCTGGACGTCGCCCAATTAAGAGGTACTAAGATTTTTAACCGAAGGTGGTGCCCGCTTTTCTGCGGGCAGGCGCTAGGGGGGGGGGGTCCGGATGTCTTAATAAAAGCTGTTCCCGGATCCCTCCTACTTAAGGCGCAGTACGGCATAACGTGTCGTTTTAGTCGGTTCGATTCCGACACACCGCCCCAACGAAAACCCCGGTGGGGTGACGGCCCGAGGGGGTTTCCACACGTACAAAAAAAAAAGAGATAATAGATTGTAGTCGAGGGTTGTGACGAAAACATAAGACTGAATCCCAATAATTTATTTGTAGCTTCTCACTTTATAAGCAAAATAAAACAACAAATAGTTTAATACTTTAAGGAATTAAACAAAGAAAAGCAAACTAAAGGTTACCTTATAACTAGTTTGATGCTTACAAGGTTATAGTTAAAAATATATACATAATTTAATCACACGTCTGCTCAATTTCGCCCAGTATCCTAAACTGCCCAAAAATCGAAAAATAACAGCCCGACTGGCTCTTCCTACATTATTCTCAATCTCTCTTAGCAAATATATTAGAATTTCAAAATACTTGCTCTACCCTCTACCTTTAAATATCAGAACACTATACAATACAATTTAAAAATCGTTTTACATTATATACAATCATTTTACATAAAAATAATTACACTCATCAAAAACTTCCGCATATAAATAATCAAAGTTATACCTCGTCTTACGTGAATAAAAATAAAACGGGAAACATTCGGAGATATAGCAGTACGAGTACATTTTCTTGCACATAAAACAGGCAAAAGACAATATGACGTCGTATAATTTCATTCCATCACACTCCATCTCATATCTCGTTCTATTTGCTCGAGAAAAACAAGATAGGACCATTTGCCCTTCGTATTTATACCCAATATCGATATTTACAATGCAATAAAGCTAACCATAATAAAAATATGTTGTTTGGTCATAATGACCGCTATAAAATACTTGGGTCTTGATGAACGTGCTGGCCAGTGTTTGGGCTCCCACTAATTTTGATTTATTTACTGTATAAATAAGTATTAGCTTCTCATCGTAGCTAATAGGAGGGGCTCAAAATATCGCCTATTATTAATGCAGACATATTTATGTAATGGTTACTGGCTCCTTCACTATGATATTGGAATAGTTATAGTGATAAATAAATGTGTTTCTGTTGGCAGGTAATTGAGCAATATTTTTTCTTCAAGAGTATTTATGGGTGGTTGAACACTAATGGCTGTACAACTTTATTGTTTGAAGCCATCATTATTTCAGAAAAATCGAATTCACAAATAAAACAAAACAACATTTCAAAACAATATTTTTATTTATCACAAGCCATAAAATAATTATTTAGTTATTGATACATTTATTTAAGAACTTTACTGTTTGAAAATGGTGGAGGGGTCTGCACTAAGCCACTGTTCTTCTTGCCATCAACTATCAAATGTTAAGCCTATTTTAATAAATGTACGTAGACAGTATAGCACACGCAAGGAAATTCTTTCCGCAATAACTTACCTCAATTCACAATAAAACACACTAGGCCTAACAAACTAATAGGTATCCTCTTATCATATTTTCTTTGGACGCCAACAATAGGAATAATGAGATGTTCTTTGGCATGATATTGTCCCATTTTATTGAATTCGACTTTTATACAACACATACACAATAGTCTTCAAATATATTGGATAAGAGTTTTATTGTCGTAAATTGCTTATAATTCCAAAATCTTTGTGTGTTTTTTTTGTATGTTCTTGTGGCGAGATAATACATTATTATTGGACGTCGTGTATTTTTCTTTTCAGTTAAAGGGATTGTTGTGTTGGGTATCGAAATTACATCATATTTGTATTTTTTTTTTACAATTTTAAAGGTTTCAATATCCGGTGTCGTCAAACTCACACATTTGCAATCGAACTTTAACATTGCGGATCTTCGCATAATTTTAAAACATAAGCAATCACTATATGGTTTTTAGCTACTTCTTATTATTGCGTTATTAAATGCGCACTACATTATTGAAATCAGCTCTTGTACCGATGTCGCCTGTCCATTGTGCAAGCAATGTTGTAGCAGAAAAATTTTGTATGGGATATATAGTTATAGGTATTATATTAATTAGTATGTTAGAAATACATTTATCTACACTAGAGATCGCCTGGTGTTCAAAGTTCAACCCTACGTCATTAAATTTTAAACGTTTTGGTTTATTTAATTTATCTATTTTGTAACATAAATCAAGTTATTAATTTCTAGTATAAGCTGAATTACTGTCATTGCATAGACTTTCTGTTCTATTACAGGTCAACATTTATACTGGTCCTGTGTAGCTTTTTGTAGCCGTTTTCACACAATTTTTGATTTTATAACATTGTGTAAAATTAGCTTCCTCCACATCTAAATACAAATTTATAATTTTGCAAATTTCACATTCCTCCGTGCGCGAAAGCTTAAAAGGAACAATGAATTCTCCTCACGTATTTATTATCTTTATTTGTCGTTATAAGTGACATATGAATGTCCTTGTTATCTTATTCGTCACACTCATAATTTGACATCATCTTTATAACCTAATAACTCTATAACAAATAACGATCGGTACAGATTACATCTGTTAATAAGTTTAAAATTGTTTGCCCGAATAAATTGTGCTAAGCTTCGTGACAATGTTTGTGTTTGTATAAAATTATTTTAGTTTAAACAATGTCTGCTACGTTATTTATTAACTGTGACCTTTTAAACCCTTTTTTATAGTCATACCTACTGGAGTATCTAGGGAAAAATATGTTTGGGGGTTTGTATATCGTATACCGACATATTATCCATCTTGTTTTAAAGTGTAAAGATGTACCCTCTGGCGAGAAATAAGATGGTAATAGGTCACCATAGCTCTAAACCTTAACCTATTATACAGTCGGTAGAACACACGTAAGGAAGCAAAATCTCTCTTAAGATTCTATACCACAGCAAGAGTCTTTGATAACCTCTCATATAAGCGTCGAAAGTTCTAGAGTCTAGCCGACATGGCAGTGTTCATACCAGAAGATAACAACTGTACTCCATGTGGACTTGAGGCTTATAAAGAAATAGCCTTTGCTTCAAGGTGAAGTACTGTTTCGTTATATTCAGCAAAAATATTAACGATACAAACATAACCTTATCTTCCAAGGGACTAGGGTACGTGACTATACTCAGTTTAAGAGAGATTTAAGTGTTTTTTTACCCCCGACGAAAAAAGAGCAATGTTATAAGTTTAACGTGTGTATCGATGGCAATCATAGCACCTAAACTTTAATTTTAACAAAACTTTTCTGTTCCTAAAAATGAAAAAAGTAACCCTTATAGGATCACTTTGTTGTCCGTCTGTCTGCCTGTCTGTCGGTCTGTCTGTCTGTCTCTCAATACCCTTTTTCTCAGGAACTCGTGGAGGCACCAGGTTAAAATTAAAATCAAATACTTATGTCAGCGGTCCCTTGAAGCTGTAAAAAAATCAAGCTTCTAAGTTAACAGAATCAAAAGATACGGCCATTGAGCCTCAGATTTTAACAAATGTGATCATTTCGCAGATAAATCCATGCCTACGGGATACTTCCCATTGACCTAGAATCATGAAATTTGGTAAGAAGCTGTTATTTAAAGTTACTGAAGTTGTTATTTTTTGTTATATCACATAAAACAATAGTTTTTGTGATTACAAACCTATATTTTGTCGTATATTGATGTATGGGAGAGTATTTTAAGAATTGTAAATTTAAGTTTGTCATTCCCAAAAATCTTTGAGAATTGATTCCCGAGATGAACGAACTATCTACATACAAGTTTGTTTGCTTACAGAACCCTCGGTGCGCGAGTCAGACTCGCACTTGTCTGTTTTTTTTTGTTTAAAAGATGACTTGATCTAGAGTGTTCTTAGGTATAGGCCGTTAAAGAATGATCTTTAACGCTCTTTTCTAATCTGTGTGGAGTATTTTACATTTTTTATTTATTGTTATTATGTAGTTTATTTACCTAAACCGCTTATAATGCCAATGTGAATTTGTTTGTTGTTATGATTTCATGTCTCAACTACTCCACCGCTTATGATGAAATTTTACACGCACGTTGCCAGTTTCTGAGTGATAGCAAAACAACTTTTACGCAAGCAAAGCCGGGGTTAAAAATATGTAACAAATTGAATAAACATGCATCATCATGTTTATTTGGCCTTCTTTATATAATAGTGTTCTAAATTTCCTTTTGATGATTTTTTTTTTTTATAAAATTTAAGATTTTAAAATAAAGAGCTTATTGAAGAAATTCTACCTGAGGAAAAAGTGTATATATCAACTCAGAGATTACACATTACATTTCTAGTTTATTCTCCTTTCTCATAAAAATAAGGTATATAATTACGAATTAAGAACATAACACACTTTTTCTTAAACTTAAACATTATGGTGTTAATGGTATTGCTTTGTAACTAATTGTTTCCTACTTGAAAGATAGAATTCAACATGTAGATGTCAATGGTGCGAAGTCTTCTGGATTACCTGTTACTATGGGCGTTCCTCAGGGCTCTATACTAGGTCCTCTACTTTTTCGCATATATATAAACGATTTACCTTATTATTTAAAAGATCTCTGTGATATAGTTCTATTTGATGATACGTCACTTATTTTTAAAGTCGATCGCAAGAAAACAGTTTTTGACGATGTGAATAGGGCACTAAATGATGTATTGTATTGGTTTTCAACTAACAATCTCCTACTAAATTCAAATAAAACAAAGTGTGAGAGATTTACTATGTCAAATGTAAAACAGCTAGGTACTAATTTAACTCTAAATAATGAAATGTTAAGTATTGTAGACTTAACAGTATTCTTAGGAATTACATTAGATAGTAAACTACAATGGGGAGCCCAGATAGACAGCCTTGCAGGTAGGCTTAGTTCGGCAGCTTATGCAGTATGGAAGGTAC
Organism: Callimorpha dominula; assembly: GCA_949752705.1. Lineage (NCBI taxonomy): Eukaryota > Metazoa > Arthropoda > Insecta > Lepidoptera > Erebidae > Callimorpha > Callimorpha dominula. Next base: position 9,087,999 of record OX457005.1, read on the forward strand.
GCCACCTCACTGATACGGACACAGCTGGGCTAGTTTATTTTAGCTACTTTCACAGCGTCATGTCCTATGGTATACTAGTTTGGGGCAAGGCGGCTGATGTTGAAACGATTTTCATTCTCCAAAAACGAGCCATCCGCTCCATATACAATTTAGGTGCTAGAGTCTCTCTTCGAGAGTTGTTTAAGGATATAGGTATTTTAACTGTTACATCACAGTATATTTTTGCAAATATTATGTTTGTTAGGCACAACATTAATGACTATAAGAAAAATAGTGATATACACAATATTAATACAAGAAACAAGTCTAAACTCGTTGGTACCTATCATCGCTTGCATAAAGTACACAACTCGTTCGAAGGTCTTGGTAAACGTTTTTATAACAAAATTCCTATATACTTTAGCGACCTTCCTGTAGATAAATTCAAACAAACTGTAAAAAATCACCCTATTAGGAAATCCTACTATACGATCAACGATTATCTAAACGACAAACAGTCTTGGGCTTAAGGTGTCATTAGGTATATACACACAAACTTCTTTGTCTTAAAATTAAGCTAAATTATTAACAAACCATTGTCAGTTGAAAGTAATGCGTGACGTTTATTATGGTAATTTGACTAGTAGTGATTTTTATCAGTATCTAGACTATGGTTCGTCATGCTCACTAAAATGTCATTGCTTGCGGCGTCGTCATGGGGCGGGTCATTTCTTTCCCTCTGATATGGCGAAGATGATGGCTGGTGCATGCGTCATACTCGTGAACGGGTGCTGCTTGGGGTGACTGGTCGGCCTAGTCATCGATGCTTTAGCCTATATTGTTTTGGTTCGATCAACTGCAACTCTAGCCTCTTAATCCAGTCACGAATTATTTTTAACAGTAGATTTTGTAACTGAATGAAGGTAGATGTGCACCTTGAATGATTTCTATGTTTAATAAGTTCTAACCTTCACCGGTATCACTGAGTGATTTTTATTTTTAGTACGTTAGCTTTTGAAGCATTTCAATAAAATTAAATTCAGGTGGCATCAGCTTGCATCCTGTTTACCTTTCGTGTAACACTAACACTATTGCACCTGAAGATCTGGCTTTTAAAAAGAGTGGCCATGAGTTTCTTTGCCAGTATTCTTCTCATAAGGCTCTACGCATTTTGGAAACTGGAAGTTATAGATCGACACAAGCAGGCAGTATATTTTGGTGTTTTCACCTAATTTACCTAGACAATCCAGTACATGCTGTGGCGTCTGTTTGTGCCGATCTATGATTTTAACTCTAAAATTTAACGTTCATAAATGTCACTTAGTGTCTTAATTGAATAAATGATTTTGAATTTGGATAAATTAAAAATTTAAAACACCCCTGACTAGAAAATTCCTTCAACGATTACAAAAGAGCTGATAATCTTCGAACGGCTGAACAGATTTTCGTAAATTATATCTAAGAACACTCACGACTAATTCACCTTTCAAACCAAAAATCGAAAAACCAAAATCATCATCGGTTCTTCCGTTCGGGAGCTACGATGCCACAGTCAGACACACAGACACGTCAAACTTATAGCACCCTGTCGTTTTTGCGTCGGGGGTTAAATAAAAGAAAAATGATATAATGGTGTATGATTTTTATACAAATTACTTTATATACAAGCTCCCGGGCAGCCGTAAGTGGGTACAGATGGTGTCGCATATAAGTTGACAAATCCGGATAAGATTCCTCTGTCATGTTAAAATGAATAATAGTAACAATATGGATAGAAATCTGTTGTTCTTGCTTACTTATACAAAAATAGTAGATGTACTGTAGTAATAAATCCCAGCATAAAATATGTTTTATAACATTACAATAAAAATTAAAATTACTTAAATATATGCCTGAAATCTAGTTTTTATTAATAAAGTTAACCTTATACCTTAAAATATTTCGGTTCTATTGACAAAGAAACTCGATTCGCTCCTAAATGTCTAATGTGAATTTCAATGAGCAAGTTTGTATAAGATATTTATCTATATAAGTACTAATATTACCCGTACCCTTTAAATATGCAAATGAAGATCAGAATTGAACAAAGACTTTAAAATATAAATCCTGTAAATAGGCCGAAAACAATTATTTCATAATTATGTCCTTAGGCGACAATCACACTTTGCGAATAAGTTTGACTTCCATACAAGACGGTTTATTTATCTATTTGTAAAACTATATAAATGCCGTTATTTAAGTAGCTTAACGAAACCACAGAATACATAATAAATAGTAGTGTAGATGTCGAAACACAAATATAAGCCATTTGTGGACAACGTCTTCGTTATCTTCTATACTTATAATAAATCTGTAGCGGGATGAATTCTGTACATTGAATATTTAAAAAAAAATCGACTGAGGGGTATTAAGCTATCGATACTAATGCCGAATATGCGATTCAAACAATTTTTGTCTGTCTGTCTGTCTGTTTGTATGTTCATATAAACTCAGAAGTTACTGAAGGGATATGCTTGAAACTTAGTATGATAATAGTTTGAGTGCCTGCGCAGGTTATAGGGTACTTGTTATCCCGGGTTAAACTTTGGATCCCACAGGAAAATCAATGAAAGCTGTAATGACATTGTAACGTTAGTAGAATGTATATACTTATTTCGAATAATACTACAGCGAGCGTTTAGCTTATCTGGTCTAGAGTACGATTTCTACTAGGTTGGGTGCCGGATCGAATCCCTCTTTGACACTCTTTTCTTTTTTTGCACTTTTTTTTTAATATATAAACTAATTTACTTTTTTAAATTAAGTGTCGTTTTTAACCGACGAAAAGAAGGAGGTTCTCAATTCGACCGTTTTTATACATATTCTTATTTTTTATGTATGTTCAGCCCTCTACGTTATCTATGAACTGATTGTGATTATTCTTTTTTGTTAGATTGGGTATACTCAAGGGTGGTCCCATGTCAAGCAAGTCAGGACCTGATGGTGGAATTTGATAAAATTGAGAGAAACCCTCGAAAATTGTAGAAACGAATAGTGTTTCGGTTTACTTTTCATTACTTTATCAGGTATTTGCGTTTAGAAATCATCACATCATGTAGCCAAGCTGATGATGAAAACAAATTCATAAATAATAACCTTCTTAACAAAAAATTCAACCGAAGAAAAAAACTAAAAAGCAAAAAATTAATAAAACTTACAAATAAGCTTAATACTTAAGACCTAGAAGGTTTATTTATTTTTTGCGTTTTAGTTATTTTCGTCGGTTTAATTTTTTTTTATATTTTTTATAAAACCACTCAATTTAATTAACTAATAAATATTAAGAGTACAAAGAATCGATTTTTACCAGTGATTTAAAGAAATATTATTAGTTACATTAGATTTCACCTGCAAATAGTCATGTCTGTTTGAAGGATTTCGCGTGAATGTATATTTTCAATCGTAGGATATCATAGGGGAATATGCTTTTCTGTGGTGATTGCTGAAGCCGCAGGAGTTTTTTTCTCTTTGTTTGGTGATCCCAGAGTAATCGATAGCTGGTTCCTGACTATGCCAACGAGCTATTTGGCCTCTCCCAGCCATTAAATTCATAAATATGTTTCAGGGCATTAATAATAATAACAATTTCACACACCTCATACACGGCCGCCTGATCCTAAGCTAGGCAGAGCCTGTACTATGGTAACCAGACTGCTGATAAACATACTTGTATATTTCTTAATACATACATATTATAAATAAATTACAGAGAATAATTCGTCCTGGGTGGAAATCGAACCCACGACCTCTGGCTCAGCAGTCAGGGTTACTAACCACTAGACCATCAGGCCAGTCCAGTAAATATACATATATTTATAAATAGAGTTACAGAAAAAGAAGATCCAAACTTTTAAACTTTTGCGTTCCATGATAATGTAATTATGTTGACAGGAATGCACGCGATCAGAGAGGGGCTCGTGGCTAAGTGGTAACCGAGTAGGTTAACACATTACAGAGTTAAGTAATACTAGCCAGGTCAGTCTAGAATGGGTGACCATTCTTAACAAATTGAGACCCCTCCGTGCCTCGAAGAGCACGTTAAACCGTCGGTCCCGGATGCCATACAAACATCTGTGGCGTTCGTTACGGGTAGTTGGAGCCCTACAAAGTCCGACAACCTGGTCTAACTACAGACCTTCGATATCGCCTAGTACTTGGGTTGTGGAGGTCTGATGGCAGCAGGAAAAGGCGCGAAGGATGAGGAATGCACGCGATCACGTATTTAAAAAGTATTAGAGTACCTACGGGCCTGTGATCACGGCCACCACCACGGCAAAGCAAAGGTATGTCATACCTTTTAAAAGCGTTGATTCCCGTCAACATGATTATATGAGAATAGAATAGAATTTTTATTTAAAGCATCTATGACTTAGTTGTTAGTTTAACTTACTACTTTCTTAGTATTACAGTATTTTACTATATTAAATGCATGGCAGATACTATCGCCAAAAAGTTACATCTAAGCTGAAATATTGAGATGTAACCGTTGAAGTTTTTTTTACACTTTCAGACCATTTATTTTCCATTCGGTTACAGTAGTGTGAAATCTTATGTTACACCGTGACTAAACAAAGCTCAGAAGCAAACATTTATCTGTTATGTATATCGAGGGCGCCCATAGTTTCTAGGAAGCGGCACTGACTGACTGACTACAGCAAGAGTCTCCCAATTGGTCGGACGAATCGAGATGTTAGGTCGTCACAGTTGTTTTATGACGGTTTTCTGCGAGGAGAACATCTCGCACAAGGAGGAGATGACGGTGTGGATTCGGTAGAAAAACTTCCAGGTGGAACCTTTTCACTCGCGCTCTCATGCGTATGCTAAGAGTGGCCGTGGGTGTATGAGACGAGTTTTATGTTCTTCACCCGAAGCCGTCCGCTAGCCAGCGCTGAGGATCATTGGAAGCAAAACGTCGCCGTACTGACGGTCAACTCATAAACGGTGCTGTGAGGCACACCGTATGGTTTTAGTTGTTTTAAGCCTGATATACGACCTCACAAATAGCCCAGTGAGGTGAGCTTCCACACGAAAAACAAATGAGTAATGTTACCACGGCCAAATTATGTCGTTATTTCACGTGTAAGCAACCAAAACAACCTTTTTTGTACGCTCCAGGTTGTTTAACCGCCAATACAGTATAAAAAATCCTGCCTGGAAAAAGAGGTACTATGCAATCAGCGACAAATTCAATCAATGACTGGCCTGTTAGTCTAGTGGTTAGTGACCCTGACTGCTAAGCCAGAGGTCGTGGGTTCGATTCCCACCCAGGACAAATAATTGTGTGATGAGCACGATAATTTGTTCTGTGTCTGGGTGTAATTTATCTATAATATGTATGTATTTAGAAATATATAAGTATGTTTATCAGCAGTCCGGTTACAATAGTACAGGCTCTGTCTAGTTTGGGATCAGACGGTCGTGTGTGAAATGTGTGGAGTTATTATTATTATTCTCTTTATTAACATATATAAAACATATAAATTACATTTTTAAATACATTATCATAAAAAAAAAAAATTAAAAATATAAAAAATAGTGTCCCACCGGTATCGGGTACAGGGTCCAAGCTACCAGTGGTTAGGGTTCCAAAGACAGAAACCTCCTCACAATACGTGCCGTATCAAGAAGGACCGCCTTCTGCATCAGGCCCTTAATCCAGCTGCCTAACGTGAGCCTCTGAAGGTGTTGGTCGAAGCTCTTCTCTCTATCAGCACAATGATCGCCGAATCCACATCCTACATGTCGACAACCTCATGGGCCAAATCCAAATACTTCATTTGTTTTTCCTTTTCAGCCCTTAAGAGATTGTCGTCATGTGGAATGGTGATATCAACAATCATTGCTCGGCGCTCTAATCGGTCTATTACCACTATATCAGGCTTATTGGCAACAATAGTCCTTTCAGTGATAATAGAAGGATCCCAGTACAATGTTACACGACCATTTTCAAGAACTGGGTCAGCCACATACCTGTAGTACGGTAATTCCATAGTCACAAGGTTACATTTAAGAGCAAGTTGCTGATGGACTATCCTGGCCACTTGGTTATGTCTGTGCAAGTACTCGCCGTTGGCAAGACGAGAACAACCGGAAATTATATGCCTGAGGCTTTCTCCGGGACGATGACATGCTCGACAAATGTCAATCGTGCCGTCCTTCAGGATTTGTTTCCGATAGTTGTTCGTTATAACAACTTCATCAGTGATTGCACAGATAAAACCTTCAATTTCTCCAAAGAGATCACCGAAACGTAGCCAGAATACTGACGATAATAGATCTACTTCGGGCCCATTTAAGGCCCGATAAAAACGTTCATGCAGCTCTTTGCTCCTTCATGTTTCCCTGCGATCTGTAATATTGAGTACTGCAGGTTTGCGCCAGTTCTCTCTACCCAGAGCAAGCTGAGTGAGTCCGTTGTCAACTGCCACAACATCTCGATGCATCTCCACGTCAACAGAGAGGAAGTAATCTCTAAGATTGCATACCTCGCGGTTATGTAGTGTCTTGGCCTGTAGTGTCCTGCCTCTTTTTACTTGTACTTACAGATATAGCTTCACTATCCACAATTTCATCAACATGTAACTGTGGTGCCAATTGCGGTGTGTGATTGGTCACCAAACCCACAACGTGAGATGAAGAAGGGATAACAAAGCTGTTCCGTACGTCAGAGCGTAGCCTCTCAAGTACGGCATCATCCAGCAGGTTACAGCGCTGTATAGCCCGTACTTGATCCGACAGTTGTTGTGCGGATACGTTGACAGCTGGTTCAAGCTCCTGAAACAGAGACACTAATCGAACACGGTACGCAGTAAGGTTAATTCCCAACTCTGTAGCCCGATAATATGCCCGCATGACGTTTTCATTCATTGAATAAGTCCATTTGATGCGGCGCACATCATCGAGGTCAGTGGTCCTCGGGGTCCTAAGCAGGACGGTGGCCGGCCTCTCCCCTGCCAACGCACAGGTGTTGGCGACGTCGGTGGAGAGAAAAACTCGTCACTCTATGTCGAGCTCGACGCCTCAGCAGCGGCCGGTACACTTGATGTGGTTTCCGGGGGCCGCGGGGCGGAACTGAGCGACGAGTCCAGAGATGGTATTTGTGCTTTTGCCCTGGATCTTGTCAGCATCTAATAATCTTCTTAATAATTGTATTTCTTTCAGTAAATCAATTTTTTCTTGCGTGATATGACATGACATTAAATGTCATGTCTTAGTATTTTGTTTATAGCTTAGTTTTGTAATTTTTTCCTTGTTTTTACTTTGATTTTATTTCGGAAATGCATTTTTGTCTATAGATTTCGATATTATATAGATTCAATGGAAAATTATGGTAAAAAATATAAATATTGGAAATATGCTTATAAAACAAGACTGCCTCTTAGTGTTGCCAGATTTTTATTATTATTATTAATTGCTGTTTTCCGAAAAAAACGCAAACGAAGTCGCGGGCACAGCTAGTAATCAAATAATTTTTTGATAAAAATTCTTAACTCAACTCACCTAAAAATAAGGCTTACAAATAAGATAGTGGTCCCAATTATGTTATATCACTCGCTAAATTAAAATTCACTAAATTTTCTTCATATAAGATGTAAACCTTGTACACTTCGAAATAAGGTCTTATTTCAAATTGAAACAAGTAGATAACATATGTCGCTATCGAAATAGGCAATTTTTTTGTCGACTAAAGTCTGATACGCTTAAAAAAAGCAAAATTAAAAATTTTGAAAAAACCCACGACGGTTAAAACTTAATCGAAAAAGGACAAAATAATTTAAAAAACCCCGACTTAACCAGATTATGTAACGAAAGATAATAAACGTAAAAAGCTTTTTATAATAAAGTTGATCTCTCGCGAAGTCGGTCATATAAACAATGGAGCATCAGTTTTCATAGCACTTCCTCACGTGCCTATTTGTTTCTCGAAGATATACTTAGATGTGGCAAATAATAAATAACATATTCAACTACTTGTGAACTTAATAAACAACCAAAGAGTATTCATAAGGGGCTGCCATCTCTATTTCAAATTTTAACTAAAATTAAGATATCCTGTGTTGCATTATGTTGTCGTAAAACATCTTCAATAACTATATTCGCGTTACTATAAAACTGCAAAACTTTAGTTCATTTAATAGCAGCCCCGGCGGATCAACTCCCTTATATAAAGCTTTTTACGTTTATTATCTTTCGTTACATAATCTGGTTAAATCGGGGTTTTTTAAATTATTTTATCCTTTTTCGATTAAGTTTTAACCATCGTGGGTTTTTTCAAAATTTTTAATTTTGCTTTTATTTCAGACGCTTTAGAGAGCTTGTACGTATTATGTACATAACTATTTACATTAATTTATATTTATATATTTAAAGAGTTTCAGTATCCATCTCTTGGCTAAATCATCTGATCAGTTTCAAATTGCCAATTTATAGTATTGACATGTAAACCACATATAACTGCAAAGTTTCAAACTGACAAGACGATCCTACTCGGCAAAAACGAGCCAAAACTCTATTTTGTAGATAAACAAATGTTTACAGCAGCGCCCCCTAGTAAGTTACCACCGTAACACCCATCTAGCAACTAGCACTAATCAACCGCGAGCCCATTACTGAAAACCGCATCAAAATCGGACTATTAGTGTTGGAGATAAATGGCAACATTGGTTTGCACAAACACACAAACATCTCTCACCCTAAATGCATATACCCTCCCCGTGCCGTCGTGGTCGTGGGTAATAAACTTTAATACCACGTAGCGAGAGCCGCTATCCGTTGAATGCCATCTCGTTTGCTCTGTGTTTTTAGTAAGCGTCTTCGTAGGTGTCATTTGAATAAATGGGGACTCTCGTTGCATGGAAATAAAGTTGAGTATACGCTGACAGGTTTTAGTGAAATTTAGTGGCGCTGAGAATTAGATGCCAGTAACAAATAGACCTTATTACGAAAAACACAAGGTTGATTTCATATGAAGAAATTAAGTCAGAATTTAGTTTAGTCGAGTGTACAATAGAATCGGCACCATTAGCGTAGTTAAAGTAATTAAGTAGAAGTTAAATGCTCCAAAACGCCATTAAATATGCTTTAGTTCAGGTGACCCCATTCAAAGATTACATTATATTCTTGACCTAAATATGGTCACTCTGAATAAGCACCGTGCACCAACTTTTTTATTTCCATAAAAAAGTTATTTCCTTAAGAAATAAGATGTCGTGACAGAATAACATAAAAACAATGTCTATAACGTAATGTACAAATATATACATACCTTAATAATAACGTCATATTAGAGAACATTCAAAGTCAAATATCTTTGCAAGATTTTCATTGTATGTCAAAATGACATCGTTTATTACTTGAAAGAAAGCCCCACGAAATATTTCATAAAAAGCCGTAGCTTGAAAGCCCGAAGCGATGGATATTGTTACCTCGCGGCTGGGCAAGCTGGCTTCCACACTAGCGTATTGTGTATTTATGTCTCTACCCTAACGGGCGCAAACGGAATTCTAATTGAGAAACGAGCCGCTGAACGCAACAAAATTACAATTAGGACTGTTTGAAGAAGGAGGGTTATATCTACATATATATTAATTTATACATTATTCATTGTGTTATTGGGTCTAGGTGTCACCCTACCGATTAAGATATAAGATATTCAAATAGAGCTAATGTGAGCCCAAGATTGGCAGCCACAACCGTCTAACTGTCAGTGATAATTTGCTTGAATAAATTATAATGTATCTATCTCAAGTTCAATTAAGATTTAGAGCATTAAATGTGCAAATAGACTTTGTACTTTTAATATTGCATTGCAATGTGTTTGAAATTTAATAATAAAAAAGTAATATATAATAAAAAATAGTAATAATTCGACTTTAGTGGTAGACTTAGACTTTTGTGGTGTTCTAGCTTAATTACTTTTAAAAGCCTCTGTACAACCATCAATAAGTTAAATAATTTTATTTGTTAATGCTGTTGTTTTTTTAATTTTCTTTGCAATCAGCATTAGGTATGTCTTTAAAAGTATTATTAGGAATATAATGTTATTGCTAATACAATTGTACTAGCCAAAATTCGTCAACTGAATTAAAAAAAGGACTTACTGTCACCAAAATTGAATCATATTATGCCTAGATCGGCTTGACCCCTTGACGTTGCGTAGAGATGTAGCTTCACTCTGCGTTTTCTATCGCATGTATCATGGGAAGTGCTCCGAAGAATTGTTCGGACTTATACCAGCCGCAACATTTCGCCATCGTTCAGCGCAATCTCTGGAATAAATTGTCGCCTGCAGTATTTCCGGACCGATATGACCTTCAAGAAAAGAGCGTTCTCACATCTCAAAGGCCGGCAACGCATTTGTGACTCACCAGGTGACCCGTTTGCTCATTTGCTCCCTATAATATAAAAAAAGTATATTATTTTATAGAAAGTAGATTATTTAAAGGTCAATTTTAAACATTAAACTTCTATATTAAGAACGTTTAAACTAAAATAAAATGTTTATGCTTTACAGTTCATTATTAACACAGAAATATGTTACATAGAAACGTATTTGTATTCCCCGATCCAAAATTAGGGGCGTTATAAGTTTACCTTGTGTATCTGTATGTCTGTCTGTAGCTCCTAAATGGATGGACCTGACCTGAAATAACGGTTAGTAAAGGACTATAAACACGTCAGAAAAACTGTTGTAAACTACTTGTTGTTCAATTCCCGATCAGTTTGGATTTGAATTTGCATTTGTATTGGTTTTGGGTATTTCTATGTGTAATATATAAAAATACGTAAACGTACCGCCGACCATACTGCGGTGCCACAGCTGTATGCTGGAAGTCCGCTTCTTCCAAATCTCAGTGCGTAAAGCACTTCTTTCCCTCGATATTCATAAGTTGAGTGGGCCCAACGGAATCTCTCCCATCGTGCTGAAGACGTGCGCTCCAGAGTTGGCACCGGTTTTAACGCGCCTATATCGGCTCTCCTTCTCCCTCAGCGTCGTCCCGAACTCATGGAAGACAGCTTTAGTGCACCCGATCCCTAAAAAAGGTGACCACTCGGATCCATCCAACTATGGACCTATAGCCATAACCACCAAGGTGTTCTCCAAGATAATGGAATCCATTGTCAACCGCCAGCTCCTTCGGTACTTAGAAGCCCACCAGCTACTCAATGACCGCCAATATGGTTTCCGTCGGGGTCGTTCAGCTAGTGATCTTCTCGTATACGTGACTCACCGTTGGGCACAGGCGATCGAGAGCAAGGGGGAGGCGATGTCAGTCAGTTTCTACATAGCGAAGGCCTTCGATCGGGTCTGGCATAAAGCGCTTCTCTCGAAGCTTCCTTCCTATGGGCTTCCCGAGAAATTATGACAGAAGAATCGCAGACAGAAGCATCAAGGTCGTTGTCGACGGTGCATGCTCCGACTTCAAGTCTGTGAATGCTGGTGTCCCACAAGGCTGTGTGCCATCACCCACGCTGTTTCTTCTGCATATCAATGTTATGCTGCAAATCAGCGGCATTCATTGCTATGCCGATGATAGCACGAGTGATGCCTTGTATACCGGCCGCGCTAACATTTCTCGGGAAAACTTCACTGAGAGTCGATCCAAATTTGTGTCTGAAATCGAAGCCTCCTTACAAGGAGTTTCCGATTGGGGTCGACTTAATCTAGTCCAGTTTAACCCAACGAAGACACAGGTTTGCGCGTTCACCGCTAAAAAGATACCGTTTGTCGTGTCACCTCGCCTTGAGAGCACGCCCTTGACTGCCACAGCCAGTATCGGAATCCTTGGCGTCGATATATTGAGCGAAGTCCAGTTCCGCGGTCACTTGGAGGGTAAGGCCAAATTAGCCTCGAAGAAGCTTGGTGTGCTCAAAACTTTTTAAGGCGCAGGTTCGGCCGCATATGGAATACTGTTCTCATATCTGTGCAGGAGCACCCTAGTACCAGCTTCTCTCTCTTGACCGCATTTGACGGAGAGCGACTCGAATCATCGATTGCCACGATATTTCAGATCGGCTTGATCCCTTGGCGTTGCGTAGAGATGTAGCCTCACTCCGCATTCTCTACCGCATGTATCATGGGGAGTGCTCCGAGGAATTGTTCGGACTTATACCGGCCGCAACTTTTCGCCATCGTGCAACGCGACAAAACTTTCATCCCCATCACCTGGATAGTTGGCAATCCACCACTGTGCGGTTTTCCAGAATTTATTTGCCTCGCACAACCAACCTTTGGAACAAATTGTCGCCTGCGGTGTTTCCGGACCGATACGACCTTCAAACCTTCAAGAAAAGAGCGTACTCCTTTCTCAAAGGCCGGCGACGCACTTGTGACTCTTGAGTTGCAGGTGTCCATGAGCGACGGACGGACGGACGGACGGACGGATGGACGGACGGACGGACATATATATATATATATATTTATATATATATATATATATGTAAGTTTACCCTTGTTCCAGAATACAGTACAAGCTATGCTTAGTTTGGAGCGATATGTAATAACGTACCTATGTAAAATTTTCCAAATTACATTTTTAAATATGTACATGAAAAAATATATATTTCAAAATATAAAAATAGAAATAGACCACCGACATCGGGTACAGGGATCAAGGCACCGGTGGCTAGGGCTCCAAAAACAGAAACCTTCTAACTATGCAGGCCGTATCGAGAGGAACTGCCTTCTGCATTAGGCCCTTGATCCAGCCGTCCATCACGAGACTCCTAAGGTATTGATCGAAGTTCTTTGATATCAATCCATGACCAGATATGACAATCGGAGCAATGATTACGGAATCGACATTTCACATAATATATCGACAATCTCGTGAGATAAATTCAAATATTTGTTTATCTTTTTAAATTTTTACGAGGTTCTTCTTGTCGTGAGGAACAACGATATCGAGAATCATTGCGCGGATCTCTAATCTGTCTATCGCCACTAAATCAGGTTTATTGGCAACAATAGTTTTGTCAGTGATAATAGATCGATGCCAATACAATGTGGCTCGACCAGTTTCGAGAACTTTGTCGGGCACATACCTGTTATATGCCACCTCCGAATTCACAATATTGTATTTAAGTGCAAGTTGTTGATATACAATTCTAGCTACTTCTTTTTTTTATGGAATATAGGGCAAACGGGCAGAAGGGTCAACTGATGGTAAATGACCATCGTCGCCCATGGGCACCTGCAATTTAAGAGTTACAAGTGGAGGGGGAGAAGGGGGAGGGAGGGAAGGATTAAGGCCTCCGGTAACCTTACTCACTCAGCGAAAAACAAAATGCTTCACTGTCGGTTTCCTGTGAGGCCGTGGTATCACACCGGTCGAGTCGTTGTTTGTGCAAATATTCACAGGTGGCAGGATGAGTACTACCAGAAATAATATGCCTGATAGATTAACCGGGACAGAAAATATATTTCCGATAGTTATTCGTCATAACAAACCGTAGCCTAAATAAGGATGTTCTAATTCTATATCAAGCCCATTAAAGCCCCGATAAAAACCACGATGAGTTCGTTACCCTTCCATCAAGCAATCAACAGCAAGGAAGTCCTTGCGATCATAAGTACTAAGTACTACAGCGTTGCTCCAGTTGTCTTTAGCGAGAGCGAGTGGAGTGAGTCCGTTGTCCACTGCGTCTACATTACAATGCACTACCTCGCATCTTAATGTTTAAGACCCAATTATAATAATACACTACACTAGTTTTATTACTATTATTTGTTTTGTGTCTGGGTGTAATTCATGTATGTATCAATACAAATAAATAAAATTGAAATTCTGTGTAATGTCAAAATAATATATAATTTTTTTTTGTCTGTTGTTTGTATGTTTCTAAAGTCCCCCGCGACACAGGAGTAATTCCTAATGCGGGAGTTGTCTTTTAAAAAAAAAGTATATATATATATGTATATATATATACATAAGTACTATACATTATACACTCTTACACTAGACTGCCCATAAATATTTATCGACAATGTGGTTACCATAGCACAGGCTCTGCCTAGTTTGAGATCACACAGCCGCGTGGGAGATGTCTCTTATTACAAGTTATTGTCTTCAAAATATACATATCCTAAATATAAGCTATACATACTTACGCATCATAAGTACGTCATACTCACGCACCCAGTAATGACCCGCTTAGATAAATCGTGAAGTTGCTCGTAAGCCCCGGTTGCGGCAGATAAGTCAGCCTAATTACGTCATTATATATTACTACGTTGTGTACTAATGACTTGTTGTCAGTACTTAATTTCAGCACAGTACTAAGTTGCTATGATTTCAGTGTTTTCTCAGAAGGAAATATGGCAAAATGTGTAATTAGGAAAATATCAAATTTTAAGATTTATCTACGCACGGACTTTAAGTCATGATGACGTAACCACCGATGTTTTGATTTTTTCTAGAAATCTTTTTTCCCGTGATTGGTCAGCGGCACCTCATATTTTTCTTTGACACACTGCTTACGACCCATGTTCTTGTGAGTGGAAAAGAGTCCACGCATTTCGCTAACTCAGCCCAGCATTATGTACAACTTAAAATAAATAAATCTAAAGATTATGTTTATAGGAAAAGCTATCTTCAGTCACATGCATCACTCTTAAGAATATGACATAAAATATTGTTTTTTACTTATGCAGTAAAAAAATGGTAGTTCTTAAGGTAAGTCACTCTCTGCCTTTCTTGTATCCTGCTAGTGATCACTACCAACTTTCCGATGTCCTCACGGTTCGACAGTTATATGTTCTAAACACTGTTCAGAGACAACATTCATTACTCCCATATGACCCCTCCAGTATTAGTAAGCGTATAAAACATAGGGATTGTTGTGGAGCACGGCATTTTCCGGCAAATTTTACGGCTTCCTATGAAGATGCCTATATAATAAAATCAATAAAATTCTGCACATCTATCTTCTACAAAGTACCAATGCAAACGTACTAGAGAGAGAGCTAGGAGAGGCTGGTCATCTATCATACAGGTTCTACCTAGTACGGATACCAATCTCTCATACAGATTACAATCTCTTGAAATTTATAATTGGTTTAAACCTTTTTTATTAGTAATTAATGAAGTAAAAAATTTCTGTGTGAGAGAAGAAAAAAGAAATAAAAAAAAAATCCATTCCACATTCCAAGAATAAGAAAATTAATAACTATCTGCAAGCTCGCTGTGTGAGCAAACAAAACTACAGCACTTAGCAAATTAATCAACCATGAAGCTTGATTATTACTTTTAGTTTTCAATTAAATTTTTGTTAGCTTTGCTTAAGTAATGTAGGTCTCAAATAAATTATTTTTAGAAGAAATTTTTCTTATGCCATCAGTTATAGCGTGCTTTAATTTTTTTTTGGCAGAACTAGTTACACGTAAATATTTGTTTTTTTAATTCATAATTTTCGTATTCCTCCCAACCGATTGTAATCAAATTTGATTGCATAGGTAGCTTTAGTAGCAATGTAATAATATGGTGCCGTGTATGTAAGAAATGGAGCTGGGAGATGGTTATAGTAAAATCCTTGTATTTATTATATTAACACAACCCCGTATTATTTTGTTAGATTTGTGTTAACAGATACTAACAAGCCTTGGTGATGTAAAGCGTGAAATGATGAAGCTGGAAATTGCCCATGAGAACTCCTCTAATTAACATAACCATATTGCGATTGTCTTCAAGAAGCTTGGCGCGCTAATTAAAAACAAAATACATAGTATAGGCTTGTTTGTCTACTTGTAAATGTATGCCTACCATTTGGCATTATTTTATTCTAAACCACAGCTACAATAATAGTTACTTCGTAATAAACTGTTTTTTAACTTGCCTCGTTAGTATGGGTCATATCTTGCAACTGAATTTTATATCAGTTCCACTCAAACGATTGTGTTGAAATTTGGATTACTTATGTAACATCGGCAAAACTGCAAATAATATGGTTTCATTGAGGCACAGATAAGATAATAGTTACTTCGTGATTGAGGTGATCTAATGATGGATCCAAGAGGTGGGCATAGGAACTCCTCATCTACTTAACATGACGAGTATTATAGACCTAGACGCTGTCCAGGTTCGGTTTGTAGGATTCGTAATATCGATAAACGATGCAGCCATTAAATAAAATAAATGAAATTATGCATAAATGAACGGCAATAATTTTTTTTTAAAGTTAATTTATTTTTCTTACCATTTATAAAAATATACTTACAGAGACCCTGAAATGCCGAGAACTGAGAGAAAAATGACAGGAATGTCGAGACTTCTCGCCTTATTTCACGAACAATGCATTATTTTATTTATATTTTATCGTCTTCGCTTGGGTAAAAGTAATTTTTCCATTCTTTTTTCTGGATGAAAGCAACCAATGTGCTTTTCTGTATTCCTGGCAAAGTGTATGCAAAATATCATGATGGTTGGATGGTCAGAAACAAACACTGATTTTTATATATTAAATTGGTTAATATTACAGGTGTGCGCGTTCTCTGGCAAAAAGTCTCTATTCCTTCCCCTTCCGACTTTTCAGAGCACTCAACTGCCATTACAAGGCAGGCTCGATATCCTGGGCATGGATATTTGCCGCGACCTCAACCCGCGTGAGTACGTTCAGAGCGTCACTAAGGCAGCCTCGCGGAAGTTAGGTATTCTGAACAAGGTGAGACGGTTCTTCTCGCCTAGGCATCTATGTCTTCTTTATAAGACCTAGGTTTGCTCGTGCGTGGAGTACTGTTCTCACCTTTGCGATGGAGCCGCGCAGTATCTGTTTGACGCTCTCGACCGGTTGCAGCGGCGAGCAATCCGCATTATCGGCAGTCCTGAAGCCACCGAGTCCCTTGAGCCTGTGGAGATGCGTAGAGATATCGCCTCTGTGGCAGTCCTCTATCGCCTTTATCGTGGGGAGTGTTCGGAAGAGCTCTCCCAACTGGTCCCCCCATTCTCCCTTCCTCTACTAGACAACACGTGCCGGCCTCGGAAGTCACCTCTTCAGAGTGGTAGACATACGCTCTCGCACTCATCGATTCGGATCTTCCTTCCTGTGCCGTGTTTCCGTCCCACTATGCACCCGGGTCTTTTAAGCGGGGCGTGAAGGAGCATCTCACTAGGCCGCCATAGTGCTGGTCACCATGCTGCACTGTCCTTGTTCGCAGTGAGGATGGTGACCACCACTCTTGGATTCTGCTTATGCTTTCCATCAGGCGGGGCAGAGTCGTATTGGCAGCTCAAATATATAAAAAAAAAACTAGCAACCCGTCCCGGCTTCGGAGGGGTAGCAGATACGTCATCAGTAATCAGCATAATATTTCAACCAATTTACACAGAACCTTAACAAATTATATACCTAAACCTTCCTCATGAATCGCTCTATCTATTTGTGAAAACCGCATGAAAATCCGTTCAGTAGTTTTGAGTTTATCGCGAACAGACAGACAGACAACCGATGTGTGCAATCCATCTAGGGTACTAACCTCGATAAGAATATTATAAGAGTTTGTATTACAGACGGACTGCACTAACTGTACTGGTTGGTTATAAGTCTAGGATGAATAATTGATCTGGATCCCTGATACATTTTATGGTCCATCGTGTTAAATTGCAGACACTCTTCTATGGATCTTGCTTTCAACAAGGTCGTCAGTCCCGTTTCTCTAGCTCTGTTAAGACTCTGATGGGTAACTCGTTTCGGATGTTGCTGGTTGCTGATAGTCTACGCCCATAATGGTAATGATCGTTGTTACTTTATTTTTTAAGTTTTATGTAGCTTGACTTTATTGCGTGAATATTTAATTTTATTAGAGAACAATCTTGAAGATTTCCGTTTCACATTTTCAAATTTCGATCCTAATTTGTTTTTATCTAAGTTATTGTATGTACTCTTATATTATTTATCTTTCCCTGTAAGCGAGATGTATATTTAAAATACGGTAGAATAAATTGAGTCCACAAGAGACACTCAGTCAAGATCAACGCAGTTGTTTTCGTTTTCGCTGTGCTTCTTAATTGAGATATCTCTGAACAAGAGAGTGCTTAAGCGAATTAGATGGAGCTTTGAAAGTCCTTTCTTAAGCTCAAGTGTGCACGTATCGCCGTTAACAGGGTTTTAACGGGCTTTAGCCTTCTATAAAGCTCATTGTCTGGATGGTATACTGTTGACTTTACATTGTATAACTTAACTTGAAGTGCACAGCAAAGCAATTGCGACAATGATGTTTTATTTACGAGACTATTTGACGTTTAAAATTTTAATTTCATAAGTAATTGAGGAAGCTGGCAGAGGCAAGTGGGGCTCAAATTGTTTTATCTTTAAGTATTTCTTATTAGGGATATTTTTGGTTAATTGCTTCCTGATTTTGTTTTTCCGAATTCAACGTAGTTTGTTTGTATTATGTTATGTATAGTTTACAATAATTAGATGGCTAAAGGCATGCGAATTGACATGCTCGATAAGCTTTATAACCTCGTTTTTTATTTCAAAGTCAAAATTTCATCCGCATGTCAAGGTGAAACATTTTACACTAGAAATCCTGCCATGAGCCGTATAAAAGATGCCGGTATGAGTATCCGCATGTCTATGAGAAGCTACGTGGTTTACCTTAACGACAGAATGGCAGTATTAAGTCTACTATGACTATAATGTGTATTCATTATGACCTTTTAAGCACTTTTTATTCTCGGAAAAAAAATACTTCCCAAATATAGAGTCGGATAATATATGAAATCCGCGTGACTCGGGGGACCCGTATACGTTATTTCTTCATATAAAAATTTAAAAGAATATTACAGTTGTAACGGTCAAGTCAAAAAACTTTTAAACATGTTTTTCCAAAAATACGCTTCCGTAAGGAAACAACAATATTCGTAATCAGTTAAAAACTGAAAAGCGATGAGAATCAACAGTTATCAAGCTTCCCTCACAGGAGTTCTGAATACTTTATCACACGTTGCAGTCTAAACAAAATGAAACTATTTTAAATTTTATCCGTATCTAGATATAGTAGGTTAGAGGCCCCATTGAACAATCTGTTTAATAATAAAAGTATGATAAAAACTTCACACAATTCACACTCGACCGTCTGTCAGATGTGTCAAAATACTGTATAGTAACCAGACTGCTGATAAACATAGTAATAAATTTCTAAAAACATACATATTATAGATAAATTACACCCAGACACAGAAAAAATTATCATGTTCATCAGACAATTATTTTTCCTACGACCTCTGGCTTAGCAGTCAGGATCACTAACCACTAGACCAACAGGCCAGTCAATTGAAGTAAGGATACGTTTTCAGAAAGGTTTTCATTCTAACAAAAAGACGAGATAAAAAGCCCCTGTCATTCTTAGGCCCAGAAAACATTCGTCTACAAAAAAAAAATAACTTTGATACATTGCTCCGTTGCTGCATGAAGGCAGGACAAGCCAACAAATACATTTCACATGAATGAAAGTATATTGGACCCCGTATCTTGGACCCCGTATCTTGGCCCCCACTGTGTAATACAAACGCTTTTCCGCCATTAAACAGGAGTAGCGCTAGCAGCGCTGTCAGTCAGTCTTATTACGAATTTTATGATGGCAATTCAATCTAGGCCAACCGAGTATTAGTGGTTAAGTTACAAAAGATAATGTCTTTCTTATTATGTTCTGTAACTATGGATTACATTCCCAAATTCACAGCACATCTATTTAATACGATGCTGTTATTCATAAAACCTTTGTCATGCACTGGAGAATTAACCAGTTCGTAAACAAATATATTACTTGCAAAGTAATAAATCAGTAAGTACGACATTTTGTATTTATTGTCATAAGAATACAAAGATGTAACATTTACTTTAGTATGTATCCTTTTGTCTAATTCGTAACAATTAATTTCCCGTGTATTCTTTAAAGTGTATCTATTGTATCTCGTGAAATACGATGCCATAAAACAAATGATCTACAAAAAATATTAGCGTAATGTATCAAATAAAAATGGTGCGTAAATTGTTTATTTACTTAAAATGTCAGTCATAGTCACACTGACAAACTACATCTCACCTGAAAGTATTAAGGTGCGTGTTCACCAGCAGCACAACAAGAAAATTGCTAGCCAAAACTTTACATGAATAGCGAGAGTGTGCTAGCTCTTACGACAAACGGGTATGTGGAAGTCATATGTAGATTAATGTACCTACACATAAAGACGTATGTCAGTATTCTCGCATATTATGTCAAGTTCCTATGCTTCGGTGTGCAAGTTTAAACTACAATATATCAATCAACATATCAATAAATTTTCATATTATACGACCAAATATTCAAATTCTAATCAATCCAGTGAATATTGTCCAGCCTCGACTCGATGGTGGGTACGCACTTTTACGTGCTCGATTAAAAATAGCCATTTGCTACGCCGTTTCCTTAAATGGTATCCAATATAAATATACATAAATATATTGTAAATCAGTTTCATGATAATTCTGTTTTGTGTTTGATAAAATTAAACTGACGCGATTATCATTTACAGTGCGGGCGTAAGCTTCATCTTGGCTCAACATATGTATACACCCAATATCACCCGTATCAAAATATAATGGGGTAATCTATCCGTAATCGGTAACAATTTATTTTTATACATTAAAAAGGTATTAGTTGAGATTTTGTTTATAAAATCTTCATATTCTCTTAAATCACTCCATAATTATATGTAGATACGTTTAATTCACCGTCGTTTAATTTTTCATGTGTTATCGTCTAACTACTGCTATTTAAATAAATTTATAACAGCTGTCCTGCGGCTTATATATGGTTCAATTAGTCAATAACGTAAATTTCAAAATACTTTAATATCACAACATCTAAAAGTAATTGTCTTAGTAAAAGATGAAATTGATTGATGGATAAAATATGGAAGTAGTAGAAAAGCACACATACTTGTCGTTAAGGATCTAGCACTTAAATATCATTATAAATGTTTTACTAACGTTATAGTATATATATCATTGAATATTCTAACTCTATATATTAAAATATGTATATGTAATTATCCTAAATAAGTTTACACATTAAACAAAGAATGTAACTACTTAACCACACACCAGGTCAAGGCTTCAAATCGAATTTGGAAATTAACAATAGAACGCCTTATGGAGTGGCGATAAAATGTATAAATTATGACAATGAAATGATGAATGGTATAATGAAAATGGATGGTAGTAAATGATACATAATTTATGATATTTGCTGCTGGTAGTTGGTATTCTGTAATATAACTTTACCAGCAACCAGGTCAGGACTTGGTGACAAAACAAACAAACCCTTAAAGTTAATGCGCTGAAATAGTTTCACTCCAATTGTCACTAGTATTTTTGTAACTTTAAAGGTTAATGTTTCTATAAATTTATCTATCAAATTTCTCAATAAAAGAAAATAATAATGAACTGTGGAGGTATCGTGTAAATAATAGTAATAATAAATAGAAAAAAAAAACATCTTACATAAAAACCTTCTTCTGAAACCGGCTAATAAACAAAAACGTTTTTATCGCTTCAGTCACTCGACATCATATTCATCTCAATAAAAGAAAATGAATGGGTAACGCATTGGGAATAAATCAATAGACATACATATTATGTTGCCTATTGGTTTGCATCTCAGTCATATAGCTTGCGAATCTAAAAAGAAGTAAAAACTTTTTTTATGTGTGGCTACCCCACCGGCTCAAGGAAGAGGTTAACTCAAACCGACTAAAACCACACAGTGTTCCATGACGCCATCACGGGGCCCATGAACCCATGAATGTCAAATTTAAACTATGACAATTGCTACTCTCGTGTTTTGATTTGACAAGGTTTTTTTACTTTTTTTCTGGATACATTTTGGGTTTTATTGTAAGCTTAGAACTATTCAGTCAGTAATAAAATTTATTCAGTCTCCTTCTAATTTATAAAACACTCAAACAATCTTTAATATCAACTCAATCTACAAATACAGTATCAGAGATTTTTTAAATTGAATAAAGAAAGATAGATTGATAAAGTTTTTACATTACGATCTAAATTGGTACCGAGTCATCGTATTATAATTTTCGCTGTGAAAAACGAGAAGGTTAGTGATATTGGCAGCTGTCGGAATGATGGACGCCCAAGCCTGAAAGTGAAACGTGAGTCCGCCCACAATCTATTCAATCCACGGACTATTCGTTTGAGGTCAATGTCAGGCAGTCCGATAAACACGCCTTGTGGAAGTAACAAATTGACCTTCTTGCTATAAAGAAAGCTAAAGATTGTTCTTTATACGAGAAAAAGCACACAGTTCACAATAGCATGTGTTGGATAATTAAAAACAATAGCTTGCTGAAAATATATATTATGCTGAAAAAAAATTTTTTGTTCTCTCTGAGAGATTTCGTTTAATTGTGGTTAAGGGTGGCTAAAAATAGAACTACCTTTCTACGTGGACTCACACGCAAAAGATGAAAGTGAAATATTTCTATTTGGTATTTTTATAGTGACTAAACCTGTTTAGATATGTATGTAAATAATTATATTTCGTAAACAAAGTTTGATACTCTTTTAATTTATAGCGGGACTTACCTCCTCAGATTTTTATTTTTCTTCTATTATGATATTATTTATCTTCTTGTTTTCATTTATTTATTCAAATTTTGCATACATATTTGTATAAGGCTGACATGATGCCTGGGTCATTCTCTGTCAGTTAATCTTGCGGTAATGCAGAAGAGAGAGAAATACAAGGTGACTGCAATGAAGGTTTTGACACAAAGTAAATAAACTCATTTCATGAATACATAGTTCAATAAATAACTAATACTTTATACATATGAAGACAACTATGCAAAACATTACTATTTTAATCAATTAATGTTATGGTGAGAAAACAAAGAAATAGGCCTTTCGTACACAAGACTACGCCAATCTTAAATACTAATGTTGTAAACTTACGTCGCAAACATCTTGTCAATCACAAGACGCGAGTTGACTATTCGGCCACTATAGGCATAACGGCTACACATTCTGAAAATGTGTGAATTTACAGACTGTCGGCCTTTCCTACTGCTATTCTAGCTTTTTCTGTAATATACTTTTTAGAATATTCTTTTAACTAATAATTAAACAAACAAGGATTTTTCTCCACCTAAGAAACAAATGTAATATTTAATAATTGCTTCGCCATCTTGGAAATCGCAGCAACATTTGTAGCGACGATTTGGCCCGGGTAGGTAGCGCGCGACTTTTGTCAGCGACGAATGAACAACATGTTGGCGACGCGTGCTTGTGTACGAACCTCTATGAATTTGTATTGCGGTAGTCGCTTAAAGACTAAAATCGTCGGGTATCGAAGATTTGCGTAGCCTTGTGTACGAAGAGCTGTTATTGTTATTATTGTTATAGCAATTTATTAGAATTGCATACTCATTTTGGAGGAAATCTTATAGTTTGAGCTTAAAATATATAAAACGGTTAATGGACATCCAAAGTTCCAGAAAAGAAGTGAAGAATTGTATATACTCGTACATAAGCGATGTAGATTATTTTAAAAATGAGGAAAATTTTAACTAATGTCTTAATTCTTAAACTTAAGCAAATTTAACACATGCGTTAGGTGAGTTGAGAAAATAGAAATAAACGTCGATGATGAATTGAATTGCCATGATGGCCGGTTTCACCAATTTAAAGAAATTAGTTTTTTTTCGGAATCGCTTCAAAAGTCAAATAATATGATCCGGACAATGTAGAAATGAACAGAAATATTTTATTTGCATGAATTAATTTTAGTTAATAAATTTTAAATAATAAATTTTATTTGCTATATATACCGAGCATTTTAAATTAGAGTAGGCCCAGACTGCCTCCTCAATGGAATGTCCAAAATTATTAAAATTAACCTCATACTCAGCTGTCACGGTGACACTAATTTTACGGTTTATACTGAACTTGATTAAATTTATATAACTGTTTGGATTTAATTTTCAATGAAAATTTTAGCAAATGTTACAACAATACTCTTTATTTTTGCACCAAAACCTTCAAAACTAAATTTACTTCTAAGTTTACGTGATTAATCTTATTTTACTCGCCACTTACCTGAGCGTGCCCCAAACAAATTTTAGCTATGACGACTTGAATTACTTATTAGAAGTTTGATGAATTTTGGATTTCACGAAAACCCTTGTCAATTTCAATCAAAAGACTATTTTCTTCACAAAGAAGCATATTTGGGGAGGTTCAATTGTTATGACATGGGTGCTTCGTATGTCAGATTTTATTATATAACTACGTATTTTTAGATCTTTAGAAGATATTTCTAAATTCTTGACAAGGTTGCAGATACGAACCATTGACAGTATTCTTTTTTTCAATACCAATATTTAGTTTTCTCGATTTTAGTTGATTGTGTTAAACACAATAAGTCTAATACACACACAAACCAAAACGTAAATGATAATCTCCGGTAGGTAGTGTAGAAAAAAATACATCCATACACTGGTTTCAAAGAATCAAAGGAAGCTCTGCTGGAAATTGACATGAAACAGTCAATATCCAGAACCTAAAACAAAGAACTACAAAGAAACCACTACATATGTTCATAGTGGGACTGTCCCCTCAACACAACAATAAACAAATATAAGACGTTAAAAACTTCTACATTGTCGTTTAAAGTTTTCATTCCCGAGACTAGTTTGTGATTTTCCACAGTGCGCAAACTGCCAAAACTACAGACATACAATAGCATACTGTCATTGCAAACCTAAGTGCATAAAATCTGATCTGATTCAGTTAAATGCCTCTCATGTTATGGAAATCAATCGGCTAACTACAAAGGTTGCAGCGTTTATAATGATTTACAGAAACTGAAATATCCGCAACTACGGGCTAAAAAAATTGAGTTGAAAACAGGATCGTGCAACACACAAGAATCTTCCGAAAACTCAAATGACATGAAGCAACTAACAAAAATATATTCAAACAAATTCTGTAGCGATTGTATTCAAATTACCTCACCTTCCACACAAGCCCGCCGTTTTCGGGTATGTCTGACCTGTCCTTTCTTCAGAACATCTCTCATTTGGTCAGAGTATGTTCTGCGTGGTCGACCCCTACCAGCCTTCCTACTCATAGTTGCCTAATGTACTTTTTTAATTACAATGTAATTTCGTAACCCAGAAAAAAAATATTTTCTTTTTGTTTCTAGTTCAAAGTATTACAAGACCTATCATCGCAAGTTTCAATAACATTGATAAAACTGTCAAATGTAATGTCATTCCACCGTCAAAAACTGAAATATACAAAGTGCTCATCACTTTCTCTATGCATACCATCCTTGAAATTTAGAAATTAGCAACTTTGTCTTCTTTGACCACGTTATTCTCAGTTAAAATTACGTTTTTGTACTTAATGTTAGCGGAATATCATAAGTTTTATATGCTCTTGACTCTCTGATTGAATTGTTCATTTATTTAAGTCTATGCAACGTGACTTGCATTTAACTCAGATTTCTGGTGTCTTTTGTAGTGGGTGTTAGTACTTTTTATATTACTTACGTATGCCTGTCAACTGGATATAGTAAATTTCTGTGTAAAATATATCCTTCGTTTGTTTGAAGTTTCCAAAGAAACATATGTTATTTTTATTAATACATTAATTTATTTTAAACTTTTTTTTAAGGAATACCTACTAATAACGTGGGTCACACATTACTAGCATTCATGTTAACCCCTCCAGCTAAGCTTAACGCTTGTGTTAGGAGTGGGTTCACGTCAGTAGTGCACTGGGTAGGTTTCGAACCCGCAACCACTTGATCGCAAGTCCGACGCCTTAGCCATTACGCTGGCGCCGCTTGGATATCACAACAACAACAACATGTAAACTAACTTTTGAACTTTCGCGTTCCATGATATCATTACTACATTAATGTATACGGGAATTAACGGAAACACGTATATGGCATATATTATTACATACCTTTGAATTGCCTGACGTTTCGACCAGGTTGCACTGGCCAGTACATATACATAATTAGTACCTGGGAGACCGAGCTTCGCTCGTTAGCTTTTTGTAAAATCGTAATTGTTTTTGTTTTTTTACCGGAAATACAACTATGTAGTTGCTCTTAAAATGCAAAACTGTATCTGTTTACAAATTTTCATGAAATCGTTGGAGCCGTTTCCGAGATTCAGATTATATATATTTATATATATAAATATATACATATATACAAGAATTGCTCGTTTAAAGGTATTAGATTAGATAACATGTAAACTCTTTTGGATGATTATAATAATATTTATTTATAATAATATGCTCCACGGTCGTTTCAAGACCCTTAATACTTAAACAAATTAATTTTAATTACTTCAACCTTATCATAACCACACCTTTCGTTTCTTGAAGTTACGCTTTAATTTAATAACGATTAAATTGATTGGTGAGCAATTAGACAGAAGACTATTTGCTGGGACGGCAAATAACCCTTATAATAATTAAGAGGATATTTCATAACAAAATTGAAATTAATTTATACAACAAAAGAGAGGGTACCGACCATTGATTGAATGATGTTGACAATTATTTGGTATAAAATATAGCTGACTAGCTAATGTTAGGTTTTATATTAATTGCCATTTTATACATTACTAGCAGCAGCCCGCGGTTTCACCCGCGTAAGTCTCGATCCCGTGGGAATATCGGGATTAAAAGTAGTAAGTAGTATTTATAATATTAGTGGGCTTACTACTGTGGGAGAGCCATGCTTCGGCACGTATGGGCCGGCTCGACCGGAGTTATAGTACGGCCTCACAGAAAACCGGCAGTAAAACAATGTTGCGTTGTATTTCGCCGAGTGAGTGAGGTTAAAGGAGACCCTAACCCTTTCCTCTCACCC
Source organism: Callimorpha dominula (assembly GCA_949752705.1). Lineage (NCBI taxonomy): Eukaryota > Metazoa > Arthropoda > Insecta > Lepidoptera > Erebidae > Callimorpha > Callimorpha dominula. The sequence continues at coordinate 9,114,907 of OX457005.1, forward strand.
TCTTTCCTCCCCTTCCCCTACTGCCCCCTTATAAGCCGGCAACGCACTTGTGGCTCAAGAGTTGCAGGTGCCCATGGGCGGTGGTAGTCACTTACCAACAGATGACCCGTCAGCTCGTTTGCCCCCTAACAAATAAAAAAAATAAACTGAAGTGTCATAGAGAGTCATACTCATAACTAACATGTCATATTGCCATTGGCATTGCCAAAATCGGTTATTTATCGATTAATATCAGTCTGCTGGATAATATAATTGAATACAAACCTAGTATTATTAGTCTTAGAAATGAGATTTTGGCTTGAGAGGCATTTTAGTTAATCACTATATTTTTATACACAAAGTACATTTACATATAGTTTCTTGTCCTTATCTAAATACTATGAATCAGTGCATTATTCTTGAATTCATTCTATGACATATAAGAATCTATTTTACCCATATAATCAATTTCGGATTAATGCTTAATACTACGACGGTATGTCATGGTCTTGTCTATTTAGGATCGAATTATAATAGCGCAGATTAGAAGCCAGCCACGACCTTGCTTTGGTAATACAGTTACCAACCGCAAAATAAGATATTTCTTGTTTTAACCACTACACTATACTACTTGTATTCATGCCACTTTAACAGTGAAAATGATCACTGGTATTGTCTGGTCAGTTTGTTGTATCAAGTACCTAATAAATTAATTGCAATTTTTTTTAAACAAACTAAGTTTTATTTTAGTGTAGATTTTATGTTCAAAAAAGTTCTCTTCAAGACGAATCAATCAAGCCCAAACTCGATTGGTTTATCTTGTTTAGTTCAGAAGTTCCTATGGCTACCTTTTGACTCCATCAACATAATATATCCTGGATATCATGTAACACCAAAGTACTCACCAAGATAAAACAAATGCAAAGCCCAAACTCGATAGGTTTATCTAGTTTAGTTAAGAAGTTCCTATCGCCGTCTTCGGTTCCATCATCAGAGTATCTATTACCATACCATAGTATTGTCACCGGAGATACATAAGTACACCAAATTTGAGCCCAATCGAACATCGGGAAGTGGTTCAATTTTAGCATCCAACACTCATTGCAAGTTAAATAAATACTTGTAAACGTTTTTAATCAGCACCAACAGAAGGAAATATGTTCTTGATTATTGACACTAGCAACAACGTAGCAATTATACTTAATTACACCCTAAAAACAGAAAAAAATACTATAACAATTATTGTTTATAAGAATGTTGCATTGGTCAATTTATTGGTGCACTGTGATGATGTGTATTGTCAAAAATAAATAAATATTTTACCTTTAAGAACAAAAACATTGCATACATAGGAAAAGAGACAAACGTAACAATACGTACAATTGTAAAAAATATCGAAAAAATTGTTGCTGTATTTTCATTACCCCGTATCTACCTAAGCTTCATTTATTCCGACAAATGGATGTGACTAGAATATGTTGTTTTAAATTTAATTTGAGTTATTTAGATAACATTTAAATTATGGCTCTTTTAAAAATGCAATAGACTTTATATGCCTAAGTCATGCTACTTTAAAACATTCATTATTCGTTTTGCATTGCAGGTTTTTTTTTCAACTTGTTATTGTATCATTATAAGCAAAAAAAAAACATTTATAATTGATGTAGATATCGGTTAAAATAAACACAAAAACTGTCAATTGGACCCCTTATTTTTTAAATATGTTTAAAATGTTAGTAAACAGTAAACACTAAATCAATCATTAGCTTCGCATCGCTTATTAGATGATATTAAGAATAGATCGATGGATTCGGTAATTTGAACCTCTTACACGTATGTATGTATGTGATGATGATGAAATGAGAAGTCGAGATAGTCGTACAACCGCACTCCACAATTCCTTAATTAAAATCAAAATAATTTATTTCAAGTAAATCAATTGTAGGTATTTTTGAATTGTCAGGAGCAGGAGTCAGTCAGTATAAGTCGGTCGTGAAGCTAATTGCCTGTTCCAATACGTAGATCCTATGGAGAAGAATATGCAAGAAATTCCAAAGCCACTCTTTTTCAACATGTTTTTTTTTTAAGTTACTTGTTACATTGCTTATAAGCGCAATTTAATGTGAGGAGCGGACGGTTTAATATAATATTGTTCTAAAATATAAACAATCACAGAGCTGCTAGGCAACATAGAAAATTAACTTAATACTCAAGTGACTACAGAGTTCTCATGTGTTCACAATTCAAGTTTTTCTAATTAACAAAAACATTAACAAAAAAAAAAAACTTATCATCAATGTCAAGAGTGTATAAGATAATGTCAATGTTCTATAAAATTAACTATGTCAATAATATAAAAAAAATAACCATAAATATATACGTCAGATAAAAACATGATTGTGGCTGTTGAGCAGGACCAGCCTACTGCCAAGCATTTTTATCATCGACATAATGATCTAGTTTATAATATGCTCGTTTACATAGCGTTCTGTTTTGTACAAGTTTTAAATTTCTTCTCATTTAATTGAAGAATATTATCAGGTATTTTATTATAGAATTTAACACCGTACCCCATAAAATATGTTTGCACTTATATTAACCTAAATTTTGGTTAAAGTAATTTATTTACATCTCTAGACTCTCTAGATCGTCACTTTCGTACCTTTAAACGCTCATGACTTTTTATGGACAGATCTGTTTTTTTCTGATCTGATTTTGTTAGAATCTAAATGGTTGGCAGGATCTTTAAAATTAAAATTTGTTGCAGGTAGCAGCAGCTAGAAATAAAGTTAAGAACCCTCAAAAGTTCAACTTCCATCACTTTTAGTTTTTTAAAGTTATGAGGGTTTAAAGGTATGAAAGTGACGAAATTCCAGAAATTTAAAAAAAAAACAAATAAAAATATTCTTGAGGCCTAGGTCAAATCTTTGGTGCCGAGTAGGTCAACATCTATATGTTCAACGTTCCGCGGGACACCCTATCTATATATTTAACCTTTCAACGAACCAAAAACATTTGATATTTACAACGATGAAAACATAAATCCAAAAAAATATATTTTAATTTGTCACTAAACTGATTGATCAGCAGTGTATTCTCATGAATCCGTAAGCTTCAATACACTTATATTTGAAAAGTCAGACCTTTTGCAATATTTCATGTACTTTCTCGATAACAATATGTTTATTTATATATATACTAGCTGACCCGGCGAACTTTGTTTCGCCAGGCAATAAATGGGCAGACTTTTGATATGCGCCACAATACTCGCAAACAACGTCTATCGGCCCAATGCAAACGCTAGAATACACGCCGTAATCAGTGCTGCAATCGTATCGAAACGGTGCTCGATTCAAATCAGTACTTGATATATTTCTTCTTGTGCGTCGTAAATTATCTACTTGTTGATCTCTGAGGTTTGCTCGACGATTTCGCATTGCCAACCTAGCCGTTTCACGGGCTGCCTCGCTTTGCTGGTGTGATTGAGAAGCACGAAGTAGAGCCATACTAACGCGGCGCTCTTCACGCGCAATTTCTTGTTCTTCTTCAATCCTTTCACTCGCAATGTTTCGAATCCTAGTTTCATTACGGCTTCGTCGGGAAAGATTTGATCGTGTTATTCGCGGCATGGCTTTCTTAATGATTATCTCGGCACAATAAGCTAGTAGAAACTCGAAACAACAACTGGTCAACTTCAATTAACCATAGACTACATTACGTTTAGCTGTTACGTTTTATTTTGTTATACCATTTTTAACACAATAAGCTAATAGAAACTCGAAACAAACACATCAACCGTCAACTTCAAAATTGTACTATAATTAACCAAAGACTACATTACGTTTAGCTCTCAGTTGCGTTTTGTTTTGTTATACCATTTTTAACAAATAATAATAATAATAATCTCTTAAATTGAATTAAATATTTGGATTTGGCCCATGAGGTGGTCGACATGTGGGATGTAGATTCAGCAATCATTGTGCCGATAGTCATATCAGCCTATGGGTTGATTGCAAAGAGCCTCGACCAACACCTTCAGAGGCTGTCGTTAGGCAGCTGTACTAAGGGGCTGATGCGGAAGGCGGTCCTTCTTGATACGGCACGTATTGTGAGGAGGTTTCTGTCTCTGGAACCCTAACCACCGGTAGCTTGGTCCCTGTACCCGAAACCGGTAAGGCACTATTTTTTATATTTTTAAATGTATTTTTGATATAATCTGAATGTATTTAAAAATGTAATTTAGATGCATATTTAAATGAATAAAGAGAATAATAATAATAACTGGACACATCTCACACACGGCCGTCTGATCCCAAACTAGGCAGAGCCTGTACTATGGTAACCAGACTGCTGATAAACATACTTATATATTTCTAAATACATACATATTATAGATATATTACACCCAAACACAGAACAAATAATCGTGCTCATCACACAAACATTTGTCCTGGGTGGGAATCGAACCCACGACCTCTGGCTCAGCAGTCAGGATCACTAACCACTAGACCAACAGGCCAGTCCTTGATGAACAAATGAACTGCTAGACTGTTTTTTTTACTGTTCTTAGCTACCTCCCTACCAATTTTCAGCCAAATCAGTTCAGCCGTTCTTCAGTTATAAATAGTGTAACTAACACGACTTTCTTTTATATATATAGATGTCATCATCCTTAATAGGGCCTCAATATATAATATTTATGCATTTCATATAAAAAAACGTTTGATCTTTACAACGATGAAAACATAAATCCAAAAAAAATAATCTGTTAGTAAACAGACCTGTTACAATATTTCATTTTAGGTATACTTTCTCGATAGCAATATGTTTATTTATAAAAAAATCCTACCAAGACAATCTGCATAAATCCTACCCGCAAAATGCTATTGGAATTTGAAGCTTTTGAAATAACAGCTATTCGCTGTAAAGCCCTGTAAAGCTTTCCCCTTTTTTAAGACATGTCCAGACTTTCAGTACTTTTAATATTCCTTGAATCTGCTGAATTAGATAAGAATGGGTTTATTCACTAATTTTTCTTTCTGTCATCACTTATTATCCCTGGATTAAAATACATTGAGAAAATAATTTAAAGAAAATTTAATGAAATTAGTAGCAGTGTTTGAAAAATTCAGAATTTGAAAGAGGCAGTGCCAAATATTTATTATTTATAATTTTTTTTATACGTTGATAATTTTGGTTTTGTTACGGATATTTTCTTTCAGAATTATGGCCTCCATACCTTGTACAGCGAGCTTAGCGTCAGCGTAGCACTTTTTCACCTTATGGGCGTCAGTTTACGGCATTAATGACTTCCCCATTGCTACTTTATGATTCTAATAACGAGAGTTACGTTGATAATTCTGGTTCTGTTACCGACTCTTCTTTCCGAAGCATGGCATGGAGACCCCGCACAGTGAGCTAAGCGTCTAAGATCTTTCAGCTTTTAAATTATACTTATAGTTGGCAGCACTAATAGGACGAACGCTGAAGCAAATGGGATGAAAAGATCACCCTTAGTTATCTGAAGGCTGCTCTTTTAAGTTGGATCGGATACTCAGTATATAAATAGAATCCTTTGTTTTTGTATTCAGAGCCTGGCATTTTAGAAGTGTACTTAGAGAAACAGTGCGTTCTCGGATTATATTCCTTACACGTCCCTACGAACATTACGAATTTAGGTGCCAATTTATGCTTGTGATGTCTGGCGTGAAATAGTCGAGCTCGTCTGCTTTAAGCACCTGTGTATATGTCGATGTCGACGATACATAATTTAGGAGGCCTATATATTTATCAAGACTATTACAATGTGATTTTAGCATTTATTGAAGTTGTAAAAAAAAAAATCTTTATTATACAACCTCTGGCTCAGCAGTCAGGATCACTAACCACTAGACCAACAGGCCAGTCCTTGATGAACAAATAAACTGCTAGAAGAATACTTAACTAAAACGTGGTATAACAAAACGCAACTGATATAGAATAACAAACCGCAACTGAAAGCAATTTATCAGTAAAAAAAACAGTCTAGCAGTTCATTTGTTCATCAAGGACTGGCCTGTTGGTCTAGTGGTTAGTGACCCTGACTGCTAAGCCAGAGGTCGTGGGTTCGATTCCCACCCAGGACAAATAATTGTGTAATGAGCACGATAATTGGTTCTGTGTCTGGGTGTAATTTATCTATAATATGTATGTATTTAGAAATATATAAGTATGTTTATCAGCAGTCTGGTTACCATAGTACAGGCTCTACCTAGTTTGGGATCAGATGGCCGTGTGTGAGATGTGTAGAGTTATTATTATTATTATACATCAAGACAGTACGATTCTTTAATATAATTAAAGAATCGGACAAAATGGTAAATATTTCATAAAAATACGTTTGGCAGTTTTGGAACGAATCTCGTTGTGTTCAATACTTAAAAATTTAATCATATTATGTATTACAAAGTAATATCTTCTGAAAAATTCAATGATAAATATATTTTTGATAAAAAAAAATATATTTATGTAATATGTATATCATATATAAACAACACGCTCATTAAATACACATAATTCTCATCGAATTTATTTGCTTTCTTTGTGGTAGTGTGCCCAGTATATGTACTTCACCAGTGCAGTTATTATAAGTTTAAATTAGCTTTCAAATGAACACTGTTACCTATATAACTATATACCTACCAGCACTAAACTGCGTTTAAATTCAACATCATCTTACCATCACGCTAGTAACCAAAGAAACATTTTTCTTATTTAATTTGTTAATCACTTACATACATGTAAGTCACTCTCCCTTTAATATACCAAAGAAATCGTCCACAATCCGAGGCAAACCAAGTATATAGGCTTTTAACCTTGACAGTAAGACGAGATCATCTGTTTGTCTGCATTAAGTCGACTAAGGCGAAGCGTCGGGAATTATTGAGTTTATTCTCCAGAGTACCAATGTTTGCTATGTCGTACACACTGTCAAAGGGTAGTGTTACCGTATCGAGTACCTTGTGAAAGCTTAGTAGATGACCGTAGCATAGTTCTCTGTTTTTACTTTCCTTTTTATATAGTAGAGATAGACTTACGCCCATTCTTAAACAGTTTCATTCGAGACATGTCTGAAGGCTGTAACTTCATTTTCGCCTGCTAGGTAGGTACGACTTACTTACTTGGTTGTAATATTATTTGAGTACGGTATTACCTTAAGTTTTAATGGTTCTGGTGAAAAACGCCAAAGGACATGCTTGTATTGTCAGTCTTTATTTTCTTGACGTTGTACAACAAATAATATCATTGGGATATTTGTAATACAAAGTCACATTTATTATAATGGAGGAAAATATAGAAAAGTCTTTTGTGAATCCTCTGTAAATATAATAATGGATATTGAAACTTGTCCTTTTGTTGAAACAGACCTTGATATATTGTTTACTCTTAATACACATATAAAAACTTATTAATGGAAATTCTTCAATAATACGTTTGCTAATTACTTAATTTTAAAATTATTATCATCTGAAAACCTTGTAATGTAACTGGTAAATTATTGTTTTATATAATAATTATTTTAACATTACCACAGATTACTGAGTAGTCATTACGTAACAGATACATAACTCCCTACAAAAATATCGATACCTAACGTTTTAATTGCCTACTCTTTCCGGGCGCCTACCGCTGCTTGCCAAAATTAACTTAAATGTTCGTAAGCACGATTATTATTGCCTTACAAGAGCCCAAGGCCGCATGGTCGTAAGTGTGTGTAGAGTCATGTTTTCAATATATTGTTTTTATAATTAAGTACTTAAGGTTTAATTTTCATTTCAAATGTTTTAGTATACTGCAGCCCTCTTTTCATATCTGTTTCTCTTTCCATCCAATGGTTGCCTGGAAGAGATCGCAAACTGCGATAAGGTCTCCAATTGTACATAGTATTAGCTAGTAAGTGTTTAGATATAAGTAAATATTGTAATCTGCTCTGTGTACAATAAAGAGTACATGTGTTTTATTTTTATATATAGATTATTAACTTCTTCCCTTTTCTAAAACCTTAATTATTATTCAAATTCAAAATCATTTATTCAATTAAGACACTAAGTGACATATTTTATGAACGATAAATTGAAGCTAGAGTTAAAATCATAGATCGGCGCAAACAGACGCTACAGCATGTACTGGATTTTCGAGGTAAATTAGGTGAAAACACCAAAATCTACTGCCTGCTTGTGTCGATCTATAACTTCCAGTTTCCAAAATGCATAGAGCCTTATGAGAAGAATACTGGCAAAGAAACTCATGGCCACTCTTTTTAAAAGTCAGATCTTCAGGTACAATAGTGTTAGTGTTACACGAAAGGTAAACAGGATGCAAGCTGATGCCACCTGAATTTCATTTTATTGAAATGCTTCAAAAGCTAACGTACTAAAAAAAAAATCACACAGTGATACCGTTGAAGGTTTGAACCTATTTAACATAGAAATCATTCAAGGTGCACATCTACCTTCATTCAGTTACAAAATCTACTGTTAAAAATAATTCGTGACTGGATTAAGAGGCTAGAGTTGCAGTTGATCGAACCAAAATAATATAGGCTAAAGCATCGCTGACTAAGCCGACCAGTCACCCCAAGCAGCACCCGTTCACGAGTATGACGCATGGACCAGCCATCATCTCCTTGACATTTTAGTGAGCATGACGAACCATAGTCGAGATACTGATAAAAATCACTACTAATCAAATTACCATAATAATCATCACCCATTACTTTCAACTGACAATGGTTTGTTAATAATTTAGCTTAATTATAAGACAAAGAAGTTTGTGTGTATATACCTAATGACACCTTAAGCCCAAGACTGTTTGTCGTTTAGATAATCGTTGATCGCATAGTAGGATTTCCTACTATACGATCCTACTATACGTTTTCTTACTATACGATTAGGTAAACTTTATGGTGGAAAATATTCTAAATGTTACAAAAAGTTATAATAAATAAATTTGAGAGAAACGAAGCCAAAAGGTTAAATGGATATTTTTTTTAAATTACATAAATAGTGCTGCCGTGCTTTTTTTTGTCTTACTTTATCTACATTCATATACTGCACATAAACAACCATTTCATTTTTCACTGTGAATTTTACAGTAGTTAAAGAAAATATCAATACGATCTCGAATTAGGTTTTTTGTATTTTAAAAATAAATGCGCCCGCGATTTATCTGTCAGCCACCCAAGTCTACACATGACTGCGTATAAAGTCCACCGGCGGACCAGCAGCCGGTAGGTATTTAGCGCTCGCAAGTACATCGAGTGTTAGCCTGACATTACTATAATCCTTCTTGTTTAGTAAGACAGATTGTACCAAACAGTTAAGCAGGAGAACCTAACCTAAGTGTTGTCACATTAAGTATCGAGAAAAGTTATTACCTATTAGATTAAACTCCATCTAACCAAAACGTTAAATTCACGTTTGAAATGAAGATTGGCAGATCGTTGGCATTTCTCGATGTAAAATTAACGATGAGACAAAAATGGTACAATCGGACACACTGTTTACCGTAAGCTGGCAGACATAGACAGGTACTTACACGCCCACTCCCACCATCACCCATGTCATCTGCAATCCGCTGTGCGACCCTGAACACTTAGAAAGTGAGCTCACTCACATTCAGGAAGTACTAAGACGCAACGGATACCAAGACAGTGTAGGGACACATAGTTTGTAAGAGTGCATATGCAAGCGTTAGCCAGTCTGTGTAGCACTCGGTTCGGACGCAAATGTGTCTGGCTGAAATATAAATTTCAATCTCTTCGTACATCGGATAGACCAAACGTACGATTGCAGAACGGGTCATAGCTTTGCTGGAGTCAGGTCCAAATCACTGGAGTGAATTACACCAACCACAGGATCTTTCAACCGACTGTCACTATTTCTCCAGAATAGTACGTGAAGCAGTTGAAATAAAAAAGCATAAAAATTTCATCTGAGAAGAAAGGTACCGCTAACATCTTGGAATATCGTCATCAGCAAATGCTATCGTCAGCGAGCACACCCTCGACATCATTCAGGGGACGTCGTAAGTATAGTGTGTCGAAGTACCTACAGCACAGAAGACCAAGTGCTGAACTTCACGGAGGCGTCGCTGAGCTCTCATCAGTCCACAAATGACCACGATCGGTGCATTTCGATCGAAACGTCGGGTAACCAAGAGATATTGTACCTTTTAAATATCATCGCGATTAGCGGCCTTTATATGTGCGCTTTATTGCGGGGGATACGACAGACCTGTGCGAAAGAGCGTGCGTGTAATGGCAACGAGAGGAAAAGGGAAAGAGCGCGCGGGCCGGCGTTCGTTCGTCATGTCGGTCGTGCTCGCAATCCTGTCGCGTTCTGTTGCTTTACACGCAAGATCTTTTCTTCGCTCTTTCCTGTGTCTAGTTACACATCTTATATGCATCAAAGTCGCGAAAGTTTAAAAACAATTATTACCTATTCACAAACAATGTGTAAATTAAACAAAATTATAACATTTGAGAAAACAATTGTTATGTACGTAAACTAGTCAAAGCAACACACGACTCATGTGTTTAGCAAATAGCTAGCAGTTTGCTTATCTTTATAAAACATAAGATTATTACAATGTCAACATTATCACATTTCCGTGTTTAATTCAAGGCTTTTGCAGCTTTAGATTCATCGTAGCGTAATTATTAAATACGTCCCATTTGAAAAGTGACAACGCAAATTTTGCTCATAAACTAGTTCATCTAATAATATTTGTGTGCTTACAAAATACAAGCCATATAAAGTAACAACGTTGAACAAACTTTACCGTGCTGCGACTGCGGATTAGGAGAATCCCTCTAGTAAACATATTAGGCCCTTTAAGCATGCAATTTCCATAAACATTTAGCTGAATTTGGAACTGCTCACAATTTGCGATTTTCCTATACGCCGTCATATTTGCGCAATTTGGCATATATTAGTATCTCGATACTAACGTTGAAACTTTTTAAGTATGGTTATGTATGGTTTTCACATACATAGGGCACACTGAAAGTTTTGCGCTCCTGGCTGCTCATAAATGCTTGAATTTCAAATGTTATATTTTTTTAACTTAAGAAACTCAATCATTGATTAAAAAGAAATTGGCGAGAAATCGCATGTCAGTCGTTTTTTATCACAAGTTGAAGTTCGTCGTCTGTAGCAAAAAAGGAATTAACGCGAAAAGATTTTAGGGCCGATGATTTTTTAAGATTTTCAAAGTTCACTGACTCCGCAAGACTGCACTGCTCGTCTTCAAAATGCTTTGGGAAGCACCTCATTTGAGCACCGTAAGGCGTTGGTACGCAGAATTAGATCGTGGCTGTGTTTCTCTCAATGATGAAATTCGTGAAGGTCGGCCCTCAAATGCGATCACAGAGGAAAATGTAGCTACTATCAGGCAACAAATTCATGAGATGTAAGACATTGCGACAGGAGTTGAAACATGGATATATAGTTACATGCCGGAAAGAAAGCAACAGTCTTCTGAATGGGTGTTTGAAGGTGACAGCAAACCAATAAAATTGAGGCAGGCGAGAAACGTAGGCAAATAAGTATAGCGTTTTTTGACGGATGGATCCTGAAGAACAAAGGACAGTTAATGCTGAGTGGTACACCACCATTTGTTTGCCCAGAGTCTTTGAAAAACTTAGGGAAAAACGACCAAGAAGTTGCATCCTATTGCATCATGAGTTCATGACAATGCTTCAACGCACACCGTGAATTTTCACATATTTTATTCCTTTTATGAATTTTTTAAGTAAAATTCCGTGGACGTCACGTAAACACAAATCAATCCAGAATAAGCTTTTTCATAATATGATTATTTTTTTACCATATATCACGATTTTCATTTGGCTACATTACTTCATCACCAATCATAAGGATTAACTCATTTTAAATTTGGTCAAATTGCAATACATTCTGTTTTAACTGTCCACATGACGTCATTACGAATAAGCAACATGGTGGTCTACGGTTTTCATCAATTAACGCGCGGAAGTTTAAAATGTAAAATTGAAATGTATTTTAATGCCGTTTATCGATTGAATAAATTTTAGTAAATTTTCTAGATGTGTACTGTTGCCTCAGGATCAAATTAAAACACGTTTCAAAGAAGGTTGTTATTTGCTACTGCTAAACAGCTGCAGTGATCTCGTTGATGTGCACTGTTACTCACATATGCTGCTTAGGTACGGACGGTAAAATTTCGTTGAATTTTCAACGAAAATTTTACCGTCCGTAAGCAAAACGAATCGTTTTATGTTTATTGAACTCGGCATTAGTTTTTCAAAAATATCTAAAAAATCTTGTAAAAGCATTTGTGTTTAAGCCTACTTTATTTCTAACTTTGTAAATCTTATTTTAGTTTAAAAAACCTAATTAAATTTGGTGTGTGGTTATGATCTCTAATTTTAAGCAATTAATATATTACGTTTTTCAACAAATAATGCATGATGTGCTTACCTGTAAGAAATTGTTACACTAGGTAAAAGTCTAATATATCTCATATCATTGTATCAGTGTCTAGCCATCCCCGCAGTTTCACCTGTGTTTATGGTCACTGCTCTTCTCCTATTGGTCGTAGCGTGATGTTAATATTATAGCCTTCCTCGATAAATGGGCTATCCAACACTATCTACTATCGAACCAATAGTTCCTAAGATTAGCGCTTTCAACCTAACAAACAAACTCTTCAGCTTTATAATATTAGTATGTTCTCTAGTTATATTCGATTGTTGGTGAGCCAAATAAATAAAAAACAAAACTACACAAGTCACTTAACTTCTGTGTATTTTTCTTTTTGTGAAAACTAATTTATGTATACCTTAGTGTACGTATTATGGCTATGGTGATAATGATGGCAATCAACGTATATAGAGTTTTTTTTTTCGGATTTATCAAACTTGTAGTTTTAGGTAAATACAACGTTTGACGCAAAGACTCATCTGAACAATTGTAACTGCGTTTAAGTTCAACTATTCATATTCGAAATATTTGCGAGTTTGGGAGTACGTTGTACCTGTTAATGATGCTTTAAATGTTCCTATAGCAGGTATTTTTTGAGAAATCCATTATTTAAGGTAAAAACAAAATACTTTTATATCTTAACGGTTGTAACATTATGCAAAGCTTCAGTTGCCAGACATTACTAAATACTTTCACCATATATTTGACCAACTTTATATAAATATTATATACTAGCAGCGCCCCGCGGTCACACCCGCGTAAGTCCCGATCCCGTAGGAAATATCGGGATAAAAAGTAGCCTATATGTTAATCCAGGTCTCCAGCTATCTACATATCAAGTTTCATCGCAATCGGTTCAGTAGTTTTGGCGTGAAAGAGTAACAAACATCCATACATCCACACATCCACACATCCATACATCCACACATCCTCACAAACTTTCACGTTTATAATATTAGTAGGACTAGCTGCCCCGACAGACTTCGTTCTGTCAAAACTTAACGACGTCAAATATTTGACAGCTGGGGACCTGTTTTAATTATTATTTACTTTGTGGCTTGTATAGGAAAAGAAAAAAATTGTTTTTACTATTTTCCTCGCAATTTCCCTTCCCTGTGCCTTAACGAAAATATGAAAAAAAGAAATTAGCGGAATTGGTCGAGCCTTTCTCGAGTTTTACGCTTAGCAACACATTTGGCGGTTCATTTTTATTTATATAGATAGATAGATTGAAAACATAATAATAAAATATAAATATACATACCTATATCACTTTTATATTTATTAGACCATGAAATAGTAATTCTATCATCAGTTTTAACAAAAAATAAAAAAACATAACAACCGCTATTAAAATTATTCAATGGTAAAATATTTTCAAATATTTTCATACTCGTATGTTTGATGGCTTACGTTCCATATAAAATGACATTTACCTGAATGTTATTTGAGTAGAAAGTAATAAAAACATGGTCTAAAAAAAGATGCGTAGGTGAAATAGCATCGGTGAAGTGGTTTTTCTTGCTATCTTATTGACATTGAATTGACAGAAAGGCAACTTTATTTCACATATCTTATCTTTCCTTTTTATTCTACTTCATACTGGAGTAGTTATAACTCAGCATACGCCATGGTAACGATATTATTCGTTTCGTGGCTAGTTTATTTTTTCCCACCTTATTTACGACTCATCGTTCAATTTGTTTTGATGAATTATAATATCTTCCATTGACCTAATTTTATTAACCTTAATAATATTGTTAAATCCATAGAAAGAGGCCTATTCTAATACTTGCACTTCTTTCTTTCTAAGCGCTTTAAATAACACAAACTATAATCTATTATTCAAAGAATAACCACAAACATTTTTAATCTAATGTCGCGTAGAGCCCTGAAATTTTGTAAGCGTAGATAGTTACGTCTTTTAGTACAAAAACGACGTTTTATGTAAATGAAGTGCTCGTTGAATTGCACCCCATGGATCTTGCCGACGATAAAGTGAAATTAACTATCTTACAGTACCGTGCCGAAATAACAGATGTTACTTTGGGCTTTTTGTTGGACGACATTGTTTACTAATGTACTTGGTTGTTGTTTTTCGAGTGTATTTTAACATATATTTAGATGCACACTAAGTCATTTTTTATGACACTAAAACCCGTTTTACAAGATCTGTAAACTGGCTTCCCTAACAAGGCGGACTTGTTGATGAGCAACCGTACAGTTAGATAGATAGAATATTCTTTATTGTACACCATTTATTAAAATTCATTGAAACAGATCTTATCTTAAAGATTAGAGCACAATGGGCGGTCTTATCAGACAAACTTTAGATGGAGATAATAACAGAAGTATTATAATATTGTAGAAGTAAGCCATGGTGATAAGCAAAGGATCTTGGTGTATACTGTGAACCAGCAAAGCATCGTTGAAGGCTTAGCGCGACAGTAGAGGTCAAAGATATTATCGGCCAGATTCAGCATCTGTACCTATCTCCCGTCTTAACGATGTACTGTTCCACTGGGTACAGATCAGTTAAAACGAGTGAAGGTAGACGTGCCTATGCAACCGCTTGTTCACTTAAATATGTCACGCGCCATAGGCTGCTTCCGGTTCCTATGTTTCGAGCATAAAAAATCCTACGGTGATTGGTGGCGGAAGAGAGGTCGGGTATTGGTGCATGCCCGACTTTGTCCAAAGCCTGCACATTGGTGACCCAAAGACAAGTGGTCATTTTGCATCATATTTCTGATGATTGCGTGGATTGGGAACTTTGGGTAACAAAACAGCCCTAGTTAGAGAGACAATATTTTCTCCGCTCAGTCGTAGAGCAGACTACAAAAAGTGCCTATGTCTTTTTCTATACTCCTGATGACGTGTATACAAAATTTCACTGTGATCGGTTTAATGGTTAAGGCGTTAATGCATAACAAACAAACAAACAAACTCACTTTCGCATTTATAATAATAGTTTAGGATTAGATTTCATAAATCATAGAGGAGATATAAATAAACTTCATGTGCTAAAGATAAGATAACTTAATTTAAAATAAGTTTACTATGACAACTAAAACTTTTAATGTTAAATAGCGAATTTCTTCAAAATAACATTCCATATAATTTTTTTAAAATAGTATTTATATGAAGAAGTAATATTATTTGTTTTTCTTTACCCGTGTCCAACATAGAAAACAAGTATATTTTGCGGAAACATTTAAGT
The DNA here is from genome assembly GCA_949752705.1 of Callimorpha dominula. Classification (NCBI taxonomy): domain Eukaryota; kingdom Metazoa; phylum Arthropoda; class Insecta; order Lepidoptera; family Erebidae; genus Callimorpha; species Callimorpha dominula. The sequence continues at coordinate 9,130,609 of OX457005.1, forward strand.
TTCTTGTAGTTAGAGTCAGTTGTACCAAAACAAAATGAGTGCTTGGACCGCAGACACTAATTTCTGATTCTCAACATAGATTATTGTATTGCTTTTGAGTAACATACACCACAGACATCGTGAAATGGTTAGAGGATGTTACATTAAACATCAAAGGCCTATCCATCTTCAAAAAGGCAATTTCTTAAATCAAGCTTTTGACAAGAAACTTGTCAAAACTGTGTAAACAAATAATTGTTTCATTATTGTCTCTAGATCCAGAAATCTTTATATACTTATTAGATATTTCTTTATTTTTTTTAAAAACTTGTTTCTTTTACAAACCTTAATTAAAGATGAAAAATACTTAAAAATTCTATATTTATCTCCGTAAATTACCTAATGCTAACATAAACTCGATGGTTAAGTCCGTGCTCTTGAAAGTTAGAAATTGCGTGGTGTTTAATCCAAGCGAGTAAAACATGATTGCTTACCTGTAAACATTGTGCTTAAAAGTAAGTTTAAATGTCTTGTGAAAGAAATGTCATAATGCGACAGAGTTATGAGTGACTGGGCGTTTTAAGGACCAGGGATAAGATCGGCCCTGTGTCGAAATATATTTGCCGTTCATAAATGTTGTTTAAAAGAAGTTTAGATTATCTGTTTTTCTTTATTAAATAACATATGACATATATGTAATGGTCTGGTTTCTGCATGGGTTTTTGGGATTCTTATTTTTATCTTTCAAACACAATATTCCACGTTTCTTTATCACAAATAATGTTATGTTGTATTAAGTTTGAACTATGGTATTCTTAATACTGTAGTTTAAATCATATTTAAGAAGTAACTTTTTTTTCCTTGTAACACGTTTCGAGCGGCAGATATTGTTTGACACTGACCGTCGTTTGACACAAACCTTAATCTTGTCCGGCAATGAACAGAAACGGTGGTTTTTCGGAGCTTACAGGAAGAAAACTTTTATAAAATCTATCTAGGTCTAGTGAATATCAGAGAGGGTGGCATGCTCAAAACTTGGATTGAAGTTTTTTTAAACTTGAATACCGCTATATGTTATTGTTATTCAAGATGTTTGTTTAGACGAATATATATAGTACTAAGTTCTTGTTATGCTCCGACTGGCTAGCATTAATTGACCTTTTTTAAAGTAAAATGATTATTGCGTGTATATAATAGAAACATTCCAGCTTCGATCAAGAACCTAACAAAGTATCGAAAAAACTTCATTTGCTTAAATTATGACGACCCTGTACCCATTCCTTCTTTTTTATTCTATCATGTTTTTAGTACTTTATACAAAATACGTATAATTTTTTTTTGAGAATGATTTTTTTTATTTAAATTGTATGATTTCTTCTATTAACTTCCGTACTCCTATTACTACTGAGATCATGTAATATTAAATTGATTGTTTCTTTCTCGAGTAGTAAACTACCTTATATCACGAAATACCTGCATAAATGTTTTCTATTTCAGGTTTGTCGGCAGGTGGTGGCGGTGAGACTGCCGACACCAGCTCAACTACAGTGAACTACGATGTGAATTCTACATTGACGACCGAGAGCGTCGGTCAGCCGTACTTCGATAATGCAACCAAACGTGACTACACAGCGGCTGTCGGACAGCCAGCTTATCTAAACTGTCGGGTGAAGAACTTAGCTGATAGGGCGGTAAGTTTTTTTTCTTCATAAAAGACAACTCCCGCATTAGGAATTACTCCTGTGTCGCAGGGGACTTTACAAACATACAAACAACGGACACAAAGAACACCCAGACTAGGGTGGGAATCGAACCCACGACCTCTGGCTCAGCAGTCAGGGTCACCAACCACTAGACCAACAGGCCAGTCGGTAGTCGGCCAGGGCGGTAAGTACTTGTAACTACTTAATATATTCATATCACAAGGCGACTACTTCACGAAATAATAGGTATCTAGTTACCTTATTGTTCCGGTAATCAATATATGTATATAAATCTCACAAACGAAGTTTGTGAAAACCTCAGTATCAAAACGACATTTATATATTTTTTTTGTTATTAAAAAAAATGGAATGGATATTGTGCCTTTCCCGAGCGATATTTATATATGTCTATGTTGAGATAACGCTAGGTTATTTACGAATATTTGCAAAAGGTCAAACGTTGTTAAGAGTGTATTCTTTATACTTGAAATAATCCTTTTATCCATTCAAAGCGCTCGTTAAATAGAGTTGTACAAATGTAATGCAGTGGGGTATGCTATGCTAACAAGCGAAGCAAATGCTTTATGTGTCGTTTAAATGTATCAGGCCACAAATTTAATTTTGAAAATGCTTTGAATAGATAGCATTCCTACTGCAGTTGACTCTGTTGAAGATGTGCTCGGAGAGTGTTATATTATATTATAGTAATGTATAGTAATAATAAGTCGTACTTTTCTTAATTATAATATATATTGTTTAAAAGTTGGTGCACTGACAAAAGTGAACATAACATGATAAATAATAAATTTTGAGTTCGTACGAACGAAAGATGTCTGGTGTGAGTTATATTTATTATTTTTATCATTTTCCATCAGGTGGGATGGAAGACAAACGCCTATTTCAATTATCAATACAAAAAAACTACGTGCTAGGTGATTCTAACATGCAGTTATTTCAAAGCTGCTATTTTATACTTTCACAGTTTACTCATGTATTATAATCTGTAATATTCATACGTAGAACATTACTTTTACTTAGCAAATAAATAGCCTTACAAGCAGGTCATTGTGTCAAATTCTATAAGGATATGAGATTACGCCTGCAAAAGGCCTTATAGGTAATCATAAGCTTGAATAAATCTGCCATCTGATTTTACGTTAAATTATGTTCAAGCTGATATGATTGTTATAGAGGGCTTGATGATAGGTTGATACCAGTCAACTTATTTAAATTTCCAAACAGTAATTTAAACACGGAGAATAGGTACATTTTTACGAGTCAAGACTCAAGCTGAAACTTCAAATGGAATTATAATGACCCTACCCCTACTCACAATCAGAAAAGGATCGCATTACCCTGGTAAGGCTTCAGAGTAAAACTTCAAACTACTTATAAAAAGTATACATCCCGAGTTTTCGCCTGTAAACTATTCAAGAAAAGCCAATCACTGTTAGTTTGTTAAAGTTTAGAATTGAGTGTAAACTGAAAGAGAAGTGGCTCGAATAACCTTTGAGGACTAACGACGATTACAAACGCACATTGCATCTCCTTTAAGTTGTTACTTTTCTATGGTGTACAATAAAGAATATTGTATTGTATTGTATTGCCTGCCCTTTATTTATTACTAGCTCGTTTGCCCCCTATAACTTAAAAAATAAAACAGTACCGTTTTTCTAGATGATGATTAGCCCTATGTCCTCTTTTGTAACCTGGCAACCTGAATGCAAAATTTCATGGTGATCTGTTCAGTAGTTAAGGCGTGAAAGCGAAACAAACAAACTCATTTTCGCATTTATAATCTTAAGTTAGGATACCCGCTCTTCCCCCCTCTTCTCCTACTCCCACCTTAAAGGGCGGCAATGCACTTGCGACTCTTGAGTTGCAAGTGCCCATGGGTGGCGGTAGTCATTTACCATCAGGTGACCCGTCTGCTACCACGTTTCTATTAAGGGCAAGTTCTTTTGCATATAACAATGTCAAATTATTAAAACTACAGTAACTCCTTGAATTTTAAAGCCTTCTAAATAAATAAATACAATGAATTACTGTACTACAGTACTGACTCTATTTTTGGTCTATTCCACTCTAATCCCCCAAGCAAATCCACCGGAGGATTCTTTTCCACAAATTGTCTATACTTCTCATCGTGCGTCTAAAGGACATGCTGTTATTGCATGGAAAAAATATTTATGGTTATCGATATTGCCTGCCTCTGCCCTGTTTTTTGATATGATAAAAGTTGCCAATATTTTCATGATCTCACGTTTAGGTGTCCACTCAGTTCCATTAGCCATCTTCACCAGTATGAGCATTAATAGCGAGTAGTAATAGCTTTTAGTTTATTAATTACTAGCTGACCCGACAGACGTAACTGAACTATGAATATTGACTGACAGATATGTCAAAAGAGCTAAGGTTGCATTAGAAATGTTATTTGGTCGTTAAGTTTTCTTAAGTTTTCTAATTTTCTTTCATAAGAATCTTCTCCTGACAATAACAAACACAAAAAAAAAAAAAATTGCGAAATCGGTCCAGCGTGATGCCGTGACCAAGGAAAATAGGGATTCATTTGTATATTTATAGATATCTTCATGTTTTAAATGAGATTGCCTGGTTAAAGGCGTTACTTCGGCTATTGTTAACTACCTACCTAATCAACTTGAGTAAGACAGGCTACGAAAATAAGTAGAATTATTTAGGTTTACTAATAGTTCGTTTTTTTTTGCAAATACCTAAGTAGTTTTTTTTTTTGGTGGGTACAAGTTAAGTTAAAATTACTAAGTTTTAAATAGGTATGTATTTTTCTAGTAGAATAAAAGTAATAAGTAGGTATGTATTTTTCTAGTTTTATATATATAATAAAAAAAATAGGTTATTTGTAAATAGTCTAGCTTAATCGGTAACAAAGGGGAAACAATTAACATAATATATACCTACTACGTCCGGAATTTTAAGTGCACGACCTGGCACGACCGATCCTCGACGGGACGCCTTGACACGGGCGCGGCAGGAACCACTGCTGTGAACGACGCCGTCAGAGCTAGGGCGATAAGGAGAACGGCCGACCATAGGTTAAGCAAGGCTGATGGTAACAATCTTTAGCTCTCAAGGCGGTTTTTTTTTATGTAGAAGCTTACGTCTTAACAAGAAACCGACGTTCTCATAATTCACCGCTACTTCTTTAAATTTTATTTTTTTTAAATAAAAGAAAACACAAGCGTTAGACCGTGCTTTTCAATACAGATCTGTTCCGGGTGCGTCCAGTATAATATTTGAATGTTGCGCCGCAGAACAGAGCAGAGCTATTTTGAATAAAGCTTTGTATAAGACAAGACATTTAATAGATTTTATAAACCCAGAATAGACTGTAAGTTTGCTTATTACTGGAATTCCTAAGAATCAGGTAGGTACAGAAAATGTTTATAGCTAAGCGGCTACACAATCCTGTCAAAGAAGCAGTTAAAAACATATTCACACTTATCCAAAAGTGAAGGACGTTCTTTTAATGTGTTTTTTTACTTAGTTTTAAATTAAATAAAATTACGGAAGTGATGAGAACAACGCGGGCACGAATGTCTTGCAAAAAGATAAGTTTATCACCGCAGGAACCGCTGGATCGCCGAGCGACGTTTTACGATGACTGCACTTTACAGTTTTATTTAGAATATACGAGCAATGCGACTATTCTTAAGGGTAAATAAAACGGATGTTTAAGGAACAGGAACTAAAATCCAAAAATTAAAGTAACACAGGAAAATAGACGTTTTATTACGATTACTCTAAATACTTATAATCGTACTCAAAACTGTTAAGGCTTATTTCTTGAAGACAGATAACGAAAATGTATGATTTCACTGACGATTTGGCGGTCAATTTACGACTTTTTCTTACAACCCTAAACTGAATATAGTCAATCAAATCAAATCATGTACCTATTTAAAAAGGATATTAATTCGCGTTTCTTTTATTTTGCACCTTAAAAGGACCCTAAAGATTTTCTCTTCATCTTATGAACTTGAGATGAAGGTATGTTACCTACAAAGAAGTCAAAGTGAAGGGAGTGACGAAAACAGTTTCAAAATTAGGTGCGTACCTCCTAAATAAAGTGAGGTGGCTTTTGTGAAAATGACATTGTGTACGTAAGTAATTACCTACTTTATTGAAAACGTAGCTTTTGCGTTCTGCGTGAAGGAAAAGTTTTTGGAAATGTTTAGATAAGGAAAGCCATTTATTTTAATGAAAAATGACTACCTTTTTTTACGCGTACGAATACGCTTTTATCTATCGTACGTAATGTGATACAATACATTGTTGAAGAGCATTTGGTTTGGCAATAAAATGTTTTATGTTTCACAGATTGATTGGTTTTTTGTGTTGACTGTCGCACATGTGTCGCGCAAGATTTGAACAGTAATTGCGATATAATACTAGCCATTCAGCATCATTATTCGGATCTCAGTTATAGATTAGGAGCACAAGGCGGCATCTTATGATTGAAGCAATTAGGATTCGACCTTAGCCTAATAACATGAGAGCTCTTATAATTATCGATTGTGCCTTTGAAACCTATAATGCCAACAATTATGTTATCAGACAAGTTTTCGTTTTAGAAGTTTTCTAAGTTATCTACCAGTGTAGAAGTTACGAATTAGAACTGATTATCAAGCATTAAGGCTCGTCTAATGGTAACCCGTTACTATACCCTATGAAAGCTTGGATCATCACGTGTATCGCTAGTGCTTTTACAAATAAAGAAAATACAACCACAAATCATCGTAAAGTTACCTTTTCTTAAAGGCCTCCTCTATCAAACTCAATTTAAAATTGTTTACATCACCCTTTGTCTATTACTATCCTGTTTTAAGTAAGTAAGCGTAAAGTTTAGCGTGAAAAAAAAAAGAGCACAATATTACTATGTTATGTTTGGGTTTTCTCCATGTTAACGTAAAGTTCTATTTAATATTACCCTTTAGGTGATTGCTCCTCTATGTACTAGCACAAAGACATTTAACTGAGTCTATTACAAAGAAACTCCAGATAAATATGCGTTAAAAGCAAGCAAAGACCTCTTGTCTTAAGTGCAATAAAAGTCCGGTATTGTAAGGTAGGTATAATAACAAAAATATTTATAAGAAATATAACTTAAAATTTCTCGAAAGAGCATTGAATAAACGCACATAGAATAAAATGTCAAAAATTGTTATGTCATATTATAAGCTTCTAGCGTGTTATATTATGGTTAAAAATAATTAAAAAACACGCTTTATAGCAAACCGAAACAAAAAAAAGCGTGGCGTGCTTTTTACTATATTTTTATAATAATAAATTCTACTTTAATAAATAGCTACTAAAGAACTACTTATTTATAACATTTGATGTAAAGCACCCTACACTTTTTTATTAATTAACCAACGATGGTAAGTAGCAGGCGAGTAAATGTTACAAAGACGACATCTTTTGTCAATAAACAATTACCATCCACTGATCCAACTTAAACAAATTCGGTGATAAGCTGAGTGGTTCTTAATCTTAGCAATCTCAAAATGGTGAGGGAGTTTTTAGAATTAAATCTAAACTGCTAAACATTAGAAAACTTGGTTTGATGAAATAACTGGATGCATTGTTATAGGATGACTCTTGTTGATACATATCATTGTCGTTTATGGTAATAATCGTTAAGACATATGCTGAACGGGTTAACAAATTAAAGTGACAATAGACAGGTCACATAGCATGTAGAATGGATGGTCGATCGGTCTGAAAGATTCTCGAATGGAGACCACGAACTTTAAAGTGCAGATCAGGACGTTCATTAACAAGGTGGATGGATACCTAGTAAACATCGCAGACCGTTCGTGGATGGAGAAAGCTTCCAACTGGTGTTCTTTCAATTCATTAAAGGAGGCCCATGTCCAACTGTAAACGTCCTATGGCTTAAATTATGAGTCGCTCATTTAATGTAATAGTTGTCAAATGTTTGCTCATATATTTTAAGAAATGAAACATGCACTTATTAGAAACTATACGCAATATCGTAAACCATAGTGACATATAATCTGCAATAGTTTCGGCAACCTGCTAAATTTTATAGCGAAATTTACAAATTCCAAGAACCGATGCGTGAGCATACCATACTTTCCTTTAAGAACGAAAAGGTGAGGTATTGAAAGAGAGTAGGTACGAAACATAAAACCGAAAAATAGCGGTGTAAGTAAAATAAGAGTTTTGTTTGAAATAATACGTATCGTAGAATTCGCTTACATTTACCGTAACCTTATTGACATTGACATTTTCCGGACCATAATAACTGTAGAAGAAACCAGATATACCTAGAACTGTAATGCTAAAGATTGTTCGAAATTTTAATCAATTTATTTTGCTTTTGTTTGTGTAAAGTAAACTAAATATTTGAGAAAGTCGGAACTATTTTTAAATACAAATATTTTGTATGCTTTAGGTATTAGAAACAGGGAGTATAACTACCAACATATTAGCTTTACAGTTGCAAATCATCTAAACTAAATCAGTACATGCTCTCAGCACAATAGAGCCCTATCTATAATGGTCAGCCATTTCATTTTATAGATCAATCGGATTACGGGATAAGATGCTTTGGCTGAGAATATTTTTGATCCCACAATTTTGGTCCCGCATTTTGATATAAAAGACAAAACCCTAAAGATCAATCACTCTTACATTTAAGGTACAGCTGTGCCTGTCACGTCCATTATTTAGAGATCAGAGATCGAGTGACGTAAATATTTGAGATGAAGCTATTTTGGTATGACATGAAGTAAATCATAAATATTTAAAGTTAAGATAAGTACTTTATAAGATCATAAGTATTAAATGATTGTAAAGGTTTTGTATTCTTAGGAATTAGATTATATTGTTGAAAACAAAATAAAGTCTGGGTTATCCATTAACATAAATAAAGTAAACTATCATACATCCTAAACTTTTAAACAAACAATTCGCGTTGTCATTATTATTTTTTAATATTTAAAACTTACGACTTATATTAATCAAAACAAACGACAATATGTTACATGAAATGTCTGCCGAATGAATACATGTTTCAATTCTGTACTTTGTAATTATTTCTCCTTTGTATCGACAAAATTTAATGGTTCTGCTCTCAGTCTCTTTGTCTTTAACAATGACCAATAAATTGCAACGCCACCTCGACTCAGTTAGGCCACCCCGTGGCTACACTGCGTATTATAGCCGGCGATTGTGCAACAGTGCCTGCCCTCTCATAGGCTTCTCAGGCGTGTCTATTACTTACGGATCGTTTACACGACGAACTTCGCCGATGACCACATTTTTATAGTGATATTAATTATGCTTCTTTATAAAGATATTTGTGACCTTACAATAATATTTATAATTTTCATAAGACATGACAATTATAAAGGTATTTATCATCATCATCTCATCATTTGTCTATCCTCCTCCCAATGTTATTTGGGGTCGGCGCAATATTTATCTTCTTCTTCTATTCTACAAACCGAAATTCATAAATCATACGTCATTTCACCGTTTACCATCTAGCCAAATCCTCATTTGCGCAGTTCATCCTTCGATCATATATACCATAATTGTTTGTCACAGAATAAACTGTGCTAAAATCAGTTGCAACCACAGTTTTGCCAAAAGACGCTTTGCGCCCACGCTATGTATGTGACGTTTCGAGTATAGTACTAAAAATTCGAAACGTATACTATACTTTAGAAGTACAAAAATTAATAAAACTGATAACTATACAATTTTTATGGTAACTTATGTTTTAAAGTGTATTAATAATAATATAATGAACTATAATTTCTAAAGTTAGTTATCTTGCGCACATTAGTTATCCCTGAATATTACGTGTCGCTAGTGCAAAATATGTACACAAGTACAAAAACACGCGTCAAGAGTCCAGCTGGGCTAAGCGAGCCTTTTCGCGTAGAAGTAGGGGTCCATCAGGGATCTGCCTTGAGCCCATTGCATGGACTATTTACCCTGTGCATGGATTACATCACGCGAGATATACAACAACTATGACAGACGATGTAGTCCTCACGGCAAAGAACGCGCGAGACTCGCATAATATAAATTAGAAAAACATGGGCTACGCATTAGGGTGTCCCGAAATTTTTTTTTCTGATTGCGCTACACAAGACCCCTCAAAAGTTGCGTTAGAACTTGTAGATTATCGTAAAAATAATAAAAAAAAAATATAAAAGTATCTTGAGGGCTATACCGGCAGTTTTATTTTTCGAAAAATCGCTCAAGTAACACTTCAGTACCTATCACTTTTTTTTTCTTTATACATTACTTTCATTTATTTTCTAATCACAATGATAGTGGAATAATAAATAATGATTTCTAAGTAACGACAGGTTGTTTCCAGTTAAGAATAGGTTTCGCTCGAACTCGCGAAATTCATGTGTTGACTTGCTTTACTCAAATTCTCTACTTCAATTGTGAGGCAGTTCGTCTCATTTCTAGTGCTGAAACAGTGACGCTCCGTACTTTCTTGTGAGAAATTTGTAGATAATAATGGATTCAAGACGAAGTGAGTGACTTGTGCTATGTTGGGACCATATAAAGAACTTGACGATCGCCAGTTACCGGTGATAAGCAACGATATAAAATTTATTTTGTTCACAAAAAACTAACTAAAACTACAGAAGAATGGGAAAGATCCCTCCAACACTGAAGTTATTTCAATCGTTTCCAAAGAACGTGTTACCATATTGCGGAAATCATATTTTGATAAATAACTGTCAATAATAAGATATCCCAAAAATAAAAAACAACATAGCTACGAAAACAAACTAAAGTGCTTTTTAGAATTGTCGAACAAGCTCTTCGACATGGCTGCTTGTAAGTGCACTTCGTTTCATGTTTGTTCCTGCATAAAACCTAAGAATGTTCCTATAAATGAAAGAGACTTTTTACTGGACCAAAGAAGTGATAGAAAAATGGCCATAAGCGGTATAGATACAAAAAAACGGCAAGACTTTTAAAGAAATATCAAAGACAAGAAAATTTGGAGCTGATGGATGCATGTTTACCAAGTACATCACAAGAAACCAATCGTGCTCCAGTGCGCGAGTTGCAGCCTCGACCACGGCGATCACAGTCTCCTGCAACAGAGCATCCTCAAAATACTGATGTGCTTGTAAATGAGACTTCGTTTAGTTCATTGGCCCGGAATACTCTGGAGCTGCCAACGGTAGCTAAGGTATGTGATCGGTATGGGCTATCAACGCGATCTGCGGCTGCGGTCGCTTTGGCGGTCTTAGTTGACGTGAAAGCACGGGCCAAGCCCATCCAAGAAATTGATGCTAATGTATGTGTGTATTGACGAAAGGATAAAACACTCGTAAATATAGAGAAAATAGGTAATAGGTGCCACCGTAGAGGAGTCTTGGAAGAGCATATTTCAGTTCTCACAGAATCGGGATCGATTAATTTGGAACACTCGACGCTAAGTCGTGGCACTGCCAAAGCGATCGTAACTTCTGTCATATCTTTATTAAAAAATCAAGGGTTTAACTTGGAAGAGGTGCTCTGTGTGGGGTGCGACGGTACTGCTACGAAAACAGGTGGAAAGGAGGTGTCATTCAATACCTAGAAAACTATTTGAAAAGACCATTGCAATGGTGTGTTTGTATGCTTCACGTAAATGAATTATCGCTTTGCCATTTGTTTGTCTCTGGATGGAAGCATATCTGGACCAAAAGAACATTCAGGACCTATTGGAAGAGAGCTAGCTGTTTGTGAAAGTAAACTTCTAGTGTCTTTCTGTGCAGTGACTGGATATTTGCTCGAATTAATAATAATAATAATAATAGTATATCTCTTTATTGTACACCAAAATGATTTTGAAGAGTAGAAGCACAGCAATGTTTTGTGGTAGATACAATTGGCGGCCTTATCGCACTGAGGCAATCTTTTACAGGCAACCATGGGATGGAGCGAACATAGGATATCGATTTTAGGGCAGTATGGTGTACGCTCAGTAGGTATATAAGTTAAGTTAAATAAAGATGACGTATCTTACATATAGTGTAAGAATATACATACAAGAGAGCAACAAACAAATAAATACACAAGCAAACATAGGTATAAAGATTTACATATAAATCGAATAAAACATACAAATATAGGACTATACAACATTAAGTCAAATAAGAAGATAACTAGGCAATTATAATATGTTGATATCACCCAGGTAATGTTCTTTTACCAGTTTCTTAAAAGCAGGCAGTGACTGTGCACGTCTTACTGTCAAAGGTAGGTTATTCCATAAACGAACGGCTTGGACAGAGAAGGAATTTTCGACGAATTTCGTAGAATGTCCAGGTAGTTTTAATATCAGGTTCTCCGACGATCTCAAAGATCGGGAATGAGTGTCGTGTAAGAAGCTAAACCGTTTTTTAAGGTAAATAGGAGTTAGGAGATTAAATAGAATGCTATATAAAAGCGAAAGAATATGTGCATTCCGGCGAAGGCGTATAGGTAACCACTTGAGCTTTTTTCGATAATCAGAAACATGATCATATTGAATTACCTGATAATATAGTGAAGGAATTAAGCACGGATCAAAAGTATCTATACGAAATGTGCCATGTTGTGATGGCTGGTTCCTGTTGCCCCGAGCTAGCGAGCCGCCAACCTTTAAAAATGGCACATTCGAGATGGCTTACTACTGCCAATCGAATACTCAGACTTTACGTAAGTACTTTTTCGCCGTCAAATAATTTGGAACTGCTTGTGAACTACGTGGTCAAAGTTTACGCTCCTGTTTGGTTTCTTATTAAGCAAAACCCATCATTTAAACACGGAGCCAAGCATATTTTTAAAATGATTATGTATTCCCGATTTTTACCTGATAGCCAAAGATGTATTATTGATTCAGTGATCGAAAGAAATGCTTTTTTCGCGCATCCAGAAAACTTGCTTATTGCCATGTTATTCGACGATAGGGACCATATTCGAAAGCTTGCATCTCGCAGGATATTAAAAGCTAGAGAAGAGAAAAAAGCTTGTCGTCACAGAGTATTTAAGTCACCGAAAGTCAATTTCATAGCACAAGATTACGTAGATATGCTATTTTGGCAAGACTGTGAAATATCAGCTCCACCGGTCCTGCGACACGTCTTCGACGATGAACTAATTTAGGCTAAAGAGCAAAGCCATTTTATTGAAGACTTCCCTTGTCACACACAGGCAGTTGAAAGATGTGTAAAATTGGTAACAGAGGCTTCTCAAAGCGCAACAGATACCACAGGTCGGGATGGATTTATTAGGAATAAACTTAAATCTCGCGCCGAAATGCCTTACTTTGGCCACAAAAACCAGTTTCGTTTTTAAAGTATAAAATGACCTATTCATTTTTCTCTCTCACCACACTCATTGTTGTTCTCTTTGATTTAAACGTTAGTTTTGTATGATTTATAGTTTATGTTAGGAACCCCTGAAAATGACGAATTTGTATAACTTCAAGGACCGGTAGAGGCGGAGAGGAGAAGATGATTGATATCTAAATAAAATTTTATGATAATCGTTATGTGTGTGTCAAACCGCAACTTTTGACACTTCTTGCATAACCCTACTACGCATAAGTGTGCATATACATACGGAGTAAGACCGAATATTTAGAATGCGACTACGGAGGAACAGCAGAAACGGGATGTAATATTTACATACTTGTTTTACCCAAAGTGGATCAATTGACATATCTTGGTTCAGGACTTACCCCTGATGTAAACGTCGACAAAGATGTAGACCGCCGCATCAAGCCTGCTTGGCCTAAATGGAGATCAATGTCGGGTATTCTTAGTGACCGTAGAATGCGTATTTAAGGGGAAACTGTAAAAAACGGTTGTACGCCCAGCCATCATTTATGGAGCAGAGTGCTAGAGCATCAAAAAAGCACATAAACTACAACTGCATGCCAGCGAAATGAAAATGTTTCTATGGGCAGGGGGAGTAACCCAACTGCACAAAGTGAGGAATGAGTACGTCAGGGGTTCGTTCAAGGTAGCTCTGATAGCGGAATAACTAAAAGAGTGTCGACAAACCTGGTATGACCACATCTGAGACGTGAAGATGACCATCCTACCAAAATGGCCTTAAAGATCCTTGAACAACCGCGAGAAAGAGGACGACCCCATCTAAACTGGGAAGAAGGTAGAGAAAGAAGAAGAAGAGTTATCTTGCGCACCTGTCCTTTTGTGCGTGCGTGTGGAACTTCTCTCGGTAACCTCACTCGCTGGCGAAATACAATGCAATCATTGCTTCATGCCGTCACATGTCCGGTCACGCCGGCCCATACGAGCAGAACCATGGCTCTCCCTATTATACCCGTTCTCCTACTCTTGTAGCAAAACATATAATATATATATATATATATATTAGCTGCAATTTAGTACGTGATTTTAGCATTTTTAATTTATCTTAACTTCTGACATTATATACGAGTATTTTATTTTTAGATATAGTAGGTTTAGCGTTAACCGTAAAATATATGCCATAATATCATAATTCAAAAGCAATAACCATTTGCTGCAGAAAACTGCAATATCATGCAATAAAACGTTCAGCGCGTTTATTCAAAAAATCTTTAACAAACGTAATTCAGGATTGCTGCGCTACATGCAAACATTTTCGTGAAAATGTTGACAGCTCAAAATATATTCTCATTCAAAAACTCGATACTTATATCACATTTTTTTATAAAATTGAACTTTCAACATAAATGTCAGAATATTAAGACTACACGGTAGTATATCGGTATATGTAAGCACCTTGGCAATTCCTGCCGCGTTGAGAGTTTTTGGATCAATCTCTACATTTTATAATGGAGTACCAATATAGAGATGTGCTGAATCAGTAGTTTTCAACATGTGGTGTATTTGTATTAATTATCAGTTCGTTCTTACTATGTTTAACAGTGATAATAACCAAATAGCCAAATAACCAACCAATAAAGGTTGCAATCGAATGCATTATCATGTAGCCTTCTTGGCATTATACTAGTAATTATTAATTATTATATACTAGCAGCGCCCCGCAGTTTCACCCTCGTAAGTTTTTTTTTTATATTATAGGGGCAAACGAGCAGACGGGTCACCTGGTTGTAAGTGACTACCGTCGCCCATGGACACCTGCAACTCAAGAGTCACAAGTGCGTTGCCGGCCTTTGAGATGGGAGTAAGTCCCGATCCCATTTGAATATGGGGATAAAAAGTAGCCGATGTGTTAATCCAGGTCTCAAAGCCTGCGGTAGACAAGTTACACCCAGACACAGAACAAATGATCATGCTCATCACACAATTATTTGTCCTGGGTGGGAATCGAACCCACGTTCTCTGACGCAGTCAGGATCACAAATTAATGATATAACAACTATTAACAAACGGGGCACTGTAAGTAGTTATTTACAATCAGAATACTGTCATTAATTGATGTTGTGATCAGCATATACATATGTACCTACGTAAAATATGCATACATTTCCTTAGAACGTCAGCCACACTTACTAACATTGTTTAATCATTCGCCTCCATTGTAGCAGTTGGTTCAAATCTGGTAACACAACTGTGTGCGGGTTGAATACACAATGATAATGCACAGAGCGAATTTATGGATTTCGGCTTATGTCTAAATTAACTCAACATTTGTATGCTAATCCCGTAAAATTATGGCGTGAAGTTATGAGTGCTCTAGCCATTAACAATACAGGAAATTCATTTCATCATAGTAATCTTACAATTGGAAATGAAGAGAAATGCGTAATCTGTAAGTGTTGTGGACCTCTGTTTTTATTTATGTACCTACTATATGAATCGAATTAATTTCTAAGCGACTTCAAAAAAGGAGGTTCTGTTTTCGATTCGGATGTATGTATGTTTGTATTTTAGCAATTTTATTCAAAAGTAATGGACCAATTTTCATGATTGATTCACTAACGTATTTTATATATTTTCAAGAAGGCTTAAGTGTTATAATACAATAGGTACCTATTTATTTCGTTGAAGTTGCTTTCACTACATATTTTTATACGAAAAATATTTGATTTACTTAAACTTTTTCTAGAATTTATATTTTGTATTACCTAAATATTGGCTTACTAAGAAATGTATGTAATTTTTAACAATTAATATCTGATTATTCACATTTAATTATTAGTATTACATGTCAAAAAATTTAATATCTTAAACAAAAATAAACAGGTCTCAAAAAAAAGGAAATGTTTTCAAATATACTTAAAAATTGAGACAAAAATAACCAACGGAATCCTAAAAAAACTAGCCAATATTGTCATGTTGCTTCATTTTTAAAACTACTATTTAAAAACTGTTTTTTTTTTTGCAAAAATACTTCTGACAGTTCAAACAACCTACGGCTATCAGTTTAGGCATCGGAATAACTTATGTTTATAATAATAGGCCTATATTTATATATTTTATATTCAGAGATCTTAGGTATATTTCATTAAAAAAAATTTTCTTTGTCTGCACTACATATTTTTGAAGTATAATAGTATAAGACTTCAAAAATATGTAGATGTAGATATAAGTCTACCAGGTTTCATACATTTTATTCATAGAACAGATATCAGACATGGATAATTAATTTCCTGGCAAAATATATACATTTTAATTCGCAAGCTTCTGTAAATGTACACAATATATTTCGAATGTAATCGAACAGGAAAAGGGTCTGAACTGATACAGTTCATAACCTTGGTCTTTTATGTGTAAAGAAAAATATAACAGTGATAGGTTGCTTCATAATATTCCGTACGCGGAATGTCAGAATATATTATGTCTTACTATAAGAAGAATGCTGTCGCTCAGCTCCTAATCTTCTTCTATTTGACGCTAAAATAAGAAAGAAAGAACATTTATTATTTATTCATGCCATATCAAAGAGTCGCATAGTCGTTTTGTTTGGGATTAAGTATTTTGTTTATATTCTAGAAAACTTTATATGTGATTTGTGCCTGACTAGTTAATTTATGTACTGTAAATGTTAATATATGTACTGTAATACATTAGGTAGTACTTTATTATATTAAAAAACAATTAACCATTGCCCTTGAATTGAACTTTGACTACCAGATATAGTTAAATAGGACATATGATAGATAAGCACCCTGAAGAAACTTACTAAATTATTTAGTACTATTTCGTTTGTTTGGCAATTATGGTTAAATCTATCCTATAGGAACCGTACGTTATAAAAAGTAGCCTATGTGTTCGTTCAGACTGTAGACAGATTCGTTCATCCATTTTTGCGGGTAAAAATAAAAAACAAACATCGATCCACCCATCCTTACTAACTTTCGGCATTATAATGTTAGTAAGAATGGTAAATCCCGAAGACCTTTTAGTTTCTAATTTAATTCACTTAATTCATAGTCAAACTTAATTGTTCAACTTACATGTATAATTTTATTTTAATAGTTGCTTCCATTTAGTAATACTTATATTTGTGCTAGCTTGCACTATCCCCAGTGGGTGCCCAAACCCATTTTTAGATTAAAATTATTCAAGAGCGTCTACGTGTTGGACCCATGTCTCATCGTAAGTCTCCCAAAGGACCGGGTATCTTTTTAACAAAAAGAATAAGATGGTTTCGTCAATAGAGAGAATCCCTAAATATGTAACTGTGTCACCATGATAAGTTTAGTGTTATTATATATGTTAATATGTTATTATATATATAATCCAATAAATGGATTAAATAGAAAAAGAACTTCATATATCCCTAAATATATATTGAGACACGAATAGTCCTTTTCAAAGATACTGGCATCTATTTTCTTGAATCAAAAATAAAGTATTACATTAAAGTGCTTTTCGACGAGGTGTTCGGTAAAACCTTCAAAGCGTATCTTCACGATATTTCTATAACTTATAACTAGGTAAGTTAGAGGCTAGATAAAATTGTTCAAAAGTAGGCTTTTCTCATTTTTTACATTATCTCTTTTATCGAAAGGATTTGTGTAGAAAGTACTATGAAATTCTTCTAGACTTTAAAACATTTATATTTCTAAATTATCGTATATTTTTTCGTTTTTCAAATATTACAGGTCATATAAAGTGCGGTTGCACGGACTGTAGTAAGTTGCTAAGCGCATTAAACAAAAAAAATCCTTTGCGTATTCCAAGGAAAAATAATTATAATTTATTTGATATTTGGTTCTAAAACCAATCTGGGTCATTACGATGCTGTTCCAAGAATTTGTAGGCTATACAAAACCTTATGCTATACCAAAAAAATGTTATAGGAAAAATTTCTTTAACTTTAAATTTTATAGTTTGTCATTTTTAATATAAGGGTGATTTTCTCAAGCCTAATATTTAGGCGTCCAGGCTGAAAATCACATCTTAAGGTAAAGATACAGTATTAAGGGATTTTTTTAGGAAGAAAGCTATTATGTGTCTAAATGCAGCCATAGTTTACATTAGTAGAAAGTATTTTAGTGATTTTAAAAAAAATATTCTTTATATCATTTCTTAGTTTATTGGCTTGTCCGCTATCAGTTTTGCTAAGCATTAGCACCGTTTAAACGAAACTGCGTTAGTTTACTGGAAAGGACAAATTTTATTTCATTTCAGCAATACTTTTTCTGTCTATTGAGATTTTAATTTGCATATTTAATATCATAGTTTATCCTAGAAAAAATCGAAAAGAACTGTCCACGTGTAATTCTAAATTTTGATGTGATTAGGAAAAACATGAGGAGACTTGTAATAATTGAACATAAAGGAACGATACTACCATAGTCCGATCCATTAAGTAGGGTGCTCACGCGCTACAGTGCCGATCGTGTCTTATGATGTTACGATGCGCCGCTATACAAGTAAGTAACATTGATTCTGGTAATCTGACAAAATTCTTGCATTTTGGTGGAGAAATTTTAAAATGTTTTAAACCAAATTATAGGTTTTAATATGCGTTTATAACAAAAAGGTTAGGTTTCCATTTAATATGATACCAATAGAATTATTAAATTATTTTTAGTATTTCTTTTAATTAATATATTTTACATGATTCTAATTTTGGTGGTGCAATTTTGGTGGTCTTGGTGGTATTTTACTTATCACCAAAACTGCTAAGTTACACGAAAATCTGTTTACACAGTTATAAGCTTTCTCAGTCGGGCAATATTGGGAGTCCATGAAAATGAAACACATATTTAACCAGAAAATACGGTCACCAGGTTGTTCATCGAAGTTATAGAGAAGTATAATAAATACTTCTATAATACCTCAACTTAGGTATTGGAATCAGTTTGACGTGGATATTTAAAATGCCATAATTCTACACGAAATAATTAGTCAAAGACTTAAGAAGAGTATTTAGAGAAGAAAAGGATTGCAGAGAGGAAGAGAAAACAAAAAATAGGAATGATCCTGTAAAACTAGACAAATTAAGAAGAAAATTATAAAAGCCGATATCAGAAATGTTATCATGGGCAAATGCAGCGACGGTACGGGATGTAAAAAGCAGCATATTAAAAACCAGCTCAACTTTGCCTTCAAAATAGACATTGCCCGAGCGAAGTCGGAAAACATCCGCAGAATTGGTGAGAGACTGGTGAGTCTCCCTTCCGAAACTCATGCATTTTGGTCTCTTGCTAAAGCTGTCCAGGGGAATTTCTGTAGACCATTTCTTCCATCCCTGCACATGGGCGACAATTCGTTGGCCCTGAAGATCGGCTTTCTGCTTAGCGTCATGCTAAGCAGAAAGCCGATCTTCTGGGGAAACTCTTTGCGTCGAACTCGTCTTTGACTGACGTGGAAAACATACCGACGACGCGAAAGCCTTATGCCAGGAGTCCGGCTCTTACAAAGCTCACTACGTAAAGCACTTCTCTTCAATAATCATAAGTTGAGTAGCCCTGATGGAATCTCTCCTATCGTGCTGAAGACGTGTACCCCAGAGTTGGCACCGGTTTTAACGCGTCTCGAGAATATGAGACCCAATAAGGCTCTCCTACTCTCTTCGCAATCGCCCCGAACTCATGGAAGACAGCTTTAGTGCACCCGATTCCTAAAAAGTAGACCGCTCCAAACCATCCAACTATAAACGTATGTAGTCATAAACTCCTTGTTCTCCAAGACGATGCAATCCATTATCAACTGCCAGCTCCAAACTAGACTTAGAAGACCACTAACTACTCAATGACTAACAATACGGTTTCCTTGGAGTTTGCTCAGCTAGTGATCTTCTTGTTTACCTGGGCGTGGGCGAGTAGGCGATCGAGACCAAAGGGGAGGCGTTGGCGGTTAGTTTAGACATAGTGAAGGCCTTCAAACTTGAATCAAGCTTCGAGAGAAACGCTTTGTGCCAACAAAGCGTTTCTCTCGAAGTTTGATTCCTATGGGCTTCCCAAGAAACTGTGCAACTGGGTAACCAGTTTTCTGACAGGCAGAAACATCAAGGTTGTTGTCGGCTGTGCACGCTCTGATTTCAAGTCTGTCAATAATAGTGTACCACAAGGGTGTGTGCTGTCATCCACGCTGTTTCTTCTGCATATCAATGATATGCAGCAAACTTGCAGCTTTCACTGCTATGTAGATGATGGATAGCACGATTGATGCCTTTTATACTGGCCGTGCCAATATTTCTCGTAAAACCGTCATTAAGAAATCAAACTTGCGTCTGAAATCAAAGCTTCCTTAGAAAAAGTTACAGATCCAGAACCCCACGAAGACACAGGTTTGCGCGTTCACCGCCAAAATGATACCATTTGTCGTATCACCTCACTTTGCGAGCACTTTCCTAACTGCTACAGCCAGCATCGGAATCCTTGGCGTCGATATAGCGAGCGAAGTCCAGTTTCGCGGTCACTTAGAGGGTAAGGCCAAATTAGCTTCGAAGAAGCTTGGTGCACTGAACAGATCTAGACAGTATGTCACTCGGGATCACCGCTTACAACTTTGTAATGTGCAGGTTCGGCCACATATGGAATACTGTCCTCATGTCTATGCAGCGGCACCCCAGTACCAGCTTCTCTCTCTGGACCGCATTCAACGGAGATTGACTCGAAACGTGTGTTGCCAGGATATTTCGGATCGGCTTAACCTCTTGGCGTTGCGCAGGGATAAAGCTTTACTCTGCATTATCTATCGCTTGTATTATGGGGAGTGTTCAGAAGAATTGTTCGGATTTATACCAGCCGCAGATTTCCGCCATCGTGCAACGCGGTGAAACTTCCGTCACCATCAGTTGGACAATTTGCACTCCACCACTGTGCGCTTCTTAAGAAACTTTTTGCCTCGCACAATTAATCTGTGGAACAAATTGTCACCTGCGGTAATTTCGGACCGATACAACCTTTAAACCTTCAAGAAAAGAGCGTACTCCCACCTGAAGGGCCGGCAACGCACTTGTCACTCTAGAGTTGCAGGTGAACAGGTGTGTGCAGGTGGCGGTAGTCACTTACCATCACGTGACCCGTCTGCTCGTTTGCTCCCTGTCCCATAAAAAAAAATATAAAACAATGACTACAATATTTTTTGATTTAAGTTATATAATCGTAAGACTGAAAAAATAATGAGACTGTGTCATTGTGTATTGTACATTAAGTTGTAATGTACATTAAGAAAGAAGAAAGAATTTTATTTTTTTAATGGTTACAGCTCATTTTTCAATTGATCTTATTATGTTGATTTATAAAATATTTTAATAAAACATTCAGTATAATAATGCTTTTACATTTTTTTATAGTTTTGGTGACATACATAAATTTTGGTGCTGATATATCTTATTTTGGTGTCAAGATATCAATTTTGGTGCCTTAACAATTTAGGTGTCAATTATATTTCAGAAACTGTTAGATTTAGACGAATTCTTCTTACATTTCATGTAACTAGAAACGTAACTATAATATACCAATGTACAAAATTACCTAAAAGTCAAAAAACAAAAAAGTCCATCAAAATGAGGTAAAAATTCACAGTTGTTGAAATTCACTCATAACTTAGTTGTTCATTTTAATTAGGTAAATAATTTTGTATTAGGTATAAGCTTTGATATTATAGTCCATGCTGTGGTCTCCTGTAACTGAAGGAGTACATTGTTCAAATACTACGTGTGAATAATATACGTTGTTTTGTGTATATTCTTTGTTGAGAACCAATAAATAATGAAGAAAAAGTATATAAAATTCTGTTCTCCTAACTGTAATTACTTACAGCCCTGTCGCATGTACGCAGGCACTAGGTTGCAACCATTAAGACAAAGATAGAAAACGAAAACATTTCATCAGTAACTACCCTCTATAAGATGTCGCGACACACTAAAGAACTTCTTTGTCTACCTTACATTTCACTATGAAAAGTACAAAGTTGTTTATTCTCGTAAAAATATTTAAATAAACTTTGAAGTTACATGTTTGCATCTGGGTATTTATCAAACATAACTTCAAGTAGATAGAAACGACGCGATTACGGCGCCTCCAATCTATAAAAAATACAAATTTGAAGCAAAGGCAAAGACTCTAAGCTTTTTACCAAATATAACGATCAGTGAGCATAATTGATCACTTGTACTCAAGTTGAAAAGGAAATATTGATACAAGTATTACAAGATTTTTTCCGGAACATTTACTTTACTTACCTTCTATTGAAATCAGTATATTACCTCGTCACGGTCGAGGAACTTATCCCGTCGGTTTAACAAACGAATCAAACTGCTTACAAAAGACGAAATTTACCTTAGAAGACTTCAAATGTCGATGATATTAAAAACCTTCAGATACCTATTTTCATGAATATTACGATAAACGGTATTACCGTATAGTTACGTTACGTTATATCAAAGAATTTATTAATTTGATTTTCTATGTTCAAACGATTGCTAAATTAATTTTTTAAGTGAGGAAAGAATCCGTTATTGGGATTCCCACAATTTTCCTAAATGTTTTGTATGATATTGAAGTAAGATTTTGAACCGTTTCCTATTCTAAAACATAGAAACAGGACAAAACGTTGTGTGTACACATATAACACTTTACAAATAGCTAAACTAGGTACCACCCTAGAAACAATAGTTCTATCCACTTTCATCTTTCACTTTGAAAAGACTGGATGGATTTGGATAAATGGTACCACACAGATAGACTGTCTTCTATATAGATTAAGACATAAGCACACGGAACATTTGTGTGTATATCGTTGTTATTCTACATCCATTTAAAAAATAATATACTACATAGTAGATAAACATACAGTAACTTCAGAAACTAAAATTAAATGTCTACCAAATTCTATTGCAGTGTTTATTGTTGTGTTCTATTGTGTGTAATATTTTTGAATAAACTGCATATTGTTGTTGTCAAAACAAATGTCGTTTTTTTATTCAATTATTTCTTTCGCTGGCCTATATTATTGTTTTATATATACATATATAAAACAATAATATAGGCCATTACACAACAGACCATCAAGTGCTAGAAACTAAACCACTGGATTTTGATACATTTTATTAATATAGTGGGCGTTATTTTTCTTAATAATACATACATCTAGTACACAAGCTAATAATAAATATTGCCAAAAAGCAATTTATCCAGTTAGCCATATATAAATAACTTACCTAATTAGTTGTCTCAAGCCATTGCCGGCATACTACACGGCTATTAAGGTCCGTAAATTTGATTTATAGTTTGTTTATGCTTCCCAAGTTGTCAGAATATTTCAGTGGTTTCAATGAAACCAATTACGTGCTGCTAATTAGTTTTTGGCTTAGAGTGCTTCTCGTTTATGCATAAAATATTGGAATCGGGTGTTGAATTGATTGGGAATGTCAGGTCTTGAAGCATAACAATGTAAATATTAAAAGGTTTTTATTGAGATGGAAGGTTTGATCTATACATAAGTGTCTTCTAAGACTTTTTAAATCTGTTCTGAAGCGATTCTGGTGTTTACGAAATTTTGACTAGTGACGGAACGTCCACAGAAGTGATAACAGAAGATAATTATAAAATATACAAACCACTTAATAAATTAAAAACATTGGTGTGGTCACATTACCTGCAGATTCCCTGAAAAGATGCTAAGGAAATCAAGGAAATACCACCGAAAAGAGATCCCATCTTTGCTCATTATGCAGATGTATGTGTCCAATGTTCATTTTACAGTAACCTAAAACCTGTGCATTGTTGGTTCTCTTTTTATTAAGTTCATTTTGTTGTTCATCTACGTATTAATATATACATACATGAGAAGAATTCTTTGTTCGCATTTTTAAGCAAAATTAAATTTAAAATACTTAAAGTTTATATAGAAGTACAGAATTGTTTTTAAACTCCATCTTTTACTTATTAAAAAAATACGTGCAAACGGCTACATTAAGCTACAGGCATCCTGTATATACGTTGTCCTGTCTTGTACGGAAAGTCTATAACCATGAAAGTTCAAATTATACTGGTCAACAAAACAAAACTTTCAAAATGTTATGAATTATGTTTGAAATTCAACCAGGCAATCTCAAGTAAATATAAAATGTTCAATAACTGTAAATAACAGTATGTTGAAACACCAAGTAAACTAAACAAAACGAAACTACGCTAACTGTACATTTGTATAAATAAAACGCGCTAGATAAATCCTTTATAACTTTTTGTAGCAGACGACACAAAGGTGCAGTTGCTTTTCTTAAAAAAGTTATCTACCTCTGATTGATATGTAACACACTCGTACATATATGTATGTTTCATGAAAAGCGCTTCACATATATTTAATAATATAAAGTAACAAAAAGTCTCCTTATTGTAACAACCGCCATTAAGGCGTAATTACGCTTTTAATCTATATGTCAGTAGTAAGTAATATGTATTTATGTTACTATGTAGTTAAAGTACCGTCACCACGCACAGCAAAATAATGGCTTAACTATATTAATATCACGTCTATAATACATGCTTACATATTTCAAGTGACGAAAAAAAAATTTGGTTGGGGTTTATAACAAAGTTAAAAACCAAACGCATAAGAGTTTTGATAGCTTATTTATAAGATTGCATTTCACAACTTCAGCAAAAAACTTTTGAATCTATAATACTTTTCTACAAAAAAAAAATTAAGCGAGATGTGGTTCTCCTTTGGAAATAAACGTAGTCTAAAAGTTAATATAAACTCAGTTGCTTGAAATCTCTAGTTTTTTTTATTTTCGTCACAAATTATTCCAAAAACTAGAACATCCTGAACTATTTTATTACATCAGAACAGCTACAATAAAACCGCTCCACCCCAGTTTTATTTCCGTTACTCTATTGTTGACTTTAGTTAGGATTTTCATTTGAACTTTAATATCATATCTGTGTTTAATATTCCATGAACAATTTTGTATTTAAATTACGCAGTAAAGTGTTAAATAATATTAACTTTCAGATATTATACGTTCGTTTAACAAGTATCTTAAAATTCAGTAGAAACATACATAACACACGAGTTTGTGTTAACCAAATAAATTCCAAATCATGTTTATTATTAATATGCTATGCTGACATGTTGATGGTTGTTTGTAATAATTTCACGAACGATAAATAACGTTGTAATATGAAACAATTTTGGTATAAGTTGGCCGCACAGCTCAGTCATAATTTTGAAACACAGTTACCGTAAAAACTGAGTAGGTAAATGCGACAAAGTCTCTATTTGTCGGCAACACGCGACGTTAAGCATTACGGATCTAAAGACACGAATACATTGTAATATAATCTCAACCCTGTGTGAACAAAGTGAAAAATGCAAGCAGTTTAATCAGATCCATAATCGTTTTCTGAATAAAACATTAAACGCTTATAAAAAGGGATAGGTACTTTAAATAAAAGCGAAAAAGGATGGGACGTACTTTATCCTTTTGACATCCGTAATGACTGAAATTAGGGTTACGAGAGACCGTAAATACTTTTCAATTATGAGTTTATTACCCGGAAACGCTTTACCAGAGGCAGTCTGTAACAATAAACGAAGCAAATGTTTTTATGCTACACTTCTTTTGTTTTCTGATTTAGAACAATGTAAGAAAATAACAAGTTCCTTCGGCGATAATTAAATACAAACTTACCACATAGTGGATTTTCCAAAACGGAATTTTTACACCGCTTAGGCAAGCAAATCGAAAAACGCCAACGCAGAAAAGACATTTTATACAGTTCAGGAAAAAAAGTGAAGCCACTAAGTGAAATTCAACAAAGCGCGCAAGTAATAAAACGGCAAAGGAATTCTATTAGACATCTTTACCGAAGTCTTCGCTTCGGGCGTATATTGGCAATGCGACTTAACAGTTCCTATTTGGGATTTGATTTTCCGTACAAGCCCTAGTAAGTGCAATAGGAAATGTCGCGTGAGCGTTGCTGTCGAATAAAGCAAAGAGAATTGGGTCGAGGCCCGTGAAGCCACACATTTTGGAACATAGCCAGCCACAGCAGTGGCGATTTTGTTTTATTTCGGAAAAATAAAATACTGTATAACGATTTAGGCTGGTTAATAATGGCGTTTGCCGTTTATGACTGTATGTCACAATGGAACAGCGGTTATTGGGCGGTTTGTGAGGATTATTCATTGGATTTTTTAGGTTAACAAACAGATTAGAGGGGTAAGGGTCGCCCGGGTTAGGGATTTGGTATTCAGATCACCCGCATAACTGTTTATAATAACATTTTTACCTGCTAGCTAAAGGTCAGCCAGGTAGGGGTTTGAATTGTTTACAAAATATTACACAGGTTATCATATTATAAGTCTTGTTTGACCTGTATTGTTTACATACTGATCGTGCTATGAAAAGGAACATATTTTTTTTTTAAATTACACAAAATAACAAGAGAGGTAGAGTTTATATTTCAATTAGCTTACGTAAGTACCTAGTAAGGTAGCCTGCCTAGAAGTGCATCTGAGGCATAATTTATTTACTGAGTACATAGAAATGTTTTTTTTTTTATATTATATGCAAACGAGCAGACGGGTCACCTGATGGTAAGTGACTACCGTCGCCCATGGGCACCTGCAACTCAAGAGTCACAAGTGCGTTGCCGGCCTTTGAGAAAGGAGTACGCTCTTTTCTTGAAGGTTTGAAGGTCGTATCGGTCCGGAAATACCGCAGGCGACAATTTGTTCCAAAGATTGGTTGTGCGAGGCAAAAAAAATCTGGAAAACCGCACAGTGGTGGATTGCCAATTATCCAGGTGATAGGGATGAAAGTTTGATGGCGATACGATGGCGAAACGTTGCGGTCGGTATAAGTCCGAACAATTCCTCGGAGCACTCCCCATGATACATGCGGTAGAGAATGCAAAGTGAGGCTACATCGCTACGCAACGCCAAGGGGTCAAGCCGATCTGAAACATCCTGGCAATCGATGATTCGAGTCGCTCTCCGTTGAATGCGGTCAAGAGAGAGATGCTGGTACTGGGGTGCTCCTGCATAGATATGAGAACAGTATTCCATATGCGGCCGAACCTGCGCCTTATAAAGTTGTAGGCGGTGGGCCGGGGTGAAATACTGTCTCGATCTGTTGAGCATACCAAGCTTCTTGATTGTTTTAATACTCATCTGCATATAAAAGAGAAATACGCAACGTTTGTTATTTTTACAGAATCTTAAAAGAAACTTAAAAGCAGTAAATGTTTTAGTTGTTTTAAATTCGTAATAAAGAAAACAAATTTGTAGTTTAATAGCTTAATTTGACATCCCATCATTCACACTTTACATTGTTCGTGTGGTTTTTAATAGGTTTAATAAATGTTATACAATAAATGTTTTTAATTGAAACTATAAATAAATCGTACTTCTCCGATTGCAGTCGGTATTTTTTCGGTGAACTCACTCGACTAACGACTTGATTCGAATTTCTGTTACAAGTTGCATAGCCGAAAATAAATCACAGCCACAGAATATGGTTACCATTCGGGTGTATTTATCGCCTAAAAAGAGTATAATAATAACTAAAATAAAAACGCTGCCCATGTTTACTTCCTAAATTTTGCAAAGTTGACAACAGCGCACAGCCGAGTCGACAAACTACCGGGCTGGCGGAGACCAAACTATTATAATTCTGAACTGCCTATTACTCTGTATCTATACACTGATTTGGTACGGAGCGCACTAAGTCCGCTGTCCGGCCAGAACTATGGCAGTGTTTTCTATAAAACGCTAGTGTTTAGATTGTTTTCAATATTTACCACCTCATCAATTAATGGAAGCTTGAGTTACAATTATTATCTTATGTGTGTAGATATTGATACACCTGTATTTAATTAATAATAAACCAACAATCACAATGCCTGTACCTTAGTCATTATGCTAACATATGTTCGAAGCTTTATCACGCTTTTCATATTAGTGTTGGTTGGAATATGCCAGAGTTTAGTACAGACGTCAATATTCACAATATCCTTAGAAATAATTTCATTCAAATTGGCACAAAATACTTACTTTAAAGTCTGTAAACCTACAATCTATCACTTACTTCCATCATATATTTCTTGTCTTAATCAATGTTTATAATTTACATATAATATACGTCCTAAGTTTTCCATAAATCTATATTTTGTTGAAACTAAATACACTTTATTTATTTTTAATTAATGCAGACTCATAATTTTAAATTTCTTCCGAATATTGGTAAATTAGTCTAACGACTGCCAGTACCATTTTACCGCCTCTTTTTTTCTTTAGTAATACAATAGAAAAATTCCGACCAAGATACCAAAATGTGAGCATCGTCGCAGAAAACATATTCCTAAGTACATTGTTCTATTACATAAGAGATTTGATTTCATTTTCAAGTTGCTGGCAACCTTTTTGTAGAGTAATCAAAGAGCAAAATATAAAAAGAACTCATTGAGGGAATATGCAACGTTTTAGTAATACTTGGTTTGGGAAACTATATTTATGAAAAAATACGAAAGGGTTTTTTAAAGGATACCTACTAGTAACGTGGTAGTTACGTCAAAAGGTTATATATCAATGGATTAGTTTGGTCATTGCACAGTGATTTTTTTTTTATTGTATGTGATGACGATATTACTGTTTAAAAAGTGTTTTTTTTTAATTAAATGTACACGAATCTACTACTGTGTGTTTCTTTATATAAATCATAATTAATAGGTAAGTAATTTAAAGAAAAAACATTTGTTAATCCGTCGTCAAGCTGAGCGAATGCGTGCCCGAGAAAATTATTGAACTAGCTTTTGTCCCACGGTCTAAAAGTTATTTTTTCTATCCCTTGAAAACAGTCCGTTTTTTTTAGGATGAAGGTACTATGAACTTTTCAGTAACGCTTAAAATATGTACCTATGCAAAATTTCATGATGATCAATTGCGCAGAAAATTATGGGCAAATTAAATTAAACAAAATTAACTACATATTTCATTTTTCAAAATATACATTGCAGCATAGCCATTCCACGAAAGAAAACGCCGATAAAAGGTTTGAAAGAAATCTAAAACAAAAGGATTGACCAAACCATCAATATTTGAACAACAAATAGGACAGGTCTACATGTCAAAGTTACAGCCGGAGGTAAAGAAGCGTATTTCTTTTTAAAAATACCACTTACCAATGTAACATCCATGATTGTTACTGTGTAGATTTTTCTGAAAGGTATTTGATTCAAATAGGCAAATGGAAACGCAATTGAATGAACGAAATTAATTAATAAAACAAAAAAATGAAAGCTTTATCTTTCTATTATTTTTTTTTACTTCAGTTTCCAGTTTAGATTGCACGAGGCAGACTCAATGCCACAGGGCATTATCTATCAGTTAGCCTTTGGGTGATTCAGTGAAGGATATGGCAGGTGTATAAGAACGAAAGAAAGTTATAATTTACATACAAATATAATTGATTATACTACATTATCATACGAATACACAAACAAACGCATAGATACATAAATACTTACAGATAAATATATATACAAATAAATACTATATGTAGATGCAAAATATACCTGTACATACCTATAAAGAAAACAGTTGGCAGAAATGGCTTATGAGGATATTTTTGCCAACTGTTTTCTGTAAAATTCACGAACCTTAGCTTTAACGTGACTCTGTTGGTGGATATCCTAATCGCAAGAGGAAGCGCATTCGCAAGTAAAATAGATTTTGTTTGGATCTAGATAGGACTGTGAAATGTTTACCCGAATATGCTTAATATTATATACCTACATCATAAATTACACCACTTTAAATACCAAAACATATCAACCACTGTCGGTTAAAAAGGCACAGAGAAACATAGAAAATTATTTTTATTAGGCTATCGACTTTCAAGGAACCTTGAGAACTGTTTGTTATTGAAATTTAGAGATCGTGAGAAAGCAAATCTGCGGCGAATAAATAAATAAACAGTCGGCAAAATTGTTTTTAAGTACTTAAGCTTTTAGGTATAAATTAACGGTTCTGAGGAGCATCGGAGTTCATCTAGATGTAAATGTAACTTAATGTCTAGATGAGGATACTTCATATAAATAGAGTGATCTAGAATAAAATTATACTGTACAGGTGTATTGGTATTGGTATAGGGCTCTATTTCCGCATTTAGACTCATAGGCGGTTCATTATGCGTTCGGATAAGCTGACTAGGTGAGCCAGTCTAGCTCCTTCCAGAAGCCCAGAAACCTCCTAGGGCGTTCAGAGGCTTCTAGGAGCGACCTCACACCCGCGAGGATACTTGCCCGTTGTGTGGGCACTCCTTTGCACTCCAGGATAACGTGAGTTTCCTCCGCGTTGAGACATCCTCTGCGTCTGTGGAAGTGGTGATGAATAGGTGTGTAAATACTGTACAGGTGTACAGCGTCTACAAATGATGAGAGAGATAGAGAGAGACAGTTTCAGTGAATTGTAAACTCCAGTTGTGCATCGGAGCTGACACACGTATTTTTTAATTTAAATTAGAGATCGCATGGAATGTCGAATTTCGACTATAAATCGTTAACTTCAGATGTTTTGTTTTATATCGTTTACCAGTATAACTAAAACATCAATGTCAACAAAACATTAAACATATTTTTGTTACATATTGGAACCCCATAGTTTTTAAAATTTTTAAATTTATAATACATTTTGATGAAAAATGTTAGCTTTCTGCCCTTTTTCTGTATATAAAAACTTTAAGTAGGTATTTCAAACTTCGCATACCGCCGTCCGCGAAATTATTTATGTCGGTATATATTATATATAAATAATTGTATGAGGTTAGGTATAGTTTAACTCAATGGACGACAATGTGGCCTTAAAAATTGTGTCAATAACATTGATAATGTAATCTATCTATCCATTTTATATGAAGTAGTATAATATAAGTCATAGTGCATTGAATGTAACTGTGTGTCACTCACTATTTAGTAACTCAAACTAATGAATTTCGTGGTTTAAATATAGAACCAAGTAATTTTCATTATTTTATGTGATAAATTACCGTAATCAATAGAAGAAGAAGAGATTAATGCCGATTTGCAAATCATGTTCGATAATCCTTTAATCGAAGACTTATGTGAGAAATATCACACTTATCGCTTACAGATTTATAGAACAAAAGTAATCAATTTGCCAGCGCCTATCTACCATTTTGCAGACCCATTTTAATAATTTAAAATCAGATTTGGCTTTGCGTCACAGATATGCATAATAACTACTAAATGGTGTATAAACACCAGAATGGTAAACCGAGACCAAACGTAAATATTTTCTAATAGCAATGACTAAATTACCTATTGACGTAGCCACCATATGTATAATAAAATTCCTTACGAATAACACCAAGTAAATCCCTGTGAGGAGTTCTTTGAAATAAACTTATGAAAGATAAATAATGTTATGTGCAATTTATTACAACCGACAGAAATCAGGAAAGCTGAGGTGTATAAAAGCGTATATATGAGGAGACCTTGTCACGTATTTCAATGTGAACTATAAAAACCCGAACGTGATTGTTCCGGAATATGGGATAAAACTAAATTTATGTATAGAGCCCGTTAAAAAGGGCTGATATATATATATATCCCTTGAAAGTGGATAAAGACGAATTACCCATTATTATTTGGTTTTCGGACGTGACAATGAAAGGGTTTGAAATTGCAGAAACAGGAAAAGGTTTTGACACATGTAGAAACTACACACAAATGCATTCTATATTTAAAACCTGTAAGGATCTTCATCTGTAGAACTATGGCTGGTTGAACTGTAATATTATAATCAGTAGCACTTCTAAAACAAGCTTAAGAGGTCGTTAACAAAAATTACTGTGTATTGTAGTGGCTATAATTTAGTTTTGCAACTTTGCTTACTGTAGATGAACTGATACTTGCGCATCACTCTAGCGAACAAAGAAAGTTTTTAATCCGAAATAGAATGAATAACACTGTCGTTGAAAATGTATTTCACTTTATTTTTATTTTTCAATTGTTTATATTATACTATTATATATTAGGATATCAGTACTACTTTATTATTGCTATAATGCTAGAACCTGTTATTTGATTAATTGTTTGTAAGCTCTAATCTCAGGAAGTAAACATCCAAAGTGAAAACGTTATTTACGTTAGATAACATGTTTATGGAGGAAGACTGTAGACATCGACTGCCCCGAACTTGTTGCTAAGGTAGAAATAAGTGTAAATAGAATTGGTTTTCGACAACGGCCCCTATTAAATGTACCTTTTGCAACAACGAACTATAGGCGTAATGCTTTTTCTCTAAAAAGTGCATATGGTTTTAATCAAGTTTCACGGAATGTCAATATAGACTTGTTTTGCACCAATGTGAACACCGTTAGACGGGTATTAGCTCAACCATTTTTTGAAACTTAAAGCGGCCCTCAAACTGTACCTTGAGCATGTCTATATATATGAGTGTATGTGTATGCATGCATGTGTGTATGTATTTTTATGTGTATATTATTTATATATTATATATTATTTTTACTTTTGGTCAATCTAAATCGACAGTTCTCTCTAGAGTACCTATATGTGGAGACTTGTAATTAGCAATATGATTATTTAGTTCTAATGATACAACATTGTTATATGTCTGTAAGTCTCTCTAAGAATAAATAAATAAATCACATCACGCTACGATAGAAAATAGTGTTTCATAAATCTTATCCAATCTGATGAAGAAAAACAAAGACATCTTGACACATGTCTAGAAAAACAGCGTTGTGTGTGACTCTATGAAGTTAGTCAATAGTCACGTGTTTGATTTTTAAGTGGCAAAGTCTTATTATTAGAAATATTTATATTTTTTGGTTTATTGATAACATAATAAAGAAATGGTATAACGATAACTGGCAGTAAAAATATAAAATAAGGAAATGATAGAGAAAAAATTTCAATTGTGTATTAGTTAAATCTAACAGACATCAATGGATGCAAATAACTAAGCGAGAGAAAGTAATTAAAGCCCAAACCCAGGCCTATCTTTCCAGACATTCGATTTGCGTATTAAACCCGTTCACGAAATGAATGTATGACGTTTGAAAAAATACTTAGTCACAAAGTATTGGAGCTGTGGTAGTTGTGTGACCCATGTCAGATCGCATTACTTAGAAATATAAACAGCATAATAACTACATAATATATCAAACGTCAAAGCGCCAGTAGTGTCAAAAAATCCTTCTCCTAAACAATCGAGAGCTGCAGCTGCTTCAAAGATGATATGATTGATGGTTCGTTAGTTCTTTGTTCGTTTGTACTCAATTTAAGTTACGTAGTCGTACTCACTCTCTTCCATTTAAATATTACTTTTTACCTCGCTCTAGGTCAACGCCTAGGTCAACTTAGAATATTTTACCATCACATATTACTTTTCTACCTCACAAATCCACATACCATAAAAACTATTGTCAAAACAAGTTAAAGCTGTCGTTTAACTTCTTCAAAATTCCGATCTGTTTTACACTTTAGCAAGTTGTCAATCTTTAGCATTACTTGTTTTGAAATCATGTCAGACCCTTCAAGCAGTATCCGATCTGACTAGGTTATGATGCCAGCTGGCTGTAAAGAACCCCTAACGGCGAATATGATTATGTCCATTGTTAAATTCACAATGATTCATATCAGCACGATATGGTTTATATTCTTCGCACTGATTGGGAAACTAACCATAACATCCTACTTAATTATATTATAGTTAGTTTAGGAAATTGATTGTAATTTTTTTTAAACAATATTTTATGCAAACTAAGTTTTATTTTAGTGTAGATTTGATGTTTAAAAAATATTCCTCAAGACGAATCAATCGAGCCCAAACTCGATTGGTTTATCTTGTTTAGTTCAGAAGTGCTTATGGCCACCTACCGACTTCATCATAATACCCTGGCTATCATATAGCACCAAAGTACTCGCCGAGACAAAACAAATGAGCTCAAACTCGATGGGTTTATCTTGTTTAGTTAAGAAGTTCCTATGGCCGTTTTCCGGCTCCATCATTAGAATATCCCCATGGTACCATATTACCGAAGATAAATATGTACACCAAATTTGAGAACAATCGGATATCGCGAAGTGGTTCAAATTTAGCTTCCAAGGTTCGTGCCGAACACACATACCTACATAAAAACATTGCAAATTAAAGTTGTTACAGAAGTTCCAAATGTTGTGATTGCTCGTTTCATTTTCATAATGGTAATCACAAACCTGTAAATGACACGTTGAACTGGAAAACACATTTCAGTCATATCAGTATACTAATTACAGAGCTAAAATATATATTACTGTACAACATCGTACATGTCAGGATCTAGCTAGTTACTACATATTGCAACGGTTAAATATAGATAAACTTTGATTTTAATATTCAAATAGAAAGCAATTTTTATAGGATAAATAGCAAATTTTGTAGCAATATTTTCAGTTGGTACGGCTGTCACTTAAAAATTCAACGAGGATTTAACCGGGATTTATTGCTATATACTCGGACTTAAGAATCTTGACGGGCAGCAGTAGATAGGTGCTTTGGTACGTTGGACAAAAAATTGCAGTAAATCTTTTCGCTATTGTGTGTATTCAAAGAGTGAAATTTTGTATTTGTTGACCGACTTCAAAAAGGTAGTTCTCAGGTTCTCCCTTTATTTGTGTATGTTACGCGATAAGATATCGCGTAACATACAGATATCGCCATTATTTTGTGAACCGATTTCAATAATTATTTTTTAATTGAATAGGTGGTACTTACAGTTGGTCATATCTAAATTGCAAGAAACTATTCCACCTCTAAGGGAGCAAAATTGGGGATAAACAATACAGCTTTTTAGAATTGAAGTTTGTGATATATATTTTTTTAATTAATTGTTTTTGTGTGGTTTTACCATATTTAAGAACTCAAAATTCTTCACGACTTAAAATAATTAAAAACTATTTTTGTATTAAAAAATTGTAGTAAATAAAAAAGTTTGAGGGCGGGTGAGGATCAGTTGGTTTAAAGTCATAATTACATTTTGACTTAGAAATCAAAGCCAAATAGTCCAATGGCATCTTCAATTAAATTTAAAAAAAATACAGTATCGTCTAGCGTAGTAAACTAACGTATACCCTGTAGTATGTAGCTACCGTAACTAAAGCTGAATTCACATATATGTAATCTGATAACTGTATCCCTATTACCGAATCATTCATCCTATCGTATCGATATCCAAATCGGGTTGTGGACGCGTCGGTTTTCTCTGTGTCGTAACATGATTGCGGTTCAGTATGCTACGTATCCTATCAAATCGTTTTTGTGCCTGGGATTCCAGAACACGTCCAGTTTTAAAGGCGTCACATTTAATTATATTTAAACTCTGGTCCATAATTTTTAAGTAAATTAAAACTATTTCAAAGATTTTGTTTTAACTATGAAACTTTAAATATGCAAATCTGCAACACTGGTAATAAACGCGTCTTGAAGTCATGATACGTCCGTATCTCGTTTGATGATCTGACTCAAGATGGATCGGGCCATATTGCAGGTCTTATTACAGCAATGCATCAATACCGCGTACTGATTGGTCTCATCTACGATATCATTATACGCATCAGCGGTACGGATACGCTGATTGAATCGTGCGAGCAGAGTCGCAACTGCATTGCTAGGAAAAACGTAACGATAAAGTCAACTGCTATTCCGAGGTAAATATGGCAGTCAAATGCATTGAAAGAGGATTTCGATTCAGCCTGTCTTTTAAATCCTTGACTTGATAAATCTTTAAGCCCTTCAAAATCTGCGTATGTATATGAGTATTATCAATGCCTACCAAACAAATATCTAATAAAACCAATTTTACTTTGATTATCGTCCAAAGAAATGATAAATATATTCTTTATATTTTCATTTATAACTTCAGATGAAATATCTGTTTTCAGGAAAAAATTACTTAATATAATTTACGATTAGAATTTCTTCAGAACATGCGTCCACACAAGTATTTTTTTAAATTTAATCTTTGTCAGCCTACAGTATGACCTATAAACCTAGTATACTAGTATGACTACACCTTTTAGTAATTACATACTAAAACAGATTGTCTGACAATGAATGCACAATAGGTACTCCATTGTTCACGACTGGAGTAGCAATTAAGCTAACAACTTCGCTCTGTTTTATTGTAGTTGTTTAATTTATTTAAAAATTTAATTATGAATGTTGTGGATTTTTTTATGTCGATTTAGTGTATTGAAAATTTATTATAGGAAGACATTTGTTACGTTGCCAGTACTTTTTTTAAATATATTAATAAAAATTAATTATTTGAAACCGTTACCTTATCTAAAAAATGTGTGTGTATTTTAAATGCTTTTTATTTTGTTTATAACTTTTTAGTTCAAAGTTTTGTTAAAACTTTACAGACGTTTGTTTGTTCTTACTGCTACTTGTTATGTTGCCAACATCGCAAAGTCAGCAGTACAGCAAATTACAGAGGTGCAGTACCACGGTCGACGCCCCAATGTGTTCTTGGCTAGCGTTGCATTTAATTGAAGGCTCATGCCGACCAACATTGTTTAAAACGACCGCCTCTCCACTAGGCAGCTTAGTAACCGTACCAGCAGGTTTTGATTAAGTGTCGTAACGTAGAACAGGGCTTTACGGGTACTTTGATGTACAGTGTTTAATGTACTTTGTTAATACGGTTTTAGTTTACATTGAAAACTCTAATTTGTAAAGAAAATTATTTTATTACACGAGGAGCCTTCCTAATAAGAAAAAAAAATAAGAAAATACATTTTTGAAACTTACAATAACTTATTACTATAATTTTTTGTTTAAAAGTTTTACACTGCAGTTATTTGGCTGCGACTCAATCAGTTACCTGCAGTGTGGGAGTACAGTTATAAAGGCTCATTATTTTTCGTTGGAATTCTTGTAGAAAGCTTTTATTTTCTATCGTGGCTACATCATAACTAATTATTACAATCTTCAACTGAAATATCAACCATCCCCTATTTTTCTTTATGCTGGAGAAGTCTTCTTAAAGTTTTAACAGAGAAAGCAAACTTTTATATATTTTTCCTAAGAGGTGGTTTTATTTTTTATAAATTTAAATTGAATATTTCAGTGGGACTAATTTCCAGGTATGAATTACTTTGTTAAAAGTTATAGTCGACATAATCCCTAAATACTCTTAAAAAACAATAAAAACTAAATAAACAAATTATTGAGTGTTAAGTTTGTCAAGTCGAATAAGAGACTAGATACAAAGTGCCAAAGTACCAATCTCATCACGAATAAAAGAACCACCTCGTGTTATAAACGGTACATTCTGACGTCGGTCCACAATGGCGAGAGAATGTCAACTTCTACGAATCTATTGAAAAGGGTGCAAGTGCTTTCTTTTTTTAAAAAGAAATCCAATTTACTTTTTAATTAACTGTGCGTCGTATTCAATCCACGGTCATAGCAGCATGCACCCGGCATAAGTTGAAAGGAGAAATGATTGAAATGTTGATATGCCATAAATCATTTCTTAAATCCCGTGAAATCTCGATTTCGTTTCAACGTTGTCATGAGTATAGTGTGGCAATACTGTAAAGACATGTATGTTGTGCAATCACGTTTTAATACTTTTGATGCCCAAAATTTTATATGAAGTAAGTGTAGCATGATAGACTGATTTTCACTGTCAAACAACGTCTGTGTAAGTTTTTGCGTTGCATTAGCTATATTTTTATACACCGATAAATAAAATATAAGGCGATGCCTGACTGGCAGCGTACCCACACAAAACCTCCTCTCGTCTACAAACAGAAGACTACGGTTAGTAGCGTAATGTTGTTTCTTCTTTTTTCAATTGTGAGTAGGAATACTAGAACTCCATTGTGGCGTGTATTGCGAGTCGTGATTTAAACTCTGACTATCATCATTTGAGCTTCTACTTGATATTATTGGCACTGTTACTTTAAATTTTCTTTTTTTGCGTTGAGAACCTTAACAAACCTTGCAATAATATTTTAAATACAAATTTTGTTTGCTTCATTAATAGTAAAATGTTATTTGTTCCCAGGTTTCATGGATCCGTAAACGTGACCTCCACATCCTGACAGTTGGCGTGCACACATACAGCAGTGACGCGCGCTTTGCAGCGTTGCATACCGATGGCTCTGATGAATGGACGCTACGCGTGGCGCCGGCGCAACCACGCGACTCGGGCTCTTACGAGTGCCAAGTGTCTACTGAACCGAAAATCAGTTTGTCTTTCAGACTTACCGTTGTAGGTAAGAAAAAACTAGGCGACGAACACTTTAAGCCCACTCCGATATTTTTTTCAGAAACATCGGTTATCTATAAAATCAATAAAAAATCATAGCTTCAAGGTATATTTTAGAATTTAAAAATGCCTCTAGTCTCCGTTTAAAAGGAAATAGGCCAGACAAGGTAGATTTTTTTGAGTTAGCTCCCTTTGGGACACATCCGAATTTTGTAATATTTGAAATAATTATTTTCTAATCTTGTTAAGAGCTCCTATTTCATTTTTAAATTACATACTAACCCTCGTTTGCTTCACCATAATAGCCTAGCTGCGAGAACAGCAATCAATCAAAAAATGTATAATATAATACCTTCACACATCTCACACACGGCCGTCTGATCCCAAACTAGGCAGAGCTGTACTATGGTAACCAGACTGCTGATACACATACTTAAATATCTCTAAATACATACATATTATAGATAAATTACACACAGACACAGAACAAATGATTATGCTCATCACACAATTATTTGTCCTGGGTAGAAATCGAACCCACGACCTCTGGCTCAGCAATCAGGGTCACTAACCATTAGACCAACAGGCTAGTCAATGTATGTTCCTAAATTTTAATTTATTGGTATACGAGCTGCACCCCGCGGTTTTACCCGCGTAAATCCCGATGCCGTTGGAATTTCGGGTAAAAAGTAGCCTATGTGTTAATGCAGACGTCCAGCTTTCTATATACCAAGTTTCATCGCAATCGGTTCGGTAGTTTTTGCGTGAAAAACCAACAGACATCTATACATCCATACTTCCTCACAACTTTCACGTTTATAATATAAGTAGGATTATTTATATAAAAATGCGAGACCCATCAGTCAATATTTAATCCCTGCAAATTAATTACCCAAAACTGTTGCATAATAATGTAACCTAAATCAACTCGAAACACAGATACGTTATGTTTTAATTAGTCTCGGATCTACTTACCAAACAATTTCATTTTGATCCTATGTGTGCAATATAACTAACATACATGTGTATTTACACATGCTAATATTGTACATAATTATGCAGCTCCTTGCGATCAATGTACTTTGAGAACGCTAAATAAAGGGATTTCGGAAACTCACCACATAGAAGAGTGTAATAAATAGTGTACTTTTTTTTAAACCTTTCTAAAATGCATATAAACAATATTTTTGTTTTTTTAGTCTATTTAAAGGATTCAATATACACAAAACAAATCACCACACACAATACTCGATCGTTTGATTTCTGACTTGGAGCATACTACTACAGTTTCTACACAATATTCATAGGATAATTAAATTTCGTAATGGACAAGCAT
Organism: Callimorpha dominula; assembly: GCA_949752705.1. Lineage (NCBI taxonomy): Eukaryota > Metazoa > Arthropoda > Insecta > Lepidoptera > Erebidae > Callimorpha > Callimorpha dominula. The sequence goes on from OX457005.1 coordinate 9,170,335, forward strand.
TCTTCTGATCATTTATGTATCTACATGTAATTAATCTAAAAACTTCCATTGAGAACGTGAGTGCAAGAAAACAGGTAATATGTCGAAACACACAAAGGAAATTATTTAATCAAATATAAGTAACAACGTGAAGAATTTCAGGTCCTGATTCCTCAGGGTTTTTGACTGTCCCACGCACCGGGTCATGAATTCGCATTTTATCAATTTCAAACATTGTCCATTCCAGAAATAGTTGAGTTAGACCGATCTTGATAATATAAAAATAATTTTTTGTGTACTTTCTCAAAAATCCGTTAAAAATGTGAATGATTAAGCATGAATTTTTCTATACTGTTATTGTATATGTTAAGAAGCAAGTGATTATTATATCATTATTCATTTAAAAAATGCCCAATATGAGTTGTCAATATAATTAAAACTATTGAAGTACGCAAATTGACCAGGCTAGATGAATTATGTTTCCCCCCCCTATTAGGGTAGGATGTATGGTGTATTGAACAGATGGGCACGCCACAATTGTGGCGAGCCAATGCTCAAGAGGCAGTACGGCAGCCTCTCCTACCGGCTGACGCAGGTGCTGGCCGGCCACGGCTGTTTCGGCAAGTACCTGTGTGGCATAAGCCGGGAGCCAACGTCTGCGTGCCATCACTGCAAAGGCTGTCGCAAGGATACTGCACTCCACATTTTAGTGGAGTGCTCATCGTGAACGCCACAACGCCAATTGGAGTGGGAAGCCTCTCAATGGAGACCATGGTTCTGTCTATGGTCCACAGTGAAGGTGCGTGGGAATCCGAAGTGGGAAGAGGCGGCGGAAAGGGAATGAGAGAGGGCAAGTACTCTCCCGTCCGGAAGGAGAGGTACGAGGCCCTGGAGAGCGCAGAATGATCTCCAGCCTCATGAACGCTGGCCTGGGTGTAGCGGGTGAGGCCGCCCGTTACTCTAGCAGAAACAGGCCTGAGACGGTGGCGCGCCGTGTTCTTCGCGCGCCTCTCTAAACCGGAAGGGGGGCAAGGCCCTCCTCACGCAAGGGCGTGGCTGCCTTTTGTTTAAGAGGCTGCCAAGGTCTGCCGGGGTTCTCGGGGACTTCCTTCCTAGGGTATACCCGAGTTCCTGGCAACAGACTCATTTATGACGGAACACCGTGTAGATTTAGTCGGTTCGATTCCGACATACCACTTCACTGGCAGCCCCGGTGAGGTATGACCCGAGGGGGCTTCCACACGAAAAAAAAAATGGTGTATTGAACAGAAATGACTAGGTTTAGGTTAAGTTAGAACTGCGAACACAACACACGAGCCGAGTGAGCGAAATGAGCATGCCGTGGTTGCGGCCGGCGAATACCAGAACCAAATTATGAATTGTCAACTTGCCCAACAGTTGTGTAGCACTATTCATAATGGTCAGACAATGTGACATATGACAATAACGAAGTTTTAAAAGAATTAATCATAGAGCCTAATTTCACTTTTCATTATTCATATGGCCCGGGCATTATAAACAATACAATATTTAATCACTTGGTCCATAACATATACAATTATAAATGATTGAGTTTTTACTTGTATTGTCTTCGTTTTATTCATTCAATTACCTACAATTTATTCGTTAACGAGGTGCGGTAATTTAATCGATAATCGTTTTGTTTTTACCTTTAAATGGAGTTGAAAATTGTTTTTCTTTTAAACGAATGCTTTAACTGTAAAGTTATTTACCAAAACTAGATTCTATGATACTTCTATTATAGATATGTGCGTAAATGCCTAAATAAACAACAAATCAGTTTACCCATTAACATGTTTACACAAATAAACTAAAATATTGTTTCTTTAAATATACTAAGTAAATATTAGACTGTTAAAAGATGGTAGTACAAGCTTGTGCAACAGTAATTTCTCATAGTAGTGTGTGTAGTGTGAAACTGACCTGCACGTAGCGACTAAATTGCTTCTACAAAGTTAGATTGGTACTAGTAGGTATATAGTGTGCAAATGTAAGCAAACTTTACCCAGAAGAAGTTTTCGTCGCCTTTTACTACCTAAGGAAGCTCTTACGTGGTTGTATTATTGCTTAGAGGCAAAGGATTGTGATTAAGTAATTAACTATTCTTTCTGTGGTTTGTTGCAGTATCAAAAGCGGAAATCCTCTCGGGTCCGGAATTGTTCGTGAGAGCGGGCTCAGATATTAATCTCACTTGCATCGCCAGACACGCACCGGATCCTCCCAGGTCAGTATGTTTTATAATTTTTTTTACGTGTAGTTCAAAATTCTTCTATTTTAATGAAAAATACTTGTTAAATTGTAACATTCGAAATTGGTATTAAATAGAGAGAGACAATTTTGTACAATTTTTTTTAATATTTGTACACCACTTTAGGCAGTAGGCAGGAGATGTTTGGACTTCCTTTATTCAATTGTAAAATTTGCATGCGTTTTATTGTATCTGTACATATGTTTCTACAAATAAAGGACTACCGATCTATATATCTACCTATACCATCATATTATGTATCATCACCACATATTTTTAAACCAAGTTCCCCGCCACGTCTGTCTGTTCGTGATAAACTGAAAAACTACTTAACGGATTTTCATGTGGTTTTCGCTAATAGACATAGTGTTCATGAGTTCATGTTTATGTGTATAATTTGCTAAGATTTTGTGTTAATTGTTTGCAATTTGTTGATGATTATTGAAGATATCTCTGCAGCAAAATATAAAATATGCTTGGAACATATCACTGAGCTGCTACACTATAAGTTAAAGCGGACATTTGCTATTTGTTTCATAGTTTCATTTACTGGTACCGAGGATCCAACGTGGTGAACTACGCCCAAAGGGGAGGTATAAGCGTCGAGACGGAACAACGCACCCGTACCAGTCGATTGCTCATAGCTCGCGCCTCACCCCGGGATTCTGGCAACTACACTTGCGCACCTAGCAGCTCAGGTAAATATGTTGTTGTTTCAATGATTAATATTTAATACATAGTTATTATTTATTTTTAAGCGATTGTGTCAAAGCTAATTAACATAATTATTACATTATACGTGTCTCGTGGATACTATTCCTAAAATAGTTGAAAGTGACCTAAAGTGGGTAGCATTTCAATAAGCGAAATCTTATTTTTTTTCAGCAAGCCTTTTACGAAGTTGTATTTATAGGTTAGAAAATGGTTTTAATAAAAAAAAAATCAATTTGTTGTGTTATTTAGTTATGTTATTGTTAGTTTTTATCCAATAGTTTTCCTATCAATAGTCTTTTTATTTAAGCGAAGAGCAGTCGAGTATTCTGTAACGCGCAATTCTTGCGAGTCTGCATATCGGAAACGGCTTTAGCGTATTTGGATCAATTTTTGTATTTGGATAATCTTTCCTTTTCAAGTTTATTTATATAGGCAACTATGTAAGTGTCTCACTGAAAAAACGTGACTTTAAAAAAAGTCGAGTAAAGCTCCGTCGCTCAGGTACTGATGTGTAAATATTGATAATTTCGATTAGTGGCAACACGCACCACCGTGCATGCCGTTTTACCTCCTCTACACAAGGTTACATTTTAAGTATATCGCTACATTTAGATGTAAAGTGAATATTCCTTAAGTCGGTGTAATTAAAGAATGTTGCGGTCATAAGCCTCTCCACGCTGTTCACGACAGCACAAAGCTGAAATTATAGCGTTGTTTAATTAGGCAGCGCGCAAAAAAAGGTCCTTAGTAAAGTTATTGTATAAGTAAAACGGCTAATCCCCCGCTTTTTTTCTTACTCCAACCTTTTTTTTCCAAAGCTTATAAAAAACTCTACAAAGTCCTATTATTTTCTCCACGTGGGACATATGGGTTATATAAAAAGTATTCCTTCTACCGTAGACCTCCATCTAGTCAATTCATAATTGTACACCTACATTTTTCACTTTACACACTCTACTTGTCTCTGTCTATGGCCGTTTTCAAACCATTTGTCTTTTTCCACGCCTTTTCCCCTCAAGTACTGAATCAACGTGTTCAAATTCACTCTATACTCAGCGTTCTTATCGTCCATTTGTATTCCTTACACCCCATTTATATATTACACATAATTCTTTAAAAAAAAACCTAATCTTATTCGGTTACGCGGGTAGCTTGCAAATCGGAGATCAGGGTGTCATTGGATTTTTTTTTACGTTTTTTTGTACAAATAAATCGTTGTCGAATGATTTAATTTCCGTTTTGGGACACTTTTGTTGCATTTTCATTTCCACTCTTAAAGTAATGTGAATTATTATTTTTTTGCGATAGATTCGGCATCTGTGGTGGTCCATGTTGTGAATGGAGAACGTCCAGCTGCCATGCAGAGCAACAGTGACAAGATAGCACCGCTTCCGCTACTGATTCTTCTATCGTTTAGATCATGCCAGAAGAGATTTTTCCTCAACAAAATATTAGAAATCCTTATATTATTACAGGACACATTATTTTTTAATTTCGTGACAAAAATCAAGCCTTTATGGAACAATTATTATATTAGAAGGTTTGTAACGAGATGACCAGTAGAATTATGTTAATATTTTTGCTTAAATGCATAGCATTAACACTCACAAAGTTTTTAAAACTAGATTAAGTCAAAGTTACGTATAAAGAAACGAATTATTGCAATAAGTATCTCTTACCACAACAAATACTTTAATTTTTATTAATACTTTGAATGTAAAAAATTCAACATGGGATAATTTTGGCGTGTAAGCATCCTGTATAAAGGTATTTCTTAAGACATAAGACAATATTTAGGTCTTATCATTTCCTTTTAATCGTCATATTTTTAATGTTTTTAACTTTAATAAAATAAAATCATCATTAACATAGAAATAATCATTAATTTTTCATTTAGTGAGTAGTCCACAAAGATTCATGTTTTTTTTTTCATTATGTCAATTATGATAAGTATTTCATAACTCTTTATGATTTGAAGCAAACGTAACTGTGGAATTGGAATTTTTTCACGTCACACATCAGCTCAGAAACAACATTTTTCGTAGAATTTCTTTTAAATTGTAATTATTGTAAAAATACATTAACAAATCAATGAATTGTTGTAGTTATATTTAAGTAAAGCAAGACAATTGTAACATACTTATCATTAATGCAAAACTATAAAGAGGATAAATACTACCACATTAAACTTGCCTCAAGTCGACAAATATCGAATATGTTGTAAATAATATCGTCATTTGTAACATTTTCTTCATAAATAAAGGAAACGTAATAGGCTGGATGTTGTTTTCCTTTAAGCTATAGTTGTACCAACCTAATTACCTAACTGAGAATATATGAAATCAATTTAAAAGTAAGTTTTAGTTAATTAAGTCTGAAAATATATTAGACAAATTATAAATACCGTTTTTAAATAAATACGTTTTACGTGTTATGTCTGGTTTTTTTTTTCACTTTTCAAGTAACAACTTTTGAGTTGTTAGCACCTTAAATTTTGTTTCTTCACGTTTTTTACTAAAATAATAGATGGTTTCAAATTATCTACAGCGTGGAATCCACTGACAAAAAACATGCCACCTCGCTTTTATGCGCAGTCAGGTGAACACTAGAGTATGGACACATCGGTTTGCTTACAGAATAAGGACACTGTTAGTATAGTTTTGTTGAAGGTAATGTCTAGGAAACCTTTTCGATACCCCACACAAGAACTCTACTCAGATGTTCCAGTCCTAACAGTTCGACAACTATTCGTTCTACAAGTTGTTCTAAAAAGCACGTAAATTTACCATATGATCCAAGAATTTTCAACAATAAACGTGTTTCAAATAAGGTATGTCCCACGATCCGTTACAGAACTACGCTATACGCGTATAAAATTATTAGTCCTCATCTTTATAATAAAATCAATAAAATCTTACACATTTACCCGTTAAATTTTTAATACTGTAAATCCAAAATAAAAACATGGCTTCAAAGGCAAACATATACATACACAGAAAATCTTCTCCAGGTAGTATCTTAATATTTAGATTTACTTTATATAAATGACAAAGTCTATTTATGACAGATCGCTGATATACTATTATATATTATATATACTATTATACTCGCAATACACACTCACATAAGTCTCCACGCATGCGTATCCCAACCTTACATATCCTTACGTACATATAAGTCAATGCATACACACAAGGAACAACATACACACATATATACGCAACAAAGAAACACACACTTGTTGTCGCTACATCAAAAACTCTTATTTATTTTATTAAAAATATATCCAAACTATAATTGATGATAACACAGTTCACTATTTAATAAAAATAAGTTAATAGATATTATTTTGACTGGTTATACCGGTAACGCAATACTATTGGTCGATGGATACGGCACTTATATTTCATATTTTTACTGTATTGCTATTTTTCTTCTTCTCCTGTCTGGTCCTCATCTAAATAGGCTTCGAGCCTAGTTTGGGGACTCAGTATTTCACGAAACCCACTATAAATTACATACGCACTGGATTTGTGATAGTTGTAACTGTCCTGTTTGGGATTATCCTTAACCTACCTGTAAGTGTAACACAGTTTTTTACTAGCACGGGAATGGGAGAGGCTAACTTTGATGGTCGCTGCAGCCGAACATAATTACATGGGTGCTTTCGTTTTTAAGTGGATTTACATATATGATTGTATCTTTTTGCCAATAAAGTGTTATTATTATTATTCTCTTCATTTATTTTATATACACATAAATTACATTTTTAAATACACTTATATTTAAAAAAAAAACAAAATATATTTAAAAATATAAAAAATATTGTCCCACCGGTATCGGGTACAGGGACCAAGCTACCGGTGGTTAGGGTTCCAGAAATAGAAACCTCCTCACTATGCGTGCCGTATCAAGGAGGACTGCCTTCTGCATCAGGCTCTTAATCCAGCTGCCTAACGTGAGCCTCTGAAGGTGTTGGTCAAGGCTCTTAGCAATCAACCCATGGGCCACAATTATTGCTGAATCCACATCCCACATGTCGACAATCTCGTGGGCTAGGTCCAAATATTTTATTTCTTTATCTTTTTTGGCCTTTAAGAGATTGTCGTCATGGGGAATGGTGATGTCAATAATCATTGCTCGGCGTTCTAATCGGTCTATCACCACTATATCAGGCTTATTGGCAACAATAGTCCTGTCAGTGATGATAGATCGATCCCAGTACAATGTTGCACGACCATTTTCGATTTTTATTTTATTATTATTATTAGTATGTGACGGTACAAGGCGAAACAAAAATTTCAAAAATATCGAAAATGTTCGGGAGGATGAAGAACTTTCTACCTCACGGTCTCAACGATGGAGGGCGTGCACCACTGAGCCAGTCAGCCTGTGACCACTGCCAGTGCAACTTGGTCGAAACGTCAGGCAATTTAGAGGTATGTAATAATATCTTTTCGTGATCTCGTTAATTCCCGTGTGAGTGTGAATACATCATTAAAATTCATATATAATTATGTCATCACTTTGTTAGCATGACCTAACTTCGATATAATTAACCACTTTCTTCGCAAATGCAACGATATAAAGTAACTTCTAATGTTTTATGTGGTTTCTTTTCAAAATGAACAGTAAAATTTCAGTGGTTTTACATGAAAAAGGCAGTAGTCACTTTTAAAGACAAGGGAACATGGAACGGTAATTAAAAATTTATCTCTAATGTGTCGTGTATCAAGATATTTTTAAATATATGAGAATTTCAAGTTCATATTTATACTGGAACAAATTATCTACGTTTTGCCCCATCTAAGTAGTATCTAAGTTGATAGTACAAAGTTATGTTTTATCTAGGTCATAAAATTTGATTACAGAATAAATCAAGAAAGTAATGTAGCTACCTATGTGTACCTACCTATATGTACCTATGTGTTTCCAAATTATTAACACGGCTACAAAGAGGCAAAGAGCCGTTATATTCTTCTTATTCTTTACAGATAAGAGTATGATTATTTTCATGTGGGTATTACCTAACGAGTCGAACAATTTCTTTCAGTGTAATAATTGGAAAAAAAAAGTTTTTTAAAATAACTTTTATTTTCATTTCATTTAGTTTATTCTTCTGTTGGTAATAATATGATTAGAGACGTGTTCCTTCCAAATAATATAAGTAGGAAACTTTTCATATTATTATAACATTTTTAGGTAACGTTGTTAAATTGGTATAAATTCTTCTTGTCGTCAAGGATTCTGGGAGATGTCAATTTGCTGTTGTTTTACACACATCTTCATTTATTGATTAAGTTAAATTTTGTAGTTTTTAGTCTTAGTCGTTTAAAATAAAATACAGATTGACAAAAATTTGTAGCAAAGAGTGAATACTGAGCCTAAATCTTACTAACTGTATACATGTTTGTGTATTGGTGATGTCGTTAAATATTTACAAAGGTTGTCTGGTTGTGATTACTTTTAGGGATAGAACTGCTTATTACATTACATCTATTTATTATTCAGATTTAGGGTTCAAAGTAAAATAAGGCTTGCAATGAATATTCGGCAAATATTTGGTATTCGGCTTATTCGGCAAAATACCGAATTTCTAGGTACTATTCGGCCTAATACCGAATACTACGGTTTGTTTGTTAGTGGCTGCTTTGAGTACCCACTCAAAGCAGCCACTAACAAACAACAGTATGTCATTCGAGGCCTACCCGCACTCACTCACCCGAGTCAGTAAGGGTAGGCCTCGAATGACATACTGTCCAGATCGGCAGTATACTCAAAAAGGGCTAAGAAAGGTCTGATGACAGCAATAAGGTGTGAGAGTATTTACATATTTTTTATTTGTTGTAGTCTGATAATTGGTAAAAAAACGATTAATTTTATTTTATTTTCTTGTAGTCTTTTTTTTTTATTCTCTCAATAAAACACGCATACATAATTAACTCCCATAATGTGAAAATACAACATATTTTGTAAATTTATTTGAATGGTAATAAAAATTTGCAGTGGAAGATTGTACTGCAGAGAACTTATATTTCTGAATTTTCCGGCAATAGTTGCAACTATGTTTTATCTTTCATTGTCTCGATATGGGGTATGCTTTCTCTGCAGAATACTTCTCGTAGCAATCATTGCGGGAGGCGTTAAAACAGTGGAAAGTAGAAACAAGAAACAAAAATGTAGATAAAAGTTTTCTGCCACGCGTCAGTCGAATACTTTTGCCGTATAATCGGCTATTCGGCTTGGAAGCCTGCAGTATATTCGGTATTTGGCATTTGGCCGAATACACTATTCGTTGCAAGTTAAACATTACTCAAGGTACACAGTAGAGAAAATTCTACCTATCTATCATCTTTATCAATTCCAAAGTAAATGAAACTGCTAATTATAGATATAATTTTTTCTTATATTAAATTGATTACAGAAAGTCAAGAACGAAAACAAATACACCATAAAATACCGACAAACGACTCAACATACTTCGCGGATTAAGAGGATTAACGCTGATATACTGGAAAACGACGTTGCATGCTGTTCGCACTACTGTCTGGCTCATTCCATTTAATTCCGTTGACGTATTCACGTTTCCAGAGTGGCAGCAAATCGCTCACTCAAATCAATCTGACATAGGCTGAAATGGGACGTGGATAATAGAATGAGAACACGCACATTCCTTTATTCACAATTTCGTAACCTTTAAATTTTGATAAAATTTAGTTTATTTTCACCGTGTATAAGAACATGAACAAGTTGGGTGGCAGTTTTGATACTTCGTTTAAAAACAGCAACATGACAGCGTGTGACGTAGTTAATTCTGGGTTCGAATTGTATACTCTTAAGTTAGTTAAAGTTGAATAGTATAAAAATGTGTATGTATGATGATAAAAATAGCAGCAGCTAGCAGTTTTACTATGCATTGTCAAGTCATTGGTTGAAGTGGTCACCTTCACTGCCTTTGCATCCAGGTTGTGGCTTTAACTCCGACAATGGTCGGTATATTTTATAAATGTTTTTTTTTAATCTGGATCTACTTTGTGTCCGCTAAATGTATGTACACACGGTATTCTTCTGGTGAGGGATATCTTTTTATTGATACTTATTTTATGGTTTATGCATTGTTTCCTAATACATGAATAGAAGACAAGGAAATTATGTATTTTGTGTTATTGTGGTTAGTATAAGAGCGTCTATCTCAATTTCATCCGTTCCGTTATTTTTGTTATTATTCAATTTACTGACTTAAGTTATAAAAATGAATGCTTGCTATTTACTCCATAGAGCAGTATCCATCTTTATGCACCAGACACTGTCGCAAAACTCCTTGTGACGTATTCTCTCCATCCCATGGTTGCCTGGAAGAAATTGCCTTGTGCGATAAGGCTGCCAAATGTACAAACCTGTCTATAGTTTTAACTTTTTTGTTTTTTTTTTTCAATACCTGGTGTACAATATTATAAAGAGTATTATTATTATTACGAGTCACAGAAATCTTAATAAGGTAACCTTACCTTATTTACTATCCTTACCTTACCTTATTATTACCTTATTTAGATTTCTGTGGTAATCATACAATTTTGTAGCTATTCTCAAGTATATCAACTATCTTTGCGATGCTTAAATTTATAAAACAGTTGTGTTGTGTTTTGTTAATTTGAGATAATATTTTCTTCAATAAATCGCATCATTCGTTCGCGTGATGATTCTGCCCACTAGTTTTAAGACCCATCACTGTAGTATTTATCAGGGTTAACTGGATGCAAAATAAGAAGTCACGGTAATGATTACGAAATATATTTTAAAGTAGCAGCGCCCTGCGTTTTCACCCGCGTAAGTCCCGATCCTGTGAAAATATCGGGATAAAAAGTAGCTTATGCGTTAATCCAGGTGTCCAGCTATCTACATACCAAGTTTCAAAATCGGTGAGTTTTGCGTGAAAGAGTTACAAGCATTAATCCATCCAAACTTTCACATTTATAATATTAGTGGGATTAGTGGAATTTACTTACTGCGAAATAAAAATATTATTTATGATGAAATAAAGAAACAATTTAATATATCACACTACAACAATACCCTGAAGAAATGCTAAGCTATGGTGCTACAACGGTAAGTTCATTTCTTTCTTATTAATATTAGATTTATATGCAATTGTTTATTGGTGTTTCCTTCTTTTATGCAACAATGGAGCAAGAAGAGTGACGAGATTAGGTAAAACACTGAAAAAAACGTTTCGCCAGGAGATAGCAAAACCAGCAGTTAGAACCTCAGATAAAGTGTAATAGTAAAATTTAAAGTAATTCTGAAGTAAACAGTAAGTCTATTGATTATTATCATAGCTAAGACTTGCTAATAAGAGGTTTTGAATTGATAGTAAATACACAAGCATTTAGTTTATCTGAGGAAGAGCTTTTTATAAAATAACTAACTAATGAATCGCAGGAATTCGTATAGTTGAATGTGAGTTTACCTATAACACTAAGCAGTCGGTGACTTTTATTTCCTAAAACTATAAACCTGAAGGCAACAGTACGTGTGCCGTGTTGGATTTTAATAAATCGTGACCGCACTAAAACTTACTACTAAACACGCGTTACAACGTTGTCGACCGTGTACATAAAGTTTCATGGTAGAAAATAATTAAACATTAGTGGAATACGGTTTGAAGTACGTCGTTACTGCTTCTTTACCGTCGTTATATGTAAATCCTTAGTACGTACTTAAGCATCGAGAACACAAAGCGTTTCCTAAGCACACTAAGCACCTGTCGATATCAGTGCAGGTGTGTCTGATTTACTTTGAAATTTTAATTTAATCTTCTACCTTAACTAACCGAAATCAGCTTAAGTGTTAGACTCAATATATCGAGTTGTTCTCAAGTTCACCCTTCTGTCGATAAACGGGTTGAACATGGATAAAACAAATACCTACGCCTGTATTTGAGAAGGTTCTCGGTAGCACGTGAGAGAACCCCCTTCAAGCTTCTCAAGGGTAAGTTTCATTCTGCAGTAGTCTATGTAAAGAACAAAGCAAAAATGTGGTGTGAAATCGATCAACGTATTTATCTTATTAACTTACGGGCATGTTCTCATATGTTGCTGATTCGATCGAAAATCTATTATTTACAGGGTGTAAAGGGTACGGTATTGTACCGAATACTGAACCAACCAAACCACCAAAATTTAAAAAAAAATGTGTGTGTGCAATTCTCACACGGCAGAAGTAAAACTTCAGAAAAGTAGCCCACGAGAGAATGAGAAATAAAAAGTAAAATCAACACAAATAATTTACGAATGTTAATAAATAAAATTTTAAGTTCAAATTAACACAGATAATTAATTAACCAACGAACTTTAATACACAAATGCAAAAAAATTACACCACGTTGATATTGACGCATTTTCTGAAGGCTTCGTAGTACGCAGACGCAAAGAAAAAGATTATAGGAAACTTTGATACCACTTGTATTGTGTCTCATTCTCTCGCAGGCTAAATCCTATTTTTGAATATGTTGGTCTCTTTTCAAAGATTGTAGGTAACACTGTATACTTGTATTCTATCTCATTCTCTCGCAGGCTAAATCCTATTTATGATATGTTTGTCTCTTTTTATTGTGAGTTTTTCGTTTCATCGAATTTCAAACCACAACGATTAGAAGTTTCACTACAAAAAAAACTGTCAGTCGTAGGACTGCACGTCAGAAGTGAAAACACATATATACACACACATCTATATGTCATCATGACAATATATTTGTCAACTGAGCGTGACGGTCACGCGAGATCAGAGCTTTTTTCCCATACCAAAAGTGCCCAACGTGCCTAAAGAAGTTTTCACTTCAAAAATCTATCCTAAGGTGACTTTACAATTTAGCTTAGTATTAAATTAATAATATTTTTAATTATTAATAAAAAAAAAATATATATCAGAAAATATTTGTGACAATGTGAGAGGTATTAGGCAATGGAAGGAAATATTGCTTATGCGGATGGTTTCGAGCGCTCTAACTATAGGCTTTTAGTTATCTGTAATAAATCTATACCATGATATTCAATGACATACTAATTAATTATACACGTAATAAACTAAAAATCAATGTTACAATCTTAATTAATACAAACAAACATTATATAAACAAACCAGTTTATGGTTGTATTATTTCATGAATATTAACCCATTTAAGGCCGATGATATACAATTAGCTTTAATTTCTTAGGACCGTTGTACATATTGTAAATAAACATAGTCGAGACGTGGACACATCAAAAACCCTTATTTATTTTATTAAAAATAGGGGCAAACTATAATAGATGATAAAACAGTTCACTATTTAATAAAAAGGAGTTAATAGACATTATTACATTATCAAAGCAATACTATTGGTCGGTTGATAAATATTGATGAATAGTGGGGCTATAAAAGGGGCTATAAATGTATTATAACTTAATAACAATCACTTGAGATCACACTCCAGATCTCACCGAAAACCAATTAGATAAACTTGAGCGACTTCAAAACTTTTGTATCCGATTCATATTTGGACTGCGTAAATATGATCATGTTTCTGAATTCCGAAAAAAACTCAAGTGGTTACCTATTCGTCTTCGCCGGAATGCCCCTCATACACCTTCCTACTTAAAAGGACGATTTGAGTTCCTTGATGGTACCCATACGAAATGCCTAAGATCATCGGAAAGTCTGATATTAGAGGTGCCGGTGCATTCAACAACTTTTTTTGATAAATCATTTATGGTTCTGGCTGTTCGTATGTGGAATGCATTACCAGTACAAATACGGCAAGCTGAAACCCTTACAGCCTTTAAAAATATGGTCAAGCAATACTATCTATCACTGTAATACCTTTATTTTATTCTTTATTTTTATTCCATCTCACACTTAAGATCAAAATTACTTTAGATTTTACTATGTAATCTCTACTGAATAGCTGGATTATTTAAGTATATATGTATGTGTGTGTATGTATGTATGTATGTGTATATGTATGTATGTATGTGTATTTATGTGTGTATGTATGTATATGTATATATATATATGTGTAAATACTTGTCTGTATTTTCTATATAGTGCGCCATCAACTATTGCTTTTATTTAATACTTCTAAAATTATCTCCATCTAAAGGTTGTCTGGTAGAGATCGCTATTAGCGATAAGTCCGCCCATTGTACTCTATTTTTAAGCCATGATCTGTTCCAATTAATTTTATTAAACGGTGTACAATAAAGAATATTCTATCTATCTATCTATCTTGAGTGCGGAAAGAGGTACGAACAACATGGCAGTTACTGTTAGTGATTTTTATAGTTTTATAGCAGTGGTTGTGAGACGGTCTCTAACACTCGAGAGCGACAAAGGATCGATGCGTTCAAAATGTGGTGCTGGAGGCAAATGTTGAGAATACCATGGACCGCCAAGCGCACAAACGTGTCTATCCCCTCACAGCTGAAAGTGAAGATGACTTTATCCACCAAATGTCGCCAACGCAAATTCTGTAAAACCTTATCGCGGTATGTAACAGGGAAGGTAAACGATTGGGATGTTAATCACCAACCCGATGGACAGACCAGATAAAGGACCTGTCTGCCACCAAGCTCCACACAAGATCATCAAAGATGAGATAGACAGAAGCCGATGGAGACAAATAATTAATTCACTCTAGGTATTGTGCTCTAAACCTAGACCGAATAATGACACGAGCCTCAGTCATGACGTCATGAGTTACCGACTATAGAGAGATAGTAAGTATATGTAACTTCCTAGGAATTCCTTTTGTACATAATCTGTCAACAAAGTGTAGGGATTAAATTTTCTATACTTTACGTAAAGTTATAACGTAAATAGCGGCATATAAGGGTGACGGTACACGTCAATAAAGAGCTCTTTTGCATTAGTAGTGAATGAAAGTGTTCATATGAAGATCGATCAGTTTTTCAAGAATATATATCAAACTAATCCTAAAAAGGGGACCAACAAAAACGGTTTCTTTTATAAAGTCAACATTTCCAGAATATCAATAGAGAAAATTAAGTAGTTTATAGCTGGATAGTGCTGTGATGATCCGTGGGGGTTTCCACACATTAAAAAAAAGTATAGGCAGTCAAATTTTTTATTAATTTTTTCGTTAGTTGCACCTCCGAACAATAAAAATTTACATTAATGTAGAAGTCTATCTAGTCATGTCTAACACATGGAATAGTACAGTAGTTAGTTTCCAGTGATATCTACTACTCAAGTAACTACTTTCAATTAACACGATATAGTACTAAAAACTTCTTTAGACGTTTAACAGGAAAAAAGTTAATTGACTGGTGCTGGGTCCCGAAAAACGTACATTTTTTTTTTTATGTTATAGAGGGCAAACGAGCAGACGGGTCACCTGATGGTAAATGACTAACGCCGCCCATGGGCACCTGCAACTCAAGAGGGCCTTTAAGGTGGGGGTAGGGGAAGAGGGGAAGAGAGGGGGCGAGGGTCAGGGCCTCCGGTAACCTCACTCACTCGGCGAAAAGCAAATTGCTTCACTGCCAGTTTTCTGTGAGGACGTGGTATCACTCCGGTCGAGCCGGCCCATACGTGCCGAAGCATGGCTCTCCCACGATAAATATTGTCCAGATCGCCAGCATACTGAAGTAGGACCAAGTTAAAAGCACCCAAAACCGGCGAGCGTGTATGGAGGGTCTGATGAATCTGGAAGAGACGCGATCTGCGCGTTAGTATCATGACTAATTACGCTCTATGGTCTCTGCCGACCCTAAACTGGCATAAGGTGTGATAATATGTATTTATGCATGTATGAATATTGTTTGTCACTTATACTTTTATTGTATTGGTATTTTTGATTACAAGCAGAAAAGGTGATGATGGAATTTAAAAAGGAGTCTCATAAACAAAGGTCGACGAAATAATTATGTAAATTTTGGTGTTATTTTATTTAAAGGCTTATTTGTGACATTCACAAACGGGAAAACTATAAGTCCGTTGTAAACCTCTCAGGATGGAAAACATGATTTACCTGCGAAAAAAGGAACAAGAAATATTTTGTGAATAAAAAAGCATGAAACACGTCCAACATTTGGAGTAAATCTATTTCTATTAAAATTTTGATGGGAAGGTTTCGAATTACTAATATTATACCCAAGAAACTGAGTAAGAGACGTGACACAAACTTACGAGTATATGTTAGCTTATTGTTAGGTAGATGAAATTAGTTCAAAGTGGGCATTATTCTTCGGGGGTTATAAATGGTAATCTTTATATACTATGAAATACTATAATATTAAATAAAAATGAATGTTTGTGTGTTTGTCCTCTACGCGTCGTATCTTTGATTAGATTGTGATGAAACATTGGTAGGGCTTTCGGAGGACACAAGGGTTTCGGGCGCAAAAAAATCTATAAAAAAGAAAAAAATAATGTTCGTATGTTTTTCCTTTGTGATGAAAAGTTTACCTGGCATCGCAGAGCATGCTGGGTACAGCCAGTATGTCTATAAAATATATTTTTTAAGTGTATTAGCTCTAGTTTTTTAAAGAAACACCTTTTTTTTTTTAAGAGAACTCCCGCATTAGGAATTACTCCTGTGTCGCAGGGGACTTTACAAACATACAAACAACGGATACAAAGAACACACAGACTCGGGTGGGAATCGAACCCACGACCTCTGGCTCAGCAGTCAGGGTCACTAACCGCTAGACCAATCGGCCAGTCATTTGCCACACCTTTGTATTAATGATATACATATTATTAAGTATACGTTGTTTAATCTATTTGATATTGTTGTGTTCATAACGATCCCATAATACATTTTTATATACTTAAAACATTGTAACAGGCCACAATTCCAAAATTCAGAATTGAATTTTTGCTTTTTTTTTTATACTACTAAGTATGTAGTTGTAGGCAAACTACCGTGCAACCCGTGTGCTAGAAAACTTACCACGCTTGAACATTTGGAATACCAAGGATGTCTCAGGCACGTTGCTGACACTGTAAAAACCTTTATGTCCTTTTTGATGAACTTCATTCCACAGTATTTTAGCGTAGTAAGAAGGTAGCAGAAAGGTTGCTCTTCAATTGGAGCATCTGCGACAGTTCCTATCAAACAGCGTAGTACGTGACTCTCCGGTTTTAATGTATAAACGGGAATCTATTGCTAGTGATGAGTTATACAATAATTTCAAAGATTCATTAGAACACAAGCAAATTATCTTCTAAGGCGTCCATTAGACACTTATGCAAACGTCAATAATTACCAAAAGTCATGATTGACGGATGTTCGTTGGTGATTGAGGAAATAATTTCGACATTAAAATCTCATCATGCAACCGTCAATCACTGCATTAGACGATAGGTTATTCGTCAATCACCGTTTTGATTGTGGCAAAACTGACAGCAAAACCTACCGTGTAATGTGCTCTTAAGGTTCTTTACCGCTTGCGAGTTTAGGGTCGTCGGAAATGTAATACAACATAGAACATTGCAACGGATTTGGATTAGTACCGGCATTGAGACTGTCGTCAACAAAAAGGTTTTTATTTCGCTATGATGTGATATATTAATCAACTAATTAGAAAAGTAACAAATATAGCACATTTTATTCCTTTGCTTACGTTTTTCTGGATGTACACTAGGTATATGTTTTTGTTACTGTTTTTAATCTAAAGCAGGAACTGATTCAAGTATATTCAACTTAAAAGCTTACAAAGGGTTTGTAATTTGCCGGGTTGTGAATGTCGCAAATTAGCATTTAATTAAAATAATTTCAAAATATACGTCATTATTTTGTGAGCTTTTGTGATTGTGACCTCCTTTTTAGCTTTCATCGCCGCCCTTATCTCTTCTAAAGGGAAAAGCTACAAAAAAATAAAATAATGAACAATATTTGAAAACGCGTTGTATGAGCCTTGGATATTATTTTTTTACCAGCTACTTTACTACTACTGAAGACGTTTTATTAATTTTTTTTTTAAGTTTTCGATTTTTTTGTTATGCAATATTCTTTTAAATCTAGAAGTAATTCGTTCTTAAATCATTAAACAATATTTTAAGACACATTAAATAGGTACTTGTTATCAGAATTTGTTTTCTTCTTTTTGTATTTTAATTATTCGGTGTTTGAAGGTCTTTAAGGTAACAGTAACATCAAGAGACTTAATGACGTCTTATAATCGAGTGACATACTGGTATTGTGAAAAACGGCGCTTAATTTTATGTGTAATATTCTGGTCACGTATATCTGCGACTATCACCAATAAAAAAGTACTCAAATAACATATAAACTTGTTAAGAAAGTAAATAGATAAGATGTAATAAGAAAATAATTTGTATGAACAATATTTTATACTAAATCTCTTGTGAGATTTTTCAGCCACGAGTTGTCAAAGGAACTTCAGCATAATTACATGTCACGGTTCACAATAATATTATTTGATCGTGGAGAAGTTTGAGAACAATTTTAACTTCTCTACGTACTAATAATTTAACAAAATGCAAAAGAACACAAGAACATACCAAGAAGATATTATCTCTAGGTCAATTAAATATACAATTCTCTATACCCGAACGCGGTAATTTAATCTTAACGTGACGTGTATTTTTCTATTCTTTTTTACTTCTATTTTTTCATCATAATAATTTTACCCATACATAGGTAGTCGATTATATGGCTTCCACAATGAGCGGTCTCGAACTGCGTCCAACGAATTGCCGCCTGCTATTTCAATCAGATCATTACATCTTTATCCATGTTCCACGCTACGCTTTCCAGTTCATCCGCTGATTATCTGGAATTAAGTTTTCAACGGCAGTTATCAGTTCTGCATACCTTATGGTCTGCAAATGCTCATTAGCTATCCTTAGAATTTGTTGATCCGAAATCGTACCTCACAGAGAAATGAAAGTCAAAAATCCTTTCAAAGCTCATTGAGAAATTTTTAACATTTCTACAAATCCCACTAATATTATAAATGTGAAAGTTTGGATGGATAGATGTTTGTTACTCTTTCACGTCTAAAAACTGAACTCATTGATTGAAACTTGGTATGTAGATAGTTGGAGACCTGAACTAACATATAGGCTACCTACTTTTTATCCCGATATTCCCACGGGATCGGGGCTTATGCGGGTGAAACCGCGGGGCGCTTCTAGTTTAACATATTTATTTTGTAAGTTCATTAAAATGTCATTGATCGAGTTCTCTAACTAAACTTATTACATTATTATTACTAACTAAACAACTCATTAACTAAACATATTACATGATTATATGAACACAGAAGTGGCCAGTATATAAAAAAAACTGTTAATTACTCCCCTGATATTATCAAAAGAAAATAAGTGTCATGAATTTTCATTCATCCCGTTATAATTATGTAATCTGTGCTCACAATTCCTATACAATCTACTTTATCTAGCTTCATTTTCCGTTACGAAGGTTTTTTATGCCCCAAGTAAGCTTATTTTACACAAAGAATTTTTATCATAATCCTGCCTCACGTTTCATTTAGTTGGTGGCTGGTAATCGTGAATGTCAGTAGGGATGATGAATCTTTTCCGCTTACGTCTTGTACGGTTGAAGTTGAAGTAAGCGCAATATAAATAGCCATAATCAAGCGTAGCAATCATTTTTATGCTGTTACGAGAAATCGTAGTACCGTGAAAATATAGCTTCGCATAACTGTGCCACCGAATTGACCTATAAAGGAAATCATTCAGAAAATTTAGACCTGATGGGTATTTTAAAACATGTAGCATTTTTAGAAAAATAATTAAGAAATCAATACTATAAATATGGTTACGAGCCAGGGTGCGGTATTAGATTAATACACCGCTTTAAACATTACACAGCCGATTTGAATTAATCGCAATAAACACATAATCCACAATTAACAACAACTCTCACTGACATTCGCTTGTACTGTTCGATGTAATTCGCACTTATACACTCACCTTATCGCAGAACTGAATGTGTCCACACCGAATGGCGGCCTCCTTATTATAGTCTGGACTTATCTCATAGAAAGTTTCAGGTCCAGGTTGTTTTCTGAAAAATCTAGTAATATCCAGTAATAAAATCTAGTAATAAGCGGCGGTAGCGTAATGGCTAAGGCGTCGGACTTGCGATCAAGTGGTTGCGGGTTCGAACTCCACCCAGTGCACTACAGACGTGAACCCACTCCTAACACAAGCATTTCAGCTTAGCTGGAGGGGTTAACAAGAATACTAGTAATGTGTGACCCACGTTGCTAGTATTCTCAAAAATGTAGATAATCTAAACTGGGAGCAATTCAATACATATTATTTTTGATTTTAAGATAAAGTAGTCTGATAAATTTATTGGAGGAAACTTTTAGAGAGTCTGCAAATTGAATTGAAAACAATCCCATGCTGCTATCGTACTAAAAAAAAAATACTGAGACTACTATTCTACTCCTGCTCAAGGCAATTGGTTTTGGTATATCCATAGAGTAGTAATTTCTTACTGATTAGAATTTCACGTAACAAAAAAATATACTAATATAAATAAAGAATATGTTGTACTTGACTTCCGACACTTTCGCCTTGGTAGAACGTTAGCCAGAAGCAGTAGTGTTTCCTCCAAAGTAAAAAAATATGTCGCACTTCTATTACGAGACTGATCAACTCAAAATAGGGTAAATTTGAGATAATTCATTTTTCATACTTAAATATCAATTCTCGACGCGTCCATAAATATATAATAATAATAATAAATTGTAATAAGCCAAATTTTTCAACGAAACCACTAAAAATATTTTTTTTTTTTTTTAATTTGTTAAGACAATAGAGTATTGAGTAAAAAATTGGAAATAACTTGGTAACCTGCAATCTCTTAAATAATTCATTAATACAGAAATCCCTTAATTTTATCAATAATCTATATACAGTGTTCACTTTTTATAATTTTTAACAAGAAGCGAGTAATCAGTTTTCTGTCGTTTCTGAAAAAAGCTTCATTTTGAGTTGATACACTCTTGTAATAGCAGTGCGATGTGTTGCCAGTTCTGTTGTGTTGAAAACTCTACAAGGAAGTTTTCTTCATCATTACACTAGTTTATTTTGTTTTTGACTACAGGATATAAACTTTCAACCATTTTAGAAGTGTAATATATATTTTTTAATTCCTGCTATAAATTTCAACACTTTTAACTAAGAGAACACTTCTATTCTCTGACTATACTGTTACTACTTACTATGATAAAATTTTTATAGAATCGTGAAATTCTATACTGTGAAAGCATTGTACCGTGAACTGCACTTTTCGATTTCACATGCATCACAAACTTTTTCACAATTTCAAGAAATAAAATGAAATCGGAAATAAACGGCAAACTACTTTATTAATATCAGTTTACGTTATAAAACACAAGTCATACAGATTAACAGACTCAATTAAGGTGTGAATATCATACGATACACATTTTGAAGACATACGTCTCGGAGTTTTACTCGTTAATTATACTGAATCAATTACACAACAATAGATAGTATTATATCCTTTGTCCGTGGCTTCGCTTACATGATTTCAATCATGCTTAGATAGCCAAATTGTATATGTTTTTATGTGTACAGGTACCAAAATATTATTAACAAATGATCCTTGAAGAGTTTCCGGACCAATATTTATTCATGAATTCACGAATTACTTAAATTTCCTTATTCATTTCATTGTAGAAATAAATAAACATTTTCAGTATTTTGCTCAATTCATCTTTACTACAGTTCAAACAATTTGTGACTAGAACCACACATACACTAAATGGCAAGTGTCGTGTGTTCGCTGCACGCTAACTGCCCATAATTTCTGCACATGAAAGCATACCAAGCAGTTGATACCAACACACAGTCGCATAATTTGATTCAAATAATTCTACTGTATTATTCGAGAACCATCAGTGCCTAAATTAAATATAAACAAGTGAATGTAGTAAAGGAAAATTAAACAGGCTTGAATTATGATAACTGTTATTTTTATTGTGTTGATTGCTTAAATTGTAGAATGTCTGAAGTAGGTATGAATACTGCTTACTTCCGAGTAAAGAGCTTCATATATTTTTAGGGACTCTTTGAATTCGACTAGGGAATATGCATGTTGTTTAAATTTACTTGATTAATTTTCCCTTGAATCTTTATTGGCCAGATATTATGCCTAAACAATTATTTTCTTATTTAGTTCGTGTTTCATTGCAAAAAAATATTAATCTAAATATGCAAAATAAGGGCGCGAAATTCAACTTTGCAAAACGCTTCACCATTGGTCGAAACAAAACATGACGTGACATTCCACGTTTTGTCATTTATCGGCGCCTATATTCGTAGTGTTACGGAGAAAGATGTTTCTGTGGTTTTTGCTCTTATCTGGTGCAATTTAAGCATTCTAGTGATATTAGAAATCATCTAGGACAATGGCTGAATGTAGTTTTGTCAAAACACAATCGGACAATCTACCGAAAATAGGTGCTCATGATGACTATATATTTTGCATCAAATCCAGATTTTACGTCCGCTAAAGTTAAAGGAGTGAAAGCCGCAAGGTAATTATTATAATACTTGTTATATTATAATCTAAAGGATAGGTAAGATATGTATAGTTAGTTATATTCATGAAGTTTTATTGGACTTTTGTTACCTGGTATAAGTAGACAAGCAAGTTGCCTTCTGCTTGATATTTAAAACAAACATAAATTACTGCTGACTAATTCACACTATACTAGCAATTAAATTGTAATATGCTTACATTAAAGTGATCTTCACAACAATATAAACACGATATTGAAGATACTTCATCTCTTCTCATTAATGTAAACCATTGTTTTCGTATTTTACATTATTATTTTGTACAGGAAAAAATACTGTATTGGGTGTATTTCTTATAGTGTTTTTACATTTAGGGACAAGGCAATACCTATGAAATGGTTTTTTAACTTTATCCATCGTCTGTTAATTACAGTAAATAGTAATTACAAGTGGAAATCGGTATAAAATTACTGTAACACTTCAAGTAAGTTTATGAAACAAACACTGAGCGTGGAACGTGACGTCATCCAAGGCCCGCGAAATATGGCCGCGTTCAAACAGATCAAATTTTATCGATGTTTTCAATGTTATTTTAAAAATTAATTTGAACATTGCCTAGGTTATTTATATTTTTTATTAGGGTAGAATGATGGAACAAGTCAATATAAGATAAAAAAAATACATGCATATTCCCTATTGCCCCTTGCTTCTAGTTCGTCGATTTCTCTATAACTTATAAAAATAAATGTCCTAGAGTTAACAGTTACTGAGACAACGCGGAATTCTTTTTTTCGGATAAGATATGCTCATATCACAATTTGGTGGCTAGAGAAATTATTGGTCTCTTTCTAGAGCCCAAAAGCCCAAGCCTGTGGTTTACACAGTTGTGAGTTATTTATTACGGTCTAAAGTCTACGTTCAGTTAAAATCTTGCCTTTCTTAGCCTATACCTAAATTCTCAGTCCTAAGTCTCCGTGACAAAACAACAAAGTTTATGTTAGTGTACAGTAAGTACAATGACATACTGACGTGGAAGGGTTTAAAACTAGCTTTGTCTGTCTCTTATTGCAATGTCAGTGTTTATTGCCAATCGAATTTGAAATTGTGTAGATAATAAATAAAGTAATAAATTGCAAGCTTCTTTTATGCTGAAGCTGAACTAGACTAATTGACCCTATTTCAATTAACCAGTTTTAGAGCACATAAAACATGTGTCAATGATGCCAAAAGGCTCACCACCAAACGCATGTGACTGTGATAAAATTGAACCGCTAGATCCTTTTAATTAAAAAGGAATCACGTCTCTAATATAAACAACAATTTTAAAAACATTATAATCTAATGTCCTTGCTATTAATATTGCGAGTATGGTTTCAATCAATGAGAATAAAAATATAAGTAGGCCGCGTAAAACATAGCTTAAGCAAATATGAGTTTACACTTTTTTTGTTGAACTTATGTCTACCTTACTAATGTTTTGACTGTCGTATAAAAAGAGGCATTTGAATTGAAATACGGCCTGAAGTATATAGGTTGTTTGAATTTTTGTCATACCCGTGAATTATATTACCATAGCATCGTTTAAATGGACACAATTCGAGGTTTTAAGCCTCCAAAAGGAAACATTCGCGATTATGATGAGCCCGCATATTTGTCTTTTGTAATACGCAAAATGTACCGCTAATTAAAAACAAAAACCTTCCTATTTGTTCCCAAGCATTAAAAAAAACAATGCCTTAGGCGATGACAAAATAAAAGAAAAGGATATAATATATCAGGTTTGTTTTCCCTTGCTGAAATATTTTTAAATGAGAATGTTCTTCTCGTTATTGAGTTTGGAAACTGCTTGTAGGGCAATACTTGCTAAAAGTCAAAAGTCCAATGAGTAAAGTATATGCAATTAGTGTCTTTCAAAGTTTGCAGATACTTGAGCTCTTTGAGACTTCAATATCGTTAAATCATAGCTTTTATATTTCATGAGAAAATATACTTTTCTAAGAAGATAGTTTACTCCATGTTTGTAATTTATTGATTGCCACAACCTTGTTTACTTTAATTATATAGATTCAAATTCAATATCTTTATTTCATAAACTTGATCACCAGTTATTCGAAAGCGTCAATTTAAAAAAATAATGATTATAATTTAAAATTATAGATCGACACACACAGAGTCACCGCAACAATGGTGTGCTTTGTCAAATGTAAAATTAAAAAAAAAATGGATAACATAATATCATATCTGCCGGTATAACCGCCCGTTGCCAAATGGTTGAGCCTTGTGAGAAAAAATCGGGCAAACAAACTGACGGCCACTCTTTTATAAACTAAATAGATTTAACAATATTCATTAAATTTTATAGTTACATCATTTTGTTGCACACAACATTAATATTATATTATGTTATTAAAAGAAAATAAACAAAAAACGGATATGACAATAGGGAAACTGAAAACAAAGGGAAAAATAAAAAAGGAGAAAAGAAAAACATAAGAGATGAAAACTCAACACAACAGACACACATTAATTACATTTCTATTATTTATATAAAATACAATTCAATCCCAAGCATTTTTATCCTGTATAATGTCCACTACTGAGTAATAGCCCTTGAGGCATAGTTGTCGTTTTACTGTGGACTTAAACTTGTTTAGACTTAACATTTGAATATTATCTGGTTTTTCACATCGAAATGACTTGATAATTTTATGGAGCCTAGAGCCAGGTACAACAAGTTTATGTTTATTACGCGTGTTAAAAGAATATATATCACTTTTTTTTAAGAATTGATCATTATTTTTATGAAGGTAAATCAAGTTTTCATAAATGTATGGCACGATATTGGCACGCAACTGTCATTATATTAATTTCTTTAAATTTCTGCCTCAGTGAATCAGGATTGCCTAAGTTATAAACTGCTTGCATAGTCCTCTTCTGCAGCACAAAGATACATTGAATATCAGCGGTATTCCCCCCCCAGTAGAATACTGAGCTGAGCTGAGTCTACTCCATAATTTATCAATATGAGGGCCCCATTGAAGCTTAGAATCAAGAGTAATGCCTAAGAATTTCGTGGTATCCACTAGTTCTAACTCAGTTTTCTTTAACTAGTATAGTGGTTTTCACCTGTTTAACGTTTGGAGTAGTGAACCGAATACATTTAGTCTTTTCTCCATTAAGAACTAAGTTGTTATCGTTAAACCAACAAACCACTTTTGAAATAGCGTCGTTTACGTCTTCAAAGTTTGTACACATACGTTTTAGCATTTCCTCCTTCTAATATCTTTGAAAATATTAATATCCTAATATTGTAATGTGACTTTCTTTGGTTGTTTGTTATGCTTTAACGCTAATAACGCAGTCGCACAATTCCTGTTCGAATAATTTGACTGTATTATTCGATATAATTTTGCATATGTCGTAGTCAGGTCTTAGAAATGATTGTTTAATAAAAAAGGAACTTTTATATTGGTATTTTAAGTTATCGTAACGACATTTCTTTTAAAACAAAACAATTATCAGCCGTCATGATTCATCACAAAAACAAAATGTTGTCAGCACTTCTAACTGTGGATAATGTAATTGTTTTACGATATGATCACTAATGTTTGACCATTATTATCATATAGTTGTGCGTTTAGCTGTTAATATTGTCAAAGGCTTTTTTTTTTTTTTTACGTGTGGAAACCCCCACGGGTCATCACCTCACCGGGGTTAACGGTAGGGTGGTATGTCGGACTCGAACCGACTAAAACCACACGGTGTTCCGTCACGGGGTCCTATTGCCGGGGACTCAGGTGTACCCTAGAAAGGAAGTCCCTGTGAGCCCCGGCAGACTTGGCCGCCTGCTCGGCAACAGGCGACCTCACAATTTCGCGTGGGGGCCTTGCCCCCTCCGATTTAGAGAGGTGCGCGTGGAACACGTCGCGCCGCCGTCTCGGGCCTGCTTCTGCTAGGGCGACGGGTAACCCATCCCATCACCCTCAGGCAAGCGCTCATGGAAGCCGGAGATCGTCTCGCTCTCTCCGGCGCCTGGTGCGTCTTCTTCGGGACGGAAGAGTGCTAGATCTCTCCCGTTCCCTTTCCGCCGCCTCCTTGGCACTCATCACTTCTTCGCAAAACGAGGCAGTGGAATCCCTTGCGCTCTCGTGCTGGACCATACCATCACCATGGTTTCCAGTGAGAGGCTACCCACACCCAAGGCCATCGCGAGGTCAGCACGTTGCCGCGCCCACGCAGGGCACTCCACCAGAGTGTGGAGTGCGGTGTCCTCGCGACAGCCCATGCAATGGTGGCACACAGACGTTGGCTCCCGGCCTATCCGACACAGGTACTTACCAAAGCCTCCAGGTCCCATGGCGGTGTCCCGGCTAGGAGACTTCCTGCTTCAAATGAAACCGTGCGGTACGCTCTTATGACCCTGACGGCCATTACCCGTTGCGGGCGTCGCAAAATTGCGATATTGCTGGTCGTCAAGGTCTCTGACCAGATTGGGCACCCATAAAGGGCCATAGACCGCACGATCCCAACGTAAAGTCTCCTGCAGGAGGCGTCCGGGCCCCCCAAGTTGGGTAACAGCCGCGAAAGCGCGGCCGCTGTCCTCGTAAGCTTCGGGGCCAGACTGCGGAAGTGAGGTCCGAAGTCCCATCGGCTGTCGAGTACGAGGCCAAGATATTTCATCGAAGATTCGACGCCGATACGAACACCTCCTACAACAAGGCCGGATCCCCTAGGTGGACCCTTGCGAGGCCCATGAAAACAGAGAGCCTCGGATTTGTTAAGAGCCACCTTGAGACCCAGCCGCCGAATTCTTGTAACGACTTGGGCAACCCCGGCCGTGGCCTTTATGGTCGCGTCGCGGTGCGTCTTGCCTCGCGCCGTCACGAGTGTGTCGTCAGCGTAGCATGTCAGGACGACACCTCCTAGGAGCACACCGCGCAACGCCCAGTCGTAACCGATGTTCCACAGGAGAGGGCCCAGTACTGAGCCCTGCGGAACACCGCACGATATTTCTCGCCGACCGTGTCCTGCCCGACTCGGGTAGATCACGGCTCTCTCTGCAAGATACGCCCCGACAATGCGCGGAGGTAAAGAGGCACTCCGTGATAAACAAGTGCCTCTTTAATGCAACTCCAAGGCAAGGTGTTGAAAGCGTTGGCGATGTCAAGAGACACCGCCAACATCACTTCGCCCCGAGACACTGCTTCCTCCGCCAAGGACTTTACGCGCATGATCGCATCGACAGTGGAGCGCCCTTTGCGGAAACCAAACTGGTTATCAGCCAGGTCCGGCCCCAGTACCGAAAGGTGCTCGACGAGGCGTCCCGCGATGATTCGCTCAAAGAGCTTACCCACCTCGTCGAGCAACACAATGGGCCGGTAGGCGGACGGGGAGTCCGCTGGGCGCCCGTCCTTCCGGATGAGGACCAGTTTCCCTGTCTTCCACATTTTTGGAAACTGGCCTCGCTCAATACATGCGCTAAAAAGCCCTCTTAGTCGGGGCTCGAGAGCCTGAAGGGCAAGGATCCAGGCCCGGCCTGGAATGCCATCGGGTCCCGGGGCGGTGCTCTTGGTTTTAAGCCGTTGCACCGCCACCCTTAATTCTACCTGAGTGATTTCGGGCACGCCGTCATCATCTTCAACGTTGGACGCTTGAGACGGAGCCATGGGCGGAGCCACGTGCTCGACCACCTGAGAGGGGAACAGAGAGCGTACCACTCCCTCAAGCAGCGCTGGTTGGAGACTCTGGGTCAATGGGGGGGGCCCTAGGGCGTAGTTTACCCCTCACCAATAGATAGGGGCGACCCCACGGATCTCGTTCCAGAGTCTCGAGAAGCTCCTAGCGGGCATCTCTCTTAGCCCGCTTTATCGCTGCTTGAAGGGTTCTTTTGGCAACCCTGTAACCCAGAAGAAGCTCCGCCTCTCGGGCTGCCGCATCATCTGGGAATATTGTCAAAGGCTGACTATTAATATATATCTCTTTCTAATGTATTCTCAGCACACCAGAAACTGCCCTATAATTCCTTTTATGACATAATTATGCTCTCCATCCTATGGTTGCCTGTAAGAGATTGGCTTGTGCAATAAGGCAACCAGTTGTACAAATTGTTTATAGTTATTAGTTACTTACTGAATTGTATATCTGGTGAACAATAAAGAGAATTATCATTATTATTATTCATTGATCTAGCCAGACCATATTATGATGTGTCCGAACATTTCATGAAAAACAATTTTTTCGAATAATGATCGAACACAGCATGAAGTGATCAATTTTAAGATCTGACTACGACACATACACTTTTCAGGGGTAGGTACCGTTGAAAAAAAACAGGTCGCCATACCGAAAAAAGTACTGTTCTTGAAGTATTTTTAATTTATTTTTAAAAGACAATTATAATATTCCTGTGTCGCAACACAGGGGGCTTTACAAACATTCAAACAACGGACACAAAGGACACCCAGACTTGGGACAGTTGTCCCAAGTCTGGGTGTCCTTTGTGTCCGTTTTTCGTCCTTTGTTCCGTCCTTTTAGATAGTCACACATAGTAGATCACACAAATTTTTGTCCGTGAGATTTGAGCATGTGTTTTTTAATACATTTTTTGCACTGAATTGACTGCACGAATGGCGCAACGGTTTAAGTGATCACCTCGCCACTACGCCGCGCATAAATTTGTATTTTGCGCGACGCAGTGGCGATGTGACCATTTCGTCAATTCAGGGAAAAAAAATGATTAACAAAATCTACATTAACGCAAGTAAAGCCCTGGGCAATTGATATTTCATGATGGTTTGTAGAACACCCTGCAAAGGCGATCGAATTTAGTTTCTGGAGTGGACTGTTTTTTTTTCAAACATAAAATTTACATTACAGTCTTAGCTCAATGTTACCTACTAAACTGATGAATAATTTAACTCCAGTATAAAGTAGAGTAGCTTCATACACTAAAGTAATTATGGGCTATAAAGTTTACACTACACACTCGATCAAAATTGACTGATTGTCGTGTTGAACCAATACCAGGCCAAGTCCACTCCACAGTGTAGGTATAAAGCTACAAGTACACGGCGGGGTCGACTAAACGTGCCAAAATTCAATGGACTGCCGCGTGCCAGCCGGACCGCTCGTTAGTTCAATGCCCACTCACGCGCTGCGAAGCGTCATCCGTTCGTATTTAGACTATCGAGTTATCAGTACTTAGCCTAGGTTTACTTATTCACAAAAATTGAGTAATAGGCACTTAACTTATTAGTAATTTAATATTTGTCAGAACACATAAGAGTTAAGCGATAGAAATAGAGGCAACTTCTAGGTGAATATAATTGTAGGTAATTAGCGCTGCATAACCTAAATTGCAACTTTATTGTATTGGAACAAGAGTCGCTATTTATTCAAATGATTTGGCAGAGGAGGAATTCTGTACTTTTACTATTATGTATTCTGTGTCAATTCACAACCGTCTCTCTATTCCTCAGAAAACAATAAATTATTGGGTTCACGTTAATGGCATACAACATTATGTTAAGCTTCAGGTCACCCACAAAAAATAAGGGAATTTATATTCAGATGAGGAATTTGACAGTACTTTGCACCGTTAAAATACTGTATATACTCGTATACAATATAAATGCATCTCTATTAATAAGCTCTCACAGATACAGAGTACAACTTTGACTACATAAAAATCAAAACCATCGAAAAATTTGCTGATTATTACGTAATACTAATAAGTGATAATCAGCAAATTTTTCTACATTGCTTAATGTTAATTTTGTTACTTTAGATAGACTAACAAAATTAACGTTAAGCAATGTATCAAATAAACAAGAAACTCAAACAATACATTCATAATGATTAAATTCATTTTATTGTGTATATTAATAAATAAACATTAAACCAATGTAAACATGTCAAGCATTCAGTAAACAATATTCATATTTTACCAAAATACATGAGGCAGTGAATTAATATTGTAACATTTATTTTCAATATAACATAATGTATAAATTGTTTTAAGCTGCTTCGAATATAAGTAACTCCCTAACCGAATTTGGCAGTTTACTTGAAACTGGCCGGTCCTCCAGTTTCACCCACGTTTATGGTCACTGCTGCGCTCTTAAAGATCGTAGCGTGACTTAAAAAAGCCAAATAACCTACCTCAAAAATTTAGCCTATAATAATAATTAACATAGGTATTGTTAGCCTTTTTTGAAATGTTAGTTTCTAGATTTCGGTATTTACAAGTAGCTTTCTCTACAGCTAAAAGCAATGTTTTTGAATTTTTCAAAGAATGTTAATGGTTTGTCGTTAATCCAAACACATAAAATGGGTCGCTCGCCTATCCTACTGCAGTATTTTTGCTTTTATTGAGTAACTATAGACAGGGAGTACAGCCGGGCGGTAGTAGTACGAGTACGTTGTCATGTACAGCAAAACCACTCAAAACTTATGCCTTTGTATAGGTAGGGATGTAGCTGTAGACAATCTGTGGATATTTTCATTGGTTTTATTACCCGACTGCCGAAGACGGGTAGTTTTTTTCAAGTGTACATAGATATGTACATACATTTTATGTAAGTATGACTAATACTTTGACACGCTCTAGTCTAAAGCGTTTGACGTTCGATTTCAATGTTAACTTCGTCTCAGTCGTGGGAGTGTCATAAGGTGTTTCGTTTGCAAGTTAATATTTTAACGCAATATTATCTTTTAATTGGTGTCCTGTTTGTATCTTTCATTGGTTGAAAAATTTACTTTGAATGTCAATTTATAATATGTACTTACGTCAATTTGCAAGAAAATTAGCGGTGCATAATAGGTGCATTTTGTACTTAATTCTCGAAGTAAGGGCAATTAAATATGATAACAAAAACAATAAGAAACTGTGATTTATATATTGTATATTATATGCCCTTATTTTAAGCCATATTAATGGTTGGTTAGCAACATCTGGAAATATTTATTGCCGAAATACGTAGTTCAATAGTTACATGAAAATGACAAATAGTTACGGAACGAGGTCCCCAAATCATTTCAAATGATTCAGAGTGGGTCCGAAGCAATCACACAAATACTACGAGTACATACATGAGCCATTTTTGCTGTTTAACAAATTTTGCGAGCTAGCGCCTCTTTCTAATAGGTATTTCTGTATATCATATACCAGCATCTGTTTGGTTTGATTAATTATATCCGTCATTACTCTTTCTTAATTGTAAATTTCCCTCTTGCTATTTACTCATATTAATTATTTTAAAATAATCTACGATCATATTAACAAGATAATTCTAAAGATTATTTAACCAAGTATATGTTTACTTACTTGATGAAACGTATTCAAAACTAATAATCTAAGTAGCAAGCAATGTTTTACAACAGTCTGGAATATCTAATTTATGTGATAGATGTTAAGAACTTTTCTATGATTTAATCCAATTTACTTATTAAAAGGAAAACAGACAACTTATACTTTAAAATAATGGATTTAAGAAAAGTTGATATTTAGTTAGTTAATTAAATCCAACTATTGCGACTCGTTCATTACACAAGAACATTATTATTACATATTATACATACATATTACATAATTTCATATTCATATATATACATATTATATAATTTGAATAAAATATAACTGCAGATTAAGATAAATCATTACGATCTTTATGAAAACCGAGCATGCCGTGTTTTGACTGCATACTTTGACTCTACATGTACTATCCGGTTTTGGCGACTTATACATACAGAAAAACATACCTTAATGACATCTGACGGAGACATGCTAAACTACATAGTGACTACTGGTTCTGTATCGCGCATGAATGTTATCAACTTGAAGTAGAACATTCGAGCGTTACGTCAAGGAATAAGCGACTTCGACCGGATTTCTCCCCAGATAATGAATGGACTGTAACGTTCGAGAACAAAATAATGAATTTACTTAATACGTGGAAACAAGATCAGGACGCAGTACTAAAAAAACTAACTTCTGTTATGGCAGAAATTTAACAGCAAACCAAAGAGATACACAACACAAACTGCGAAATAGAAAAAAAAGTATAGATTTTACAAACAAAGGATACGAGAATATTAGAATAATAATCGATAAACTTGAAAAGGCAAATACAGAACAACACAAATATATCGGTGAACTGGAGAAAAAGATAGCAGACCTACAGCGAAGTGCTCGTTCTTGTACTATAGAGATAAGGAATATGCCCTATCGTGAGAAGGATACCACTAGCGACCTCAGCTTTACGGTAGTCCAAACTTGTGAAGCTATCCAGACTACAGTAAGTACGTCGGAATTACTCGACGTATACCGCATGCTGGGAAAAAAGGAGTAAATAGGCCAATTGTTTGCGAATTTATCTCAGTGCCTATGAATAATCAAGTGTTGGAGGCTACACGATTGTATAATAAAGACCGACCCCTCAATGAAAAGCTCAATACAGGACATCTTTGTATTACTGGGCCACGTCACCCTATCTTCGTCGCGGAACACTTGCCAGGCTCCCTAAGACAATTGTTCTACGAAACGCGTACCTTTGCTAAAAGCTATAATTTTAAATTTTGTTGGATCAATAATGGTAAGTTATTTCTGTGCGAAAAAGAGGGAGCTGATGCAATTATTGTCAAATCGGCCTCATGTCTCAAGAAGCTTCTCAAGCCTACGCAAAGTAACTTATGCAATCCTAACTAAATACCGAATTTTCACTATGGAGCACGACTTCTTTTCTTTTTACTCATTTTGTAATTTGGTTTGTATGTTTTTTATTACATTTAAAATTTTGTCTAAGTTGTATACTACAATATTATGTTACTACACTACAAATACTTCACTACTTTTTACACCCTACTGTTACAGAACACAACTAACATTGTACACTAGTGCTTCATTCTTCCTACTCACTGATGGTACCCATACCCATACGTCATCAACAATACTCAAGCCCGGTCAACGATTTGCAACAATAATTACGACCCTTACTTAATCTTTTAAAAATGCTGGATAAAACCAGTACACTAATGGACAATCTTGATGAAGTCTCAATGTCTGAACTACACTCCTGTATATCAGAGGAGACTAAGTTTATCATTGAGGAACCCGATATTTACCTTAAAATACTTACCCAAAATATTAGATCAATAAATTGTTATTTTCTAAGTTTAAACACTCTGCTCCAACGACTAAAGATTGATTGCGACATATTAGTATTGACGGAGTGCTGGCTATCATGCCATAGGAACTACAACATTCCTGATATCCAAGGCTACGCCATGTATAGTAAAACAAAAAACTTGAATCAAAGTGACGGAGTGGTGGTTTACGTCGGTTCCGACCTTACCGCTACCAGTCAAGAACTTAATTTTCACAATAACGCTATTGGACTGGCCATACATATTGGTACCGAATTCGCCGTACTTTATATTTATCGGTCTCCCTCTGTGATGAATATTGACTCATTTCTCTCTTCTCTCAATGGTATACTTTCAACCTATTCGAAATTTAAATCAGTCATCATAACAGGTGATATTAACATAAATATTAACCCTCAATGTCTTGACACTCGCGCCAACGATTACATTAACGCCCTAGCTTTTCAAGGGATTCTGCCTACTCATATATTACCAACCAGAGGTCAAAATTCCCTAGATCACACTTATCTAAAAACAAAGAGTCACTCCATAACTTTTGTCTTCGAGACATCAATTACTGACCACCAATCTACCTTACTATGCATAAACAGAGAAAAAAAGAAAAATAACTATACTTCAACTATTGCAAAAACTGACTAAAACGCTCTTGAAAAATCTATGAAGGCTTTAGACCTCACTCCCATTTATTCCATATCAGACCCTGATGAAGCTACTAGCACTCTCGTTAATCTTATGACAGAGGTGATATCAAATAACACAAGCATTATCAAACTGTCTTGCAGAAAAAGAATCATAAACCCTTGGATTACACCAGGTTTGTTAAGGTGTATTAAACATCGGGATTCGTTACATAAAAAGGTTAAACAATCTTCCAGCAACATTTCACTTAAACTCACATACAACAGGTACAGAAATTACTGTAATAAACTCTTGAAGAAAACCAAAATACAATACGATACCCAAGAACTCATAAAAGCTGGCAACAACACAAAATCTCTTTGGGAAACCATAAGAAAAATCACTAACATACCTAAAACAAAACGCACGACAACACAACTTTTATCTCATTCTGACACTCCAACAGAATCATGTAACAATCTTAATCGGCAAGCAACTTGCAGATGATATTATTAATAGACGCCAACTCTATCCACCCTCTCTAACAAAAACTGCCTCCCCCATGACTTCATTTGTTCTAGAAAATACTGACGCTGCAGAAATAGCTTGTACCATAAACTCATTAAAATCTAATGCAGCGTCCGGATGGGATGGTATTTCTCCTAATATATTAAAACGATACTCTGATACTCTGGCACCCATTCTAAGCCACATATTTAATCTATGCTTCGAAAATGCAGTCTTCCCAACGTCATTTAAAAAGGCTATTATTCATCCAATCTTCAAGGGAGGTGATGGGAACTCATTCAGTAATTATCGACCGATAGCCGTTCTTACAGGGTTATCGAAGGTCCTAGAACGTCTGGTTAGCAAAAGATTGGTTAATTACTTTGAAAAACTTAAATTACTCTCTCCAAAACAGTTTAGTTTCAGGAAAACGAAATCAACTTCTGATGCAATACTTGAACTATTTAACTATATCGTTCAAAATCTCAACAGTCATAGGAAGGTACTTACTATATTTCTAGATCTCGCCTTCGACACAGTCCCCATTCCTACCCTGTTACTCAAACTTGACAGCATGGGTGTCAGAGGTTCACAACTAAACTTCTTTCGAAGCTATCTCACAAATCGATCTCAAATTGTTAGGATAGTTGATTATACCAGTGAGGAATTATCCATAGAGTACGGCGTACCACAGGTAAGTATTCTAGGTCCAACCTTGTTCCTTGTCTATATTAACGACCTCTGTGACTTAGATATACCAAACACAAAAATTGTATCATTTGCCGATGACACTGCGCTTACCTTTGCTGGCAACTCCTGGGTAGAAGTTGAAGGCATAGCTCAAGCCGGCTTTAATTCGGTCCAAAATTGGCTACAAACACACACACTAACCCTGAACCCATCAATGACAAAATATATGTCATTCTCTATTTCATCTGCCTCACAGCCTAAAACACAAATTACATTAAAAGCTCATTCTTGTCAGTCACACTTATACATATCTTGTCAATGTCCTCAAATAACCCCGGTAAATAAGATCAAATATTTAGGCCTAACCCTAGACGAGACCTTAAATTTTGCAACTCACATTAACCTACTCACAGCTAGGGTCAGAAAATTAATATACATCTTTAAAACACTCTGTCACGTTGCCAACTTATCAGTTATTCGTAATTTCTATTATGCCTTATGTCAGTCCATCGTGACTTACTGTATATCCTGCTGGGGCGGCGCTTCAAAGTCTACGCTGATATCACTAGAGATAGCCCACAGGGCTATTCTTAAAGTTGCAACGTTTCGACCGCTCCAATATTCAACTGAAAAATTGTACCAAGAATGGAACGTTCTAAATGTTAGCAGCATTTCATTTTAAGATGTATCTTACTAATACACTTGAAGACGCCCTACGCAACAACACACAAGCGACGGAAGGATAAGATATGCACAATCCCCCATCCTTACTTCACACTGACCAAAAGGTTATTTTACTACTTAGGACCTTACCTTTATAATAAAATAAATAGAAACCTACCTATCTATCATCTACCATACATAAAATGTAAAACTGCAGCTCGATCATTCCTTGCTGGCTGGACATACAATGAAACTGAAGATTTTCTCGTAACTGTTTCTTAAACTCTCAATGGTATTGCATACAAAAACCATACAACACAAGCACACAGACATACGATCAAACACACACACCCTCACAGACACACACACAACACACACACGCTATCTATATATTTATATATATAATATATTTATAATATTAGATCTAAGTATTTGCTTAATTCAATATATTGTATACTTTATACGGTAATACTTACCTAAGTCCTAGTAAAGCTGCACACAATGACCTGCTTTATAAAACAACTGGGGGTTGACACTGTTTCTCCTGAATACAGACTACTCCGCAGTCTAGCCAGGAGAACAGCGGTGCAACCGCAACTTTGGATGCTTGTGACATGTGTTATGTTCTTCCTACTTAAATTGTAAAAGGTTGAAAGACAATGTAAACATTTTGGAAATAAATTATTATTATTATTAAAAATAGTTTTTCCTCGACTACACAGGCCGTTACAGAACGATGTGGTCATATTTAATGGTCGTATAGTAGACCCCGTGAACAACATTAAGCGGTAACAAGTTCTGGAATATTCCTGATTTTTAATATAGAAATCTTATTTTGAAACTGACTAATTGAACCGTGTTAAAAATGACCGATTACGCTAATATTTCGTAAGAGAGTCATGAAACAATGGGCATTTAATACCACGAATGATGTTGAAATGTTCGATTTTTTTTGAAAATGTCCGCATAAAAAACAAAATCGTTGAAATTGACATGATAATTCTTAATATGTTGTTTAGAAACGGTGCCCATTTCTAAACATTACACCAGTAAAAGCATTTTCTAAAGCAAAAAAAAAATAAAATGATTTTCATGTAAAAGGAACTTTTATTTAGATTATTTGCGACTTTTCGGGATTTTGCAATGTTTTTGCGTAATTAGGAAGCTATAAGCTTTTGACAGATTAATGATTTCAATATCGTTAGAGCGTGGATGGAGGAGGAATTAATCTAAACTATCCTCTATAGATAAATTTCAGGCAGCCCTACATCTAATTAATAATTTTAACAATTCGTTTTATTTTAGAACCGATTTGGCACTATAAAAGAAAATGTATTAAAAAACCTGATCAGGCGACCTAAGAAATTTCTTGTGATTTTGCTTAGTCACGTCTACCCGCCTAACCTAAATCTATGGCCATAAATTTGACGTATTATACATATTAGTGTGTACAAGTATATATATGGATGTTCCCCGTAGTATCTTAACTGCCGGACTATTGAGTATGGTTAACGACGCGAGATAAAGCGAATGATACCTTCAAGTTTGAGCTTGGTGAATTTGTGGTAAGGAAAATTATTTATTTGATTTATTTGAAAGCCTTATTGGTCTGTGAGTACGGGTATTTCCTGATATCTGATTTAGATTTTGAGAGAAATATCATACGAGTGTTATTTGGTAAGATACGAGATTTTTATCAAGAGTGTTTTTTAGATATTGATTATAGCGAAAAGGTATTTAATAATTCAACATTACTTTCAACTAATGTTTATCTGTACCTTTATCTGTATAGCAATATTATTAATAATTTTTAGAAGGTATACCTAAACTCTAACGGCTTCTTTCTAAAGGTTTTTAACTATAATTGTAATTATTATGTTGAAACTGAACTTTAAACTTTAAGTTTTTATGTTTTTATCCCTCCAACGACTATGAGACAACTGAATGGAGATCTGTCTCTTCGAGAATGTCGCAATACGATTAAGCTTTAACATGAAAAGCAATTCAAATATGAAATATTATTTTTTCTTTAATGATGAAATTAGTCAAAATTGCTATAATTTGGAAGATTTGTAAATAAAGTATTTATGTTATAAAATGTATTGACAATAATTTTCACGAAGTTTTGAACTTCGAAAGGAACAAATGGAGACAGAATGTAGATTATTTTTAACATCTTTTGTTTCAGTACAGAGAATGTATTATCTCTTTGCATTTACTTGATAAATTGTTAGAATTCCATAAAATACAAAAAGTTAAGAAATAACGAGTTCCCTTGTTAATCCACTTGTTACCACGTTCAGTGCTTTCAGGAATTGGTTCTTACCAATTCTTGAAAGCACTGAAAGTGGTAACGTTATATCTTTATAGCGGTGTAGCGGTTTATTTCTATAGTGTTTTAATTTCATTTATATTAGCTCGTGTCCGCGACTGCGTTCGCGTGGGAATTTAAATTTATCCCACGGAAACCGATTTTCTGCTCAATTATTTTAATATTTCGTTCCATAAGAACCTTCTACAAAGTATTAAAAAACATAAAAAAAGATGAATGAAATCGGTTAAGTCGTTCTCAAGTTATGGCGTGACCAAGGGAAATATCGATTCATTTTATATCTATACAAGCTGACCCGGCGAACTTAGAGGCAATAAATGAGCAGACTTTTGATTTTATCAAGGTCAATTTTTTATTTGCATAACTAATGTAAATTAAAAAAGGAAGTATTTTAATGATTTTTTCATTGGCCATGTATTTTAGTGCATGGGTTCTACTCTTTAGTGAAGCACCTTGTGATACACGAAATGATTCGTATTATTATCAGGTGCAAGAACAAATAACGCAGATGGTCTTCCGACCCGTGAACATGCCACTCATAATTGACCATGGAAAAACATGGATTTTCTAGATTCAGACCATAAACTTTTAAGGATTGGTCTTATGATTTGTTGATGGTCATGGCGAATGCAAGACGGATCGGAAATAAAAGTCGTTTAAACTCAAACGGCATGTCGGTAGGGATCATCGGGATCCTTGGAATGAGAACTTCCTCACGTTCGAATTTTCCTTTGAGTATCAAATCATCAGTTCATCAATTTCCTTACCACCAAACGCGTTCCGTTGCACAGTTTTGGTTGGTTTATGTTTCGAAGCATGATTACTACGGAGCCAACCTTTAATCGTAAATTGTGTGGAGGTAAGCCCGGCACATCCAAGGATTTTAAAAATTCAATTGTATAGTTGGTGGCTTCACCTTCATTTGTTACACAGTCAATTGATGTGAAAGAATGCAGTGTACCAATGATCTCATTCTGAATTATTAAGTTTAAGTCATCTACATCTTTATTCTTAGACGCCAAAATTGCTCGCTCACTCAACCATTCATTGTTTTTGTTGTTAGTAATGATGTTTGGCAATACTTTGTTGATGAGTTCATCTTTTGATGAGACAAAGTTACACAAATTCTGAGCAAATGAAATCAATCCGCTCGATTCGTCGACAGGTACTCGACCATTACCGATAGTCAGTAATTGCTCAGAGAAATCTTCAGCAGATGTATCGTTCAGCAATGCAACTCTTATGTTTGTTGTCAGCTGAAATTTCTTGACATAGCGCCATAGATTCAACCAGGCAAGCGTCAACCGGTCAACTTCAAAATTCTACCATAATTAACCATAGACTACATTACGTTTACCTGTCAGTTGCGTTTTGTTTTGTTATATCATTTTTAACAAATGGACTGCTAGACTGTTTTTTCACTGATAAATAGCTTTCACTTGCGTTTTGTTATTCCATATCAATTGCGTTTTGTTATACCACGTTTTATGTTACGTCCCACGGGAATGTGATAAAAAGTATCCAATGTCCTTCTCCTGGTTCTAAGCTACCTCCCTACAAATTTTCAGCCAAATCAGTTCAGCCGTTCTTCATTTATAAATAGTGTAACTAACACGACTTTCTTTTGTATATATATAGATATCTATATATATATATATATGATTATTTTTGCGTGTTTATTTTTCTTAAGCTAAATAGAGAATTGTCACTCATAATCAAGACATGTGCAAAACTAGCTATAGTTAATACTTTCAATAATTAATATAAGTTAAAATTGAATCATCACCCACATTCAGAGAACAACTTCATCTTAAATAACTCTGCGAGTAGTACGTGGCTTATATTCTCTATGAAACTGGCTAATACAGAAGCTGTTATGCTTTAAGTGCTTAATGTTCTGTAAAATTTACAGTGTGAGCATGCATGGTTGGATGAATGTTCTTAATTTGAACGTTTAGAGGCCTGAACATCCCGGCAACTTTCTGTGGTACTTTGGTGGATACAAGAAGGTTTTGAAAAGACATGAATTAAGAGTATGCACTCTTAATTCATGTATTTTCAAAACCTTCTTCTTTCTTTCTTATATGCATATATTCTTATACATATAAGAATATATTTTGGTTCTCTATTAACTAAAGCATGGTAACGACCTATTGCAAGTGACGCAACGCTAGGACGTAGTTTGACGCCGTAAACCATACAGTTATTTGGCACTCGGAGTGAGCGGAACCCTAAAAAACGACTTTCCCTAGACTGTTAATAAGCATTTTTAGCGTTTTTAAAAAGTTGGAATTCTGCTGATATACGGACAAAATTATTATATTGTGTGCATTCCAATGAAGTCAATGAAAGAAGAGTCCAAAAGAGAAACCCAGTTAACGGTGCCCTGCACTCTTATGTGAAAAGTCAGAACGTGTCATTAAAAGCACGTCTGTCAGTTCACGAGGGAATGTTGGCACCAAATCTGATGTATGGCAGCAGAATTGGGTGCCATTACCAACTCTGCCTTACATCAGAGTTCAGAAAAAAACATGAAAGTAAAATTAATGCCGTGGAAATACGTTTATTAAGAAGGGTAAGTAATTGGTAATGAGGTAAGAAAACGGTGTGGGTTTAAAGTTTTTTTTTTAATCTTTATTTTTTTAAATAAGGGGTTTTTTTATTCACAAGGATACGCCAAACCCATCGTACCCTATCATACACATTAATTTAAAGAATATGTAGTTACAAGAATTGAGAAAGGAATGCAGTTTGGGCAAGCAAGGTTGAGTGAAGAGGTGGCTAAACGAATTTATAAGGCTCCTCCTTGAGTGGGCAAGTCGGTACAGGTAGGCCCTGAAAGACGTATACTGACAAAATCGGCAGTATACTAAAGAAGGGCTTAGTTAAAAGCACCCGTAATCGGCGAAAGTGTATGAAAGGTATGATGAATGCGAAAGTCGATTGTGGCAAATGGCGTTCAATATACTGGAAGTAAAGGGTGAGCATATGTATGTATGAATGTACAAATGAATACGTACATATAATTATGTAAAACTGTAACTTACGTTTTTGATTTATCAAATATTTGAAGAAATTTGATGTTCATAATTATACAATTATGAGGCCAGTACACTCTAACAACATCACAACTTGCACATCTAAGCGTTTTTCATAGAAAAGATTTTTATACGTCCATACGTAAGTTTTATATATCCTTTTTTTTAACTCGTCACTGGATGGTGCTGCTGAATTAATTCTACAGCGTTAGAACCGACTATAGGGGTAAATAAATATACACTAGCAGGGCAATGACTACCGGGTTCTGCTAGTACCTGTTACGAAATGAAATATTATTTCTAAATAATCAGAATAGAATAGAATAGATTTATTTGCGTTTAAACACGGTTACATATTGTCTAAATATGTAGTCCTTATATTTAGCCTGCAGGTAGCATGTGAAAGTTTTGGAATTTAAAATTAAATTTAAAGAAAAAAAAATATGTTAAACTCATCAACTGAATCAAACATATTGACGGGATAATAGCTAGCCACAATGGTTCATAAAAGAGAAGCGGGTGAAATAAGATAATCGGTTTTTAATTTGGTATTTTTAAAAGTCTTTTATAAAAACA
Source organism: Callimorpha dominula (assembly GCA_949752705.1). Classification (NCBI taxonomy): domain Eukaryota; kingdom Metazoa; phylum Arthropoda; class Insecta; order Lepidoptera; family Erebidae; genus Callimorpha; species Callimorpha dominula. The sequence continues at coordinate 9,212,432 of OX457005.1, forward strand.
ATGTAAATTCTTTCCTTTCCTAGTTATTAAAATTTTTCAAGCATTACAATTTAATTAGCTGTGAACATTCTTTAACAAAAAAAGCCTTTCTTTGCACATAAAAAAAGTATTGTGAAAGCTACAGGGTAGTCTAGAAACACAACACCTATACAAATAGGTACTAAACATAAACTTGGAATTTAGCTTAATTTTTAAGATTCGCGCCAGAATATAAACCTTCCCAAGGTTAATATTCGGGCGCGAATCTTAAGAATTACTAAAAGTAATTTAGGTGTAGGTTACTAGCACAAATTCTACTGCTTTTGAATTTTTAGTTTAACGATTCAATCTTAAATGTGGTATCTTTAGTAGTAAACCTAATTTATACTTTCAAGTTTTAGTTCTTAATAAAATAAAACACTTCACATATAACAGGAACCAAAATCGCGTAGACGAACTTTATGTAGAACGACAGATAATACTAAACAAATTTTTGGGGTATTAACGAGTTTTTCACTTCGAATTGATTGCACGCTTGTTACGAAACAGTAACTGACGTTATTTTTTAAAAAGAAAAGTTTTGTACACTTTTCTAAAGCAACCAAAATGTTTCCTGGTACGTTACCCTGCTCCCCTTATTTAGGTTATCAAACTATAGTTTTTTTTTTAAGTCGGTTTTTTTTAAAGAATTATTTTAATATGCTACATAGAAAATAGACTGTGTGGATAAAGTATATTTTCGACGTAAAACTAATTGTTATATTATATATAATATAATATATATAATTTTTTTTACGTCGAAAATAGAGACTTATATGGTTTTCTCATGGATGCCATTGTCAGAACTGGACCAAATTGAAATCGGACCACACGGAAAGCACCAGCTTTCAAATAAAAAAGTCGAACCCAGTCGAAAGTTCTAAGGTAACAAACATAAAAAAAGAAAAATATGCAGTCGAATTGAGAACCTCCTCCTTTTTTTAAGTCGGTTAAAAATACATACATTTAGCTAATGTTCGTAGCGTCCCCCGGGTAAATGTATAAAGTTGTAAGAAACGAAGACATATTATAATTTTTACACGATTTGAAACGGAATCATTCAACTTAGTTTTCACCTACTTCAAGATGTCTGATTCATACTAAGTTCTACTATTACTTGAAGATTTCACGTATCAAGGACCGATGATAATACAAGACTAAAATGTTTCAAATAGTTCAGCTATTCATAAAAGTAAACTGATTATAGAAATATAGTAAAAAGCACATCACGCTTTTTCGCGATCAAATTAATTATTTTATTAATAACTTAATTTATTTTGTAATTAACTTATTTAAATAAGCTTAAAATAAACGTTATTTTGTCATTTTCATTACAATGAACCAGTGGACTTTATATCGCCTAAAGAACAAACTCTTCCTATTTAATAGTTATTATTGGTTATCGTGTCTTGTTCACGTTAGGTTTTCCAGTTTTAGGTCTGTTTTAGTCTGACTCAAAATTATTAAGACACTCTCAACTATTTTTTTTTTTATATTGTAGGGGCAAACGAGCAGACGGGTCACCTGATGGTAAATGACTACCGTCGCCCATGAACACCTGCAACTCAAGAGTCACAAGTGCGTTGCCGTTTGTAAAACGAAGAGTAGACTGTAGACCTTGCTAATTAAAGGGGCACGCCGAGAAGCAGATCTGTACTCCACGAACCTTACTCTTGCACCGGCTAAGCTAAATTTCGGCTACGACGAAACGGTTCTTTATTCACACTATTTGTGTAGTATCTTCTCTTTTTTCTTCTTTAAGTGTCTATTCATTCCTGAAGGTTGGCCTGAAGCTTCTTCCATTCAACTTCATTAATGGCCAAGCCAAACAAATGTTTGAGGGAGGTAATACACCGGTATTACCACCGTCGAACATTTCACATCTGCCGGAGCGCGGCGCGCAGCCACGTTTTTTTTCCTTCGTTCGGGGCGTCTGTTTCTTTCTACTTTACCCATCGTAATTAGTTGGAGCAGGTGATATCTATCGTGCCAAAGCACGTAGCAGAGATAAGCCAGCTTGCGCTTTTTTATGGTTATATATTACGATACAAAGGGAGTTGGAATATATCGCATAGTTACGCTATACGAACAAATACTATACAAATCGAATGAGTATTTGAATCGATTCTGAATATTAGCGTACCGCTCCCAACCAGTATTCGTTCAAGATTAAAGAATAACAAATAGAGTCTTACACGGAATATTTTACAATGTTTATTGCTTTTATATATTGGTTACATAAAAATATTAGTTTACTATTGACCTAGGAAGCTTTGTTTGAAGAAAAATAGTTTCACGTCTTTGTACGGTCCCTAAGAATGCAATTTTGTTCGAATGTTTTGTGAAAATAAAACTGGTGTTACTGTGTGAAGAATTTAATAAATGTGGAACAAGGTTACATTTTGTACGAACCTTATATTAATAGATGATTTTAAACTTGACGTTGAAGCAAATGAGAATTTGTAATCAATATAATAATTGTTATATCGGATATCCTGAGACTGAGTTTAAACCTAGAAAGGGATGTGTAATATACACAGCCTTTTCAATGTTTTAACTAAGCATAGTTAAATGCCAATAGACATATTCATGCATACAAATATTTGCTTGCTCTGAGCAGAGACCAAACGTTTGGTCATCATTTAAAAGAAAATAATATTCTAATGTCATATCGTCAAATCATTAATTGTATTAATTGAATATTAATTATAAATTAAATATATCGTTAACTGACTGGCCTGTTGGTCTAGTGGTTAGTTATCAAGCCCGAACGCGTTATTTTGTGTATGTACAAACCGAAAGTTTAAAAGCACCTATCCTACCAAAATGAAGAAAGGTAAGATTTTCCAAACAACGCCAACTGAACATAAAATGCACGATTTACATCAAACAATAACGTCACGCATAAGCTGAGCAATACGCTTCATCTTATATACTAAATCATATTACGTAGCGCTCCTAACGACTGACAATGTTATGTCTATGCAAATACTCCTGCATATTATACTCTTGCATATTATATTATGTTTACCGCAATGCCGTCTTTACAATTTCCCAAGAGATCTAAATTATGTACCGTGAAGTACTAGCTAAAGCAAGATATTCATTATCATAATTAATTAGTACTCAGTATCGCATTATGTTAGCAGTATTGTCATTTTGATATGTATCCAAGTATAGTGCCGATATGTTATAGAATATAATTACTAAGCTCTGAACACACAAACTATTCAATAATGTATGGACTTATATACATTGGTCTTGAGTTACATTAACACAAAGAGAGGCCTCAGAAGTTCCGCTCTTGTAATTTCAACTGCAATGTAGCTAACCGGAAATAAAGTAGCCGTAAATACCTAGCTGGTTGTCGAATTATTATACAGCCTAGTCTGGGTATTAGAGAGTTAAAGCCAAGGACTGTTTTACGTGATGTTTTTACTATGATGTTAAAGTTTATTTTTGAGTCTAGTTGGGGCAATCGATAACATTGTTTAAAAGCTTATATATGAATATTAGATCAAGTGATTCTCTGCGCGTGGCAAGCGACTTAATGTTAAAGGTTTCCAACCGCTTAGTATAACTGCGTGTTGATCTAGCAATGTCCGTACAATAAACATAAAAATCTGTTTTGGATGCATTCCAATCGGAGAGCGTACGTAGTGTAGTGAAGACGCCAAAGAACCGAGCAGTACTCCAGTATGCTTCGGACAAAACAGTTCAACAATATGATTTTAGCTTGGGGATTGTGCAAGGGCTTAGCATTCCAGATGATAAAACCAAGTACTTTACTAGCTTTTTTTATAGCATTCTATGTAACTTTTTATCGAGAGTTATTCGAAGATTTCTAACGACATCGACCTTATTTAAACACGTACCATTTATGTGATATTTTATGTCACTGTAATGACGTTTTACCCCCTATAACATTTAAAAAAGCTGGGGGGTTCTATCAAAACCCGCTCCTTTCGTAACATCCAATAAATTAAGTTTATTAATACATCTTGCAACGCGTGGCCGGGTAGCTAGTAATAATATAATAAACAAGCTGACACGGTGAACTTTGTTCTGCCTTAGAGGCAATAAATGAGCAGACTTTTTATTTTATCAAGGTCAATTTTTTATTTGCATAACTAATGTAAATTAAAAAAGGAAGTATTTTAATGATTTTTTCATTGGCCATGTATTTTAGTGCATGGGTTCTACTCTTTAGTGAAGCACCTTGTGATACACGAAATGATTCGTATTATTATCAGGCGCAAGAACAAATAACGCAGATGGTCTTCCGACCCGTGAACATGCCACTCATAATTGACCATGGAAAAAACATGGATTTTCTAGATTCAGACCATAAACTTTTAAGGATTGGTCTTATGATTTGTTGATGGTCATGGCGAATGCAAGACGGATCGGAAATAAAAGTCGTTTAAACTCAAATGGCATGTCGGTAGGGATCATCGGGATCCTTGGAATGAGAACTTCCACACCTTCGAATTTTCCTTTGAGTATCAAATCATCAGTTCATCAATTTCCTTACCACCAAACGCGTTCCGTTGCACAGTTTTGGTTGGTTTATGTTTCGAAGCATGATTACTACGGAGCCAACCTTTAATCGTAAATTGTGTGGAGGTAAGCCCGGCACATCCAAGGATTTTAAAAATTCAATTGTGTAGTTGGTGGCTTCACCTTCATTTGTTACACAGTCAATTGATGTGAAAGAATGCAGTGTACCAATGATCTCATTCTGAATTATTAAGTTTAAGTCATCTACATCTTTATTCTTAGACGCCAAAATTGCTCGCTCACTCAACCACTCATTGTTTTTATTGTTAGTAATGATGTTTGGCAATACTTTGTTGATGAGTTCGTCTTTTGATGAGACAAAGTTACACAAATTCTGAGCAAATGAAATCAATCCGCTCGATTCGTCAACAGGTACTCGACCATTACCGATAGTCAGTAATTGCTCAGAGAAATCTTCAGCAGATGTATCGTTCAGCAATGCAACTCTTATGTTTGTTGTCAGCTGAAGTTTCTTGACATAGCGCCATAGATTCAACCAGGGAAGCGTCAACCGGTCAACTTCAAAATTCTACCATAATTAACCATAGACTACATTACGTTTACCTGTCAGTTGCGTTTTGTTTTGTTATATCATTTTTAACAAATGGACTGCTAGACTGTTTTTTCACTGATAAATAGCTTTCACTTGCGTTTTGTTATTCCATATCAATTGCGTTTTGTTATACCACGTTTTATGTTACGTCCCACGGGAATGTGATAAAAAGTATCCAATGTCCTTCTCCTGGTTCTAAGCTAACTCCCTACAAAGCTTCAGCCAAATCAGTTCAGCCGTTCTTCATTTATAAATAGTGTAACTAACACGACTTTCTTTTATATATATATAGATAAAAGGCAACAAACTTCTGTTTTGTTTATTCATGACCGATTCCTATGTCTCACGTAACAGACACCGAGTGAAAGATCGTGCATTGCAATCATTGTCACTTCTTTAAGAAAAATTAAAAAAAAAAAAGAATACTAGTAATGTGGGTCACACACAGTAGGTTCGAACCCTCAACCAATTGATCACAAGTCCGACGCTGGCTAAGGCGTTACGCTACCGCCGCTGAAGAGGTTTTATTTTAGCGCAGTTCAAGTACTTAGCAATATTCTGTTACAGTTCCCCTCCAATACAAGTGTCGCTTGAGTAATTACGTAGGTCGACGTCAAAGTTGGAGAATGGTTGCCCAAATATTTCGTAAACAAGCAAGTTCAGTAATCAATTATAATTTTTTAATTTGTACAAAAGTGTTATCATGTATTTTCGCTGAGACTAATAACCAGTGAAATAAAGCTTTTTGAACCATTGAGCAAATTCAGTAATCGGTATTCATTGAGTATTTAATAATTTCTTTACGCCTGTGAGCATGTCGATGTACTAAAAGACTCACTGTTAGTTCCACTGCCCTTATTTTGTTTTTTATTGCGTTGATGTTACAAAAACCCTAGGGGTTATCACCATATAACTGCTATTGGAAGACTCAACGGAATAATTTAGAAATGATATCCCTTCAAACTCTTACGTACCGTAAAGTGGTACGTAGGAGCAAATTGCTTTGCCACCCGTCCCGAGTAGCGTTAGGGCGACGGAAGCCTATCCCCTTAAGGCCAGCCAATGAATGTACCTAACTGGGAGGTCATGGAGTAAGAAAAACTTAGTAAATTCAAATGTTGAAATGCTTTTATATCAAATTAATGGATCAGTTGTATGAGTTGTTGCAGTGTAATGTGTATAATGGATGCTTTTATGATGCACATCTTTGTCTTCCACGATAACATGACATGATCTTAAGCAAACATTGATTTAGGATACATTTTAAAGTAATACTTATAATATAATAAGATTTTGGGACATATTAAACAATGCTTTCTAGACCCAAACTGACCAGGGCTTGTGCTATTTGTTCACACCCAGACCAATGCAAATATACATATACATACACTAGCTGTGCCCGTGACTTCGTCCGCGTCTAAGTCGAAAAACAACAATATGTCGCTTATAATAGGCGCAGTACCTCTGCCTGGAAGGGGAGAATCCTCCAGGCATTTTTTATAATGTGTAGGCGACAAAATAACCTGGAGCGTACAAAACATTTTTGTTCTATGGATAGAGTGAACTACGTACAATATTTTTGTTTCGCAGAAAAGGTTTTTGAACTTTTTACATGTTGCTTGCACTAACTAAACAGACACAAATTCCATAAATGGTAGAAATGGTTTCAGTTGGTCGTCCTCTAATACTCCTACAATTTTTTTTTAATATTTTTAGTTATACATAATTATTAGATTAATAATATATATAGATTTTTGTAAAGAATACTAACAACGTGGGTCACACGATACTAGCAAGCGTCTTAACCCCTCCAGCTAAGCTGAATGCTTAGTTTAGGAGTGGGTTCACGTCGATAGTGCACTGGGTGGGATGCAAACCCGCAACCACTTGATTGCAATTACTAATAATTAATACTTTTATAAATATTTTGCTTTTTTTCATCATACTTTGCGGCATTTGAACTTTATTACTACAAAGGAACAAACAACAAAAGTAAACATTGTGGCGATATCTCGTATTGTTGCCAACCGCTTACATATTGTGTATTTTAAGTCTATGGGCTCATAGGTTACAGGTCCCATTTACCTTCAAGTAGACAGTATCATTGCTGGTAACTACTGAATAGCTTTGACACTTAAAATTATACTTGCACACGCTAAGTACATACTTCTGTTTTCTTTCACAAGCCTGGGTGCATCAAACATTTAACTGTTCAATCTGTTCATCAAACAGATAATCGAACAGTGGATAAACTTTTCGATTAATGGAACAGCCAAATCCACTATCCGTAGGTATACTGAGTTACTAACTGAATCAGTAATACACAAAGTGAAATTGTGATTAAATATTAAGCCTTATCTTTCATTGTAACGTCTGAATTTCGTTGGATTTGATCGCGTGATCAAAGCTCCGAGCTTGACATTTCAGACGAGAGCCTCCCTCCATTGTGACGAGGCAGCCGTTAGAACAATAATGAGATGTCACACGCAGCCATTTTAATATTATGTTAATATTAAATTACTTTACGTTACGATACGTTACTTTACTTTACGTTACGTTACTTTACATTATGTTACGTTAGTATTAAATTTTTCCTAGTAAAAGGTATTAAAAAAACATTCCCCGCCTTAGAAAGATTTTTTTAATACGATAGGCTTACAAACATTGCGGTTCAGACTCCTCACACAGTTAGTTTATTCAAAATGTTTTTTGTAGTGATTGAACAAATATTCGCTTATAGAAGTGACCTGGTGAGACATTTATGATCAATCTATTTACCTTTTATTTATTTTAAAAATACAACGGCACTAGGGAGATAGATAGAAAACTTATATCAAAACAACTACACATTTGTGAATATAATACAAGCTGTTGTTCTGTCCTCTCGTGGACTTGAACCCATAACAATCGATGCGGTGGCAGTCAGCGAGATGGCCGCTTGAACCACTACGCCATCTATAACTCCATAGTTATCCTTATTCTTTAGTTAGTAGATAAGGACGTATTTAGTAATGTGGTTCTTGTATAAATAATGGACATAATATGTACAGTGACTACAGCCGGCGGCTTATTACTAGCTTTGGCCTTTGGGAAGTCGAAATAAAAATTACAGAATATCCATAATTAACCCTTGATATAGTTCATAGAGACTTGATAGAGTTGGAAAACAACAATAGGTCGTTTTCAATAGGCATAGCACCTCTTAATAAAAGGGGGGAATCCTCCATTTTTCATACTGTATTGGCGGTGAAACAACCTGGAGCGTACGAAAAAAGACACATGTGGAATACTGCTACTACACATACTATGCACTAGACATACAACAAGTGCATGACGCTAATGGTCAGCAGATAAACACCCCCTCTTTCAAGGAAACCGTGCTAAATTTCGGGATTAAAAGTATGCAGTGTACCTCGTAGTATGAACTCAAATTATGCCAAATTTCATTTGAATCCATTCAGAAGTTTGAGCGGCTAAGAGGGGGTCAGGGCTTCCAGTAACCTCACTCACTCGTCGAAAAGCAATGCAATCATTGCTTTTCGACGAGTGAGTGAGGTTGAGGGCTGTGGTACCACTCCAGTCGAGCCAGCCAATACGTGCCCAAGCATGACTCTCCCACTAACAAAAGTTAAATAAAATACATTTATACAATTAAAAATAGCTTAATTTAAAGATTTGTTTATAAATATTTTTTAGTTATGGTCATTTAATCTAAGAAGACAGACATATAGCGTTGCTACATTTTAATATATCTTTTTGAGAGGAAGAATTCCGTAATAAATTATTTTCATTTAACTCTATTGGTTTACGTGCCCCTTTTTTTTTTGTCGTGTGGAAACCCCCTTGGGTCATCACCTCACCGGGGCTGCCAGTGAAGTGGTATGTCGGAATCTAACCGACTAAAACCACACGGTGTGAATGAGTCTATTGCCAGGGACTCGGGTATACCCTAGGAAGGAAGTCCCCGAGAACCCCGGCACACCTTGGCCGCCTCTTAAACAAAAGGCAGCCACGCCTTTGCGTGAGGAGGGCCTTGCCCCCCTTCCGTGTTAGGTTTCACCGTTTCAGGCCTGCTTCTGCTAAAGTAGCAGGCAGCCTCACCCTTTACCCCCAGGTCAGCGCTCATGGAGGCCGGAGATCATTCTACGCTCTCCGGCGCCTGGTGCCTCTCCTTCGGGATGGGAGAGTACTAGCCCTCTCCCGTTTCCTTTCCGCCGCCTCTTTAGCGGACATCACTTCCTCACAAAAAGAAGCAGTTGATTCCCACGCACTCTAACTTTGGACCATGGACATAACCATAGTCTCCAGTGAGAGGCTTCCCACTCCAATAGCCGCCGCGAGGTCACGGCGTTATTGCGTCCACGCTGAGCACTCCACTAAAGTGTAGAGTGCAGTATCACAGTGATGGCGGCCTATGCGACACAGGTACTTGCCGAAACAGCCGTGGCCGGTTAGCACCTGTGTCAGCCGGTAGAAGAGGCTGCCGTACTGCCTCTTGAGCCAATCCTCCATGATGGGTCTTACCGCCACAATTGTGGTGTGCCCATGGTTTACGCAATCCAGTAAAGCGCCTAGTCAGTATGATTTTTTCCGAAATCTTCAACTTTCGTCGTCATATTTCAGAAAATTCATACAAATTAAACTTTTCGAAAGAACCATTCTATCCACTGGTGAAAACCCTATGAAAATTCGTTTAGTACTTTTGGCGTTTCTCGCCATTAGACAGATTGACGCACGTGGCGGTAGACTTATTTTATAACATGTAGTGATAATAAAGAATGTTGTTTTAAAGTGACCCCGTGAAATATTGCATTTAATTTAAAATTAACGGCGACTAATTAAAAAAAAGAACAATAATTATCATTACAATATTTCTAATCGCATAGATCCCGAAAGAAAATAATTTTGTGTCTTAATATTAAAAAGTCGCTTGCTGGTGGATCCTAATCTTCTAGATACCTAACATCTTTGGGTCAGACGAGACAAACTTCAATAACAACGGAATGTACAACTGCCACAATAACCGTTTTTGGTCTACATAAAATCCTTTTCAAGATTTTTTTCTTAGTACCAAGTTTCTTATATTTTCACTTAAAATATTGCGTAACTTATAGTGAGATATTTTGATGTCTATTGTCGACTTATAAGAGAACAGCATAATAATTAAATTCCGTGAGTGGTGTTTATAGTTATTAAAGATATTAAGTTAAGGCAGCGCCTGCCACAAGAAGTTTCGTTCCTCGATAAAGGGCCGCTGTTGTTCATGAAACTAGTTGGGATTCTCTAAAAAACCCGTGAATTCAATCATAAATCTTAAATATGCCTAATAAAAATACATCTGTTTAATTTCTCACATTTATCCGATTCGATTTAAGATCAAGCAACTTTTCAAAAATCTTGAAAATTACTTACCTTTTAAAACAATCAATTTTTCTAAATAAAAGGCCTTTTCTACATACAATAATCATAATAATTTGCCTCCGTCTGGGAATGGGATGAGACGTCTTATATACCTACTAGCAGCGCCCCGCTGCCGATAAAGTTCGTGAGGAATAACAAATAGGTTTTTCGGAGCCATCTTTATATTTATGCGCCAACACTGCGCCTATGCCATATGCACTGCTGTCTACACTCAAGACCAGCCCAGCATTCGGGTCATAATGAGCCAGCACCCTGTCTGTGCTCAGCAACTGCTTTATTTCCGCGAACCTTTCCTCACACAGATTGTCCTAACACCAAGGTACCTCTTTCTTTAACAAGTTGTAAAATGGGTATAAAATAGTACTCAATTGGGGAATAAACCTACCAAAATAGTTAACAAGACCTAAAAAAGCCTTCAGCTGCGTACCGTCTTCTGGCCGAGGTGCTTTCAATATTGCTTTTACCTTTCTTTTATTTGGATGTAAGCCATCATTGTCAATAACGTGCCCTAAATAGCATACTTTATCTTTAAAAATTCTCATTTTTCTAATTTAATTCTTAATCCTACCCTTTGTAATCTACAAAACACCTCTCTCAAATTACACAAATTATCATTGTATGAGATATTTGCGTAGGAGGGCCTACGCAAATATTATCAATAAATGTGACCGTCATAGGCACACACCGAACTTTTCCGGTATACATGACAATCCATAAGGTGTACGTATATATTTAAAAGTACCAACGTGTGTACTAATGGCAGTACACGCTTGAGAATCCTCATTTAGTAAAATTTGTTCGTAAGCGTGTGCTAAATGGATTTTTAAAAACACTTTAGCTCCGCTGAGCGCGGCGTACAGCTCCTCAATACGCGGTAAAGGGTATACGGTTCACAAATAATCTTAGAATTGATTGTAACCTTGTAGTCCCCACATATACGGATATCGCCGTTCTTTTTAATTACCAGTACAATCGGTGTGCCATAATCAGAGTTCTCAATTTGAACTATTGTCCCCTCTTTAACTAATCTGCGTAATTCCAATTCAACAGGTTTCTTAAGCGCTAAAGGTAAATTTCGTGCTTTCAAAAAAATAGGCTTATCATCTCGCAACCTAAGTGAAAATTGTTTAGTACAAGTCCCTAGCCCCGGTGCAAACACCTCCGAAAACTCGTAACTCAGCTTTTGTATAACGTGCTCTGATTCATTAGAAGATTGTATATTGTTCAGTTCGATATTGATATTATCGAGATGTAAACAACGTAACCACGCCCGGCCCAATCCCGCCTGGTATCACGTACAGTGGGAGCGCAGGTGCCGCACGCGCCTCGCCGCCTGCGTCCTTGCACTGCACAGACACTAAAATAAACCTTAGCGGTTCTATGGTGTCTCCCGTATATGAACGTAGCCTCAGTTTAGTGCCCGAAATTTTTAAAAAATTTCGGGCACTAAATTTTTACTACGTTACTATACGGGAGACACCATAGAACCGCTAAGGTTTATTTTAGTGTCTGTGCAGTGCAAGGACGCAGGCGGCGAGGCGCGTGCGGCACCTGCGCTCCCACTGTACGTGATACCAGGCGGGATTGGGCCGGGCGTGGTTACGTTGTTTACATCTCGATAATATCAATATCGAACTGAACAATATACAATCTTCTAATGAATCAGAGCACGTTATACAAAAGCTGAGTTACGAGTTTTCGGAGGTGTTTGCACCGGGGCTAGGGACTTGTACTAAACAATTTTCACTTAGGTTGCGAGATGATAAGCCTATTTTTTTGAAAGCACGAAATTTACCTTTAGCGCTTAAGAAACCTGTTGAATTGGAATTACGCAGATTAGTTAAAGAGGGGACAATAGTTCAAATTGAGAACTCTGATTATGGCACACCGATTGTACTGGTAATTAAAAAGAACGGCGATATCCGTATATGTGGGGACTACAAGGTTACAATCAATTCTAAGATTATTCGTGAACCGTATACCCTTTACCGCGTATTGAGGAGCTGTACGCCGCGCTCAGCGGAGCTAAGGTGTTTTTAAAAATCCATTTAGCACACGCTTACGAACAAATTTTACTAAATGAGGATTCTCAAGCGTGTACTGCCATTAGTACACACGTTGGTACTTTTAAATATATACGTACACCTTATGGATTGTCATGTATACCGGAAAAGTTCGGTGTGTGCCTATGACGGTCACATTTATTGATAATATTTGCGTAGGCCCTCCTACGCAAATATCTCATACAATGATAATTTGTGTAATTTGAGAGAGGTGTTTTGTAGATTACAAAGGGTAGGATTAAGAATTAAATTAGAAAAATGAGAATTTTTAAAGATAAAGTATGCTATTTAGGGCACGTTATTGACAATGATGGCTTACATCCAAATAAAAGAAAGGTAAAAGCAATATTGAAAGCACCTCGGCCAGAAGACGGTACGCAGCTGAAGGCTTTTTTAGGTCTTGTTAACTATTTTGGTAGGTTTATTCCCCAATTGAGTACTATTTTATACCCATTTTACAACTTGTTAAAGAAAGAGGTACCTTGGTGTTAGGACAATCTGTGTGAGGAAAGGTTCGCGGAAATAAAGCAGTTGCTGAGCACAGACAGGGTGCTGGCTCATTATGACCCGAATGCTGGGCTGGTCTTGAGTGTAGACAGCAGTGCATATGGCATAGGCGCAGTGTTGGCGCATAAATATAAAGATGGCTCCGAAAAACCTATTTGTTATTCCTCACGAACTTTATCGGCAGCGGGGCGCTGCTAGTAGGTATATAAGACGTCTCATCCCATTCCCAGACGGAGGCAAATTATTATGATTATTGTATGTAGAAAAGGCCTTTTATTTAGAAAAATTGATTGTTTTAAAAGGTAAGTAATTTTCAAGATTTTTGAAAAGTTGCTTGATCTTAAATCGAATCGGATAAATGTGAGAAATTAAACAGATGTATTTTTATTAGGCATATTTAAGATTTATGATTGAATTCACGGGTTTTTTAGAGAATCCCAATTAGTTTCATGAACAACAGCGGCCCTTTATCGAGGAACGAAACTTCTTGTGGCAGGCGCTGCCTTAACTTAATATCTTTAATAACTATAAACACCACTCACGGAATTTAATTATTATGCTGTTCTCTTATAAGTCGACAATAGACATCAAAATATCTCACTATAAGTTACGCAATATTTTAAGTGAAAATATAAGAAACTTGGTACTAAGAAAAAAATCTTGAAAAGGATTTTATGTAGACCAAAAACGGTTATTGTGGCAGTTGTACATTCCGTTGTTATTGAAGTTTGTCTCGTCTGACCCAAAGATGTTAGGTATCTAGAAGATTAGGATCCACCAGCAAGCGACTTTTTAATATTAAGACACAAAATTATTTTCTTTCGGGATCTATGCGATTAGAAATATTGTAATGATAATTATTGTTCTTTTTTTTAATTAGTCGCCGTTAATTTTAAATTAAATGCAATATTTCACGGGGTCACTTTAAAACAACATTCTTTATTATCACTACATGTTATAAAATAAGTCTACCGCCACGTGCGTCAATCTGTCTAATGGCGAGAAACGCCAAAAGTACTAAACGAATTTTCATAGGGTTTTCACCAGTGGATAGAATGGTTCTTTCGAAAAGTTTAATTTGTATGAATTTTCTGAAATATGACGACGAAAGTTGAAGATTTCGGAAAAAATCATACTGACTAGGCGCTTTACTGGATTGCGTAAACCATGGGCACACCACAATTGTGGCGGTAAGACCCATCATGGAGGATTGGCTCAAGAGGCAGTACGGCAGCCTCTTCTACCGGCTGACACAGGTGCTAACCGGCCACGGCTGTTTCGGCAAGTACCTGTGTCGCATAGGCCGCCATCACTGTGATACTGCACTCTACACTTTAGTGGAGTGCTCAGCGTGGACGCAATAACGCCGTGACCTCGCGGCGGCTATTGGAGTGGGAAGCCTCTCACTGGAGACTATGGTTATGTCCATGGTCCAAAGTTAGAGTGCGTGGGAATCAACTGCTTCTTTTTGTGAGGAAGTGATGTCCGCTAAAGAGGCGGCGGAAAGGAAACGGGAGAGGGCTAGTACTCTCCCATCCCGAAGGAGAGGCACCAGGCGCCGGAGAGCGTAGAATGATCTCCGGCCTCCATGAGCGCTGACCTGGGGGTAAAGGGTGAGGCTGCCTGCTACTTTAGCAGAAGCAGGCCTGAAACGGTGAAACCTAACACGGAAGGGGGGCAAGGCCCTCCTCACGCAAAGGCGTGGCTGCCTTTTGTTTAAGAGGCGGCCAAGGTGTGCCGGGGTTCTCGGGGACTTCCTTCCTAGGGTATACCCGAGTCCCTGGCAATAGACTCATTCACACCGTGTGGTTTTAGTCGGTTAGATTCCGACATACCACTTCACTGGCAGCCCCGGTGAGGTGATGACCCAAGGGGGTTTCCACACGACAAAAAAAAAAGGGGCACGTAAACCAATAGAGTTAAATGAAAATAATTTATTACGGAATTCTTCCTCTCAAAAAGATATATTAAAATGTAGCAACGCTATATGTCTGTCTTCTTAGATTAAATGACCATAACTAAAAAATATTTATAAACAAATCTTTAAATTAAGCTATTTTTAATTGTATAAATGTATTTTATTTAACTTTTGTTAGTGGGAGAGTCATGCTTGGGCACGTATTGGCTGGCTCGACTGGAGTGGTACCACAGCCCTCAACCTCACTCACTCGTCGAAAAGCAATGATTGCATTGCTTTTCGACGAGTGAGTGAGGTTACTGGAAGCCCTGACCCCCTCTTAGCCGCTCAAACTTCTGAATGGATTCAAATGAAATTTGGCATAATTTGAGTTCATACTACGAGGTACACTGCATACTTTTAATCCCGAAATTTAGCACGGTTTCCTTGAAAGAGGGGGTGTTTATCTGCTGACCATTAGCGTCATGCACTTGTTGTATGTCTAGTGCATAGTATGTGTAGTAGCAGTATTCCACATGTGTCTTTTTTCGTACGCTCCAGGCAAAATAGGCTTATCATCTCGCAACCTAAGTGAAAATTGTTTAGTACAAGTCCCTAGCCCCGGTGCAAACACCTCCGAAAACTCGTAACTCAGCTTTTGTATAACGTGCTCTGATTCATTAGAAGATTGTATATTGTTCAGTTCGATATTGATATTATCGAGATGTAAACAACGTAACCACGCCCGGCCCAATCCCGCCTGGTATCACGTACAGTGGGAGCGCAGGTGCCGCACGCGCCTCGCCGCCTGCGTCCTTGCACTGCACAGACACTAAAATAAACCTTAGCGGTTCTATGGTGTCTCCCGTATATGAACGTAGCCTCAGTTTAGTGCCCGAAATTTTGTTTTTAAAAAAATATTTACGATAAAAATCGCTGTTGATTGCAGAAATTTTACTACCGGTGTCTACTTTAAATACGACCGGCACCGTATCTACTAACATTTTTATAACATAAGGCTTATCGCCTGAGCCGTTAACACAAATCATGAAAAAATCGTCATACTCAGAATCACTACTGTCTATAATATTACATAACAGTTTTTTTTCCGTAAATCTCTTACCATCCTCCGGGCGTCGCTTACGCTCACTGCATGCTATGGCAACTTGGAACATAAAAGAATTGCACTTTTTTTATTGAGTCCAGTGCCATTCCAAGGATAGATACCGGAACTAAAATTACTGTGTTACAATATTTAAATTTATAATTTGTATGAGGGGAAATTTATTACCCTCAAATGTATTACGATTTAAAATTCGCATTTGTAAATACCAAAATATTGCATATTAAATATCTAAAACCACTTCAAATTCTTTACAAACAACAATTTGTTCACCAACACACAATAATATTAATTAAAAATACAATCGTAACAATCAACATTTTTTTTTTAATATTTGGAACTTATTAATATTAGGTTGGCAACACTTCACTTATATTGCAAATGGCTGCGTATGAGTACCGATTGCCGGTTTCTTGTGCTTTTCTTTTTGCAATAAAAGTTTTGGTTTGAATATAAAAATCGGAGATTAGTCATAAACATACATTAATTAGCTAAAGTATAAAATTCTCATGTTAGAACCAATAAAACAAGAAACAGGTAACAACAAAACACATTCATACACCGTATAAGTAGGTACCTATATATTGTTCAATTGTATATATATATATACCTATAGATATGTATATTATATTAGTTTTCGGTATCTGACCACCAGGCAGAGTTTTGTGTTGTCAATAAAAAGAAGCAGAGTTGCCTGTCTATATCCTATATACTATTGTAGTCTTTGGCTCACTGTCATGTTTACACCGCCGGTGCACCGCCGCCAGCTCAGCGCCTGCTGCGCTCGAGCTGTGAGCGCCCGCTGCGCCCGCGCTGCTTGTCTCCGCATGCCGTTCAGCGACCTCCAACGCCAGCGCTAGCTCCACCGATCGCTTGTAGTCCAAATCGGTCTCCGCAAAAAGCCGACTTCGCATTTCGTCACTCGCAAGACCCAACACGAATTGATCTCTGAGGTCCTCTTCTAATTTATCCCCGAAATTACACGTGCTCGCTAGATGTTTGAGTGCTTGTAAGTATGTACTCAGGTCTTCACCCTTATTCTGCCACCGTTGACGGTAAATGTGTCTCTCAGCGATATCAGAGCGCCTGGGCTCGAGGTGCTTTTGAACAATGTCAATCAATTCATTGAACGATTTATCTTCGGGCTTGTTAGGTGCTCATAGGTCACACATAAGGTCGTACGTCGCCTCACCGACCACGGTTATTAAAGTAGCTACGTGTAACGCTTCCTTTATTTCTTTTAAGGCGATAAATTGTTTCACTCGATTTACGTACATCGTCCACTTTCGCGAAAATAAATCAAAACTTTAAATTTTCCCGAAAGGCATCGTGACTAAAGAGCACTTTGGATACGCAAAACCTCGAGAAATACACAAAAAAATAATTTTCTCGTCGCCAGTTAAGTATTCGTGTAATGGAAGACAAACGTCGGTTCATAACTGGTTTATTGAGTACTTTGTAGGTATCTATAAAATATGGCAGCCTCTCCTACCGTCTGACGCAGGTACTCACCGGACACGGCTGCTTCGGTAAGTATCTGTGTCGTATAAGACGAGAGCCAACGTCTGCGTGCCACCACTGCGGAGGCTGTCGCGAGGACACTGCACTCCACACCTTAGTGGAGTGTTCAGCGTGGGTGCAGCAGCGCCTCAACCTCGCGATGGCTATCGGTGGGGGAAGCCTCTCGCTGGAGACCATAGTTCTGTCTATGGTCCGAAGCGAGAGTGCGTGGAATTCCGCTGCCTCATTTTGCGAGGAGGTGATGTTGGCTAAAGAGGCGGCGGAAAGGGTACGGGAGAGGACGAGTACTCTCCCGTCCCGCAGAAGACGCACCAGGCGCCGGAGAGTGCACAACGACCTCCGGCCTCCATGAGCGCTGGCCTGGGGGTAACGGGTAGGGCTGTCCGTTATCCTAGCAGAAGCAGGCCTGAGAAGGTGGCGCGACGTGTTCCGCGTGCGCCTCTCTAAACCGGAGGCGGGCAAGGCCCCCCCGTACTCTATGGTGTGGCCGCCTACTGACCAAGAGGCGGCCAAGGTCTGCAGGGGTTCCCGGAGGCTTCCTTCTTAGGGTATTCCCGGGTCCCCAGCAATAGACCCACTTGTGACGGAACACCGTGTGGTTTTAGTCGGTTCGATTCCGACATACCACTTCACCATTAGCTCAGGTGAGGTGATGACCCGTGGGGGTTTCCACACGAAAAAAAAAAAAAAAAAAAAAAAAAAAGGTATCTGTAAAATAATAATCACGCATACTCAACACTTATGTTGTATGTTTCTTTTTACCATTGATTTCTCTTGATTTCTCGTTACGCAGCTTTACCACTTTTAGACCCGCGCAACCATTTTGCGGCACTCCATCAGAGAAAGCGTTGCTTGAGACGTTTTCCTACTACCTACTGGAAAGTAGCCCAGTCACTATATATTATTATTGCTTTTCCAAGGATGCCCAATTTATTATTATTAATCACCTTGTTGTCATAGTCCCATTATGTAAACTAGTAAATATACTTACGAAGAAATTGTTAAAATTAATTAATATTGTATGGCTCATTGTACCAAATGGACAAATACACATCTCGAAATAAATGATATCTGAAGGAACTCATTACAGTACATTTAGACCTTCATAACACGACAAGCTCAAAACGACTATAACCGGCAGCGAGTTAAACTCACAGAGGCAATAAGCACGGAGAACGGTGTCATTGCATTGTGCAGTTAGAACGTAGTTGTTGCACTCAAACTACTGTAGTGTTCTCTTTAATTTTCCCTGAAGCGGGTCTTAGACAACGAAAACAGCAATTTTTGTAGAAAACTCCGATAATAATTTCGTTCGAAAATGTTTTCAGGCTGAAATGGGATGTTTTCGTTTTATTTTGTGAGTATCAACAATTCGAAAGTATGAAATTAGACAGTAGCTGGTTAGTTAAATGTGCCTCTTTATTGTAAAAAGTGAGCAAAATAAACCTATTATTTAGTATTTTAGGTTTTAACAAAACTCTGAAGTCATAACACCATCTAAAAAGGTTCATCGTGAAAGACTACAATCATTGTAACTTTTCTGTTGTCGTACCTTTACTTAGGTGAGTTAAGTTCTCCATTTACTTGGGAATAAATTGCGTTTTTATTTTTCGTGGGTCACCGTTAATCCTAGCTTATAAGAGCCGACGATGGCAGCTTTAGTAAAAAACTTATTAATTACCTTCTAGATATTAAGTGGGCTCACGAAATATTGAGCAAGAAAAAAACATTATAATATCATTTGTAGTATATATATTCAAGATGAAAGAAACTTTGTTTATGTACTTGGTATATAAATTTTCCAAACTGAATGTCTATTGAAATAATATTCCGCATAGGCGTAGTCTGGAATCTGAAAAAGGATTTCTGTTACTATTTTATATGAATAAATTAGTAAGGCGTCGAGAACAACTATCTCGGCCAACATGCACGTGCACGGACTAACTTGAATAATTTAACTTTGTATTGAGCAATATTTCAGAAAAAAAATGCATAGTTAACTATAAGGTTCCTCTTCGCTCCCATTCAGCCCTTTATAGTAAAATATCTCATCACCATTTAGATTAACCGCTTCAAGTAAAAAATCTTAATCAACATATGTATAAGTTACAATCAAATCCATTCCTCTCTGTTCACCTTTATTCTACCATACTCCATTGCCCTCAACTCCATTATATTCGAATACTTTTTACATTTTATCTAAACTAATATTATAAAGAGGAAACATTTGTGTGTATGTTTGTAATGTTTGAAACTTGGTATGTAAATAGCTGAAGACCTGGATTAACGCATAAGCTACTTTTTATCCCGACATTCCCACGGGGTCGGGACTTACGCGGGTGAAACCGCTAGGCGCTGCTAGTATAAAATAAATTGTGTACAATAAAATGAAATGGAATCATATTTACACCAAAACTTACTTATGGGTGATGTATGTATGTTACGTTCCGTTTATACATACATGAATAGAACGATGTTGTTTTATTATATTTGAGTAATAATACTACGAAGGAATCGTAAATGAATAATGGGCCAAAAGCAAAAATTTGCTATAAATATAATCAAATGCAACCTTTGACTTCGCTCCAAGTTTTGAACTGGATTATTTATTTGGCATTCGATTCGACTTGGCTACACTAAAAAGCTTCACCATTTTCTTTCCAAAACTTCCTAGAAGTAGGTCTCTTTAAAAGTCAATATATAGTAAGAGTGCCTAGTGCTCTCCTCTGCATGCCGTTTCATGTATTTCATAAACGATGTTTTATTAAAATGTAGGCCTACTTCCTGTGTGACTTGTAAAATGTGGTAATTGAATTTCATACAATACTAATTAACCATTTGTTTAGGATAAACAAAGCTTATAGTAAAAAGATTAGAAAGTGAGTCGTCGAAACTAACTTATGATATCTTGAATAATAAAGACTGAGAAATGCAAGTCGGGCTTACATGTTTATTAATTCGAAACAATAAAGCTCTTTGGAATATTTGTAATTTGTAGGTGTTATTTTAAACTACATGAATAGCGCATTGATTTAAGTGATCGCTTAACCCATAGTCACTCCATTATAAGTGGCAAATTTTATGCGCACTGTTATGAGGCAATTAGTTTTGTAGACCTACAAAAGATCCGAAATGGTCTAAGTAGCACTAGGCAATTAAAACCATAATTAGTTTTGTAATTTTATATATCATGTACACTTTGTGTCTGTTAATTACATACATGTAAACGTACATATATATGTATTTGCAATTTACTCAAAATAGTCTAGGGTTTCCCTCACATAGTATATTACAATATATGTAATATTTTATGACGTTATACTTTACTACCAGTAAATAACAAAAAATTACAAGACAAACTGAGTATTTACAAATTTTACTATCCTAACGAACAAGGACAAATTCTATATATAACTATACCACTATTGCTGTAAACTATTAAATAACAGTTACTGCTATGTTGTTCATACCTGGATCAGTGCCCAAGTGACCATTACCAAAATTATAATGCATGCCTAGCCTTTTAATCACCCCACCATTGCTCGCTATTTTCAGGCGGACCAGGGGCGGCCTTAGGCGTTGCGAGGCTCCGGGCGATAGATCTTTGCAAGCCCCTTGTCCTTTGAGGAGTTTATGTGAATTGAACCTGTATTTAATGCTGATCCTTAATGAAAAATTCAATAAAAATTTAAAAATTGTTTTAAAATTGTACTTAGGAAATTGACAAAACTTATATGTCAATATTCCTTCACTTTTCTATGGAACGGTATTCACTAACCAATTGAGGATCTGTTTTATTTTTCGCCAAATCTTTCAAAGCATCACATATCGCTTAGTTGATATTTAACGGCCTTCATCGACTCTATTCTGCATTCCCACGTAGTTTCAGATAGCAGTTTTGACTTCAGCCAGCAGAGATTTTTCTCCTTGGGTCGGTCGAGGGCACGGATCCAATGCAAGAGCGAGGCCCCGGACGGTTGCCCTGCTTGCCACCCCTTAATGCCGGCACTGAGGCGGACCAAAGGCGTGACTCCACCAGTATAGTAATAATAATACAAATGAAAAAAGTGAAATGTTTTATCGTCTGATATAGATAAAAAAAAATGGGGTTTTAATCAAATAAATACGAGTTTATGATGTGGTGACAACATTAATAACAATAATGACTGGCCTGTTGGTCTAGTGATTAGTGACTGCTGAGCAAGAGGTTGTAGGTTTGATTCCCACCCAAGACAAATAATTGCACACAAATGGGTGATGAGAAATGAGTGATGGTGGTGATGGGTGATGAGATGAGATGGGAGATGAGATCATTTCTTCTGTATCTGGATGTAATTATTTTATCTATAATATGTATGTATTTATAAATATCTAAGTATGTTTATCAGTATTCTGGTTACCATAGTACAGGCTCTGCCTAGTTTGAGATCAGACAGCCATGTGTGAGATGTGTGAAGTTATTATTAATTTTTATTTATTTAGAGACTTTTATTACAGAGTAATATGTTAGCCCCATCGTAAGTTATTATTAATTAATTACAATGATACTTACTTTACAATTCAGTTTCAGTTTGTATTAATTACAAAAGTAATAGTCTTTTGTGTTAACATTTTAGCTGTGGAAGTAAAGAGATGACAAAGCATTTAGTAAGAATTCAAAACTTAAAAAAATACCATTAATTCAGAAAAAAAATACTATTAAAACGAAAAGTCCGATTTTGTCTGAACCATAGTAATTTCACCTTTAAATGCGTATCTGACTAGGTTTTTAATTAAATAAAATACATAGATAATTATGAACTGCGCTATTGGTTTTATGGATCTACTCACAACACGGATTTTATTTTTGCACCTCTCTGTCAGTCATAATAAAGTTTGCCAATAATCTCAAAATTGTGAGGATTCTTCTTTGTGTTGTTTGTCTATAAAACGTTAAAAAGGGGTTTTTCGTCACCCAATTTTGAAACTTTCCAATAGGAACTTAAACCAAACTCAGTTATAACTTGATTTTTGTGTCTCTACACTAGGGAATACCTTCTGAATCACCCAACTTGTGCAAGCTTTTGTATAGATACTACTTCCGCTATTGAAAATTGAATTTATAGAAAGAACGTAAAAACATCCAGCATCTTCTAAAGAAAGTAAGCTGAATTATAATGTTGTTGAATAAGTAAATGTCGTATATAAACTTATAAGCTTTGTTCAGCTCACTTGACGACATAGGAATAGGAGTGTTGTGAGCCTCTTAGCATCATGATATGTCGGTCATATCATTTATCTATTCCTTTACCCTTTTTTTATGGTTTCCGGGGCAAACAAGCAGACGGGTCACCTGATGGTAAATGACTATCGCCGTCCATGCTGAAACTGATACCCAAACTAGGCAGATAGACTGTTAGTAGACTGGAAACAGTGTTCAGTCGTGCGATAGGTGAATATACAGTTTGTACAGTATGTCGCTGTCATCGTAATAAACATTTTATTAGTACTTTCGTGTGTGTGTATGTGTGTGTATGTGTGTGTGTGTGGGTGTGTGTGTGTGTGTGTGTGTGTGTATGTGTGTGTGTGTGTATGTGTGCGATGCAATCAATGTGTGGAGGGTTAGGCTATATAAGTAAGGAGGTCTTCTGTCTTTTGGTAATCAACTTGTTCAAGCCCAGAGACGAGTTTCCCTTTAACTTCACGTCTACTTAGTCTAACAATGTTTAATTTTTTATTTACGTCATTATATAATTTGGTGCTTATACTACGTGATTGTCTTCTAGCGAATGCAGTTCTACAGGTCACACGAGGGTATACAGAACAAGTGGTACGTTTTTTCTGGTCGGGTAGTGGCACATTTCGATGCTTTCTGAGAATTGACTTCAAGATAAACAATTTTCGGATCGAAAGAACCTTGGAGTGTGCATTTAAGCTTGTAGTCGTGTATCTGTAAGGTCTTTTTGTCATGACTTTCAACATAGCTCTCTGCGCCCGCTCGAGCTTAATGAGATGAGTCTTAGCCGCTCCTCCCCACACTGGTATGCAGTATTGTGCCACAGATTGACACAGAGCGAAATAAACTTGAGTTAGTTTTTCATGAGGTATAACATCACTTAGAGACTTAAAGACACCTATTAGTCGTCTAATTCTTGTTGTGACTAATTCTACCTGTTTGTCCCATTATAGCCTGTGCTCAAAAAGTACGATATTTTACCTGTTCAACCCTTTTAAGTTCTAAGCATGTACATGCGATAAAATTTGTACAGATGTGAGCTTTTATTGAGAAGTTTATTGGGTCTTGGTTAGGTTTAAAGTTAGGAGATTATTGGTCAGCCAGCTGTGTGCAAGCATATGTGCGGAAGCATGGCTTTCCTACGACAGATACCCTTATAATACCATTATTAAATACGGCTGTATTTATTTCATAAAAATAGCAGTCGCAATATGAAACGTTAAGTTATGATAACTTGGCCCGATTTGAGAATCCGTATTTTCTTTGAAGAGCATGTAATCATGTTTCTCGGCAAATATATAATTAAATTAGTCTTGGTAGGTTTTACATGGAGACAGACTCCTTTACACAACTATATAATAAAAAAGAATACAACATATGTGCCTAATTGCTACACAGATGATCCTTTCAATTTCTTCTGAATCTCAACACAGTCTCATAAGACATTTTAGATATATTCAATTACAAGGAATTAACCTACATCATGCCTCAGATATGTAATATTGTGGTATTGTGTAGAACGTCGCAGGGAACACTTTCTTGCTGTAATCGTTTAATCTTATATGATTACGTGTCCTTATTATAAAGTCCGGGTTTTGTGGAGTCGTAATACGTAATACTGTGCTAAATTAGTGATGTTACAATACCTTTATATACATATGTATACTAGAAGTAGCTTTTATGTAAGTCTAGTGCTGTTTTCTTGTCAAAATGATGTCATTACTTTGGATACACTGCAATAATATCTTCTTTTTCAATATATAATTATTATTTTTTTCTACGTTCCCGGCGAAAGCATATACGTGAGTCCAAAAATGTTTGCGCGTGTTTCTACTAGTTCTGAGTTTCTGAGAGAGTTCTGAGTTTCAGCTGGTTCATAACTTCGGCGTGCTTGCACCACCCACATCGCACTTCTTACTTATTCTCAATTCTGTGGGAACAGGGTATTTTTAGTGATAATATAATATATATTTAGTGATAATAATAGTGATAAATTATTATAACCTCTTTATACGGGAATTTACCCAATATAGCTTCTTTTGGATAGGGGTATACCATCTTCGTCTCCATCGTCACTTTCCATCAGGTGAGTTGGAAGACAAACGCCTATTCCATTTCAAAAAAGTCCAAAAAGTCTATCTCTGGCATATAGTTTTTTGTATGACGTCATAGTAATAGCCACGCAAGTTGCCGGTAGCTTCACTACTACGTTAGAAAAGAAACTAGATACCCTCAACATCAATGGTGTCACTCGCACGTTCCCGTTTCTATTTCAAATGAAATATGGCAACCCTCCTCTACAATTATCTACAATACAAATACATAAAATATACCTACATGCAATTATGTCTAAGAGCGAAATAACTGTATATTTTGTATTTGATACGATGATGGCATAGTTGTATTTTTTGTAGTTTCTTTGGTACTTTGAATTAAATAAATCCATAAAATTGCATACATCCAGGTGTGACATCCAAGCAATCAATTTTGTCCTGCCTATGTCGGCAGAGTCCGACATGGTCTGGGAAACACTCACTCCGGGACCATTACTCAACACATTGTATTGTGTACCACAGGTTTCCATCGAATTTTTATTTTTGTATTGTCCTTTTGAAAATCGTTTGTTGTTATGAGACAAAGCAGATATTTGTTACGAGTATGGCTTTTGTTTGCGAATTCACTTTTTTGAACTAGGTTGCATTTATTTAACTTATAAAAGTATAATTTAAGTACATTAAACCAAACTTGAGTTTCGAATAGATGGTTAAATATAATTGTGTGTATATATTATATGTATGGATGTGTATATTTGTGTACGTAGATATGATTTTTTTTATGGTATTGGGGCAAACGAACTGGCCGAGTCACCTGATGGTAAGTGACTTCCGCCGCCCAGCTCAAAAGTCACAAGTGCGTTGCTGGCCTTTGAGATGGGAGTAGGTTATTTCTTGAAGGTTAGAAGGTTGTATTAGTCCGGAAATACCGCAGACTATATAATACATATGTTAATAGGTTTTTATGAAAGGTATATTTATTGTGTATTCCCTTTGTCTAACATTCGTATAATTTCAATAATTGACTTGGCTCTATTTGTCCATTTAAAGGTTGTCTGTAAGAAATCGCAACTAGCGATAAGATTGCCTAACAACTGAAGAAAAAAGAGAGGTTCTATGAGTTTGACGTGTCTGTGTGTCTGTCTGTGGCATCGTAGCCCCCAAGCGAATCTACCAATTTAAATGCGTTTTATTGTGTTTGAAAAGTGACTTGATTGAGAGTGTTCTTCGATATAATTCAAGAAAATCTGTTTCAGACGTTCGATCATCAGCCCTTTTCTAATCATAAAGCGCCAACCGCTCACCACAAACGGGACAGTATGATCCTTTCTGTTTACGTGTGGTATGGCTTGTCACCGGTTATTTATAACCTCATTGATTAAGGTAGAAAGAGCTCAAAGGGCAGTCCTGAAGGTAAGCCTTGCCCTGCCTTTTTTGTACCCTACAAGAGACCTCTATAAAATCTCTGACGTCCTGACTGTTTGGCAACTATATCTGTTAAACATTATACTTAAGCAGCATACATTACTCCCCTATAATCCCTTACCTTCAAATAAACGCCTGAAGCATAAAGTCTGTCCTGCAAATGAAAATAGACGGTCGACATCCTTTGCTTCCAAATTCTTTGGCTTCCTAGGTAGATATATATAACAAAGTTAACCTAAAATTGCATTTATATCAGCTAACAAAATATGCTTTTAAAACCACTACCTCCCGCTGGCTAAAGACCCTTAGCTATGAGGAAACCGAGAGCCTATTACAAGTCCCCTGCTTATCTAAAGCACCATTCTGTCTAGAGTTAGGAGAGGCTGGTAATTTGTAATACAGGTCTACGTACTTAGTACAGATACCAGTCTCTCACACGGACTCACATGTAACATAAACAACTAGATTAAAAATTGTTAGTCGTAACCATATCTGTGTGAGAGAGAAATAAAGTTATTATTATTTTTTGCGTTCTTTTGGTCCGAAATAACAGTGACAAGGGCCGACATATGTGTTTTTCTACCAGTGTTTCGTTGTGATGGAGGTGTTAAGAAATTGCTTTTAGACCGCTACTGAATTTCCTATTTGAAAAAGTTTAATGTATATGAATGAATGAATGAAACCTTTAAATTGAGTTCATAGTAACATTATCACGGGCCATATCGAGTGAATACTTAAAATTATACTCCCTATCAAGATGGCAAATGTAAGATCGTAGCAAAATCATGTATATTCATGCTATGTGTTACATTTCACAAATGATTCATTACTCAGCTATCTAAAGCCTTTCCGTTCAGTACACCCTAAACATATTATGAACAATAGCCACAGTGTCTGATAACACAAAATACTTAAAATTATACTCTATATCAAGGTGTTAAATGTAGTACATCGTAACAGAATAATTTATATTCGTACTCTGTAATACACTTCACAATGGTTTCATTACTCAGCCATAAACATCCAAGCAATGATACGCTCACATAAATTTTAGTTTTACACAAAATCATGTATAAAATTTAAATCGCACTTACAAATTTATGAGCTGTCATAAACGCATACTGTGTCAGAGAAGTGAAATAAACTGAAAAACAAATGAAATCAATTAGAGGTCCATGCCACCCCGCACACTGTCTGACTCAATCTTAAGTCAGTTATTTGATCCTTGACTAGCTGTAGTGACGAAACAGTTGAGTAAAGACCTAAAGGATTTGTTACTAAGCATGAACTCATGTGACCTGAAAAAACACAAGTAAGTTTAATCGATTACAATGAATATTTTCAGCATGAACAGGACATTCGTACATAACGACAAGTGGTCATATTATGTTAGTCAGATTGTAACATTATTGTTTCAAAAGAAAAGCCTTCAAGGAATCATGGCAAACTAATTTAACTATACTGATGAGGCGACTTCCACATATAACAAAAAACATACTCCAACATTATCTAGCGAAGAAGAGCTGAACTACGAAGTAACTACTTATCCTGAATCGCGCTATGAGAGTTCTCGCGCCGATTAGCTTATATACAATTTCCCAACATCAACCATCGGGCCGCGGCCTGCCATGCATGATCACCTCGCCTGGTCGGAGGATCCTCCCTTTGCGTTGGAGTTACATGACACCCGTTCCTCAACACTGCGAACCTTTTTAGTCATTAATTTCTTTATTAACAATGGTTTGAACACATCAGAAAATTTTCATAATATACAAAACACGTCTTCGATAAGCCAACTCTTGAACCTAAAATGTTTAAAGGCAAATACATACGAACTGTTCATCTCTCTAGTCTACACTAATATTATATTACCTTAACGACTGCCTGTAAAGCATGAAGGTTTA
Source organism: Callimorpha dominula (assembly GCA_949752705.1). Taxonomy (NCBI): domain Eukaryota; kingdom Metazoa; phylum Arthropoda; class Insecta; order Lepidoptera; family Erebidae; genus Callimorpha; species Callimorpha dominula. Next base: position 9,240,693 of record OX457005.1, read on the forward strand.
TGTAAATAAAAAACGTTTATTTTTAATTGTAGATAATCCAAAGTAATAATTCCAATGATTGATAAATAAGCCTCACATTACAGCATCAAATCCATGTAAATGCGGATAAATCTGTTATTTTCATTAATTATACAGAATCATCATGCCCCATTATCTGATAATACATAACTCTAACACACACGACAAATTGTTGTGAACATAATTGAATTGCCGTGTGTGTTGAGTGTCGTGCATTAAAATTGCTAAAAACATTATCCTCTTATTAAGGCTGACTTTTCTTTTTTGTACTGTTTACTTTAACTTTGGATTCCTTCTTTTCGTTACCTATTTCAAAATAGTGATAATTGTAATTTTACTAATATAAGTTTTCATTATTGAATTGGCATCACAATGTCTATTTACATTTTAACTTTTCTTTTAATAACTGTGCTGTTTCTATCAAGACGTTTTTCATAAAATATCATATTATTATCAAAGTTTATGTACCTAGTTGCTCCACTCTCCAAAGAAATACTTCTGATTTGTTTATGAGCGTATGTGTTACAATAACATCTTCCGCGAGTGTTATTAATTTATCAAAGAATCAGGCGTTCTCGCACGTACGTTGTAAAACGTTCCTTTTACCTTACCACCGTGCCTTACCTTACGTATGTCAAGTACCTAACCCATCAGTATGTCGAAAGGGTTATGTTGAAGTTAGATCTGTTAAAATCTACAAAATCGCCGACATAATATAACATTATATAAAATTACACAATTGCACGAATTCATAAATAATTTTCTCCTTTTTCATTTCCTGATTTCATCAGGTAACTTAACGGTAAACTAAATAGTTGACTTAATTTTATGTCAAACTATCTCCAAGTCTAGGTGAAATTAATAATTCAAATAGTTAAGTAAATTAAAACCGTAAATCCTTTGGTAACAAGTTTAAACAAATTACAGTTTTCTACTTTATTAAACAACTTAATGAGTGTTGCAAAAGGGATCTATCTACTCCTTTTCTAATTCTGTATAATCTGGCTATCTGTAGAAAATAACAACAATAAAAATCTGACCTTTGAAATACTGTCCTTGAAAATTATTAAATTCCGTCACTAGTCTCATTGAGTGTTTATTTTTTATATACAAAAGCTCGTATAAAATTACATTGAACTTACATTTTTTCATTCATAATTGCCAAAAAAATCTACAAATAACAAAGCATTTCCACTGTAGTAATTTAATTGCCTGTTTAACTACGCAGCACTTTCTTTTTTCACGCTTCTATAAACCGACGAAAATAACTAAAAAGCAAAAAATAAATAAACCTTAAGTCTTAAGTATTGAGCTTTATTTTGAGGCGCCAAACAACAAACTGATTAATTATCAAAATTTTATTTGGCGCCGACTCAAAATAAGTTTATATAAAATTAGATAATTTATGTAAATAAGATCAATACTTAAGACTTAAAGGTTTATTTATTTTTTGCTTTTTAGCTCTTTTCGTCGGTTTAATTTTTTGTTAAAAAGATTTTATTTTATGGTTTTTTTCATCATCATGATGATGATGATGAAAAATTATGATGATTTCTAGACACAATACCTGATAAAGTAATGAAAAGTTAACAGGAACACTATTCGTTCCTACAATTTTCGAGGGTTTCTGTAAATTTTTTCAGGATCCCATCATCAGATCCTGACTTCCTTGACATGGGACCACCCTTGAGGTATACCCTATCTAACAAAAAAAGAATAATCAAAATCGGTTCATAAATAACGGAGTGAGGGCTAAACAGACATAAAAAAAAAATATAAAAAAGAAAAAAATATTATACGGTCGAATTGAGAACCTCCTTTTTTTTTCGTCGGTTAAAAATATCTCGACAATAAGGTGTAAGTACCTTTAATCCTCCGGACATCAAAATGCTCAAATAAGTTTGTTTTTATCATTAAAATTTACGCCAACATTGCTACAAAGAGAAATGGGCGATCACAAAAAGAAAGTCTATTGTACTGCTCCTTCCAGAACATTTGCAGTATCTTGCTAATGTACCTATCAAGCTTTGAAAAATGAAAGCGGTGTTTTTCCAAGAGGCGAATCGTATTGTTTGTTGTTTCTGTGTTAATTTAAATGACTGCTCATCGTGTTACAAGGCCGTAAGAGACATTTGAAATATGTTTTAAATTACATGGTTTCTATTTGTAATAAAACAATGAGGAAACGGTTGTTTTTTTAAACTGTCATTTTGTTGTTGTAGTTTATTGAATATCGGGATAAAAAGAAAGCCTATGCGTTAATCCAGGTCTCCAGCTATCTACATACTAAGTTTCATGGCAATCGGTTTAGTGGTTTTTGCGTGAAAGAGTAACAAACATCCATCTATCCATCCATCCAAATTTTCACATTTATAATACTAGCAGCGCCCCGCGGTTTCACCCGCGTAAGTCCCGATCCCGTGGGAATATCGGGATAAAAAGTTGCCTATATGTTAATCCAGGTCTCCAGCTATCTACATACTAAGTTTCATCGTAATCGGTTCAGTAGTTTTGGCGTGAAAGGGTAACAAACATCCATCCATCCATACATCCATCCATCCAAACTTTCACATTTATAATATTAGTGGGATTATATAGTGGGATAGTGGGATAACGTATTTACAAAAATCTATGTATGGTTAATTCATGTTCTATATGCATAGGTTGAGTCTAGATAGCACTGTGTACCTAAAAGCCCTTAGAATATTATTATCATATTTCTTTATGAAGTCGGTTATGAAGACGATCCGTTCCCAATTTAATAAAATTACATTTGTACTACATAGTCCTATACTATTAGTTTTTGATACGGGAAAAAATACTGTTATCTAATTAATCTCTGTTTTCAACCTGCGTACCCTTTGTGATGTTGGCGTGTAAATTGCTAACATTTCTTTGTAAATTTTTATGCAACGGTACCCAAAAAAGTGTCACAGGTTTTTGTTTATATCTCAGTTAACGTTATTTACTCTAAGATGATTTATGCAGCTTAATTATTCTGATTTGTTGAAATGTTTCTAAAATAGCATGGAATCAGAAACAAAAATGTAATAATAATTGTCTTTAGAAATATTTATGATTCTTTCCCTGATTTTGCGTGCGTAATCTCCTTAATAGTATAAATGGCAGATATAAAACTGGAAGAAAAACTTTACTAATGCTTCGTCCAAAAAGTTTTATCTTATCTCTGAATTTAATGGTTATTGATAGGAATCTGAGGTCCCTGAAGTTTAATTGTCTGCCTGTAAGGAGCACGAAGCGAATGAGGAATCAATATTACAATTAAGGCACAGTTTAAGGACACTTTAATAAGTACTGACTTTGAATCTATAGAATCACTACATATTATAAAACAAAGTCCCCCGCCGCATCTGTCTGTCTTTCTGTTCGAGATAAATTGAAAATCTACTGAACGGATTTTCATGCGGTTTTCACTAATAGACAGAGTGATTCATGGGGAGGGTTTAAATGTATAATTTGTATCCGTGCAAAGCCGGGGCGGGTTGCTAGTTAAGTAATAAAAATAAAATAAAATATGTGAATAACCAAACTCATATGGTTAAAACAGTACCAAGTAATAATACAGTTCACTGCTAATAGCTGTCCTCCCCGAATTCGCTTTATAATATCCAATCTTCCGCTTTCCACATCCAGACATTCAGCCTTTCCTGAACAATTTTCTTCTGTTTTCCTTCTAGCTGGAGGCATATTACCTTCTAGCTGGAGGCATATTACCTTCTAGCTGGAGGCATATTACCTTCTAGCTGGAGGCATATTACCTTCTAGCTGGAGGCATATTACCTTCTAGCTGGAGGCATATTACCTTCTAGCTGGAGGCATATTACCTTCTAGCTGGAGGCATATTACCTTCTAGCTGGAGGCATATTACCTTACGTTTACCGATCTGTAGTTTCACGCTATAGGACTCGCTTGCTCCATTGGCAACTAGTCATTCTATTAATGTAGCCAACTCTTGGTCACTTTAGCCTGCTTATATTGCGAGCGACGTTGATAGTTTTGTATGACATTGCTGTTGATTGCAGGTATCATAAAACCTCTCATTTCCGTATTATCTTAAATTTCGTTATGCATTGACTATCGTTTTTGACGACCTCTGTGGCGCGGCGTTAGTGCATGCGACTAACACGAGGGGGTTGCGGGTTCGATTCCCATTCAGTGAAAATATTTAAATTCATGGTTATGTCTATTTGCATTGGTCTGAGTGTGTCTATGCATATAGATAGATAGATATAATATTATTTATTGTACACCATTAATAACATATTTCTTGATCTTAATGAGGACCAACTCGATAAAATTGAACGTCTCCAGAAAAATTTTGGCTTACGATATGATTGTCTCCGAATTTCGTATCAAGCGCAAGTGGTTCCCTATTCGCTCTCGCCGGAATACTCATATATTTTCTCTTCTATAAAACATCTTGTTTAATCCGGTCACTCCACTTTATTTTAAAAACCGTTTCGCATTCATGCATGACACACATACGAAATACTTGAGGTCATCGGAGAGCTTGGCTTTGGAAATTCCAACACACTTCACAGTCTCTTACGGTACAAGCCGCACGCCTGTGGAACGCACTGCCCGAGGCTGTCAGACGAGCACAGTCGCTACCGAGTTTCCAAAAACTCGTCAAGGACTACTGTCTTTCTCTATGATAAATATTTATTTTAGGTATATATGGGTGTACGTATGTGTACATACTTGCGAATAAATATTTTGTACAATATATGTATTTAAGTAGTTGATTTCTGCTTAAATGAATATACATATATGTATAAATGTATGTAGGTAAATATATGTGTATGGACGTGTTTTTCAAATTATAAAATTTGTTTTCTGTCCTATATAACTTAATAAATAATGTGATTGTTTGGCATTGTATAGCCGCATAGGCTCCTGTAGTTGTACACCACAAGGTGCCCATCATCTTTTTAATAGAATCCATTAAAGGTTGTCTGGAAGAGATCGCAGCCTGCAATGAAACCGCCCATTGTAACACTGTATCAGATTATTGTATCCAACTGACTGCTTCTGTGATATATATATATTTTTTTTTTTATGGTATAGGTTGCAAACGAGCAGACGGGTCACCTGATGGTAAATGACTACCGCCGCCCATGGGCACCTGTAACTCAAGAGTCATGAGTGCGTTGCCGCCCTTTGAGGTGGGAATAGGAGAAGAGGGGGAGAGGGGGAAGAGTGGGAAGACGGGACAGGGGGATTTGAGTGGAGGATAGGGGGAGAGGGGAAAGACGGGAATAGGGGAGAGGGAAGGGTAAGGGCATCCTTTAACCTCACTCACGCGGCGAAAAGCAATGCAAGCATTGTTTCACTACCGGTTTTCTGTGAGGCCGTGGTATCGAGCGGAGTCGAATGGTATCGAGCCCATACGTGCCGAAGCATGGCTCTCCCACGAAGCAAAATTGAGTGTGCAATAAAGTATATATATCTATCCAACATATAGTTAAAACAGATCTTATCTTAAAAAAACTTAGTACAGTGGGCGTTCTTATCGATCTCTACCAGACAACCTTTAGATGCAGATAATAACAAAAGTATTAAATAAAACATATTAGTTGATGGCGTACTATTGAAAATACGTACAAGTATTTACACATATAGATAGATAGAATATTCTTTATTGTACACCATTAATAACATATAGTTGAAACAGATCTCATTTAAAAAATAGAGTAGATATATATAGCTATTTAGTGGTATGTACATACTATATTCTAAAGTAATTCTGATCTTAGCTATGTTTTTACACAATTTGTTTTATTCTATTGAATATTTTTTTTTGTTTTTTATTGTAATAAGTATATTATGTATTGTAGTAAATCATACCTCTGTGATATTAATATAATAATATATTTGGGCCGGTGTGTGACAAGGCCGCGCTGAGTTCGAAACTTGAAGTTTTAAGTATGTGTAACTAATTAGAAACAAATGAGAGGTGTCTGTCAAGAGTTGTCAGGAAGTGCGAGCGCTCTGAAGAGATAAACCGCTCATATTAAAATATTAATTGTTATGTAATGTGAATTTAATCTTGAGATATTAAAATCACTATACCAGATAAATATCCAAATATATCCAAATATACACATTTTCTCGAGTGCCCCAGTGATAAAAATAATCTAAGTATGTTTATCCGTGTTCTAGAATTCATAGACGTGCTCTCTCTAAATTTGCCCTGTTTAATTTATGGGTGTAATATGTCTCCGAATATTATTATTATTACTTATGATACAGCAACCGACAACTGCACATCCATATTTTTCCTTGCAACCGCAAGAAAAAACATTAAAATGACTAGGGTTTTTAGAATTATTTAAAAGAGATGATGTAGGGATTCTAAAAATACATACATCCACATCTGTTCAGGCATTTAGATGTTATGGTGAAATAAAAAAACTACATATGTACATAAACCCTGAAAACATTACACTCGTTTTCTGGGTGGTCGTGTAAAAACAGGGTAGTCAACTCATTTAAGTTGTTTTATACAAAGAGGATATGGTAGAGAAGTACACGAGTCGCATATATTAATCAAGTATTGCAATACTATCCACGTCCCAACAGAGCCCAACAGGCGGCTTTACTAGCCAGCAGAAACAATACAGTTGAATTAGTCAGAGGTCAGCTACAATTCAATGCTTTTTCAAAATATTTACGTGTGTTAATTCAACACACAGGAATATTGTAAATCATAAAATCAGCTTCCGATATAATAAATACAAATGCTCACTATTACATAATTTATGTAAAAATTTAACAATCCAAACTCCTCATAACAAACTTATGTCGTTCGTTCCACAAACCACTGAATATTGACTGGCAAACCCGTGTTTATTCCTGTAACCTGCGGTGCTGTTAATTACTGAACAAAAGCCTTCCCGTCGGTTATGAGACGATTATGGGCTTTTAACAGTGTGTTTATTACTTACTGTGGTTGCTGAAGTACGGTATAATCGTTACGATTAAGTGCAGCTTTTAACTTAAATACAATGCAATAGAAATCTCCAAGGTATCAATTGTAACTACTTCCAAAAACAAACATGAATCAATGTCGATTCTTACAATACTCACTTAACATTGGTATTTCCTTGTTTTTTTTTTATCTATATGTACAGAAACGAAATTGAATGGTATACCTGAAGCGAAATTGAATGTCAGCCAAAAATAAGTCGCGATGAATATATTGCTTCCTATTGTAGTATTTTCATAGTAAAGACGTTACTATCGTCCGATAAATAAAATTTAACAACAAAAAAGAGGGTTGTAATTTATATCATATCATGTTTAAAAAATGCTCTATCATTATGGAAATCAGACGAAGAAGATGTCTTCTTCCTCTGATTCCTAAAATAATAATAGTGATACTAATGTAAGAAATATTTTATTAGATACTATTGGCTGTTTCATTTTGCTTCTGTATCTGACCTATGCCATACTAATATACTAAAAATTCCGCTAAAATACTTACATTTACTTATTAAAGAGAGTTGCTTTCCTATGTAAATAGTAAGGCTCAGGTTTTTTTTATATTCTCGGGTAGATGTTCAAAAATCTTAAGTATTGGTAAATTAATCGTTATAAATCAACATTGACTGAAACACTTACAATATTTTTCAAGCAAAGCCTTCTTCAATTGATTTTTGTTACCGTTCAGTAATCGAATGGTAAAGTTTTAAATTGAATTTGAGTTTTGTGGCCGTGTGCAGTTTGCGCATTCAGACGCAATCCGGAACGAGTTTGTACAAGAGACAAAATTACCAGCTAAATTTTCTTTGTTACTCATGCACAAAGTCCGTTGATACTTCTTGCTGTTCAAATCAATTGCTAAAATATAAACAACTAGTTTATAACTAGTATCTACATTCAACCTTGAATATAAGGTGAATAAAGAACTGACCAAATACATGTAATAAGTATAGAATTTATTGCATAATCTCTTGGTAAAGAGTCAAAACACATCTTAGACAGAAACCAAACAAAGAGGGATTCTGTAAGTCCATTATATTTCTTTAATCCCACAACCGCTCACTAGCTTTAGTCTGATGTCCAAAGATTCAGTGAAAGGAGCTGACCGTCACGGTCACTGTAATTTTACTGCTCTATGTGTGTATAATTTATAAAAAAGGTTTTAAAAATAATTCGAAAAATATTTTTACCCAAAATAACAAAACTCGTGAGGAAATATAAGTGTAAAGCTGTTTCAGTGACCTAAATTTTTATTTCAACTTTGAGCATGTATGTGTAATCTAGTTTTTTTCCTATTAATACCAAATACTTACCAATTAAAAAACTGCGGTTTGTTAAGTGAGTAAACTTGACATCATCAAAATTTAACAAAATAAATAAACATAAAATTCAATAAATATCAAGTGTAATTAATAATTATTAATACAAATTAAGTAAAAATACTTTAAAAAATTTGTGTGATGGATGAACCTGGTGACTTTCTACCAATCTAGCTAAATCCGGTTCAATATTGGTGACTTACATCCTTATATCGCCGCGTTCGGTTATCGACACATTAATGGGCTGTCGCCCATTAATGTGTCGATAACCGAGCTTATTTTTATCACACCTAGGTACCGGACGTTTTTAAGGTATGCTCACGAACTTACTCATTGATAAACTTGGATTTAGTGACTGTAGTATAAAAAAATTTGTATTAGGTACCAATCAGCGTAAAAAACAAAAACAAAGAAAACTGAACATTTATAATTTTAGGCAACAACTTTTCTAAAGTAATTTAAAAAAATACTTGGAAATATATTAAAACGTTTTTTGGTCAAAACGTTACTTACCCACGGGGTAAGTAACGTTTTGATATTTTTTTCATACCCTGCAGAAATGTATGGTTATGATATTAACGCGCGTAGGTAATAAGCATTTTGTAAATTCTTTTTCAATCACTTTATTTTAATTTACTTTAGTTAGCTACATAGCTAAAAATGAATGAAATTTTTTCAATATTTCAAGGTTACATAATTAATCATCTCTTAAAATAAATTAGTAGATCAGTGTATTTTCATTCAAGGTCCAATGAATTTCAAAACGCAAATGAACTTTCAACCTAAGTGCAAGCTGGTTATATAGTAAAATATCAGGAGCATGTTTGGACTTGAACTTGATCATGATGTCGTTCGTGTTAAATCGAGTAGGTAAATGCGTCAATAACAGAGTAAGTCAAAACGTGCCTGAAAGACTTGTACGCTCGAACGCATTATCTTGCACAAACTTGTCCACGCTTATTGACTTGCCGAGTTTTTCATCTTGTACGGACTTGTGCATGATTATCGACTTGTGGAGTTTTTCAAAAGTACAACCATGATACTTCCTACTAAAATATTACTCATTCTTATAACAAGTTGGTACACGTAACACAACTTATACAGTGGTGTCGATTTTATTGTACACTAGACTAAACTAAAACCTGACTTAATTTCTTCATATAAAATCAACCTTGTGTTTTTCGTAATAAGGTATATTTGTTACTGACATCTATTTCTCAGCGCCACTAAATTTCACTGAAACCTGTCAACGTATACTCAACTTTATTTCCACGCAGCGAGGGTCCCCATTTATTCAAATGCCGTATAAAACTTGTTCAAAACGAACTAAGATGACGTTATTTTAATCGACACCTACGAAGACGCTTACTGATAACACAGAGCAAAAGAGATGGCATTCAACGGATAGCGGCTCTCGCTACGTGGTATTAAAGTTTATTTAAGCGTATCAGACTTTAGTCGACAAATAAATTGCTTATTTCGATAGCGACATATGTTACCTACTTGTTTGAATTTGAAATAAGACCTTGTTTCGAAGTACACAAGTTTTACATCTTATATAAAGAAAATTTAGTGAATTTTAATTTAGCGAGTGAAGTAACAGAATCGGGACCAGTATCTTGAAAGTTTCAGATAACAACTTGTGATTGATGTACTGGCAATAGATTTCTGATGACAGACAGTGTGGTTTAGTAGTTAAGTGTTAGAATGAGTTTGTGTTTAAATTTTGCGTTTAATTTATTTATTGTAAATTTTTACTACAACAACTAAACGCAGTAAATAAATAAATCAATATATCCAAAATTATTCTCAATTTTTTTGATCGATTCTAATTATAAAAATCTTATCCCTAACTTAACGTTGCATTCTCTGAATAAATACGTATTTGAATTAATATTATTATACCTTTAAGCAGGATGCACTACTTATTTTCCCTTCTACTTACCCCATATCTCGTAGTAATACTAACGGTATCATGTTCCGTTTGCTCTGGTTCTCATTTTGCGCAGTACCATAAACAGCTGATAATGTTTTTCTTTCCATCCCACAACAGCGTGGAAATATTTTTAAAATATACGACGAACAATAGCGGGTCATAAAAAACCGGCGCAATTGGTCGTGAGACTGCAAAATGTTCGTCGTACAGACGAATTTGTTCCAACACAGATTTTCCGGGGCCCTTTCCGTCCGCGCTCCACCAACGAATTACAAGGTATTTTCTTACAATAACCGAACATTCTCTGTTGTCGGCACTCTTGCAAAAATGTAACCAATCTTTTTAATTAAATTACCGAAATAAAATGTGCTCCATTTTTTTACGTAATTTAATAATTCCATTTTTTACTTACGATTCTTGGGACAGCTTTCGAGTGTTTCAGCAGCGCATTGTTTGCAGAAATTTAAAGCATTTCTTTTCTTTCCATTTCGTATCAATATGGGGTCAATTAATTATTATTGTTACAAAACATTTGGTCGTAAAAGTTCTGTTACGTAAACGATTTATTTTGAGCATTATCATATTAAGGTAAGGTTTTTAGACTATAGACTCAACTGCCATTGATACGAATTATGATATACTATAAATTAAAAAATACACAATACCTTGATTTATCAACAGCGTCAAAGCGTTTGATAAAATCGTCTTTTACTCATCTTCACCTTCGTCGAAATCGACGACACTCATTAAGGTCGCTTTTGGATATAATTCAAATCTTTAATCTACGTTTGACTTGACAGATTTCTAAGGTCTAATCAGCCGTGTTGCTTGTGTGTGGTTTTTTTAAGCTGAAGGGTCCACGATTTTTGCTGTACAAATACTGTTGCAATAACGTTCAAAATTACATCCTATAAACCTTTTATGATTTCTTTTTGCGGTTTCTAAATAAATCAGCGAGTGAATCACATTATTAATCCCCAATCGTTTTAGGTAGGCACAACCCTGATCAACGATATTCGTTGGGTTAGTATAACAAGGACTTACGTAAAAATAAAATTACTGAATGCATGAATATCGGATTACGTTGATGTATGAATATACTGTATCTATGTTTGTTTATCTGTACATATAAATAAGGACTATTCCAATGAAATAATTTATATTGAAATGCATAATATTTAAATTAGGTGTATAACAATTAAATTACGAGTATATTAATTTATAATAATAATAATAACTCCACATATCTCACACACGGCCGTCTGATCCCAAACTAGGCAGAGCCTGTACTATGGTAACTAGACTGCTGATAAACATACTTATATATTTTTAAATACATACATATCATAGATAAATTACACCCAAACACAGAACAAATTATCGTGCTCATCACACAATTATTTGTCCTGGGTGGGAATCGAACCCACGACCTCTGGCTTAGCAGTCAGGGTCACTAAACACTAGAACAACAGGCCAGTCAATTAAAGTAAATATAAACTACACCTACCTCGTAATGACCTTTAACTTGTCTTTATGCTAATGAATTTTGCACAGGCATGAATTATGTTAGTCGTATTAGTAAACAAGCGAAACGGATATTAATACCCTTGTAGACATTGATTGTCGCCGAGTGAGTGAAGTTACCGGACACCTTAACTCTTCCCCCCCCCCTTCTCCACCTCTTCCACTCTTCCTCTACTCGCACCTTAAAGGCCGACAACGCGCTTGTGACTCTTGAGTTGCATGTGCCCATGGGCGGCGGTAGTCATTTACCATCAGGTGACCCTTTATATTCTTTATATTCCCACTGTAACCTTTATATTATTTATTTATTATATTTATATTTATTATCTTTATTAAAAGTTCATTTATAAATAGGAATAGTATGCGTTCCGCCTAACCCAAACAATACAAATAACACTAAACAACGCCTACGTAACCATAAAACAATTGCAGGTTAAAGTACAACGGTTGCCAATATAAACATGTCCAAAACGTGCCGATCGTTGCTATACTCGTGGAGTCTATGATTGAGAAATGAGAACTTTTAGTGCCAGTTCCATTTGGTTTGGGTTGAACGCGTTAGTTCAACACTATGACGATAGTGCATAGCTCTAGAGTATGTCTACCGTGATTATTGAGATAGATTTGGTGCTAAACGGTGCATGATTTACCTACTTATGTGATAGTATTACGTTCACATAATTTGTATTTGCTATTGATACGCGCTATTGTTGGATGTCAACGTGGTATATTTTTAAGTATTGCTTTCCCACACTATAACTATAACATGAGGACGCTAAATAGTTTAGAGTTAGGGACGTAACAAAAAAATTAGGACCGTAATAAAACTTATGTTTTATGGCTTTAAGTACGAGTGTCTTAGAATTAAACATTTGCAAATCTGGAAAGGTCAGTCATTAAGATAAATGAATGGATTGTGTAATAAAAAAGGGTCGCTTTAGAATATTTCTATGGAATATTTCGGTTAGAGGAAACAGATGTTGGTGGAGTCATGGGGACAGTGGTGCTTAGGAACGGAGATGTCGGGGCAGTCGGGTTGAGGACGTGAAGCGGGATAGTTGTAGCATCAGAGTCAGCGGGTTGACAGGGTTCAGGAAAGACGGCCGGTTCTCGTAAGTTTTGACATAGAACGTTGGGGAAGTTCGGTGAGTCTTTAATGTTTGATTGTTAATAGACTTTTATATTTCATATGTATTTATGTCCTACACTGAGTAACGCAGTATCCGTCGGGTAATTAAATTTATCTCCCGTGTACATATCGGTTTCAAGGAATTAATTTAATATCATTACTTTTGGTATTGGTTAAGGTACTTTTGGACGGGATGAATGAATATTATTACCCTGTAAGTCTCCTGGTTATAGCACTCGATCTTGAACAGAGGGCAACGGGGCCTTGGTGATCATCAGCCCAACTGTCGTGTGCTATAGAAGACTAACTATCGGGTACCATAATCCCGGGTTATGGTAGTCGAGGTTTAACGGAGGCAGCGATATCCTGATCATTGGCAGGTTGTTCTCGTCTGCTGTTGAAGTCCAAGTTTCGAGTGAGTCGTTAGCGAGGTGTGGTTATGGGGTAAAATGATTAAGATGGTATATGTGTGAAAACTAAATCAATGCCAAAGGGTTCAAATGTAAGATCATACTAATTAACTTTTGGATCTCCTCTTATCGCGGTTTTTATTATTGATTATATCAAAATATCGAATGCCAGTGGAGAGATGTCCAGCCAGGGTCGAGTCTTACAGTCTAACGCGGAAAAAGGCGGGGCGTTAGACCTCCCCTAATCAGAGGGGAGCTGGTTTCAGTGAAAAATACTCAGTAGATTTGACGAATAGCTGCTTTACTCGGTTTAGACTCATCGAGGTACCATCACACTTATAACTGCATTTTAATAATAGTTTAGGAGATCACCACATTTAATATATACATACATACACTTACGCTTGTATCCCCAAAAGGGTAGGCAGAGGCGCATTAAACACCCACATTTTGCGATTGCCATGAACCGGGCACTTTGAGAATTAAGTATTTCACTAGTAATAGCCATGCGTGCGGTGCTGCGGTTCAGTCCCCAGTCAGTAGGGGCGGTTGCGGAGTAGACGGGAGAGCGGTGCTCTTCTAACACTGTATCTACGTGAACCGTAAATGCAGTGTATTGTGCCTAGACGCTGATGAGGCCGTACGGATAACCAGGCTGTAACGGTCCTGCAGAGGCTGTAAAGGCCGGAGATACTGGCTAGCTGAGACTTGATTACATTGGTGAAGGAGTACATATGATTATGGTGATGACTATTATGTTGCTGCTCTGCTTCCTATTGTTTGCTATCGATCACGTTGGGGTTATAACTGTAGAGGTACGGGTGGTCTCTCCAATACAAATTAAAGATCATCTTCATGATCATGCCTGGTGGATCGCCCTCTAATAGTTGATGTTGAAAACTTGTATATTTATTAAGCTTGTATATTTATATACCTACGTAGAAGTCGCCACACATCTTTAACAAAAATATTTTTAGAAACACCTCGTTAACGTATCCATCACACATGACAACATAAGAGATATGTTATGGTCTTAATAGAATGATACAAAAGACATTTGCTTTAGCATTTTATGCATAGTAGTTAATATTATTAATCTCGCCTAAAATGAAACAAAAGCTCTCCGGAAATGTTATTAAAAATGTATTTTATTGCTCGTCTGCTTATGTAGTAAAATTTAAACTAACACATCAAACCTATTCAAATACACTAGACTGGCAAATAAAAAACAGTAGCTTTAAAATCACTATTATAATTAAATAGTAATGCTATTATTATTGGTTCACAATCCAATCAACAACGCTTCGTTTAGCTGAACAAATGACCGGCTTTGTAAACGAAACCGGTGGCTATGAATAGGATTGAGTTTATGAATTATTCTCTTATTTCTATAGACAGAATATCCCTTAGCGATACCCCAATATTAATATTCATGACTGGAACCAGGAAGGACGTCTAAGGAGCCCAGTGTCTAAGCTTTTCTGCGTTAGTGGTTATTACAGCGGGCTTACTGAGATATCTATTATTTATGGGCTCATCATCCTATAAGCCTTTGCCCATATGTACTGGATTGGTTCTCACTTTAAGCATATTCCACAGATTACTGGTATTCTCACATAATCTAATAGTTGCTATGTAAATGAAGAAGCCGACGTTCAGAGTTATAAAATGTTTAGAAACTTCAATTTTTGGGTTACTAAATAGATTCGTGCAATAAGTAACTATGTATATTCAAACTTATTAATTCACACACGAAAAAACAAAAGTTAATATGAATTGTATTAAACGTTATTGATCGGTTAGTTAAAGCACGAGTACTTCTTAATGAATATAATTATGGTATAAACTTATATTTAACTTTGACAAAAAAAAATATAACACTCCATTGTAATTCAGAGGGATAAATTTGCGGTTTTGCTCACGTGCGTATTTCAGGAATACAAAACTACTTTGAGACCCGATGGGGGCCCGTTATCAAGAGTTCAAAATCTACACATCTCAATAAAAAATATTTATTTTTAAAGAATATAAAAAGTCACTTCGGCAGAATTTATAAGGGAAAAATATTTATAGAAATAAAAGCGTTACTAAATAGTAATTAAAAAAAAACGCACAGCAAATACTGTATTGTGTTTTATGAACATCTCTTCTAATCGTTATCCACTTGTAAAATTTAAGTGACATTTTCTAAAAAACTACGCAAGAAAAGAAGTATAGGTATAGGTACTTCTTTTGACACAGTTTAATCACCGGATTCAAGTGACGAACTAAATTCAATTTACAAAAAATGGAAATCTAATACTAACCTAATAGTCCGAGAGCTGGCGGCAAAAATCGATAAGAGTTTAGTCACGTCCTGGAATTCAATATTTAATTAATATTAAGGGTGGTCGATATCCGCACTTTAAGCGACTGCTGTTGACCTCCGTTCCATTTATTTGCGGTCCGACTCTTTTTTCCTTAAATTATATATAGTAATGAAGCAGTAAATTTATTTTTAACCATAACTAAGCTCTTGCATCGACATCGTTACGGCGACAACTTATGTAGCGTGCTGACTCGTCGCGTTCCACAACAATGCGATCTGACTACTTTCCGTCGTTTTTTGGTACTATAGGCAAATTTACTGCGAATTTTCAATTACAACTAAATAATTGTAGAGCATGTTCTAATTTTACATACATCAAAGCGCCGCCACCAGGTTTGCCACCACCTGACCTTGCCGGTGGGTGCTGACTCATGTGCACCCTTAATACTAAATCATATTGAATTCTGGGCCATGACTAAACTCTTGTCGATTTTTGCCACCAGGTCTGCGACTATAATGTTCGTAAATTAACGACGGAATATTTGCATAGTAGTGATGACCAAGGATTTGAATGACATAAAATCTTATAAATGCTTTAATATTTATTGTTGTAAAAAAATAATCAAAGATCAGATAAAATTCTTAACAGTTATACAAATGTAGTATATGTAGTAGATTAACTACCCTACCACTCAAATTTAACAAAATGACAAATGGCAATAAAGATCCAATACCCAACCCATCGCCATTAATAGAAAACATATTTATAGAATATGAAGGGTGTTGAAAACAACTTGTTTTTTCCTCGTCTACTCCTATTTACACTGATAGTTGATATGAAAAATTACTGAAGTTTTCAAATACAATATCTATTGTTGTGAAAGGTTTCGTCTACATAAATAACTTAGAATTACTTGAATGGGACGTAGTTCAAATTAAATAACTTTCATGCAGACAAAGTTTAGTTAGGTTTCGATTCTAAACAATGTTAGGTTCTGACACTCTCCTGCAATTCAAACAATGTCACCTTTGTTGTACCTGTATTTCCCCTGAGTAAGGGTGACAAAAATCTCTTTATTTCTTATTACTTTGGACTAGAGCAGTTAGGTGTTCGTACAATTAAATTCAAGGCAGAATGGATATTTAGTTACAGTGAAGTCTTTCACTGATCCTTCATAGACAATGAACTAGGCTAGATTTAAAATTAATAAAAATAGTCACCTCGACTTTATCTTACTCAGTGACTCGTAGTATTTTGAATTTTTAAGAGTACTGTTTTGGTTCAGTGGATTCATCATCACTAATGTACTATGGTTTATCTAAAAGCAACTGTATATGTTTACGTACATATGATCAGATTATCATTAATTTAATAATATTAGTATATTCCTCATGGCTATCAACACTCCGAGGTTTCAAGTTCACTTAAATGTATATATAAGGTAAGTCTGTTCGAAGTGAGACCTGTCGATTATAAATAAATCACATTTATATCAGCTGTAAGTTGATTGCGACTAACAAAGGAATAATACTCGAACTGTTACTATTGGCTGTCTTTGTGAAAGCAACGTTAAAATATTTCAGTGGCAACATAAATATCTCGCTTCCACTAATCCCTGATGTTCTCTGCGCGATTCGATGAATATAAATGGTTTGAATAGCGGATTGAATAAGTAATCTTATTACCCTAATTTGTACATACAAAATCTGATAAAAGTATGACTAAGCATCATTTGTGATTGTTTCATGTATATTAAAATAAAATGGTAAAATATCCACCCAAGCTAAGTGTAAGTAATGTTGTACTGAAAAAAAAAATTGCTTTTACTCTTAGGTTCTAAAGTTAAAAACAGACTTCAAATACTTGAAAAAAAAATCTACGACAAGGCCATCTAAAGATACAGTAAAAGTTTCAAATGGCATGCTTAGATGCGTTGGTATGTCGGTTGTACTTATTTTTGAATATAAATTAATGAAGATATCAAATACAATATCGACTGATGTGAAAAGTTCTTCCTATATTAATTAGGCTTAGGATTATAGGAATAGGATTTAGTTAAAATCAATCACTCATACTTGTCAATGAGTATTAATAATATAATATACTAGCAGCGCCCCGCGATTTCAACCGCGTAAGTCCCGATCCCGTGGGACTATAGGGTTAAAAAGTAGCCTATATGTTAATCCAGGTCTCCAGCTATCTACATACCAAGTTTCATCGCAATCGGTTCAGTAGTTTTGGCGCGAAAGAGTAACAAACATCCATACATTCATACATTCATACATCCTCACAAACTCTCACGTTTATAATATTAGTACCTAGGATGTCTTGGTATTTTACACGATCACGGTGGTGTCACGATACACCACCAAAATCCAATTTGTTCAACAAAGAAAACATTTATTTTAATTGCCTAAGGATCCAAATATATCATTAAATATATATTATGTTAAAATGATAATAGAGATAGAATAATTAATAATCATGAATAGATATAAACTTTTTTGGACACCAATAATAGTAGCTTAAAAGGTAAACTTAAAGTGGATATGTGCAAAGGGTTGCCACTAAAATGAATCTCATCACTCATATGAACTTAAATTCAAATTATTTATTTATTTGTTTGTTTGTTACGTTTTCACACATGATTTTTTTTTATGGAATAGGAGGCAAACGAGCAGACGGGTCACTTTATGGTAAATGATTACCGCCCCCATGGGCAGTGGCAGTGGGAGTAGGGTAAGGGTGGAAGAGGACGAGAGAGAAGGGTTAGGGCCTCCGGTAACTTCACTCACTCGGCGAAAAGCAATGTTTTCTGTGAGGCCGTGTTATCACTCCGGCCGAAGAATGACTCTCACAAGATAAAAAACTTACGACTTATGATGATCGGTTGATTAGTTAACTCAACCCATCATCATAAGATTTTGCACTCTTGTTATCAGGGGTACAGAAAAAGCTATAGGGTACCTTTCACCCAAAAAAATCAGTTAACGAGGGATAATGAATTGATTGATAAAATCTACATTCACGCGAGGAAATCTGAAAGATAGTAACAAATATTCAACTTAATGCTTGTGTAGTTTGCCTGCCCTTTGCATAAAAGCCCTAACCATAAAAGTCACCTGGTTTGAAGTAAGTTAAACACCACTAACATCAGTGTGACTCGTGCGTTGTCAACCCTGTCACGGAGCTCTGTTATCCATAATCACAACAGAAAGAAACAGTTTCCTTTACAGCCTACCGAAGACGGCAGTTCTGCTATAGTTTTCTATAGCAGAACTTCGGTAGGCTGCAAGGTGCTGCACACTTCGGATGGCTTCAATTCGAACAAAAAATTTGCTGTACATACCTCCTTAGTGCTAATGTCATTTGATTCCTTAAAAGTTGGTAAAAACAAACGCATGTTAGACTAAAATGCACAATTAACCTGAACAGTTTTAAAACCTATATCTAGCCATAATATGTCTATGGCATTAAGACCGCTGATGTACAAAATATTTGTGTGTGAATCAACAACAGGAGAGGGCTAGTATCGTTCAATTTGTAGATGAAAAGCCATCTAGTCAATTATAAAGTTTAGGGATCGACAGCAATATGCTTCAAAGTAATTGACGTTCAAGCCTTAGTGTCGATGCCTGAACTTTGATGTGATAGGTTTGATTAAAGTAGTGGTTTGAGTAAACATCTAATTTGAATTAACTCCTTTAAAAAAAACACCATTCATCTAAAGTGATCTTTGTTATGTGTCTTATATACCCTAGAAGCATTTTTATACTCATGCCTTGTACTGATTCAAATAACGATCTACTTCAATAAATTAACATTATTTCGTGCGTACCGAGCAACGAGGCTCTTTTTCTAGTAAATCACATCAGCAGTAATAAAGAAATATGGATAGCTGAACTTCCAAAAATCGTTTTTAACGAAAACGTTTTCTGTAAGCTTTGTAAATGAAGAAATAATATCTTACCAACGGAGAAGGATTCGCAAATCACAAAAGGTGATGGTATGTATGATTTGGTATGTAAAAAAATTATTGTTACGTATCAAATCATACATACTTTTCAGATAGAGTGCTAATGTCGTAGTCAGTTCGTGTAGTGTGTATAGTCGGTCGAGACGTCTCTAACGGACTATTCTATTACCAATATCGTAATCAAATAGACCACCAAGTGTGCCGAGTGCTGCTAAGTGCTTGTCTGTGTGCTGATAGAACTTTTTGACAAGTCATCTTCTGATTTGAGACGCATAATATATCACAGAATTATTTTTACCTGATTTCCGTTTCTAACATCTCATTACCATTTGGAAAATTGTGAATGGTAATCAACGGTGATTAGGTAAATGGTAATTAGATTTATGAAAATTCTGATAAGTATCATTATTATTTTGATAAAAGTTTAATATCTACTGACGATGCTTACCAAGTGGGGCCTTAAGATCAGGAAAGCCGTCCCCAAGCTGCCAAGTAACGAGAAGTGGTGAGAAAGTGGTGAGTAGTGGAAGAGGAAGAAGTGTAAGAAGTTCTGAATACTTGCTATTTAAGTTAAGTTTAAATTAATTTACCCTGTGTTTCACATATACATTATATGTATTTTTTTGAGAAATAAATGCCCCGCACCATGTAACAAAAACACCTCAAACCATTAAATGCTTTTACTATATTTTAGAAACACATGCCAGTAACTGAACTGGCATGTATTTCTAAAATATAGTGAATTTGCATGCTTAGTATTAAATATATTCCAGACTCTATTTAGTCTTTTGTCCTAACAAATTTTAAAGTTTCATAATGTCAATTAGTAAGTTTTAGTTTCAACTTAGAAACAAAATTGTATTTGGTGCTCGCCAAATAAATGTTTCTTTCTGAATTGTTGTGCTGATATAAGAACTTACTGATATATGCAATTTTATTCTTTCAGAACAACATTGCCCTAAAATTGAACATTTTCACGGGTAATTTTGTAAAATAAACTTGACAAAATGTTTCAAAAGAACTGTCTTTTTCGGCAGTTTGAAACTACGTCGGTCGTAGAATTTTAGAATTGTTGGTTAATACTTCAGATCAAATAAATATATATATTACTCGGATAGTAATAGTACTTTACATTTTGTTTAAAGTATTCCACTTTAAAAAAAAATAAAGTTTCGTTTTACTGTATAACAACTTACCGAAGGTGCGATAGAACAAAACATTATTCTAATTTTAGAAGCCGTAAAAAATTATATATTTTCAAAAATTATGTATCCGCTCAGTCAAAACTGGTTCTTGAAGAGTGAGTTCTGTCGGGCGAAATGATGTGATGTGTGAATGATGTGACGCGCTGTTACCTATCAAACGTTTTCAACTGTAATGATAAATGCAAACACCGAACATTGTATTTTGTAGTTATAAGTTTATAAGATGTCGGTACGGATCAACAGAGCACAGAAAAACTAATTCTGGTTTATAGTGCTATGTTAAAATTATGTTATAATGTAAGAAATATTGTAAGTCTTTAAATAAAAGTAAAAATAAAAAAAACTAATTAATCATACTTCAGATACATGCAAAATTTAGTTTATCTACTTATTTTCCTTAGCTTTCAGCTTTAATAGAAGTGATTATATTTCTTTTTTTATGGCTTAATCTTCTTTATAGTATTCATTTATAATTGTTTAAGTTTATTAAAATATAGTTCTTTTAAACAATTCATTTGTCAAATATTGCACATCAGCAGTGCACATCGCACTGAAAACAGGGCGATGTGCACTTGCAAAATCTCAAGTTTCCATTCGAATCACGTATTTTCCTCTTTTTTTACCAGTGAACAAAGTTGTTCTTTCTCTTTTTTTTTTATTAACCGACGAAAAAAAAAGAAGGTTCTCAATTCGACCGTATAATATTTTCTTTTAGCTTGTCTTCTCCTTAAGAATAACAACTTTTTCTAGTATATGTACTAATATGTAGTAGCTTCACTAACATTTAAACTTTCTCGTTGCATGATATAATTATGTATACGGTATACGGGAATTACATAACTCTGAATTGCCTGACGTTTTGACCACGTTGCACAGGCAATTCAGAGGGATAATAAAAAAAAGCTAATTCATCCAGACCGTTTAAAAATCCCCGTTTTAAATCCCCGTTTTTGTTGATGGAAATCGTCACTATGTAAATAATAAATGAGTTTTTGTTAGATTTAGATGGTTGAAAGACAAGAAAAATAAAATTAAAAATAATTAGAATTATCAAAATGTTTAAGGTTAGATATGCATGCATACGACAGGCTGAGCTGTAGCGGTGTCATTACCCAATTCCACACCGGAGCCTCTAAATTTCCTTGTTTTTGCTTAAACGTAGTTCAAACGTCCGATCGGAAGTAATTTTCGCAGACTCAAAAGATTTCGAGGGTACGATTAGGGCACAGAAGCACCTTTTTTAAAAAATTAATTGAATATTTATAGTGATATCAAAACGGCCGACAAAGGCAGCCATATCCTGTCCGAAGTCCCTTCCCGTAACACAAGCACAAGACAAGAGATAATCATAATAAATATACTTTACTTACTTGAAAATTTCAAAGTACATTATATAACATGTACTTTGAAATTACACAGTAATTATTAAAAGTCATACATATTATTAATTAAAAGTTCTTTAGAAGAGTTTACAAGTTTGTACATATGTACTAACTCGTAAATTTTCCAAACAACTTTTTAGTATCTTAAGGACATCGAAGATTTCCTGAAATTCGGAACGCCCATGTCAGGAAAACGATGTGTTAATCTGTAGTAACGAAATCATGACGTTTTCACTTATGTAGTTAGACAGCTAGATTCATCGATATCGTTAAGGAAGGTACTTCCTATAAGCTATAAACTATTCAACAGTAGAGGCTTTATTATTCAAAGTCAAGGAGAAGTTTGAGGGATACGGCTTTCAGATTCTAACTTTATACGTATCCTGGAGTGGTGCACTTATGTTATTACTGGCGCTTAACTACGGAATGGCAAGTTAGTTTATCCTTCTATATCTATATATTTCATCGATGACAAATTTGAATCTTAGTACATATTTCTGGTAAACGTTGAAATAGACAAAGCGGATAACTGACCTTCCCAATATCTTTGTATCATGAAAACTTTCTAGCACTTGAGATTTTTCTTTAATTTTTCTTATTTCTCTAACCTGGTGAACGGGTGATGGCCTGCTTATTTTAAAACCACAAGGCAATATAGAGAATCTTTACAGAAGTTTACCTTCTCTTCACCTCAAAGAGTCGGCAATATCCATTAGCTATTCTATCAATATGTTTGTTGATAGTTATACCGGTGTATGCACTTATGCAGGTGAGCTCTGAGAAAATAATACTTATATTGTGATAGACGATAGGCATGTAGATAGAAAAACAAGATCACTTAGTTAAAGAACCCCTTGTTATTCCACTCGTATCTAGGTAGGATATTAAATTCACGAATAACAATAAAAATTATTTGTCTGTAAAGTAGGTTTACGGACGATAATTTTACGTGATAACGTCATAAGAAAACAGTGGAAGAGAGATAGATGCGTCACAAGCGCAACGCTTAAGCCGATCGTGCCTCTATCGCTTGTTCCGCGCGCTCACTCAGCGTGCGTAAAAGACTGGCAGTTGAAGGTTAAAATAATACTCTTGGACTTCTCCACACTACGGTGTTTACTACAGAAGGTATCTTTTTTTGGCCTATCCAGTTATTACTTATACATTTACACCTTAATTAACATAGGCTCTACTAGCTATAACGGTACTTCACGGTTGAACGGTTTAGTACAAATAGTAATCTTAACAACTTGAAATAGATAGATATTTCATTTCATTTTAAAATATATATGCATAATAAAGTCTTTCGTAGTTTCGAAACTCTTAAAATTTCTTTAAAACCTCATAACTTTCCCTTTATAGTCTAGTCAACAAGTTCAAAAACATGCTAAATAGACATAAAGCTCCTAAAAATACGTGCGATAGCTCATTCGGTTCGAAATGACGTCTAGAAAAATGTTTTTTAAGGGCTTATTAGCACATAAAAAATTGCGATTGTTATTAACAAAATAAGAAGAAAAAAAAGGTATTTCGTTTTTAGTTAATAACTTCCAAAATAATGATATTTAAGGAATTTTAAAAAGATCCAGAAAGAAGAGGAAATTTCCAATAAAAAAGTCTAATTCCCGGAACTCTATCTCTATTATTTATAATTTTTTTTTAACGCTGAAAATAGGGCTCCGCGCGGTCATTACGGCATAAGCGCGCCGTCTAAAAAGCCGGTATATCACCTAAAATGTTTTTTTTATAGTATTAAATAAAAAAATCAAAATCTAGACACTTGAACAAAAAAAACCTCGGTGAAAACAAAAGTTTTTGTCAATTTTTCATAAAGTTACACTATTGTTAATTAACAATTTTTTTTCCAATCTCTCTTTTTATAAATTACGGCATAAAAGTTTAAATAATTGGCCTATAAATTTTCTTTCTTCTTTCTAAAAATTCTTCTCATATAAGTTCTTAATAAAGTAATGCAATAAAAAATTATTAAAGTTTATTATTTTGTTAATAATGTTTTTTTTTATTAACAAAAAATGATATTTCCAAAAAATTTTATCAAAAACAATTTTTTTTTTTGAATATCTAATTGTTACTGGTTTTGCATCTAATATAGGTTTTAATTAACATTGGAAAAAAAAATTTACTTCATTTGTTAAGATATTGTTTATAAACAAATAGACTGTTTTGGGATTTTTTTTTTTTAACCATCTTATTGTATAGGTTAACTTAGGGGGCCCGACACCTCTTGTAGGAGGTATCTCTATAGGACTCTATATCGGAATCGTGCGGTCAATGGTCCTATACGGGGCCCCAATCTGAGCGGAGAATTTGACGGCCCGCAATGCCGCGATACTGCGGCGGCCGCAACGGGTATCGGCCGTCAGTCCTTTAAAACGGCGAGTATCCTAGCCGGGACTTTACCTTGGGACCTGGAAGCAAGGAACCTTTCGTCGCTATACCACTGTCACAAGGAGGCGCTGGAGAGGGGCCTGAGACCCATGCCTTGCGAACTCAAGGCACAACGGTGCCATCTTCACCAGGTCTCAATGGTCGAGTGGAAAGAAAATGGCGACCGAGCGCAGGGCACGCCACAATTTTGGCTGTAAGACCTGTCATGGATGCTTGGCTAGAGAGGCGACATGGCAGCCTCTCCTACTGGCTGACGCAGATACTCACTGGACATGGCTGTTTCGGTAAGTACCTGTGGCATATAGGCCGGGAGCCAACGTCTACGTGCCACCACTGCGGAGGCTGTCGCGAGGACACTGCACTCCACACCTTAGGGGAATGCCAAGCGTGGGCGCAGCAACGCCTCAACCTCACGACGGCTATTGGTGTGGGAAGCCTCTCGCTTGAGACCACGGTTCTTTCCATAGTCCGAAGCGAGAGTGCGTGGAATTCTGCAGCCTCATTTTGCGAGGAGGTGATGATGGTTAAAGAGGCGGCGGAAAGGGTACGGGAGAGAACGAGTACTCTCCCGTCCCCCAGGCGCCAGAGAGCGCTGTCAGTTACCCTGGCAGAAGCAGGCCTGAGACGGCGGCGCGACGTGTTTCAAGCGCGCTTCTCTAAATCGGAGGGGGGCAAGGCCTCCCGTACACCACGGTGTGGCCGCCTGTTCAATAGGCGGCCAAGGTCTGCAGGGGTTCCCGGAGGCTTCCTTCTCAGAGTATCCCGGGTCCCTTGCAATAGAACCACTTGTGACGGAACACCGTGTGGTTTTAGTCGGTTCGATTCCAACATATCACTTCACCGTTAGCTCCGGTGAGGTGATGACCCGAGGGGGTTTCACACGAAAAAAAAATAAAAAAATTGTATAGGTGACTGTTATATATGGTTGTTTTTGTAATTTTATGAAGTTTCCGAAATAGAATATAACGGTAAAATTTATTGTTTATACCAAATTGTTAAGTTAGTAAACAATGAAATTATTTATAAAAATAAATATTTTTCCGTTAATCTATTGAGAAGGGTTAGTGATGATTTTTAAGAATAGAATAATTTCTTAACTAGTAATTTAAACAATTGAAATATAGGAAAAACGATTATAAACCATAAAAAAAAAGAAATCAAGGATTCTTTTTTTTCAAATCATTATTTTTGAAAATTTAATTTTATGTTAATTAATAAAAATCATAATTAACAAAATAATAAACTTTAATAAATTTTTTTGCATTACTTTATTAAGTACATATATGAAAAGAGCTCCACGAAGCGAAAAATTTATAGGCAAAACTGAAACTTTTATGCCGTTATTTATAAAAAGAGAGATTGGAAAAAAATTTGTTAATTAACGATAGTGTAACTTTTTGAAAAATTTACTCAAACTTTTGTTTTTGCCGAGGTTTTTTTCGTTCAAGTGTCTAGATTACACCACAATTTATTCAAATTTTTAAATTGTTTTTATTACTATAAAAAAATTGTTTTAGGTGATATACCGGCTTTTTAGACGGCGCGCTTATGCCGTAATGACCGCGCGGAGTCCTATTTTCAGCGTTAAAAAAAATTATAAATAATAGAGATAGAGTTCCGGGAATTGGACTTTTTTATTGAAAATTTCCTCTTCTTTCTGGATCTTTTTAAAATTTCTTAAATATCATTATTTTGGAAGTTATTAACAAAAAACGAAATACCTTTTTTTTCCTTCTTATTTTGTTAATAACAATCGCAATTTTTTATGTGCTAATAAGCCCTTAAAAAAAAATTTCTAGACGTCATTCCGAATCGAATGAGCTATCACACGTATTTTTAGGAGCTTTATATCTATTTAACACGTTTTTGAACTTGTTGATTAGACTTGCCACACCTTGGTACGTAGTACTGATGTAGCCACAAAAAAAAACAATAAAAACATTGAAAACCAAAAAACAATCACTGGACTTAACAAATAGTGAAATTAACAAACTGTGAGTTGGCGATAAACAACCGCACCAAAAACTTTTTAACGGATAAAAAAAAACAATAATGTCATTGACTTTACCGAAAGTGCTGTCCAAATATACGATTTGCCATCTCTGAGATATTATATTATCAATATTATTAACACTCAGTTGATTCCGGATTTACGGAAAGTTCGATTTGCTGTAAATAATGTAAAGGAAACATTATTATATGTGTTTATAACTGACTGGCAAACTGAAAACATTCAGTAAGCCTTTACTCTCGGTCTAAGTTTCATATTTTTGTCTTTATGTTTATGTTTTATTATTATGGCTATATTTTTATGGGTTTATTGTGTTGGTATGAAAACTAATCCAAAAAAATGGGATATATTATCATTTATATGTTACAGATTTTAGTGTGAGTATAACAACAAAAAATAATGAACGTTTCCATCGGCAAACTAATAAAGACCTGAATATAAAAACGAACGAAAACTGAATTCTGGAACAGGAATCGGTCGGTACAGATCAATCACATCCTATATATCTAAATCTGCTATTTCTGGGCCTACCAACATTCATTACACAATCAGTCACCAATCGTTAAATATATGAGTTAGCTCTTTAGTCAATATGATTATTCTACAACCTGATTCACTGAAGTTTAGTCAATAGGTAACTATAGGAAATCGGCTGATCCTAATGATTGGAACATTCCCGACGCCCTGATTAGATATTATTTCATTGGAATATTATATTCTAACTTAAGACGAAAATATAAATTACATATTTACAGTCTTTTCTCGGCAGGCGTTGTAACTGTAATCGATTTTTGGTCTCGTTGTATTGTCTTTACGAGTCTATAAACCTAGCTGGTGTCCAGGGTCCGAAAGATGGATGAGGTTGAGGGATGAATGGATGTAATAATAATGCGTTGCCAAAAATCTAAATATTAAGACTTTCTTAAAAAGCACAAAATAAAAAGAAACCTTTATAAGAAAACAAGCTTTTATTTAAGCCATGTAGGTATTAAAACAAATAAAATAAATGAAGGTTTTGTTGTACTCAAGACTTGTGGGTCAATAGTAAAGAAAATACATACATACTTCGACAAGTAATTAGTTATCATCCAATCACTCTAATGACATTAATTGAAATTCAACAAAACCAAAGCCTTTTTTATTCGTTTTAGTACATGGCTTAAATTGAAAAAGCTTGGTTTTGAAAAGGTTTTTTTTTATTTGTAACACTTTGACACCTTAGGGATCGTTCATTAATCACGTGAGATTTGAAGGGGGGGGGGGTCTGCAAATAATCTCACAAGAAGGAAAGTGAGATATCACGTATATTTATTTTTATCTGTATTTAAAATTTTAAATATGTTTTGAACTAAAAAAATACACGTGATTTTGGCTGCGGGGTTAGTCTAAAACCTCACCACGTATGACCAGGGATGGGGAGTTAAAAAGTGGCCAAAAAAACGTTTATTATTATTGATTACGTTATTAATGGACGACCCCTTAACTGGAGCACCGGTCAAATGTTACACATGTCAGGTCAGTCTTTACAACTTTAATAATGGTAATAAATTGTTGCAAAAAAGTTTACTGTATTTTTTGAAATTAGTGGAAGAAGCTTGTGAGGTGTGTAAGGACTATTGTCTTTGAGTCTAAGGACGGAAGAAGTCTCCAAGTTTTGTGTGTTGTATAATTCGTAGATACTTAATTAAAGGTGTACTTTCATAAACAGCAAAACCTTGATATTTAAAAGTTTGTTTTTAGTTTTTAAGAAATACAAAAGTAAAGAACTCAATAGAGCGTTATCGTCGGTCTGTTGAAGTCAAGGTAGGCTATGTTTCTTTGAGTGGGCAGGGCGGCAGCACGGGACTCTTTCCTTCCGACTGACGTAGTTTCTTTCCAGGCACGGCTGCTTCGGGAAGTACCTGCACTCGGTCGCTAGGAGGGAATTGAGTCCCGCCTGTCACCACTGCGACTGCAGTGAGGACTCGGCTCAGCACACGCTGGCGGTTTGCCCCAGTTGGGCGACGCAGCGTCGGGCCCTCACTGCAGTCATCGGAGTGGATCTGTCGCTACCAGCTGTCATTCGCTCCATGGCCGGTAGCGACAGGAATTTTACCGCGGTCGCAACCTTCTGTGAGGAAGTCATCTCGCAGAAGGAGGCGGCGGAAAGGGTCCGGGAGGACGACCTCCACTCGGACCTAATTCGCCGCCGGCTAACCGGGCGGCGGAGGCGCGCTTACTAGCGCCTCATGCCGCCCTGAGTGTGGCCGCGGGTGGACGGGACGGGTTTTCCCCTTCACCCGCTATAGTGGCCCCCCGCGAGGAGGCGGCGTCAGCGTGTGCCTGGACGTCGCCTAAATGAGAGGGTTTTTACCCGAAGGTGGTGCCCGCGCTTTTGCGGGCAGGCGCTAGGAGGGTTCCGGATGTCTTAATAAAAGCTGTTCCCGGATCCCTCCTATTTAAGGCGCAGTACGGCACACCGTGTGGTTTTAGTGTCGGTTCGATTCCGACACACCGCCCCATCGTAAACCCCGGTGGGGTGACGGCCCGAGGGGGTTTCCACATGGTTTCTTTATATACAAGAAGCACAAAACAGCAGGTAGCAGAGATATTTCAACCAATTTACACAAAACCTTAACAAATTAAATACCTAAACCTTCCTCGTGAATTTCTCTATTTATTAGTGAATTCCGTTTAGTAGTTTTTGAGTTTATCGCGAACAGACAGACAGACGCGGCAGGAGACTTTGTTTTATAATAGGTAGTAATTTCAGTTTCAAATATTCTTGAAGTAATAATAATGTTCGAACACTCATCTTTATATTAATAAAAAATAAAGAGATTTTTTTTTTACCTTTGTTTAGGATTTAATTAATTTTGAGGAATGTGAAATTTAAAAACTTAAAGTTTTCAAGTACTTCTACAGAAGTAGGAGGGAAATTCAAATAATATGTGTTATAAATTGAAAAAAGCTACAACTGTCCAGTATATGTTGAACTGTAATGGTATGAAAAGCTGTTACCACGACAGTTTAACTTGTAGTGGAAACCAATAGCTTGATTTATGTTACAAAAAGGTCTATCAAATAAAACAAAACATTCAAAATTTAATGAATTTATGGTCGAACTTCGACAACTAGACGATCTCTAATACTTGTAAATATGTCGTCACCGAGCCGTCGGGATAATATTTTACAGAAGTTTTCTTTTTTAAAACGAAAACCTTCAGTCACACTGTCTGAGTGACGGACTTTGTTGGCCCATACAGCTTCTGGCTGTCACACTACAGCAGAAATGACGCTTAGTCCACTATTTTAAAAGATCTTAAAGTGCAACTGTTACTATGTCTCACAACGTTCAGGAACAAGGGTCTTCGACACTTCGAAAACAAAACCTTTTTAAACAAAACATATGTACCTAAATAGTGGAGACATGAATGTTATTTCTATATCCGGTAATACTGATATGGAAATACCATTCATGTCGCCATTTCGACTTTCTAATGTCGGGGATATAGCATACTTTTAGCTGATGCAATGGTTTCGCCAAAAAATTTAGGACTTAACACTGCGTAATATAATGCCAAAACCTAAAGGATTTTTTTTAAACATAATCCATTGGATATGAGAATCCAGTGTATTTTATACGATTTATTTAGTTTAGTTTATTTAGTTTATGGTACATTACTATTGTTATGTTCTGCAATTGAATTATAAAACTAGATAGCGTGCTTTTGAAAGAAGATATGAACAACAAAAGGCAAATATCCACATATTATATTATCTCACGCATGGAACGTACCTTCTGCACATACATAATATATATTTTTGTCACTGAATATAACAGTACAGGCCATTTCCCTCAGTTGACTTTTACAACTTCCGCGGGATGACAAACTGACACACTCCATGTTTCTGTTTCATTGACGTTACTTTATTAAATGTAGACCTCATTAATGTTGACACATTATTCACGTTACTCGTACATTTATTTAGTAAATTTAAATGAAAATGAAGCTGCATTAATTAAGTCGGGTTTCATTTGTATTGGGATCATTAAAATATATTATCAAGACTCATTACGTTGTATTATCTGATTTAATTTTCAACAAAACAGATTACAATAAGATTTTTGGTTTAAAACAATGCCTAATTGGAATCCAAAGAAAATCAGCCTTAATTCTAACCCAACAACAAAGAACTTGAATCTCCTTAAAAGGCGCATCGACCTATTTTAGTAGGGACGAGGAGTAATTTGAAAACCTTGATGAGCAAGCACAATTTTCACAAGTCATTCCACTAATGAACATGTCACAGGATAAATTAAATAGCACACTTAAAAAACATACTTCACGAGTCATCAATAATTCACATCTGGAGACTGATAAACCGCAACGACACTAGGTGCGACAGGTATCTCTGGAATTTGACATGTTTCTGGTTTCTTTCGGAATTGAGCACATGATATGACACAGAGATTCATTCAACATATACCATAGCCCTTACACCGTGAAAATGAAGAGGATAGGTGGGTCTTTTTGACTGCAAATACTGTTTACAATCTTTTTTTATTCGGAAGCAATGTTCATTGATAAAACTCTATTTAGTCAAACGTAATGAAGATCAGTTAAGAACAGGAACAGTCCTTTGGGGCTACGAGAAAGAAACCCCTTTTAGTAATATTGACGCTTCGCATGTGTAACATCCTGCGAGCTACTAATAGGTCAGATTACCATTTAGGCGGTTCGAATTTAACATAAGCAGAGTACCATAAAATCCTCACGAAAAAGGTGCACTTGGAATAGAAGCTACAACTTGAATTAAATATTTAACGCGACAAGGTGCGGCGTGTGGAACTATACTATTAATAATTCAAAATTCGGCATTCGCATATAGATATCTTAATATTCAGTATGAAATGAAAAAAACAAACGCAACGTGATTTGAAGCCGCTACGCTGCTTACGGAAACATCATACATTCGTCCCCGCTCAGACGCTCTGCATATTTCATTGCAACACGTAATCCGGAATATATTACGTACGCCAAAACCGAGAATAAAATAAAGGAACTCTTTGTAAGTAGTACAGGAGGTAATAAAGATTATGTTCTTAAAGCTGTGTGTACTGAGAGAGATCAGGTGAGAGTAAGGAGCCGGCGTCGTCGGTCGGGCCCAAATATTACGTCTAATAAATTAAAGAGACGCGCAGTAACATTTCCTCAGTCTCGTTTCCTTCACGTGGCAATTGTCCCGATATTACATGGTCATAAATTGACGCTATGTGTGAGCGAGCGTGCGCATAATATATGCTAATACGTTGTGTAGCTTCGGCGGTGAAGAAAAATTTTATTACGATTATTACATGTTTGTGGAAACTTTCCGAACGTTAATAACAATATCTCAGAGCAAGAAATACTATGTTATGGCTATACCTCGCGCTGAAATATCGATATTCTTAAAATTATGTGCAAAGAAAAAAGAACACTACAGCCTTATAAAACCCCAGGCGGTAACTCGTCTTGCCGTAAACATAATTATTCTAAATGTTATTGACTTTGGCATAATAGGATAACATTAAATAAATTACGGGAACAAATTTAATACAACAAAAACATTTTGTACAAGATTAAAGGACCAACCTATCGCTCAAAAACCTCTAAAATGTTTTGCGTTTACAGACCGTTAAACATTCCAAATAAAGCCGTATAACTATGATTGGTTTTTTGTCCTGTTAACGAAACATAAAATGAAATGTTTGTGAAACAAACATGTTTATGACATACAAAACATTAACAACCACAACTCAACAAATTGGTCGTGAAACACCAAAAAATGTTGGTAACAGAAAATGAACTGTTGCAGTTTAAAAAACACTCGTCTGTTATTAAGAAGAAAAAAATAATACATAATTTAATTCTTAGCCGTACTTTACAAGTTTACATTTAATTTATGGTAAATTAGCCGAAACAGGTGCATTTAAAGACATTTTTACTTTTATAAGCATTTGAACGTATACTAAAGAAAAAGGGTCGGATGCTGACTTATTATGGGTCTATAAAAGTGGTCTCAACAACGATATTGCAGAGCGCTAGTTTTTACGAGTCTTTCTTTGGATAAACTGTTTTATAGATGGTGTACTTTTATAACATAGTGAAGTTAGACAAAAAACATATTATCACCAACATTTTAAATCGAACCATACAGCTATTGGTGTGTATTAAGTATTGTATAGTCCCTTCAACTAAGAACCTCCTTATTAAAGAATGGTTTTATTGGTAGTTATTAGTGAATAAGCCAACATGTATCGGGTATAGCAGATCAAAAACATAAATATGATTAAGTATAAGTTCTTGGTCACAATTTAAATCTTGTAAAAAGTTTAATATGAATTTGATGAGTTTTATGTTTCAGTTAATTTCGGAGGAGAAAACTATTTTTGATGATGGATCAGTCAGTCAGTCACACTGAAATTTTATGATTTTCAGACGTTTATCTCGTAAACTATTAAATTTTGAGTTTTAAAATTTGGCATAATGTGTAATAAGCAGGCTCTTATGGTGTATACTAAATTTTATTTCAATAGGTTTATCCGATCCTGCGTTAGAGGGGTCACGTAAATATGCATGAATGCCATGCCATGCACTCCCGAGCTAGATAAATAAAAAAATCATTAAATCAAAAAATAAATACAAAACAGGTTATTTACTTTTGGTTTAACGATTAATGGTCATTGCAGGTATTTATTAATTTTCATGCATATTTTTAAGACGTATTTGTACTGTTACAAGCAAAACAAACAGCTTTGCGTTGCCTAATCAGGGTTGCGTTTTATAAAATGCTTGCTTTATAAATAAGCATATTTATATAGCTGATAAAAATGCTTGGCGAAATGCTGGCTTTACAGCCACACTGTAAATGAGTCTTTAGATTCTGCTTCTTCTTATGAATTTTCACTTGTGCATTACTTAGTTTTAATTATGAAATTTTTCACTATAATAACTATTGACATTGTTAATTTTTACACAATATTACCATTACCTTATACACTTCATAAATATTGTAGGTCTGATATGAGTTACTATACCACAATTAGAGAATTTGGACTTGTTTATGTGAGAACTGTGTAGTCACTTATGAAATTATTTTTCTAGTTGTTGCCTGGCTCGCCTAGAAGTCGGCTCCTTTCAATATGGTTGACCTTGATGATGGTTGAGCCGGCTATATGCTCGTGAACGGGTATCGTTAGTTTGATCTTGTCATCTGCTGTTATTTAAACTATAGTAGTCATTTCCGAGACTTTTTTTGAACAATTTGTTACATTGTCCTCTGTGTGTCCTCTTATATAATTTTCACTTACAGGAAATACATTTTAAACAAAACATCAAAAAAAAAAAATTGAAAATGAGTATTCTTGGAGTTACTTGTCTGTTCTTCTTCATAGGATCTACGAACTGTTACAGGAAACTAGCTTCACAACTGGCTTGTTCTGACTGACTCCAACTCATAACAATTGAAAAATACATATCATTGGTTTAATTGAAATAAAAGAATGATTTTGGATTTAATTAAAATAGTTAGCACCATGCAGTCATAGCCTACATAGACTCGCAGTCATCATCTGCCTACCCTTGTCCCAATTTTATTTGGGGTCGGTGCAATATGTTTTATTCTTCCATTCTACTCTATCATTCGTCATTTCACTGCTTAGGGAGTAAGTAGTGAAATTCTAGCCATATTTTCTTTCACACAGTCCATCCATATTTTTCTTGGTCGTCCTCTTCTCTCGTACCCGTCAACATTCATACATAAAACTCTTTTCACCACATTTTGCTCATCCCTCCTCATCGCCTGTCCATACCACTATTGCTCCTCAGCTTTTCATCCACTGATGCTACGCGGTGTTAAATATTTTATATTACGTAAATACATAACTGAGATATAATTTTTAATGTTTATTCTTCCTTTGCTTTGCTGAATCCAATTTAATAAACATTTATCTCACGACGAGATATTTGATGTTGTACTATTGATTCCAGTTTTGTATTTTTTTATTTTTTGCTTTTAATTTTGTATGTATTAGACTCTTGAGTTATACTTCGTTAAACAAATCATTCTCATCATTAATCAATCATCTTAGGTGTTTATCTGAGTACTAGATCCATAAGCCTAGTGCCTACTACGCTAATATAATTTAGAATGTGTGTATGATCCTCCTAAACTTAGTCACAGCACGCATATACATCAAGCAACATAGATATAAAATAATGGATACTACATTCCTAAAAATAGATGCATTTTATTTAGCTCTCCTAAGAGGCTTCGTAATTAGTTCTCGTTGTTATGTTGGTTAATTCTTGTAAAAGCATTTTTGTTTTAATTATATTCCTGTTGTTACCGTACGATTAATTGATAAGTATTATTTTGTTTATACATATAATTAACTTGTTATTGGTAAAAGATATTATTATTATTATTGTTTTAAGTGCCTAGTGCCACCTCGATCATTTCTGATCTTTTGTGGCGCACTTCTACTTTACAGTTCACTGCTCAGACTAATGGCTTCGAGAAACCTCCAGATCTTATCAGCAGTGATTGTTTGTATTTGCTGTGGTTGCATGATGTGCAACCCTAGGTTAATACTCCGGTGCCGCATTAGTGGGCCACAAGAGCATAAAATATGCATTGGTAAAAGATATATCCTGATTACGAAAAATAAAAAGAAACAATCAATGTACTGTCTTCAACTTTTAGTGAAATAGAACAGAACAAGTTGTTTTCATTCTTTGTTTTGTAGTTGTTTGATTAGTTGATAACGTTAGATAAGAAAAACATTTGCCTCCGGTAAATATTGCTTAACTAACAAATCCTGTTATATCAAGAAACACATAAAATATCTTATTCAAAGCAAAGTTCCTTAAAAGTTAAGTACTTTAATAGTTGCACGATTTTCCAACACATACCAGAAGCCTTATAGTGAAGGGAGGAGGAATGTAACTCAAACTATTTCGGCACGTATGGTCCGGCTCGACTCCGCTCGATACCACTACCTCACAGAAAACCGGCAGTGAAACAATGCTTGTATTGCTTTTCGCCGCGTGAGTGAGGTTACCGGAGGCTCTAACCCTTCCCTCCCCCTATTCCCGTCCTTCCCCTCTCCCCCCCCCCCCTTGGCGGCGGTAGTCATTTACCATCAGGTTACCCGTCTGCTCGTTTGCCCCCTATACCAAAAAAAAATATATATTAGTATGTGACAGGTAATGAAAAGTTTATTATGGCATGTCTTCATTATTCTTAAGACCCATAGAACTACCTACTCTTTTATTTCTTACTTCAAAACACTGTACGACCAAGAAAGTTGTATTAGAGTATAAAAAGATAATATTCACCTTCAATAACACAGCTTGTAGAACACAATCACTTCTTTCCTTGCTACTCACAATACAATATGTCACTCCGCAGTTTTACGACGATCAATTTTAAGTTTGCAGTTTATATACAATTCGAAAATACACCACGCAAAGGTCCATGGATAGATGATACTGATAGCATTGCTAACAACCCATAGTAACCTGACGGCTTATAAGTACGAATGAGAAACTCCCGAATTAATTGCTTGTCCCATTTCCTAACAAAAGAAATAATATGCTACTTTATTGGTATCCAACTACTATTAATCACTGTCACGTTCAATACTACATTACGCTGTTCAATCATTATATCCATAATCCTAATAAATTTCAGGAAAAATTGTATATAAATAATTGTCA
This sequence comes from Callimorpha dominula, assembly GCA_949752705.1. Classification (NCBI taxonomy): domain Eukaryota; kingdom Metazoa; phylum Arthropoda; class Insecta; order Lepidoptera; family Erebidae; genus Callimorpha; species Callimorpha dominula. The sequence goes on from OX457005.1 coordinate 9,277,069, forward strand.
ACATTGTACTGATAATTATCGCAGTATATACAATATCCATAAGGTTGGTAAATATTCAGTTTACAGGTTTTATCCTATACCTGGGACTTTATGAAAACTGATTTAAAAAACTAATGAAATGAATTATCAGTTTGACTCTCGAATCGTTTAAAAACAAAGCTAAGCAGTTTCTCTGATGTTATGTCTCGATAGAGGACTATTTTCTATAAAGATATTTTTCACAAACTTTTTCTTAAGCGCTGGGAAACCAGCAGTGACAGCTTAGTCTTTAAATGAAATTATCTTTCAAGGAAAAGCAATCATAAATTTACCAGTACTTTGACGTTCCTCGGCTTTCGAGAAGATTTGGAAATAAATTTATAATCCTTTTTTTTAAGTGTGGAAACCACGGACGGACTCGAACTGAAATCACGTTGTTCTATTACGGAGACTTACTGTCAGGGCCTCAGATGTACTCTCAAATAGAAATCCCTGTGAATTTTGCGGGATCTTGCCCCCTCTCAGTCAGAGAGGTGCGCGCGGAACACGATGCAGACGCCTAGGGCCTGCTTTTGCTAGGACGGCGGATAACCCTGTCTGTTGCCCTCAGGCAAGTGCTCATAGAGGCTGGAAATCGACTTACTCTCTCCGCCGGCGCCACGCACTCTCGCTCTAGACCATGGATATAATCATTGTCTAGAACGAGAGGCTACCCACACTTATGAAATGAGAGTTAAATGGGTGCCAAGTTATACAACAACACACACAACATTTAATTATTACACATACAACATTCTAAATTAAATTTAAAACATTAATCCTTTTTTTTTCTACTACTACAATGTTTGCTATTTAAAAATATAACTTCTTAATTTTAAACAGTCGATTTTTACACAAATCAGATAACTTCCGAAAAAATTTATCTCAAATTAGGTCGTCAAAAGTGGCTCCAAATGGTTCGTGTAATATAATACGCGCCTGCGTCGCCTTTTCTTGAACTTAGCTTGACACGCTGCTGCATGTCTAGATATCAAATTCGCTTTTTGAATTTGCTTATCGCTTAAATAAGCAGGTATGTCTGTAGGGATCGCCTTTCTTGTTTTATCGGTTGCGTTGAGATACTATCGATCGTAAAAATATTGTTAGGTGAGGGTAGCTGAAAAAAACTAGTGACGTCACACATCATCCGATATCGGGGCATAATTAGTCGGGCTGAGGTGCAGATAGCTCTCTTTTCTATTGGACGGTGAGCAGAACAGACCAAAACTGATCAGTATCGCTTTCTTAATTTGTATGTTATATGTGTGTTTTTTAAATGTTCACTTCTGATATATAATCATATTCTACTCTTACATTTATTCCAGTCCTATCTTTTGTAGAGTTAAGGAATAGTTATGATATTATTACCAGGTTAAACGGGGATTTCATTTTTAAATCTCCGTTTACCTACGTATACAATTCATTTCTACTGCTGTTTCTATTAATTTCTATTGCTATTATAATATAGGTAGACTTTGATATTTTTTCACGCAAACTATTAATGTGATATTCTATTAACTATTCTTTAGCTTAATGAGATTTTCTACTCGCTTGCTGGAGAATAATAAGATTCATGAATAAACTCGCCCGTACATCACTTTTGCATTAGTAGTGAAAGAAATTCTAATAAAAAATATCTTCGTTTGAATGTAAAGATTAAAAATGTTTTCTTTGCAAAAATTTCAACTTAACTCCAATATCAAAGAATGATATAAGTTTGAAAGATATTAAGTTACATTAATGTCTAGGAGCAAAGCTTAGGAACGCTTATTTCTGTGCAGTGCAGTGAAGACTTGTTACATACATATTTAAATAAGTATTCAACTACATAAAGTGCAAAGTTTCTGCCCTGTTCTGGAGCTCGTAGGCAGGTACAGCTAGCTGCTGGCACATGTTTTCATCACGGCTAATAGTCTCATCCTCATCCTCCGCGCCTTTTCCCAACTAAGTTGGGGTCGGCTTTCAATCTAACTACGATACGGCCGAACTTTGATATTTTACGTGAAGCGACTGCCATCAGACCTCCACAACCCAAGTACTAGGCGATATCGAAGTTCTGTAGTTAGACTAGGTTGTCGGACTTTTTAGGGCTCCAACTACCCGTAACGAATGCTACAGATGTTTGTATGGCACCCGGGACCAACGGTTTAACGTGCTCTCCGAGGCACGGAGGGGTCTCAATTTGTTAAGAATGGTCACCCATCCTAGACTGACCTGGCTAGTATTACTTAAGTTTGTAATGTGTTAACCTACTCGGTTACCACTTAGCCACGAGCCCCAATCACGGCTAATAGTACGAGATGAAATATATTATTATGATTTTGTTCTATAAATTGTTGAAAACCTACCTACACGTTAGATATATTTAATACCTAGGCGTTTTCTGTATGCAATGACTAAAATATGTAACTACTCTAACTAGAATTGCAAATGCAACTATAGATTCTGTTGTAGTCTTATCGGCGATATATTTTATGTCAATAAGAGTACGTTGTAGGACGTATGTCATCACCATCACTAAATATCCTTCCTTTAATTTATAATTTTTTTTACTTATAACAAAATGGAAGGAGCTAAGGGAGAGATGGCATGTCAATAGGACTGCTATTTGTGATACTCAATAAGTTTCCAAACTATGAAACCTCTTACCTCTCTACCATATGTCTCCTTGCTGAATATATTGATCCCGTAATAGTCAAAGGCGCTCAATTCCGCATTGCAATCATTCGTCGCTTCAACCCTTACCTATCTCTATTTAATCCTATATAGACTATTTAATCTATCTGGCATACATAATCCCACACATAGTACTTCTATATTTATTTCTGAAATGAGGAAAAAGCTTAACATAATCTCTAAACATGGACCTTTCTAGAATTCATTGTATAAATTGACTTCTGTAGGTACACTTTCGTGGAATAAAGGATTATTTAGTTATAGACTTGAGATTACACAAAGCACTCTATATAAAACGAAATGTTTGAACTAGCGTAACAAAATTAATTGACCGTTTATAACGCACGAGTAAAGGCAACGCTAGAAGCTGAATAATTTTTCCTAGGAAATTAAATAATGACAAACAATAAAAGATGGCTCTCTCGAGATAACAGCATAGTTTAGTTGCAATTCGAACCCATTTTCAGTTGTCCTGAATTTGAAATTTCGATGAATCCCGAAACTAGTCGCACAACTAGTTACGGTTCGACTTTGCCCAAGTTGGGCAAGGTGAAGCGTCCGGCCGTATCGGTGTCAACCTGTTGCGCCAAATCGCTTTGCCGCACTAGTGTACAGCCCGAAACTAGTTGGGCATTCCAGAAATATACACGTGAGGACAAATGTACATATTTAATAAATATAAAGTGTCAGATCTAACATTTAATTGGAGTCTACCGTCGCCTTAAGTTACCACCGCCATAAACTTAGAGTTAGATTGAAAGCCTCTATCAGAACATCGAATCTATGTAAACAGTCTCTATGGCCTTCTTCAGGCTTTACGTGCTCATTTTATGGGCTGTAAAGGGCTGTATAAAATAAAAATTCAGCGAACCAACGAAGGCATTTACTCACAGTTTTAGAGCAGGCAATTAAAGCCCCTAATCTAAGTTCTGTTAATAAAAATTAATGGTTAATAGGTTTTCGGTGTTTCGTGTGTTTTGTAAAAACATTTCAAATCGTTTTAAGATTCGTTAAGATAATCACCAGAATCATAAGGGTCTAGTCTCCAGGTCTTCTAAGTTATGATTGTACCTTCGAAATAAATAAAACATACTTAATTATGTGGCATTTTTTTATAATTTGCTTATGTTGCATTTACAAAGAAGATGCGTAGAAAAGACGACCTTATTGGTACAACCGATTTCTTAATCTCTAATAGCCCTATGTTTAGGCTAATTATTCATTGTACGCATATACTAAATATTTCATATAATAAATAATACTAAAAAATACATAATGAAATTTTGCATAGTTTGTAGTGTCATGTGTCTTTTTCTTTATGTAGTAGGGTTGTATCTTTCCTCGGCCAGAGATGTACATCCTGCTACATATAGGTATTATTATTGATAAACATTTCATCCACATCCTGTAAACTGAGCAAGTGAATCATGCAAATCTTACTAATATTATAAAAGCGAAAGTTTGTGAGGATGGATGGTTAATCCGTTAAGCCGGTTTCGGTTAAGCCGTTTTTGCGTGAAAGATTTTTCACGCAAAAACGGCTGAACAGATCTGGATGGAATTGGGCATTGATTATAATCTTGAATAGCATATAGGGTACTTTTTATCATGGAAAAAACGTACGGTTCCCGTGGGAAAGATTTCACTAAACTTTCCACGCAAAGGAAGTCGAAATTAATAAATAGAGGGACGTGTGCCTAACACTTCAGGACAAACGAGCTTGAACGCGATGTCGTAGTCACCATATCTAATACATTACTAATCAATCTCTCTCATTACTCTCTGTAAAATAATATAGGAATTACAATTTTTATGTTAAACACATTTATTTCATTTACGCTTATAAGCAATGTAACCAAAAATTTGTAAAAAACATTTTGAAAAAGAGTGTCCTTGGAGTTTCTTGCCTGTTCTTCTCCATAGGATCTACGTATTGGAACAGGCAACTAGCTTCACGACTGACTTAGTCTGACTGACTCCTACTCCTGATAATTCAAATATACCTATTATTGGTTTCATTTACATAAATGGTTTTGATTTGATTTGAATAAATATTACTTTCCATACTACTTCTTTTATACATGTGTAGTATATAGCTTATTGAAAATAATAAATATAAAATAATAATCCAGTTTGGTAAAACCATATTCAGTTATTAAATTATTCCACAATACTAAAATATTAAAAAGACTTACAACTCTTTTCTTTCCCTGGGGACATAACCATGTGTATTTATCGTGTATTGTTTGGGATAAGGTAGGATTTATGGCAAATCCACATAAAGCTCTATGGAATTGGAAAATATTCGCTTTCACCGTTCCATGAACACATTTTTCGGAACTGTATATTTTTCTGATATTTAAAGTTAACATACTTTGAATATAACGGGTTGAAGTTGTTATCAACTTAATAAAAATAATGATTTATTATCTGCAACAATGAAACCAATAATAGGCAATTTTGTGGTTAGATATCAACGGAGGTAATTAAATACTATTATTCATTTACAATGTTAATAGTTATAGAGACAGATTGCTGGTTTCAGTAGTTTGGATACCGAAAACTACAAAACTAATTGAATCCTAAGCATACAAGGAAAATTTAATTTCGGCAACCAATCTGAGCTCCTCTTTACTTTAGAAATTGAAATCGCCCGTATTCCATTGTGTGAGTTTTAGGTACTGGTGTTTCTCTCTTTACGCCATATTCAGCGATTTTTCATGTGAAATAATTCCTAAAAAAGTTTTGCAAAGTTAAGGAGCTTATTTAGTTGCATTGATTTCTTTAGCTAGGCATCTTATCCGGACCAAGCTCGGGGCCTCATCTGAAGGCGTGGAGACGAATGATCGGTCATGGCGCTGTTAATTGAAATAAAGACAGACGTTGCCTAAGATAAAAATATCCTTAATTCTACATTAATGATATACATCAAATATGAGATACTTGTCTTTATTCCAGATAAACATGATATATGTTATAAGTTTATAACATTATCATAGAATTTGCTGAGGTATTTATAGTATAAAATACCTGAAGAGTCTTGATTTTGTAATGTCCACGTTATATGTCTATCAGGAAGTGTTATTAAAACATTAAAAGAAGTGAAGTGGAGAGAAAAGGAATGACAAGACTTTATGTCCTAACAATGTTCTTGATTTGACATTTCTTCGTAGCATCCGCAGAGTTTACAGATGGAACTCATTTCTCTCCTAGCGAATAAGCCTGCTACGGCAAGTACCAGGTACTTGTTAAACCAATCGTACTTATGGAAACACCTACAATATGAAGAAAACTCTATAGGATACTGTGACTTAGAAACAAATATGGATACATGATTCTTTATGTCTTGGTGGGAATTTCAAGAAGTCTTAAATTCAGCTAGATGACATACTTCAACTTACTATTACTTTAACACTACTACTCAATATTTATTGACATTCCAGAATTTGTAACTACATAGTAGTGTAGATTCTGATGGTAAACTTCAAAATATGTATCATCGTGGACCTTGTTGGGCACACCACTGGGTGATCAGGAGAGAGAAATAGGGCTTACTTTTTTAATGATCAGGTCACATTATGTGTATATTTAAACTTGTATTAAGATTAATAACATTATTTTACTTTTTCTATTTATACATTTAACTTTAGTGATAAATTTAAAAGCCATTGTTATTTTTATAGGGTGTAGGTACAATAAAGACTATTCTATTCTATTATATTTTATTCCAATATTGCACTATTTTCTAAACTACTTAATATTTATTTATTTGGTGTTTTTGCATTTGTTGGGTAAAAAATAAGAGTTAAATAAAACTCTTGTAAATTGTTACTTTCAACATATTTAAGAGTTAAGTTTTTACTATTTGGTGGTCATTAAATTATTAGCATTTGGCATTAATGAAACTGATAGTATAACTTTATTTGAAATATTATCTCTTATTTGTATCATTGGACTGTATTAATTCAATATATTTTTTTATTAATTGGTTTATAGTATACTCAGTTAATGAACATACGTCCCTACGTATGTTCATTAACTGAGTATGCTATAAACCGCTACATACGTTTTGTCGTATGCAGACTAGATATCATAATATTGTGATTTGAAGTCATGTCCATAAAATTAAGTAACATTAAAAAAAAAACAAATGTGGTAAATCAAAATGGCAGGCTTCTCTCCTTATGATATTCGTGTAATTTTTTTATAACTTTAAGCGTGGCTTAACAAAAGTGATTCGAGAAAATGAGTAGTGAACTTTGCCATCTCTAAGGACTATAGAACGGTGATATATTGAATTCAATCGCGGTCATTTTAAGTTGGAGGATAATGAAAGGTCCAGCAGGACGATAGTAGTGATTACTGAGAAGAACATTAAGACTATACGAATTTTTTTGAAAGTAGTGACATATCGATAGCTCGAAGAAACCCCCAAGTTCAGTCCCACAAGTGTTCATCGGATTCTTCATGACCCTTCCAAAGTACGAAAACTTTATTAACTTACTGTATTTTTACTAAGAGAAGGAATATTGGCTACGGTTGTGTTTCATAAAAGGAAGATTATTATTGCTACATGGAAAAATGTTTGCCTCAAGTGTTAGAAGCCTTTAAAAGTTAACGACAAAACTCGAGACTCAATACTTGGCTTTTTAACCGACTTCAAAAAAAGGAGAAGGTTCTATGTTAGGTTGTATAATTTTTTTTACGTATTTTCAGTATGATAAATATGTTCACATGATTTCCTGCCATTTGACATAAATTGGCATTCGGCTGCGGCGGCGGCCGGTGAGTGCCAGACCCGAATTCTACCTATGTTACTTGGTTATTTGGCAGCGTGTATTTTTTTAAATTGACTATCTATCAATCAATCGGTATCAGTATTTGTATGAAATAAGTACTTGCCTATAAATGATATGCCCCAGATAAAAATTGCTACCAAGCAATTTTATGTTTTCTAAATTTTATGGCAGGCTTAAGATGGCTGCTTTTTCGAAAATCACAATTGTTTTAGAATCACAAATTTGACAAACGAAGTACTTGATCGAACTAATATTTTTGGAATGATATTTTAACATTTGAAATATTTGCAAAGTAAAACATTTGCGAAATCTGTATTTTGTCAAATGATTACTTATATCTAAAGTAATATGTTTGTGAAACGAGATGTTTGTCAAATTATTAGTTTATACAATGTTATGTTTAAAATGATCATTTGTCATTCGTTTTTGTCAAACATTAATGAACCACACATGATATTTCCATTATTTATGGACCGATTTAAAAAAAAATCTTTTTTATTTGAAAAGGTATGCATCATAGGAAGTCCCATTGTCACCAAATCTGGATCTGATCATGGTAGCCGAGGGAAACAAAAGAAACCCTTATACCCCATACGGTGTGCTGTACTGCGCCTAAAATAAAACGGATCCGGAAACAGCTTTTATTAAAACATCCGGACGACTCCTAGCGCCTGCCCGCAAAAGCGCGGGCACCATCTCCGGGTAAAATCTCTCAATTAGGCGACGTCCATGTACACGCGGACGCCGCCTCCTCGCGGGGGGCTACTATAGCGGGTGGAGGTTAAAAAAAACTACAGACCTACACGAACCACTACACCCTCCTTATAGTCCGGATTTTGCGCCATGCGATTTTGCACTATTCACGTATGTAAAAAAAACAACTGAAGGGACCCAAGTTTGCGAGCAATGAGGAGAATAAATAGGAGTTTTTAGGAGATATGCGGCTGTGGCGGTTGTTCCAGAGAGAGACTAAAGCAAGTGTTCAGCACTTGGTTTACACGTATGAATACCTGTACTTACTGGAGATTACTTCAAAAAAAATATATATCTCACAAAGTACGAGAAAACTTATGTAGCGCCTTGGTATTATCGCCTCACTGTGACTATATCCTTATCGATTTACTGAAACGCTGAGAGCAAAATTTGGCTCCGAACTAAAAATATTTGTTTTGTATTGTTTGCTTGCTGTGAAGTTCGTTTCAGTAATCAGGTGTATTGGGAATCGAGACGAACATCGAACGGGCGGACTTGATTTACATTCCAATTTAGTTTTGCATTTCCAGGCAGTTTTTCCTGAATCACATTTCCCCCCACAAATTTTTTAGTGTAGCATCCGATCCTAAAAGGTTCTGTGAGTCAGTATAAACGTAATTTATTTAGATAGATCGCTAGGGGAAACTTATGACTGTTTGATTAGTAAAACAGTATTGCGAAAAAATTCAACGCTGCTCCCAGGAAATTGGGTTTTCGCGATTTAGAACTAGAGAGGAATAGAATTCGTTTTCTTTGAAAAGTTCAATAAATCAATCTGAAAGAGAACCGTTCTAAATTATTTGTTTAAGTTGGGTACTAGTTTAGTAAGACCTGTGTAAAGAGGCATGTAAGTAAATGCCGGCATTGATTTCTTATTGGTTTAAGCTGTGACTTTGCCAATTATCTATATGATTTAGGTTTGATCCCTACATATGACAAATATTTTTTGTTCTCAGTTTCTGGTCAACCTTTAAGAAATATGTATATAACTAACATAAGGCGTATTTGCCCAAATATTTACGATATATTACCAAACTAAATTAAAAGTTTGGGCTGTTAATCTATGCTTGTAAGGCTTTCAGAGATAATTCTTTAATTTGGAGGCTATCTAACTTATTACAAAAATTTATTAGGATTGTTGGAAAAAATTCGTAGCTCCGAAACTGTAAACTGAAAGCAAATTTTTTTTTTTTCTCTACAATGTAGACTAAAATGTTTTTTAATGCGACTTATACTTTTGGAGATAACAATTAAAAAAACACGAAATCTACCTCTGTGGGCCTGCTGCGGGACCGGATTTTTTTAAATTATGTATGACTGACCGATCTCCCCAATTTTTGTAAACATCAATCGATACCTTTAGCAGTCGCCTATATGCCACGGTAACCATTTATCATCAAATGTTCTGCTGTAAGAGGCTTTGGTAAAAATAACTATTCCTACGGCTTTTTCTAAAACTCCTGAATAACAACCAGCACCCAATGAAGATTAAGAAATCATATGTTTATACGAAGTTAAGTTCGGGCTAAAGAAAAGTTCATATTTAATATTTCTAGCTTAATTGATTTCGTCTTGGTATCGAAATTCCGCAAGTCAGGACTTTGTAACTATTATTTACTTTGTAGAGACTTAGACAGTTCACAGGTTCAGGAGTTTAATTCAATGTTAAAAATTGCCAAAATAGTACTCTATTTTGGCAATTTTTGACAACTTCATAAAGAAAATTTCATGTCAACTTTAATGTTCACTGAAGTACGACATAATAGCCAAACAGTAACAAAAGGACCCCCCGAACTAATTGGTTTGCAAAACTACGGCGCACACCGTAACAAATTTTAACACAGAAATAAGAAGAGCAAAGTAAAATTGGATACTTTACGTCCAACGTCCCTATTTTTCTTCTGATTGAATCCGGCTTCCAATTTGGCTGTCCCGGGTTTCACAGTTTCAACTAAGGTCAATGGGTGGTCACAAATTTATTTCCACTGGCTTTATGTATATTCAAAAGAACAGGCATTTTTTAAATAGTAATGGTTTGATGAGTCATTTGTAACTTACATTTATTTACCACAATGTATAAAAAATGCCTCAGTTTAAATATTTAAATTGAATTACACCTTTTTTACCAAGTGTTTGACGATGTGGCGACCGTCATTGATTGATCAGGATAATTATGTACCTAATGGCTTAAAAATTCATGATCGATGATAAAATAACAAGAATAAAGATCTTCATGTGTATATTAGCAAAATAAAGAAACAGTAGCTAATGTTCTACTGAAGCTGACTTCAACAACTCCAAAATCATTTCACCACAATATTACGAGTATCTATCGGTTTTTGGTGCGATACGCTAACCTTATACATACATATTTAATATTATCACCCAGTGAAGTGATGGAAATAAATAAAATGAAACAGTTTTGCTGATTAACTATATTTATATACTGCTCTGCTGCGATTTGTTTTAGCTTAATAATTTATTTACAACCTATAATATAACTTTTATCAATGAACAGAATATGCAATATATTTGTGTAAGTAATATTTATAATAAATCAGAATTGTAGTTGCAGAACTAAGCATGTTTAAATATACAAATGATAGGTAGAATGATAGTTTTAGTTGTGGAACATAATTTGTGTTTACAGCATGGAACGGACACGGACAGCCCAACTGACTATTTATGAACACAATGCGAGGTCCATGGGCACGTAATGCACTTAAGATGCTTCAACAGAGTATTTTGCCTGCATAATATCGTAGTACGTCTAAGTTTTAAGTGATCTAGCTTTGTAATGAAGAGAGTAGTAGTAGATACGATAATGAAGTGAAATGTATCCCTCATTGTTATTTTATTCAGGGAAGATATTTAGGAACAAAATTAATTTATTGATAAATAAATTTAACTCTTAAGAATCAATTATTAAAAATATTCAACGCACATTTCACAAATTACCAATTATATTTCAGAAATTAAATCAAAGTCCCTCCGGTACATAAATCTTAATTAAAACTTTCATGACAGTCATTGTAAAATGCTCTATTAATGTACCTCAATTATAAGTTTCACAAGAATCGCAATACAATTTAAGAGCAATTTTCGTGTAGGTATCAATCTACGAACTTGAAGCAAAGTCTTTGTGTATCGAAAAACGTGTGTTAAAAGTGGGTTCATGTTGTTGTTTTTGTGTTTTTTTTTTAAAGAATACTAGTAGCGTGGGTCTCACATTACTAGTATTCTTGTTAAACCCTCCAACTAAGCTAAAAACCTGTGTTAGGAGTGGGTTCACGTCGGTAGTGCACTGGGTGAGGTTCGAACCCACAACCACTTGATCGCCAGTCCGATGCCTTAGCCATTATGCTACCGCCGCTTAGCTTACATCCGCTTTTAATCTAATACCTTTAAACGAGCCATTCTTGTATATATTTATATATAATCTGAATCTAGGAAACGGCTCCAACGATTTTGATGAAATTTTCTATACAGATAAAATTTTGCATTTTAAGTTCAACTGATGTATTTCCTGTAAAAATGGAATTTTACAAAAAGCTACCGAACGAAGCTCGGTCTCCCAGGTAATAATAATAATAATAATAACTCCACACATCTCACACACGGCCGTCTGAACCCAAACTAGGCAGAGCCTGTGCTATGGTAACCAGAGTGCTGATAAACATACTTATATATTTCTAAATACATACATATTATAGATAAATTACACCCAGACACAGAACAAATTATCGTGCTCATCACACAATTATTTGTCCTGGGTGGGAATCGAACCCACGACCTCTGGCTTAGCAGTCAGGGCATTAACCACTAGACCAACCAGCCAGTCAGGCCGAATTGATTAAGCGTAAAGTATGTTTAATGCACGTATACTTATTTAACGCTATAATAAAGAGGCATGGTTTTTTTCCAACTTCCTTATCTAAGTTACATTGACATTGACAGCTCATGTATTAGAGTTAATCCTGTGGATCTTAGACTGATGTTTCTAAACAGGGTTGCGATTAAGAAAGATCACTGGTTGATAGGTAATTAAGATATAATTTCATGATATGTCTTCTCTATTAGTGTAGGACAAGGTAGATCTTAATCTTATTAGGTCACCATTAGGAAAAAATCACCAATATTTTCAATTTAGCGTTATCGACTTTTTCTCCGGCTGGACACGAGGCTCATTGTTAAGATGAAAATTTCCTGAACAGAAGCAATCAAGGTAAAAAAGGACCGTAGGTAGTTTCACTTGTGGTACCTGGTTCATACTAAGTTACTACATCTATAAAACATGCCGTATGTGGTGAGTGCACCGCAGACGGCACGCAAATAACACGCTATTTGGATTATTCCATGGACAGAGACGCAGATATCAAAGATAAATCACGTGGTTGGAAACCGAGTGAACTACATTTTTTTTAAGGAAATGATATAGCTATTTATTTTACTTTGAAATTTAAAGTAAGTCTCTCTTCGATCAATCATCTCGTGAATATTGAAACTAGCTAGTATAAAAAAATTACAAAGTTAAAGCATTCATCCATTCATACAAGTCTCGCATTAAGTCAACAAAGTTTCCGATCTAATTTTCTAAATCACAAATTTATATTTTTAACAACAAAAAGAAAGTGCTTGACTCAAATGGTAAATGTACAACCATCATTCAGAGTATGAGCAATTTTTCTTCAACTGCCACTGGATGTTAAATATCAAAATGTTGCAGTTAACTACAGAAACCGATATTTATATGACGACGATTTTATACGACGACGATTATTAATACCACTGGGAAAAAAATAAAAGCTTTTAAAGGTTTTTGATTGCTATATATGTACGTGGCGTAGCACAACTAACATTAAAATATGTATATAAAAATAGTAATTGAAATTAAACAGTCAAGAAAAGCATTTACTTGATATCTAAATATAATAAACACGGAGACGAGCAGAATCTCAGACCTCGATCTTGAGAATAACGTTTTCCATGGATGCCGGCAATATTCGAGACTGCCGATTTTGAGCTCATAAAGTTAGCTAACAAATAACGTGATTACACTTTCCTGTTCAAAGATCTAAGAGGTAATTTGCCTTTACTAAGAGAACAATGAAGCAATTTCAGAGAAAATTAGGTGCTTAGTATGAACTAGATTAGTCACCACATTCGCGGCGTAGAATACCGCTATCATTTGATGTGGCAGGGTAATAAGTATGTATCTAGTTCTAACTTAATAACTAGAATGTAATATGTAATCGGATGTTAAAATAAGCCTAAGGTAGTTAACATAAGTACCATATTTAAAAACGTAAAAAATTGTGAAGATGCGTGTGTTTATTACTCAATTATGTTCTATACGCTGAATGTAATTGGATTCGGCATACAGTTAGGTCATCTCTTGTACTACTCAAGATAAAACAATTAAAATCTCTTTAGACCAAATTTGAGGAGATGTTTGGATCATCCAAGTACTTCCACAATAAGCGTTCATGGGTCTTATAACTAAGAGGTCCCTGCCAGTTTCAATTTCATTATTTTTGCTGAACATAGGTAAATTAACATAATTACAATGATGTTAGCTGTATAAAAAGTCCTTCTATGCTCTAATATATTGGCGTGCAAATCTTAAAATAATTAAAAATGTTACATAATTATATTGATTAGATTAATGAATGAAATTAATAATTAGAACTGATAATAAAATAACAACATAAGTCACAACAATAATAAAAGTTGTAAACCAAATAATATATGTAGAATATCAATGTTTAATCTCCTTTTTTTTTTTAGGTAGCCTCGCACGTGTCCCACTGCTGGGCAAGGGCCTCCCCCTCTTCCCCTTACGCTTCCACTCCTCTCGGTCCTCGGCCACCCTAGGCCACATATTTAAAAAGGTATCGAGATAGCCCCTTCATCTCCTCCTCGGCCTTCCTCGCCGTCGCCGACCACCTCCAGGTATCCACTCCGTGGCTATTTTAGCCCATCGGAATGGCTCCATTCGACAGACGTGTCCCGCCCAGCACCACTTTAGCCTGGTGGTCACCACTCCAACATCAGCGATGCCAGTTTTGGTACGCAGCTCAGTGTTTCTGACGTGGTCCGTCAATTTGACACCCAGTATGCAGCGTTCCATGGCCCGTTGGCAGATCTTAAGCCTGGACTTTTGAAAAATAATAATAATCACAAATGATCACCTAATTTAAATAATAAGTACAGGTGAGTAACAAATGCGTGACTTATTTGTGAACACTGATACAATATTTGTATACAAAATAAATACAGTTAAATAATCGGACGTACTAAACTTCACTTAAATTTACAATTTGTCTTTCAGATATTGATTGATTGAATAGTAAGCTTTATTAACTAGTAAATCGATTAATGTATTTTTAAATTCATGGATATCATTCATTGTTGTTAAACTCTTGGACAACTTATTATATATTTTGACCAGATCATCGCTCCATCTAGAGGTAGGACATCCCACGCTCTGCTTATAGGTATCCGTGGTCCAGCAGCGATCGTGGTTTCTTCAGAACATTTAAAATATATTTATGTAAGTTATTACAATAATGATATTAAAAATACTTTCACTGAACATCTGTAATACAGGTCTTGAATCTAGTAAATATTCCAGCTCTCATTTAAAAAAAAAACTGCTTTCTGTTTGTGCGTTTCATGTACCCTTTTGTAAAGAATAACAAATCTGCACCAGCCCTAGAAATACACAGTCTAGGGCAGACTTCTTGTTACTATTATTCGAGTCTTATATTGCTTGCATTTCCATTAATTATAATGGAAATAGATATAACATAATGGAAAAAGATTGAACATGTGTTAATACACATGTTCAATCTTTTTCCAATCTTTTTCCAATCTTTGCTCATTTATTGGTGGGTAAGCATAAACTTGTGACACCGCCTTTTTTATGATACCGACGTATTGTGAATGCGTCGGCGCACTTACTCCGCGCGTATATGGAGCGGACTAGTCCTATATCTCGCTAAATTTGTGGCTGTGGACGTTCCACAAGGACAATTCGCCTTTTGCCTTCTACTCAACCGTGTTGAGTGCCATGAACTGTTATATGGAGTATCAAACACCTTGTATAGTGAAGAATAGTGGGATTCTCAACATACACGCCGTGTGTGGTCTCCTGGCTGCTGATTTTCGCATGCGAAGGTGGAAGGTTAAGGTTGGTGTCTTTTTGCTTATCTGCTATTGTGAGTATTGATGGTTTATACTCCTAACCTACACTTTTCTATACAAAGCTAAAATACAGTCCAGTTAATTTTACATCTCAAACCCAGCGACATCTATTGCTTAAAAACTGCACAACACATTATCTAATTTTCCCAAAATCTTGGACTACATTTGAATTCATTTATATTAATTCTGATAAAATGTTGTCATTTGAACGCTTCAAAGTGTACAAACACTTGTAAACAAACCAACTGAAACATAAATTTGTTCTTTAATGTAATATAAAATGATATTTCATTCGGCACATAGTTAAAGGCGTATCAGTATGTTCTGTCCCCGATCTCAAAGCTATTTATTTTCTTAATATATCTAAAGAAATGATCAACGAAGTGACCACAGCTCATCATTTTTGACTCTATACACTTCATGAGCGTAGACACAGTTTTTCAAGCGGTGGTAGCGCAATGGCTAAGTCGTCAGACTTGCGATCAAGTGATTGCGGGTTCGAGCCCCACCCAGTGCACTACCGACGTGAACCCACTCCCTCCTAACATAAGCATTAGCCTAGCTTGAGAGGTTAACAAAAACTAATAATACTACTACGTGTGACCCACGTTACAAGAAATCTTTATTAACAAAAATGCACTGTGCAACTAAAACAGAACTCCCACTCATGGCTTTTCAAAATGACTACCAATTTGACAACACGTGGGCGACAACCTTGATGTTGCTCGCTGTAGTGATCACTTTCATGCAATAAGGTTTTACGCTTGTTTGCCAAATTAGAGGTATAAAGAAAGGGCATATTTTACGTAAACGCAATCAACTTTCCTTCTGATTTTAATAATAATTTTTAGACAAATTTCTTGTCGGTGACTACAGAGTATGGATAGATTTCTTTTCTTTTTTTATACCTTACTAGGAATATTATACACATAGATAGATTACACTTTATTAAATAGAGCAGAATAACTTGAACTGTTATATAGACTAAACTGTACCATGACAGGTTAAAATATACACTGGACCCCTGTAGCATTTTGCAGCAGTTTTCACATAATCTAATGAGAAAAACTATCTGATCAAAAAAAAATGATATAGCTAAAACTTGTAAGTAGATAGACAGATAGATAACACTTTATTTGTACATTAGCAACACAGTAGAAGATACATTTTCATAATTACAGTAAACAGATAATGTACAAAGGGCGGCCTTATTGCTAGATGCAGTCTCTTCCAGGCAACCTTAGGATGGATCAAAATGATTCGGATATATAGTGGCAGTTGGTGTTATATTTAAAATTTTATTTACTAGTAATTTCTAATAAATATGAAAAATAAAAACATACAGATATTAAATATTAACGTACTTTAAATACCAATAGGCACTTATACATACATAAACCTAACCTAACTATATATATATATATATATATATATATATATATATATATATATATATATATATATATATATATATTGAAGCTGTACGCTTATGGAATGCGTTACCATTAAATATTAGGCGAGCACAATCAGTAACCATTTAAAAAAAAAGGCTTATGAACACTATCTTTCACCTTAGGATTCATTAATATGTATGTATGTAGTTACTACTGATCGCTTAAGGTATACTGTATTGAGGTATATTAATTATATGTATATATACATATATATATATATATATATATATGTATATATACATATATATATATACATATATATATATATATATATATATATATATATATATATGTATATATACATATAATTAATATACCTTACAATATATAATATACCTCAATACAGTATACCTTAAGCGATCAGTAGTAACTACATACATACATATTAATGAATCCTAAGGTGAAAGATAGTGTTCATAAGCCTTTTTTTTTAAATGGTTACTGATTGTGCTCGCCTAATATTTAATGGTAACGCATTCCATAAGCGTACAGCTTCAACAGCGAAAGATTGGTCAAAATATTTAGTGGAATGCTGTGGCATCTCCAGTCTCAAATCCTCAGACGACCTTAGACATTTTTCATGTGTGTCATGAAGGAACTTAAACCGTTCTTTGAGGTAAAAAGAGGCTTTAGGGTTGAATAAGATGTTATAAAGCAAGAAGAGGATATGAGTACTCCGGCGAGAGCGAATTGGAAGCCACTTGAGCTTTTGACGGAATTCTGAGATGTGATCATATTTTCGTAGCCCATATATGAATCTTATACAAACAAAAAAATTATAAAGAAAAGCGGTCGACAAACAAAGGACAAAATGTTTCTTAATCGTTTTGTCTTGCTTAGGTATTACTAAATTTATTAATAGTAGAGATCGCCTGATGGTCAAATTTCGATCATGGTTTTTTCATTGGCCAGTATCATTCAGTCATTGTAATCGCATAATTATACTGGACGCGTCTAATTTCATTAAGCCATCTTCACGTAATTTTTAACGTTGTAAGACATATTGTTTAAACATTTTAGCTTTCTCTACTTCTTCTATATATAAACTGTTAATATTCCAAATGTCACGTAACTACGTTCGCGAAATTTTCTTTAAAAGGGGTACAAAGTATTCTCTTTACGTATTAATCTAATGATGTTCAATACTATTAGATGTTAAAGAATCTTACTTAATTTTTACTGTAAGCCTATAATAAATATTTTAAGAAGTGATAACTTCTTATGGGAGGGTAAACCGCTTCGTTACGTAACGCGTTACGGCGTCAGTATGTCTGGCGTTTAAGTTATCACTTCTGTCGGGCGTCCCAAGACGCACACTTTTTTTTATTTTAACAGGTTTACATTTTGAAACTTTGTGAGACAGATGCAATATTATATTTCAGATTTAAAATACGGCAATAATATCATTTTCTCCAAAACAGGTTATTTAATTCTACCTATATATCAACCCATACAATGTTTGCTAGAATGTTAGCTGTGTTTAAATGGTTAAGCAACAGCTGTTACGTTACATGTTATTACTATCACATATTAATTTAAGTACCCATAAGGTGCGCGTGTTTCAGCTATATTTGCTCATTTCCTTCCCTTCGGGGCATCTGGAGACACACGGTTGTACATAAAGGTAATATATATTTATTGCCTCAGATACATAACGCCATCTTGCGAAATATTATTACCTTACTTCACATCCTATGGCAGGAATAGAAAAGCATTAGCAGCATTTAGCATTTACTGTCAAAGAACTTATAATAAAGCAAAGCAGCATCACTGTTTTAAATATTTTTGATTTAGGGTTATGTACTTATGTATAATTATCGTAATTTTCATAAGATTAACCTTTCGGAATGCGTAGCTGCGTAGGTCGATTATTGCCAATTATCCCTGACACTCAGTCCATTGAGTAAGTGTCAAGGGTAATCGGTGTATCATTATACACACTGAAAATCCTAGACATCATAAAAATCTTTGAAATTGATAGTACTAAACCACGCACTTACAGGTGTGTGCACTATTTTGCGTTTACACGTGGAATTACATTAGATCTATGTATTGTATAAACACAGCTCTACTGTAATTCTACGTAAACTTCCTGTGTTACATGTTAACTTTAGATGTTGATAGTTTTAAGATCATTGGTGCCGATTCTATTGTACACTCGACTAAACTAAAACCTGACTTAATTTCTTCATATGAAATCAACCTAGTATTCTTCGTAATAAGGTCTATTTGTTACTAGCATCTATTTCTCAGCGCCGCTAAACTTCACTAAAACCTGTTAACCTGTAACGCAGCGAGAGTCTCCATTTCTTCAAACGCTGTATAATTGCAGTATAAAAACTTGTTCAAAACGAACAAGCATGACGTGTTTTTAATCTACACCTACGAAGACTTTAATAAAAACACAGAGCAAAAGAGATGGCATTCAATGGATAGCGGCTCTCGCTACGTGGTATTAAAGTTTATTTAAACGTATCAGACTTTAGTCGACAAATAAATTGCTTATTTCGATAGCGACATATGTTACCTACTTGTTTCAATTTGAAATAAGGCCTTGTGTTGAAGTATACAAGGTTTACATCTTATATGAAGAAAATATAATGAATTTTAATTTAGCGAGTGAAGTAACAGAATTGGGACCATTGTCTACATAATAACTGTCACGGTCTAAAAGCTACATAGCTTGCATGGAAACTAACACAACCATCTGATGTTCGGTCAGCCAAAATACGTCACCAAGAAAACTCTTGAATTTATCCACGGGCCATTTTAAGGAAAAAAAATTTATAAAATAAAGCAGTTTTCTCACAAATTGAAAATAATGAAATTGTGCATACCTTTTTTTTTTTGTTCGTGTGGAAACCCCCTCGGGCCGTCACCCCACCGGGGTATTCGGTGGGGCGGTGTGTCGGAATCGAACCGACTAAAACCACACGGTGTGCCGTACTGCGCCTAAAAATTGTGCATACCTGTATTAACCATAACACTATTATTTTTTTCTTTTATGATATAGGAGCAAACGAGCAGACTGGTCACCTGATTATAAATGACTACCGCCGCCCATGGGCACCTGTAACTCAGCCTCTAAGGAGGGAGTAGGAGAAGGTGGGAATACGGGGCGAGGGCCTCCGGTAACCTTACTTACTCGGCGAAAAGCAATGCAAGCATTGCTTCATTGCCAGTTTTCTGTGAGGCCGTGGTGTCACTCCGGTTGAGCCTGCCCATACGTGCCGAATCATGGCTCTCCCACGAAATAAATAAATTATCAACCAAGATGACGGAACAAATTAGAATGTAGAATTTCTGAAATCTCTCAAGTGGACGTCCGGTGCACGTCTTCAAGCTAAAATTCGGTGGCCTAAATATACCTCGTTGGAACTTAACTCCTTCGAAGTTATGTTAAGTATGTAGGAGCCATTTCAAAGCCAGCCGAGACGTTGAGGCAGAAGTCCTAACGTGTTGTCGCATTGAAGTAGTATTCTGATACTAAAGTACACACGTTGGCCTGTAAATGCCACTTTTACTTCAAACGCTTACTGGTCCCATTAAGCATCTACTTAACTGATATAATTAACAACTCGCAACTGAACAATGCGGCTGTTGACCACAGGGATCAGTTACTTCTCAGGGAGAAAATTATACAAGCTTGCACTCCCGTCATTAGTCCTAAACCAGTAAGTTTGGACTAATGAGGGCAAAAGTAAGAATATTATTAAAACCAGATGTTTTGTGAATTTACTTTCTACAAACGAATTTAATATAATTTCTTAGTTCGGGTATATGTACATATACAAACCTATACACAAAAAGCATTAATTTTTAAAACGTGCATTTAATTTATTATTATAACCATCCACTGAGCAGTAGTGTCCCTTCATTAAAGTATGTAAAAAGGATAACTTTATGATAAAATGTAAACCGTCAGATTATGATAAAAACTAAATAACAGTTTTTCCTTTGAGTATTTTGTAACAATTTTAAAATGTAAATAAATAATTAGGCACGTATACGTAATAGATCGAACGGATTACAATAGTTATATACAAACTTAATAAAGCTCCTATCAGCCAATTACACCCGAGAGGCGCTCGTGCTGCTACAATGGGTGTATGTACATGTTAACTATTCAACTTTAAGCATTAACATTGTCAAAAGATTCCTTCCTCTAGATTTTCCATAATACTTATTTTCACAACAGTACATTTCCATAGTATGTTTATGTGGCTTTGCAGTATTAAGATTATATTCAATCAATTCGCGATCGACTTTATAGCACTCGCTTAAAACCAAAAAGTAACCACTACTTATTAATACAATATCGTTTTGCCCATACAAAGGATTTCTCTAAGCGAATTACTATTATGTTCTATTCTATCGTAGAGAATCTCCGTTCCAGGATTTAGCATTATTATTTTAACGATGTAGTTGTAGGTTCCCGCCCTAGGCATCAACGCGTTTGATATTACGGAAAACAGTCTGCCTTACAACCTAAATTGCTGTTTGCAAAATTACAAAGTGCTGTAAGACTTAAATGAAATTATAAAATAGGATTTAATAAATGCGCAAAAAATTACGAAAAAATATTATAGTCGTAATCGCTCAAATAATATTGATATACGAGTAATAGACCGGCGGCTCGCGACAGATTTTATCAAAATTTTGCAACTCCTTTAGTTTCTCCGACTAACGGACCCTAAAAAAATTGTATGCTAGCTTGTATTTCTTTGTTTTACAATAAAAACGGTGTTTCACAACATTTTTTAATAATGATTCAATTGATTTAAAATTAAATTTTATTGTAAAAACGTGATAATTGAAAAAAATATTCTGCCCAAGTTTAAACATATGCTGACTAGTTACTAATTATTTTTACAATTAATATAAACATTCAGCATACACGGCATACGTCATTCGATTGGCGAACATTTTTTTTTTTGCAAATGCGAGGACTGAGTTCAGCCACAGGGACCCGACCTACACGTATACAGGCTTGTACGCTGAATTTATTTTTCATAAATTTCATCAAGGTATGAATGATGAATGGCATACGTGATTCGATTGATTAAAAATAATATTTTTTTTTTGTGATATCACATGACATTGCACGCTACATATCCCGCTCTCACGATCTCGCTTAGATCCTTTTTATAGTTAAACCTACTACGATGCTATAATCAACAACTTGAAGGGCATACGTGATACGATTGATCGATAAAATCTGTCGCGAGCTGCCGGTCTATAACATGTTAGGGCTGGTAATGCTGGTATACATAGAGTCCAGGCAAGGAAGGAGGTGTAGAATGCGTTAGCAGGTACCTAAGAAATTCTTTCAGAAACTTGTTCAGAGTGAACGTGAGTAAAGATACCAAAAGTTCTGACGTCTAGGTGACGAGCCGGGAGAGGGTAGGGGACGAAAGGTCCCACTTTTGGTATTTCCGGTTATATGTTATATCTCAAAATTGGTCCGTTGTAATGAAAACTGTCCTTATAGTAAATGAAAGCTAATAAAATTATCTACAACTTTTATTCTATAAGTACCTACGTGATTTTCCAATTTTCAAACAGTTTTTAGTTATACGCTCCACAAAAGTAAATATTTTCGAAAAAATCATTTTACGTCACAAGTAGCGGATGTGTATAAGCAAACGACAAGGATTTCATGAAATTCTTGCGTTGACCCCATTTTCTTGACGTGGGGAAAAGTGGGAAAAAGTGAAAGTACGATGCGAGAGACAACTAAATCTGACCTGTACAGTTTATTCGAACCTACCGAAAAAGCTGTTCTACTGTCTCAGATGAACGTTGTAGTGGACGGAGGATTTCTACTACATAGAGTAATTTGGCAAAAAAAAATGCCTCCGGTGCCACAATTTGTGATGGTTATTAACCACCACTATTCTAAAATACACTGTGGTATTTGATGGGTGGAAATCAAAAGAACAGATGTGACGATACTGGCTGAGAACGTCAGCTGACATCAATATGAAATGAAACACATACCTGTTAAACAAGATTTTTTTATCCAATTCTAACAACAAAAGTAACTTCTATCTCCTTACTATACAAAGCTTCGGGAAAAATGGATACCGTTTCTTCAGGCCACCAATGATGCTGACGTCCTTGTCATGAAGACTGCTGTTCAAAAATCCTCTCACAATTCTTTGGCTGTTGGTGAGGATGTGGATGTGAGCCAACAACCCTTGCCAGGACTCTCATGTCTGAAGAGAATGCATATAAAGTTGAAAGTGTAACATTATGAAGTTATGGAGAATTATGAGGTGAGGATGAGGAGGATTAATACTACCTATAAAATACAGTATATTTTTTTTCAAGTAACATAATTCTTATCTTCTTTATTTAAAAACTGGCTTTAAAGTACATATTATGAGAACGAACGAAGAAAAGTCTTGAGACACGAATATGATAACAACAACTTTTTCTGAAAATCTCAAAATGTTTTGAATTTATTTAAATAGCATTTAATAGTAGACTGGTTGGACATTAATTGGGATATTGTATGTTATATATTCTTAAAAGGAATTCAAGATTCCTTCTTTCCTTCTTCATGTAATTTGTAGATGAGCGGGTCTACTAAGATATACTTGTAATGTAATTATAGTGTATTGAGAGATCTTCATCTGAGAGACAGCGTTCTTAAATCTTAAGTGCTAGCGAAATAACTACGGCTTTATTTTAAATTTTATGTGTATGACTTAGACTGGATGTCGCTTCTTCCCGATCCAATCCCGGGTGGGGGCGGTAGCAAGCACGCGTGTAAGAGTGTGCTTTGCACCAGGAGGAACCCGTGAAAGCCTTTAGTTATCAATAAGGGAGTTAACCGTGGAAGACCGCCTTGAAAACCAAGTGATTCAAAACGGTGTAGTAACTCCTTACTTAATAGAGAAGATAGTGCCTTCCCCGGGCCAGCACGCAGCCGCTCGTTTGAGTGCTCTCTTTGAACCGCACTTTAAAGGGGGCGTTATGTCAAATAACTCAGCGTCACCTTTTCACTCACATGCAACACATTGAGCATTTCCTTCACCTTACTTTTATTAAGCTTAGTTAACCCTAGAGTGATACAGAGATAAGATGACTAATTTATTGTTATGTTGATAGAAAACATAATAATGTATTATATTTGTAATTTTTTAGGTATTAAAACAGAATGACGAGGTTATTTTTTAATAGCGTATTCGAAAACTCGTATAGCAAAAACTATAAGATATAAAGTCGCTGAATAATTCAAAAAATAAATACAATCGAATATATATTATTTATTCTACTGGAAAAAACTGGCAGGTAGCATACCAAAGTTTGTTCGGAACAAACGTTAGTTTGTATTTTGTATCCGATTACAAACGATTACTATGTCTAGCTATATTACACTGTAAAATAAGAATGATCTTTTTGTAATCTAACTGTTCATGCAGCATTATTGCAAAATTATACATTATTGATGTGAAATCACAGACGCAGGCTGGCGGCGTCCCGTCTCGTAATTGCCACTTCTGTATCGAGCCCTTATAATCCCCTTAAATGTTATCTATTCCTTCCAGCCTCAATAACTCACGACGACAAACTACACACCAAAAACCTCGGTAAATATTAGCATAATACTAAACAATTTCTACGTAAGACCACCCCAGTTCACGTTTGTCAGATCTCCAATGGCGTAATGTTGATACAGGGTAATGAAACCAAATACGACTCTGTACTCGGCTGTAACTTGTTTTATTTAGCCTCTGGAGTTAACTACATTTTGTTGAGATTGCATGTAAGCGGCTGAAAAACAATATTTGTATTAACTAAAAGCTCGCATTTGAAATGAGATAAATATAATTTTAAACATTAATAAACAAGTAAGATCGCATATTATGGATTCACAATAAGGGTACTTATTTGATAAAATTGTTACCGAAAATTGATATATAATTATGTTACAGGAAGTAACACAATCACGTAATAGGTGTAGGTACCTTTGAATTGTCTAACGTTTCGACCAGGTTGCCCTAACCGAATCGAATCCGTCATCGAATCCGTGAGGTTGTAGGTTCTTCATCCACATTCCACACACACATTTTTGATATTTTCGTTTCGCCATGTAGAAACACCTAACTGGTATAACCTCTAACTATTTAAGTCTCTAGCCAGAAAATAATTCTAGTCTACTCCAGCAATCAATTACCTTACAAAAATTATTTGCCCATCTGGCAAATAAGAATTAATAAACATTATAGGTGTTTATAAGCACTTTGAATTAAATTAATATGTCGCACGTTTTTAAGAACACCGACATAATACAAAAATATTTAATTTTAACATGATGCCACACTTTACTTAGTTTTTTTTGCCTTTTATGTTTAAAGAAGCCAAGTAAATATAACATGAACATAAATCACTAGATGGAACAAGTAATAGGTTTTAGGGAACAATTAATCTACTAACTTTAATACATACAGTTCTCATGAAAATTTAATTAATAACTGTCGCAGTATATTTCAATTCACTATAGAGCTCAGAATTAGAAGATCTTTGTTCTATTCCTTCTTTATTACCTACATATCTCCTTATTTGCAATTTCAATAAAGTAGAATGTACTGTAAAATTAATTATCAGAACAAAGAGAAACAGCTGTAAAATCATATAATTAGGGAATAATTAATATAAGGATGATAATAATTAGGTAGCCAGATAAATGAAAAGGTAATACAAAAGAAGTAGAAGTAGAAACTCGCTATTATTTAGAAAAGTCATAATTCATATCAGTAGTATTATTTAATTCAGAAAAAAAGAATATTTATTGTGCAGCTGATATAAAACTCTAATATTTCTGGCGACCCCTTCTACTTAAAACAGAAGAGCCTATTAGTGTATGTATACTTACTAATTGGATGATATAATTTCATATTGGCCAAAGAGTATAATTTAGAAGCTTCTAAACATAATGATGTGGTTTACGTACACGACAATGTTATAATTAGTAAATTTTTGTTGTTGTTTAAAACAAAAGCGCATAACCTACATTGTTTATCTAAAACTCAAATTAAAAGCATTTTATCAAGAGGTGCGGTAAAACCCGGACAAATTAAAGGAATGTGAGGCAACACACAGCGTTGCAGCAAATTTATTAAATTATCAAGGAGGTTTCTTCACAAATTCTTTTTGTTAGCCCTAAAAGTTTACTACTTCATGTAGGGTGGATCACACACTGAATAATGTAGTGGGAGGGGCAAATGCGAATCGCGCTTAGCGCTTCAAACTACTTTAAAGTCAGCTCATATAAGCCTTCTTACCATCCGATGCATTTTCGATACGTCACGTATAAAAGTTTATAACTAAAAGTGCATCAACCCATATCTGCTTTCGAGTTTGTTTTGCGCTTAAAGATAACGAAATTGACACTTAATGCTGAAGCTGCTTTGGTTCATAATACTGTGATTTGAAAAAAAAATGTGTAACATACTTCACATTGTAACTGGTCTTGATATTTCAGCCTTATCTTGCAAAACGAATATTTGCAAAATTTGTCAACGTGGTCCCCTGTGAAGTCAACAAGTTTGTTTTTACGCAATAATACATTTTTTTGAAGTGATAACTTCTTATGGGAGGGTAAACAGCTTCGTTACGTAACGCGTTGCAGTGCCAATCTGTCTGGCGTTGAAGTTATCACTACTGTCGGGCGATGTTACATAATTTTAAAGCGACGCAATTCGTAACAATTCAATTAAACTTGCTTCGTATACTTTTTGAAATGAAACTTCCTTAGAATCGTTGTTATTTGAAATTCAGTGAAACTAAACACTCACACTAAAAAGAGAAAAACAAGAGAAACATTAATAAATATGATTTAGCGTGCTAGAGAATGAGATAGAATACAAAGAAAGAAAGAAAAGAAGAAAGAAAATCCTTTTATTTTGCACAAACATTAGACGCACACAAGACATATTTAATCAAAGAACATTATTATACAAGAA
This sequence comes from Callimorpha dominula, assembly GCA_949752705.1. Lineage (NCBI taxonomy): Eukaryota > Metazoa > Arthropoda > Insecta > Lepidoptera > Erebidae > Callimorpha > Callimorpha dominula. Next base: position 9,303,949 of record OX457005.1, read on the forward strand.
CAAAAAAAATAAACAAACTGCAAAATGACAAAAATAAAAAACAAAATGAGCCTTATCTATGGTCGGATAGAAAAGTCTGTACTCTGTGGTAATCTGTGGATTCTCTGTCTACGAATAATGGCATTTGTCAAAAAAATATGGAAAACACAATATATTTAAATTTTTTGTTTGTCGTTTTTCAATTTACATGTTGCTATGTGCGTCACGCATGCGCAAAATCAGGTATATGCTCAGCATTGCTGTTGCCTCAACCTCAGAGTAGTTGATACCACAGCGCTGAATTTCAGCACAACCTTGGGTGACGTAATGGCGTCCCACCAGCGAACCCAAACACAAGTTATGTAAGTGCAATAAAAATTGAATGCTATTTAAATATGTGGTACGTTTTAGAAAAAAATGCAGTATGTATCGTGAGTGTAGGAAGAAGTGTGTGTCTGTGTCAATGAACTGAGTGTCATGTTTTCAGCAAATAGCCAGCATTGTTCACTCCAGATGCACATGTGTTATTAAAACATGAGGGGGAAAGGATGCAATTACAGCAAGTACCTGTTGGAGACCTGGGTCACTGGACTGTTTCTGACGCCATGACCCTTAAGGTTAGAACTAATAACAAAAATTATGTAATAACTATATGTTTATATATTTGTGAATGTAATTTGGAAGAGTTGCTAATAAATAAATAAACCAATATGTATATCCATTACTTGTTACTGTGTAAGTATACAATAATAGATTTATATAATAATAATAATAATAATAACTCCACACAGCTCACACACGGCCGTCTGATCCCAAACTAGGCAGAGCCTGTATGTACTATGGTAACCAGACTGCTGATAAACATACTTATATATTTCTAAATACATACATATTATAGATAAATTACACCCAGACACAGAACAAATTATCATGCTCATCACACAATTATTTGTCCTGGGTGGGAATCGAACCCACAACCTCTGGCTTAGCAGTCAGGGTTACTAACCACTAGACCAACAGGCCAGTCAATACATTATTAGTCCATTATCTATACATATCCATCACTAACACATTTTTCTATTTTTATATATATATATATTTATATATATATATATAAATCTATTATATTGCAGTCAGGTTTTATATTCTATTCAAATTATTGTAGTTGTTCTTAGCTATTATGTGGATTTCGGTATTGTCAGATAATAAAAAAAACGTGTGTTTTACAAAGTTCTGTTTTGATTTCAGACCTCGCATGGGTTGTGGCAGGTCATTCCAACAGTGAGTCGCTGCATATTTGAAACTCCCCCTGAAAGTTGCAGTTTTGTGTTGAGGAATGGTCAATGATTTTGTTGCAGAGCGTATGCGGTTTTTGTAATGATGTTCCCTCCAACTCAATTTCTCATACAGATATTTCGGTTTTTGTGTAGTGATGACACCAAACAGTAGACCAGCCATATGTAAACGCCTTCTAGCTTCCATTTTTAATATGTTGTTTTAATTCGCATGGGGTGACATGGCTTCTTCGTGGTATGTCCACACAGGACCTTATACATGCATTTTGTATCCGCTGAATCAATCTATTGGTTCTTGCTAGTAGGCATGGACCATAAACTGTATCGCAGTAATTTAACTTTGCTAGTACAAGGGTGTCAACAAGCTGTTTGCGCAGAGCTATACTCAAGTATTTTCTGATTACATATATTATAGTATATAGTTATATATATGTTATATATAGTACATAGTTGTTATAGACTAAAAACTTTAGTCTATGAAAACAGTTCCTCATACAATTAACTATGTGCATCTCAAAGTGTAGCTCTGGGTCCATTGTTAGCCCTAAGTTAACTGCTGTCTCTACTCTTTCTATCTTTTCACCTTTAATTGTTACATCTGTCCCAACTGACAGCATGGTACTGATTGCCTTCTTACTGCCCAGAACCATATATTTAGACTTCACCGAATTCAGAACCAAGGAGTTATGCTCAGACCAAGTGACAACTCTTTGCAAGTCGGCATTAATTTTTTGTACAGCCGTCAACACCTCTGCAGGCTTACAAGATATGTACAGTTGAATATCATCTGCATACATATGATATTTGCAGTGTTTAAATGACTCTGTAATATCAGCACTGTACAAGATATAAAGAAGAGGCCCCACAATTGAACCCTGAGGTACCCCGCGTGAGAGAGGTAGTTGAGGAGACTACAAGACTGTCCCGTCTTCCTTCCGGATTTCAACAAAATAGAGATCTATTTTCTAAGTAGCTTCCAAACCATTTTATTGTTTCCGTTGCAAATCCATAGTAAGCCATTTTGGAGAACAATAATGTGGTGTTAATGGCGTCAAACGCCCGGGAGAAATCAAGAAGAGCCAGTATCATCCCCTCACCCCTATCACGAGCCTCAAGGATATTTCCTATTACATCCGCTAGGGCAGTTGCCGTACCACGACCCTTTCTAAAACCAGACTGTAAATCTGGTAGCATATTGTTGTCCTCTAAATATGTCAACGTTTGGTTATATACCACCTTCTCTATGACTTTCGACAAACATGGCAGAATACTAATAGGGCGTAGGTCCTTGACAGAATTTGGGTTGTTGTTCTTCGGTATGGGTCGCACAATGGCACATTTCCATGCATCAGGGAAAGTATTGGTCTCAATTGATCTATTTACTATGGAAGTGATAGTCTGAAGCGTGGATGGCAATAAGAGTTTAAGCATTGCCAGACTTAGGCCATCAGTGCCAGTTGCATTTGAACCGAGACCCTGCAAAATTTTGAATACATCTGCCTGACTGACACTCCTGAGCACAAACTGAGATTGTGAAGTCCCATATCTGTTAAACTCAAAGAATGTCAGCTGAGACATTGATACGCTACATGATCCCGGGACACTAAAAAAAGCTATATTTATATTGTTTGGGTCGTTAAAGTGGCCCGGGAGCATGCGGTCGCTATGGTTAGGCAAGACATGTGTTTTTAGGTTCCTCCATAATACTTTAGGATTGTTTAAATTTTTATTAATATCCCTGGAGAAGTATACTTGTTTGGCCAGAGCGAACGTCGCATAGTTTTTGAGGTCCATATAATATCTCCGGGCAGCCTCAACTCTATTTTCATCACTTGTGGGTGTTTTTAAGGAACGATATTTTCCTCTTGCCTCATCTCTTAGTTTAAACATCAGCTTTATATAGTCTGTGATCCATGGAGTGGGGTGGTCTTTAAAAAAATTAGTTTTTATAGGAGCATGGAGGTCAAATAGCTGATTGGTAGCGTATATGAACTGTTCAACTATACTGTTGACATCAAATAAACTACTTATCTGCGGCCATGGCACGGCTTCCAAGTCTGTTGTGAAGTTATCTACTAATATATCCTTTAGTGGTCTATATACAAGTATTCAGTGTTTCCTTTAATCTTTGAAAAAAAAACAAACAACATATTCATATATAGGATTTAGCCTCCTAAAGAATGAGATAGAATACAAGTACACAGTGTTTCCTATAATATTTGTTTTTTCGCCTGCGTACTGCGAATAAGAAGCCTTCAGAAAGTGCGTCAATGTCAACGTGGTGTATTTTTGTGCATTTGCTTATAAAATTCGTTGGTTAATTAATTTATGTTAATTATTTAACATCATCATCATTTCATCCTTATCAAAAAAAAATTGAGGCAGCAATGCGTGGTAACCGACAATATTCGGCCGGATATTCGGCGGCCGGATATCTATTCGGTTTTTAAGATATCCAAATATAAACCAAATAACTGTCTATTTCATCTCTAATATTTACACACAGATATTTATATTTACACATTGTTCTTCTGTTGACAAAATCAGTAAATTGACAAAAGTGTCTCAGACATTTATTACGGTATTTGAAAACTCATAACAAATTGTTAATATCAGAACTGCTTACATTTATTACGAAATAGGTTTTGCCCGCGGCTATCGGTTGAGTAGTTAAGGTGGAAATGCTTAACAAACAAACATACTCACATTTATAATATATTATTAGTTATGATTATTATCTAAGTAAGCATACATTTACCTCACGCCTGCAGATTCAATATCAATTCAATTTCACGCCCAGTCTTTTCGTGGAAGCAAATTTTCATATCGATCTGAGCTCAAAATGAAGGGAACACATAAAAAGTATCGGCCGCTTATCTTCGGACGAACCATAAAAATGGACTGAAGGAAAAGGGCTACTTTCTTATAATGCTCTTAGGCGGGCACCTTAATGTCACTATCACTCGTTTATTACCACGTTTTAAGTTAACACATTTGAGGACTGAGTATGAAAGCTTTTAAATCGACACTGTTTGATTTTATTTTATTTGAATGCTTATTTAGAAAGATTGAAGAGGAATGATTTCGGTCGGTACGCACAGTTTCAATTGCGTTTATCGTCGCTTTGCTTCAACAAAAACATTCGGCTAGTGAGACGTCTCGAGGGCCTTTATTAATTTTATGGGACATTTGGATACAGATTTTTTGATATATGCGGAAGTGGATGCGATGCGGATTTTTCGAATGCTCGCATCCGCGAAAGCGGATGCTGATGCTTATCCTAAATAAAACATCAACGTTTATATAAATACAGATATAGGTAAAGTAAAAAGGTAGTTAAAAATTTTTTTAATAAGTGAAATTAAAAAATTGGTGCATTATACATATCGATAAAAAGTAATATCGCCGCTTTTTCAGGTTCAAGTTTGTTTTGCAGAGGTTCATAAATTAAATCAGCGCTTCTGACCAGACTTATGGTGGTTATGTTCATTTAGTTTAAAATAAGTCCAAATCTGACTTTGCAGCGGTGGCGGCATTGTGAATTAATTTGTTAAATTACCTCTCAACTGCAGAAAACTCGCTTGAAACACACTGCTCACTGAATATCAGCTGAAGAACTGAAATGTTCATAAGATAAGCGCAACTAAACACGTTTTTATCTAACCGCATCGGCATGGTTATCCGCGTATTGAATATTGATCTGGATACGGATGCGGATGCCCAAATCGATGCGGAAGCTCCACAATTGCGAATGCGGATGCGAAAATCCGCAACATTCCGGATGGAAAATGATTAATAATTTTTCAATCAACAAATTTCGTCTAAAACTGCCTCGAATAGATCGGAATCTGCAATAAAACCGCTTATAGTACCAACAACACGTGCATCGAGTTTTTGAAATGTTATTTTTTACAACAAAAAATTAATACAACAATACGCTACATACACTATATGTCTATACTAGTACACATGTAATTTCTTATTCCATGAAACTGTTCTGTTACAAAATAAGCAATAAATTATCTGGATATAAACTTAATTATACTTTACAAGATATTTCCCGGTAAAGAAAACCTTGATTGCTTGATTTCGTTAGACAACAAGAAATTATAATGAACTGTATTTCATTTGGATATAATTCTGTTCCAATTATGTTTGTAATTGTATATCTCAACTCAAAAAGGAACAAGTGATTGTGAAAGAGAGCGTGGTCTTATTTAATAATTTGTTGACAGCACAAGGCTAACTAACGTCCGGTTTCTGATACGCTGATCAATGCAAAAATTAACTAATTATATGTCAAATCTCTTGTCGAGAATAATATATATCATATTGAGTTGCTAAAGCATGATTAAGCACTTTAATTTGATTAATGAATCAGTTAACAGATTAAATCAATTGTGAAATTTTTATTGCAAAATCTTATGTCAAATACCATCCGAATAAAATTGATCATAGGTTAGTCAATTTTACTTTTAAGAAAAATCGCTCACGGGATATTAATATTTGTATGCGAATGTACGCATATCGGGCAAAAAAAAAATCAAAGATTATAATTTACAGAACTTCTAAGATTTATTTAAAGTAGCAAACTTTGTGATAAGTAAATGGTCGCCTGCGGTATTTCCGGACCGATACGAGCTTCAAACCTTCAAGAAAAGAGCGTACTCCTCTCTCAAAGGCCGGCAACGCACTTGTGACTCTTGAGTTGCAGGAGTCCATGGGCGACGGTAGTCACTTACCATCAGGTGACGAGTCTGCTCGTTTGCCCCCTATAATATAAAAGAAAAAAAAAGACACTAGAACTTATATATTAAATCGTTCCATAACGTCTAGGAAATTTTTTAATACTAGTTACTATTTCTACTATTTCTTATCAATTTATCAATCTAAAGAGGATTAATACTAACTGGTTAGCTATTTTCTATAATACGAACATTATTGATTTATTTACAAGAAAAAACGATGTTCTTTTAAAAAGCGCCGGTAGCGTAATGGCTAAGGCATCGGAGAGAGCGCGTTGGTTGCAGATTCCAAATCCAACCAGAGTACTACCAAATGGAACGCACTACTAACACAAGCATTTAACTAAGCTGGAGGGGTTAACACTAACACTAGTCATGTGTGTGTGTGACCCACGTTACTGGTATTTTTTATGATTAAAAAAAAAACAATACAAGTACATCCATCATCATCCTGTAAGAAACAGTCTCACAATCACTGATATAAACTATGAAAATCACTAACTAACAGTAACAGCCAAGTTGTTCGTACCTCTGTTCGCACTCAAGTCAATCGTTCTAAACAGATTCCTACCCTTTTATAATCCCACTATTTGTTAATATTTATCAATCGACCAATAGTATTGCGTTACCGGCATAACCAGTAAAAATAATGTCTATTAACTTATTTTTATTAAATAGTGAACTGTGTTATCATCTATTATAGTTTGTCCCTATTTTTAATAAAATAAGAGTTTTTAATGTGGCGACAATAATCCTCCGCAGCTTTTCAAAACTAAGTTTCGGTCGGCTTTCAGCCTAACTGCGGTACAGCCGAACTTTGATGTTTTACGTGAAGCGACTGCCTTTAGACCTCCACAACCCAAGTACTAGACGATATCGAAGTTCTGTAGTTAGACCAGGTTGTCGGACTTTTTAGGGCTCCGTACTACCCGTAACGAATGCCACAGATGTTCGTATGGAACCCGAGACCGACGGTTTAACGCGCTCTCCGAGGCACGGAGGGGTCTAAATGTGTTAAGAATTGTCACCCATCCTGGACTGACCTGGCTATTGTTACTTAACTTTGCAATGTGTTAACCTACACGGTTACCACTTAGCCACGAGCCCCTGTTAATATGAACACCTACAACAAAACAAAATTATTAATAGTTGTTATAATATAGGCTGAAGTTTGTAAAAGATTGACTGTAGTATGTTTGTAGAAATCCATTATTAATCAACTAAGTTGGCACAAACAAGCACACAACCTGCCTGATGTTAAACAGTATCACTTATTCCCTGCTAATTCTGTTCAGCCAGTTGAGAAAACTTAACACTAGGCTAATAGTACTAGTTAATGACTACTCTAATTAATATACATAATAGGTAATAAGTAGGCAGAAGTATACATTGCAGCATTATTATTTTTTGGTAGAGAATGAAAAAATGTTTAAAATAATACATCTGATGTAGACTTAACAAATATACAAGCTTATAGCAATACTTTATACACTCAAATGGTCAACAAAATCACAACATTTGACGCGTTGGCAGTAGAAAAGGTAACCAAATAACCGCTGTCCAGCCGTGCAGTATGAATTATGTAAAAGTACAAGTGTCTGTCTTAATTTTCTGGTAATGGCACGATGTTCGTTGGTCCCGAAATTGTGTCGTGAATTTATTCAAAGAATTATCTTATGACAATCGCAGGATTGACTAATTATGAGTCGTAAAATCATAGACGAAATTCGTGCTCGAAAATCCTAATTTGGTAAAAAACGAACATTCAAAAGTTATATAAAACGTCTGCTTCAAATCAAATCCCGTAGAACATTTCATGGATAAAATGAAAAAGGTTCTAACTTGCCCATTATATTATTTCTTATGACAGTAGGAAAAAGTTAATTGAAACGCACAGCTCGAAAACGGGAAAAGGAGATTTTTAATCTGACAACATTACTATGCCGGGAGATTGTCATCAGGTATATTTTATTCTTATCTTGATATTATCTGGTCCCTTCGCGATCCTTTTAGATCATGTCCAATTGTAAGGGATGCAATATTATTAAAACATGGTATTTTATAAGAATATTATCACAAACGGCTTTTGAACTTCTTAATTTAGGTCGCAATATAATTTTATGTGTTCAGAAACTGCTGTGCCAAAAACAAAGCAATAAACCTTTTATTAATCGCTGTCATCATTCCAATAATTGTCTAGATGTTGTAATATGTGATGAAAGAACACGACCCACCATTAAATCTACGGGAAAAATTATCTATCACCGCCATTCTATCAATTCAAGTGTATATGACCCTGGGCCTCCCGTATAAACCCTTATAATGATCGCGGAGGATAATGCCATAACAAATGCGCTATAAGACCGACAATATTAATAATATATGGCCCCTTTATCAGCGAAAAGTCAGAACAGGTAACATAGAACTGCATCTAGCAACAATATTACGTAAGAAGATAAATGTAATAATATAATATTCTGGACCACATTTACATAGCCTATGGGTCTAGAATACGCACACATGCATACATGGATATATTACAATATTTACATTGAGTGGGAATCGAACCTGTAACCTCTGACGTTGCAGTCAAATGCTGTTATGATATAAGTTTAATTGTATTACTACAAGTATTACTTTAAGGTTTGTACCTTCTGTATCTACGCATTTAATTGAAACCTAGCTTAGAAATTTTAATGACGTATATTATTTTTATTTATTTATTTATTCTTAGAGAGACTTACAGACATATAACAATGTTTTCAAGACAAGTCTCCACATACGAGTATAGGTACTCTAAAAAAAACTGTCGATTTAGATTGAACAAAAGTATAAGTAATATATAATTAATGTATTTATTTTCTATACATTCATATTGTAGTGACGAGACCTCACGCGCCGTTTGCATACTCGTTCTATTGAAATTAAAACTCCTTGAAAAGGCTCGGAGGTCTTGGCTGGTGGCGCTGAACTCGAATTTAGAAAGATTCGAATAGATCGAGAAGATAAAAAAAATTTAAAAAGGGAAGACAATCGTTTGGAAGGACTGACGTGACGGACACCGTGCTGGACGCACGGATTCCTCAAAAAATATTAAGTTGTATTTGGTCAATCTTTTAATTCTTCTCCCCTCGGTATTCGACCCTATCCACCCACAAACCTAAGTTTCCCCGATCATTGCAATATCTCTCTATTTATTTATATGTTACAATTAATATTATGAAGATACTTAAATATATCTTCTTTGTACCTAAATACGCGAGAGAATTTTTTGTAACCCTTTTTAAGCAAATTTCGCGGACGAGGGGAGTTAAAGATTGTATATAGAAGAAACAACAAGAAACAAAACGCTACATGAGTCCAGTATATGTTGATCTGTCATGGTGCAGAAAGAAATAAAAAGAGAAAAAAAAACAAAACATTTTAAATTTAATGATATGTGGTCGAGGTTCAACCATAATGGTTAGCATCTCATAACAACACATAGGTTGTAAACTAATAATTTAAATGGTTAGAAGTAATGTTAAACAACTTTCGTTACTAATTTCTTAGCAGACAAGACTAAGGCTTCTGAGATTTGTTTCTTAGAATTGAGTTAATAAGAACTTATTCACGCTTGACTTAAATACATTAAATTAAAGGAAAGTTTCAGTATATACCAGTTATTTATAATACGAGTTCGAGAAAACAAGGTAAAAGCAATCATAGATAGGTTTATTTCGTGTCGAAATAAACCTATCTATGATTGCTTCACAATAAAGATAGGCTAGGAATATGGTCTACAATTTTTCCTTAACTAATTATAAAAAATATACGTTACATAACGTTAATGCAGTATATTATAGGTCCAGTTACCGGGCCCCTTCTAGTAGTGGACGCAGTATGGTACGGTACATCGTGTGGTTTTAGGCGTTCCGATTCTGACATCGCCCCACCGATAATCCCGGTGATGTTGACGTTAAGTTTCCAAACGCAAGCCTATAATAAACACTTGAAATAAAATATTTAACCTATATTGATAAATGATATAATTGAATTATTGAAATGAAAATCAAAGTCAGCACGACTTTGATTTTTTACACCATTAAAAAGCACAGTAGGAATACACCACGCACATTGAGGTTATTTACGACTTGAATACAAATAGCTCATCCAATTCAGCGTAACGCGTGACAGAATAAAAACTGCAGTAAGACAACGTTGGAATAACAATGGAGCCAACATAATAGTAATTACCAACTTTCAGGAAACAATGAGTGACGTATCTAGATTTTTCCGTTGTTCTTTTTGCTCACTCAGACTACTATGTTAGATTACATGTGTTGCAGCTTGCAGTTATATGATAAATAGTTGTCTTGAGTGTGTAAATGACCTAGTTATCTAGGCATAAAAATATTTTGTAATACTTTTGAAATTAGAATGGCAAGTAATTGCAACGCAAGCTTATATTTTGCCAACTGTATAGCTTTACCTTAGTAGTTACTTGTAGCTCGTGTAAATATGGAAGTGGTGATAGGTTTCCTAAGGAGTTTTTCTTCTTTTGATAGGGTTTTGTGCTTGGTCTTGTATCGTGATTTGTTCGTGTCGAACCCACTCCATCTAGACAGCGTTTCCAATATCAGTTTTGCCGAGAAAATGCTATACACCAACTCGCCCACAAATATAAGACGTTAATTAAGTGCGCCTCGATAACTTTCGCACTAGGGAATTGGCCCAACTTAGATTGGATCAGAACTAAGATACACATGTGTACAATAAGTAAAGAATTTTCAATTCAATAATTAGTCTTTCCAATTACATTCATATGTTTACGGGAATCAACTCGAGGACAGGCTATTGACAGGAATGTACCTACTCACATACCCAAATTATCGGGTTTAATACCCGTAAATATTATGTAATTGCATACAATTGTGAATTCTGCATACAATTGTTGTGAAATTATCGGCCTAGAATTCGCGTCAAAAGAAATAGGTCATGGTGTGATTCCTCGTACTAGTTTGGAGCAGATCGGCCTGATAATAACTAAACTGGACATATTACAGGAATACACAACTTCGAAGTAACAAGTGTTGTATTCCTGCTGTTAGATTAAAGGGTAATTAAAATGTTTATAGCCATGTGTAAGATTCCCACTGATCTATAGTTTTTCCTGACAGTTTTAACATCAGTTATGATTTATGGACTCCTATTAACGAACTTTATACCTGCCGGCTAAAGGGTATTAATGGTCAGTGATATCCGTCATGTGCCTGACGCGACGCGACTTTTTAGAGTTTTTTTTTTTCTTAAAATAAAAGTGAATTGCGCTAACTTACGCAATCTAATATTCTTTATTTCATTGCTTATAAGACGAAGCCTTGTGTTTATTTACTTAATGACTAAACATTACCCCTTACATTAAATTGGTGATATTTACTTCGAGCTATTACATCTTATAACTTTGAACGAATGAATCTTGTATACCATGTACTAGCCGTCCCCGCTGTTTCACCTGCGTTTATGGTCACTGCTCCGGTCCTATTAGTCGTTACGTGATGTTATATAGCCTATAACCTTTCTCGATAAATGGACTATCCAATACTAAGAATTTTTCAATTCGAACCAGTAGTTCCTGAGATTAGCATGTTCAACCAAACAAACAAACTCTTCCGCTTTATAATGTTAGTATAGATTTCGTGTTTTCAAGTAACTTTTGTTTGTAGGCGAAAGCGAAGCGACAGTTATTTTTGTTTATAAGTAAATTTTATTATGTGCCAAGTGATTAAACAGGGCAATATTTATAATATGAATAATGCCCAGACAATATGAATAATGACAAGCAACATCTCCTGTTGTCTGGTGCAATATCATTGTTGGCAATTTTCAATGTGCTACTTAACTCTTGGCAATGTGATAATAGATGGAAGGACCAAGAACATTTACAACACGCGCGCTGCTACACAGTGCAATTGTATTCTATTTAGTTCGGAATTGAAAGTTAATAAGGGCGAGCGGTTTATATTGTTTTAAGCGCGAATTGAAAATAATACGAAAGTATGGTAAAATGTGTTATAATTACTTAAAAAAATGATTGCCAGGAATGAATGAACATGATGAAAGTATGTTAGAATGGCATCCAAAGAAAGAAGTCTAGATAACAGTTGATATAGTTGTAAACGTAGTGTATGTCTGACAGATAAGGTATGTTATCATTAAAATAATTTAATAAAACTAGTTATTAATAACTTTCAAAATAAAAACTCATGTTGGAAATTTTTAAAACTGACTGGACAGTATGAATAATGCCCTATTAATCACTTGGTTCATAACATATACATAGATTATTATTGTACGATAACTGTATACTGTACGATACTGAATTACTGTACGATTTTGTACAAGCTCTAATCTCGGTTAATGTTGTAGATTACAGAGACAAACGACTGAGCTCTACTGAGGATGATAAGATTACACGAGAAAAGACTGAGAAGGTATACTCTTTATTTAATACCTCACCATAAACTTCAACCGACTCAGTTTTTCATACGTGGAAGCTAATTTTGAACGTTCAGAGGCTTTAAGAGTCTCTTGTTACTACTCCACTTTGTATTTTACTCAAGCATCAGTTAATCTTGTACGTGATGTACTGTAAGTAAGTAACCATGATTATGACGAGCTAGAGGTTAGGCCCTATACACGTTTTACAAGCTAGAGGCACAAAGCCATAACCACTAGAACTCATCAGCGATAAATGAGGTACAGTATAACTGTGTTATTTTAACGTAGTAGAATGTGATTTGGGCGATAGCAACACCTTTGAGAATTTATCATTTCATAGGTTATAAAAGGTTTAATGAGTCTGTTGTTAGAATAGCTACAATTAGTAGAAACTGTCAGACAGTTTTGCACTTTCACTAAGTATTATGCTCTTGCTGATTAGATTTTTTTCATTTTGACCACTCCGGAAATTTAACCTAAATTAACCTAACAATAAGAAAAATATATGATCGCGTAAAATGCCGAAACAGAATTAAATGGAGATTCCTCGTCTTTTAAAGTCGGTTAAAATACAAACAAATGTCTATCAAGCGATTCCTAGCCTAATGATGAGCATGACTGGAGATTGAATGGCATAAAAGCGAGGAGTGCGCAGAATAGTTTCTTGTTATTTAAACTGGTAAGTGAGGCCTATCTGAAACTTTCTTTGGGAAACTACGTACAGAACCTCATTATATTGGTTAACAATCGGTGAAATTATCGAGTAATATACTCGCACATATAAAAACTGCACCATATTATAGTATTATGTTATCTGTGACCATATTAAGAACCTTCTTCTTTATAAAGTCTGTTAAAAAGTTAAACGGCTATGACTTTATAAAGCCACTAAAGTGTTTAAAATTCCCAAAGCTGTTGAAGATATACAATGGTCTTTAAGTTTTTCATTTGAATGAAGAATAAAATTTCTTTGATTTTGGTAAAACTCAAATAGTTGATCTCCGAATTGAAGTGTTTTAGTGGTTTTACTACATCTTATATATCACCATGGAGGCCAGACACAACAATAAATTGTACTATGTCAAGAAGAAATCCGTCGTAGCTCTCCATAAGAGGCTACGGGTTTTTATTTTCTATCTTATGAGACATTTTATGTAAGTAATCGTTTAATAGTTGCACACTTTTGACATTGATAAAAAGAAAAGATAAAATACATGTTACGTACGTGTACGCGTTTAAGTAATATAATAAATATGAGTAAGTTACATTGTGTACAATAATTCTCGCAAAGATGTCGCCATAAGACAAAAAGATGTTAGAAGAAACAACATTAAATAAATGGTGAATTTAAAGTGAAGTTCGAGTTGATCCTAAGCTTCTGCAATTTCTGTCTTGGGAAATAAATGAAAGGAAAAAAATATTAGGGTTATTACACTCTTAATTGCAGAATATCAAACTCCCTAGGCACCAGGTGACGTAGAGCGCCGAAATATCTTCTTCATGAGAGGTAACCTGAGTTTGACCAGGTAAGGCCGTTCGTCACCATAGCAGACTAAGACTTTAGACGGAGGCGCAATGACGTTTGAATTGAAAAAGTCATAGCTATCGTATGAAACGTGTGTCAGGCTTCTATTTAATAGTCGGTCAAGGAACGGCGGGGTTTTCAGAGATTTATGCCTGCATGTGAATACTGCCACTTATATTAGAACAGCGTTTGGTTTTAGTCAGTTGAAGTACAGCAGACCAGACTCACTGCTAGGTTCTGTGAGGTGATCACCCAAAGTAGTTTTCACGCGTCAAAAAAGGGTATTGCGAAATCTTAAGGCCGAATTATTATTTTCGAAGAAAGCCTTTAGTTCATTGAATGTGAATGTTTTTTGGTGTTAAAATAGAACTCATAATCTTTAACCGTGTGGTGCTACAAGTACCTAAGTGTCGACTGTTATACGAATACTAGAGATCGCTTTGTCGAGGCACACCACTATTGTGGCGGTAAGGCCCGTCATGGAGGATTGGCTGGAGAGGCGACATGGCGCTCTCTCCTACCGGATGATGCAGGTGCTCACCGGACACGGCTGCTTTGGGAAGTACCTGTTTCGCATAGGCCGGGAGCCAACCATCTGCACCTCATAGTGGGGTCGCCTGGTTTAACAGGCGACCAAGTCTGCTGGGTATCACAGGGATTTCCTTTCTAGGGTACACCTGAGGCCCCGGCTATAAGACCCGGTGACGGAACACTGTGTGGTTTTAGTCGATTCGAGTCCGACATACCACCTTGCCGCCTGGCCACGGTGAGGTGATGACCCGTGGGGGTTTACACACATTAAAAAAAAAAAAATAGAGATCGCTTTATGATTTACTTTTTTTTGGTTTATTACAGTGGACAGTATAACTTGACCGTCCTTGTATAGACTTCTGAACAGATACTGACAGGTCAACATATACACATATTGTAGTTTTATGTAGCCTTTTCACGTATTTTTTTTACACTTTTAAAATATATTCTTTAAAAAGTTTTACTTTCTTTAACTTCTTCTACATATAAACTTTAAGTATTCCATATTCACGATGCTTTGTTCGCGAAATTTTTTTTAAATGCGTACAAACAATTCTCTTCACGTATTAATATACAAAAGAAAATTAATAGATTAAAAAAATACACTAATGCTTACTACTTTTTTACTATATAGACTGCCAAAGCTGTGAAAGCGTAGAAAAAATTATACTCCGACTGTTTGGCGTTAAGTACCTTTCCAGAGCTCAGTGTCAGTTGCGCTGTAACTAGATACGCTCAAATTGCATTGCGAAATCATATTGTTTACAATGACAGTGTGTGTAAATTTACAAAGGTCGATCTAATACAACGGAAAAGTTACTTTTTATATATATAGTTATATAATATAATCTACGTATTTACGGTAATTAACGCGATAACGAAAAGGTATTACATACCTCTGAATTTCGAACAGGTTGCACTGGCCGTGGTCACAGGCTGACTGGCTCAGCGGGGCATGCCCTCCGTCGTCGACATCGTGAAGTAGAAGGTTCTTTATCCACCTCAACTTTTTCGATATTTTTGATGCTTTCGTTTCGCCATGTACCGTCACATACTATACTAACAGTGTCCCTATTCTGTAAGCAAACCGATGTGGCCCTATTCTGGTGTTCACCCGACTGCGCATAAAAGCATTCTCGTAAATACGTAGATAATATTATATCATGGAACGCGAAAGTTTAAAAGTTAGTATATAGTTATAGTTTTCTATCTACAAATATCTACACATATGTACGAACACATATCTAAGTAAACGATTATTTACTTTAATTATTATTGTGATTTAATGACAATATATTTTTTTTTAAAACTGCATGCTACTACAATATTTATTACGAAACTATTTCTATTATGATACTATTTCAAATTTAAAAATGACGGCTCTGCCTTTTTTAAGTCGATATGGATGTAGTGTTAGGTTTTATTCTGATTGGAAATATGTTTTTTTTTAATATTTCATTGTTCCAGAATACCAAGCGAATTGAGAAAGAGAGTAGACTCGACTCTAATTATATTATTGTCGTGGAATAAATTTCTCCCTATTTCAATGAGAGTATTTCATCAACTGGTATCATTATGCACACACTCTAGTAAAGTAGAATGACGTCCGCGAGTGTAAAACATAACTGTCACGCATACCAGCATAATAAACTTGGCCCGTTTGTTTTAGTCTTTTGTAGTACGATACGACACTCTATCTAGACATAATATAAAATAGATATACGAGTAAGTCTGTGAACTGTGTTAAGGTACACAGATCACTCTCAACTAGTGTTATTTTTCTTTTCCTTTCACCAATTACAATAGCAAGGATTGAATCGCATATTTTTATTTTGAGGTCCTAAGACGGCAGATCAAAAATCCATAAATACCGACAAACTATGAAAACATTGTACAATTAATTGAGTTATTTCATCAAAAATATATTCCTGACTTTAAAGCCGTCATAAAGAGCGAATTACAAAAATAAAATACCTATTTTATGTTTCAATTGAATTAATTGTTGCTTCATATGAAGCAACATCCATAACTGTTTGCAGTCGTTTGTATTGCGGTTGAGAATTGCGTTGCAAAACAGGAAATCAGCCGGTTTTATTGCATTTATGTTGTGTACATTATAATATGAAAAATATTTATCTTGTAATTGTTGCATTTGGACATCAATGATTTAATATTCACTTTTCATATTGTTATATTTTGTTGCACATATTTTCAGTAATAAAAGTTTTGTGTAATAAATTAACATAATATTCAAACAATCCCCAATTGATGGCTTTAATAAAGTAAAATAAAAATATATGTTCTGTGACACCATCGCCTCAACAGTTTTAAATAAATAATATTTTTAATAAATTTTGATCTCGACTTAAAATCCCCTTGGGATTACAGTGGAGGACATACTTGTATGTAAGATGTATTTAAAACACCCCTGTATGACCAGTTTTATTTTATTATATTGAGTATACAATAGTTTTCATTTAAACTTCATGGTTTATTTTTACATTTAAATCGTTTTTATGTACTTTAGAAGTCAACATTTTTATCTATTTTATATTTTTTGAAATTGTATATTTTAATTCATTAGATTAGTTAACCTTCTTTTAAGAATGGTTATCACGCCCGCCATTAGAAAGCAGTTACTAGCTGATCAACTAAGTTATTTAGTTAATAAAGTTGCCAACTTTCTGTTACTGTATTTTTCATTTCATTGCTTCTTTTATTATATTTTATACTATTGGTACGAGCTGGGATTCGTGGTTACATGAATACACTAATTTGTTACAAAATAGACATTTTTTTTTAAATAATTCACAGTTAACAAATAACAGCAGTGCTTATACTCGCTTGTACAATTTGCACTTGTCACTGGCTGATCTTATAGAAAGCTCAAGATCCTTTCAGAAAAAATTGCAAATAAATTGTCTGATCTTGTGATCTGACTGTCTGTCTTTATTCCAAAACAAATTACAGTACATTTCTGTACAAATAGACCCTTCATCTCTTTCATCGCCCTTTATTAATAGTATCATGATTTGATTTCTGATAGATATTCCAAAATTTCCGGACATTTATTAACGAAATAGGTACATATTAATAATAATAATAAGTTATTTATTCAGACAACAAAACCCACATTCAAGGAATCCTTATGATTTTCTTGATTCTTTACATAAACTACACACACACAAACTGGTAAAATATTAGTTTTTAGATTATTTAATTCTATCTTTAACTTCATGCCCAAATATAATTATGATTTTCCATACTATAAAGAAAATAAATGTTCAAATATGAGATGAAGACTTTCATTTACCAATACTAGTTCATTAATGACATATTCCTCATCAATAGTCTATAGTTAAGTATAGAGTCACAGTTTTTCCAAAAAATATATTCAGAATTTAAACTGGTAGTTAACCGAAGTGTGGCAGCAACCGTGTTAAACGGGAACGTCATAATTATTTGTTCACTTTAAAATAATGGTTTTAAAAATGTTTACAAGAGGAAAAGGCAAATGGAAATTGAAATGTACGCACTGATTATTACGCACTTAATATAGCTTACGTTTATTGTTATTTCGTATATTTATTCAACAAAGTTGTAATAAAAGATTATGTTTGTGTGTATTTGTTTTTTATTGTTGAAACATTTGTGTTTATGGGTTTCATAACTTCGAGATTATGATGCCATTTTTGTTAAATGAGCTTTATTTGAGGTGTATTGATGAGAGTACATGCTCGAGAAAGAAGTTCTTATTGTTAAACGAGAACACGAGAGAAACGAGGAAAATAATATACGTGTATCTACATAATAAGGGAGAATTTGGATATATACAACGCAATACTGAAATACTGACATGGCATAGAATTTCCGTATCAACTGTCTGACACTGATCTTTAATGTGGTAGTTGGTATTGGTAGAGGGTTCTGTTTCCGAATTTAGGCTCAAAAAGTTAGTCCATTATGCGTTCAGACAAGGCTGGCTAGGTGAGCCATTCTTCCAGAAGCACAGGCTGCTTGGAGCAACCTCGCGTTGGCGAGGATTCTTGCCCTCGCACTCTAGGATAACGTGGGCGGCCGTTTCCTCTGCGTAGAAGGTTGTCTGTGGCATTAAACATGAACATTACATAAACGATCAAGGTACTCCGTTTATGTAATGTTCAACTACTACCATAGTTGACCATTAGATTAAACGATTTCATTGATCGTTTGATCTAGTACTAGAATTGTTTTAGTGCTCCATACTAATTGAAAAACTTGTTTACGTTACTTTCTCAGTATGTACAAAGGATTAGAATGTTGAGAATACATGTTTTTTTGCTATATTTTTCACTTTCTTATATATTTCATCAATATAAACCAATAAATTCATGAGCGGTAGTAGTAGCTTGTGAGATATTAAAAATAAATTTTAATTTTCTTTTTCTCTGGATTTTCCTCAAGAACCGTACCGTACCGAACGACCATTTAGGTAGCAATTTTGATATTTCTTTTTGACCTTTGTAATTATTCTTTTTACGTGTCTTCAATAAACTAACTTTTTTTCTGTAATGTAATAAATTGCTAGCTGAGTGTTGGTTCTTCAAACAAATCAAATAAAAATCATTTATTTCTGTCTGGCACACAATTTTTTTTTATTGTTTATCAAAAACTGGTATTTATACCTATCCTACTAATATTATAGTTGCTAGTCATTTATATGTATTGTGCTATGTAGAAATAAACATTTTTATTTTTTCTTTCTTCTTTCATATGAACCAATTATAGGTATTTTTGAATTGTCAAGAGTAGTAGTCAGTCATACTAAATCAGTCCTGAAGCCAGTTGCCTGTCTGTTCAATGATCTCGATATTATTGGTTTTTAACCGACTTCAAAAAGGAGGAGGTTCTCAGTTCGATTGAAATTTTTTCACCAATAGATAGAGCGATTCATTAGGAAGGTTTAAGTATATAATTTGTTAAGGTTTTGTGTAAATTGGTTGAAATATGATCATGATTGTTAAAGATTGGGGCGGGTTGCTAGTTTAAATGTAATTTTCTGATGACGTGTCTTGGTGGGGTCTATACTTTCTTTCTAAAATATCGAGGGACACGATGACTTATTCACGTTTTAAGTTGACCTCGATGTACTGGTCTGACTAATTGGATATAGTTTTGCTAGTAAAATGGTTTTCATTAGACCTAAAAATTGATCACGTGGTTAGACTTTCGACCAACTCTAGGCTGTGGTTTTGTTTTTAATTAATGTAAATTGATGCTCTTATTATTAATTAAAAGTGGAGACGTATTTTTAACAATCCAATTTATTTACCTATTATTCTTTTTATGTAGTAGTTGTAAAATCTTACTTTCTGCAACTAACATTTTGTTTATATTGAACAGTGTGTTATATTGAACAAATTGGCAGTATTGAACATTTTCAATTTCAGCTTGGCAAATATCAAAAATCAAAATCATTTTTTAATTCAATCATTTAAACCACTATGGGTATTTTTGAATTGTCAGGAGTAGTAGTCAGTCAGACTAAGTCAGTCGTGAAGCTAGTTCCCTGTTCCAATTCTTAGATCCAGTGGAGAAGAACAGGCAAGAAACTCCAAGGATATCAGCCGAAAGACATACATGAGAACTATTTTTAATTATTTATTTTATGTTCCTAAATCTTACTGATGAAGTTGAAAATAAACAATGGCTCCAATTGTTGTTTCTCAAGAAGATACATATATCATTAATGGAGCTATTAATAATGGGACAAGCAAAAACATCGAGGAATGTTCATCATGTGTTTCATCACAATATACGGGCTATTGCAACTCTCACGGTGACACTTTGAAGTATGTGATATTTGTACAAGTTTCTTAGAAACAACACTGTAAGAATACTTCAGTCTCACAGGGACGGTATTGAAAAACTTTTTCCATACATCTGATTACACTTATGTGTTATTCTTGTCACCATAAAAATGCTTTGAAATATTATGAATAATGTTTTCCTTGAGCATCTACACACAGTTTGTCTAGCCACCTTAGGCAAGGGCTGTGACGTCTTTCTAGTTTCTTATTGGGGCTGAAAGAGGCATTGCGGTTTTAGGTAACAAAAAAAGGATGTAGTACTAATCGGTAAGTAACTTTATTCGGTTAAAAAACACCGAATGACCTAGATCATTTGGTTTCATGCATTTTTATAAAATTTTAAAATTATAGCATAGAAAATTAAAGTTATTTACGTCAGTCTGTCAAAGTAATAAAGGGTGACCCAATAAGAGTGCACGATTTAATTTAAAAATAAAACGCATGTTTTTTTGATATAGGCTCCGAATGTACTGAACTGATTTAAAAAATTCTTTTAACTAAATAAAACTACATTGTCAGGGAGTAACATTGGCTATATTTTATTCCAGTAATTATAAGATTCCAGCCTAAAGTAATGGTTTTTGTGATGCAAGCCAGAAGATAAAGCGCTTCCGAACTGCTTTATCCGCGTGCGCCGACCACGTAGTCAGTCATACATAAAATCTATGTATTACAAAAATGTTGGTCTTTAGTAGATCTAAAAAAACCGAATTTACTTTAAAAACTTATTTATGTCAAAAGTTCTCACTCGCGTAAGTTGTTTATCATGAGTAGTTATAACCTCTAAAGTTTCTTTTATTTTGATCACGACCACGTTCTAGCAGAATACCGTTTGATGACTGATGA
Source organism: Callimorpha dominula (assembly GCA_949752705.1). Taxonomy (NCBI): domain Eukaryota; kingdom Metazoa; phylum Arthropoda; class Insecta; order Lepidoptera; family Erebidae; genus Callimorpha; species Callimorpha dominula. The sequence goes on from OX457005.1 coordinate 9,325,199, forward strand.
TCAACAATAACAATAATAATAACACCACACATCTCACACACGGTCGTTATAAAACAAAACAGGCATCGAGGGACACTTATTCAAGTCCCCGAGATTTCTGCATCTAGGATGATTGAAACACGCCTGCCTGTGTACGTAGAGATAAATCAAACTGCACTTACAACTGTTTTCTGTTATATTAATTTAACTGTTTATCAATTCCTATGTCTGTATCAAGATAAATTATTTTTCTCTTGTTGTGCAAGATTGATTTTGATTGTGACGCAATGCGTGCCTATTGTTTTTCGTTTGAAGTACTAATTTCTGAATGCCGGAGTATTATAGTCTAACTTACGACGGCCCCCAAATGGAGATCTCCTAAGGGATCCATTTGACTTTTTCGCCCACAAAGACTTTCTTATCAAAGATGATACTCTGGGGTATTTATTTGTAATGTAGTTTTGTGTTTTCGCCATTCATTTGTTTTCTTTTTCTTATTCAGAAATAACTTTTTAGAAAAACAACTCTAATGGCAATGTTGTACGCCTGACTCGAACCGACTGAAATCAAACAATTTTCCGTCACGGAATCTTATTGCCCTGAGGACAGATTTGGTCACCTGTTGGAGAAACAGTCAATAAAATCTATCGGTTGCGCTGTTGAACCGTGAGTGAAGGTACTTACTGAACATATCCTAAACTTGATTGTTTTGCGTTTACTTGTGAAGATGAAGAATTCAAATGGATTACCTAGATTCCAACAAGAGATCCTAAAGGACAGAGAAGATTGTTTTATAACTTCCTTATCCCGCTTGTTCATATTATTACAAAAATAAACTTCATGTGTGATACAACTTTAATACCCCATGGTATGTTTTTGAACAAATATTTTTTTTTATAAGATTCTACCTGCTCGACATAAACTAATCCCGAACCCGCTCATTTTTTTTTTACATTATCTTCTCTCCGACATGAATGCTATCGGCGCTTACTGCACTCTCATTCGAGTTTCACTGTACCTTCTCCTTTCGCTAAAAAAGACACGATCAGAGCTAGATAGAATTGACCCAAGTACCCGCATAAATGCAGTTTATGCAAGTATCAGATTTAATCAAAACAGTAGTTCTGAGATAAATAAGGTGAACAAGCGAGTGTATAGTTAGCACGTAGAGAAGAAACAAATAAATTGTAATTATAACGGATTATAAGGATTATCCTTAAGTTCTCCTCTACTCACTTGAAATTAGTATCTCTTTACTTAAGTGAGGCACACCAAATTTGGTGTGTTAAGTGAACTACTCCACAGAGGAATCCGTTTCTTCAGAAGATCACAGCTATAATAATTTTGTTGGGTTCCTGCAGTAGCAATAGCGACAACTGACTATTAAAGGAACTATATAAATATAGATATTATACAAGGTCAGATATTTTATATTTATTCATATTGCCTTAATTCAGATCCTGGTAAATACATTTCACTCTGACATCCGTGCAAAAACCCCAACGGTTTAATCCGCAAATACGTACCCAAATTTCATTTAAAACAGTTACTGGACATTTCGCTTGGGGCATATGCAAATTGTAACGATTAAATTGTCGAGTAACGAAAGAAAATATTACGGTTTCTGTATCGAGGATATGACTGTGCTGATGTTTTTGCACTTAAATGTAACACTAGCCGTTAATTTCACATGCGTTTGTGGCTCTGCTCCACGATTAAGGGTCTTATCGTGATGGTAAATAGCCTACAATATTCCTAAAAATTGGGCTATGAACTAGCCCAATCAGTTATTAGTTCAAAAGATTAACGCGATCAACTAAACAAACTTTTATACCCGATAAAATTATAGTAGTTTTGGACATGAATTAAAATAAAAAAGTTGGAATTCCAATAATATTTTTCATTAGTTCGAGTTTAACAGTAGTAACGCTCGGGCAATTCCATACATCCACGCATTGGAAAATTGTTATCAATGACGCTACAGGGCCGATGCCATGTATGCGTCAGCTAATACCTACTGACGAGAATACAGCGAATCGGCGCAAGTGCTTCCCTTTTGCGATCTAAAATCTAGTAGCTACAGAAGTACCTTTTATAATAAAAAAAAACACTGTAGTATAGATGTAATTGGTAATAATTGTACATGTTACCGTTCGCAAATACTTTTTTCTCTCTTTATTTACTATCAAAGACTAGCACTAGCAATGATCAAACATCACAATTATTCCCGTAAATGGATAGGTACCTACTGAAATTTCTCATTTATACTTTACATGAGCCCAGGATCGTCATTGATTTCAACATTATTTTTGAATAACTTTGTTTATAACTGTGTTAATAATAAAAATAAACAATGTGAACGGACTGTATTTTAGGCGTACTTAAAAAAGTTGAACTCTTTATAAAATAATCAAGTTACATACCTATTAACAGTATGTTTTAAAATTATTTACACTTCTTTGTATCGAAGTATTGGTTTGAAATTAAGTTCGTCACGTTTTAATGTTTTCACATTTTGCTTCGGCAACGGCGTTCACTATCGCACTGCGTAACTCATCACAACTTTTACTTCACAACACGGGAATAAACAAGCATTTTTGTGTATCTGTACAAACAGGCTCACAGACGCAGAAACCTTTCCACTAGTAAACCACTGAAAGGATCCTAATAAACTGTGGTAAAGGAATAGCTCTCTTACGCTAACCCTTGACGTAACTTGTTGATGAAAATAAAAAGAATATATATTTTTTAAATAATCGATTTTTTTAATTACCAAGCAAGTGGAGTCACGGGTTTATACAGGTGGCTACAGATGTAAAAACAAACTCAATTTTACTAATTTTAATGTAAAGTACCTACCTAATATCCTTTTATACGTAATTAAGTAAATATTTTTTTTCTAAAACAAGAATAAAATGTATTATGTAAATAAACCACATTATGGTAATAATACTAAGGCACATTAGGTCCAGGCCCCGGTCGGGCAAAACCTCCAAATGAGTTCACCAAAGTTGAGTCCTAAACTCTACAGTAAATGGTTTCATGCCGAGAAACGGCTGCCCAATTTCCCTTAAAATACCCGTCTAAAAAAACTTTGTGAAGCTTTGAGTTTTCATAAAACATATATTCTGGCATTAAATTAAATCATGTGAGCCGTAAAATGAAAACCTGGCTACTAAAATACGTGTTAAAGAGCATCCTTGCAAATTAAATACATGTTTTCAAACTCATAAAAATCTGTACCTTATACTAGGTGTGTGGTAATAGGCGGTAAAGTGCGAGTTGAAGTCACGCTCCAAGGGCGCCACAAGAGGTTTTGATTTGTAATGAGTTTTCGTGTACTGTGTAGCTCACTGTTTTGCGTTTGTAAAGTTATGTAAAGGGCATACGTATTGATTGTCTAGAATTTATAGCCTCTAGATCACGTGTTTTAACATTATAATGGTATTATATGACAGATTCGATATATTACACTCGATAGCAATTATTCGAGTCACATAAGATACGACTTCGGGTCACATAAAGATACCTGAAAATCTTCCGAAACTTAGAATGGTAGCTTAGTGAAACAAATTGTGCCTTATAGATAGTTAATTTGATTCACCTGGGACATAACTTATGTCCAATCTTCAACACACCCACTTAAGTGGTTTTGGCCATATCTTAGTCTTGAAATACAACACCCACCCTCCAGTTTAGGGCCGTTTGCAGGTCTAAATGGTTTTCAATTAGCTTCAACAAGTCGTCGTCTTACTAATACACACACTTGTGTTACATACTCCGAGGCTTTGAAACTGATTTGGAAGTTCAGTTCCTGTTCTGTTCCGATTTCAAAGCATTGTAGTGACCAAGTATTGATCTTCTCTTGCTGTGGTACACCTTGCCCAGCCTGTTCCTAGTCTGCGCAGGTTAGAGCCCTCGTAACATTTAAGAACTCATTGTACTGTAGACAGCGACTCAAACACTGTCTTTGTGTATCACGCTGACTTCAGCTATTTTCCAGCATTGCGAGAATTCTGCCAAGTCAGATCCTGAGCTTTAAGTAAACGTAAGTTATCTGATTTGTGTAAAAAATCGACTGTTTAATTTTTTTTAAATAACAAACATTGTAATAACAGAAAACAACAAAATCAGCTTTTTAAATTTATTTTATAATGTTCTAATTATGTATCTGAATAAATTTCAGGATTATCTACAGAACTTGGCAACCATTTAGGTCTCAATTCTTTTGTCGGCGAAGTCGATAACCACGTTCTTAATATTGAACTTGGCTCCCATTTTAACATTTATGTTTTTGTTGGGACATCATTACTTTTCGTAAAGAAATTATTATTATTCATTATTCAAAAGTGGTCTGTAAAATTAACATTTGTCCGTTTACGTTGTATAGTTTTCTATTTTGTGCTATTCTGTACATTTTCTTTAACCTTTAAAAATATTTGAGCGCATTGCTCATTCATTGATGAATCCTTCTTTACGTAATCTACATTTTTGGTAGGGATTCGGTACATTTTCAAAGTGTCTATTAAAAGTATATCGACAACAGGAATCGAATTTAGGCTCTTGTTAATCATAGACAGATTGTCTAAGTATGTATTTCTTTCGGAATAAAATTCATACAATTGTTTTGCAGTGATGTCATAATTACCAACAACCGGAAGCCAGCCAGCGCTGCCAGTTGCAGTTTGTGTTGTTATTGGTTGTTTAAATTTAATCAATAATCTGGTATACAAAACTATAAAAGCGACATTTCATCATGAAATCATGGAACCTATTCTCCTGCAAAAAAAAAAAAAAACCAATAATAAATCATTTTGAAAGGCACGCTAGGTATTAATAAAAATCGATTGTTTAGAAAATATTTTAAATTGTAAAAAGTCACTGTTTTCTGTTTTTTTTTTCCTTTGCATAAACACAATTACTTAGCTTTACGCCAAATTTCAACTTTCTAGGTCATCGAGAAGTGGGTTAGGTTTTTGATCTGGTCAGATGGTGGATCAGTCAGTGATAAAATTGCTGATTTTTAAACGATAATATCGCAATGACTTTTTGAGCTGTATTTGTGAAATTTGGGCTTATAGATAATCTAAGGAGTAAATAATCAAAAAATCAAGTATTTATTTTAAATAGATTATGAGTTATTAAGCTTGGCTTGACACGCTGCCGCTTCCGTAAAAGTTACAGTCATAATGACAAAATCTACCCTCTTTTTAATTTTATTAAAAATATATTCAATAAATCCGAGTATAAGAGGTTGGAATGTAGCAAAGCTCCTATTAATAAACGTAAAAAGGTTTTTTATGATACTTCACAAGTAGTTAACACAAAAATAAATGGTTAATATTCCTACACGTATTTGCAAATTAAAAAATAATGCTTATAACTGTAAATAAAAAGCTCGTTAACATATTTTTTATACATTATCCGTATAAATTACAGTAAACTGATCTTATTTTCGAACACGTGTTTAAGCAATTTTTTTTTATTTTTTACTGTATATTCTTGAATTTTATGTACGTATTTAATGTACCTACATTTTTTATTGTTCGTTCATTAGTATTTGATTGTTGCATTATTAAAAGGATACAGTTGAAAATTTTAAAGCTGTATAAAATAACAGGAAAAATCTTTGGCAACCAATCTTTTTCATTTCTATATATATCAAACAAACTATTCTACGTACACAGAAATGTACAAAAGTTATTGTCAAAAAATGTTAATAAAATAGATACGATTTCCCAATACTAGTTTCTTACTAGCGGCCACGAAATTAGCTGTAACTGTGTTTCCCACAATAACAACAGTGGGTGCGGCCGCTTTGGAATACAGTGAGGTCTTTAGCTGCAAGCGCTTGAGCTCTTCTGTCGTTCAGCGTAAGTACGAGTACTATACTGAACGACGCTCATACATTCGTTTGCATCTGTCATCTTGTCATCTTCCATGTGTTTCTACACTTCGGTGTAACTATTAAGGAGTCGCCTATCGACACTCTCAAGCAGCATGGCCTGTTTAAAATCACTGTCACTTATCAAAGTCATTAATCTCAACTATGTAATCTGTAATCTGGTACAGGCTTGTTAATTTCCTAGCTTAGTGAATTATATTGAGGCTGCTAATGCATTGATTAGACTCTCAAACGACTCAAGTACCTGTAGTTGAAGGTTGAAACCAAATATAACCAACTGTATATTTAAAACTATTACGAATTAAATTAATAAAAGGATTTGCATCAATTGAAAAAATCTTAAAACGACCTATAGAATTTGGTAATTCAATAAATGCAGTGAACATTTACATATAAACAAACGAAACTCGGTTTTTTTTTTTTGACTAGGAAAGGTATTGCTTATTGGACCTAAGCAACAGAAATTACAGTAAAACAGAATAAGATGATTTGAAAAAGACCCAGCCAAAAACGCGTAATAGGCGAGAAAGCGAGTTATGCGGGATAGGGAACATAAAACGTATTATGTACATAATACTGATTTTGTGTAGTTGGGTAAATCAATAAAATTAGATATTTATAAAGTTGTTAGAAAGCTATTATCATAGTGTATTATTATTTAGATTTTTTCGTTACTAATCACTTGCTTTGTTTTGATAAAGAGATTGTGATGCATTAGTAATATACAAGACTGTACTGTACTGCAACATAATGTTACTAGTGAACTTTTTTTATTGGCATACTACAAGAGAGGGAGATAATAGCACGCTCAAACATAATGAAATTGTACGACGAACCTTATGATACATGTGTATGTATATTGCATATTTGAATATATTAAGTACACACTCAAAGGCAGTTGTACTTGTACTATGCGATTGCGACAAATAAGAAACGAATGACTACGCAGTATTATGATGCTGTCAATTCGAACCAATGAGGTAGGATAAGCATAATAGTACTTTTTTAAATAATCAACTTTAAATAACAAAAAGTAAGAGAGTAAGTAACTAAGAAAAATTGGATCAGATATTTTTCTATTTAAATTATTTGAAAACTACAACAAAAAGCTATAGGTGTCCAGTATATATGTTTCCCTGTCATGCACAGAAAGTCTGTACAGTTACTGTTTAAGTTATACTGGTCAGTGTAATAAACCAAAACATTCAAAACTTAATAAATTATGGTCGAATATCGACCAACAGGCGAACTCTAGTTTTTTTTTAAATATGATATAAATAGATTCGCAATTATTCATAATTCGTCCGTGTTAACTAGTTCTAATAAAATAAAGTAAAATAAATGTTAATCTTACGCTAATAATTTTTCTATACGAACCGTAGGTACTTTCCAAATGAAAATTGACAGATGAAGGGCATTGACGTTTTTATTCTTGTTGGAATCGCATTATACATATTAATTTTCAAGAATAATTAATTGGGATACAGAAAAGAAACATTTAAATGTTATTATTACTTTTCTCTATGCCTATAAAAGTAAAGATGAAAATTTTTACGGTTCTATTCAGGCTGTTCTGACTGTATTTTTTGACGAAAATCCAAATACCGTACTAGGATAAACGAGTTCAGTTTAAGTGGGAGCGGTTCAACCGGGGCTTGCATGAACAGCTTTACCCAGGAAAAACAAAACTCTGGAAACAGTGTGATTTCTAGTTTTGAATCTCGTCAAAACGTTTTGTATGAATTTTGAATGTTACTTGTGTAACGGAAAACTCTCTTTTGAGAAAAAATACTTTAAACAATAATATTTTAATTCTCGAATACATTTCAAACAAATTAGGTAAGACTTTTACACTTGATAAATGTTTTACCTATATTAGGTACAATTTATAGTGACAGCGAAGGAAGCATTTGGAATTGTTTTATGGTAAGATACTATTTAGATTTAAGATCCTCTATTATCGGTATTTTAAAAGCAAAGCTTAATTTTTTAAGATGTCGATATCTAAGAAATTTTAAGGAAAACATTGAACACAGAACAATCTATACTAATATTATAAAGCTGAAGAGTTTGTTTGTTTGGTTGGTTACACGCGCTAATCTCAGAAGCAACTGGGTCGAATTGAAAAATTATTTTAGTGTTGGATAGCCTATTTATTGAGTAGGCTATAGGCTATATAATATCACATTACGAACAATAGGAGCGGAGACTCAATGAAAAATGTAAAAACGGGGAAAATTTACAAACGGAGACGAAGCTAGTATTATTATAAAAGTAAGGAATTAAATTGTCAAATATTAAGGGCTCTTTATAAGAAAAACCTAAGTCTACAAATCCCAGAAGTCTACGGTTTAGTAAACCGCAAAACTGCTGCTCGCGAAGTTCTATCGTGTAGTCTTAAATAGTTTGCAAGCAGTTAGTATAAAACTTATAATATGCAGACAAAAGGATGTCAGTAAGATTTGACGTACTCGTCGCAAATTTACTTAAACTTCTAAAAAATCAAAATCTTATTAACTTGTTTATAATTGACTAGCAGCGCCTCGCGGTTTCACTCGCGTAAGTCCCGATCCCGTGGGAATGTCGGGATAAAAAGCCTATGCGTTAATTCAGGTCTCCAGCTATCTACATACTAAGTTTCAGTAGTTTTTGTGTGAAAACATTACAAACATACACACAAATGTTTCCTCTGTATAATATTAGTTTAGATTAAAGTAATAAAATGATTTAAAAAATTATATTCGATATAGATTGTTCCTAAACACTTTAGATATACCCAATACCATTCGTTTTCGCACGCCCCATCTTAGGTAAGAATTGGTTTTCTCTAAAAAATATTAAGTTGATGGTATTCAAGGATAAAGTATTTAGTTAAAAATCAGTCTGCCCTCCCCTGGAACGCAGCAGGAAATCAGGATGGCACCTAGTCGCCTATCGTATAAAGCAAAGGTTCGTGCTCTCCTCTTCCGTAAATTGGCAGATTCATTGATTATTATAATTATATCTATAAATGCATGTGTGTATGTATCTATGTATATGTTTATTTATTTGCCCGTTTTTCCTTATTTCTTCTCTTATTTCACAAATTCTTAAAAAAAATTAAAGTACCTACTTCAATCATTTCTACATCACCCTAAGGTAGACTGGCAGAGAATGTCTTTAGCATTCAGTCCGCCTCTGCACACATTGTGCATAAAGTTTTTAAATAAAAAAAAGCATTGGGTAAGTTGACCTTCGCGACAACAGTTATGAATAGAGATCGGATATTCGGATGCATATTTACCTAAAGTTGAGATGTTGGCTATTATGAAAAGCACTTTTTTATCGAAAGAATCCCGCGATTCCAGGAAATTCAAATTTAAGTGTACCTATACTCCGTGAGATGTAATAAACCCCAGTTTGACACAAATGACACTTGCTCTGTTTCAACGTATAATGGTTGCTTTTCCCTACTTTCATTGTCAGTGATTTTTGACGAAGCAAAAACAACCTTATTACGTTGTAACAAGTGTCAAATCGGGCCTATTAAACCCCAGGAAATGTAAGCATTTTGTAAGAGTGCGAGTGAGACGGCAAATTATACTTGCTTGTGCGCAAGTAGCGACGCGACAATACAACTGCATTCGTAAATAAAAATATACTTAGAAGCCGCTTCCATAATTTGTTATCCAAAAAATAACTTTAGGTAAATATGCATCCGATTATCCGATCTCTAGTTATGAGGTAGAGGACACTGTATGAAATCTTTCGTCAGATAGTTACTTAGGGATGTCTTTTTCTATCAATTGAAAAATATTGTTTTTAACTACATCTCACCCGCATACCTTCGGTACAAAATCATCAAATTATGATTCTGAATAAGGCAGTTTAACTATTACATTTAGTCGCAATAGGGACTAAATGTATATCACGCTTCGCACATTTATTCAGGCTGACGAAGGAATCGCTTTTATGGATTTATTAGGACGTTCATTTAGTTATACGAGTAGTTCAACCTTATGTATTTTGTATCCTGTATATATTTTTGTGACATCCTATGACAAATATAAACGGCGGTAAGTTCGAACCTCACCTAGTGCACTACCGACGTAAACCCACTCCTAACACAAGCCCTCCAGCTAACCTAAATGCTTGTGTTAGGAGTCTTTAAAGAATACTAGATAATAAAGAGATATATATTTTGAATAAAAGAAGTCTATATTTTAGTTCGTATAAGTCGACTGTGTAAAGAAATTAACTGTGAAAATGTATTCAAACTTTTTTTAACCATACCATGTAACCATGTTTTTAACAATAAAAAAATCTTATTCTGAAATATACTTCTTCATGTGTTAAGTAAAACGCTACAATATGTACTCAGGCATAATAGTAACACTAAAAGTAAATACCTCAAGTATAATTTAGGTTTATTCTTTATGAATCTTTAAAAAATTTATAGAAAATAGTTAAATGATTACTTAGCAGATTATCTAGATTACTTCGATCCGGTAACGTTTTAATTAGATTATATATCAGTCACAAATAAGATATCTGTCATTATTTTCCCGGAATTTCCCGCCTTCCAAACAACATATTACGAAACGGAGTACGATTAAATGGAAATGTTGTATAATAGAATTCAGACGAATGACTAGCAGATAAAGGAATACTGTTGATAAATTCTCGAGAACAATCTAATTATATTTTATATAATTTTGATGAAATACAACTGTGCCTTTTAGAGTACGAAAGTCGATTCTACCTGTCGCAAACATCTGTATAACTCTTCATAAAGGTTTATTATTCTCAAAAATCTTGACAAGTTGTAGCACATAATTTGTACCCTTGAGTTGTTTAGATAATAGATACAAATGGAAACTGAAAATAGTTTCAAACGCTTGTATACCTATTTTTACGCTGTTCCTTATGAACATAACGTTTCTACGTAAAAGTAATCAATAATAAATTTCTACGTAAAGTATAAAGTTTGTGATGCGTTTCTATACAATTTAAATAGGCCGGATGCATAAATAGGCTAGCTCCCATTCTTGTTAATACGTAGGTACGATATAAAAATAATCTCTTTGTCTATGTGTTTATAGTTAGTTATTTAATACAATAGTTTTGTCTTCCTCCTGTAAAATTTGACCAAATGATGATACGAAGTTTGTTAATTTTAAGCCATCAATGAGTGAGAATCTTACTTTACAAACTAGTACAAAATTAATATATCTTTTATAACCTACAAGACTTTCATCACAATTACTAATAAAGATAGATTTTACTCATTTCATTTACCCACGAATCCCACGATGTCTGTTGGTATCGTTTATTCCGACAATCGCAATTTTATTACCTACATAGCGTTAACGCGTCGCGTTCTGTCACAGTTTGTATGTTGTGTTTAAGTAAACAATGGGATGTAGAAGTTACGAGTATAATTTATGACTTATATGTTTTTAGATATATATATATATATATACATATTTATATATTTTTTTTTTTTTTTTATGGAATAGGGGTCAAACAAGCAGACTGGTCACCTGATAGTAAGTGACTATTGCCGTCCATGGACACATGCAACTCAAGAGTCACAAGTGCGTTGCCGGCCTTTAAGGTGGGAGTAGGGGAAGTAAGGGAGGTTTGGGCCTCCGGTAATCTCACTCACTCCGCGAAACACAACCAAGCATTACTTCACGCCCGGTTTTTGTAAGGCCTTAATATCACTCCGGTCGAGCCAGCCCATACGTACCGAAGCATGGCTCTCTTCCAACTTCTGAGTAGTAGTAGTTGGTACTTGTTAAGAACGTTGAACCCAAATATCACTTTATACTACAACTAGGTGTTCCCCGCAGTTTCATCTTTGTTTATGGTCACTGCTCTTCTTCTGAGAGTCGTTCCTTGAGTCTATAACCTTCCTCAATGAATATTCTATCCAATACAAAAGGAAGTATTGAAGTCTGACTGATGGTTCTTGAGATTAGTCCGTTTAAACAATCAAACAAACTTCAGATTTATTTTAGTAGGAAAAAAAAGGCCTAGTATAAATTTGATTATTGTAGTTATCATTTATTCTTAGAGCTAATCAAACCTCTGGGGAAGTGTTCAAAACCTTTTATAGTGTCCTGAAGTAATTTAAGGAACTCTGCCAATGAGTGATAGTTTTTTATGAATGAATGAATATTTTATTCACATAAAATAGAGTATATACCTACAGGTGTTTTACAAGTGCTTACAGTCCATCTATTTAGCCCCTGAAAGGCATGTGAAATAATTACAATGATTCACTTACAAGTAACATAATATTTAATTTATGGTCTAATAATATAATTCATAGATTTATCTGTAAATTATCATAGTCCTAAGAATATATGTAATGTCAATTGTACTAATATGTCATAAATAACTACGTTTAAATTATATATTATTGGAATTAATTATCTCATTAATTTTATTACATTTCTTTTATATTATAAAAGGTATTTTCTAGCAGCCCATATCTGAGCTTTTTCTTGAATGTAGTCACAGGAAGATTTTTTATACATTCTGGTAATTTATTAAAGACTTGTATGCAAATTGCGTAGCAATTTTTTTGGTAGGGTTTCTCGAATTTCGAGGATACTTGTCCTTTGCCGTGACGAATGCTGGATTTTTTTTTACAAATACACCTATTTCAAAGATATACATAGAGGTTAAAGTTAGTACGCCAAATTTTTTGAAATAGGGTTTACACGACGCATCAGGAGGAATTCTAGCTATAGCTCTGATACACCGAATTACCCCATAATACCAAACCATATCTCAAAACAGAGCTAACGTAGCCGTGGTAGGCCAACATGGTCGTTTCGAATGACGAAGTTCGTCTTAATCTACCTAGAACATATACAAATTTATTAATCTTATTACATGTCATATTTATATGTTCCTTCCAGTCAATATGCTTATCTAAGATTATTACCAAAAATTTTATGGTGTCGGCTTCTTGAATATCAATGTCATCATAAGTTATGCGTCTATCTATATTTTTTGTCATTTTGCTATGAAATTGTATAAAGTTAGTTTTTGTTAAATTTACGGTGAGATTATTAAAATTTAACCATTGAATGGTTTTCACAATCGTATTATATATTTGTTTCTATATCATAATTCGTCAATTCATTATATGTCAATATTACTGAGATGTCATCCGCAAATAAAATACATTCATAATTTTTTGTGTCAGGAAGATCATTATTATATATTGAAAACAATAAAGGCCCAAGCACGGATCCTTGGGGCAACCCACAACCGTTTATTTTGTATGATGACTTGTTTTGTATTTTTGTTAACGTTTTGTCAATACTACTGATTTCTACACACTGTTGCCGATTTTTTAAGTACGACTCTAGCCAAGTAAGAGCAGGTCCTCGTATCCCATAATTGTGAACCTTTTGTAAGAGTAGTTTGTGTGATACAAAATCGAAAGCCTTAGACATATCAAAGAAAATTACTAAGGTGGGGATTTTTCTGTCAACATATGATGTTATCTTGTGAACTAGATTAAATGCCACAAGTGTCGTAGATTTTCCCCTTTGAAATCCATTTTGCTCCTTTTTATTACCCTATATTTATTTAAAAAGGAAGATAACCTAATATGCATGGCTTTTTCGAAAACTTTTGAGAACACTGGGATCAAGGTAATAGGTCTATAATTTGACATGTCTTTTCTCCCGCCTTTTTTGTAGAGGGGCTTTACACAAGGTTTTTTTAAGCGTTCTGGAAATATTCCTTGTTCAAAAGATAAGTTTATAAGATGGGTTATGATCGGAGAGATTACATGGGCAGATTTTTTTATGATGGCAGTAGAAATTCCATCATACCCTACTGCGTTACTATTATTCAACTCAAGTATTATTTTGTTGACTTCTACAACGCTTAAGGGTTCTAAAAATAGACTGTTTTAAATGGACATTCTGTTCGTGTTATGAACATCACCAGATTTTTTTGTCATATCGATATAGAATTTATTAAAATGTTCCGTTATTTGGTCTGGGCTGTTTATTATTTGAGATCCAATTTTAATTTCATCGATACAATCTCTAAAGTTCTTGTTGTTGTTCTGTAAAACTCTCCATGCTGCTTTGCATTTATTCTGTGATTCCGATATAAATTTATGGTTGCTGATTTTCTGAGATTGAGACAAACATCGTCTTAAAATACTAGAATACTTCCTATATTGTATCTTAGTCCGGTTTGTTTTTAGTTTATAATATCTATAACGTAGTATTCTTTATGTGTTACAACTACGTCGTAAACCCTTCAAGATCCACTTGAGATAGTTTTTTTAAGTTAACTTTGTGAGTCAGGACAGGAAAACATCAATCATAAAAGAGTAGGATATCATCATGAAAATTATTAAATGCCTCATTGATATCTGATTCTAAATATACTTCACTAAAACTAAAACTGTTAATGCACTCTATAAACCTTGACACGTTATAAAGATCATAGTCTCTCCTTTGAAGGAACACCTTGGGCGGGTGTTTAATGACCGCCTTAACCGGTATATTTAGTATTTGGGCAGTGTCATGGTCTGATAGTCCTAATTTTAAAACCTCACCCTGAGCGTTAAATATCTTATTGCCTATCATATGATCAATATGGTCGGTAGATCAAAAGAACGCTGCGTTTGAAGTGTTTTATATTTCGTGTACCACCTTAATTTTTATCATCAACATCTTAGCAATAGAAGGTTAGGCTAGCTAAACTTTGAGAATAGTCTTGCACCTCCCTTATCATCACATAACTTATTTATATAGAAAAGAATAGAAATAAACTTTATTGTAAAGGTGACCCAATAAGAGTGCCAGTTTTTTTGAGCGAGTGATGATATTTTCATTGGATTGTAAAGTAGACTTGTTCCGATTATGTATGGAATGAAATGTCCGGCATATGGCCCCCTCGGCTCTGAACACAGGCTCTTGCTCTTTTCATGAAATTTTAGATGAGATTTTGACAAAGATGTGACTCTATCTCACCGATGACGTTTGAGCTCAGGAATTGTTTGTGGTTTATTCACGTGGACCTGAGATTTCAAAAAACCCCAAAGAAAGAAATCACACGGCGTTAAATCGCACGATTTTGGTGGCCAATTGACATCGGAATGATGATTCAGTCTGGAAACCGTTGCTTCAATAAATCGATTGTTCCGTGTGCGGTGTGGCAGGTGGCGCCATCCTGCTGAAACCACATGTCGTTCAGATCCATACCAACCAATTGAGGCCACAAGAACTCCGTTAGCATGTTCCTGTAACGAATGCCATTCACAGTCACTGCATTTTTGTAATGGGTTTTAACAATAATAACGCGTTGTTCAGTTGTGTTGCGCTCATTTTTTAATAATCAGAACAATCGTTGATGCCAGCTGTCGAATATCAGAGCTGCAACCTCCAAAGAAAAAAAATGGCGTGAAATTTAAATCCTGCACTCTTATTGAGACATTCTTTACATCAATTACAATTATATTACAAGGAACTTGCAGAAACAATATGTACAATGGGCGGCCTTATCGCTAGGAGCTCACTGTAGTGTGATATTTGCGTACCATCAAACCTAATCAATAGATGAGAGCTCCTTAAATTAAATCACACCGCTACTTATCATCTAGATATAAAAAATATGTTGTCTAAATATTAGATCAATCAGCCCATGGGGTCTGAAATTACAAAATTCATCATCATCATTTCAGCCATAGGACGACCACTATTGGACATAGGCTTAATGACTTCCAAGAAGACCCGTTGGAAGCGTCCTGCATCCACCGATGTCCTGCTATAATTAACAAACTATTATTGTTACATGTGTATAAAGATGTGTATCCTCTTAAGTAAGAGTATCATGTAAAAAATAAATAAAAATAATCCCTGCTTCATTGTATAAAAAAATATTCCTTCCTGTTCTTTTTTCCTTTTTAAAAAAATTCGTGAAATGTCGTTTTTATAAGATCAGTTAAGTGAGTCGTAGTTGCCAGCCAAACAAAGCGCACTTACGTCGCTAGGTTGTTGAAGCTGAAGTACTATGGCACACTTTTATATTTTTCTTTAGCGAATTGCTGTTGAGCGTTATTGGACGCAAGGAGCGATTTAATACGTCATTTTACTGAAGAGACAATTTTTTGCAAACTCTGTGACATACAGAATTCAAATAACAAATACACGGGTAAAGTAAAACTACATTCAATAAAAAGAAAGGCTGGAGAACAATGAATAAAAAGAAAAATGTATCCGAAAACGTTCGGTTCTTTCAATATCAATCTTTTCTTCAATTTCCTACCTCCCACGTAACAGATTACACTGACATTTTTCACCGTCAGGTTGAAGTAAGAATGTAAAGCTTTGTACTTACCACCCATATGTCCATTTATCAGAGTTATTCTTCCGATGGATGTTACATTTTATTGGTAAATATTTTACGCAAGCTATAACATCAGAAGAAATATGTTAGCGGAAATTAAATGTAGGTACCCAAGGCCTCGGGTTTTGAAGCTTTCAATAATACCTATATTTTCTTCAACAATTCTATCTCGAGTTACTCAAATTAAATAACTTTGGATCTAGAATATTTTAGACAACTTCTAACATATTTATAAACTTCTTTATTGCTATTAAAATATCCATTAGCGCTAATGCTTTTGAGTAAGAATAAATAGCAGTCTAATCTACTTTAACTATTTTTATTTATATTCATTATTCATTATAATATTTTACTTCCCCGTTGTTCAGGAATAGTTGGTTTATAATATTCCATTTGTTAGGTACTCGTAATTAGAACATTCCTGTAGTTTTAAGTGCGTTAATCCAGGTCTCCAGCTATCTACATACCAAGTTTTATCGCAATCGGTCCAGTAGTTTTTATGTGAAAACATTACAAACATATATACAAAAACACAAATGATTCCTCCTTATAATATAATATAAGTTTAGATAATATGAAACGAAGATCTATTTAGGAATACGCCGTTTCATTTCCCGTGTAAAAATTTCGTGTGCACGTGTTAGGGAAATTGTTTCCATGACCAGCCGAAAGGGTCACTTAGTTGGCATATTTATTTACTTAGCTTATTAAGTTCCCAGAGTATTTTGCCACGAGGGCCCGTGTATTTAGTTCTGCTGTAACTTGCGTAAGATATTATCGCATTTAAGTTTATTTTCTCTGTATGATAAGGGAACGAGTAAAAGAAAAGGTACAATCTATAGAATGATAAATTTTGTAAGAGGTACTTGTTGTCACAGACATACGGTTATACTGACTGACGGTGTGTGTTTCTAATAAGTCTAACCAACTAGTTTTGGTTAGAGCGCTGCATCTTACACCGATGCCAAGTCCTAGCAAAGACACTTGTCACACTTTCGCAACACAGTACGTTATTACAACCGTAAATCTTTAAACAAATATACAGTTCTCGGAATCTATTTTCCACTTAAATATGTATAGAAAACTTAAATCACTTTCTAAGTAATGTAGACTTTCAAAGTTCCACGAAACAAACCAATGTTGAACCAAAATATTATTATACGGGTGTCGAAATTGATTTAATTTCCTGAAAGCGCATTGGAGTCCACTTTCGTTGTATTTGCTCACTTACGTCTCCTTTGTTTCGTCAGTTATAATTTTCTAACATTTCACTGAAATATAAGCCATTTTTTTATTATTTTCTTACTCTTATCTATTATTATTCTCTTTATTTACTTAATATACATATAAATTACATTTTTAAATACATTCACTATAAAAAATAAAAACAAATATATTTAAAAATATAAAAAATAGTGTCCCACCGGTATCGGGTACAGGGACCAAGCTACCGGTGGTTAGGGTTCCAGAGATAGAAACCTCCTCACAATGCGTGCCGTATCAAGGAGGACTGCCTTCTGCATCAGGCTCTTAATCCAGCTGCCTAACGTGAGCCTCTGAAGGTGTTGGTCGAGGCTCTTAGCAATTAACCCATGGGCCGAAATGACTATCGGCACAATGATTGCTGAATCCACATCCCACATGTCGACAATCTCGTGAGCTAGGTTCAAATATTTTATTTCTTTATCTTTTTCGGCTTTTAAGAGATTGTCGTCATGGGGAATGGTGATGTCAATAATCATTGCTCGGCGCTCTAATCGGTCTATCACCACTATATCAGGCTTATTGGCAACAATAGTCCTATCGGTGATGATAGATCGATCCCAGTACAATGTTGCACGACCATTTTCGAGAACTGGGTCGGGCACATACCTGTAGTACGGTAACTCGACAGCCACAAGATTATATTTAACAGCAAGTTGCTGATGGACTATCCTGGCCACTTGGTTATGTCTATGCAAGTACTCGCCGTTGGCAAGACGAGAACAACCAGAAATTATATGCCTGAG
The DNA here is from genome assembly GCA_949752705.1 of Callimorpha dominula. NCBI lineage: Eukaryota > Metazoa > Arthropoda > Insecta > Lepidoptera > Erebidae > Callimorpha > Callimorpha dominula. Next base: position 9,343,463 of record OX457005.1, read on the forward strand.
GGTTTCTCCGGGACGATGACACGCCCGACAAATGTCAATTGTGCCGTCCTTCAGGATATATCTCCGATAGTTATTCGTCATAACAACTTCATCTGTAATTGCACAGAAAAAACCTTCAGTTTCTCCGAAGAGGTCACCGAACCGTAGCCAGGATACTGATGCTAATAAATCTATATCGGGCCCATTAAAGGCCCGATAAAAACGTCCATGCAACGCCTTGCTATTCCATATCTCCCTGCGGTCTGTAATAGTAAGTACTGCTGGTTTGCGCCAGTTCTCTTTTCCTAGAGCAAGCGGAGTGAGTCCGTTGTCAACTGCCACCACATCCCGATACACATCCAGGTCAACGGAGAGGAAGTAATCTCTAAGGTTGCATACCTCGCGGTTATGGAGGGTCTTGGCATTTAAAAAACCACGACCCCCACATTTCCGCGGGATATACAATCTCATGACCGATGAACGTGGATGGTGCATTCGGTACGCGGTAAGCAGTGTACGAACTCTTCTATCCAGGGCATCTAGTTCAGTCTGAGTCCATCTAAGTATGCCAAAGGAGTAGGTTAGGACTGGTATGACCCAATCATTATAGGCCCGCACCTTATTACCATCTGACAGAATACTTTTTTCAGGCGGCCAAAGAAACGTTCCTGTAACGATTGCTTCATAGTCATCATTTACACCTAACGCCTGTGTCATACCTAGATACTTGTAAGTTTCGTTGGCGGAAAGACATCTAAGGTGTGTGGAATCTGAGAGTTCCATCCCCTCAGATTCCACAATCCTGCCTCTTTTTACATGCATGACTGCACATTTATCCACACCAAATTCCATCCTGATACATTTACTAAAGGTTTCAGTTACCTCAAGTAATTTTATCAATTGGAAATTGTTGCAGGCAAACAGTTTCAAATCATCCATGAAAAGGAGATGGGATATAACCTGACCTTCTTTCCATAAACGATAGCCTAGCCCTGAACTCTCCAGTAAAGTGCTGAGAGGATTCAAAGCTAAGCAAAACCACAAGGGACTCAAACTGTCACCCTGAAATATACCCCGCCTGATCTTAATATACTCGCCGTAACCCTGAGACCGCCGACATCCTGGATAGTAGAGTACCGTTCTCCATTGCCGCATACATGCCTTCAAGAAAGTGCATAGAGTTGTATCTACGAGTACCTTGTACAACTCCATCACTCTCAAGAGCCACGTATGCGGCACAGAGTCATAGGCTTTTTTGTAATCTATCCAACATGTCGCCAAATCCTTTCGATTACGACGAACTTGTTGGTTAATGGTCGTGTCAATAATAAGGAGCTCTTTAGTGCCACGGGCCCCACTTTTACATCCATTCTGAGAGGAAGCCATAATAGTATTGTTAGTTATATGAGATGTTATCTTCACTCTCAGAATAGACGTAAGTAATTTATAAAGTGTGGGTAAACACGTTATAGGTCTATAATTTTTGGGATCTGTGGCACTACCAGACTTAAAGAGCAGGTGAGTTACGCCTGTGGTCATAAAAGTCGGAAGCGAACCTGATTCTAAGCATGATTGCAATTGAGATGCCAATCGTACATGTGAGCTACGGAGCCACTTTAACCAAAAGTTATGCAGTCCGTCCGGTCCCGCTGATTTCCAGTTCGGCAGCGAACGAACTACATAAGCTATATCAGTATTCGATATTGTTATTGGCTCCATGGTATCAATCGACTCACTCGAACGTTCGACATCTCGCATCCAATCACCCTCTGTGTGAGTGACAGGCATCGCCCAGATGTCACGCCAAAAGGTATTCGTAATTTCAGCATCTGGGAAATGTGTGTCACTCACTAAATCAGGCTGCTCCCACCTTCTATAAACCCACCTCTCATCCCTTTGGAATGAACGATTCTGAGTATATCGGTCCATTCGTTTTTTGTACCTTCGTATACGATTTGCCCATGCATAAACTTTCTGTTTCAGAAAGTCAATGCGCTCTGTGACCCGCGCTGCATAATTACAGGAACTGATATCAGTTCCCGAAAAAGCCCGGTTCACAAAACGCATTACTCTCGGGCGCGTGTTACCCGATCTGAAACAGATAAGCTTGCCAATGAGTGCCCTCGCCTCAGCGATACGACGTTCAATCCTGCACTGCCACGCCGGAGCAGCAAGCTTTGACCGAGTAGCGGTATCATTTTCTGGAAATTTAACACCAGCTACTCGACATGCTGCAACAGCCGCACAGTACAGAATTGAGTGTGTATCACTGAGATCTGTGCTTTCTTCTAAATAAATACCTAATATAGAATCAAGGGCACACACTAGCGCTTTATTTCGTTTATGCATTGGCAAACGCGGTAAACGAGGTCTGTTGTCATAACTCATGGTCCGATATTCTTGAATAGCACCTTCCAAAATGTTCCTTATTTGTTCATTGTACTGAGTACTTACAGATGAAGTACCACTGTCCTCTCCACCCTCAGCTGGGTAAGGTCGTAGCAACCCAGAAATTGATTGTGACACTGTTTGTTTGTGACACTGGGGAGAAGTAACAATGCTATTCTGCAAGTCCAAGCGTAGCGTATCAAGCACGGAGTTATCCAAGAAATGACATCGTTGAATAGCCCGTACTTGATCCGATAGCCTTTGTGCCGTAACGTTAACAGCTGGTTCAAGTTCCTGAAACAGAGACCACATACGATTACGATACGCAGTGAGGTTAGTTCCTCCCTCTGTAACCACAAAATATGCTCGCATGACGTTCTCGTTTATCGAGGATGTCCATTTCATGCGATGCACATTACCACCGGTAGCGGGGGCCCTATTCGAATCCGGTGGGCCTCGGGGTCCCAAGCAGGTCGGTGGCCGGCCTCTCCCCTGCCGACGTACAGGTGTTGGCGACGTCGGCGGAGAGAAAAACTCGTCACTCGATGTTGAGCTCGACGCATCCACAGCGGCCGGTATGCTTGATGCCGTTTCCAGGGGCCGGGCGGCGGAGCTGAGCGACGAGTCCGGGGATGTTAAGGGTGCAGTCCTTGCTCTGGATCTTGTTAACATCAGCAGTCATATTCTTCTTCTTTTAATTCAATGGCTCCATCGTTTATCGATGATTTCAATTATATTAGACATGACGTTATAAACGTCATGTCGAACTCATATATTTTTGGTTTTTTACATATTTAAAACTTCCATTTCATATGAATATTTATTTATGGTATTAATTTTTATAAATACTATTGAAAATATATATAATTGGATTTGTAAATACAGAAAAATAAAAATATTGGATTAGAGGTGAAAATTTTACGACTGCCATATTATAGTGTTGCCAGTTATTATTGTTATTGTTAAGGTGCTTACTGCCACCTCGACCATTTCTGGTCTTTTGTAGCGCTACTTTTACTCTTATCTAACCCAAAGAAGAAGAAAAACTTAATAGGACTACACTCCATTTTTGATATCTTCCTTTGAATTAGGTATACGACGTTGGGTATTTTCATTATAACAAATCAGGTATGTTGTAAGTTTCATTTTTCTTTTTAATCGCAACACTTAGTGTGCAAAGCGGCCTCCATAAGAGTTGACAAGCTTCATTTCTCTGATAATAATTCACGTTGCCCCTCTGTTAGCCCTTTCATTGATATTGTAATAAACAAAACGGTTTATGGAATGGGACTTTTCCGATCCGCTAGAAGGGACCAAACAGTAAAAAGGTCAACTAATGTTGTACCTTTTATTTACGTTTAACCGTAGCCGAGATTTCAATAAAAATAACCAGAGTGGAAATATAGGTAAAGTAATCATTTTGTTTCTTAAGTTAAAACAAGTGTGGTCGGAAAGCATCGGGATCTTGTTGTCAAATGGGTGATTTTGAAGTGTATCATCGCGTCACGATATTTTCAATGGCAGTGTTTTATAATAAAGTAAAATATTTGTCCTTGAAACATTTCGTCAACGATAATCTCACACCGTGCATGTCCAAAATCTGCTCAACATTTCAACGGAGAGACGTCGCTGTCGAGCCTTAAACATGGGGATTTCCAACGAAATGACATTTAAATTTTTAATGACTGGAGTTGCTGTATTCATCTTCCTAAACTTGTTTTTATACTAACTTTATGATTGGGTACTCCGGACTGTCTGACTGGGTCCGCAAGTTATGATAATAAAAGAACAGGAAGAATTCTATTTACTTTCCTCACAAAGTAGTTTTTTTTATGGATAATTTAAGCCTAATTTTATATAAAAAAATTTAGTTGCGAGCCGTTTTATCAGTAATCTTCGTGACAGGTAATAGATTTCGTCTTTATTAAACCCATTGTCCAATTCCACTAAAATTATAAATGTGAAAGTTTGGATGGATGGATGGATGGATGTTTGTTACTCTTACATGCCAAAACTACTTAACCGATTGCGATGACACTTGGTATGTAGATAGCTGGAGACTTGGATTAACATATAGGCTACTTTTTATCCCGATATTCCCACGGGATCGGGACTTACGCAGATGAAACCACGATGTGCTACTAGTAATATTTAAAGGACATTCGCAAGCTAATGCATGACGAAATGTGCAAAATATGCAAACACGATTTGATATTGCATTGGGGTGGCACACCACAAAACCACAGCACATCACAGCTGGCCATTTAAATTCGAAATATATCATGTACATGATAAACGTTATGAAGGTAATTTTAATTAGGATCTTATCAGGAAATTAATTGTACACGTAATTATTCAATAATATGATGCGCGCGCCCCTTTCGGCGCTAACGTGCCTATTTCGTTAATTACCCTGTTATTATTATCTTTATTACGGCGATAATAAACTCAAATTCTGTTCACACCATTTTGCTTTGGGACTACTCTTTTTATTAACCCCCGACGCAAAAAGGAGTTGTGGTATATGTTTATCTTGTATATCTGTGTATTTGTGTCTGTGGCATCCTAACTCCTAAGCGGAATGATCGTTTTTGATTAAGTTTGTTTTGTTTGAAAGGTGATTTGATCGAGAGTGTTCTTAAGTATAATTCAATAAAATCTGTTCAGCCATTCGAAGATCATCAGCTCCTTTCTAATGGTTAAACAGGCTTTTTAAGTAGGGGTTACTTTAAAGAAGCACTTTGCATACCTAATTGTCAACTTTACTGAATCACTTATTTAATATTACATGAAGATTACATGTTGTAATTGTGGTTTTTTATTTTATTATGTAACAGGACCAGAACTTTGGACTCATTGTGGACATATCTCGAAATAAAATATAAACCTTCTGAAATATGTACATTTACAAAAATTTATCTATTCTTACTAAACCTTTTTTTTAAGTGACTGAAGGGGTTTAAGAACCCTACTTATCTATGACCAGGGGAGTGAGAATCACCATTGCATTCTTCCGCAACCCCCGATAGGCATTGATCCGTTTCACCCTAGACTGGTCCCGTCACCCGGTGCGACCATCACCGATCGGCCGCACGCCTCTGAGAGCGCGCGCGAAAGACTGTGCGCTGTTTCTCGGACCTGTATCTGTTCGGACGACGACTTCCCTGCTTCCTAAGGTGGCCGGAGATCGTTAAACGCCTTCTGGCACCCGGTGCGTTTTGCTGCGGGCAAAGAGAGTCGTACTCCGCTCTTTCTCCCGTTCAGCCTCCTTTGCGGACATCGCCTCTTCGCAGAATTAGGCAACGGCGTTCCATACACTCTCGCTCCGGACCATGGCCAACACCACGGTTGGGAATTAGAGACTACCCGCAGCACCAACAGCCACTATGAGATCACGGAGCTGGCAGCCCAAGGCTGGGCATTCCACCAGCGTGTGGAGCGTCGTTTCCTCGGGGCAGTCATCACAATGGTGGCACTGTGACGTCGGCTCCCGGCCGATCCGACACAGGTACTTGCCGAAGCAACCGTGTCCGGAAAGCACCTGCGTCATCCGGAAGGTGAGGGCTCCGTTTCCTCTCTCCAGCCACTCAAGTAGTACGGGTCTTATCGCCGCTATAGCGGCGTGCTCCGTTCTTGCTAAACCTAATTTATGTAATAACATCCCGTTTTAAAGTATGTATATTTTTGTACAAAACTTAAAACCAAGTTTCCTTCAGACTCGTTTCATAAACCAAATTTAATTAACTTCTGGCATCATCTTAACTGATATAATTAACAGAATTTAGAAATGAAATGATATTTGTTTCTTAATAAATACAAGTACACAACCTTTCAACCCAGTAAATTTTTGTTATATTCTATTTTTATGAATTGCTACGTAATGCTCTTTATAATAATACTCTTTGTTGTACCTACACTAGATATTAAATACAATTAATAACTTACAACTATAGAGTGACTTGTACAATTGGCAGCCTTATAACATGAAGGTAATCTCTTACAGGCAAAAAAAAGGATGGAGAGAATGCGTGACATAGAAAAGTTTTAGGGCAGTGGCTGGTGAGTTAAAATGAATGGATAATAGAAAGAGATAAAAAAAAAGATAGAAGGGATGCTCTTTCAAAAACATATATCCTGTTTCTGCTGAAAGACATTCTCCACCATTACCTTTTAACCAATCCATTCGTATTGGAAACAAGTAATATGTTCCGATGACCCCACTTCTCGAGTTCTTTGGCCGAGTACGAGACAAATTGAAACAGTTAGCGGTTATCGCATTTTGTTACAGCAATTTGTCTCATGCCTATACAGTGAACATTATCGACACAGCAGAAACCACGAAACCTTTCCTAAGTACCATCAAACGGAGTTACGGTCACCTATCAAGATCGAAAATTTGAAAGGGACGAAATAAATACTCGTTGAAAGTTGCTGTTTTATTTTATTAAAATTTAATGTTATCTCAACTATGGCTTACATAAGAAAATATCTAAAATCGATTGTAAAGTTGCAACTACTTTAAGTTGCTAATTTGACTACAAAAATATTTCATAGTTTATTGACCGCCCTTCTTTCAAGAAAGTTGGTATTCGTGCTTCTGATTTTTATTATTGGAACGAATTTCCTTATCGCACGTTACAGTTCAGACGTTCGGCGGATGACTTTAAGGTTTCGGCGTAAGCCTTTATCGAACGTTTAAAATACTTCAAGACAGTAAATAACATTTATAATAACCACCTTATTTATAATTACGTCGTCACTCGTAACTGATATGAGGCCTCTATCTGCGATGGCCTGGGGCCGATCGTTGCTAACTAAACCTTGCTATTTCCATTCCTGCTCCGAATTGGAAACAGCAATGTTTTCGTCAGTTTAAGAGGGTGACTACCCGTGGAGTTCCACATTACGAAAGACGAGAAGCGTAAGCGTAATTTATTTTTCTGTTTTTGTATCTGCCAAAGGTTTTTATTGTACAATCGTATTTAAGTCAGTAATATTTATTTTGTCTAGAAGCCTGAAACACATTATATTTAATCATTCATATACAAATGTATAAAAAAACTTACGTCATAAATTCTCATAAAATAATAGAAAGCCGTAGATACTTGTTTACGAAGTGAGAAACGTTCAAAAACATTTTCACTTGTATATTACCAAAGAGCCGTTTCGGGCATGAGTAACGATATTCTGCAACCAATACATAAATTGTGCCTTTTTGGGTTGGATATAAAATTCACGTATATCTATCCTACTATTTTAGAAAAAGTATTACTGTGTCACTTGTGGGAAGAAAATATAGTATGTGTCAGCTTTTTGTCACTGAATGTAAAGTATTTGTTAGAGAAAGGGTTTTGTGACGTGTCTTACGAGTATTTCAACGAGTTGGACAAGTACCTTTTTTGACAAGTTGGCAGTGTGTAGAATCTAATGCTCTTTTTACCCACATTTTGTTCAGTTGTTACACTTTTGCACATTAGGAAGTACAAATGGCGAGCAGTTTTCTATTATTTTTCTGTACTGATTTGATGATTGTAGAACGAGAAATGTAGGTTTAAGTATTGTAAGGAATCATTAGCAAATAAATCATTGTATGTACATCAAAATACTAACTAACTAACTAAATTCGGTTAGTACCTGTGGAATAATAAATATACATAAAGACGCTGAATGTCTTTAACCTGTCCAACTTACAGCCCTAAGAATAAATATACAAAACCTTAAAACGGTGTCTTGCGAGTTTAAAATTCAGGGTTGTCAAGTTGGCAGTTCATCAACAACTGTGACGACAGCAATCAGCGGCGCGGAACGTCCTCACTAATTGGTCTCTCTGAAAAACATTTTGGAATATTTATAATTTGGATCCGATGTTGTTAATTGGCGGCCGAGCAGGCAAGTCAGGAACCTTCCCCTTATTTCTTCACTTTGTTATTCTAATTATCACTCATTTAGTATTCACCTTGCCTAATTAGAGCTCTCTAAAGCAAAATTGTGATGCAATTAATTTTGTAATTTGATTGCCTGTATAACCTAATTTTATATTTTGATTTGATTCATTGAACCAGGGACTTATAAATGCAGTGAGGTTTTTTATACAACAAAGTTGTCGAGAAAGACGAGAGGACAGCTCGTCTCGTGGTAAACTGTTACCAGTATCTATAAAATGATGCAACAGTATACTTGTTGACGCGCCCTATGGGCAAAATTACTCATCAGTTGAATACAATTTATTATAATATTAATGCAGGGTATAGCGTTGTGTAACGTAGGTTTAACGTGTGAATAAAGCCGGCAACTCTATTTGAAGAAGAAATCTGCTTTATCACCTGTATTTTTTTATGTCACCTGTATTGTATTTCCAATTTCTAATACTTTTTAATTTATTAGATAAGTATGTCATAATTTCAAAGATGATTCTGTAAAGTGCCATCCCTAGTAGATGTCATTTATAAATATCGTGCTTCACATGAAATAGAAAATGTTGTGTAACTTCTGAATCATGTACATGTTGATTATTACTTGTATATTTCGACTTGATATTTCCCATGTTTGATAAAAATATTGTTGAACAAAAATTGTAGAAAATGACGTTCCTCAAGGTGTAAAAATATATAATGAAAATTCTTAGTGCCATCCTTTTTGCTAATAAAATTGAGGTCGGCTCAAAAGCGGCTTTGATTAGATACTACATGAATCTTGGTCTTAGTATATAATAATTATAAAATACCTTAAGTTTAATGACTATTTTTCCATCTCACTAATGTGGCAGACAATCAAACGGTCAGCCTGATTGAAAGTTATCGCAGTAACGTAAAAATATATAATATAGATGTTTGCAACACCAGTACCACGCGCGCACTGTCTACCCTGTACCTAACTTTTTATGTCCGTTTTGAAGAACCCAATTCTCTGTCAAATAGTGATAAATTACTAGAATTCTTGTCAACCCCTGCAATAAAGCTAATCAATTGTGTCTTTAACTCCCGACGCAAAAAGAAGTCGTGTTATAAGTTTAACACTAGAAGTGCCGCGTATCGTGCCATGCCTTCAAAGAGCGCGACCGCCAGTTTGAAAGTATGTGATAATCAGATAGATATGATCAAAATAATAAACGATTTCTTAATCAAACAAAATTATGAATTTTAATATCATAATATTTGGTAAGTTTTATAATATTTATTGATCATGCAGAAACACATTTGTGATAAATACATTTTTATAGACTTGTTTTACTTGCTTTTTGGCCACCAGTTTACAATTCACAGATGCCTTTTTTTACATTTTGAATGAATATGACAACGAGGTTTTTGTATTTGATGTAAAGGGCTGTTCTTTTTAATAATAATAATAACATGTATTTGCTATAAAACATGGTATAAAAGGTCTTAGTGAGAAGTGAGCAACATGTTTTGCTATTACATACATAGCATCCAAACTATACAAGTAGGTATTCTATTTATGATCTAATTTATGTACCTAGTTTAACTATTAAAAACTTTTTATCAATAAACTCTTTTACAAAATGCAAACTATGTTCAATGAGCCATTCATACAATTTTTTTTGGAGTTTACTCCTTAAGAATCGATTTGCATACTCGTATAAAGCGCCCGGTATGAAAAAAATATGAAGAGTAAAATTTAGTGATCGGAGGGCAGCGTAACGCTTTATTGTGCTTTTTATGCTTTATTGGAGTTTACTCCTTATTCTCGACGCATGTAAGTAGATATGTGTATACCTTTAGGTTATATATACGTGTAAATATATACAGACTATATAGAGGGAGGAAGGGAGGGAGTAAGAGAGAAAGAGAGAGAGAGCGGCGAAAAGCAATGCAATCATTGCTTAACTGCCGGTTTTCTGTGAGGCCGTGGTATCACTCGGTTGAGCCAGCCCATATTCAAATTCAAATTCAAATTCAAAATCATTTATTCAATTAAGACACTAAGTGACATTTATGAACGTTAAATTGAAGCTAGAGTTAAAATCATAGATCGGCGCAAACAGACGTCACAGCATGTACTGGATTGTCGAGGTAAATTAGGTGAAAACACCAAAATCTACTGCCTGCTTGTGTCGATTGCATACGTGCCGAATCATGGCTCTCCCACGAATACTGTGTTCTAACCAGCCTTCCACCACAGCTTGTACTTCCTAGAACTGGAGCCATGACTTCTCCGTATACGTTGGCTTTGCAAATTACTGTGCTGAATTTCAGTTCCGATACGACTTGGGTTTATAATGTCTTTTTCAAATCCACGGATAGAACTTTCTGGCTCTGACTCTTTTTGAAAGTCCGTGTCTTCAATGTCACAAACTTTTGCCGATGATTCATGCCACTTTCATCACCTGAGATATCTTCTATATTACGAAGTCGTAAAAACTCTTTTCCTTTTTAGCAAGTCAACAGTCGTCGATTCGAACCCATTATAATGTGTTTACACAACAATTCACTGCAAGAAATCGGTTGAGACAACAAGTAATATCAAAAACACAAAATGTAAGTTGAAGTAAAGATAAGAGGGTTGAAAAAGAAACACTCTTGTTTATAACTTGTAACACTCAAAGCCATTTCATGTGCCATCAAATTAACGTCGCCCGGTCTTAGTAGGTATGACTTAAGCGTTTGTCGCATAACAATCACTATTTCTATATTTTTTTAAACTTAAAACTTGATAATCATAAGTTAGGAAAGTCATGAAATATGAAAACAAACTGATAAATAGGTAAAAAACTATTAGCGATCAAAATCATTTTGCCGGTCAAATTGACGGCGTTGACCCTTCTAGTGTTAAAGTGGCATATGTAACAGGTGTATCTGTGCGTGTATCTGTGTGTCTGTCTGTGCATCATAGGAAGAGAAAGAAGAAAGAAAGAAACGTATCAACCTAATTTGATTTTATTTCTTTAAAAGGTGACTTGGTCGAGAGTGACTATAATTCAAGACAATCAGCTCAGGCGTTCGAAGATAATCGAATGTATGCAGGGGTTTTTGAGTCGGGGGTATTTTTTTATTATATATTGTATAGTGATGAGACCTCTCGCACAGCTTGCATACTCCTTCGATTGAAATAATAACTCTTTGAAATGCGAGAGGCCTGGACTGGTGGCCCCAAACTCGAATTTAGAACATGTTCGAAATATTTTATGAAGAATAAGGATAGAAGAAAGGACAGTCGCCCAGAGGACAGACTTGAGGACGGGCTTGACGACTGTCGGGCAATGTGCACAGAATAATTCAAGAAGTATTAGTTATAATTAATTTGTTTAAAGTTATAATTGTTACATGAATAATATGAATAATCTGATCCTGATTATATCGCATAGTGCGTTTGCCTGCTCTTTTAATTTTCCTCCTCTAGATAGAACCTATCGAACCTGGTTACCATATAGCCCCAAGCTTTACACGTGTTGGAGTACGCCGCAGTTGTTTTAGAAGAAGTAATAAGGAGAAGTAATCAATCAATAATAAATCAATCAATCAATTATTAATAATACTATGTATTAAACAATATTTTAATAAATCAAGGAGAACAGAAGCACCTACACGGTAAAAAAAGGTAAAAAAATATCGCAATCAACGAGTTAAAAGGCTGGCTAAAACTTATTAAGTAGGTATGTATCCCTAAGGAGATGAAAGTAAAATACGGGCACCCTGAAACTCTTTTATTTATCGAACCTTTTCTTATCAAAAAATGAAGCGGCTTCTCATCCCACCGCCTCCAAAGCGTGGTGGTTGGAAAGATTTCCTGTTTCCGTTCGACCAAAATGATGAATTTTCATTACGGATGTTAGTTTTACATCCCTTAAAGTAAAGTTTAATGTTATTCAAAAATAACCGCTTTATAAAGTGAACAAAATGTTCTGTTATATTAACAAAATCTTCTCAAGCGGAATGTACCTACCTGTGACTAGATGCGTATAAATAGGACTTTATTTAACAAGAAATTATTTTCATATATATCACTACATATTATAAAACAAAGTCCCCAGCCGCGTCTGTCTTTCTGTCTGTCTGTCTGTTCGTGATAAACTCAAAAACTACTGAACGGCTTTTCATCCGGTTTTCACCAATAGACAGAGCGAAGGTTTAGGTATATAATTTTAAAGTTTTTGTTTAAATTGGCTGAAATATGATATTGCTAGTTTATTATATTGCTATACCGTGAAAACAAACGTACGGGGAAAAAGAGCCTCATTATAAAAGGCTTAAAACTAATATTTTTCTTGATTATCACTCGCGCGTTCTCAATCCTGTAATGGAGCCCTAGCGATCATACCTATCAGCAAAAATACAACACAATTCCAGTATTGTATTGTTTATCCTATAATCCTTCATGTTAAACCTTTTCTTGCATTTAATAAAGCAAACAGAAAACACGAAATAGGCACAGCGCACGTCATTTGAAGAGGTCGGTCGGCCATCGCTCGAATGTTCCCAATAAAAAGGTCTCACAAAAACTATCATAATTCGATATTTGTAATAGACTTTTGCGAGAAAAATTGTTCAGTTTTAGTGGCATATTTATACGCTACATGTAACTCATTAAAACCGTGTCAGTTACTTTAAGATTCAATAAGGTACAACTCACCATAAATAACTTGAATTTTTTTTTTTGTAATCTTATTAACAAAGTCCTGCAAAATATAATATTACTGTATATCTTCTATGGTATACGTATCCTAGTCCTTTTAATTAAAATAAAATCCGGTAGAAGTTGAGTAAAGTGGAATCCTAGTATGTAAGAGTGGCTTGAAAGAGGATGTATTTAGTGAGAGAGATAATTATATTGTGTCGATTTGCGAACGTGTACCAATGCCAAAAGAAGACAACTTTGGGCCCCTTATAAATGTAAGTGTTTATTAATTAAATGTAGCAGTATTTTATTTGTCGTATTTTTCAGTACTCGGTACTTAGACAAAAGTAATATTTTTAATGTATACCAGACATTATTTTACATGTTATTATCAACCATCACTTAGTGGGTCCATTCCCCTAAAAAGTCTCATTTACAACGAAAATTTTAATCACCATTCGAGACGGCTTTGAAAAACATACAATGATCAAAATGGTCATAAGTCATAAGTAATTTATTTGCATAAATATGGGCAGTATATAATGTTACATTGATGGATTGACAAAAAAGGGTATCACCATATTTTAATCTTAAGCATGCAAATCGGGTTGAATTTCCTTAATTCCTTCCTTTCATTTCCTTCCTTGAATTTATTAAACAAATAATTAACTACAATTTAATACAAAATCAAAAAACGTCAATAAATAACAATTATGTAATTATAAAATGTAATGGTATATAAAATGTCAACAAAATTAAATAGATAGTATTCAAATGTCAGTAATTAAATCAATACTTAAATACAATGATTGGTGATTGATATCTTAAAATTAAACAGGTAAGAAATACCTGGAAGTCTGTATGAGAAAAGTAAAGTCAAAAACCAATATCTTTTACCCAGTTTTCCCACCTCTTCTGTTTTATCTGCGAAAGAAGCAAAGCATGAGTTTATGAAATATGAAAATTGGTTACACACAAAAAAAAATCAACTGAACTGAATAGCTTTTTTTTCTCTTTATTTATTATCAGGGCCTTTTATACAATTGTATGTGGTAATCCCATCGTATCTTATAGCAAAAGTGTAGTCAATTGAATAAGTGTATCACATTCTCTAAAGACCCATAACCGTCACAGTTCGGTGAATTAGGTTTTATTTATTAGAAATTCGAACTTATTGATCGGTATGTGTCCAGACCTCAACCTGTGGGCGATCACAATAAGTTTACTACTAAGCAATGTAAGAAAACCATGGTACGTGAGGAGTACTAAGGAGGCTCCGATACTATAGTCTTATGCCACATTCCCTTATTCCCTTCCCTTCCCTTATCCCTTAACTGAACAGCTTAACTACCAAAACAGTTTTTAGTGAAGGCACGTCGAATGTCCGTACCGTTCGTACGTACATACCACAAACGAAATTTGAAAACCCTCAAAACACCACCTTTAAGTACCTCGTAAGGATAGTAATGAATACTTTTTAAGTTTATTTTATAAAAGTCGGTCCTATATGACTAAAATGAAACGTAGCAAGTAAGATTGCGAATGCGTTGCACCTGTGACACTTAAGGTTTCCTTAAGTGTTGCACCTGCGACACTAAAGGTTTCCTTAAGGGGATAATAAACACTAGTGAAGAAAAAGTAAATCTTTGCACGTAACTCTATTACCCTCATTATCGTCAACATCTCAGCTTGGACATCCATTGTTGAACAGTGAAGCATTTAGTATGGTGATTTCTAATGTAGTATAATGTTTTACTAAAAGTAATAGAATAAAAAACCTTTAAAATTCCTTAAAAGTAAGTTTACTAACCAGCAATAGATTTAAAATGTAATTTGAAATTGCTTAATTTCATATTTCTTTCAAAAGCGACCAACTTGTCTTTTCACAAAGTTGAAATGTAATTCATATTAATTCTTCAAACCACGTCATTCACTACTGGTATGGACGACGATAGATTTACTTTTTTTTTAACTATAAGCCTAGCAAATACTCTCCATTCTATTGTATTTTGTTATTTTTGTACTGTGCTATTTCTTTTATTTTGTACCTTAATGTATCATGTTATGAGCTGCCCGTAAGAACAACCAATCTCCCTTAATCCCCTTAAACAGCCTTAAGTACCCTGTTACTGCAGCGGGTCATTATGTAATTTCAATGATTTGTATAAGTTAATATTCATTGTGTATACTCAAATACATAAATAATTTATTCGTTCACTAGTCATTCCTTAATGGTGAGCAAACAACCTGAAGAATATTTATTTAAAAAAATGGCTTTTACACACATTTTGCAAGTTATGTGCCTTAAGTTGCACCTCCCGGCACGAAGCAACAATATCAAGTCATGGCATCCATTTTATTTTTCACATTATTTCCCCGGGTTTCACAACAGTTGATATTACAAGGCGAGCGCACAAAATACGAATTCGTACATTTATTCATGACTGCAAGCTGGCCACTTTAGCCTGCGCTTTGTTTTACAAATACACAAGACGAGACTTAAGCTCAATGGTACACTAGAGCATACGTATTCATCTGAATACATTCAGATCACCATCTGTTACATCTGTAAGCAGATGTATATTTTACACTTATAAAACTCTATCCAGACTGGTCTACGTGGTCTATGTCTAATATATCCGGGCACATTAGAATAATACTAGGCATATGCACATAATTATTGTAGCCCGCCTCAATATGTATAGTTTCCACGTAGTGTTGAAGTAACATTAGTGGCTTGACTAAACATGGCATTCAGGATGTCTCGTCTAATAATAATGAAGGAACTATACAAAGTGAATCACAATACAGATAATATGCGTGGAATTCATCGGAAAAAAACCCTTTTAGAATTAATGTCCGTCCGTCCGTAGATGTCCGTGGGTCCGTGTATGATCTGATTGAATGTTAAATGATAAAAAATATGAAAAAAACTATATTGTAGTTCTGATATAATTTTATTAGAGTTTATCGATCTGTCATAATGGTGGAACATCGCTTCACAGACTTACAATCATATATTACAACAGACTAACAATAACCTAAAAATATATCTAGCAAATCCAAACATGAATTAGCCAAGATCTCATAAGATAACTTACTACTATAATTATTTACGGTATTTATTTCTTTCCAAGTTCGATTTTAACATTTGGAATAGAGTTTCTTCAAAGAGCACTTAGAATTTTAATCGCTAGATTTTATAATGGAATCAAAATCCTGATATAGCAATTTATCTCAAAATGTGTAAGTATCAGCTTAATCGAAGCGAGTTAATAAAAACGATTTATAGGCACAATTTGATTATATCCTTAATTTCTTTCCTTACCAAGATACATTTGAAACCCTAAAATGCTCATTTTGAACATGATACCTTTTTACTACATAGCAATTTTTCATTGAAAACATTGCCTTATTCTTGACTTAAATAGAAACTTAGGTAGGTAGTCGATATTTTTTAAATGAGGAATTTTTGCACAAAGTAGGTACTTTTAACAGCAATTAAAAGGTTTAGATACGAAATCCTTCTGGTATTGTCTTGGAAAATTCCTGAAAAACCCAAAAACATAACGTACGGTGACAACGACGTACTCTTTTTTTCTATAGATTTTAATAAATTCCCATACATCATCGTAGAACCAGCGGCTTCACCTAGTAAATAACTATTCTATAGGTATATTATAGCTCCTTCCTCAGTGGTGTAATGCTCGAATCTGTAACATTAGAGGTTGCGCACTCTAATATTCGGTTCTCCTACCTCACCGATGTAAAGCTCGGGTCTGTAACGTTACATTACAGGCGAATGCTCCCGACGAGGGAGCACCTTAGACAAGAAACAGTCAATTTCATATCTATATACAGTAGTACCCACATATCCTTCTACTACTGAACAAATCCTTATACTATGTCTTGAGAAAATATATAGAAAAAAGTATTTAAAATATATATACCTAATATAGGTAGGTTATAAATAAATTTTATATCTGTATCTGTGAAATAATTTGGGTAATTTTAAAGCTATTGTTCCCGCGATAGGAACTTACACTATTTGTTATAAATACATTTAAAAGATTCACATACTCATATTAAATCGGTAAACAAATATTCGAAGTTATTTTTATTGTACTTTTTTAAAACACTGCCTCTATGAACGCGTCCTTTACTTTTTAAGTTGAGATTTTGTTAAAAACCAAGTATCACTCGCGGGTTAACTTGCTATTGTGTCGTAAAACTTGTAACATCCACTATGGAAGAAGTTCTCTGTTATACAAGTACATAAACGAGGAGCTGAAACTTGTTATCGAAGTGCAACTTCATAACATTCAGCGCTTGAGGCAAGGATATCATACAAAAATTATATAATATAAAGCTTTTGAATTTTGTGTGTTCTTACCTACAAGATTTCACCTAAAATTCCTCAGTTTCAGATACTTTGTTACTGTATCAAAATACCTCGAGCAAAGATTTTACTTGTCGTAAATGCCACACGTGTCTACTTTTAGATTAAGGACAAAGAATGTCGGCTTAAACCAGACATGTTTCAGATTCTATGCAGAGACTAAGCCTCTATTTACAGGAAATAGTTTCGAATAATTGTTAATTATTCACTACATAACATAAATAAGTTTAATTTACAGATAATAATTTACGACTCTGAAGCAATCCAGCATATTGTAACAAAATAGGCAGTGAAGTGGGCGTGAAATGGTTAACTTGCGATTAAGTAGTTGCGGGTTCGATCCTCAACCAGCTTAATACCAACGTGAACCTATTCCTTTTTTTGTGCGTGTGGAAACCTCCTCGGGCCGTCACCACCAGGATCAAACCGCCAGCGTGTGCTGAGGCACTGCACTGATCACTGCAGTCGCAGTGGTGACAGGCGGGACTCAATTCCCGAAAGGAGTGCAGGTACTTCCCGAAAGGGACCCGTGCTGCCGCCCTGCCGAAATGATGATGGCCGGCTGGAGCGTGGAGCCTCGATGTGAACCTATTCCTAACACTTAATTAATAAATATTACTAAACAGTATATACCAATGAAAAAATATTTTCCAAATTCCAGATTTCCAGATACATACACAGTGATTTATATGTATACAGGTTGTTACAGAAATGTGTGGTCAGAATTTAGGAGCGTTATGTGTAGCTGACAAATTTTAGTTGAATAGCTGTTGCTCGCGAATTCGTTTGCGTGGAAATTTTGGTGAAATCTATCTCACGGGAACCGTACATTTTTTCATGATGAAAAGTAGCCTAGTACTTACTATTCCAGACTATAATCGATCTTTGTGCCAAATTTCATCCAGAGCCGTTCAGCGGCTTTTATTCGAAAGAGCAACAAACATCCATCCAACCTCTATAAGTCTATAATATTAGTAAGATTTAGATTAAAAATAAAAATGTACTTTAAAGTTATTTTACTTCAGAAAATGTTTATCTTGGTGTAAGTGCACATTTCTAAACCACATATCCTGAATGTTTGTCAATTTCAATAATTTCGTATTTATTTTTTTAAATCAGACATTCCTTGGCATTAAACACTCATAGTTTCATTAATCAGCCCTCTCTCTTACGAAATATTAGCTTTACAGGTTCATTTGCAATTCCAATTTGTCAGTTCGAAATAAATTTTCTGTACTAAAAATCACGAATTTTCCTAAAAATTTTAGCGCATTGCGTTATTTACGGGGTCTGCTATATGGCCTTAAAATATGACCACCCCTTTCTAGAACACTCTGTATAATAGCTCAAAAAAAAAGGACGTTCTCAATCGATGTTGAGATCATGTAGTGCATGCCGTAGGTCGTGACGTAGGTTGTGACGTATAATGTTACGAATCGGATGTTCACACCTACCTAGCATTCCTTTAAGTGAATAATATTGTGATGTCATAGATACGTAACAGGCTACGTATGATAACCTAGATTAATTCCTTTATAAGCTCATGTATTCAGAAAATATAGTTATTCTACAGTTCTAACAAGAAGTGGTTTCATTCCAATCAGAGATAATCTCCACGTACTTCAATCAGAACAGCAACATTTCATTTCAAAACTCTATTTGCAATAAACATTGTTTTGTCACTTATTTACATTCTTTAAAATAAAAAAGTATATGTATGTTCAAGCAAGAATTATCGATTCATAAACATAAAATTTTCTTCCCATTTTCTCTCCAAAGTAACAATTTCATACGTAAGCTCCGACCGTCATGCTATGAATTATTATGATCTTCGAATTTATAGGCTCAAGACATCATTGCACTCGTGGAAAATTAAGAAATATAGCGTACGGTCCCAATTTTTTTTATTCTATAGGCTGTAGAGATATAAGGCAATTTAAGCGCATTTCCATGTAGAACATGGTCTCGAAACTAGCAATATGTTTATATATTACAAAACGTAAGGACATATATTTACTAGTTTAGATTCGACATTATAATTTAAATGTTTGAAATAATCATTCATAACTTGTATATTTTATGCGTTAAGTTAACAAATAAATACAAAGTCTCCCGATGTTAAGGGGTTACCGGTGACTATAAAATCACGACAAGGTCGCTCGTAATAACCAATATTAAATCATTTAAATTTATATATTATTAATTTAAATTATTTAATTTGTAACTCATTTGACAAAACAATTAATTAAAAGTTGAAAATAGAGTCAGAAAACTAAAATTAACTTAAACTAAATCATATTCTTAGCATTCAGTTGATCTACATAGTTTACCGCAGGGATCGCAATCTAACGCAATCTATGAAACTTGACGGTGGAGGAGTTTTGATAGCTATATCAAAACGTATTCCGTAGTCTCTTATTTCCAAATTGGAAAGCAATAGTGAAGACATCTGGGTAGTGGTTGAATTTAATAGTAATAACATTGTTAGGAAAATCGCTGTTTGCGTTGTATATTTGCCTCCTCCTCTAAAACTTGATAATTTGAGTGAATTTCTTGATAGTAGATAGAGGATATATTAGAATAGTCGGAGAATTTAATTAAGTTATAATTAGCTAGTTTAGGTATAGTAGTCAGTCTCTTTCAATCGCGAACTTAAACTCAAATAGCAATAGTATCAATAAGTGTCAATATGGATTAATGTATACCCTCTCAGACTTTATAGCATTAAGCGACTTATAACAGGGCAAGTACAAAGCCAAAAGTACAATGCAAGCTCTCAATTATATTCCTACTGTTTATACATGACATAGCTATGCAGGTGCAACATTGCGATTGTTCACTCTATGCTGACGATATGAAAATATCACGCCCTATTAACTCGGTGGTTGACGTGGGGTGGGACTGCAGGTGACGTGGGGACTGCAGGATGATCTTGATTTCCGGATGTCTTAATAAAAGCTGTTCCCGGATCCCTCCTATTTAAGGCACAGTACAGCACACCGTGTGGTTTTAGTCGGTTCGATTCCGACACACCGCCCCATCGTAAATCCCGGTGGGGTGACGGCCCGAGGGAATTTCCACACGCACAAAAAAAAAAAAAAAAGATGATCTTGATTGTGTTTATGAGTGGTGTTGTGATAACAGAATGTTACTAAATGTGCCAAATGCCAACATATTCGTTTTACTAAAAACCGGAATATAATCTAAACTAGTTTCCGCATCAATAACGATCTGATTACCGCAGTCCATCAAGTGCGGGACTTGGGTGTTATCCTTGACTCTAAGATATCTTTTATTCCTCAATGTGATAGATAATGTCAACAGAGCTGCCTAAATGCTAGTGTTCATAAAACGAAATATCAATGATTTCAAACGTACTGCATCAAAAAGTTTTCTTTTTGAAGAGTATATTGGAATTTGGTAGTGTCGTTTGGAATACACCTACAGGTGGTACGGTCTTTTGGTAGCGAGTATTTCCTTGTGGAATAATTTGCCTCGCTTTCTACAGAATAATTGTTTTGTAAAAGCTACCTCGTACGTGATGCGCCATAGGTTTCCCATTCTATTGTGAGACAAACACAGTCATGCCGAGGGATTTCGGTATTCGAGTCGAGCGATTCTATGTCCTGTGCGACGGCAGCTAGCAGCCTTGTAAGAAAATACAAAATTACGGTTACTAACTAAAATACAAAAATTGTAAGCTATATACTTCCGCATTGAGTTTTATGTTTTAATGGGGCACACTAATGGTGAGTGCCTAAAGAAGTTTCTTGAATAAGTAAAATTGTCTGTTCTTAATCTTGTACAAATGGCCTAATCTGTGTCTATCAGTGCTAGAACCAACAATAAAAAATCCTACCCTGATGAAGAGTAAACCAGCAGTCTGTCATGTATCTTTAAAATCGGAAAGCATCAGAAGAAGCTTTACTTTGTAATATCTCAACGAGTACAACTACAAAGGGTTTTGACAATAGAATAAAGTAAAATAATAAATAAGTGTTATCGCCACATTAAAAACTCTTATTTATTAAAAATAGGGACAAACTATAATAGATGATAACACAGTTCACTATTTAATAAAAATAAATTAATAGATATTATTTTGACTGGTTATACCGGTAACGCAATACTATTGCTCGATGGATAAATATTAACTAATTGTGGGATTATAAAAGGGTAGGAATATGTTTAGAACGAGTGACTTGAGTGCAAACAGAGGTACGAACAACTTGGCAGTTGCTGTTAGTTAAACATAAGGATGCAGTGAAATAGTTATTAAACTGAATATATAAAGTGATCAACAGCTTCGCTTTCGACAGCTATAAGATTTATATAGATTTTTATTTTAATCTAATTAATATATTGTTATATCTATTGTTTACTAATAATAATAACGTGTACAAGATAAATTATTAGTATTGCGACATTGTGGTGTTTGTGTCTAAGTTTTAAATTCATCTGAACAAAAATTCAACTTGTTATTAGTTCTTCAGTTGATGAATTTGAAAACGTAATTATAAATACGAGTACATATTTAATCTATTGTAACACAATGTTTCAATATACAAATATTGTAGCAGCACACTAACTTGTTGTTCAACCGCAGTCGTTGCTTATTGGGCAAGTGAACAAACTTTCCCAATAACCAACAGAAGATTGCTGAACCACAATTAAATGGGAGTCTACTGAAGATTTTTATTTTATAACTCCTAAATATTTTAATAAATCGTACCGGCTTCTTTTGAAGTGATTTAAGTGCTAACAACTTTAACTGTAACCACTAAAACAGTAGGGTAACCTACCTCGGTAACCCTCACTAGGTAACTCTAACACCCGCAAAAGAGAGACATCCGTTGCTCTTTTGCGGTTTCCATAGTGATCAGATCAAATACCCACCCAGAGATTACATAATAGGTTTACTGACAGCAATTGCATGTACACGTCTAACATTATTAAATGTAACGTCTAGCCTAAAGCTGTACATTGTATGGAGCACTACTTGTGCTAAAATTATTTGTAATCTT
This sequence comes from Callimorpha dominula, assembly GCA_949752705.1. NCBI lineage: Eukaryota > Metazoa > Arthropoda > Insecta > Lepidoptera > Erebidae > Callimorpha > Callimorpha dominula. Next base: position 9,365,825 of record OX457005.1, read on the forward strand.
CTTACTAATCGTGTGACTGAACTTTAGTTTGTAAATTTCAAATAAGTTTCATACATCTGTACGAATACGTCGTACAGATGTATGAAACTTATTCAAAACACAAAGTAAACTTTAGGCGAACCCGTGGACCGAGGGTCCTAAACTTTGTATCAACGTCGTTGCGTATCTTATCGTAGTTGTAAAAGAAAGATTACAGTTTGTGAAACTTCTGACCACCTTTCCCATCATCTGAAACTGCGGTAATATTATTTACAACTGTAATTCGTTCTACAATGTCACCAAAATAATTCGTCTTTGTCTGTCTGTGTTTTGAAGTAAAATTTAATGTTTGAATTTCTAGTTTAAAATACTGTTTTTCATGGCTCGAATCCAATAGAATTGTTGTAGTTGGAGCTATTGATTTTATTTTAGGATATTGTCCAATGAATTTAGTAATATCTTATTTGTAATTATAATACGAATAATACTTTTCTGTTGTCACACACACAAATTTATCATAAACTAGCCCGCGATTTCGTTTGCTTGGAAACTTAAATTTATCCCACGGGAACAAATTTTCTGCTCAAGATTCTTAATTTTTCGTTCCGTAAGAACCTTCTACAAAGTATTAGAAAACATAAAAAAATAGATGAATAAAATCGGTTAAGTCGTTCTCAATTTATGGCGTGACCAGGGGAAATATTTATTCATTTTTATACATATATATAAGTGTTATATAGTATGTGGAAAAACTGTAGGTACCTATCTGAAAATAATATAAAAATAAATTATATCTGTACTTAAAGTTCAATATACTCCCTCGATTCCCCTGTAAGATAAGTTTGTACTTATGATTGAGTGTCACTGTCAGTTAATATCTGTATTCCCCAGTCGGCTGAAGTGTTCCTGAGTTTTTCTGTAAGAAATTCTCAGTAGGATCATGGAGTGTAGATACGTGCTCAGTAGACGGTAGTTGTCTCGCCTCCTATTACATGGGACATAAATATAGTAATCGAAATACAGGATTACAATACATATCTGCCTACCCTTTCGATCATATATACGCATGAGGATATAAAAATTAGAAAGTACTTTAGCTGGTCTCTTAATTAACCCTTATCCTTATAGGTATTATTATGCAGAAAGAACTTTGCACAGAAACGGTCTGACGACGCGCGTCTAACGGAAATAAGGCGCTCAGCAAACAAAGTGCACCCGAAAAGTTGTGTACCTTAACACACGTTCAGATTATTGAGCCTCGCCTTTGTAGCAATACAAACGCAGAAAGTACATCAATACTTTCGTCATCGGTTTTTCCCCCAATACCAAACGAACGTTAAGAAGTAACTAGCCCTGAAGCTTTTCGTTAAATTTGAAATCGATACCAATAAAAATTTGAGAATGAGGAATGGGCGTCGTTGGTTTGTTTACAAATTATATAATTCGTGTGTATAGCCGCTTATATATCAACAGATCAAAAAATTTCCATGGATTAGTAATCTGGTACAGGATCGAAAATCCTATACGTAGCCTATAATAATATAATCTTCGATACTGATATACGTATTAGATGCTTACTTGTGGTAGACTTCCGTAGGTCGCTACAAATTTTGAAATTACCCGCGACCGTCTGGCTGCAACCGACGTGACTATAGATGTACACGAAATGTAAGCTTTAGTACGAATTATTCATTTTTTATGTTTATACAATCGTCCAAGGCATTGGGACAATTTTTATGCAAAAGTTGTCTTCTATGCTTTTCTTTTTTATACCATTAACAAGAAGATAAGTAAGTATATACTCTGTTTAATAGTAAAAGGAAACTGCCGAGGGTCACGAGCTTCCTCAACTTTAGTACACGACGATCCCGTGCTATGTTAAATCAGTTACAACAGAGTAAGAGCCTGTAGTAGCCAGAACTTCGTAATTTTATAAAAAATGAGTTTTTCTGCGCTTGTCCCCAACAGAGGTAGGAACGGTTGGATCATGGTGGCTTTGGCAGTTAACAAGGGCAAGCAGCAGTATTGTAATAATGTACAATAAACTTTCGGTATAGTCAAAATTAGAAAAAGCTCCAGCCGTCTCGAATTTCGAACACAAATGTCATTTCATTATATCCTTTTTAAACAAAATAAATGATCGTAATAGGGGGTATATCGTAACACGTAAACTTTAGCAGAAAACTGACGCAATAAATAAATAATAGTTGCATTTGTTACTGAGCCATTTCAATACGTCACAGTGGCGCGGATATGCATCCATTACACTTCTCCTTTTATTTTTCATTTTTATTTATTTATTTATTTCTCTCATCACAAAGGTAGGTACAACTTAGGAAATACAAAAACAGATCAGTCAAACTATTATTCCTTTGTGAGAGACTGGTGTGTGTGTTAGGAAAAACCTGTGTTACAGATCACCAGGCTCTCATCTCCTGGACGAACCATAGTTACATTAATTGCATTGCATGTACCAGCTTAAATTAAATGTAAATAGTTAATATAAAGACAAAAACTGTGTGTGTGTGTGTGTGTGCGTGTGTGTGTGTGCGTGTGTGTGTGTGTGTGTGCGTGTGTGTGTGTGTGTGTGTGTGTGTGTGTGTGTATGTGTGAGTGCGCGTGCATGTGTGTGTGCGGATGAGTGTGCACGGTACCCATCAGTATAGTTCGAATGTCGTTAATACTGTTTTTAATTTAAATTCATTGAGGGAGTATATGCAAAGGATTGAATTTATTTTATTCTATAGATATGGGCCTAAAAAGCAATAGAACCTATGTGATAAAGTTGTTTTATAAATTATGTCAGTTTGATAGATTTTATGTTTCCGTCTTTTCGCTGCATTAATTAAAGGATCGTAGTTGGTTAGTGAGTGAGACTTAAGAATTAAACGAAATACAAAAAGTTGCCGAACTGTATAAACATTAAACTTTTGGTATAAGTCTCTTGTGGGATACAAGAAGGGTAGGTAAAGTGCTACCTTTAAGACTGCCCTTTGGGCACGTTCCAATTTTATCAAAATAGTTTTAGTGGCACCTCCCCAGGATGTGATGCAGTACATCAGTATTGATTGACATAATGCGAGATACGTTATTTTAAGTACTTTCTTATCACATACATGTCGTAAGTTTTTAAAGATGAAAATTAGTTTCCTGGTTCTTAAAGTTAATACATCTATGTGAGCTTGGAAGTTTAAATTTTTATCAATTAAGATTCCTAGGTATTTAATTAGGCAGGTACATGGAACAGGAGTTACATCTGGATTATGACATAGATGTGCAAATATGGGAAGAGGTGTTTCAAAACGCAATTTCTTATTTGTTAGTTGGAATGCTATGTATTTGGTCTTATCGACATTCAACGATAGGAGATTGCAATTAAGCCAATTGGTGACTCGATTCATACCCTTTTGTGCACTCTGATACGTATCGTTCTAGGAATCAACTCGAAAAATTTGTACGGTGTCGTCAGCAAAGGTGATTATTTTTCCAGTGTTAGATATATCTAATTGGCAAAGGTCATTAATAAAAATTAAAAACAAAGTCGGCCTGAGGATACTGCCTTGTGGGACGCCTATATCTATAGGAAGGTCATGACTACGTACACCGTCTATTTGAACACACCGTGAGCGATCTGTGAGGTAACTTGCGAAAAACTGCAGTTGCATTCCACGAACACCTATTCGTTCTAGTTTATTGAGCAGTAGTGGGACGGAGACCGTGTCAAATGCCTTGCCTTGCAATGCCTTTTTTCTTATCATCCATATTAGTAACAATATGATTTGTAAGCTCATGGACCGCGTCATCGGTTGACCTGTTCCTGCGAAAATTTCTCTCGTATTGGGAATTTGAAACTTTCTTGTTTCTAAGTAGTTAACAAGTCTATTGTTGACAATTTTTTCAACGGTCTTTGAGAAACCAGGAAGAATGGATATAGGTCTATAATTATTCACACAGTCTCTGTCGCCACTTTTATGAATGGGATGAACAAGTGCTCGCTTGAATGCCTTTGGGAAGATGCCGGATGAGAATGCTAAATTACATACATAGACCAGTGGTTCGACTAAAATACTGTTATACCTTTTAATAAAACTGTTGGAAATACCGTCTAGGCCAATAGCGCAATCATTCTTAAGTTTAGATATGATTAAGTCTATTTCATAGGCATCTCTGGGACGAAACACGAATGACTGCGATGGAGTCACGGGATGATAGGGCTCTTGAACCTTTGGCGAATTAGTCATCTGCAAGTTTCCTCCAACGATTTTTCCAATGCTTGTAAAATATCTATTTACTGAGTTAACTGATTCTATAGGGTTATTGTTGGTTATCAAGTCTAATGCTGGGATTCTAGATCGATTAGTATACGTGATATTTTTAATGACCTTCCAAAGTTGTTTAGTATTGTGTTTAGCATTTTTAATTTCAGATTTCTCATATTCTCTTTTAGCAATTTTGATTAATCATTCACAAAGGGGTCTAAGAAATTGATACATATGTAGCTACATAACTTAAATAGGTACATAGGTTTTCATAGTATTGTCGGTTTATTTCATATTAAAAGAAAGAAAGACCATTAAGTTTTGCTGTACCTACAAATGTATAAGTACAACAAAAAATAATAGTTTGATAGTCTGTCACAACAACGAAAGCCACTAACGAAGTCACTGAACAAAATTGCTTATTTTCGTGGAATTATTTTTCTCGTGAAACACTAATGTATTTTTATCGCAAGACATGGGTTAGCAAAAGGACTAAGTTTTAACAAAGTTTTTATTGTTTTGAATTTTATTAAACCAAGTACTTTCATTAGTTATCATATTGTAATAAAACGGCTGAGTTCAAACCTGAATAAAAAAAAAAATTAGGTATTTTCAGCTGTCGCCTCATGCTGTTTTAAGATTGCATTAGCACAATCTAGATAGGATACAAGTACAAATATTGAGTAGGAGCAGAACCTGGTTCGTTATTCAATCTTGTACATATATACGTAACATAATCTCGAGCAAAACCATAGGAAAACTAGTATCAAACGTAAGTAATCAAGTCCTGAAGTGCCATATGTCACACGACTATCGATACTGTTACCACAGTTTTTCCAAAGCAAATGCCATTTTCCGCAATCTGTTATGCGCTCAAAAGGCACACCCGGGAATAAAAGGGACGAAAACACATTTTTCCACCTCTCGGTCGCTAGTTCAAGATACACAGTTATATAGAATACTCGTATACTATAAAAGTCGATAGCTAGTCTCCGGAGAAATTCTTCGATTCTTGCACATGTCACGGCAGCGTGTACGGTGGAAAGTTATTTGTACAGGCGATTCTCGTTAGGTGTTGCTAGATTTACTGTTGTTTATTTTAGGTAGGATAAATTGTTTTAAGTTCTTTTTTCTTTTTTTAATACATAATTGTTGTAGCAATTTAGTTAATCAAGTAAATAAATAGGCTTCACCCCAGAAATGAAGTGAGATGACATCTTGTGAAAATGTTTCCGATGTACCAAGTTACATCAAAATGTCATCTTTTGGTATGTAAATAAATGCTTATAATCGAGTGTTGCCTGTTAGGAATTCTGGTGATATAATCATACTTGATAACTGTGTTTTACACGATATATTCTCTTTAATGATATGAACTATTCATTATCCGAACACAACATTAAAAAATCTTACACGTGACACTATTATGTCACACGCTAACTGTACTTACAATTATTGTTTCAAAGAAGCAGTTTTAAAGACCAGTTGTCATTCACTATGGTTTTGAGACCATTCATCACATTTAGGGTTGCCAAAATGAGGAAATGTATGTAACAATATTATTTGCCATCAATAACGAAATATAACATACAATTTAAGCGACGGTAGCGTAATGTCTAGGGCGTCTGACTTGCGATCAAGTGGTTGCAGGTGCAGGCACCCAGTGCTCTACCGGCGTGAACCCACTCCTAACACAAGCGCTTAGCTTAGCTGAAGGAGTTAACAAGAATACTAGTAATGTGTGAGACACGTTACTAGAACATATTTAAAGAAACAAAAAAAGATACTAGTAAGTATGTCCATGATGCCAAAGAAGCTAGTTCGTTTTCAAATGGAACTTTAAAGAAGCTTTTCAATTTCTCAATAGAAATAAACGTTTATGAAACTGGATTTTGTTTTATTACGACGAGTTTTATGTTAACTTAGTGAGGCTTGCTCGACAAGACGCTTAACATGTACACGTAGACTTAGATACATCCCCAATTGCAAAGGATTTGTGCATTTAGTTTAGTTCCTAGGCAAGGGTGGTTTTTAGTCAGTAGTCGTGTCTTACTCCTTCCCTGCATGAGGATCTTCCACCGCGTCACCAAAAAAAAAGATGGTAACCTCCTACTACTTGAAGTAGTTCAACAATATATTTTCCGTTTTCATGCATTTACATATTTTCTGGCAAAAATAAAGTTTAAATATAATATGTCAACATATCTTGCATTTTTAATCTACAATGCCGATTGCCATAGAGTTTCTAACAAGCTTATAATAGTTTCGTGACATTCCGCTCTAGGAAAAAAGTTTAATAACAGGTGGATAAAACCTTGTATAAGAAACAAGTACAAAACTTTTAGGACTATACTAACTTTTAAGGTTTTAGATATTAATACAAATTATTATTTTTTCGAAGTCGATTTCAACAGGATAGTAATTACGTAATAATACATCAAAAATACAATGTAAAACTGTCAATACGGCAGTGGGAGAGGTTTGCCTTAGAATTTCGTGTGACTCAACTATTTTGTCGTTCAGCTGGTGTATGCTAACACTTAAAAGTTGGCGATTGCCATAATTTGTAATAGTTTATCAGATACATCTTCAAAGCTCGTCTTTATACGTAGTCAGAAAGCCCATGCAGGTGTGTGGATAACTTTTAAAGAAGTAACATGCTCAAACATATGAAGCACGTCTTGTTTTGTGGTTTGTTGAATAATTCTTACGATATGATATGAGGATCATCCACAATAGTATGTAATTACTAATTGCTCAAATAAAATTGGGAAAAATGCTCCATAAAATCTAAAACGAATCTAATTTGTAGTTAATTGAAAAAAAGATAATTTTTAAATAACAGAAAAAATCATTTGCCATAATTATATTGATAACATAATTTGATTAATATGTACATCACGTCTAAAGCGTTTGAAAGCAAGCCACCCATAAACCACGCGGTGTTCATTCAACACCGATGCTTATTAGATTAAGGAACGCTATCCCTATATACCTATCGTTTAACTATGTATATAGTGAAAATCAGCAAGGTTGGTTACGTATCTAATTAATATTATAAACATTTAATGGTAAGTAGGTTACTTATGACAGCAGAAGAAGAGCAAATATTATATTATCAGTGATATTTGACCTACTCGTTCCGCCTAGCAAGGTAACCACTTTTTATAAACTTTACAGGCAAACAACTCGACCACTATGTATAAATGTACGGGAAATAACGCGATCACGTAATAGGTATTACATACCTTTGAATAGCCTGACATTTAGACCAGACCGATGACCGTGGGGCCGTATCCTCCGCGTTGAGAGATTCTCTGCATAGATACTGCCTGTCGCATTGATGGTGAATAGATGCCGGTTTAGAGCCATGTGTCCTGTAATGGTTCCTACAACTATTCTGATGTCGATTCGGTTAAGACTGAGCAGTCTGCAAGTTAAACGTGGCGAGACCTCTGTCAGTTTAGACTTCCTCCAGCCAGGTATGACGGCGCAGCGACCGTTATGCGCTTTACAAGTCCGTTGCCTTACCTATGAGCGAAGTTGATTAAAGGGAAGTGGCAACAGTATAGTTGGACCTGCCACTGACGTTACAGATCTCTTCCTTGCCAGCTCATCGGTAGTGTCGTTGCCGAGTGAATCAGTATACCCTTTGATCCATTAAAGAATTACCCCAATGTGCAGAAACAAAGGCTTTTAGGATTGCCATACTGTCTGACACTATACGAATGTCGTACTCCTTTATTTACCTTTTGACATGACCGCGATAGCAGAGTAGGTTATCGCAACACACCCACATTGAAATATGGAACTGTGTTGGCCTAGCGCTAGTGAAATCTTTATATTTAAGTCTTGTGAGAAAACTCTGGCTCCAGTCTCTGACGCCATCTTAGAATTGTCCGTGTAGATCCGGACTTCAATTATGCCAGATTGATCTCGGTCGTTTTCATATAGTTGTATTTGTTACTTCCTTCCGAAGATATGTTGTTTAGGGATCCTGTGGCATGGGGCAGCTATTAGTGGTTGGTATTCCGTTAATTGATTCCATAGTTTCGAATGGGGACCCTCTCGGTTGTACCACCGTCCCAGGTGTTTAAGTTTGATGGCTGCCACAGCTGCTTCATGTTGCATATACAGGTCTAGTGGTGCTAGATCTAAGGCCACTTCAAGGGCAGCTGTGGAAGTTATGCGCATGCAACCAAAGACGGCAGTACATGCGAGTCTTTGGAATTGCTGCAGTTTGTTTCTAACAGTGCTTAGTTCTGTTCTCTGCCGAAGTCTCAGCCGTATGGTCGTTTTGTATAGCCATAGTGTGCTTTTGGTGATAATCCCAGCTTTTCCCGAGGAGTCGCTTGCATTGGCAGAAAATAATGCAAGCCTTGTTCAGTTTTGCGTACAGGTGCCTGTTCCATTAGAGTTCTATTCAGCTATAGCACTATATTCAATTATGACTATTGAAAATAGTAGATTAATCATAAGTGATTAGGTATGTTGCCGTGCGAAGGCCAAGTCATTATTTTTACATGCAGGTTCTTCTATATTTATAAACATATTGCCTGCTTAAATTGTGTGTAAACGCATGTTTGACAAATAAATTATCTTTATCTTTATCGTTATCTTTATTAATAAGACATTAAGATGTCTAATATTAGCACGGTTAGTATAAAATGTTGTTGCTTTAAAAATTGAGTAACAATTCGATTTCACAACTTTTTGCGGAAGAATATGAAAAACCCAAGTCTTGCGAGGCTTGGGTTTTTTATATGCTTTGTTTTTGGTGGGATTTCAGATTATTTTATTTATAGTTATTCTACTTTCTACAGGTGAAACAATAACATGTTCTGCACATGTAAGTCAACACTTGCTTACCCAGTGTACTTAAAAAGTGAACTTAAAGGATAGTAGTCCATCACGCCAATGAATTCATTATGTCTGGTAAGATAACATTAGCCTTTCTTAAGACCTCAAGATGAACTGATAACGCATTCTTTATACAGTCTGGAATTTGCAGTCTACTGCTACTAGTTTATATGCCATAAAATTACGATTGAACTTTGAGATTTACCTAAGTTTACAGCCCCAATATTGACGGATACACCATTACGACAAGTCGTTGAGGAGACTTTTGGCAACCCAGTTTTCTGAATATCTTCAGAGTGGAATAAAAATGTTTTTTAAAATGTCAATAGTTATAATTATAAACATGCGATGTATTTTAGTATGACATCAGTATCGAGAACACGTTCTTTGCTTTTAGATTCATCGTGTGATATAGATAAACCCGACCCTGAAACCAAAACAAGTTAGTTATCTTGAGAACCAATACTATGACGCGGTGTGATAACGAAGTGCATATCAATATTGCAAACTTTCTTTACTCACAGTGCTATTTTTCCTTGTTTCAAAAGTGCCCATTTCGGCGAAAACTTTTCTATTCAAAGCTAATAATAAGCCAGACTCACTCTGCCTTTTTCGTTTACGATAAGTACTTGCCCTGTTAGTTTTCTTCGTTTTATTTAGTAAATGTCTTCCCGATGCCTCTTACAGACATAAAATATTTTCTCTATCGAAATTAAGAAGTAAGTTTTCGAAAAAAAATTACTTTTCCCACGAACTACTTAAAGGAAACCTTTCTTTATAGCCGTTTTCTGTTGCTGAAGGTTTTTTGTTTAAGGTCTACTAGCAACCCGCCGCCCCTTCGCAAGGGTAGAAGAGACATCTTCCACAATCATCATATTTCAACCAATTTACATAAAATGTTAACAATGCGGTTTTCACCAATAGACAGAGTAATTAATGTGGAAGGTTTAGGTGTATAATACACCTTAACCTTACTCATGAATCACTCTGTCTATTGATGAAAACCGCATGAAAATCCGTTCAGAAGTTTTTCAGTTTATCGCGAACAGACAGACAGACGCGGCAGGGGACTTTGTTTTATAATATGTAGTGATAACTGAATAGAGGTGAAGGTGCAGTATTGCTTTGATGACCTATTTAACCTTAATGACGTATGCGGTGTACCAGATCGGCCTCGTTAATTGCATTTGAAGGCATGCGTTTAATAAAATCTGCATTCAGAATAATTTATGTTACATTAAAATATGCACAAGCCGGCATTTGTAAATTGAAACTTGGAATAAATTGCTTTATGTCTCGATGTAAAATTGATCAAACATCTTTGTAAAATAATTGTAAATAGTTGTTGTAAAATATTTCAGATAATATTAAGTACACATGTATCTGTTTTAAGTTTTCTCATTTATCACACGCAATTGATAGATTTATCTGTTATGGTAGGCATTATAAATTTATAATCCGTGAGTAGGACTAACTTTTTTTAGGTGTTCATTGACTTGAATATGTAAGTTCTCATATAGCAATATTGGAAAACATGCGCTTAAACATTGTGTACTCAGACCATCACCTCATAGAAGCTCTTTTATATTCTTTAGTCAAATTACTAATTTAACGTAAATACATCAAATTCAAGTCAATAAAACTGTGATAGTTTTACAATGTGAATAATCATGATAATTACCATCATCAGCCACAGGACGTCCAACCAGTAGTGGCTGGACTCAGGCCTCCCTGAGACCGGCTGGAAACAGCCTGCATCCACCGTCGACTTGCGATCTTTATAAGGTCTTCTGTGGACCTCGTTGGACATCTTAAGATTTTTTCGCTAACTCTTCTTCATTCTGCCGTTAAAATAATAACTCTGCACCGTGTGTCCCTGCAGAATTAGTGATTAGATAAGATTAAGTATTCTGTATTTCAGTGTCAGTGAACGGCCCTGAGAAAAACTCATTTGAAATCCAGTTTATCTGAGTAGAAATTTTTATTTTATTTATTTATTTGAAAAAATAAATAGTCACACAGATGATTACAAACAAAACATTAAAATACAGTAATACCATTGTGAGACCAACAACATTTAAAAAAAATGTTAAACAAATACATTTTACTCAGCGAATTTAAAAACCTCGAACGAACTTACTCACTAACTTAAAAATCTAAATATTCAAATGACTCAATCTTTGTGTCACAAGCGTTTTAAATTTGCCAGAAGATATTGCAGACATGTCTATATCGTGAAAGTAGCTATAGGTTAAAATTATTATTAGTTGGCCGACGTAGAGGCGCTTTGAGACCTGCGTTAGTATGAGAAGTCGAAACAGCAAATGTAATTTGTGTTCGCGCCTCACGTCGTGCTGATATTCTAGGTAATATGCAACATAATTTATTTCGAGTACCAATACATTCATATACATTGCTACGATCGAAAAGAGAGACTGTCCCCAATAAAATACGTCTGCTTTTTAGATAATGCAAAATATACTTTTTCAGAAAAATATCAGAAGCTGTAAAACTGCTGTGAAGCTGATAAAGTGGTAATGCATGGCTCTCAAATATTTACTTTGAACTTTCTCGATGTGTTTTATATATTTGTTACTGGGGACTACATGTTCTAGTTGTGATCTGATTAAACATGTATATTGATGTAAGCAAGTAGAAGGGCGCACAAATTCTTTAACTATTCTTATTACAAAATCGCACATCCGATACATAGGCATTGCATTGACGATATTATCAATGTGTTGATCAAAATGGAGTTTATCATCTAGAAGAACATATAGATCACAAACCAGTGATACTTTAGACAGGATTGTGCCATTTAACTAATATGGAAGCTTTAATACGTTTTTATTTATTTTTTAAGCTAACATAACAACATTTAGATTGTTAGCTTTACAGTAGTCATTGAACCTTATTCGCTTTTTCTTACACAATACACATACCTATACTGTCTAAATTCATTATTTAATCAATATAATTTTTTGAAGGTTTTGTTTTGCTATAAAGTACATTTGTCCCTTATCCCAATTGAGGTTTAATTTTAGCGACATCTTACCTAGATGTCGCGAAGTTCTAAAATTGTTTTATGAATATGGAAAAATTGAAATGAAGAGAGGTATAATAATCTTTATAGAAAAGAGAGAAAAAGATATTTTCAGAAGATAACACAATGAAACACTGAAACAAAATACAAGATAATTATGATGTATGAAGATGTTCCTAAAAATGAAATTTAAGGACACATGAAGAAGAATTTGTATCTACTGGTACACATGAAGAAATACAAAATGAACAAACAAAATTATTTTAATTTAAAATAATATTGGTATTTGTGTTTCTGTTTATCTTGAGCAAGTTGTCTTGTAATGTTTGTTTATGACAATTAAGTATGACTAAGTTAAAAAAGAACTTATTAACAAAAAATTAAACCGTCGAAAGAAGAAAGGAACTGAAAACTGAAAATTAAAAGTAAACTTGTTAGCTTATCTAAATCCTACATTCATGTAAATACCTAAATAATTTTGAAATTTGCACCAAACATACAAATCGTCTTTTGCCGAAGTGTTTTCGTATAAAAATTTTTGTTTGTAGGTTTGGTGCCGGCTCAAAATTATTTAGGTATTTACATTAATGTAAGAGTTTAGTTAGGCCAACAAGTTTATTTTTCACTTTTCAATGCCTTTCTTCTTTCGTCGGTTTAATTTTTTGTTAAAAAGTTTTTATTTTTTAGTTTTTTGTGGCTTAAATTAATCGACTTCAGGTCTCCGTTATTTCTTAGTATCATTAGAACTACATGTGTGTGCTAAGTTTGAACAAAATCGGTTCACAGGTGCAAAGTCAATCGGTAAAAATCATTCATCCCCTATATTTTCACCCTAAGGGTTGAACTATATGTTTGAAATTTAAATGGGACCAACTTTGAAGTAAACTCTATCCAATAAAAAAAGAATTATCGAATTCGGACTACATTGTAAAAAGTAATGCGTGGTCATACATAAAAAAAATATATATACGGGTCGACCTGAGAACCTCCTCCGTTTTTTCGTCAGTTAATAATAATAATTTTTATATTGGGGGCGGGCATTGATAGACAAGAAAAAAATTATAATTTCTTTGCTATTATTATAAGAAAAGTAAACAGCTTTCTATCAAAATGGTAAACACATTTTTTTTTTTTATAATCTGAAGATAAGAGTGTTTTTGCGGGATATGTGCAGTTAAATCTTTATTTTGCACAAAAAATTCTATTCAATTAAAATAAAACGTTGCTTTTATTTTATAGCTATATTATTATAGGACCTCCTATAAAGCTATAAAATAAAAGCGTAAGTATTACTATTTCGAAAATTTCTTAACATCCATAATTCGGAACGCATTTGGACCAACTGAAACAATAACGTGAACGTATGCGAGTTGACAGCTCCGTACGGTAAACAAATATTAGTCCGTCAAAGTCTGTGACAAAAAGATAACAGTAGTATCGCATTATCTATCGTTTATTAGTACTAGTATATATAAAATCAGTCGTTTATATTAAAAGGGAACTACAACAGCCCCGGTACTGTTCAAGTATATAAGTATTAATGTGATTTCTCCGAGGATAGAAATACTTGTAAGTAAAATGTAATAAGTTATACTGCCTTTGGGTGCGGTTCTCCTAAATGTAGGTTTTTAGGTCCGTCGTGTTTATAAAAAGGTCAAGTACAATAAATTTGTTGATATAAAATTACGAGATAAATTGATTTTAGTGCTGGAGTGATATGAATTCATAAAACTATACCTATCACAACCGTCGGAACCCGACAGCAGCTTCTATAGTATTTAAAGAAGAATTCCGATGTTCAGTGATTTTTTCTGAATTATATACACACTTTAAACATAATTTAACATTTGTGGAGCCTGGGATTGATTTTAAATTTACTTAAATACAATTGGAAATTTAATGAAATGTATGTTTTGCAATTGACATTTATTAATTGATTTATGACATCAAAGTCATACCTAGTCAGTGAACAAGTATGCACAGAACAGAGTCAATTGGAAATCAATTTGGAATTGGTAAAACTTATTTAGGCTAGGCTCTTCAGGCAATCACATTATAATAGCCAATTGTCTAGAACCTAAACTATTCCTGTGTTTGTCTATCCACTGTAGTTAACAGAAATTGACCATGAACCTCGCTCAGTTATAAAATGAAGGTCATCCACTGGTAGCAAGACAACTTTTGCATTCCATGACATATAATTTTTTGTTTATCCAGGAATTTATGTGATCAACAGGTATTACATAGTTTTGAATTTCCTTACGTTTCGACTAGGTTCCAACTTGGTTGATACAATCTAAGTCAATTGTCAATGTTCTAATTTGTTTGACTCACAAAAATCTGTATACCATCAGGTATTTAAGACAATTTCAAATATAAGTGTTATTTATTTACATTAATGTTTTCATCCTGCACACATTTCTTGTTTTGTATCTTTAAATTTTAATTTATTCATTTGTATTTCAATGAAAAGCTTACATGTTGTTACACTAATAATCATTTATACACTACCCTTAATCTGTCAAAATTCAAAACAATCTCACTACAATCAGTTATGCGTCACTATAATATAAGATGCTTATGTATTGTGCAATGTTATAATTTTATCTGTTTAGGCAAGGTGTGTATAATCTTATCTGTATATTGTACACAATTTAAGAAAATACAGTACAGTCATGATACAAACATTTATACACTATATATAGTTATTTTTCCCTATACTTCTTTGCATACAGGATCACTTTGTGTCATTAGGTGTCCTAGGTACATATCTTTATCTGTAAATCAATTTGGGTATTTCCTTAGTTTATGGTTTTTCTCTCCATTTGTCATTATTCTTGTTTTTTTCCGGGTTGAAAACAACACCAAACAACAATACAACCCAAGATCAGATTGTGAAAAATATTTGAGATTAAATTGCAAATTTAATCAAAATTCTTCGACTCCAATGCATCCCAAAAGGAGTAATTAGGATAAGAAAAACTAGCTCTCTGAAAGACTAGCCAGTCTTTCATTAAGGGACAATATAAAAATGATAATGGTGATGGATTCTAGTGAAAGCGAAAGCCAAATCCTGATAAAGTTTAGACTAATAAACTATTAAGAATAGAATATATTGGTCTGCAAACTAGATATTGGTATATACTAACTACGCTACATCTATACTAACTACGTCAGGAAAAGTTTAGTTTACTTGATGTTTCGACAATAGTCTTTCAATGAAGGATATTTTTACACTAGCTACCTACTACTTAATAACTTACCATCATAGTAAACCGCATAAGGTGACTAATATAATATATTAAATATATTCGTGTCCATACAATCTGGTACTTACCAATTTTAGTGGATCTTCTTTAAATTACTTATTATTATCAAGTTTCTTGTTATTTTTTAATTGTAAAAATAAACATTAAAGCTAAAAGATTTGACAACAGCAAAGTATGATGTCATAGGTTGTTATTAATGCAACAGTCTACACAACCTGCTGTTTTAATGTTAAATTCATAAATATGTTTCAGGGCATTAATAATAATAACAACTTTTAGTAAAAAGAAACGGACAGTAGACTTAACAGTGACTACCTCGTTGTTGATATAAGTTTTTAATTATAATCCCTAGTATGTTTTCAAGAGAAAACATTTTTTTATTATTTATTTATTTCACAATACTTACCTACGATTATTGAGTATTTCTTAGTCTAATCAATTTATTTAAACAAGAATGACATTAAACAACATAAATACGTTTTGAATATTTATTTCTCAAGTTTACACTGTATTAAAAATAATAACTCCACACATCTCACACACGGCCGTCTGATCCCAAACTAGGCAGAGCCTGTATTATGGTAACCAGACTGCTGATAAACATACTTATATATTTCTAAATGCATACATATTATAGATAAATTACACCCAGACACACAACAAATGATCATGCTCATCACACAATTATTTGTCCAGGGCGGGAATCGAACCCACGACCTCTGGCTTAGCAGTTAGGGTCACTAACCACTAGACCAACAGGTGATAGGTACTTTATTAGAGAACATTTTAGGTTGGTAAGATCCCACACGTTTCTCTAATCAAGAGACGATTCGTTTTATTTACGGAGCAGACTAATCGTTACTTGATTATAGGAACCGGGCATGAATCGATAACAAGAACGCTAGACCGTCACTTTGAGGCAAACAGGAAAAGTCGTTCAAGGCTAAATAGCTCAAAGTTTATTTGCGCAAACTAAGATAAATTACAACAAGATCACTAGTTCAAGTTCTTAGTGTTTTTTGAAGTCGGTGTAACTTTTTCTTTAAAATGTTTATAGGCATACAAATACATTGTATACTCTCGAGAACTTTTTTCCCTAAAATTGTCAGTTATTTACAACACTGCAACGGCTAGATTTAGATTAGAAAAACTAACACCTGGTTTGTTCACCGCTCCTATAACCGATTTTTGGTATACCTAGTTAGTCTACATAAATTATCTTCAGTAAAAATACTCACTATCTTGATACGATCTTATCATTGTGTTATGATAGTGAACAGTTATTGTGTCGAAAACTTCGTAAGAATCAATACATCAAATTTAACAGTGATATTTTATTGCAGTATCGTGCAGTTACTTCGAAATCAATAAAAATGGGAATCTTTTGTGATTTGAATCTTTTCAAACCATCCGACGGAGCTTATCATCCAGGCCAAGTAGTGACAGGAAAAATAAAATACGCAGTAGATGAAGCCATGGAATTTGAGAAAATCACTACGTCGCTTAAAGGCCATGGTCATTTGATTATAAGAATCAGACACGCGAATAATCGGAGAAATAGAACATATAGATCTAATGAAAGTTACGTTGATAGAGATATTATAATTCAAGACACAAAAGTTGAAGTTCCAGTTGGTTGCTATGAAATTAACTTCAGTTTCACTTTACCTAACGTCCTCCCGTCAACCTTAAACATCCAAACATCATACGGAAGATATAGGATAACATGTAGAATAATGTACTATATTCGCATAAAATTTGAAAGACCTGGTTTTTTCGCCTTCAACAAACATTTTAAAAAAGAAATTACTGTCATCTCTGGAGGAGCACCGAGGCTATCAAGTGAACCCGTTATTTACGGAGATACTAAGAAAATAATAAGTATATGTTCCTGTAAAACCAGCAATATAAATATCAGAGCAACTATTCTTAACTCGGTTATACCATTTGGAGGCAAAATTGAACTGAATTACGAAGTCGAAAATAAAAGCAATGTAGTAGTAAAAAGTGTTGAAACAAAATTGGTTGAAATACATACCTTTAAAGCTTCAGGGCATAGCTCAGTCAAAGTTGAAAAAGATATACCAGATACTGATTCTAAGACTCCCTCCATCAACTGTGGAGACACTCAAGGAATGCCTGTAGAAATAAATGTATTATCTGATATACATACTTTAGAGAATGCTAAGATAGTATCAAGAGATTATTTTGTTAGAATAATCGTTCAGTTACCAATACCACACATAAATGCGGTGCTGGACGTGCCTGTGCAGATAGGAGCGATTGATGCAAATACAACTGGGACTACATTTCAACAGAGTTCTGAAGATAATGTAGCTTGTATCGATCCACCGCCATCGTATTGGGAGGCTATGGGTGAAACCAATAAGGAAGATGATAATGTTACTGATGATGAGAATGACAATAAAAGTGAAAAATAAAGATTACTTTATGTTTAACTTCCTATGTAAGTGTAACGTGACGAATATTTTTATAAGTATATTATCGCAAAATAACTTGTATATTATCATTATCATAAAATACGATATTCATAAATGTTACTTTACAAATACTGTAATGCCTACGCCTTGTAATTTTCACTACAAACGTATTGTTTACTATCTGTACCCGCGACTTCGTTCGCGTTTTTTTCGGAAAACAGCAATTTGTCGCTTATTGCATAGTACCTCTTTCTCCAAGCAGTGTATCCGATACTGTATTGGCGGTAAAACAACCTGGAGCGTACAAAAAAGTTGTTTTGGTTGCTTACACGCGAAATAACGACATAATTTGGCCGTGGTAACATTACTCACGTGTGGAAGCTCACCTCACCAGGCTATTGGTGAAATGATCTACCCAGCGCTGGCTAGCGGACGGCAACTGGGCGATGTCCAGACACCCTCTTCACGGGAGACTCTGCTTCGGGTCAAGAACATAAAACTCGTCTCATACACCCACGGCCACTCTTAGCGTACGCATGAGAGCGCGAGTGAAAAGGTCCCACCTGGAAGTTTTTCTACCGAATCCACACCGTCACCTCTTCCTTGCGCGAGAGTTGTTTTCCTCGCAGAAAATCGTCATAAAACAACTGAGACGACCTAACATCTCGATTCGTCCGATCAATTGGGAGACTCTTGCTGTAGTCAGTCAGTCAGTGCTGCTTCTTAGAAACTATGGGCCCCCTCGGTATACCTAACAGACAAAATATGTTTTCTTCTGAGCTTTGTTTAGTCACGGTGTAACATAAGATTTCACACTACTGTAATCGAACGGAAAATAAATGGTCTGAAAGTGTAAAAAAAAACTTCACCGGTTACATGTCAATATTTCAGCTTAGATGTATTTTTTTTTGCGATAGTGTCTGCCCTGCATTTAGTTTAGTTAAATACTGTAATACTAACAAAGTGTTAAGTTAAACTAACAACTAAGTCATAGATGCTTTAAATAAAAAATCTTTTCTGTTCTAATATAATCATGTTGACGGGAATCAACGCGATCACGTATTTAAAAGGTATGACATAGGTACCTTTGCTTTGCCGTGGTCGTGGCCGTGATCACAGGCCTGTATAATACTTTTGAATACGTGATCGCGTGAATTCCCGTCAACATTATTATATTATCATGGAACGTAAAAGTTTGGATCTTCTTATCTATAACACTATTTATAAATATATGTATATTTACTGGACTTTCCTGATGGTCCTCCTGGAGTGGTTAGTGACCCCGACTGCTGAGCCAGAGGTCGTGGGTTTGATTTCCACCCAGGACGAATTATTCTCTGCCTGGGTGTAATTTATTTATAATATGTATGTATTTAGAAATATATAAGTATGTTTATCAGCAGTCTGGTTACCATAGTACAGGCTCTGCCTAGTTTAGGATCAGACGACCGTGTATGAGGTGTATGAAGTTGTTATTATTATTAATGCCCTGAAACATATTTATGAATTTAATGGCTGCAAGAAGCAAAATAGCTCGTTGGCATAGTCAAGAACCAGCTATTTTTTTTCATCGTCAGCTTGGCTACATGATGTGATGATTTCTAAACGCAAATACCTGATAAAGTAATGAAAAGTGAACAGAAACACTATTCGTTTCTACAATTTCAGAGGGTTTCTCTCAATTTTATCAGAATTCCATCATCAGATCCTGACTTCCTCGACATGGGACCACCCTTGAGGCATACCCTGTGTAACAAAAAAGAATAATCAAAATCGGTTCATAAATAACGTAGAGGGCTTAACATACATAAAAAAAAGAAATATGTATATAAACGGTCGAATTGAGAACCTCCTTTTTTTTCGTCGGTTAAAAACGATACCTAATTTTAAAAAGTAAATTAGTTTATATATAAAAAAAAGTGCAAAAAAGAAAAAAGTGGCAAAGGGGGATTCGATCCTGCACCCAACCTAGTAGAATTCGTACTCTACACCAGATAAGCTAAACGCTCGCTGTAGATTAGTTCGAAATAAGTATATACATTCTACTAACGTTACAATGTTATTACAGCTTTCATTGATTTTCCTGTGGGAACCAAAGTTTTACCCTGGATAAAAAGTACCCTATAACCTGCGCAGGCACTCAAACTATTATCATACTAAGTTTCAAGCATATCCCTTCAGTAACTTCTGAGTTTATCGTGAACATACAAACAGACAAACAGAAAGACAGACAGACAAAAATTGCTTGAATCGCATATTTGGCATCAGTATCGATATCTTAATACCCCTCAGTCGATTTCTTTTTAAATATATTCAATGTACATTCATCCCGCTACAGATTTATTATAAGTATAGATAATAGTCCCCTGTCTGCACAGTGCCCTTAGAGCTAAGAATGTTTTTAACCAAACCAGTAGGGCCCATCATTCTGCATCGGCCTCTCCTAGGCAGGTAAGTAATTTTAGAGATTTTTATTTTTCCCCATCGTCCAGCGCCCGGCGACGCGGTGACCTGCCTGAAAGTATTAACCGAAGTGGCATCACTGAATATCTGAGGGAAGCTAAATAGCAGACTCTATTCCTTTCTTTGAGCCACTTCTGTGAAATATGGGGTATGATTGATCCTCTAATCTGATTAGGCGTAAATTACGGCCGATACTGTTGTGATGAATCACAACCTCGTATGCAGTAGCGGCCCTAGCTACATTTTTAGGTAGTGCAAGACCGCAAAGTCGCCACTTTTCGGTCTTGCACTACCTAAAAATGTATATATATAAATTCAAAACCTCAATAATTCTATGATGTTCGCCGTAAAAAGAACCTTTTTTTTTAAGTCCTCATATACAAAATATGAATCAAAATGTAATTTAAATGTTGTTTTTTTGCGCCCCCCCGATCTATTCATTTGGCGCCCCCTACATGACGGCGGCCGCACACCTCGCACCGCCCCAGGGCCGCCCCTGCTCGCAGGATCAGTTGAAAAAGTGCTATGACCACTTGAAAGGGTTTGGCTCGTTATTTTTTTAACAAGATAGAAGCTCTTGTTTCTTGATTCGCGTCGGGGATGCCCCCCGGTTCCCGATAGAAGTCCGCTCGACTCGAACCGAACCCATATTCAATATCTAGACTTCGGTATAATATGACAACTAATTACCCTTTTTTTTTTGTGCGTGTGGAAACCCCCTCGGGCCGTCACCCCACCGGGGTTTTCGGTGGGGCGGTGTGTCGGAATCGAACCGACTAAAACCACACGGTGTGCCGTACTGCGCCTTAAGTAGGAGGGATCCGAGAACAGCTTTTATTAAGACATCCGGACCCCCCCTAGCGCCTGCCCGCAAAAGCGCGGGCACCACCTTCGGGTGAACTCTCAATTAGGCGACGTCCAGGCACACGCGGACGCCGCCTCCTCGCGGGGGGCCACTAAAGCGGGTGAAGGGGAAAAACCCGTCCCGTACACCCGCGGCCACACTCAGGGCGGCATGAGGCGCTGGTAAGCGCGCCTCCGCCTCCCGGTACGCCGGCGGCGAATTAGGTCCGAGTGGAGATCGTCCTCCCGGACCCTTTCCGCCGCCTACTTCTGCGAAATGACGTCCTCACAGAAGGTCGCGACCGCGGTAAAATTCCTGTCGCTACCGGCGATGGAGCGTATGACGGCCGGTAGCGAGAGATCCCCTCCGATGACTGCAGTGAGGGCTCGACACTGCGTCGCCCAGGCGGAGCAAACCGCCAGCGAGTGCTGTGACAGGCGGGACTCAGTTCCCTCCTAGCGATCGAGTGCAGGTACTTCCCGAAGCAGCCGTGCCCGGAAAGAACCTGCATCAGTCGGAAGGAAAGGGTCCCGTGCTGCCGCCCTGCCCACTCGACGATGACCGGCTGGAGCGCCTCCACGGCGGCAAAGCCAGCACGTGGAGCCTCCAGCCGGGACGACCAACGAGCCATGGTGGCTCGGCGAGCGGCCTCACGCCATTCGCGTACCTCTTCGGGGGGGGGCCGACTGCCGCTTCCCGGCCCGGAACTCGGCCGTTCGCCGATATACTTCGGCGAGCACTTCCGCCTCCAAATCCCACGGGGGAGTCCCTGCCAACGCGCACGCCGCCTCCGTCGACACGGTGCGGTATCTGCGTATGGCTCTAACCGCCATAACCCTCTGGGGGCGCCAGAGGCGCGCCCTATTCTGGGCGGTCAGAGCTCCCGCCGACACCGGTGCACCGTACAGTGCCATTGACCGGACAACCCCCGTGTACAGCCGTCTTGTAGCGACGCTGGGTCCGCCCAAATTGGGCAAGAGTCGCCCAAGGGCGGACGCAGCGCCGACCAGCCTGGGAGCAAGCTGTTGGAAGTGCTCGTCGAAGAGCCACCTACCGTCGAGGATCAGGCCCAGATACCTTATGTGGGCCCGAACCGGTAAGAGAACGCGAGTTGACTGCGATAGAGGCGCCAGGGGGTGGACCACGAACAACTAATTACCCTACGTCAACCTGCTTTATACTACTTCCGAACAAAGTCATTACTTTTTAACTTCAATGAAGCAAATTGGCACGTCAATAAAAAACCATGTCATGATAAACATGTCTTATCAGTAAGCGAATTTGGCCCGTTTTTCAACATAACCTGAATGTCAAATATGGCAGTCTTTTGTAATAGGTAGGTACTTTAATAAAGGTAAACTTAAAACTACTATATTATTATTATTATTATACAAGTAGTTAAAAGAAATATGAATGCCACTAACGAAAGATTTTATTCTAAGAATACAAATAAGTATTTCAAAGCTATACAAATAGAAATTTTAATTGATGTCGGTAGTGTAAAAAAATCTAATTAGAAGTGTAGGTATACCAACAACTCACTTACCTACTGTAGATCTTACTGATATTACTGATGCCTTTACTTTTACCTATCCTATATATTTATATGTACTACATAACACGTGACATACCGAAATGTGTTATATACCTACTTAGTCGTGTTAAAGAATAAGTAAAAGTGTTATTTTCTCGACAGTCTTACTAAATTAAATTCTGTATAAACTTAATTAATTAGATGCTAAAACGTCACCAACTTTATTTGTGAACTGCCAAACTATCTGGCGACAGCTCTCGTGGTAATAACATTATAATATATCACTTGTTTCTATGATCAGGATTATGTTTCTGACGCCGTTAACATTGACCCTTGTCAAAAGTTTCTTTGATGTTTGTACCCTTGTTGGTTGAGCATACGAGGAATAATTTTCTGTTTGCCGCAAATGTAAATTAAACTGGTGAATCAAGAGATTTACATATTAATGCTGCAGAGACTACTTGAATCAAATCAAAGTTAATTGATTTATCTACATTTCAAAGAAACACAAAAAGGTCAGAAACTTGATTTCAATTTAGTGCTATATTCACATTCATAATAATAATAATTCTTTATTGCCACAAAATAGTACACATTATCAAAAAGAACAACATTCCAAAATATACAAGTTCAGAAGAATAAATTATTTTAATGTTCTGCTGGGACTTAAAATAGGATAACCTGTGCTATAAGTACCAACGACCTCTGCAGTGTCATAGATATTCCGATCTTAAACAGGTGATAATGCAACAAAGATCCACTTATACTTCATATTTTTATGTCGTTTTTGAACCATCCCTAATTAGTGCTACATGTTGTATTAAACTTTGTTCCTGATTCCTACTAAAAACGTAATTGTGCAGAGTCACAACCAACATTGATAGGATTTGAAACTCGTTCGACGGCACTAAATTTATAATTCTTGTAATAACCATGGTAGAAAGCTCAGCGGGAAACACTCAGTACACGACCAATCTAGTCACAAAGTGACTCCTAACTGGTGGCGAGCAATCTCAAACGATTCCTCCGAACACGCACTATTCATTAGAATACATGAACGGGTAGCATTCTTATGGCTGAGTTTAAGCTCCATCGACCGTCAAAAGAAACATCCGCTGCCGGTGGACGTTGCATTGCCCATCTTGTAGTGTCTATCTTAAAGAAAATACTTCTTAAATAGCATAGAAGAATTCTTAAATATAATACTGTTATTATATAGTCATAAACCATAGAAAAGACTTCAAACTCTTCTATTTTTTATGACCACAATATTAGCGTCTTCAAGAAAAATCCTATCAAACCGAATAATAGGTATTTAATTTAAAACCACTTAAATAAATTGTGCTGATAAGATAGCCGTGGGTATCCTAGCGATACGTGGTACCTAGACGATTTTTTTCAGAGCACTCAGGAAATTTGGATGATCTATAGCCACGGTAAGTATTTTTAAGGTATTATTCCAGAATAACGAGTGATCATACTTAATACATCATATTATACTTACTATTGCAAAGAGATACTTTGCAGCCATTCTCTAGAATTGTATAAGTGTAAATAAGTTCCGACTCTGTAGTTTGATTTTTTAATACCAATCAAGAAGGTAGATAATATGCAAACATGAGCTACCTATTCTATTAACATAATACCACAGACATAATATTTACCTAAGGCAATACATATTCCAAGATAGACGTATATGGGCGCGTGCTACATGTATCGAAGCACCTGTGTTTTGAACAAACTATTTGATTAAATTCCTTAGTGGTCCGTCAAGCAGTTAGGGTTGATTTATGACAAGTGTAAATCTTAAGGATGTTCAATATGTCGACTATGTCGCTATGTAATGCGGGCTCTGTCTCTTGTAAAGTTTAGTTCAAAGAGTACGAAAATTTCAGTTGCAAACAGAGAAACATTTTTTGTTGTATAAGGTTAAATATAAATTAAACATTTGAGCCTCCTTAAATTTTTAATCGCATATAATCAGCCCTGTAAGGAAACTCTAAAACGAGACCCTAATCTATCTCTGAAAAAAAACCGCTTTCTTAAATTTAAGATAGTGGGCATGTAATTTTTTTGTGATAGCTACCTCATTTTTGAAGTTTCGTAACTAGCACTCACGTTAAAATCAATACTCATACATATTTATCCCAAAATGTACAATTAACTTTTAAAAACATTGATAACCCCTGCAAACTCAAAGAGTAGATCTGTCAATACCCTCACCTTCCTTTTATCCCATAAACTACTGAGCTCAATGTAAGTATAAAAAATGCGGTATCGGATATTTTCTTTTTTTTATGTTAATAACGGCAATAGGTATCTTGAGGTTTCGGATTCATTTTACATTAGCGGATTATCGAGAATATTAGTAATGTGACCTAGTATTAAAAAAACATATTTCGAGTACAAAACCTTCACCATGCACTTTCACTTAAAGTTTTAGTGTTTTACGTCTTTCTACAACATTGTATTAAAAAAACTCATATGATTCAAAGACACTTCGTTTTTTTTCATCGGAAACTTTGGTACTTAACAATGGTGCAAAAGGTGAATGACATCATTAACACAATTTCCAGCTTGTTTCACTGAAAATATCTAACGATGTTTTTCTCTAATATTTGTTTTGATCATTCAAGCTCTAAGAATTTAAGTGGACTGAGCTTAATATATTTAAATTATGCCGTGTTCAATTAGATCCTAGTCAGTTTAGTGTTAAATAGGGTTGAACGCCCTCTGTAGGTATTATTTTTGGAGTGATTTCTAATTACCTATGTAGTTACTCCAAAGTTTTGGAAGTAAATTACGGGTGTTCGTAACTTAAAAAGCTTTGGAGTAATTTCGAGGAGTTCTTTCTTTGTCCGTAAACCATCTGCAATAGATGTAATTATACCATAGATGTGTAATCAAATCACGCATGTAATGCCTAATTCTAAAAGACATGTGTCTCAAGTTGTTAGGAATATTGTGAGTAAGGCAAAACAACATCCTCGTAGACCATTGAAATATGATTGGGCAGCGGTCTTAAACACACGTTGCACCAATCAATCTACGTGATTATGATAATACTCGTCATATATTTTGTGCGATTGTTAAATACAGTACAGTTTTGCGAAATATAATTATTTTCCGATTTAGGATTTGTTTCTAAATCTTTTACAATCTCATCGACTGAAGAATACTCGTAACGGCAACAATGCTAATTACAACGTGTTCATTTCTTCTTCATATTTGTTATGGTCTCCTTAAATGATTATGTTTACGTGGATTCCACCCGTGACATCCACCATTTCGCATACACGAGGCATATTTAGGCTCTATTCGGGAGCATATAAACATTTGAAAAGCGCGATTTATGCTTTTATGTCGTTCAATCACTCTCCCTACCGTTAAATAACCAATCGTATCAACGGTATTACCTACAATATGAAAAATAAATTATGCAACGCCTCATATAAAGGCGAAACAAGTGTCGAAATATCACGGAAACTCCCAAGTTCCGGTCTCGCAAGCTGGTAAGAGAGATTCACTTAGCTAGTCGCAGAAGCGAAGGTAAACAAGGGGTCACTCATTAGATTGCTCTCACGGCTGATCTCAAGACAGCTAAGCTCGTTGTCGTTTAAAACGTTAGAATAAATGTGTCGTTCCTTAAGGAAGTTAAGGAAACTCATTGGTAAGAGCAAGGACTGTATATTTCGGTTATAATTTAAATACAAAGGAATTATTTAGGACGATATGCGCTCAGTGCCGAGGACGATGACGCAGTTCCTTCTTGACGTTTCGTTACTCGCCGCCGACTCCCCGCGCCCCGCGGCTCTCTCCGCCGGGCCCTAGTTGGAGTGATATTCTCGATATGCTCCCGGCGTTGAAGAGTATCTTCAAGTACTACACTGGAAGAGGACAGATGGTGTTATAGGCGCGGTGATTGTCGCTCCTTTAGCACCACCATGGCGCCCTCCTTCAGCTCCCCATCGGAGTCGGTCCACTTGGTTCTCTGCTGCTGGTAAAAGATGTACTCATCAGAAAACCTTTTCCAGAACTGTTGCTTAAGATATTCGATTCGCTGGAAACGTTTTAAGTTGCTGATGTTCTGATTGGTGACTTGTGGATGCGGCAAGGATGTAAGGGATCTTCCAATGAGGAAATGTGCAGGAGTTAGAAGGTATAAGTCGGAAGGATCAGTGGAAAGAGGAGTGAGAGGACGAGTGTTTAGTATTGCCTCAACTTGAATCAAACATGTAGCCATCTCCTCGTACGTGAGATGTGTCAACCCTAACACGCGCCTCAAGTGATGTTTGATTGATTTAACGGCGGATTCCCACAATCCCCCGAAATGTGGTGTGTATGCTGGGATAAATGAAAAGGTTATACCTGAATTTGCCATCTCTGAGGAAATATCCTGTTTCAATATGTCTGCTAATTCATTGCAAGTGCCTACGAAGGTAGTACCATTATCGGAGTAGATAGTTCTAGGTTTTCCTCGACGAGCAATAAACCTATTCAGTGCTGCAATAAAACCCTGTTTAGGTAATTCTGAGACAAGCTCCAGATGAACTGCCTTTGTGGCCAAACATACAAATACACAAATATACGCTTTGATGAGACGACTTCCTCTACCTTTGCGATCGGCTATGAGAATGGGTCCGGCGTAATCCGTGCCAGTCTCTAAGAATGGGAACTCCAATTGAACTCGCTCCTTGGGCAGGTTGCCCATTATTGGTTGGACGGTTCTGCCGTTGAATCTCTGACACTTTACGCACCTACGTGTAGTTAATTTAGCGAGGTTTCTACCACCTAACGGCCAGTACTCGTGTCTTACAGTAGCTAATAACAACTGCGGACCAGTATGAAATAGGCGTAGGTGATAATTATTAAAGATGACTTTAGTGATATGGTACTTGCTACAAAGTATAATAGGGTGCTTAATGTTATAATCATAGCAGGAATTATTTAATCTTCCCCCAACTCGAATAATACCAGACTCCATAAAGGGTGACAAACCTTTGAGACGATTCTTATTTGGTAAGGGTTTACCTTGTGAAAGCAATTCGCACTCTTCAGGAAACATTTCCCTTTAAGCAGTTTTAATTATAAAATCAGAACTGTAAGATAACTGACCAATGTACAACTTTGGTTATGGACCCTTCTACATCGATTAATGAATCTAAATATGTATGCTGTTATTCTTTGTAACTTCAAATAACTAGATGAATTATTAATTAAGTCATGAAATAATGATTTGTTTGGAACTTGATTCTGAATATGTAAAATGGATTGATTAAAAATTATGAGTGAATTATTATTCATAGTTGAAGATTTTAGTAATTCAGGTAATATTATAGTTTCTTTATTGTTAGGCATTGAAGGCCAAAGCCCGGGGTCTGTTAATAAGGAAGAAGGCCCTGACCACCACATTGAATTCTGGCCTATCTGATCAGCACTAACCCCACGAGAAATGAGATCGGCGGGTTTGTCTTTAGAGGGTACGTAGCGCCATGGATAATTACCAAAGCCTTCCCGTATCTCCGTTACCCTATGCCTTACAAACGGCTTCAATGCAGCAGGTGAAGTTGAAAGCCACCCCAAGACAATCATTGAATCGCACCAGAATATGCAGTTGTTTGGCTTACACGTCAAGGAAGCCAGTACGTTTGCGCACAATCTAGTACCTAATAAAACACCGCAGAGCTCCAGTTTTGGGATTGTGGTTGATTTAATTGGTGCGATTTTACTCTTAGAAGTGAGCAGGCTTATGTGAACGCTACCATCGTCAGCCACAGACCGAGTGTATATGCCGAGTCTGAAAAAATATTCAATTCAACAGTGGACGGCTTGTCACACACAACTACCTCGACGTGGAATGCTAAGTTGGTTGAGCAGTGGTAAATTAGTGGCAAACCTAAGCCATGACCCTTTGATGTCTTTGTTCACCTCATCGTCCCATGAACATTTATCAATCCACAGTTTTTGCATAACAAGCTTAGCCTCTATAATGCATGGAGATAGAAGACCTAGTGGGTCAAATATTTGGGCGATTGTAGACAGTATTTGTCTTTTTTGTGATAGTACAGCTGATATAGTCTGGCACGTGAATGGAGAACGAAAGTGTATCACTATGGCAATGTCAATTAACACCTAGAGTTTTACATGGTTCGTTTATGCTTAGATTCACTATGTTAGGTGTATGTATGTTTGAAGGCAAGGGTGAGTCTGGGTTGCGTGAAGTAGGAGCAATTGCTTGTAATACTTGCATGCTGTTGGATTGCCATTTCCGGAGAGTGAGCTGCGCAGAGCTGAGAGTTCTGATAACGTCTCTAGCTAGAGCAATAGTGCTCTCGATAGAGTCACTTCCAGAGAGATAGTCATCAACGTAGAAGTCTTTCTCTATTGATTGGCGGGTACGCTTATCCCTTACCTCCATTGCCAATTGAGATAAACATCGTGTGCTAATGAAACTAGCTGATGCTGTGCCGTATGTAACAGTATTCAAAGTGTACGTTTTAAGTGGCAATGATGGGTCTGAGCGCCAAACAACCTGCTGTAAAGATCGCGAATCCATAGGTCGCTGGTTTATATCCGGCTCGAAGGACCATAGAATAAATGTGTCGTTCCTTATGGAAATTAAGGAAACTCATTGGTAAGACCAAGGACTGTATATTTCGGTTATAATTTAAATACAAAGGAATTATTTAGAACGATATGCGCTCAGTGCCGAGGACGATGACGCAGTTCCTTCTTGACGTTTCGTTACTTGCCGCCGACTCCCCGCGCCCCGCGGCTCTCTCCGCCGGGCCCTAGTTGGAGTGATATTCTCGACAACGTTGTTAGGATAGGCTATATTTTCGTAGGTCTTAAACACGTTGTCACGGAGTAAAATAGTGGAGCATATAGGTAAAATAAAAAGTTTGGTAAAAAATGTCTAGTAGGAACCACTATCACGGCACGAAAATGATTCTAAAGCTACAATGTACATATATAAACTGTAAAACTTATTATCAGATCAAATTCTTTTTAGATACCTTTAAAATTATCTTTGAAATACACTTTTTTTCACCTAATGGAAAATGATGATCAAGACAAAGATGGTATACGCCTATCCAAGAGAAACCTATTCACTCTCTGTCTGCGTCAAATAGTCCGATGAAGGAATGGGGTAATAGGAATGGGGGTTCAATTAATTCGAAGAGAGAAAATTCATACTGCCGAGAAAAGCAAAGAAAATCAACCATCCCTCGAAATCATTTATTGCACAAAGCGCCACCAACAACAAGTTCGTTAGCCCGCATCATATAGACTCCTGAAAGCTCATTTAAATTTATTCAAGAAAAGATTAGAGAAAGATTTAAACATTTGAACAAAAAATACAGCCATATCGCCAACCATTGTTCAGCCACCGCTTTAATATCATTAAAAATAAAGGATAATTGACAAAAGGTACAATGATCGGCGCATTATTGAGGTGGGATATTGTAGACAGAGGAGGGACGAGAGAGGAGCAATGGGAATCATTTAACATGTCGCCTCGGTAGAGCTCGATAATTGGATTCATTGCCAGCCTCGAGAAATATGGACCCCATTTATTGCCTCTGGACGTATTGACGACAACCGAGCCAGATAGTTCTATTGTATTAATATCCTAATAACATTGATTTGTACCTGCTTGATACTGATTACATTAGAGCTAAATTATCGGAGATGTTTCAGTAAAATTATGAGAATGTTATGGGCTTGTAATTTTCTTGTAATGATGTCATAATTATTTGGAAGGTATAATGAAGTTGTTTTGTTGCCATGTTGTATCGTGATAAACGTATATAGTAATAATGGTTGAAAAAGGTACATTACAAGCTTTGATTATATATATAATCAAAGATTACAAGTAGGTATTATGGGATTATTAGGTACAAGTATTTCGGTTTCTATAGCTGTAATTCTAACAAATTATTGACTTGATACTATAATATCAACAATACAAATAAATAGAAATGAAGTGTCCCTTTGTAATGTCAAAATAATAGTTTTTGAAACTCATACAATTATTTGCACGATACCTATGCCTAAAAAGTTCATGTTCAGTTCGTAAATGCAGTTGTTAAAATTTTTGTCTGTCTGTCCGTCTGTCTGTCTGTTTGTTCCGGCTAATCTCCGGAACGGGTGCACCGATTTCCACGGGACTTTCACTGACAGATAGCTGGTGTTATAAGGAGTAATTTAGGCAACTTTTATTTTTTAAAAAGCATTAGGGTTCTGCGCAAAATAACTGAAATGCTAGTAGGTACATATAATGGTAAGACTGACACCACTTCCTCAATTCCACACCAGCACCCGAAGGTTTTTATAAAATTCATGTTAATTTTTTCTCGGTTCTTAATACATACTTCATATGAGTTAGAAACCCAAAAGTTTTTGAAGGAAGTATCAAAACAAGGAGCAAAATAGTATTAAAATAGTTAAAATCAAAGAAAACCTGTACAAAACAGTGATAGGTACGTTGTTAAATTTAATTGATGAATTTTTAAGGAACTTTAAAGTTTCTGACTTATTTTACAATCGTACTCGCAAATTGCCAGTAAGTACGTTAAAACTGGAAATATGAGGGAAAAATGTGATTTCAATTGTGAATGTTTTCAAGTAGAACGTTAATATTCTTTTGTTTGACTCGCTCGTAAAGTTTCAAGGGTTTACTCGAGGCGAAATGTAACGTTTAACGGGCGTATTTCACGAAGGCATTAGTTTTTTTATATTTTCACTGACAGGTTGAGAGAAAAAGTTTTGAATCTCTACGTTTTGCTTGCAATTATGATTTTAACAATAGTAGTTGCATTTTTCTATCAGCTCTATACTGAAAAATATTGCTAAGTATAACCATGACTTGAGATAAATAAGCAGACTGACTTCATAGTAATAGAGAAAAAATAGCAATAAAGAAATAAAAGAAAACAAGTTTAGTTTAGTTTACTTGTTTCTTGGGGTACTAATAGTAGCCAACTGTAGCTCAGTCCTCGACTGTGGCAGAATATATGGCTCAAAGCTTGGCTGTGGCCGAAGCTTGTTGGTTTCATTAATTAATGTTTGATTTTAATTATTAGTGTTATTTCTGTTTAAATGTACGAAGACAATGAATGTAAGCAAAAATTAAAGAATGAAACATATAGACATTAAGCATCACTTTGTGCGAGAAAGAGTTTTGCATAGCATACTTTAACAATAATAACTTGAGACATCTCACACACGCCCCTCTGATTAGGCAGAGCCTGTACTATTGTAACCAGACTGCTGATGAACATGCTTTTATAATTATTAGATAAATTACACCTATTTCATTATTAATTAAATTAGGATATCTTGAAACATAAAATCGAATTACAAGCCTCTTCCTCCAATACTTTTTATAAAACATAAAGATAAATGTAAAAAATGACATTAATAATGTTATTTGTGTTTCTGTTTATCTTAAACTATTTTTTTTTTGTTTATGATTAAGTTAAAATCGGTTTCACCCTCGTGAACCCTCGGTCCTGATCCCTTGGAAATATCGGGATAAAAGCCTAGCCTATGCGTTAATCCACATACCAAGTTTCATCGCAAATGGTTCAGTGGTTTTTGCGTGAAAGAGTAACAAACATCCTTCCAAACTTTCACATTTATAATATTAGTGGGATTCAGAAAATGCGAGTGCTTTTGCGTTCAAATTTAAAAGTTAAATCTTTATTTAACACAAAAAAATTGTGTTCTATTTAAAAAAATATTTTATTTTATAGCAACCTGTAAGAAACAGCAATCTCGAAAATTTGTATTTAAGTACAACCAACCGGACTAACTGATGCCCGGGTTCTGAGGTACTGTTCTCAAGTGTTTATCTATTCGTTAGCACTGTTGGTCCGATGACTTGTGAAAGTGCGTTTCCGAACACCGCATCAAAAGACAAATCCCGTTTAAACTGAGTTTAACTTAACTGACCATTACCGTTTATCGGTTCCATAACTAGAAATATAATAGTGTAGCAAGCAGCACAACAGCTGACAAAGCAAAAAAAAACACCCACAAAAAGCAAGGAACATAGATAACGACAAAAAAGGGTCGACGTTTTTGTAGAAAAAAATTACAGTCACGTCCGCTAATAAAGGAAGACAATTTGTTAACGGATGGGCATAATATATTATTAAAACAGCGCAACAGGTTACCTCATCATAATAAAACTATTAATTATGACTTGATTTATTTTTATTTTATTTTTTTTATTTTAAGACACTTCCTGCAGATACATTGCATTAGTCGGACTTAATGCCTTATTAAAGTAAGAAAATAGATTTTAAACTCTCAAACTTGGACAGTTCCATTTAGATGCAGCTTTTGCAACTGCTATAACGGTCGTGTAGTTATTGAAAGGTCCGTTGCTTATTCAGAAACTCAGTGACAGTTAACCGAAGTTTATCTAATTCATATCTTTATTGAACCAATAGCTAACTGGTATTTAACTGAGGACTTCAGAAATCGAATGTGAAATAAAGTGAACGCATTGAGAGTTGACCGTTCAAATACAACAGTTGGCAGACAAAATAACAAATAAAGAGTATACAAATACTACGACAGAAGAGTCGGGACTTTCATATTGTCGCATACTAAAAAACTATGTATGAATGGAGTCACTCCAATTTACCAAAGGAACAATTAAATTGTTGATAAAAACTTATACCAACCTTCAGGCAATGAAAATAGTGTTGTTCATACTAACTTTTAAACTTTCGCGTTCCATGATATAATATTATCTACGTATTTACCGGAATTAACGCGATCACGAAAAGCTATTACATACCTCTGAATTGCCTGACGTTTCGACCAGGTTGCACTGGCCGTGGTCACAGCAAACCGATGTGGCCCTATTCTGGTGTTCACCCGACTGCGCATAAAAGCGGGGTGGCATGTTTTTTATCGCTGGATTCCACGCTGTAGATAATTTGAAACCATCTTCCCGATTGAAAGTTTTGTGTTTTTTAACCTGACGGTTCTTCACAGCAGCGATGTGTTCTTTGACCCTTTCAGCAATAGTTCACTTTGTTTGGCCTATGTAGGAACTACCACAGCTGCAGTTTATTTTGTAGACACCTGGAGTTTGTAACGGTGTGTTGTTCATTCCAATAATAGAATGTATCGACAAATCCACAGATTCAAAATAACCATCAGCGGTTTCGTTAAAATAATTTATGATGACTTTTGTAGCAGTACCTAATAGGTAAGTAACACTATAAAAAAATCAAATTTAAAATGCGATGTCATTATTTCATAAAAATTTTAGTTTATTACGTATGTTTTTAAGATTGCGGAAACACAGCCCTTTTTTTTTTTTTTTTGTGCGTGTGGAAACCCCCTCGGGCCGTCACCCCACCGGGGTTTACGATGGGGCGGTGTGTCGGAATCGAACCGACTAAAACCACACGGTGTGCCGTACTGCGCCTTAAATAGGAGGGATCCGGGAACAGCTTTTATTAAGACATCCGGACCCCCCCTGGCGCCTGCCCGCAAAAGCGCGGGCACCACCTTCGGGTGAAAAAAAACCTCTCAATTAGGCGACGTCCAGACACACGCGGACGCCGCCTCCTCGCGGGGGGCCACTGTAGCGGGTGGAGGGGAAAAAACCCGTCCCGTCCACCCGCGGCCACACTCAGGGCGGCATGAGGCGCTGGTAAGCGCGCCTCCGCCGCCCGGTTCGCCGGCGGCGAATTAAGTCCGAGTGGAGGTCGTCCTCCCGGACCCTTTCCGCCGCCTCCTTCTGCGAGATGACTTCCTCAAAGAAGGTAGCGACCGCAGTAAAATTCCTGTCGCCACCGGCCATGGAGCGTATGACAGCCGGTAGCGACAGATCCACTCCGATGACTGCAGTGAGGGCCCGACGCTGCGCCGCCCAACTGGGGCAAACCGCCAGCGTGTGCTGAGCCGAGTCCTCACTGCAGTCGCAGTGGTGACAGGCGGGACTCAATTCCCTCCTAGCGACCGAGTGCAGGTACTTCCCGAAGCAGCCGTGCCCGGAAAGAACCTGCGTCAGTCGGAAGGAAAGGGTCCCGTGCTGCCGCCCTGCCCACTCGACGATGACCGGCTGGAGCGCCTCCACGGCGGCAAAGCCAGCACGTGGAGCCTCCAGCCGGGACGACCAACGAGCCATCGTGGCTCGGCGAGCGGCCTCACGCCACTCGCGTACCTCTTCGGGCGGGGGCCGACTGCCGCTTCCCGTCCGGAACTCAGTCGCCCGCCGATAAACTTCGGCGAGCACTTCCGCCTCCAAATCCCACGGGGGAGTTCCAGCCAACGCGCACGCCGCCTCCGTCGACACGGTGCGGTAGCCGCGTATGGCTCTAACCGCCATAACCCTCTGAGGGCGCCAGAGGCGCGCCTTATTCTGGGCGGTCAGAGCCTCCGGCCACACCGGTGCACCGTAAAGTGCCATTGACCGGACAACCCCCGTGTACAGCCGTCTCGTAGCGACGCTGGGTCCACCCAAATTGGGCAAGAGTCGCCCAAGGGCGGACGCAGCGCCGACCAGCTTTGGAGCAAGCTGCAGGAAGTGCTCGTCGAAGCGCCACCTTCCGTCAAGGATCAGGCCCAGATACTTGATGTGGGCCTGAACCGGTACGAGGACCGAGTTGACCTCAATAGAGGCACCAGGGGGTGGACCACGACGGGGCCCATGAAATAATAGGGCCTCCGTCTTATCCAGGGCCACCCGCAAACCCAGCGCCTCTATGCGCCCGACCACCAGAGAGACTCCCCTGGTGCGGAAACACAGCCCTATACCAACACCAAGATTACAAATAAATAATCTAAAATTAATTACGTCATTAAGATTAAAAGTAAATAAACTAAGTTCAGGCTGTAAAAATACGGAAACTGAAAATAAGGAAAAAATATATAAAATACTTTAAAAAGAGAAAAGAACCCATCACAATATTTATTTTTAAACTGGATTATATTATCGTGTCATTCCAGACTCTGAATTACACAATACAGACAATTGGAACAAAGTCTTTAGATTGTGTTATAAAATATGTAGGTTTTTAGTTCGCTGTGTTTCTGTTAAAGAACCCATCACAGTATTTATTTAAAATTTCCCTACTTACCAAGCATGTACAC
Source organism: Callimorpha dominula (assembly GCA_949752705.1). Classification (NCBI taxonomy): domain Eukaryota; kingdom Metazoa; phylum Arthropoda; class Insecta; order Lepidoptera; family Erebidae; genus Callimorpha; species Callimorpha dominula. The sequence continues at coordinate 9,401,639 of OX457005.1, forward strand.
AACTTTATGTTTATATGTTATGTGGAAGAGAAAATCAATCAATATTTTAGTTAGTTAACCAAAACTGAACTTTCGACTTCGGTCTCAGTTTCGAACGAAACTGAAACTGAATCTTACTTAAACCTATTGAAAAAAAAGTGTGGGTGTGTGCAATTCACACATGGCAGAAGTCAAACTTCAGAAAAGTAGCCTACGGGAGAATGAGCAATAAAATATAAAAACAACAAAATAATTTACAAATATTAATAAATTTATATAAAAATTATTGCTCAAATTAACAGAGATATGTTAAATAATTAACATAAAATAATTAGCCAACGAATTTTTAATACGAAAATTACACCACGTTGACATTGACATATTTTCTGAAGGCTTGGTAGTACACAGGCGCAAAGACAAAGATTATAGGAAACACTGTATACTTGTATTCTATCTCATTCTCTCGCAGGCTAAATCCTATTTATGAATATGTTTGTCTCTTTTCAAAGATTATAGGAAACACTGTAGACTTGTATTCCATTTCATTCTCTCGCATATTTGTTTCTTTATCGTGACGCTTTTTCGTTTGATCGAATTTCAAATCACAACAATTCTAAAGAAGTTTCACTTCAAAAACTCTATTGTATACTTAAATCTAGTCTGTTTTTACACATTCATTTGCCTTTACAGTTACAGTTAAATGGTGTTAAATAAAAAAAAAACCAGCCAAGTGCGAGTGGGACTCACGTACTGAAGGTTCCGTAAAGTATTTTTATTATATGATGTAACTAAAAATGTGCTACAAGACGTTGCTTCGTACCAAATTTCAAGATTCTGAGTTTACGGGAAGTACCCTGTAGGTTTTGATTCCCTTGCGAGTGTCAAAAATTTGTGGAAATTTGCGGTATAATTGGCTGTATCTTTTGATTGCGTTGCCTAGGAAGTTTGATTTTTTCACAGCTTTAAGGGACAGTAGACTTGAGTATTTGATATAAATTTCAGCTTGATACCTCTACGCGTTCCTGAAAAAAAGGGTCTTGATATACAGACAGACCTTCGGACGGACGGACAACAAAGTGATCCTATAAGGGTTCCGTTTCTTCCTTTCGAAGTACGGAACCCTAAAAAGAAAGTATGTAGCAACATTATATATTTTTTATGTCTGTCTGAGAATGGAATACTTACTTAAATCACTGAAAGAGCCTGACTCTAGCGTGCAGTTACAAAAATAACTTAAAAAAAACTACTTTCAGGTATTATGCAGGTGGAGTGAGTAAACTTAAAGATTTTAAATAATAAAAATATCTTTATTTTGGAACTTCTCACTCAATTACTAAGAAAATCCACAAAAAGTAACATAAAAGTTTTCGAAATTAGTTTTTACGGATTTTCTTAGTAACGAAATGAGAAATTCTAAAATAATATGTACGATCTAAAATCTTTAACTTTACACATTCCATCTGCTTTTATAAGAAATGGAATGATAACACCTGTAAATTCAAACAGTCACTTGTAAACAGACGTTCCATAAAAGCCTGTGTGACGAGCAACCACGAGTTAGCCGAAAAACTCACGACAATTAACGAATACTGAGGTGCGGTGCGGCTGAAAGTTACAGCCAATTTTAGCCGAAACTAAGGCCAAAACTAGATTTTTGGGCCAATACTGGCCGAAACCGAAACCGAACCTTCGGTCAGTCACTACAACAATTTATCAGTTAATCGTTCTGCTGTTAATTGTAATGATGAGGTAGCAGTTTTTTTAAATGAGTCCTTTTTTAAATTAGTTTTATCGAGATGTCTACAAAGATGAGATGTCTAAAACCTTTCGGAAAACAAGATTTAGTTTACGTACCGATAGAGAAACTCTACACGTAAAAATATGTTCGTGGTAGTCATTTCGTTTAAAATGATTATGTACGGGCTATGGTTACGGCACAGGGGAAATATGGTTATAAATGAGAGAGAATGTTAAGCAAAATAATGGTTTATCTACTTAACTTACTCTAGAATGGTATGGGTAAATGATTATGAGCTCAACCAAACCGATTGGTGACCGAGAATGTACTAATTTAATTTAATTATGAAATAGAGCGGATCGGCGTAAACTCCTGAGCGCGCGTAACGTAAATTGTACGAGGCTCGTGTCGATTATTGCATGTTACAGATGATAAAATAGGACTTTTTAACTATTTTGTATTTCGTATAATTTTCCTTATTTTCAGTTGCCGAATTTTTATATTCCGAATTTAATTTATTTACTTTTAATGTTAATTGCGTACTAAATTAATTTTAGTTTATTTACTTATAATAGTAATAACAAACATAAAATAATAGCCATTTTATGAAATAAATAAAAAAAATTGAAATGAAAAATGCAATATGCATTTTGGGCAAATTTTCAGTAATTAGTTTTTTAGCATAATTTTTTCTTTTGGACCGTTTAACATTAATAGCATGCATGCCCATAGTAAATACGAACATTTTTTAATATGAACCCTAAATGATTCCATCCTTAACTTGGGGAGGGAGGGAAAACCAAAATTTGTTGGAAAAAAATTCGTAGCCCCGACACTGTAAACTGAAAGCTTATTTTTTTTATTTTACTCTACAATGGAGACTAAAAAGTTTTTAATGCGACTTATTACTATTACTATTTTAATACGACTTAGTTTTGGAGATAAGAATTTAAAAAACACGAAATCTACCCCTGCAGGCCTGCTGCGGGACCGGATTTTTTTTTGTATGGGAGTTGCGCAAGGCTGATAATGATAACAAAATTAAATATTAGTCCGTCAAGGTCTGTGGCAAAAAGATAACAGTAGTAATGCATTATCTATAGATTATTAGTAAGTGAATCATAAATCATTCGTTTATATAAAAAGGTAACTACAACAACCACGGTACTGTACAAGTAAATAAGTATTAATGTTACTTTTCCGAGGCTAGAAATACTCGTAAGTAAAATGTATTACTTAAGTTTCATTTCGCCGAAATATAGTTTTTAGGTCCATCGTGTTTTTAGGTCCAGTTGATGCATTATTATACATAAAATTTCGAAATAAAAATGAAAGGACATTAATTAAATTTCCTTAATTGTGCTTTTGGAATTTCGAAACATCGCAAGAACTAAGACACTGTAGAAGAGGTAAATATTATCAAATAGTAAATATTATAGATACCAAGTGCGTACATAAACTAAAATATATATTTTGAAATATTGCTATTTGCAATATTTAAAACCTACACTGTTTCTCAAGTAAAATTTTTCTTAAAAAAATTTCTTTAACATTTAGTTTTAAAATCGCACTTTAATCTAATGTTAGTACATTTAATATCATAATGTGAGCAGCAGCTAACTCTCTTACATACATCTCTCGTTACTTAACTGCGTTGTCTGGCAAACGTCTCGCTTTTTACCTCCCTTTGAAAAGTGGTTCGGGACACGTGTTCTTAACACAATCCTGCAGTACCCGGGGCTGCTTGCCGTAACGTCTACATCACGTACTAGCCAGTATCTTTGTACGTGACACTGCAAACGAGTTACGAACTGTGTTCGGTTCAGTGCCTCTTGTCTGGTACCGATATGTGTGTAATCTATTAAAGGAATAAAGGAGTACTTTGATTTTGCTATCGGCTATGTACTTAAATACAATATATGTGTTCTTCTGAAGTTATTTTCTCATTCCGATAACTATATACTGTCTCGTTTCGACATAAATGAAACCTCCGAATTACGTGCGAACTTGTAATTTCGTATAAAAACAATGATTTCACAATAATTTTTTGCGGAGCAGAAAAATTTTAGGAACATGAGAAATGTTAGTTACCAATGTGGGTGAACAAAAAAAAACTTATTGGCGTATGACAGATAAAAAAAAATTATTCATAATATGACAGTTCCTGTGCTAGGGACATGAAATAAAAAATATGTATACTTAATACATATCTTTACATTAATCACCCAATCTCGTCCTCTTAACGATCCATTTATTTTTTGGATTTGGCAATTACTTGTACATTGGCAGATTATGAGGTATTTGCCGACCCAATACTTAGTTTTCTTGTAAAAGATATAACTATTTATCAAACCTTTGTTATTCCAAACTTTAAACAATTACTAGCAACTCGCCTCGTCTTCGCATGGGCAGCATAGACACCTTTAATAATCATCATCATATTTCAATCAATTTAGACAAAATTTTAACAAATTATACACCTAAACCTTCCTTATGAATCACTCTGGCTATTAGTGAAAACCGCATGAAAATACGTTCAGTAGTTTTCAGTTTATCGCAAACAGACAGACGCAGCGGGCACTTTGTTTTATAATATGTAGTGATGACAGTGTGAAAATTGGTATTTCATAAAGTCGTACGACGCCTCTATTCAAAGCTTCTTCACCTCTTTTTACTATTCTCTTCACTTGTTGTTCAGTGTGCCGAATCATGTAGAACGGCTCACGCTGCTAGACGTAGACTATAGTCTACTCTCGAGTACCTTTCTTCCCCTGATTTGTTTGTTCTTTAAATTGCAAGTGCTGCCCATTGCCACTATGTGTATTCTTAGTTTGTCCAAGTGTCCTGCTTTGTTCAGTCCTCTAAGCAATTTTTCGTTTCACTTTGTTGTGGTTATATCTAATTAGTCTGTATAAATTATCTTCAATAAAAATATTCACTTTCTTGTTACGATCTTATCACTGTGTTATGATAGTGAACAGTATTATTGTGTCGAAAACTTCGTAAGAATCAATAAATAAAATTTAACAGTGATATTTTATTGCAGTAACGTGCAGTTAGTTCGACTTCAGTAAAGATGGGAACCTTTTGTGAAATTCACCTTTTTAAACCATCGGACGGAGCTTATCATCCAGGCCAAGTAGTGACTGTGAATTACGAAGTCGAAAATAAAAGCAATGTAGTAGTAAAAAGTGTTGAAACAAAATTGATTGAAATACATACCTTTACAGCTTCAGGGCATAGATCAGTCCAGGTTGATAAAGATGTACCAGATACTGATTCTAAAACTCCCTTCATCAACTGTGGAGACACTCAAGGAATGCCTATAGAAATAAATGTCTTAACTGATATACATTCTTTAGAGAATGCTCAAATAGTATCAAGAGATTATTTTGTTAGAATAATCGTTCAGTTACCAATACCACACACAAATGCTGTGCTAGATATTCCTGTGCAGATAGGAGTGATTGATGCAAATACAACTGGGACTGCATTTCAACAGAGTTCTGAAGATAATGTAGTTTGTATCGATCCACCGCCATCGTACTGGGAAGTCATGGGTGAAACCAAAAGTGAAGATGATAATGTGGAACGATGAGTCAATAAAAAAGAAAAATAAAATAATATTATGTTTAACTTCCTATGCATATAAATGTAACAAGACGAATATTTTTATAATTATCATCGTAAAATAATATTTGTATGTTATCATTACAATATATTTATAAAATCTTAAAATTTATAAATATTTCTTTATAAATACTGTAATATTAATTTGATCGTGGGAGAACCATGCTTCGGCACGAATCGGCGGTGGTCATTTACCATCAGGTGACCCGTCTGCTCGTTTACAATTACGAATTTAAGAAAAGTAAGACATTGAAATCCTTTGTATAAATTAAGTAATTTTATGGCTTAAGTAACGGATTGAAAGGTTTACTTTTATCTCGAATTTAGTATAGTTTCTTTCTACGCCTTTTAATTTTGATAACAAACGTATTGTTTAAATAGTCCCCTGCGTGCCATGTGCCAAAATCATACCTGTTTACACCTGGCTGCGAAGAGTGACTAAAACGAGTGAATGTAATTTATTTCCGAAAAATCAATTAACAATAATTTAATTAAAAATACAAGCGGCCACATTTTGATAGGCAGCCTGGTAGATATGTATTCTCCTAATCATAAATATGCGTAAAAATTTGGTTTTTAGCAAATACTCGATGAGCGCACTGATTCTACAGCCGGATCTTAGACCATAAGGAGAGCTGGAAATGTTTTCAACCAAACCTCTCCTAGGCAGGTAAGTAATTACTAAAGATTCCTATTTCCCCCATTATCTAGCGCCTGGCGACGCTGTGATCTGCCTAAAGAGTCATCACTAAATATCTGATGAAGCTAAATGGCTGTGAAATATGGTGTATGACTGACCCTTTGCGGTAATTTTCCAATTTGATTAAGCGTAAATTACGCCGACGATACTGTTGTGATGAGTCGAAACCTCGCAGGATCATTAAAAAAGAGCGGCCTGGCGGGTCTCTCAGGAGATCGGTTGAAAAGCGGCCTGGCGGGTCTCTCAGGAGATCGGTTGAAGCGTTTTCTCTAAACGAGATAGAAGCTCTTGTTTCTCGATTCGCGTGGAGATATTAAATATTTATACCTCGTTATACATGAAAACATATCACTCTTTTTTTTTTTTTTGTGCGTGTGGAAACCCCCTCGGGCCGTCACCCCACCGGGTTTTCGGTGGGGCGGTGTGTCGAAATCGAACCGACTAAAACCACACGGTGTGCCGTACTGCGCCTTAAGTAGGAGGGATCCGGGAACAGCTTTTAGACAACCTATACTTATAGTAATTCCCAACATAGTAATTATAACTTTTTAACTTCAATAATGTAAATTGGCCCCTCAATGTTAGACAAACAATGTCATGGTAAACATATCTAATCAGTAAGTGAACTTTGCCCGTTTTTCACTTATATACCTGATTGCCAAATAGAAATTCTTATGTAATCTATACTTATAATAAATCTGTAGCGGGATGAATTCTGTACATTGAATATATTTAAAAAAAATCGACTGATCAAGATATCGATACTGATGCCGAATATGCAATTCAAACAATTTTTGTCTGTCTGTCTGTCTGTCTTTCTGTCTGTCTGTTTGTATTTTCACGATAAACTTAGAAGTTACTGAAGGGATATGCTTGAAACTTAGTATGATAATAGTTTGAGTGCCTGCGCAGGTTATAGGGTACTTTTTATCCCGGGTTAAACTTTGGTTCCCACAGGAAAATCAATAAAAGCTGTAATAACATTTTACGTTAGTAGAAAGTATTTACTTATTTCGAACTACATTTACAGCGAGCATTTAGCTTATCTGGTGTAGAGTACGATTTCTACGAGGTTTGGCGCCGAATCGAATCCCTCTTTGACACTCTTTTCTTTTCTTGCACTTTTTTTAAATATATATAAACTAATTTACTTTTTAAAATTAGGTATCGTTTTTAACCGACGAAAAAAAGGAGGTTCTCAATTCGACCGTTTAAATACATATTTCTTTTTTTTATGTATCCGTTCTTTATGAACCGATTTTGATTATTCTTTTTTGTTAGATAGGGTATACCTTAAAGGTGGTCCCATGTCAAGGGAGTCTGGATCGGATGATGGAATTCTGATAAAATTGAGAGAAACCCTCGAAAACTGTAGAAACGAATAGTGTTTCTGTTTACTTTTCATTACTTTATGGGGTATTTGCGTTTTGAAATCATCACACCATGTAGCATTATAAACCGAAGTAAAAAACTAATCACATAAAAATTTAAACCGAAGAAAAAAATTAAAAAGCAAAAAATAAATAAACCTTTTAACTAATAAATATTAAGAGTACAAAAAATCGATTTTTACCTGTGATTTAAAGAAATATTGTTAGTTACATTACATTTTACCTGCAAATAGTCATGTCTGTTTGAAAGATTTCGAGTGAATGTATATTTTCAATCATAGGATATCATCGTGCTTTTCTGTGGTGATTGCTGAAGCAGCAGTTTTCTTTTCTTTGTTTGGTGATCCCAGAGTAATCGATAGCTGGTTCTTGACTATGCCAACGAGCTATTTTGCCTCTCGCAGCCATTAAATTCATAAATATGTTTCAAGGCATTAATAATAATAACAACTTCACACACCTCATACACGGCCGTCTGATCCTAAACTAGGCAGAGCCTGTACTATGGTAACCAGACTGCTGATAAACATACTTATATATTTCTAAATACATTATTATTTTATTATTATTGATTTGGGTGCCTGGTGCTACCTCGACCATTTCTGGTCTTTTGTAGCTTCTAAATACATACATATTATAAATAAATTACACCCAGACAAAGAATAATTTGTCCTGGGTGGAAATCGAACCCACGACCTCTGGCTCAGCAGTCAGGGTCACTAACCACTAGACCATCAGGCCAGTCCAGTAAATATACATATATTTATAAATAGAATTATAGAAAAAGAAGATCCAAAAATTTAAAACTTTTGCAATCCATGATAAAAAAATTATGTTGACGGGAATTCACGTGATCACGTATTTAAAAAGTATTACAGTACCTACAGGCCTGTGATCACGGCCACGACCACGGCAAAGCAAAGGTTTTAAATACGTGATCGCGTTGATTCCCGTCAACATGATTATATAAGAATAGAATAGAATTTTTATTAAAAGCATCTATGACTTAAAAAAAAAAAGTTGTTAGTTTAACTTAACACTTTGTTAGTATTACAGTATTTCACTATATTAAATGCATGGCAGACACTATCGCCAAAAACATTACATCTAAGCTGAAATATTGACATGTAAGCGGTGAGGTTTTTTTACACTTTCAGACTATTTATTTTCCGTTCGGTTACAGTAGTGTGAAATCTTATGTTACACCGTGACTAAACAAAGCTCAGAAGCTAACACTGACTACAGCAAGAGTCTCCCAATTGGTCGGACGAATCGAGATGTTAGGTCGTCACAGTTGTTTTATGACGAATTTCTGCGAGAAGAACATCTCGCGCGAGGAGGAGGTGACGATGTGGATTCGGTAGAAAAACTTCCAGGTAGAACCTTTTCACTCGCGCTCTCATGCGTGCGCTAAGAGTGGCCGTGGGTGTATGAGACGAGTTTTATGTTCTTCACCCGAAGCAGAGTCTCCCGTGAAGAGGGTGGTTGGACATCGCCCAGTTGCCGTCCGTTAGCCAGCGCTGGGTGGAGCATTGGAGGCAAAACGTCGCCGTACCGACGGTCAACTCATAAACGGTGCTGTGAAGCACACCGTCTGGTTTTAGTTGGTTTAAGCTTGATATACGGCCTCACTAATAGCCCGGTGAGGTGAGCTTCCACACGAAAAACAAATGAGTAAAATTACCACCGCCAAATTATGTCGTTATTTCACGTGTAAGCAACCAAAACAATCTTTTTTGTACGCTCCAGGTTGTTTCACCGCCAATACAGTATCAGAAATACTGCCTGGAGAAAGAGGTACTATGCAATAAGCGACAAATTAAAGTTTTCAGCAGCTAGTACTTTAATATTAACACAAAAAAAAAACTACTCATTATTATTATACAAATAGGTAAAAACGAGTAAACTACTGAACGGATTTTCATACGATTTTTACCAATAGAGAAGTGATTCATGAGGAAGGTTTAGGTAGATAATTTGTTAAGGTTTTGTGTAAATTGGTTGAAATATGATGATGATTGTTGAAGATGTCTCTGCTACCCGTGCGAAGCCGGGGCGGTTTGCTGTTCTTTAATAAATATGAACGCCACTCACAATAGTTTTTATTCTAATAATACAAAACATAATTAGTAGTGTATAACAACAACATTAATTATTATATAGCACTCAGCATAGTATAGTATTTATAGTATCGTAAGTAGTTATAGTATATATAGTATAGTAGTTATAGTATAGTAGTCATCTTACTAATATTTGCCTTTACTTTTACCCATCAAACATTTATATACATCACTCAAGGGGCCTTTTCTTAAGGTTTGAAGGTCGCATCGTTCCTCAAATACCGGAGGCGACAATTTGTTCCGCAGAAAAATTCCTTGAGAACTGCACAGTAGTGGAGTGCCAATCCTCCAAGTTATCCAACGCTGCGGCTTGGATATGTCCAAACAGTTCCTCCAGCACTCCCCATAGTACAAGCGATAGCAAATACAGAATGAAGCTCCTACGCAATACCAAGGGGTCAAGCCGGTCTGAAATATCTTGTCAATCGACGATTCGAGTCGCTCTCCGTTGAATGCGGTTCAGAGGGAGAAGCTGGTACTGGGGTGCCGCTGATAGAAAGTTTCCATAGTATTTATTCTATACACAGCATAACCTGCCCGGTGTCAAATACCATCTTGATATGATCGAAGAAGCTTGTGGTGGTGCACCAAGCTTCTTCGAGGTTAATTTGGCAAGTGACCGTAAAACTATACTTTATTCGATATATCGACGCCAAGGATTCGGATTCTGGCTGTGGCAGTTAGTGAAGTGCTCACAAAGCGAGGGGATACGACAAACAGTATCGGTTTGACGGTGAACGCACAAACCTGTGTCTTCGTTGGGTTAAATTGGAGTAGATTAAGTCGATGAAGGAAGCTTCGATTTCAGAAACAAGTTTGGTTCACAGATCAGTATTCGATGCAGTGCTTTCGCTTAGCGAAGGGTAAAGTTGAGTATCGTTTGTAAATAACTAGACTGGCCATAACGAACGCTATGAGAAATTCCTTATTTAGCTTAGCGTTGCTTCCACTCTACCCAAAGTATTGTTTGTAAATACGGGTGTAGCCTTTTACATCTGAAACTTTGTTACTTAGCAACTAACTGATATCATTAACACACTTCACAATTTCCAGCTTGTCTCACTAGGAAATATCTAACGATGTTTTTCTCCACTATTTATTTTGATCATTCAAGCCCTAAGAATTTTATGTAGATCGAGTTTAATATGTTAAATTGCGTCGAATGCCTATTTAGGTTGATATATTTGACTACGAGTATTTGTTTATTTTTGGTTTGACTTCTAATTACCTATGTAGTTACTCCTATGTTTTTGAATATACAAACACCCTCAAGGAGTTCTTTCTTTATGCGTAAACCAACAGATGGAACTGTTACACGAGACTTTGATTTGGACTTTTTAAAAAAGAAAATAATAGTTTGATGAACACCTTTTAATTAATAGAATGATTATCAAAAAAAACGGGAAAAGGCGAGTGTTCAATCTCAGGGCTCGGAAGAGACTGCCAGACCTTTCTGACACTATGAGTACTCGGATATCTGATACCTGCTTAATATTGCTTAGCTCAGGGATGTTCCATACAAAAGAGGTATGTAACAGCCCCCCGGTTAAGAGGAAACTTACCGTAAGGGAAAGTTTCCGGGAAATTACTCCATCCGTAAACGCGGTTGATTTGAAATTGTTTCTAATTCGATGTGAGAGTTTTCATTTTGTTCATTTGTTACTATATGTATCTTTGATGTTGAACACTTGCCTTTTTTACAAATATATAGTAAAACTAAAGCTAAACATAAAATTACAGAAAATACACTAAGGATTGGGAAACTTATATGATTATTAAGGTCGTGGTGACTTTCTACAGAATTTAACTTGTCTATAATCTGATTCGATACAATTTTAAGATTTTTAAGATCATCTAATTTTACATTATTAATTTTAAAAGGAGTTATATTTAGTTTCTTTATACGACCTACATTACAACAACTATCATTTATTATATTAAAACTAGAAGAAACCAGTGGTAATTTTAAAGTAGGAGTGGTTTCTCTTACTAACCTAGTATTTCTACAATATGCTGCACAATTATATGGAATATTAAGAATTCCTGTGCCGGATACAATTGTTTCTGATAGTATACTATTTGAACATTCAATAGTAAGTTTCGTGGGCTGAGACTGTACAAATATCCACTTATTGTTATGTAATTTATGCCAAATATCAATGTTACCATGAAGGAATCTATATTGACAGTTTTCTGGTAATGAGGATACAGCCTTAGTGATTATGTCTATTTCACAATATTGGTTACCTGACACTGTATAAATTTCATATAACTTACAAAGGTAGGTTTTGTAGGATATATCTCTACAGTCCTGTAGGTTTTTTATAAATGCAAATGAAGATTTATCTTTGCTTAAAGCTAAAAATTGTTCAGTAGGTAAAATCAAACTGAAAGAGTTTGGTGTTCCTGGACCATGTGGAATAGGTAATGGAATGTTTTTATATAAATTATATTCTAATGCACTAACTAAGGGTATTCTTACTACAAATATTAGTTTATTATCTAAATAGTAGCAGACTAACTTAGCAATATTAATTAAAATATGAATATTGTTTAATTCTAATTTTACTGGGAAATCTTTATATTTAGGAACTACCTTAAGGTTACTAACAATGTCTTCATATAGTTGACGTGGTGTTAAAATAGATGGGTGAAGAGTATTACTTTGTACAAATAGAATAGAGTTTAAAATATCCTCTATCTTAAAAGAGAAGGTGTATAAGTTAGACTGTAGAACATTTAAAACATTTTCAAATTTTATTTTAAAACTGTTAGCTATTACAATGTTGGATATATTGTTATATGACATCGTCATTCTGTCGATGACGTCATTCAATTTTACTTGGTTCACGTAGATTTCGTGTAAAGAATTATTTACATTGGAAATGGCTGTCTGAGAAACAATAATACATTCCTTGACTGCGTCTCTAATTTTCTTCTCATTTGTGAATAGTTTTTCGATAGCGTTATTATAATTTTCAGCATCATCCTCATTTAAAGTACCAAATACGTGTCTAAAAATGACACCTATTCCAGATATCCAAGCGGATCTTTTAGAGAAGTTATTAGAAATAATATGGGAGAATGAATCAAAATCACGTAAAATGTCTGTATATAATGAATTTAAGGGTTCCAACATATTTAAGCATTGTTTTTCGTCTATTTCCTCACTTTCTCGACATTGATACCGTATTCTACTAAACGCATCATGAATGCTTTCGATGTGACTCTTGAAAGCGGATATATCTATAGGGATAACTATGTGAAATTGATCATTAACTACTTTGAGAGAGCCAACCGGATCGAAGAATATACCAGGACCCTGGGTGATGTACTCAACATATTGGTTTTCGGTGGTTGCTATGGTATAAGCGGCCTCCAGTCTGTAATTGTAAGTCATATTAACTAAGTTAATGAATAACGAATTTAAATGTTGTATTTATTGTATTATTAATTAACCATTCAAATGTGCTGGTTTTACTTCATCAAAATGGTGCTTAACGTGACGCCGATTGATCAAAAGAGATAAAGTATTATTTCCATGAATTTGAACAACTTTATACGGACCCTTCCAAACGGCTGATAAAGCCTTACGTAATCTCACATGATTCCGTAGGTAAACGTAATCACCAATTTTGTATTGGACGGCGCGAGTGTGTCTGTCATAATAAGTCTTTGACCGTTCTTTTGACTTTTGAATATTCTGAAGCGCTTTTTCACGGGAAATTTTAAGGCGGTGTTGAAGCATTTTAATATATTCAGGATAAGTGATATCAGAGGCAGAATTGAAAACAGAATCAGGAATAAATGGCTTGTGGCCGAAAACAAGCTCATAGGGTGTGAAGCGAGTTGTTGTATGGACGCTGCTATTATAGGTCAACATGGCGGTATAAACGAATTTGTGCCAATTGGATTGGTTCTCATTCACATATGATTTTAAATATTCTTTTAGAGTGGAATGACTGCGCTCGAGAGCTCCTTGTGTTTGGGGATGGTAAGGTGATGACCAGATCTGTTTTATTTTTAAAAATTCACAGGTTCGTTTAAATAGGTCGGCAGTGAAATTTGTTCCTTGATCTGTAAGTATCATTTTAGGAATACCAAAAAATGATATAAAGTGTACTAAACATTCGCAAGATTCTTCTGCAGTCGCATTAGAAATAGGATAAGCTATAGAGAATTTAGTTAAATCATCCTGAAGGGTAAGTATAAATTTCAATTTATGGACTCCAGCTTCGGGTAAGGGTCCAACTATGTCCAGGCTAATTCTTTCAAATGGGCGAGTAGAAGTAGTGGTGATTTGCATGGGTGATCTGTTAATTCTGCGAAAGGCTTTATTCGATTGACAGAGAGCACAATTTTTTACATAGTTTTCTATATCTGACCGCATGTTTTTCCAGTAGTAACGTTCTTTAATTCGGTCTAACATTCTGTTTGAACCAAGGTGTCCTGCTATAGGAATATCGTGGTTTTCTTTCAAGATTTTTGAAATTTCTGAGGGTACAGGATAAATAATAGTGTTATGATGTATATTAACTATGATATTAGTGTTGTTAAATAGATACATAAGCATGCCGTAGATTTTAACAAAAGAGTGATGTTCAAATGCGTTTTTGAAATCAGATACTGCTATATCATTTATATCACCACAGAGAATAATATCATCCCTGGCTAATTTTAAGGTTTTAAAAATATCGGGATATGTGCAGTTGTCAAAATAATGAACTTTTGTAAATAATAGGTAGTAGGATTTTCCTCGTAACTCTAGTTTTTTAAATGAATGAAGTTCTATTTCCCCTTGCAAAATGCTGTTTGAACCTCCCGGGGCGGAAAGCACATCCTGAAGGTAAGGGTTTGATTCATCAAGGTCTACTGATACGGGTATGATAATAGTCTTAGCACTACTTTTTAATAGAGATTCATTGTGTTCTATAATTTGAGTATTATAGGTTTCGTTTTTGTTAGTAAAGGATTTTAGGAAATCTGTGTATTCATTATTAGAACTAGTATGGGTTTGTTCTTCTACTTCAGGAGTTAGCGTAGGAGTAGGAGGAGTCCTCAAATCAGGGTCTATGTTTGGACTGGAATCTAGTGCACCTAAGTCAATTAGTTCGTCCAGGACGTCTTGAGGAATTTCTAACTCTGGACTGGAATTTGGCTGGTTATTAGTACCACTGGTAGAGGGTATGTCTTGAGTTATTGGGTTGACCGGGAACCGTGACAAGGCGTCAGCATTACTATTAATTTTGCCTTTTTTATATTCTACTTCGTAATCAAATTCTTCGAGCTTGAGTCTCCATCTGACCAGTTTGGAGCCCGGATCCTTACAGTTAAATAACCATTTTAGGGGACGATGGTCAGTGATTATTTTGAATCTACGGCCGTATAAATATGGTCTGAAGGTTTTTGTCCCGAAGAGGATTGCTAAACATTCCTTCTCGGTCACGCTGTAACTAGTTTCGGCTTTATTAAGTGTTCGTGATGCATAAGCGATAGGGCGATCATTTCCTATTGGGCCTTGAGATAATATAGCTGAAATTGCGAAATTTGATGCATCACAGGTTAATACAAAAGGTTGACTGAAATCAGGATAGGCTAAAATAGGAGCAGAAACAAGGGCGTTTTTTAATCTTTCAAAGGCTAATTGTTGTTCATTTTGCCAGTTAAATGGGATATTTTTTTTTAAAAGATGAGTGAGAGGTTTAGCTATTTTAGATAGGTCAGGTATAAAACGACGATAATATGAAACTAGTCCCAAGAATGACTTTATGTCTTTAGGACATTTGGGCAATGGAAATTCGGATACGGCTTTGGTTTTTTCTGGATTTGGTTTAACCCCTTTATCTGTGATTATATGGCCAAGATATGATACTTCTTTGCGAAAAAATTCACACTTATCAGGTTGAAGTTTCAAATTAAATTTACGCAGTCTGTCGAAGACATCAGACAGGTGTTTTAAGTGAAGGTCAAGGTCAAATGAGTGAATTACAATGTCATCCAAGTACACAAAGCATTTGATGCCCTGTAACCCAGATAGGACCGAGTTCATCAATCTTTGGAATGTCGCGGGGGCATTTTTAAGCCCAAAAGGCATACGAGTGAACTGGAAATGACCCTGTGGGACAGAGAAAGCGGTTTTAGGAGCATCCTTATCTGCCATTTTAATTTGATGAAATCCAGAAGCAAGGTCAAGGGTGCTAAAATATTTGCACTTGCCTAATTGATCTAAAATTTCCGAAATATTTGGTATCGGGTAAGAATCGCCTATTGTAATATCATTTAGCTTGCGGTAATCTATTACTATACGCCACTTGCGTTGTCCTGAAGCGTCTAATTTCTTTGGAACTATCCAGATTGGAGAAGACCATGGTGACGCTGACGGTTCTATTATGCCTTCGTCGAGCATTTTGTTAATTTGAGTTTCTACTTCCCTTTTGTGGACTTCTGGGAATCTATATGATTTTGTATTGATCGGAATTGAAGAAGAAGTGTTAATCTCGTGTTGCAAAGTCTCGGTGGTAGTGAGCTGATCACCAGGAAGATGAAAGATGTCAGAGTACGTGGAACAGAGGTCGCCTAGAGCATTTGTTTCTTCAGGATTTAGGTGGGAAGCTCGTAATAAATTTAGAACTTGTTGAGTTCTATCCAATGAATTTATTGCATTTGTTTCAGAATGCATCGTGTGGAAAACCGTGTCCTTGACAGGTTTGTCTAATGGTAATATTGTAATTTTAAGGTCCGAGTTTACGTATATGGGGGATTCAGAGACGTTAATTACTGATATATTTATTCTAGAATTAGGCTTTACTTTTACTACGCAATTTGCTGTCAAGAGGGATTCGGCTATGCATTGGTCAAGAACTAGACCTTCTTTTATTTTAGGGTTAAGGACGGAACATTCAATAATTGATTCGGTCCTAGGCGGTATAATATAAATTGGGTCACAAAACTTTAAGGTAAGCTTTATCTTATTTATAACTAAAACATTTTCTAGATAATCAATTTTACAGTCAGAATAAGCGAGGAGATCGTTGCCTATTATTCCATCGTATGGGAAATCTAAACTGGGGACAACATGAAAATGATGGCTCAGTAAGTTGAAGTTAATTAAGATATGGCCTAAGGTCTTCATTGGGTTTTCCTCTGACCCCAAACCATGGAAGGTTATTATATGATTAGTAATTGGGGGCATTTTTTCGATACTATTTATTTTTAATAAACTGATAGAAGCCCCGCTGTCTACAAGAAATTTAAGACGCTTATTGGAAACGGATGTCAGGACTTCTATATAAGGTAAGTATTTTTTTGTAAGATTTTTTGTAACATTATACGTTTTAATTGTATGTTTTTCTTTTTCAGACACTATGCAGGATGGACAGGATTTTGATTTAGATTGAGGTACGCCTATAACGGAATTCGAGCTTCGTTTGTCATTCGTTGTCAAGTCATTATATGTTTGAGACTGGTCATTCTGTAGGTTAGAGGATAAATTTGATACTGCGATATTGTAAAAGGGACTATTCATACTTGTAGGCCTGTTATTAGGCTTACTAATAGAGGGGTTGAAAACAGTGGTTTTATAAGGGTATCTGTAAGTTTGGGGTTGTTTACCCAGTTTGTTAATGGATGAATTGGAAACAGCGATTTTATTAATTTGGGATCGTATATCCGGTTTGTTAATGAATAAATTGGAAACAGCGGTTTTGTGAGTTTGGGGTTGTTGACCCGATTCGATAATGGATGAATTGGAAACAGCGATTTTGTTGATTTGGGATTGTATATCCGGTTTGTTAATGAACAATTTGGAAACAGCGGTTTTGTGAGTTTGGGGTTGTTTACCCAGTTTGTTAATGGATGAATTGGAAACAGCGATTTTATTAATTTGGGATCGTATATCCGGTTTGTTAATGAATAAATTGGAAACAGCGGTTTTGTGAGTTTGGGGTTGTTGACCCGATTCGATAATAGATGAATTGGAAACAGCGATTTTGTTGATTTGGGATTGTATATCCGGTTTGTTAATGAATAAATTGGAAACAGCGGTATGATTAGGTAAGGCTCCCGTATCGGTTTGTCCGTTGGTAGTGCCCGCACGATACTGAACGGGTAGGACTACTCGTTTAAATCCTCGGTTATTACATCCCCAGAGTTCTGTAGTTCTTCAGTGGCGTCAACAACATGAATAGGTTGATTACTTCTAGTAGAACTTGTTGATGGGTGATTAGATTGTGAGTGTTGACTCCGAGAGTTCCCGAATCGCCTATTATTATATTCGCGTTTTCGACAGATATCTATAGTGTGGCCTATTGCTTTACAGTAGCGACACACCGGGGGAACAGGAGGGGGTGTATAATTTTGGTTATTAGGCCTATTGATAACGCTCATCCCTTGCTGTGTAATACTTCGATTTGGCTGAAATTGTTTCTGGACTGAGCGTCCCTGGTTAAATGAATTATTATTGTTAAAGGAGAATGTGTTTCGTTTAAAAGTACTTTGTAGTATTTTTTCTTCAGACATAGCAAAATTGATGGCGTCATTCAAGGTTTCCGGATCGCGACAACGAACCACAGTAGACAAACGGACATTTAAGCCGCTAATAAAAGTATGCAACGCAAGGTCCTGCATTGCAGCGACACGGCCAGCGAGTTCACCTTTTTTTTTGTGGGTATTGAAATATTAATTTCGGTTAAAAGTTTTGATAAGCAAGATTCAAGACGCAATGCGAACTGGTTAACCGTTTCGGTATTAGACTGTCTACAATCTTGAAGGTCAGAGAGCAGTGCAGCATAGTGTTTTCTTTCTCCAAACTGGGATTTTAAAAAGTCTTCTAACTGTTGCCATGTTTCGAAATCTTTTATGGCACATGCACTTTCGGCACGACCCTCGAGTTGGCTAAGGATGTATTTTAACAATATATCTTGTTGTGACGAACTTGCGAGATTTATCGCGTTTCGACAATTATTTAAATAAGCATTCAACTTCTCGCGGTTACCATCAAATTTATTTATAAATTTTATTAAAACGCTAGTATCAATTTCTTTTTTTGTCATAGTTATTTCTTTCGTAGACATGGTTGCAGTAGTTTCCTCTTTAGGCATATCACACCTGGGAATTTGTATTTAAAACAAAGAGATAAGACGCGACTCTGAGAATTGCGATAAGACAGTTATGTTGCACTGGTCTCGGGATGAACGATTAAATACACAATGCAATAATACTCGTATGATCTAATGTACAATTAATAAAACTAATGAACACTTGTATCACTTCTTCTGTTTTCAAGTTATTTGGTATCATGTAATTTCACTAGCACTGATCACAAGACTGATACTTCGAGGTTAGGTATGAATTTGAAGCACTTACAGGAATACGGCGATAGCATAAGTTCCATAGGTCATCTCGTCAGCTGATGGTAGGTACCAGTTTCACCTTGGTAAGCGGGCTCGGCAACGGGTGTAGCAGTTAACCAGGTGCAGGAAACAGCAGCACACACACAGAGATTTATCACATACGCGACGACAGGATTCAGCGGTTGAATACGATGTAGGATAGTGTCCACGGTCACGCGAGTGTATTGTTTTACTTTCACAGAACTGAGGCGAACCAGGATTTATTATTTTAAATCCCACCGCTGCCACCAATGTTACACGAGACTTTGATTTGGACTTTTTAAAAAAGAAAATAATAGTTTGATGAACACCTTTTAATTAATAGAATGATTATCAAAAAAAACGGGAAAAGGCGAGTGTTCAATCTCAGGGCTCGGAAGAGACTGCCAGACCTTTCTGACACTATGAGTACTCGGATATCTGATACCTGCTTAATATTGCTTAGCTCAGGGATGTTCCATACAAAAGAGGTATGTAACAGAACGATATATATTATACCATAGATGTGTAATCAAATCACGCGAGTAATGCCTAAATCCAAAAGACGTGTTTCTCATGTTGTTAGTAATACCAGGCTAGGCCCACTCCGGTCAGTAGGTATGAAGCTGCAGGTACCTAGCAGCGGCGACGAGTCGGACGAAATTCAGTGGGCTGCCACGCGCCGGCCAGGTAGCACGTTCCTTCGATACTCACTCACGCGCTACGTCGCTTCATCCGTTCGTCGCTTACGAATTACGTTTCCCGTATTTACGTAGTTAGATTATATTATTAGTTATAATCAGTATAGTTAGATATTTACAAGGTCAAGTTGAGCTATGATAAGTATATTTATTTATTAGGACCACAACAACTGATACACATCTTCTATCTATACATCTATACTCTATAGAAATAAATAATATTGGAGTGTCTGTTTGTAATATTAAAATAACCGCTTTTTACTAAGTGCATTTGGATGTATATACGGTACATATACCAAAACAACATGTTTTACAATTTTTGTCTATCTGTCTGTCTGTTTGTTTCGGCTAATCCCCGGAACAGGTGGACCGATTTCCACGGAACTTTCACTGGCTACTTTGATTTTGGAAAAAGAATGAGGGTTCCACGCAAAATATATAAATATGTACACGCGAGCGAAGCCGCGCGGGAACTGCTAGTAAATAAATAAATTAGAAGTGTCCGTTTGTAATGTCATAATGACAGTTTTTTTACTAAATGCATCTGAATGTTTACACGGCACTTATACCAAAAAAAAATTTTTTCACGTATTTTCACATTTTGTCTGTCTGTCTGTTTGTTCCGGCTAATCAACGGAACGGGTGGACCGATTTCCACGGGACTTTCACTGACAGATAGCTGGAGTTATAAGGAGTAACTTAGTCAAGTTTAGCTTTGATAAGTTTAGGACTACAACAATTTTGTCTGTCTGTCTGTTTGTTCGGCTAATCTCCGCAACGGGTGGACCGATTTCCATGGGACTTTCACTGGCAAATAGATGTTGTTATAAGGAGGAGTTGTTCCGCGATTTAATTTGCATATACCTACCTAGTTAAACACCTAAAGGAGATAGTTTCATTCCATGGAACACACTAAAGTATGGCAAATGCCTATCTTCTTAGAGATTAAAGTATCTATGCAGAGGTTGTGAAATAAAATAGTTTTAAGTAAATACCTAGCCTAGGTTTATTTAAAACTGCATTTGTTTACAGAAGTAAAGTAATAGGCACATAACTGGTTATCAAATATTTAGATTAATTCTTCTTACAGAAGACAACCTTAACGGCATCAGAACAGATAAGAGTTATGCTATAGAAAGAGAGGCAAGTTTTAGGTTAATATAGCCCATTTGGAATTAGCGGTGTGCGATCTGAATTGCACCTTATTGTATCGGAGCAAGAGTCGCTATTTATTTAAATGGTATTGCGAAGAGGTCCTTCTGTACTAGTACTATTAAAAATTCTGTGGTAATACTGTGAGTAAGGCAAAACAACATCCTCGTAGACCATTGAAATAAAATTGGGCAGCGATCTTAAACACACGTTATACCAAAGAACCTACGTGATTATGATAACACTCATAATATATTTTGTACGATTTGCGAATACAGTACAGGGTTGCAAAATATATTATAATTATTTTCCCCTTTAAGGTTTGTATCTAAATATTTTATAACCTCATCGATCGAATAGTAACGACAAAAATGCTAATACTGTCACTAAAATAATTACGTGTACGTGGATCCCACCCAAGTCATCGACCATTTAGCCTAAACACACGGCATATTTAGGTACTATTCGGGAGCATAATATATTTCCAACAATATTTAATTAAAGTACACGTATATCTAAGAGAAACTTATTCAATCTACTCTTGAATGTTCCGGGATTATGTTATGTTGTTAATTGTGTGGAAAACAAGACGCAGGCAGTTCGTTCCAGACTTTGACGACTCGAACCAAAAAGGAGCTGTCAAAGCGTTGTGTTCGACTTTTTGGTGTTTCGGCAATGAAAGGACGAAACCTCTGTCTGCGGCAAGTAGTCCGATGAAGGAATGGTGAGGGTCCAATTATTTGAAGAGAGGAAATTAACTTTTCGGAGATAATCAAAGAAAAAATATAAGCTTTACCCTTCCGTCGAAACCATTTATTGCACAAAGCGTCACCAACACCAAGTTCGTTAGCCCGCATCATAAAGACTCCTGAAAGGTAATTTAAATTTATTGAAGAAAAATACAGCCATATCGCAAACCATTATTCAGCCACTGCTTTAATATAATAAAAAATGGAGGATAATCTACAAAAGGTATAATGATCGGCGCATTACTGAGGTGGGATATTGTAGACAGAGGAGGGAAGAGATGCAATGGGAATCATTTAACATGTCCTCGTTAGAGCTTGATAGTTGGATTCATTGCCAGCCTCGAAAAATATGGACCCCATTTATTGCCTCTGGACGTATTGACGACAACCGAGTCAGATAATTATACCGTGTTAATATCCTAATGACATTAATATGTGCTTGATGCTGATAACATTAGTGCTAATTATATATTATCGGAAATTATCGGTAAGATTATGAGAATATTATCGGCTTGTTATTTTCTCGTAATGATGTTATATTTTTTTAAGGTATAATGAAGTGGTATTATTGCCATATTGTTTCGTGATATACCTACTTAAATAGTAACTAGCCGTTCCGGGCAGTTTCACGCGCGTTTATGGTCACTGCTCCACATCTAAGGGTCGCAACGTGAAGTTACATAGCCTATACTATTCCTCATGAATTTGGCTGTCATACACAAAAAGATTTCTTCGAATTCAACTGCTAGTTTTAGAGATTATCGCGTTTAAACAAACAAACAAACAAATGATTCTTCACCTTTATTTTGACAAATATTAATATAGAACCATATCAAGAAGTTACATTACAAATTTTATGGAATTATTAGGTAGGTACAAGTATTCTTGTTTTTATCTATGTAATTCAAACAAATTACTTGGTTTATTAGGTAATGGTAAGACTCTGAAACCACTTTGTCCGGCCCTCAACTCCACGCCAGCACCCGACGGTTTTTGTGAAAGTTATATTATTTAATTATTAATAATAAAAGTATACGCAAAGTATCAAACCAAGGAGAACAAGAGTATCTAAACAGAAAAAATCAAAGAAAACCCGTACAAAACAAATTTGGTAAGTGGTTAAATTTAATTAATGAATTTGTAAGGCAACTGAAAATTTCTGACTTATTTTACTCGCGACTTTGCAGTAGGTACGTTAAAACTGTAAATATGAGAGGAAAATCTCATACAATAAAATGACAAATGTATGTATGATACTTCTATTGTAAGGCTGGTGTACAAATAAAGTGCTGTATATCTATCTAATACAACAAACCACAGCACCCATTCCGAAACCTTATATTCTGAAGGCTTCAGAAGGATATGTATCTTATCACAGTCGTATTACAAATACTCTATAGATTTTTATTGGTTGACGAACAAGAAGGAACTAGTGCCTTAGTTAGTAAACTTAAATGTTGATGGAGTAGACCGTATAATAATATATGTTACAGTCAAAACACTTAATCGGTCAAAGTACTTTTATTTGAAAAAAAACAGGCAAAAGTACTTTTGACGTCACCCCACCGGGGTTTTCTGTGGGTCGGTGTGTCGGAATCGAACCAACTAAAACCATATGTGTGCGCCTAGAATAGGAGTAATCCTATTCTAGGCGAGGGAGCTTTTATAACGACACCCGGACCGCTCTTAGCGCCTGCCCGAAAAAGTGCGGGCACCACCTTCGTGTAAAAACCTCTCAATTAGGCGACGTCTCGCGTCGCCTAATTGAGACTCCTCGCTGCTTGCCACTATTAATAGCGGGTGGAGGAAAAACTCGTCCCGTCCACCTGCGGCCGCACTCAGGGCAGCATGAGACGCTGGAAAGCGCGCCTCCGCCTCCCGATTTTAATGTTTCTTCCCGGGCCCACTACGCCGCCTCTTTCTGCGAGGTGACGTCCTTACAGAAGGTTGCGACCGCCGTAAAACTCCTGATGCTAATGGCATGGAGCATATGATGACCGATAGCCAGAAGGCCTCTCCGATTACTGCTGTTCGCGCTTCGCCCAAGCGGAGGAAACCGCCGACGTGTGCTGAGCCGAGTCCTCACTCAGTCATAGTGGCGACAGGTGGGACTCATTTCCCTCCTAGCAATCGACTACAGGTACTTACTGGAGAAGCCGTGCCCTTAAAGAACTAAATTACGTTACGTTTTTTAAGCTGAAAAGACTTGGATATACATTTATATATAAAAAACCGACTTCAAATAGAAGTCAGTTTTTTTTCTAATAAATAAATTAATGTTACTCGTTCACTCAATTCAAATAATTCGAATCTTAACAAACAACATGGCAGTAACGTCATGCACTAAATGGAAGGCACAGGTAAAATAGTAGAAAAGGTAAGATTTCTAATATCATTGAATCTTAGTAACAGGTCTTATAGTACTAAGTAGCGTACACATAATTGAACAATCTATTCGAAGTAGAAATAAAATGGTTGCTAAAATAATGTTGTCCACTCTGAATGCTTACAACAATAGATTTGCCAAGTTAATTAAGTAATTATTAAGTTAATTTACAGTATGTTTATCAAAATTACTTCTAATTATTATACTATAATTATACAAATTTGAAAAAAATCCTTTTTAGAACGACATTCAAACTTTTCGAATGTTGTTAAAAAACGTTTTCAGCAAACCTAAATCAACATAAAATGACAAAAATATAAAATTTCACTACATATTTCTTGAATAATCAAAGCACATACCTTTTCGTAATTGAAATTGAATGAATTTATCAATAAAATTGTTTCTCAACGACGATTAAACACGAAACATGATTGAGAAACTTCGCAAATTTTATGTAAATTTGAGTTTTCTGAATTAAAATCTGTAGTAAATAATGACGTTTTCTTTAAAAATATGCTGACTTGAATATGATATAGATACATAGGTTTAGCCTTCAGGTTTTTTTATATAAGTAGGTACATCCCACATTTCATCAAAGTACCTCTTTGAGTTCTTATCATAAACTGCATACTAGCATTTTATTTCGCACTAAAACACAGACCCTTCGAGATAAGACTTTATTGAGGACAAAGCTGAAAAAAGTTGAGAATATTAAACGTACATAATACTAGCTTTTGTTCGTGGTTGCGTCCCGTAACTAGTTGTGTATGATACTTACACATGTTTACACAAATATTCCTCTAAGGATCCTCAATGCTAAAGATTCTTAAACAATTCATAAATAGTGTGTAACTAAAGATGCAGTATCTATGCACTTATGAATAAGATGGCTGTCGCAATGAATATGACTACCTATTGTGAACAGTTTAAATATAGAATCCTAGATGCGGTGGCAATGCAACGGAATTGGGTCAAGGCTTCCCGAACAGTATGTCGGGAACGGCGTAGTCGAGTAGTCTAGCCCCCCCTTTGGGTGTTATATTGTTCAAGTCAGTCATAACCACTTTGTCGTGCAATTCGACAAGAATTTGACTTCGGATTCTGGTGCAAGCGTAACTATCTACAAGTATCTATGAATTGTATTTGTTTCAAAACCAGTAGTGTAAATCAGTTACTAGTTCAACTTTTCTCTTGTTTTTACTATTATTAGCTTTGGTTTTTTTAATAATTATTAAAGATAGATATGCCTAATACCTATACTTAATGTAATGAAATAGAAATAAGGCATTGTTCAATCTGCGCATTAGATGATTCTACTGTAAGCGTTATTACAGTAGAATCTGTCGTTCTAAGATTACCGCTAATCTCAGTCTAGACTAATCCTAAATCTATTGTTTTCCAATTTCTGCTACAAGAGTTTATATATTTTAAAGGATAAACGAAGAATAATATAGACGTTAATTGTTTATTATACAAGTGTAAATAAATAAAGCCTTTATTTCCGAAATATTTACATTTTTGTATGTTGTCTTAAATGAAATTTTTAGATAAAAACTAAATAATAATTTTAAAAACTAAAACTACACTATACATAAATTTTAAAAAGTATCTCGTAATTCGGATTGCCTTACGGCAAACGCCTCCTCCAACTCTCTCTATTGTTTTCTGTCTGCCGCTACTCATTTAGATAGAATATATAGATAGAAAAGTATTTTATACTAAAATAATTCAGTATAAAATTCCTTTCTCCTAAATTTATAGAAATTGTCGAGAAAATTGAGTGAAACGCGAACTGAAATCCTGAAACGCGGACACTAATAAATGAAAAAAACCACAAGTAATTTATTTACTCAATTGGATGCTACGTTTAAGTGTTGCTAACTAACTTCCTGCTCTTATATTTGCTTGTCATCTAGTACAAAGCAATGTTGAAATATTTTAAAATGGATTCCAAAACTTTGTAGGTAGGAGGAGAACGACGAACTAAACGAACAAAGAAACTGGAAAACTAGTTGCTAAGACATCTCAAAAAACTACCTTCAGATTGCACCACCAACTGATGAATTTCGTCTAAATAAAGCTCTTCCTTAACCTGCTATTTCATAAATTGGCAACTCATAATACAACTCGAGCGAAGATCCGTTGATATATTTCTTTTAATTATTTACATCTGAATAATTTAGAAAACGACTAGCTAAACACATGAAATGTTAGGTGCTTTAGTTATCATAAAAGGGTTCCCATTACGTACCACACTAATGTTGCCTCTCGGGTCTCTTAGGCACCATTAGTCTTATACGGTGTCATTACAATGTCTGATTGTATTCTATCCTACTAATTGTTAGGAACAGTCTCAAAACCACCGATATAAACTATGAAAATCACTAACTAACAGCAACTGCCAAGTTGTTCGTACCTCTGTTTGCACTCAAGTCAATCATTCTAAACATATTCCTACCCTTTTATAATCCCACAATTTGTTAATAATTATCCATCGACCAATAGTATTGCGTTACCGGTATAACCAGTCAAAATAATATCTATTAACTTAATTTTATTAAATAGTGAACTGTGTTATCATCTATTATAGTTTGTCCCTATTTTTAATAAAATAAATAAGAGTTTTTAATGTGGCGACAACAAATATTACATAGGCGAAAGTTCGGGAAGATGGATGGAAATAAATTAGGCAGAGAAATATATTATAGTCTGGAACAGCACATAGGCTTCTTTTATCCTGAAAAAATGCACGATCCCCGTGGTGAAATCTATCACCAAAATTTCCACGCGAACGAAGTCGCCAGCAACAACTAGTTATTTTAAAGAAAAAAAAAAACATTTAACACACGCTAGCAAATATATCAAGCTAAGTAAACGTACTCATAATTTCTGGTTTCAGAAACAGTCGGCTAGTTAACTCTTTTTACCGCCCCCAGACTTCCAGCCGTTTTAAAAATGTTGTGCACTTTTAAAGTACGTCGTAAGTTAACTTTTTAAGTAGTACAAAAACTGTAACATGCAGTGTACACCGCATCCTAGAGACCGCTTTAACTTAGCCGTCCTAATAAAAGTTTTAATGAAGCATTTCATGTTTCAAGCAGTGTTTACATAAACATTACGACAGGCTGCGGAGGTAAGTTTTAAGTCGTGTTGTTAGACGTAGAAAACCATCTGTTTTTTGTTCAATAAGAACAAGCTTATAGCGTTTTAAATACAACTATTTTATTAAAATCACTTATCAAATAGATACTTGGAATATATATCGATACAATATATGTGATGTTTTTCTTAATTACGTAACATCTCTTGCTAGTTTTTGACTTCGACACGTTAATTTTAGTAGATGGAATTATATAGATTTAAAATTCTTGCGTCTCAAAATCAATTTGTGGTTTTATTGTTTCCCTGTGATCCGCGAAAACCCTAAAAACCGTCTGTTACTGCTTGTAAGTTGTATGTGACGAAAAACGAAACCAGCTGTTTTTGAAATTGCAAGTGCCAATGGCCCACCGCCTAACAATCATATATGTTAAAAATATTGAATAGAAAAATAAAAAGGGTTGGACCTTCCGTTGCCCAGAGTGAATCGCGATCGCGAGTACGTTCTCCTGACAATCACTCACGTTGCACTGTTAACTGAACCTACTTAAATTCACCACTTTGGGCCGTCACTTTTCGGTAGGTAGGTGTGTCGGAATCGATCCGACTGAAACCACACGGTGTGCCGTACTGCGCCTTGAATAGGAGGGATCCGGGAACAGCTTTTATTAGGCTTTGTAGGGGGCCACTATAGCGGGTGGAGGGGAAAACCCGTCCCGACCACCAGCGGCCACACTCAGGGCGGCATGAGGCGCTGTAAAGCGCGCCTCCACCGCCCGGTTTGCCGGCGGCAAATTAAGTCCGAGTGAAGATCGTCCTCCTGGAACCGTTCCACCGCCTTCTTCTGCAAGATGACGTCTTCACAGAAGGTCGCGACCTCGGTAAAATTCCTGTTGCTACCAGCCATGTCAGTATGTCGGCCGGTAGCAAGAGATCCCCTCCGATGACTGCAATGAGGGCCCGTCGTTCCATCGTGCCGGTAATGATATTACCTACCTTACCTACCATGACACCAATATCGTTTCTTCCGTTTTTTTTACGTACATAACAATTTCGAATTAATATATTACCGCGTTTAGCACAATGACCTCTTCGTGGAAGATTTCTATTGTGGAATCAACAAATTTTTTTTTCATATTTTAGGGACAAACGAGAAGACGGGTCACCTGATGGTAAGTGACTACCGTCGCCCATGGGCACTTGCAGCTCAAAAGTCTTAAATGCGTTGCCGGCTTTTAAGGGGGGAGTAGGGGAAGGGGGGAGAGGGGAAGAGGGGGAAAGGGAAGGGTTAGGGCCTCCCGAAACCTCGATCACTCGGCGAAAAGCAATGTAAATTTTGCTTCACTGCCGGCTTTCTGTGAGGCCGTGGTATCACTCCGATCGAGCCGGCCCATACGTGCCGAAGCTTGGCTCTCGCATGAATCATAAATGTTACATTACAGGCATTCGCGTGTAATGTAACATTTATGATTGATGATGTATTCACTCGTCAGTCAGGGAGGCAGGTATTGTAACGTAATGCTCAAAATCGAATCATAAAAGTTACATTACAGGCGGATGTTCCCGGTGAGGGAGCACCTTAATAGAAATTGACTTGAAAATACTAAAGGACTTTAGTCGACTAGTAGACTATAGACGAAACTCGTGCCCTACGAATAATTTCGTTTATTCGCTTCCAGTTTAATAAGATTGCCTTGTTGTCATGACGTCACAAAACATGTACCTACTATTTCATTTAATAATTGCACGTTTGTTATGAAACATTTCATCAAAGTAAATGGTTTTAGACTCTCGGTTCGTAGATTGATATCATACATTAAGTGATGGAGTGAAAGCCTCGCTTGCTTATCTCCTCATTGACCTATTTCCGTTCGTCGATTTTAGAGATCAGGACACGTTGTTTTCTTTTCATTTATTGAGAAGCTGGCAGCAAAAAAATGTTGTCTATTCTTTAAGTTAAATATTGAATCTAGAAATGAAAGATAACAATGATTCACCGTTCTTTTTTTGCAATAAATACAAAGTCAGTATTAGGTAGGTATTATAATAAATAGGTAGGTATTAGTTTGGTATTGTATAAGCTAAGCAGTATTGACGGCCATGGAAAAGACATTTTTAAACTGTAAGTTGGTAGACTGACTAGCACTCAGCCTGCCTGGCAATGAGTGGGGACCGATGCTTTAAATACTCCAACTATACAGCCTAATGGCTCTGGCTACTCTACTTATCACCAGAAACACACTCTGCTGGTCTTTTGACAAAAATAAAGGATAATCTGCTGTGACATCCTGCACTAGCTGAATAATGTAATAATATAATGTCTTAGCTCGTTATTATACGTTGCAGTATTTTAGGTTATTTTTTGTTTCATGATCGACCATGATACCGCTACATCAGCAGTACAGTCTAAGTCCTGAAGTCCTTAATTGTGAAAAAAAAATGATATAACAGCTTTTTTGGTTAGGCTTAGCTTACAGTGTTCGTCTGAGTAAAGGAAGCGACAATACCTCTCCATTTTAGTGAGAGGGGACTCCTGAAGGGGATTACTCTCCGGGAAATGGAGGGAGTTTCCAAAAAATGGTGGCCCTAGATCTGCCCACGACTGTAAGGCACTTTCTAAAGTATCTGTTTATGCTGATAATATGTCTGACGTCAGAGACAACCTGTTTCTTTAGGCGACCGCTCGATTGGCTGGAAATAGAATATATTTCGATTTTTGAAGTGTATCAATTGGTTTAATTAACATGTTTAGTGATATGCATATTATTATCTGTTTCTATAGTAACATGAGATTAGGAAACTAGTTACTTAGTTAACAAGAAAGTTTCGTATTGCACAGGTACATACTCGTACAATATTCGTAGCATAATTATGTTACAACTAGCTGCACCCCGCGGTTGCACCCGCGTAGGTCCCAATCCCGTGGGAATATCGGGATAAAAAGTATCCTATATGTTAATCCAGATCTCCAGCTATCTACATACTAAGTTTCAATCGGCTTAGTAGTTTTGGCGTGAAAGAGTAACAAACATCCATACATCCATACTCACAAACTTTCACGTTCATAATATTAGGAGGATCATAGATTTGTAAGCAATGCTTTTATTGTTTACAGTTTAAAAACTTTGACTAATCAAAAATTTGTAGTTCCGTATAAATAATGGATTAACCGCTATTCATCTTATCACAGTTGCGAACAGAGGCCGACACTGAAAAGTAGAGTACTTGTAACATGTTTTATATCTATGGAATACCTTATTACATTTTAAGACCTATTTACGTCAATAAGAACGGGTTACTAAAATATTATTAATAGTCCTAAAACATAATAACATTCTATGTAGTTTGAATTTTGGAACAATTCCAGTTAAACGAATTTTCTTAAATAGATCTACATGTATTTACTATACAGATGATTTTACTATTTGTTAGATTGAAATTGAAGTTTATTATAAAAGCAACCTTCAGGTCAAAGATCGAGATTTAAGTAGGTATATTACATTCGCTTCAGGCCTCCAAGGATTCCTTATAAATATGTTACATGTTATGTACATTGGCGTAATAGAAACTATAAGTCTCTTTGTTCTTGTCGAGCTTCTTGTATTTATTGCCAGTGATCATTGTTATACATATATGAGAAACGTGAAAGTTGTAACTTTCAATAAAATATATAAAATACTAGAAAACATATTTGTTTTTATTGTGAATTTATAAGTGTTCCCTGTTCATATTTTTTGACGCGAAAAGCACATTATTCAACTCTATTATAATATTTCCTATAATGCAGAAATTCAGGAAATATAATCTCATACTCTAAACAAAATATAATACTCTCGAAAAATCTCAATCGCGAAAAAATACCTAAGAAACAATTTGGCAACTAAAACATCTCTTATCATCCCCGAGGATGGAATGTGACCGGTTATAATTGCGAATGTTTATTTGATCACCGCGGACAACCGCGATTTAGCCGCTTGAAGTTCGTGTCTTCTGAATATTATTTCTTACCAAATTTGAATTCTATTAAATTCTAGTTCCAAACCCATTCCCACACCCATAAGTTGCAGCGTAGCCAGAGTAAAGACCTCACTTATATTGTACTTATTTTGATTCTATACTTGTGACCTGATATTGGACTCGGTAAAGGAAGTTAACAAGTTGTTTTAATTATGTGTTAAAACTCATTTTAATTGTTAATGTAAAGTATTATTAATAATGCAAAGGTTTGTCCCAGACATCAATTTCTTAAACTTAAAGTAAATTATCTTTTGACCGAGGTGTTACATGAAGTTTAAGTTATTATTATTAGAGAGATTATTAGAGAAGACCTCCGGGCACCAACGCCCTGAACAAAGGAGGCTACTAACTACAAAATGTTGTAAAAAAAATATAAATTTTGTATTTAATCAATACATCTAATTTAATAAACTTAATAAAATACACGAGTTAGAAAATAACGGTCAATTGCGAGTCAGACTCACACACATCCGATGAAAGCCATGGGCCTCAGATGGCAAAGTTACGCCACTGTTAATAACTTTTTCAATTAGACTTCCAGATCACTTGTTCTTAAACAGCACAGAGGCATAGACTGCACCATGACTAACTATCACTTGAGGAATTAAACTGTTTTGTTAAATAAAATTACGAGTAGATAACATAAAGTACCTAGGTAGTTAAAATTTTCTTGCCACAGCTCCTTTTCTTAAATAGACCGCTCACTTAGTTTTAGATAAGCATTTTTTTTTAAAAGGAATAAATGCACATCAAGTGAAGATACAAATGAAATTCTCGTTAATAGAAAAGGGCTTCTCTAAGAGTCAACAAGGGAATTTATATGAAAAAAATTTACAGTTTCAAATATACATAAATTTTATAGCAATCGACTTTGGAAATATTTGATAGTTGAATAGTTGACATCTTGCATTTTAACATGTCTAATTTGACAACACCTCATGTCAAATTAACGATTCACATGATTTTGTGAATGAACATTAATATTTTCTTAAATCAACTAACACTCAGTCGCCAAAATAATATTCGTTATTTGAAATCTAAACATATACATATAACCGTCAAAACTTAAAAATGGGCACCTTGACAAAAAGCAATTTTAGACATGTCAACATATTCACGTCAGCCAAAGATTTATCATATCAATTTTATTTCTTTCAATATCATTTACACACAATTTGTTGGAAATTTTAACTAAAGTAATCCGAACCTAATATAAAAACTTTTGGGACGCATCAAGTACTAAAAATGCGTTAGTTTGTCCTTGCAGGTCGTTAGCTCTGGACAAGTGTCGTAGACACTCTTGAGAATTCAAAACGAAATAAAGTTATATTAAATTACAAAGTTAAGAAAATTTGATGGAAAATGATGTTTTCACAGTGGCTATTGTTACGTTTCGGACCTTTGATTGGCTTTGTAGACCGGTCATTATTTTCGTTTAACTGATAGTGATAAAAATAGTATTTTTAAAATAGTTTTATAATAAAAGTTTTTCAAATAGTATCGAAATAAAGATATCGTTTTAATGGGACATAGACTACTTTCAGCAAAACATGTTAGCTCGGTTTAATACTGTTAGATTATATTTCGATTAACAGTGAAAGAAAATGGTAATGCGTGATACTTATGAAGGAATTTCGTCTGTTTAAAGTGCTTATAGACATTCGGACATGGTCCGGGCCGTACATCGAGTTTGGTAGTATGTCCGAAGGTGCAAAGGCTGGCCTACTCGGCTATACAGTGTTGTTAGCTTGAGAGCGTTCTCACTGAATGTAAGAATTGTAGTTCAGTAAAATTACAAGTAAATACGCTTTATTGCCGTACCGAATTCAGAAGTAAAAAAGAATTCTACTGCCCCCCTCCTGGCTTTATCAGTCCATCGTTACAGAAAAGTTAAACAGACTTTGAAAAGCATTAAGAAAGATCACTAAAGAGCAACATAATCGATTTAAACTTAATTGAAAAGCCTACAATACATGTGATAATTTTAAAACAAATAACATTATAAAGGCAAGTTGGTGCCCAAAGACCTAGGGATATAAACAGCTTAATTAAGAACGGAATATAATTCTGATGAAATATCTGAATATTTTGTTAATTGTTAAAGACCAACTGATAAAGTTCAACAGACTAGCAGGTACCTAGTGTCTTTATAATGTTACCTATTATTTTAAAAGAGTCTTTTCAAAGATTTCAAACTTCATTAAGTTTGAAATCGGATAATATTTACTTTTCAGTGCTATTTATAAGTGCTTTTTGAAGACGGTTTAACTTTTTTTATAAAGTGTTTTAAATTAAATTACATGCATCTTGCAAAGAATAATCAAATTGCGACCTTCCCACTGTAATTCGCTCGTTAAAAGTGCTTTACAAAAAGCTTTATTTGAATTCAAATACATCACTAATTAACGAATTCCAACGCAAATAGAAAACAAAATAAATCTTTGGTAGGATTAATATCAATGGAATCCGCTGGAAACTAATAAGATTACGTGGAATGACATTAAAAAGGTTACCAAATCGATTAATAGTCACTTAGATTAAATGCGAGAGTATTACTGACTCGGACGGATCTAAATCTTGATGTTACAATATTATATAGATAGGTAGACAACTTACATTTTGTTTTCGGAACATCCATTAGTTCATAATCTCGCTACGTTTTCCCTTTTTAGTAATTGGTGATAAAGATAACAACTTTAATGCCTATGTCTATTTTTTCAATTCGTATAATGTAATAAATCACATGCGATTACTCTTTTTATTTTTGTTGTTCGAATTATTCACTCAAATACTTACTTATATATTTTGTTGGTACGGAAAACAGTGTCGTAGCAAATTTTATTTTAATTTAAATTAGGCCCTAGCTGAAACTGGAATGCCTGATAATTTATTAATATAAGATCAATACGTATTGCCATGAATGGGCCATCATTATTTCATATATTTAAGTAATATTAACAGTTTATCTTAACCTTGACCACTAGGTAAAATTCGATCGTAATTAATCAAATTATTGGTAATTATAATTTCTAAGTACTGGTATTAGTCCGCGTCTCCAGCCACTTGCATTTCAATTGCAAAGCTTTTGTTTTAACGCAACATAATATAATCTATCGGTTTTCTATCGGTCTAGTCAGTCACGTTAGAGTTACAAACATTCAAACCAATTCATAAACTTTCATACTAACTTATTATATTACTAGCTGTTGCCAGCGGTTCCACTCGCATGAACTTTGGTTCCCGTTTTAAACCTGTGGTATTCCAGAATACAGTTTAAATGTGTGCCAAACTTTGTCCAAATCTAGTCAGCGCCTGGGGCCTGAATGAATAACAAACACTATCACAAACACTGACGCTTATAATGTTGTTACGAGCTGGGGTTCGGGATTAGAATATCCACTAATTGATAATCAAATAGACACAATTTATTTAATTACAAGTCATAGTTACAATTCTCACTATTTTTACTCACTATTCACTAGTAGTATTCCCTATACCATTTCGCTATCGCACTTAGTAATTCGTGGTATCGCTTAACTAGAACTGAATGTTCATACCTATATGCAACTAACTTATATAGTTAGAAAAATGTCTCATAGAAAGTTCATGAACTTTCCTGAAACATCTAGGACTATATATCTGACCCGACCGCTGTTGGAACTTCTAGAACTCAGTAGAACATTCTTTTTGATGGACTTTTAGTTCCGTTATTCGTCAAAAGATGGCGCCGTGCGTCTCAATTTAGTTCCCCCTAGTCAAGACTAGATGGCGCCTGCACGTCAATTTAGGCTTTCGTAACAATATTACTAGGACCAGTTATGGCTGCGGCTCCAGCTGCTTGGTTGTCCATTACGCCGGAGATCAGTCTGTCTCTGAGATCTCAGATTAGTCAGTTCTATTTACCACACTTTAATACAATTTGCAGCTGTATTTATTTTATTATTTATACTTATTTATATTTAAATATTATTACTTATTTTTTATTTGATAATATTAAAACTATCTTTTTTGCTTTATTTTCTGTTATATTTGTATAGGGTACCTATCATTTTATGATTATTTATTTTCGATATTTTCATTTATTAATACATTATTTAATTGTAAATATACAAATAGATATTAGTGATATGGCGGCTAGTTCTTAATGTGTTCTTTACAAAATAGAGTCACAATCACAAAACGCACATATATATATAAACTTCTATGTATAAAAAAAAATGAAAGCTTATGAGACAAATCCAATAGGAACTATCTAGAAATAAGGATTTCATTAAATGTAGCCCCAGGCCACGACATACAATCGCAGCACCGAACTATTTTAATGTGATATTTTACAACTAATTACAAACACGGATGTTAAAGTTAGGTGCTTATTTCTCACAGTTCCCCTTCGTTACCTTGAATATTCATAACAGTTAAAATAATTTATTTACTGGAAGATCCTGGTAGGCTCTCTCAGTGATCCTACCTAACCAAGTTCCACTTAATTGCTTTCAACTCCAACCAAACGGAAGAGTATTAATTTAATTGTGATGAATTAACAATTCGAAAGTTTATCATTTATCAGAATCTGAAACTACGGTGGTGACGCCACACACTTCTAATTAAAACGGTTATGAATTAATATACGTAGTTAATGTAGATATATCTTTATAATTTATTGAGAAGCAAGGTCTCACGATTCCAGTAAAGGAAAATATCAGACACTCGTTAATTTGTTGTTAGATCAAATAAAAAAAAATATTTTTTGTGATTACACTCTTATGTTTGGCGGTTCGAATGTTGACTTTGTCGATAATCGATGTATAAAAGAATGTTTTTAGAACTGCAAAGTTAATTTTGTCTTCCGGAAAAACGAGCTAAAATCTTCGATAAATAATTCTCGAGATGGACATCCCTACTATCTACATACAAGTTTGTTTGCTTACCGGTGCGCGAGTTGAATTGAATCTATGCCTTCAATATCTATCTAATTATAACAACATTAAAAAAAAAGTACATCATCACAGTTATTTTTGGCTCATTAATAAAATACTTCTTTGGAAACCCTAAAATACAAATTTGTATCAATGCTAAGTCTATGCTTTGTGAAATGAAAAATCAAAGGAAACCACGACCCTTATTTAAAACGTATACGCCTCGAATGATACCCCATTTCAATGACAGGGGTGAGTTTTTATTATTTAGGGGACAGGTTTTGCATGTGAATGGCGGTCCTAATAAATATTTATTATAAAATACCATGTTTGTGTTAGCAACTCGATTTTATTACTCGAAAGTATCCGCTTATGTACTCGAAATAAGTAATTTTAGAACATGTCGTTCGTTATGTTTCTAATGTTGAGAACTTTAGAAAATAATTACCAAAAGGTAGGTACTTAGTTAGCGTTTACCCATCTACATGAAATGTGGTGTTTTAAAATAATACCTATGTCAACTAAAATGCCTTTGTTGTAATATGGAATAGAATAGAATAAAATTTATTGTACACCAGTAAATATTACTTACAGTAAGTTTACAAAACTGATATGTACAAAGGGCGGCCTTATCGCTAAAAGCAATTTCTTCCAGGCAAGCTTGGGATGGAAAAATAATGACCAGATATAAAACAATCTAATGGGTAGTTTTGGTGTGTGAAATAAAACATGTTAGTTAGATATAAAATTATAATTAGATAGCTAATACAGGGAATAAAAGGTAATTTTCTTATAGACTATAAGTATACACAAACATACATAATAAAGAATATGTATAAATAATACATATATAATTTTAGATAAATAAGATTATAACCGATAAATTCAGCTAAAAAAAAAGTAGAAATTAAGAAGCCAAGTGGCCAGTGATTGGACACGTCTAATAGGTAAAGGCAAAGCAAAGGCATTCCATAATCAGACGGCCTGTAAACTAGAGGATTTGTCGTAAAACCTGGTAGAATGATTAAGGACTACCAGTTCCAGTGATTCATACAGTAATATAGGCAAATGAAACTTTACAACAAAACAAAATTGTTTAATCGTGTGTTAAAACCATTGTTAACACACATTAAAAAGTTATATTAATTTGACATGGAGATTAGAAGAAGCAAAAATACCTCTGCAGTACTAAAAACCGCAATTATACACCAAGAGAAGGTAACTCACAGCGTTTTTCTGTTTGAAAGAGTGACGGCGAACTAACGACTTGTTTTACCCTTTGTTAGCAGTTAAAATCCCCAAACATGATGACACTACTTTTGGCCAAACTATGCACTGTTGAGCGGATCAATGGTCGGACTGGCGGGTTCTGAATAGTAAATTATTGTAGGCGATAAACATCCCACTACGCGGACAGGCGTTTGAAATCTAATACTACTACCCTCGAGTGCAATGAATCTGCGTCACATAAAGATACCTAAAAATCCCGACAACTAATAATACTAGCTAGCTTAATGAAAAAAAATTGTTTAATAGCCAATTAAATACTCCTTAAATGAAAATAATAAAACTCCTTAGTTTTTGTAAAGTTATACCATCAAAGCAGAGGAATGGGTGAATATTCCCCATTATGGCATAAGGAACTTGATACAGAATACTAAACCGCATAACCGCAGTAATGGCAGCTCGTGGAGGTACTAAAATTTGAGAAAATTGTAAAGTTGAGTATGGGTTAATAATTTAAATTAAATAAACAATATTTTTTTAATTCTTAACATACTTAATACAAAATTGAGTACTTTCAGTTAAGGAGGTCTTTTAAACACAATTTATTTCACTAAGCTAGCGTTATTAGTTTTCATTATTGGTTGTTGTGATTGTTGGGTATCTTTGTGACTCGAAAGTTAAAAATAACAATGGTTATGAATATAATACATACAGTATTTAGTGTTGTTAGTTTTTTTATTAATATTAAGAGATGTTACTATACTGCTTTGAGATAGACCAAGGACAGCAATAGGGGTGCACGCAACCCGCAACTATAAACTTTACGGACTGTAAAAGTATCATATTTCATCGCTGCAATAGTAGATTCTTGGCAAAGGAAATACAAAGACAGCATTCGTTCATTAATAAAACGAATTGCAACGTTTCTCATGAAGAAAATTTAGTACTTCTAAATAAACCCCTTAAAAAAGGTGTAGTAGATTATATTATTAGTACTTTATGTTGAATAATTTTATGCATTTTTTTTGTGATAAATGGCAAACGAGCACACGTTTAAGTTGGGAGTAGGGGAAGGAGGGGAAGAGGGGGATAAGGGCTTGTATTCTCCATGATAATTACAATCACTTCGAATCGGAAACGGGTTACTTATGGAAAATATTTATTATTTCGTTGTCTTTAAAAATAACTTTTTATTTATCCTAAATGTACCTAACACCCATTAGCGATGTAGAATTTCAAAATTTCCAGGCTGTTATTACTAATAGGGTATTTTCCAAAGGTCAAAATAAATTGTTGAAGAGTCCTTAGGAAATTAAGCGTTGAATATCAAAGACTTAGAAGAAAATTAGATTGGTTACTGTTTTTGTGTTTGTAATTATTTTTAAACTACCAAACCAGACTCATAGAGTAGATTTGTGACGTATGACATCACAAACCGTTATTAATTCGTACAAGTTTTTACTAAACCTCCTATTTTGACGTTTAATAAACAGAAAGTAATTTGACGCGACAGTTAACAACCGTATTGAAGATATCGCTAGCTTTAGCATCAATTTGATAGCCACCTGCAGCATTCAGCTGTTTAATTTGTTATGACTGGAGTATCCGAAGCGGTCGTAAAAAGATTTTTTTCTTTTTTATAGAGGACGCCTGTTGTCACGGAAATTTGATTTCACGAATGAGCGGTTTTATATCACTGTCCGCCTTTTAACACAAATAACCTGTTAAAAAGTGATTTAACGTCCATTACCTTTGGAAATGAAAAAGAAATCACATTTTTTATTGAACAATCAATGTCTTAGTAAATCACTACATATTATAAAACAAAGTCCCCCGCCGCGTCTGTCTGACTGTCTGTTCGCGATAAACTTATACGGATTTTCATGCGGTTTTAACCAACAGATAGAAAGATTTATGAGGAAGGTTTAGGTGTCTAATTCTCTAAGGTTTTGTGTAAAATGGCTGAAATATGACGATGATTGTTGAAGAGGTCGGAAAAAATCAATATATGCTTTGCTACCCGTGTGAAGCCGAGGCGGGTTGCTAGTAAGAAATATATAATGACAAAGGCAGACCATTTTATATTTGAATTTTGTACTTGTAACACTTGTTACTCAATTTTTAACTAATAGGTAGTTAAAAATTGAGTAACAAGTGTTACAAGTAACAAATAACCTGTTAAAAAGTGATTTAACGTCCATTACCTTTGGAAATGAAAAAGAAATCACATTTTTTATTGAACAATCAATGTCTTAGTAAATCACTACATATTATAAAACAAAGTCCCCCGCCGCGTCTGTCTGACTGTCTGTTCGCGATAAACTTATACGGATTTTCATGCGGTTTTAACCAACAGATAGAAAGATTTATGAGGAAGGTTTAGGTGTCTAATTCTCTAAGGTTTTGTGTAAAATGGCTGAAATATGACGATGATTGTTGAAGAGGTCGGAAAAAATCAATATATGCTTTGCTACCCGTGTGAAGCCGAGGCGGGTTGCTAGTAAGAAATATATAATGACAAAGGCAGACCATTTTATATTTGAATTTTGTACTTGTAACACTTGTTACTCAATTTTTAACTACCTATATCTTCGATACACAGGAGCACTCAGGACGATGTTCTTGAGTACATACATATTACCCTGATTTTTTTCTATCTACCATAGGAAGATAGAAAAATATATTTTTTTCAGCTTATTGTGGTATGCCTACGTCTTCGAAGATAAAATGCCTATCTAAGGTAGGCTTTATATAATTTTATAATATAAGTTTTAATTTATATATATATATATATATATAAGTTTTCAGATGCAAGATACAATGTACATTTTACAGGTTTAGGTCAGTATTCTAATGTCAGTTCGTCGCCTTAGTGCTTATTTGTCCTATCTACCATTGGTTGATTTTTACAGGACGAAAAGTTTTGTGCTCTATTGAAATAATAAGCCATGGTTTCAAGATTTAAAAGTCTTTCTCAATACATTAGTTACCAATGAATTGAATGTTATAATTTTCGTCTATTGATGGTAACTAAATATAACTTATTTTACAGATTTTGTATGGAGATAGAACAAAAATGCACAAATAAAATTACGAATGTGGAGTTAGGACACACCTCATTACAGATAGCACAAAATGACCGTTCAATTTGTGCGTGCTTATTTGTCCTAAGTGCCAAAATGTACATACAGGATGTGCATTAATGCAAGTGCCTTTTGAATTTTTTTTTTTAACTTTTGATAGTTATGATGTTTTAAAATTAAAAAACTTGTACCTATTTTTTTACTTTTTAGTTTTTAATGAACAAGCATAAAACATTTTAAACTAAAACACTACTTTAAACTAACCCCTTTACTTAAGAAGCTGCTTAAAAATACCCCGCCTAATAATAAAAAAAAATACTAGCTAGTGAATCCTACTAATATTATAAACGTGAAAGTTTGTGAGGATGTATGGATGTGTTCATGTATGGATGTTTGTTACTCTTTCACGCCAAAACTACAGAACCGATTGCGATGAAACTTGGTATTTAGATAGCTAGAGACCTGGATTAACATATAGGTTATTTTTTATCCCGATATTCCTACGGGATCGGGCCGGGTGAAACCGCGAGGCGCTGCTAGTTATCTATATAATATTAAATTAAAGTCTATTGCAACATGTATGACGGAGCATTACTTGAGAACGGCTCAACCGATTTGGATAATAATTTTTTTGTTGTGTTCATTATTCTCAGGACACGGTAGTGGTGCATGGCGCTAGTGTACCAGTAGGTAGGCCTTTAAATCATATAACGAAACATTTAAGTTAGTTGCTAAGCGTTTTAAAACCACATTATAATTAGTTAATAAATTCTTAAGTACCTACCTTTATTTTACATACATACCAAATAACTTGTCATTTTCTGCTTTCCTGGGGTAATTAGATGTTGGAAAAAAGTTATTAAAACAAAATAAAAAAAAGTAATCGTGCTTGATAAGAAGATAAAAATAACGAAGACATTTCTGAAAAATAGTAAAAGAAATAAAATATTTTAACATGACAAACCGGGAATCAATCTTTTCTTCTGCGTCTAGGCCAACAAATTATGTTACTAATTAATATAAAATAACAAACGAATGCACTCTTAGGCTTAGCATTGACGTTCTTCAAAGTCATTAAAAACAACATCCTGTTTCAAAATCATAACGGACTTGATTGTAAATTAAAAAGTACTGTCTGTTCAGTTTGCGATTGCGTCTGCTTATTTTAACGTTTGAAATATGTTCCAGACATAATTAGGCACTTGTCTAAAGTAATCTAATCACAAAAATACAATAAATTAAATGATTTAAACAATATTTTCGGTATTTAATGTGGTGTCGCCAGCCACAGTGACAAATCATACAAAATGGCGGACATGGCGTCGTGACCTGTGATTGGTCGATTGGGTCGACATAGAACACTCAAGCACTCAACTTCTCTTACTATGTAGGATATAGAACAAAAACTGGACATAGAACAAACAAGCACAAAATTTTCATTACGGTATCGTGTCACACATAAAATTCAAATAGATTTTTTGTTGCTTTAAAAGCATAAAGTTTTAAATATTCCATAACCAACAGGTGTAAAATTTGGGCCTTAACAATACTGCATTTAAAGTTAATTTTCGATAAATGTGGTCGATAGGACAAATAAGCACTAAGGCGACGAGTTGCTGTCAGTTAGGTAGGTATGTTATTTAAAAATTATGATCAGATCACTTGCAACTCAAGAGTCACCAGTGTATTGCCAGCCTTTAAGGTATGGGTAGAGGGATAGTGGATCTAGAGGGGGAGAAGGAGGGAAGAGGGGGAGAGGGAAGGGGGCCGTGGTATCACTCCGGTCGAGCCGGCCCTTTTGTGCCGAAGCATGGCTCTCCCACAATTAAACTTCCACAATAGCTTCCAATCTGGTATACTATTGGGCCCAACTGCTTTACTAATTTTTTCATACAATATAAACGAAGACAGAATGGCAGGACCTACAGGGTACTGTCATTCTGACTTCGTTTATATTATTTTTTTTACAAAATTTTGATTACATTGCAGTCTAGTGGTTAGTGACCCTGACTGCTACGCCATAGGTCGTGGGTTCGATTCCCACTCGAGTCTGGGTGTTCTTTGTGTCCGTTGTTTGTATGTTTGTAAAGAACCCCGCGACACAGGAGTCATTCCTAATGCGGGAGTTGACTTTAAAAAAAATTGCTTATAAGCGTAAATGAAATGCGAGGACAATGTAACATATTATACCCGACCAACGGCACCCGTTCATGAGCATGACGCACACGCCAGCCCTCGTACAGATCAACCACAATGAAGGGAGCCGAACGACCCGACACATACGCCACCATCGGTAGACTTCTAAGCGAGCATATATGATATACTCAGAACTGCCAAGCAACATAGGAAATTTAACTAAATAAGTGACTACACAGTTCTCACATGAACAATTCAAAATCTTCTAAATTAAGCTTAAAAAATCATAATAATATAGAACTAAAAAAAATGTAATACCTTCAAGTCAAGCTTCTAAGTCAACGCAATCAAAAGATACGGCCATTTAAGTCTTACCAAACTTGAACATTACGCAGGTAAATCATAAAAGAGGTTTTAGTCCGGACGGGGTTTTCAAAAAGGGGGTGGCAAAACCCGGACGGCGCCCACAGGCGCCAAGACAATAGGGGCGCCGCGCCGCCATCGCAATTATTTTTGTTACACTTACACAACAATATATTCTTTGTAGTGGAGTATCGATAAGTAGCAGGTACAACAGGCGCAACATATGCCTTCTAAATAACAAAACATATATTGCGCTTATTGTACAAGTCTCCCAAGATAATATTCACGTTTGTGGTTTAATTTTACGCTTTGGGTTTCAGTTTACATTAATTACGAGCTCAGCGTTAAAATGAAAAGAACCGGTGGGATCACGGGGATTCCCCGACTCCACAGAAATCTAAATAAGGTAATAGAAGTGCTATAAACGCATAAACTTGTCGCCGCGCTGGTAACTCAGCCGCCACCATTGCGCGGTGTTACGCTCAATTACTCGCAGCGGGGGCCCTAGGTTACGAAGTAACTATTATCTTATCTGTGCCCTAGGGCGGTTGTCGCGGTGCGGCCACACCGGGCGACGTCATGTAGGAGGCGCCAAATCAATAGATCGGGGGCGCAACAAAACAACATTTTCATTCACATTTTATCCAACTTTTTTTTGAGAAAAATATAGTATTTTTGTTAACTTGCAAAAAATATAGTACTTTTAGAAAAATCAGGAAAACCTACACATTTTTTATTTTATTTTGTAATTATTACGCAAAAAATGGCATTGAAATAGTTCCGAAAAGACAGATATTAAATAAATTATATCTTCATTTTACAGGACAGTAATTTTAAATACTTAGTCT
Source organism: Callimorpha dominula (assembly GCA_949752705.1). Taxonomy (NCBI): domain Eukaryota; kingdom Metazoa; phylum Arthropoda; class Insecta; order Lepidoptera; family Erebidae; genus Callimorpha; species Callimorpha dominula. The sequence goes on from OX457005.1 coordinate 9,445,242, forward strand.
TTTTATAATTTTTTTAAGAATTAATTATATTTAACAATAAAGCACGTCAGAAACCAGTCATTTTTTCGATGAAGGTGTTATAAAATCTGATTCAAAAAACGCTCCATGTAGTGGTATGGGCTTTTTATGTAATTTTCTATACAAATAAATATAACTTTAGTATGTTTGTAATGTCAAAATAAAAAAAAAACTTTGTTCATTTCTGTCTGTCTTTTTCTTAATCTTCGAAACGCCTGGACCGATTTTCATGTTTCGGCCGGCGGTCATGAGTTCGATTCCCACAAGGTGCCTTGAAAAAAGAACCTTTGTGTTTATGTATATGTAATATGTATTTATTTGCAGAAAAAAGTTTATTAGTAGTATATCAAATTCAAATTTAAAATGCTATACATCACTTTTGCACGTCAGTTGTCTAATACCCATAACACAAGACCTGCTTAGTTTGGACAAGACGGCGGAGTTTGATTGTCGAGAAATATTTATTTATTTTATTTATATTTAGTATACATAGATAGATAAATCAATTTATTCAGACAGGTAGATAGGTAGGTATTCATGCGAGCAATATCACGTCTTTGTCTGTCTGTCTGTAATTTAATATGAGTTACGTCCGTGCTTCTGCCTGATACGGCATTGTCACCGCCAAGACAAATAACGTCACTAATACCAAATTTTTCCAAAGATGACCCAGGACTTTGACCAGAAGTTTTAAATGCTACTTTGATCCAGTATTTAATAAAAAATCCGATTAAAGAAATTAAACAGTATAATTTTCCGCGTGACTCTTCGGGGCAAAAATTTTCCGAGTATTATTATGAAAGGCATTTAGGAAACGGTGAAAAGTATCACAGAGAGTGGCTGCTGTATTCAGTGTCCAAAAATGCCGTTTATTGCTTCTGTTTCAAGCTATTTGAATCTAAACATAAAAATAAATTCTGCGAGGGAATTAGTGATTGGCAACATCTAGCTTTGTATTGCAGCAGACAAGAGAAAAGTTCTGGTCATTTCAATAATTCAAAAAAAATAAACAGATTTGTGTCACGCTCTTAAAAATAAAAACACTATTGAAAGTATTCAACAAAAACTTTTAGAGGTTGAAAAGGAGCGCTGGTACGATGTAATCAAGAGAATAATATATGTAGTCCAATTTCTAAGTATACAAAATATGGCTTTTCGTGACCAAAGCCAAAAATAATAGGACCGTAACAATGGATTTTTTTTTAAATGTATTGAAATGTGAGGCAAAATCGATCTTTCAATGACTGAACATATACGACGCGTAACGAATGATTCGGATTTCAAAAATATGCCGACTTATCTTGGAGATAAGATCCAAAATGAAATAATTTACATACTCGGTAACCAAATTCAACATTTTATATTAAATTTATGTCAAATTAATAAATATTTTTCAATAATACTGGATTGTACGTAAGTACGAAAAGAGGCACTTCATAGGTTTCGCACACAGGCGCTGTGAAGGGGTCGGCGGGGCCCTGCCCGGACTCTCTGTGCCAGGTGAAAATTATAATTGTAAGATGAATCGTTAATAAGCTGTTTAAATTAAGAAAAAAATTAAATGGAATCGGCGCATGTGTCCACGGTTTTTGAAGTTTTTGTCCGGCGGCGGCAATTTAAGTGATGACAGGCCTACCTATAGGGTAGGTACTTCCCATTGACCTGGAATCATGATATTTGTCTCAGTCAGCTTTCATTTTTAGCAAGTGTTTGATCCTATTTTGTGTAAAGTATCAAAAAGTCATGTTATCCTGTATCAAACTTAAACGAGGAATAATTAAAAAAGTGTTAAATGAATGTACAATAATTATTATTACTCTGTTGATGTGACAGTAGTATAGTAGTGTTACGAATAACCGGCACCATCTATTGGCGACTGTAGGAAGTCGTAGATAGTGACAATTAGAGTAAGATGCACGCCATCTGTTGATAGAGCACGGAACTAGTAAATCATTAATTAAATGTGCCACCTTTGTGCAACTTTGGATTTTATTTATTGTAATTTTGTTAATTTAAGTGAGTATTTTCGATATTTCGTTACGATATATTCGATTATTATCGATATTTTAGGCGGCGATATATCGATATTTATCGGTTTTTCGATATACCGTTGCATCCCTATTCAGAGTTCATTACTAGTCCTAGTCGTTCTCTTGTATTGATGACTAGTAAATAGTTATCTGTGGTATTGATGTCAAATCAAGTCACTATTCACGACTAATCAAGACGCGGTTTAAGCACTCTGGATAGTCTGGAATCTGGATGTAATGATTGCTAAAAATGTAATCAAACATGAATTTAACGTCATTTAATAGCAATATGCAAACTTAACATTAACCTGAAATACTTTAAGTGCTGTTATTGCCTCTACTTATATTTTAAAACTGCAAATCAATATAGTTAAAAACAACATGGAAGGCAAAAAGATTTCTTTTGGTTTTAAGAAAACTAAGAAAGCTGACAAACTCATTCCTGATAATAATGACGACAAGAAGGATTATATAGAATGTGTTGAGGAGCAATCTATAAAAATTGTTGGGTAAGCAATGAAACACCCTTTGAAACACCGTTTCTAATTATAGTATTATGTGCGTCCTAAGTAACCTTATTTTAAAGTCAAAAGCTAAAAGCTTAAAGTGTTTAAAGATGAGCTATCGGCCTCGGTTTGCTATGTGGTCCTTCTCTGTGCCGATTTCTGGAAATATACTTCTATAACAGTAAATTTTACTGACACTACTGGTTCGAAAACCTGGTCACTGACTTTAGTAGTTACTAAACACTACTTAGAAAACCTTTAAAATATTTTACAAATCAACTTTATTTGATTTACCAATATAATAATAAACTTCTACATTTTAGTGGCGACACACTGGCCAGCAATGAGCCTTTGGTCATACCTATGAAGCCAAATTCACTTATGAAGCCTGACAGGCTTAGAGAAATAGCTTTAAAAGTAGAGGGTGCTCTAGAAGAGCCATCCATTAAAATAGAACCAATGGAGGATGGTAGCGCAACTGATCCATTAGCAGAAAATGAGACATTAGAGCAAATGGCAGTTCGAGAACTCATGCAAGATTCTAAAAAAGAATTAAAAATTGAAAACCCTGTGATAGCAATACCAACATCTACTAAGGGTATTGCTGATGGAGAAACTGAGGTAACATTCCCGTTTACTCATATGTATTCTCATTAGACACCTCGGCTGAATATGTCTTAGTTTTAATAGTGAAAATCAAACACTGCTTTGTTTGTTTACCTAAATGGAATAGGATTCCCATTCTAATATGTTAGTTAGTCAAAAGTAAACAATTCTACATGTAAATCACATCACATTTACTGCAGCTATATTTAATATCAACTAGGTTATAAGAACTGCAAAAACCCTTTTGCGTGTCCATCAATATAAATGCTTTACTTCTTATTACTGCTGTTTTATTACAATGATGATTATTGTTAAATGAGTTTAGAAATAATTAACAGTTGAGTACATGTAGTATTAATTATTCCACACCCTTATTATAGTCATGGTTCTGCTGCTGTGTGTTGTATGGTGGTTTTATAAAAATAATTTAAAAAATTGGATTAGTAGAAACTATGATTATTGTTTTCAAACTAATTATTAGTAATTTTTTATCAAATTATAGTTAAAATTAATAAACAAATGAATTTTCAATTCATTTGTTTATTAATTTTCCTTTGATGACAAATTACATTGATATTAGTTTCTAATAATATATTATTTTTCATTATTTGTTCCATCTATTGATCCATTAAGTCACTTATTGTTGTAGCAGTATCCATATTATTTAGCTCACATTGTTTATGTGTTCTTAATATTTTTCCAGTCTACCTTAGATGACTATGATGCTGTACCAGTTCAAGAGTTTGGTGTTGCAATGTTGAGAGGTATGGGATGGACACCAGGCCAGGCAAGGTATATCCAAATAATTCCTACCTAAATATAAGTTTTGTATTATTTAGAATTACACTCACATTCATATTTTTTATGGATCATAAACATTTCATCAAAAGATATTTCACAAATTACTTCAATGCACCATTACAAAAGTCAAAGTTCATTATTATTTAATAAAAATGTTTTTGAATTTTTCATTTCATTTCACTAAATGTTGTGCTATATAATTATCATTAGCTTTTTTGCTAGAACTACTATATTTGAACCTTATGTTGCTTGAGCCTTAACTTTTTGGGTTATGCAACTATCACCAACAATCGGTTTTGGTTATTTTAATATAGGCTTTGAGATCTCCTTGGCAATGACTAATTTGTGATGTTAAATTTTAAAAGTCTGGAAATGCCAGTTGGTGCCCATTTTCTTCGAATGTTTTTTTATAATACAAATCTTATGATTTTGTTTTTTACTCTTTATTAAAACTTTAAAACAACCATAGTGCATTTAGTGTTGGAAGTGGTACTGATAAAACAAGTGAATATTTTATTATTTTGTTTTAATCATTCAGTTCCAGAGTTTAATTAATGTTTGAGTGAATTTGAAGTGAATTGTGTTTTAGTGAACTATTATTAGAAAATATAATGTAAGTATGTAATTTTTGTTATTTTCTTATAAAACACAAATTTATAAATGGAGCTTTTTTATTGCTTTAGATCATCTGCAAGCCAAGAAATTATTGTAATTTTTTTAAGAAAAATTCCTTTAATGTACTAGTCCGAGACATGCTGCAGACTGCAGCCGCACGCGTCATTGCGGCCTGTGACTGCAGTTTGTCTTGGAATTGTACATGTTTGTCAAAGGATTTCCAAAGTTGCTTAGTTAAGGATGAAATGGCAATGAGAGTGGAAGAAAACAGCTTACTAAAAAGAAAGACAGTGTAAAACCTGGAAACAGTGGACAATGCACTGTACTTACTCATGGCTATTTATTACTTATTAATCTATCTACATATATTAGGTATTGTTTTAGTAACACTGTACATATTTAGGGTGATTTCTCTAGTCTAGTGTAATGTAATATATGAAGAGGTTTTAATTTAGTATTACGTGGGTTTAGTATGTATCTAGTTTGCCTGTATTATTGTTAGGTAATCAAATATTATGCTAAAAAATGTTAAGAGATTATTATTTGCTGAACTTGATTTTCATGATACTAATAGCTTTATTTGTTAAAAATGTGGTAAGTAAAAAAGGATGACAAGTAATCCTTTTCAAACACATTTTCTATTATTTCTTCTAACAGATTTTTTTTAGGTTTCTAGATTCCATCACAATACAGTCTTAGGCACACTTTTAGTAAGTACTAATATACTCGTAATATGCACTCTGTGATTATAATACCAACACCTTTCTTTATATATATTGCATATATATTTATTCATGCATATTACACCTTTTATTTATTTTCAGTTTGTGGTCAACATCGTTTTACTGGAACTACATTCCAAGATAGCAGAATATTTTCTCCAACTGGAAGAGCATAGGCTACCGCTTACCACCAGGCGAGCCGTATGCTTGTTTGCCACCGACATAATATTAAAAAGAAGTACAGAGACTTGAATAGAATCGGCTTTGTCACCAATGTCGCGCACTTTTCAGAGGCGCTGTTGTCTATTAGGGAAGTATATCTAACATTATTAGCTGAGGATTTCAAACCACACTAAAGTGTAACTCAATTGATTAATTATACTTTTATTTAGAAAGTATTTGTGGTTTTATTTTTACATATAACTTGCATTGTGATAGTGCCGTGATGTTACATATCCTATGATCTTCCCAAATACGACCAAATACCAAAGACCAAATACGACGATTTTGTATCACAAGGCAACAATTTTTTCTGACATTCAGAAATCCCTTATGTCTGAACAAAACACATATTTTTAGAGACAGTTTAACATACAACCACTTCTTCGGTGTAGGTTGCCATGCCGTTACATTTTTATCTATTGTTATTGTTTTTATTTCCAGTTCGAATTACAAGCAGCCGGAACTTCGTCCTAAAGGGCTTGGATTAGGGGCAGATAAAGTTATAAAAGCGAAACCAGATGCATCGAAAGACAGCAAACAGGAAGAGTTGCTTATTCTGAAAAATTCTTATGTGAAAATCGTTTGTGGGAAATATAGCGACTACTATGGCAAGGTACCTACTTATTTAACACTACTAGAGTACTTGTTATTTCACACTGGATAATATACGTTTTCGGTTAGTTTTAGCTGCCAATGTTTTTGTCCAGTAATAGGCTACATTTATACAAGAAGTTTACTTGTGGAGGAAAGGGTGTTATGTCTCTCCAACACAAAGTGATCATGCCTGGCGGACTGTGGTCCAACGATTGATGTTGGGAAGTTGGATTTCAGTTCAGCAGGATTGGCAGTTACTACATAGTTCAGCTCGTCTTTGCTAGATGATATTGAAGTATGTTTTTGCTGTATGTGGAGTCGCCACATACTCAAATGTAAAGTTAGTCAGTTAGTCAAACTTTAACTTCTTCATTCTTCTTGGTTTCAATACGTTTTTGAGCCAAGAGTTAGTGTAAGTTGTATTCAGGTGTGTTGTATTGAGATTTTTGAATGTAAGTACTAATTAATATTCGACGTGCGCAATTCATAAAAAATATTTAAGGGTCTTTGAGACTACTGACAAACCGAACCGGCAAACAAACCGGCATTCCAGATTAACACCTGCAACATCAGAAAAAAATTGCTTAACCATGTGTTGCTAAGAATGTTTTTTCGTCATGCCGACGTGCGCTATTATGTAGTTGAAAAAGGCACACTGGGAGATGAAATCTCTCCTCAGAATTACTATTTCCATCCAATACTGAGGGCAGGGCTAATTTTTTGTAATCTGTTTGATTTGATCTGATGGGATATGCTTAGATTACATTTTCCTTCATACTTACCATCTCGTCGGCCGTGTGTCTTAACCAAGTGAATCATGAAGTATTGGATAAATGATGTCTTTTTACACGACTGCCCAAAAAAATTGTGTAATAATTTCAGGGATCATATATGTAAGTACATCTGTGAGTTTCTTTATTCCACCAAAACTTCTAAATGCCTGAAAAAAATTTAATGTATGGGGTATTGTTAGAATCCTTACATCATCCCGAGTGACACTGGCTGTAATTTCTTTTTAAGTTCAATATGGCGGAAGTATCGTCGTGTGTTTCTGTTAGTTTTTCAAATTAGTAAATTGTTTATTTAAGGTGGTCAGTTTGGACGAAGACAATGGACGTGTTATGGTGGAAATTCCTCTGAAGAAAGAAACTGTCAGTCTAAGCGAATTCATGATGCATGCTGTCACCAAGTCAGAATACGACAAGGAGTCTAAAGTTATAAGTAAGTGGTGCCTACTGCAATAGTAATAATAATACTGTAAGCTAAATATGAAGTCTCATAATTCTTTCATCTACTTGCAATAGGCCTAGAACGAGTCTTTATACTCTGAAATGGGCTACGTACATCCGAAAATAGCTCTTCAATGCAGTCAAATGAAGAATATATTTTTCGTATTTGATTACATCATAGCCTATTCGTGATTCTCTATAGACAGTACAACCACGTGTTAGTGATTTCTTCTTTTTGGTAATTAGTTACTGACAGAAGTATACGAAACAGATTTATCGATGCTGTTGAAAGTTCAACTATTTTGTACAGATGGCCATAATAAGTATGCTGCAAACGAAAATACACCTAACCCAAACAAACAGAGAAACACATACAAACACATACATTTAACGTATTATTTACGTAACTTCGTATTAGCAAAGTTTCCGCGGGTTAGGTTCAAATACTGTCGTATTTTTTGGTTCTTTTTCCATTTTATAGGAAAACATAAAGGATCACACATGAGTGTTGATAAAAAACAAGAAATAATTGAGTTGTATGAGAAAAAAGTTCCTGTACGTAATATAGCAAGACAATTGAATGTAGCGGTGAGTAACTATTGTAACATTATTGAAAGGATTAATAATTAAAACGCTCTTCTGCTTGTATTAAATTTATATTTTTAACATATTATAAATTGTTATAAAGAACATTTGCTTTGTTTTATATTTGTATAAACCAATTTGAAACCGATTTGAATGAACATAGACATAGACTATATTACTTTTACTTTTAAAGCTTTGTAAGAACAAGTAATTAAAAATCATAGTATTGCCATTACATTGTTTTTAGAGAAATACAGTATATTTGTGGATAAAACGTTGGGAAGAGAATGGTGATTTAAACGCTCATATACCAAGTGGCCGTCCACGAAAACTCTCTGCAGATGAAGAAGCGTTACTTATTAAACAAGTTGGGCAAACAGCACAAAGAAATGTGTCAGATTTAACCGCGAATCATGCCGAAAAAAAACAAGGGGAAACACTTGAGCAGAATATAAATATAACTGGAACAGTAGATCTCAAAATAGACTTAAAAGAAATTGATTCTAAGCAAAGTGAGGATCATGATCATAAAGCTATCCCTGTAAAGGATAAAAGGGAACAAATCATGACATTGTATGAACAGAACCATACTATTGCAGAAATAGCAAGACGTCTAAATATAGCGGTGAGTTAAGGTAGGACTATTGTTTTGGATTTTTTTTTTTATGTAAAATAAGGTAGTTGACAGAGTACTCTAACACAGTCAACTATAGTCGAAAAATCCGCTTCAATATTGATTGAAGTAGCTTTTACGCCTCAACACAATAATGTCACTGCAAACTTCATGAAATTTCATAATGTGTGGTGCCAGCTAGCCAACTTTTCAAATCTATTCCTAAAACATTTTAACCGTTTGCAAAGTACAGCGTATATACAAAAAACCCTTAACCCTTAACCCCAAAAAAAGGCCATATGCGAGTCGGACTCGCGAATGAAGGGTTCTGCACCATCGTACAAGATTGAAATTAAGATAGAGTAAAAAAAAACACGTTTCTAGTAATCCTAAAATTTTTTATTAATTTTTATTTTTATTATTTGTTGTATAGCAGCAATAGAAATATACATTTAGTGAAAATTTCAGTTGTCTACCTATTACGGATTATGAGATACAGCCTGCTGACAGACAGTAGAGGTTTAGTAATAGGGTCCTGTTGGTTACCCTTCGGGTACGGAACTCTAAGAATTAGGTCGTTGTCCTCGCCGACATATCCGTTGACAGCGATACCCTAAGCTTGTAAATTGAGATTGAGAATCATTGTAAATTGAGAAACTCCTTTTTGTTTTTATCAAAAGTAACATACTTTCTTCTAAATTTCCTCTATATTCATTAGTAAAACTTTCTTTTCAGAAAAAAGCAGTGCATTTATGCATTAAGTGCTCGAAATTTCAAAGAACTGGGAAGGGTGGAGATAGAACCAAACTAAACCAAAAAAAACTGACTGGACAACAGAAGCACCAATCATATGTTAATTTAGACGATGGTACCTCCATAGCTACAAGCACAAGTGCCATAACCAAACAGTGCAAAGAGAATAGACAAGTTAAAGGGTCCAGTACCGAATTACATGAAATATCTGTTGTAAAAGAAAAGAAAGAGAAAAATGTTGATGAAAAGCTCCTAAAATTGAACACCCGCTTAAGTGAAGTTCAAAAAGAGGAAATAATAGCACTATATAAGCTAAAGCATCCAATTGCAGATATTGCAGAGCACTTAAAAATAGCGGTAAGTTTAGTATGGTCTGATACCGAATTTCTTTTATGAAATTATTCAAGTGGCGAATTTCTATCGTTAGATATATCGACACATTTGTAAAAGTGCAGGTGAAGCCTGTACTTTTACAAACGTTTCCATTCGAGTTTCCATTCGAATGCCGACCGAACTTTGTATGCTTTATAAGACTTCTCGCAATACAAAGCATTAACGAAAGCAAGCACATCACAAATGGTATACCTCTATCAATATGAAATCATATTGATTTTAACTATTCGAGTCTCTCGAACTATGTCAAAATCATAAAACTTCAAGTCACCATGTTAATTCGTCAGTTAGAATGTGCTTTTTATACTGTTGTAAATGTTTGACATCATGCAAAATATGACCTAAATTTAGGCCGTTTTTATAAAATAATTTGAAAGTTTGGTTTCTCATAACTGAAATATTAACTTTATATTAACTCCTCTGTTCCTAAGTCACCTTCTCAGCTAAAATCCTATTTTTAGAGATATGCTGCAGACCTGTGGATAAAACGTTGGAAAAGAGAGAGTACTAACAAGCAGCAGATATCATTTGGACGTCCACCAAAACTATCGGCTGATGATAAAGCGATTTTGTTAAAAGAAGCTGCAAAGCAGGCGGAAAAGATAAGTCTATCTGATTTGGCTAATAATTATAGTGTCTCGAAAGCCACCATACGTCGATATTTAAGGCACAATGGTATACCCTTCAAACACAGTAGGCAAACGGTAATTAAAGGGATACCAGAAGAAACTACATGTACCAATACATTAGAAGAAAATGAAGAACGATCAAAAACTAAGAATGACCATATAAGTGTTGATAAAAAAATTCAAATTCTTAACTTATACGAGCAAAAGCATACTATAAGTGCTATTGCTAGACATTTAAAAGTATCGGTAAGTTAACCGTAACCTACATAATAAAAATGAGAAACTAATACTTAGTAATAATAATATTTTTATTTTACGTGTATATAAATCACATGTATCTTACATCACTGCTTAAAGAAGAATTGAAATGTACTTTTAAACTTTTAGACTAAATATCTATACCTGTTTATCTCATTGTATGATAAATTCTACAAGAATGTGAAACAGCAATGAGCTCTTACATAATAAAAACAAAAACAAAACAATGATAAAGCATTAAGATAACCATGTCATACTTATTTCGAATTTACTTTAGGCCTGATTAACTCATTAACGGCTGCAAGTAAAAAATAGTACCTAAACCGGCTGTCACGAAACTTAAACACAAATGTGTTGAACTTATAATAACTCAGTTATAATTTCTTACGCACAATTTAATTTGCTGCCACCTACATAAAAAAAGTTATATTTTTGTTTAAAATCAATGATGAAACGACAGGTTTAACAACATCGCTTGTTTTGTGCTATGTTTTAACTTTTTACAGTTAAGAAATGAGTACAAAACAAGCAATAAAAGTGCTACTTGCAGTAATCTATGTGTAAATAGGTTGTTAAGAGGTAATTAATCAGTTAAGACAAGTCTCTTACTAGCAAAAGCTCCTGAAATACAATTGACTGTATTCCTGTAAATTGTACGTTACGTGATTCAGATTCGGATTAACTACTTACTATCTGTGATTCCTCGAAGTCTTTTTATCTTATTATTTTAAACGAGCAATTCTTGTATGTTTCTCTCGGAAACTAACGATTTTGATGAAATTTTCTATACAGATACAGTTTTGCATTTTAAGTTCAACTGCATAGTTGTATTTCCTGTAAAAACGCAATTTTACAAAAAAAAATATTTAAAAAACAACGATTTTACAAAAAGCTACCGAGCGTCTCCTAGATACTGGGATTAAGTCCACAACTCAACAATTGATACTGCTAAAGGACCACTTAAACCACTACGCCATTCTTAAATGCAGCTCATCTTCATGTATATTTAGACCAATAATTAAATTTTATTTTCAGAAAAACACTGTTCGTCTGTGGATAAGAAGATGGCAAGCGGAAGGTACTATTGAGCCTCATCTGCCAAGTGGCCGTCCACGAAAACTAACATCAGATGCAGAAGCTGTTTTAAAAGATCAGATCCTCGAAGGAGGGCCATTGCGAATGACAAATCTTGCATCACGTCACGGTGTTTCTACAACAACTATCCGTCGGTGTTTACGCGAAAATGGACTAAATACAAAGTTGCAGCAAAGAGAAAGAGAGAGAGAAGAGAAGAATGACAGAAGTGTGAAACACGGATTCCAAGACCTTTACTGTAATACAATAGTAACCGAATTAGATAAAGAACTTGGGTTATTACAACACAAATATCCAGTGACAAAAACAGTTTGTGATCATGGAATATCTTTAAATAAAGACTCAGACTTGGGCAGAAATCCAATCGGAACAAGAGCCGTTTGTGATCTTGGAACTTCGCAAGAATCAGGCCAAAATTTGTGCAGTAATACAGTAGTAGCAAATGGAATGTCTGACAGTGACCAAGCTTGTACAATCGAAATAAAAATAGAAAGTGACTGAGTGAAGCAAAAGATTTAGAGAATTTCGTATATATTGTTGTGTGTCGTCATTATGTTGTGTCGAATATTATTACGTGACTTTTTTGACGGCGGATAGCGTTCGGCTACAACGTCACGGTTCGTGGATTCCAATTCCGCTCAGGGCAAATATTTATGTGTATAAAGATGTCTATCTATGTAGTTCTGAGTGTTTTTATGTATAACTAGCAGCGCCACGCGGTTTCACCCGCGTAAGTCCCGATCCCGTGGGAAAATCGGGATAAAAAGTATCCTATATGTTAATCCAGGTCTCCAGCTATCTACGTACCAAGTTTCAGCGCAATCGGTTCAGTAGTTTTGGCGTGAAAGAGTAACAAACATCCACACATCCATACATCCTCACAAACTTTCACGTTTATAATATTAGTAGGATATGTCAGTATGTACACTAAATATTTAAGTATGTTTATCTGTAAATTATCGTGAATCGTACAAACTATCCTTAGTATGGTGATACTTAGCTTGACAAAGCCTAAAATCTATTATACATACTTACAACTAGGTCTAAAGTAGTCTTTTGAAGGCATTTACTGTTCGTCTGGTAGCAACTGGCAATGCATTCCATAAACGCACGGCTTCATTTGCAAATGATTTATTATAAAAATTGATGGAAGTCCGTGGCACTTGCAGTCGTAGATTTTCTGATGACCTTAGCCATTTAAATCTATACTAATATATAAAGCTGAAGAGTTTATTTGATTGTTTGCTTGAACGCGCTAATCTCAGAAACTACTGGTCCGATTTCAAAAATTCTTTTAGTGTTAGATATCCCACTTATCGAGGAAGGCTATGATCACGCTAAGACTAATAGGAGCGGAGCAGTGACGAAGGTGAAACTGCGGGCAATGACTAGTTCTTTGATATAACCAGTGGTCAATGTATTAAACAAAGTGTTGTATAGAAACGTAAGTAAGAATATGATCAAAATATTCCAGTGAAGCGGTAGTGGGACACATGATCATATTTAGACAGATGAAATGGAAATCTTTACTAAAGCATAATTATTATATTAGTTTCTGTAATTTGCATCGGTTTTCTTAGCGACTGAAACAGCGGCTCTTCGACATTGTACTCTCAATCGTCTACAATTGACGCAAAAGGTCCCCTGTATATGTTAATAAAAATAATTTGATAAAGAAAATTTATTCGAGGAGTTCATGGATCGAAAAAGTACTGATTATACCTCAAAACCCCAACCCGCCAAAGATGTGGGTAACCATGATCTAGACGACTTTAAGGTCTTCCTGTTTTTCAGACTTTCCTTACAGGCCCCAGGTTTCCTTGGACCATTGCCAATAGCTAACATGGGTACAAATTAAGAATTGTCATTAAAAATTACAACTCTTAATTTGTACATGAATCGTTTATACTTTAGATATAATAATATGATTCATCTTATTATATCTAAAGTAATAATACTGTATTTACTATGAATACATAGATGTATTAATACATCTCAAGAAATAAATGTTAAGATTGCAAGACATGATACTGTATACCTGATGATCGATGTATATGGTAAAAAACATGCAATTGTAAACATTGGTGTTTTTGTTTCTACCTTTCGTTTTGTTTATCTATATAGAAACTCACACGATTTCTCAATTCATTTATAAGGAACCAATGCTATACAATTGATAAAGATTGGTTATGAAAAATTAAGAATCGCTCGCTTGTGGGTTTCCTATTCTACTGCTCTCAATGGTATCAAATACTTTGTTTAACGTCTGATCGATATATTTAATACAAACATACCATCATACACCCCAAACTCCACATGTACACAATTGCTATAACACATACCTACACGTTAACCGCCTTATAAACACTACCATATTTTGATAAGTTCTCACCATTACATACCAACTTGTTTAATTTGACGAGTCCGTCTTAGTCAAACTTACTCGCTAAGGAGCAATGACAAACGGAAGTGCTCTACATCATGCTAAGTTTTTTCCCTGTGTTCTTAACGCAAGAGCAGCGAAGTTCTTGACGCACATATATGTATTAACATCCATAATAGCATTCAGTCAGAAACTACACAAGAGTCAATTTAAATATGTTTTATCTAAGCATTGTATATTTCGGGAATCGGAATGCTAAATTCGATTTCTCTCTACAGAGCCACCGAAACTGTTTCTAATAAAATAATACGCATTTTTAATGTACCTATAGGTAGTTTACTAATAAACGAGACTTCATAATTAGAATTTAATAGATACTCTTATTTATTATATATTTCATCCAATTTTAGATTCAGAATCCTATGAGGAATACAAAAGGAAAGAATTGTCCCAGAAATCTTCTAGACAAGAAGATAAGAAGACGTCATACCTAAGACAAGATGGAAAAGATAGAGGTAGAAAAGAAGAGAAGGAAAATGACGGAAGAGATGAGAAAGAAAGAAGACATGACAAGGTGAAAGATAGGAAAGATGAAAAGGAAAGGGACAGAAGAGATGAAAAAGATAGAAGAGACGACAGAGAACGAGAAAAGGGGCCAGAGAAAGAACTGGGAAAAAGGCCAGATAGAGTTCAAGAAAGCAGAGATGAAAAACAAACCGAAAGCCGGGACGATAAAGAGAGTGAAAGAAAAGACCGACAAGGTAAGAATAATGATTCCCGAAGAAGAAGAGACCAGGAATCTGGTAATGGCAAGAGCAAGAACAGGCAGAAACGAGATTCTTCTAGCAGTGAAGATAGGTCTAGTAGAAAAAAGAAGTCTAAGAAAAGGCATGACAGTAGTGACTCATTGAGTTCTCTTTCTGACGATGATAAGAAACAATACAAGCACAGTAAGAATAAAAGTAGAAGAAGAAGTAGATCCAAATCAGACTCATGCGTGAGAAGTACTACTCCAGAAGCTAAAAGAGATATTGACAAGAAACGCAAAGGTAAAAAGAAGAAGAGGGACCGTGATCGTTCACCTAATTATAAGAAACATAGAAAGTAAGTAAGTGTCATTTATATAGAATTATAAATCCTTTCAATTAAATATGTTTTATGTCATTTGCATTTTATTTTCGACATCAAAAAATTTGAGACGGTGAAATACGTATAATTCCTCTCAGGTACGTGATCAACTCCTTGTATGGACGAATGCATCTTATGAAATGTTATCCTATTGGTTGTCCAGTTTGGAAAAAATAAGTGCGTATCGGTAGCTAATATGACAATATAGCGGTTCATACGCACCACTTTGTTATTTACCAGGGGATCTTTATAACAAAACGTTCGAGAAGTCGCAAATTAACAAAATATGACTGGCCTGTTGGTCTAGTGGTTAGTGACCCTGACTGCTACGCCATAGGTCGTGGGTTTGATTCCCACCCGAGTCTGGGTGTTCTTTGTGTCCGTTGTCGGTATGTTTGTAAAATCCCCTTCGACACAGGAGTCATTCGTAATGCGGGAGTTATATTTTTAAAACAAATAAAAAAATAAAAAATACATTTTATTTTAGCATGATAGAGATTTAGAAAAATACATAGGTAGGCACACAGTACACGTGGCCAGGGCTCCCATTCTGACGGGGCCCACGAAAGGCCCCATTTAAGGCAGTATCTAGAAAACAACTAAGGAATCAGCAACAACTTCCTTTACTATGTGTTTGAGTATCTTAATTTTTCAAAGCTCATGAAGTCTGTTTAATTAGAAGACACTTTTCTAATGAGTGTTGAAGTTTGACATCGCTCACAGCTATCAATTATGTAAATAAAAAGTAAATTGTGAAAAAATAGAAGATTTAACCTGGAAAGAAATTGGTTTCTTTCAAGATTTCTATTGTGCAAAATCTTTACTTGTAACAAATTAACTTTTTTACTATCCAACAGGGCCCCGGCATGGCCAAAGACGGCCTTACAGGCACACAACACATTATGCTAGCAGTACTGGTTAATCGCGGTCTTTTGTAGATTGGAAGGCTTCAATTCAATTTTGACTGGCCTGTTGGTCTAGTGGTTAGTGTGTTCCCACCCAGGACAAATAATTGTGTGATGAGCACGATCATTTGTTCTGTGTCTGGGTGTAATTTATCTATAATATCTATGTATTTAGAAATATATAAGTATGTTTATCAGCAGTCTGGTTACCATAGTACAGGCTCTGCCTAGTTTGGGATTAGACGGCCGTGTGTGAGATGTGTGGAGTTATTAATTCAAGCATTAATCTGTTGTGTCCTACCTCTATGAGAAATTTATAGCGAGTAATTTTCTTTGTTGGTGATAATAGGTTTTAACAAACCGAAACTGTTGTCTCGTTGATAGCCCTTAGCCATAGTCAGCGAGGCAAAATGAACCTTTGCGAGAATCGCTTGACCTTTTTGATGGGCTCCGACTTGACCTGAAAAGGTAAATGACAACATTTATATTGTTGATTGGTTATCGATGTTCGATAATTAAAGGGCCATTTTTAATTATCGCTTTCACCGTTTCATCGTTCGTTCTGAACTATCATTAGTAACTAAGGGCGTAATTATTACCGAGCCGTTACTTTTGTTGTAATTTATTATAGACCACTGACCAACTCTACCTTACAGTAGAGTTGATGGTAGTGTGATGTCATACGGTGTATACAGTATATAATGTGAATCAAAATGTAATTAAAATGTTGTTTTGTTGCGCCCCTGATGTATTGATTTAGCGCCCCCTAACTGACAGCGCCCGGTGCGGCCGCACCGCTCGCACCGCCCTAGGGCCGCCCCTGCTCTCTACATACTCTAATAATAAAATAAATGTAACCAAATAAAACTGCTCGTTTGCCCCCTAAAATGATATTGGTATTATCTCATACGTACCTACTTATCTAGCATGTTGTATGAGTATTTGTTTAACCAAAAACTTTACTAAATGTAACTATTTCATCTGCTACCGGTGTAGTGGTCTGTTGTAGGCCGATTGTTGAATTGGGCTGATCGAGACATGTCTGGGCAAATCATGATATGCCCATTTGGCGATTTGACCGATTATTTCATGATATACCCAACCTAAAATTGACAGATCAATGAATACAACCTGTTTATCGATTTGCCCAACTAGTCACTTAGCCACATTGAGATATGGCTGGGCAGTACCGTAATATAGTTCCGTTTTGCGGAGCTGGTGGCGCTGTTTTGCGCTCTGTAAGCTGTTTAGGTGTGACAAGGATGGTGGCGTCAAAAGTAGAGTATGAATGCAGCGAGATTACCTACTTCAAATAAAAAAATATTATTTTATAAAATTATTTTTATTTCCTAGTAGGTAGGTACTTTGGGTACCCTACATATCTACCTACTGTATTAATCAAGCATAAATCTTTATTGAGTATCTAAATTCAATTTTATTTGCTACTAACTGACCCGACAGACGGTTTCCTGGCGATATTCAACAAATTTATTTGTAATAGTTTTATAGAAAAAACACCTGTTCGTACCAACTATTACGGTTATTTTAACCGACCAAAATTTAGAAAAGTTCATCCAGTCGTTCTCGAGTGATTCTCTTAACAACGAACTGTTTCGTTTTTAAGATACCTACATAACTTTGATCAGCGTACGAATCAAATCGTCGAACGTTAAGCTTTGAACGATATGATAGCATATTATTATGTGCCCAGGCAGATCCCGATCATCCCAATTTAACGATCGGCCTACGACGTGTTTATTGCATTATGACACGTAAAACAAGGGAAGGCATTAATTTAAATTGAATAA
The DNA here is from genome assembly GCA_949752705.1 of Callimorpha dominula. Classification (NCBI taxonomy): domain Eukaryota; kingdom Metazoa; phylum Arthropoda; class Insecta; order Lepidoptera; family Erebidae; genus Callimorpha; species Callimorpha dominula. The sequence continues at coordinate 9,463,135 of OX457005.1, forward strand.
ATTCATAATTAGTAGATTACATGGACCAAAATAGGTGCTAAGTGAACTATACATATTTAATTAATAATAGCTCTGCTCTATGTAAAACACCTCAAAGCATGGTAGGTGTTCTGGAAACCTTTTTTTCCCTTTATTTTCACAACAATCCATATACTACCAGTTTGCTTCCAAACTTTATTTCAACTGCTTATTTGATTTCATGTCCATAAATACCTACATGTAACACATCCCATTTTCAAACATCGCATCGCATATAACACTGGGTTCTTCATCATCATTGACCCGTCTTTATCCGGGACCCTGTTAACCTATTTTGAGGTATCAACCTTTGTCAACTTGAGGTGAGACTTCCAAGGTGACGGCTACTTATAAGTGGCATAAATGTCCTTTCAAAATATACGAAGATAAATAAATCTCGTAAAACAATCTTTGAAGGTGTGTTATTAAATGATATAAAGGTGGACTTTCACGGTCCGTGATATTACAAACGGACGCGGTCCAGCCCGCACCGTGAGAAAAGTAGCCTCCGTGAAAGCGCAGACACGTCAGTACCGGTGCGAACTTACGAACTTTAAAATTAAGGTACCAACGCCACGCGAATAAACAAATAAATTGAATTCTTTTGTTAGTAGTAATAGATAATCAGGGGCGGCCCTAGGACGCCGTTATGCGGCGGTCGCCGAAATCAACCGAAACATTATCACTAGTTCACCGACTCGTTACTATAATCGTTATTAACCTACGATCATTTGGGCATTGACGATAAGGGCCGGCTAATAATCTGCTGTCAGGCTGATATTTATGGTACATACTTACTTAGTGGTCTAAATACTTCTCTATCATACTGGACTGTACTACTGACGTGAAAATTTCTATGAGAGCACCTAGAAATTTCTCTGTCATGAACTTTCTTAGCAATGGAAAGAAACGAGGAACGAAATTCGTGCGGTGATAAAGTTTTACGTTTTAAAAGAGAAAACAGCAACCCAGATTAAAGCCAAGCAGTTAGACAGTATTTTACGTAATTCTGCTCCTGCATTGAGTACAATTCACACCTGGGTAATTGATTTTAAACGTGAAAGACAGAGCAGCGAAGACGCCCACAGGTCTGGCCGTCCAAATAAAGTTACGAATCCGGACATGATAAAAAAAATCACAAAATTGTATTGAACGATCATTGCTCGAAGTTGCGAGAGATAGCAAAGATGGTGAAGCATTTCGTCTGAACGCGTTTTTAATATTTTACACCAACATTTGGGAATGAAAAAGTTTTGCGCGCGATGGCTCTTTTGCTCAATTTTGACCAAAAGCAACGTCGAGTGGACGATTCATCGGATTGTTTGGCGCTGTTTACGCGAGATCCTAGAGTTTTGTGGCGTTATGTTCCAGTAAATGAAACATGGATACATCATTATACTCCTTAAATAACATAACAACGCGCCTGTACACACGTCAATGGTTGCAGTCGCCAAACTCCACGAATTGCGGTTCAAATTGCTACCGCATCCCACCCTATTCTCCAGATCTGGCCCCGTGCGATTACCACTTATTCCCAAACCTGAAGAAATGGTTATGTGACTATTTCTAAGTTTTTTACACAAAATGTTTAGGTACATTTTGGAATCCATAATAAAGCATTGAATTGAGATTTTCAAGAAATAATGAAGAAGTCATTGTTGCCGTACACGAGTATTTTAAGGGGTTGCCCTCGTAAGTCAACGCAATCAAAAGATGTTGAACATTTCGCAGGAAAATTAAAACAAAATGGGGTACTTCTCATTGACCTAGAATCATGAAATTTGGTTTTACTAAATTTCACACAGCAAGACAGCACAAGTAAAGGGAAAAATCCGAAAGCCGTTAATTTGTTGTTATATCTGTCAGTCTGTCTACGTGTCTGTCAAGACACCTTTCCTCAGGAATCCGAGAAGGCATCCTGATGAAATTAACATCAAATACTTATGTCAGCGGTCTCTTGAAGCTGTAAAAAAATCAAGCTTCTAAGTCAACGCAATCAAAAGATACGGCCATTAACAATGACATATCATATTAACTATAGACACGCCATACAGAAACATGAGTGAACTAATTAGAGGCAAAACTTTATTATAGCTGCACAGCAATACGTAAATATTATGCAGCTCTTTCAGTGCATACGACTTACCGGTTGTTAGACAGAGACAAATAGTGCTTTAGCGTAATGTTTGCTCATTTGTCAAAGAGCTCATAACGATGACGTTAATCTGTTTTAATAAATGCAATAAAGTCTTTACTTACGCATGAAATGAGACATCCTTTCTTTTATTAATGGCTGTATAATTTGTGCATCTTCTGAATACCCATGAAGGCATGTTTACCGCTATAAATTCAAAGTTTATATATTTGTAAATGACGTCTAGCCATGACACTGGTGCGCACGTGGCTAAGACAGTGCAAGCAAGACAATTAGCTTACTTTTATGTTGTCAACATAGAACGCGGGCAACGCATCTATGCTTATAAAAACATCTTAGGCCATTAAGCCTTAGATTTTAACAAATTTAAACGAAGAAGAAGGTAAAGTTTAAAAATCAAATAAGAAGTTGTTATTAATCAAAAAAAGGTTAACGTAATCTTGACGACGACAGCGTGACATTCCTTTAACACCATGACTTCACGACTAATGGCTAGGGAGTTTAAAAAATAATCGATTATTAAAAAATCGATTATTTATTTTATAAAAATCGATTTTTCGAATCGTTTTTAATATTTCCAAAAATCGATTTATTAGAAATCGATTTTTGGATCACTGTCGATTTATTTTTTCGTGTGCAACCCGCCGGACTGACTGAGTCTGGAGCGTGATGTGAATCACTTATTTATAATACATTAAATTTTAACGCCATCTGTGCATCTACATGGCAGTACTTCCTTCTTTCTGTGCTTTGTACAGAGTAAACAGTTTATTTAAGAAGATTCATCACAAAGGGTGATTGATCATTAATAATTAGACAGAAAGAAAGAAGAAACAAAAAATGTTCATTTTGGCAACACAAAAAATACAGGTAGGTGACATCAAACAATGTTGCAGCTTCATTGCCAAAATTATTAATTAATTCGAATAAAAACTTTCAATACTCTCATAAGTCAAAGTATGTAAGAAAACAGATGAAATGTAGTGTTTTTGCTGGTTATTTATATTGATAGTATCGAATGAGTTTTTTAGGTTAGGTTCATTTATTTATGAAATTATGACCAACCAGAATAATTATCATCATAACTTTTTTTGAAGTGAAAACGTCTTTAAGCACGTTGTGGAATTTTTGCTATGGGGTAAAAGCACTGAACTCGTGACCGTCACCCTAATAATACATATATAGATCCACTAGAGGGCGCTAATCTAAACATTGAGTTCTATCAACTCCTTATTAATTAATGTTTAAAAATATAATTAGTTTAATATGACTGCCCTGTTGGTGTAGTGGTTAGTGATCCTGACTGCTAAGCCAGAGGTCGTGGGTTTGATTCCCACCCAGGACAAATAATTGAGTGATGAGCACGATAATTTGTTCTGTGTCTGGGTTTAATTTATCTATAATATGTATGTATTTAGAAATATAGAAGTACGTTTATCAGCAGTCTGGTTTGGGATCAGACGGCCGTGTGTGAGATGTGTGAAGTTATTATGTTATAATAACTTCATTATTATAAAAAAAAAGTACTTATTGTGTGCACAATTCATATGGTAAAATAAAAAAATTATAGCGCCTACTATAGTGGTTATAAATTTTCTTAATAGCTAAAACCTTTATTCAAAACTTCGTTGACGCGACACGTCGTTTTAAGTTTTCACTTTTGTCGGCAGTCCCATGACTGTCTACTTTTTTAATTTGTCACTTTTTCAGTTTGTTTGGTTGTGATAAAAGTGATTAACTTCTTGCTTTATTCATGACTTACATGCCGAAGTTATATACATCGGTAATTTGATTAGGGTTTATAAAAAAATTGGTTTACCTTAGTTTAGTTCGTTTTAATTTAGAAAAATGTCACAAAATAATATAGAAGGTATACAAATTTTGTAATTATGGCAGAAATTGACAACATTTTCCCAGCACCAAAAGCACCTCTTACTTATTTGGAGAGAGGTCGTAAAATACTTGCGGTGGCTTCTTACTGTCGATCTTTTGCGGATAATTTTTTTGTTTGAACAAAATTTCAATGTGCAAAAGGTATAAAAAAAAATATTATTTACGGAAAAATTATGTCCACCATTGAAAAATTCTTGCATCAAATAGTTAACTTTTAACCCGATTCTTTAAAAAAAATATTATGCAGATCAATGTTTTTAGTTAAGTAAAAGTTGCCATGGTTGACAATCTATGCAGCTGAACACGGTTAGCGTGTTCTCGGCATTGTATATAAAACATTTTTTTGTGGAATATAAAAATTATTGTAGCACAGGAGCCACTTCAAATTTGGTTAACTTCTGAAATATTTAAGCTATACTGTTATTTTTAATACATAATACTGCATAATGGCATAAATATTGCCGAAACATTGTAGACACGCCAGGGGTGTTCTCAGCAGCTGGAGGAAATGTGAAGAGCACGCCAGGCGTGTCGCCGGCACTGAAAGTGTTAATTTCTTAGTATTGATTAGACATCAAAGGATTAAAAAATAACTGTAAGAACTTAAAAAACTATTATTTTGACATTACAAACAGACATTTCAATTTTAATTATTTGTATTGATATTGATAATAGACAATTATTAAAAAAATTCAACTCATCACACTTACCGGAACATACGCATAAGAAAGAACAGCGGGGCATTCTTACATATAATAAGAAAAAAATCGATTTTTCCACTAAAATCGATTATTTGTAGGAAAAATCGATTTTTCTCTAATCGATTTTTATTGAGTAGAGAAGAATCAATTATTTGTTAATCGATTTTTTTTCCTCAATGTCACATCCCTACTAATGGCTCGTTCGTAGTCACGTGCTTCTTTTTAAAATGTTATCAATTTTGAATTGTTTATAATTAATTAATAAACAATAATAATTAAGTTTTTCGCATCGACTATTAATATAATTTATGACAAGATTTTAAAATATATACATAAGTTTTTTTCTTTTTTCAACAACCCAATTAACATGTGACAGTGCGAATTCCTAATGTTTGCAGAGAAAAAACTAAGTGTTTTGAATTGATTTGATTTTAAATCACGCCCGAATGATGCACGAGTTTTATTACATAGTTAATACTTCTAGCTTGTTGAATCTCACTCAAATCACACGGCAGATAATTTAGGTTAACGTCACAGCGTAAGCGCAGCGCTCGGACATGCATTTAACTGTTTAGACAATATATAAATACTTAGGTAGGTACATAAAGGTATACAGGTGAGTAAGAGCAAACAAAAATGAATTTTGACAATGTGAACTATAACCATAATTTGCTGAATTTTCGATTTGATTTTTTATATTTAGAATGGGAATATAGACAATATAGTAAATAATCATATGTTCTTCGTGGCATACGGTTATTAACAAAACAAGGTTCCTACAGTAATCTTGACAAGTTCCGAGTGTAGGTCTGAAAAAATATTAACAAATTTGTATGCCATGCATTCACTACATAATATATATGTTTTGCAAGCCGCACTACAAAAATGAACTTGTTATTATCTAATAAATTTTTTCATATTATTATTCTGACTTGTTAGAGGTGGGGGTCTCTAGAATCGTACCACTCATTTTGTATGCCACACGTTTCTTCGCGTAAATTTCGAATTTTTTATTGAAAAGAAACTGTTATTCATCAATTTTCGGTACTCTTGAAATCGACGTGTTTCACGCCCACGTATTTTTTTACTCCCACAATCGGAAATTGGCCCAATGATAAAGTTGAGAGTCTCGTCGGAACGAAGCTGTATACGAACTTTCAGCCTGTTATTAATCATCTAAATCATTTGGGTGTGGGCATGTGGACTATTAGGAAAATTTATCATAATTTAGGAGCAATGAAGTTGGTGACACATGGTTGACACAGTTTGAATTTAGTGATAGCCGATGCAGCCAAAACTTACGTGAAATCGGTCACTTTATTTCGATTTCTCTAAAGACTGTTTGTTTTTATTTATCTGGATCAATATTGATAACAGCGATATTGGATTATCGATGAAAAAAGGTTTTGTAAAACTCGTTGGGAGTGTAGAGTTTCTAACCTTGGTGCTGTTCGCTTTAATTTCACTTCACTTCATGATGTCCTTCTAAATCTTTGTAAAGAAACAAATGAGTCAATTGCAGCATCAGAGGTCTTGTCGATAGTTCAGCACATAGAACAGTTTGATTTCATAGTTATAATGTTGGTTTGTATTGTATTGTTTCAAGTGAACATTGCGACCAAACGCTTTACAATTGCTAAAAAAATCCTTGGAATTTGTGAAACAGTAACGAACCTCTACATTTGCATTGAAAACAACTAAGCAAATAGCAGGCTGAAATAGATCCAATTTTAAGTCACTCCGATCCCGAAGAAAGAAAATAAAAAGATTATTTGCTTACGAAGCCGTAGATGAGACACCAACAGATCCTGAATAATTATTTAAGATGAACATTTTCTACTCTATGATTGATACACTCACACTATCAAAGCTCAAAATTGCAATTGCAAGCTCAAAAGACAGCTGCTAGAAAGATTAATGGTAAGTAGTTTTTTTATCTTTCTTAAGATTGTGACCAGCATAAAGGTGTCCTTTCGTCTTGAGTTAAGGTGGCTTCCGATTCGTTAGTGCCGTCACCTGCGCGAAAAGGGTGGTTAGACCCTTTATTCTGTTCTCAACTCACCTACTTCTCCCACATACTTGACATCCTTCTCCAGTTCCTGTGTTCCAATCTTAACAAAACTCTCCGTCCTACAAATAATCATCTTCTGTTATGCCCCTCTCATACTTCTGCGTGTGTCCATTATTCCTTCTTCATTCATTCTGTTCTCTGGAACGCTCTTCCTCAGGAAATCAGAATAGCACCCAGTCGCCTTTCCTTCAAATCGAAGGTATGAGCTCTCGTCTCTCAAAATTTTGCAGGATCATTACTACCTACAACATTAATACCTACTTTATGTGTTATAATGTGTATGTATATATATATATATTTGGTCTATGATAGTCTAGATAGTTTATTAATATTAATACTATAACATATTTTTGAACGCTTATGGCGAACAGATACCTACTCGTATTAGTCCTGACTGTACGAGTGCATGCCTATGACATAAAGGCATTTTTGATGTGTGCTTAATGCGACTATGTTGTAGGTATATCTATTGCTTGATCAGTAAAAGTAGCTATTTCAATATTTTAGTTCAATATCAAAACGTGAAGTTAATTATAGGTAGTACCATTAGTTTACTGGTATTGTTTTTTTTTCTTCTACGAATAAAAACATTAATTTCTGATTCTGAGTATTGTTAAATACCTACTTTAACGGCAATACCTGATGAGCTTTGGAAGTTGTTTAAAGTTCAAACCATTCTAAAATTGGTAAACTTATGTCGTTACAGTTTAGCCACCCCAACCTTTGTAAGGTAATAGGACTTTTATTCATCTATACCTATACTAATATATAAAGCTGAAGAGTTTGTTTGTTTGTTTGCTTGAACGCGTTAATCTCAGGAACTACTGGTCCGATTTGAAAAATTCTTTCAGTGTTGGATAGCCCATTTATCGAGAAAGGCTATAGGCTATATAACATCACGCTACGACAAATAGGAGCGGAGCAGCGACCATTAACTGCGGGGACCGCTAGTCTTTTATGATTTTCAAAAACTTATACAACTTTTTGTGTCTATAGAAATCTTGTGCTTCTTCGAGTCTTTCCCACAAATTTTTAAAACTCTAGTGATAAAAATGATGTCTTAAAATAAAAAAAGACTCCATAACGTCATCAAGTCATCATACATTACTAGTACCTATTATTGTTAGCCCCTCCAACTAAACGTCACATCTGAGTAGGAGTCAAACCCACAACCAATCAATATTCAACATAACGGACTTGGAAATATCATACTTTTACTGCCACATAGCGCTCTCTAAACTATATTACCTGAACAATAAAATCTTGAAATCTCTGTTTTACAATAGATCTGTTGTAGAAATGTTGCTTTTTAAACATAATTAAGATAAGTAATTTTAAAAAGAAACCCGTTTCTGGGTTTCTTAACACCGTAACTTTGCAGTAACTACTTACCTTCAAATGCGGTGTTGGGTAAACTTCGAATTACAAATTACGGAACGTTTTAAAAGGTTTTCACCTTTTAATACGTTCAGTAGGTAATTTTTAATATCAACGTAGAGTGCAGGCCGTCACAAACACCAAAGAGCGATAGATCTAACAGGCTGGTCCCGTCTGTGTAAGGATTAACCTCCTTTTATTCATATTGGATAAAGTTTTCTATATTTAGGGTTGCAACAGTAATGCACTTTATAGTGTAATTTACCTTCGAGACTGCGATTAAAGGTATTCACATCTAGACTCAATATATGCTTAGCTTATGTTACTTGTTTTAGAATTTTGACATTGAAACACCATAAATGCCAATATAGTTGAATATTCATGCATCCAAATATTTGCAATGAGGGGGATTAGAACCTGCGACCGCCTAAGATGGAAGCTGAATGCTCTAACGGCCACGCCCCGAGGTTTGAGCGCCCGATACTTAAGCCACTACCTATTGACGACTAGAGGTAAGAGATAATATAAGCCTTTTTATTAAGTTTTTTTTTATAAGTTACTCCTTTTGTTTATATTATAGGGGGCAAACGCGCAGACGGGTCACCTGATGGTAAGTGACTACCGTCGCCCATGGACACCTGCAACTCAAGAGTCACAAGTGCGTTGCCGGCCTTTGAGATAGGAGTACGCTCTTTTCTTGAAGGTTTGAAGGTCGTATCGGTCCGGAAATACTGCAGGCGACAATTTGTTCCAAAGATTGGTTGTGCGAGGCAAAAAAAATCTGGAAAACCGCACAGCGGTGGATTGATAATTATCCAGGTGATTAAGTTTTGTCGCGTTGAACGATGGCGAAACGTTGCGGCCGGTATAAGTCCGAACAATTCCTCGAAGCACTCCCCGTGATACATGCGATAGATATATCTGCGATAGATGATGCGATATATTCAGGTTGTTTTCAATAGGACTGAGATTTGGCTGAAATTCTAGGAATAAAATTACTAAGATTTAATTATACAAACGAGAGTTGTTTATAAAATCATTTTATTTTAGAAGTTTTCTGTAGAATCACACTGGAAAAGGTTTACAGGCAGGATATCACATTGAACATTTATCTTTTAAACACTTATTCATTTTACTTGTGAACATTTAACTACAGAAACATACACTGAACATATTCCTATATCTCGTCTTTTATATGTTTATGCATTTAAAAGACAATACCGAATACCACATCCATTGCCTTTTGGTCATGGATATTTTTGTATTTTCTTTTAAACCAGACATATATTTTATACACTTAACATAAAAAGCTGTAAAAAATGATTTAATGGATAAAATATAAATATATTTGGAATATAAATACTTATATCAAATAAACTTTCGTTTTCAAAATTTGCGCCTGTAATGTGCTTCAATTTTGTGATAATGATGTAATAACTGTAGAGTTTATAAATTGTAGTAAAGTAGAAAAACTGCACATAAGAAAACTCGTCTTAAATCAATTCTCAGCATAGTAGAAAATACATTTTTGTTATAGATAGGACCCTACTTATAAAATTCTTAATTTTTACATATATAATAAAATATATATGTGATTATTTTTATGTTTACTAAACATTAACAAACATTCCAGACAAGATGCGACAGTTAAAAAAACCTTTGTAATACACATCCTTTATAATAGTATCTAAGTATCTAGAATATTTGGTACTTTAGATATAATATCCAAAAACTCGTAGAAATTTATACATAAACACTCCACCCCGTATAAATAATAGTAAGTAATAATTTCTGTAACTTACAAAGGTGCATTGTTGCTGTTTTGCGTGCCTTCACGACATCCATTTAGTGTGCGTGATTTTATTGCTGAGACCCCGTAACTATACCCCAGAAACAGGATTATGATCGATCACAATAAGGTCCGATAGCCATAAGTAGGTAGGTTACCTTTACTTGCTCAAACTAGATTCTGTGTTATTCGTACAAAAAGTATCTACATAATATCCAGATGCATCAATAAAAAAGGCAAGATACCATGCTACCATGCCTATTTTTTATGGATACCTGTGAAATGAGAATGATGTGAAACACCCAAACTCTCGATTTTATGCCTTACACCGAAGAAAGCATCGGCCCGTCTTTTCTTTATATAGGTACCTGCTTACTCGTATTTGAGTAAGTACTTACCTACATAGTTATGCGGTAAATTTCAGCTTTTTGTGGATGGTAAAATAAACAGCTTATAACATTTTTATAAGTTACAAGAACCATTACTAATGCACTAAATTAGAATACATGTCTCCAGATTGCAATACAATAAACTACTTAAATACATCCTTACGTACTATAAGCGTAATCACACCGATCACATAACACCATGTAACATTTCAAGATACTAGGAAGACTAAGGTGAAGAAATGAAAGATCCACTACTGTCTATGATAGAAGGATATATCAAGCTGGTTCTACTATCAGGGAAAATATAAAACAATGATATACTTATTTCGGGAAGAGGATTCTGTTGTATGTTATTAGTTTTGACGATTTTATACGAACGTTGTTGGTATCGTAATTTGAAGAACATTTTTGTGTTGTGTAGTCATTTAAAGTATGTTTTCATCTAATGTACAAAATATGCATTAGAAAGATTAGTAAGTACCATAAGCATTAGACTGTTGTCTGAGTTCTTACCCCTAGAGCAATCTTTTATTTTAAAAAACAATCAAGCCCTCGAGAGCTCTTTGCAAGGGCTGTGTACGAGTGAAACAAGAGCTCGTTTCACACAAGAAACGTAGTTAAGTGACATCTCTTGGAAGGGTTCGCTTCGCTGTTCAACGAAAAAATACTTAACATTGAATTACCTTGAGAATTAAAGAACGTAAAAGGTGGCACAGTAAAAATTGATTTCATTTCTATAGGACGAGTGTTGAAATTGATTTAATAGTCTTGACATAGAAATGAAGTCAGTTGTATTTTAATGTTTTACACGGTTTTATGTTACAAATTCATTGATACAATCATTTACGTTAAAACAAAACAATGTTTACGATTCTGGTACATTAAACAGGTACTTAGTACCTACATACTAGTCTCTATCTTGATTTAGGTTAAATTAGGTTTCTTTTTTACTACCATACAAATTCGAAGTAACCTCAAGAGATTAATTCTCACCTTGTCGCCATGTTGTTGTTAATTTATTCAGGTGATAACTATAAATGCGTTTCTTTTTCAAGCTTTCAATTTGATACTGTACTGGTAAATTAGTATCATCATCATCATTATCTTAAAATATATTATTTTTAAATCTTTGGTGGCAACAATAAAATTGTAATTTGAAAAGTTTCTGAATATTTTCATGTTCTTTTGGATAGGTTCCGATACTTAAGGTTCCGTCTGTTAGTGCTGTCTAAATTTGATAATTAGCTATTCATTTAACTTTTGTAATACTTAGATGAGTTCATTGAGAGAGTGATATGTAGTTTCGTAATTGGTGCTCGTGATCTATACGAGTAACCTAGTTCGAATAGGCTGTAAATTGGATCATTCCCTAATTCATCTTATTACAGACCTGACTCACTTCTGTCCTCCATTCGATGGTAGAAGTCAGACTTTTTCCATAAGACAATAAATTACACCCACATCCTTATATTTTGAGTAAAACGATAACGGATAACAAAAAAAGTTTCATATTGAAATTCGACAAATAATAAGTAGTTAATGCGAGCTTACGGTAAGCTACTGCTACTGGTTTTGAATATGAATTGTTGCTTTAATTTTTTCAACTCATCTTGGAGGCATCTGTAACGTCATTCAAATATGTTCCTTTTCTCGATGTCAAAAGAGCAAAATAGGTACAATATTCTTCACTTGATAGGATCCATTTTTTTATTTGACACTAGCAAATTGAAATAGTTTTGCCTTATAATCCATTAGCTAAGGCTTGACTTAATATATAATTACATAAAATCATAAATCTGAAGAATTTGAATATTGCTAATTAATATACAATAAAGTCTTCAAGAATCTGAAATTAAAAAGTTTTTTGTAAACGCGTGTGGTTTTTACAAAATTCAATAGGTACTATTTGCAACAAGTGCGAGTGAGAGGAATGATTTACTCAAACAACACTTTTCGTAATGTTGACCTATTTACAAATATAATAAGGTTGAAGGAATTTTTAAAATTCTCTTTCATAATATTATTTTAGCGACTCAGCCGTCCGTTACCAGAAAGCGGGTCGAACAACTCACTGGAAGTTTGAACATTTTATATTGTTACAAACTGGGCACGAGTTCCTTACTATAGTCTATAAAATAAATAGATTGGCCTTTTTTCTATTCAGGTTTAGGAAGGTCCAAACAGATTCGGATACGATTGAAGGATTCCGCGGCTTGACAGCGTACTTTCGTAAGCAGTGTAACATTCCTTATTCAAATCGTAACTTTTTAAAATATTGAAACGATATATAACAATATAAACCACAAACTCTTCTTCTGATAAAATGTAAGTACCTAATCAAATACTTAAACGTATTATACAATCATAATGATACAAAGGTTCAGGGCCGAATAAAAAATATAACTAATCTTAATTTTTAGGTTTAAGCCACTTAAACCTATCAAGACAGTAAAAGTACAGAATCATACAAACTTGGAAATAAAAAATTAAATGTGTTTGAAAACAAAGTGTTTTCGGTCATTTGTTTAGCATAGTAGTGTTGCCCACTGTGCCAGGTACATAACAGCTTAAGAGCCGGCCTATCTAGCTAAAACATTTTTCAAATCAATTTTGTATTACTTGAAATAAATGAGTTTTAGCTATACACCCAGCGGCATTAAGTTAAACTACTCAGTTCCTTCTACCTGCATAGTGAAATAAACGTTCCACTATACTGTGGAGAAGTGAAGATTAATATCCTTCCAATGCTAAAGTAGGACCCAACGGCGATCATGCAATACGTATTTCTGTTTTACGGCCTAGAGCAGCGAATCTAAGGTAGTTCAGTTTGAAAATTTTCATTGCGTGATACAGGATCAGGAGCTACTAAGTAGTTCAGCTTGTCTTGGTTAGATGGCACTAATATACAAATTCTTCAGCTTCATGATGTTAGTGTAAATTATGCATGTTTAGATTACCATCAAATTGTTGGGCAAAGATAAACAGTACGCTATGTATAATACAACATTTTGTCTACAAGGTTACAGAGATTAGATGATTTATCACTTCGGCCATCCGTAATTTAAACTTCTAATTCATAATCTAAACCCAATGTTAATAAACCAAAGTGTAAATAACTAAACACAAAACAAAGTGCTTACTAAGGGTTTTTTGATTACAAGTGAGATGTGATCGAGTTAACGCTTCGTGAATGGATTATTACGAGTAGTGCGGGCGGCAGCAGCCGCAGCTGTCTGCGTGCAGTTGCACAGAGCGTCGAACATTCGTAGAACAAAGCCGCGCGCCCGCCCCAATCGCCTCTTCAGATTACCTGCAACAAATGGTAGGGGTCGCGTTAATGGATGTGTCAGTCAAAACTTTATTCCTGGGTGTCAAGTGGGATAAAAGGATCTTGACTTAATATGATTTTTGATGAAAGGTTTAGATGAAAGGGAAATAAGACCTTGTAGGTAGAAAGGAGAAAGGTGAATATTTCTCAGGATATCTTTTTTTATATTAAGAAAATATTACAACCGGTGTCTACAAAACACTACAAAAAATGTTATAAAACAAATACATATACAGGCGTATTTGGAAAAGGAACACTTACATAAATAACTGAAAATAAGAATAAAAAAGACCTTTGGAATTTCCAGGTTCAGGTTCCGTTCTAAAACTAACTTCTAAAATTGTTATGTTAGTTTTTATGGATGTTCTCAATAACTGAGTGAATAGTTCCAAAATAAAAAAAATACACAATTTAACTTTATCTTTAACTTCAAACGTTCCATCTGCTTTTATGAGAAACGGCGGTAAATATCATTTTTCAAAAATTCTTATTGTAACTGCATGCTAGAGTGCCCTTTCAGTGATTTAAGTAAGTGTTCCATTTTCAAATACACTCTGTATAGTACGCTATAATACTATATATTACAATTTTATGTTTTTATGTTTCACTAGAGATCGCGTGGTGGTCGAATTTCGTCGATGGTTTATTTCATTGGCCAATATTACTTGACCTGCCATAGTATAGAATTTGTATCAAGACAGGCCAAAATATATATAATATACAACAATGATACTTCCTACTAAAATATTACTCATTCTACAAAAAAACAAAAATATTACATAACAAGTTGGTACACGTAACACACCTCAAACAGTATCTTGAAAGTTTCCAATAAGAACTTGTGTTAATTAATAGGGGTCGATTTTTAGACCTCGTCGACCCCTAAAATCAGTTTTCGTTTATGTCGACCCCTGGGAAACCGATTTCGACCCCAAGCGATCGATATCGACCACTTTAGGAATCCCTCGTGTAGGGGAGCCTGTTGTACGTTGGACAATGTTATACCTAAGACAATATTACTTTAAAAAAAAGTTTAACTTTAAAGTAATACAATCTGCTGTAGTTGAAGCATAATTTATCAACGTAAAATAAGTTTTGATTTTCCTTTGCCTACTGGTGGTGGTAACCTAATCACCAGGAGAAACAACGTGCTGTTTAATTGCGTGTCCTATTGGGTGGAATTACTCAGGCAAATGGTACTTTCCTTATTGGGAAAACGCCCTGTGGGATTTTAGATGATCATACTTTATTTTTGTTAGCCCCATTATACACAATATTTTAGCTGCTTTTATTATAGTTTATAATAAATTTTTCAGACTCCTTAAGGACTGTACCGACTTTTAGCTAGAAACCAGCTATACGCCGAACGCTATAAGGTACATACTTTATTTTTTAACCGACTTCAAAAAAGAAGGAGGTTCTCAATTTGTCGGAATCTTTTTTTTTATGTATGTTCACCGATTACTCGAAGACGCCTGAACCAATTTGAAAAATTGTCTTTTGTTTCAAAGGGTGTAACTTCCCAGGTCATTTAAATTTTATCGAAATCAGTGGAGCGGTTTTTGAAAAGTCAACAAATATCTAAACATTGTATACATTGATGATATTTTCGTTTACTCCGAAACTTCGCTGTCTCATATGCAGTGCGTTTAGTTGGCCTACCCATATTATATTTAAACAAAATACATCTACTTCCTACTAAAAGCACATTGAAGTCGGTGATACTTTTTTTTAAAAGAAAATTATTACTTTTACTTGGACATCTCAGTGTTATTAATAAATAAAAGACATATTAGTTATATTTTATAATACACTACGTTAATTTCAGTAACAAAAGAAATCCTTAGTGTAATTCCCCTTTAAGACTTTCTTTGCCCCAAAGCTTTCATGGAACGGATGAAACATGAGCACCTGTCATCTGACATTATCATCTTATTGTTTGACAACTGAGAAATTCCTTTGTAAGAACACTCGAAGTTTGAGGTAAAATGTAGGCAACGAATCACTTAGATTGGTGAATTATATACAATAGGCGTAACAATTTTTAATAATTTAAAAATATTTCTTTATGTTTTATTTTTTTTGGATAATTTAAAGTATGAAAATTACAGTGTTGACAATTTGAGAGTTATTCAATAAAATGTAGTGGAAACAATTCTTGGTAATGCATACAATATGCAAAAAAAATCTTAAGTGTAAAAAAAGATTAAGTCTAACACATATAGAAGGAATATACATACGCCTATGAAAATTTGAGTCAGAACACGCCACGTCAGGCTTTGGATGGATGTAGCCCAATATTAGCAGCCTCTTACATTAAATTTTTTTTTGGTATAGGGGTAAACGAGCGATGGGTCACCTAATGGTAAATGACTACCACCGCCCATGGGTACCTGCAACTCAAGAGTCACAAGTGCGTTGCCGGCCTTTAAGGTGGGAGTAGGGGAAGGGTTGAAGAGGGGGGAGGGGGTAGGGAACTTACTCACCCGGCGAAAAGCAATGCAAGTATCATTTATCTCAAAGAGAAAATGGTCTGTCTCATTTACAATCTTTAAACAAAGAATAAAATTATTTAATTCTTTCGTAGCTAAAAGAAAATACATTGCTTTGAAGAGAGATATTATCTCTTCTTCAAAAGTCTCACTGTCTCTGGTCGTTACTCCTTTGAAGTTACACACACTTACAAACGTAGCACACTGAAACCAATGTTCAAACATATGTACGTTTAGTTTTTAACTAGTAAGAAGTTATTTGTAATCATTTAACCAATTTTTGTTTTATTTTGTTTATCTGTTTGTTCAGGCTAATAATCTCCGGAACGGGTGTGCCGATTTTCACGGGACTTTCACTGGTAGATAGCTGATATTATAAGGAGTAACTAAACTTACGTTCCGTGCAAAACACCTAAATATGTACATGCGAACGTAGTCGCAGCGGGCACAGCCAGGATACGATAACATTGATCGCTTCTTAAACCTTCTATTAATATATCGGTAAATGAAAAAGAATCAATCAATAAAAAATTTGAAATAAAAAAAAATGGTTCCTATTATCTCTCAATTTCAATACTAGATTAGATTAGATAATACTATTTAATTCTAGTATTTCAATTTTGAACAGCTCCGGTTGAACAAACTTGAACTTATTGAGTTCTTCTTTTATGTAAACCTTTTTTTTTCTTTTTTTTTGTTGACTGGGTGGAAAATCCCTTTGGATCTCCGGCTCCTCGGGGACGCAGGAGCCGGGAATACATAATCTTCAGGAAACGGAAAACTCAAAAACAACAAGGAAAAGTAAATAACCCAATTGAATTTTTTCGGCCCCATTATTATTTACTTCCTTGGTTTCCTAAATCAAGGTTTGTTTGTCCAACAGGAATTCATTTCCATATTTATTTACGTTTCTGAACTCTCCAATCTCTAAAATCAACTTCTAAAAACCAATAACGTTTACATTGATACGTGATTACAAATAACTTCTTACTTATTCAAAACTAAGCGTACATATATGTTTGAAAACGTGCGTTCAGTGAGCTACGCTTGTAAGCGTGTGTAACTTCAAAGGATTAACGAACTGAGATAGTGAGACTTTTGAAGGAGAGATAATATCTCTCTTCAAAGCAAAGTATTTCCTTAGGGCTGAAAAAAAGAAAAACAAATGAAATATTTGGATTTGGCCCACGAGGTGGTTGACATGTGGTATGTAGATTCAGCAATCATTGTGCCGATAATCATATCAGCCCATGGGTTGATTGCAAAGAGCCTCGACCAACACCTTCAGAGCCTCACGTTAGGCAGCTGGGTCCTTAGGCCTGATGCAGAAGGCGGTCCTTCTTGACCCGGCACGTATTGTGAGAAGGTTTCTGTCTCTGGAACCCTAACCACCGGTAGCTTGGTCCCTGTACCCGATGCCGGTGGGACACTTTTTTTTATATTTTTAATGTATTTTTGATATAATCTGAATGTATTTAAAATGTAATTTATATGTATATTTAAATGAATAAAGAGAATAATAATAATAATATCGTTTATTTTCACCACAACCGAAATACATACATAAATACATAAGATAGGTATGGTAATAGTACGGTATAAAACCTGTGTTACAGGACACCAGGTACCCACTCGGATCACGACTTGACATTCCAAAATACATCAAAAGAAAAATAATACAATAACTAAAAGAAAAAGCGGAACAAACAGTATTGGTCTAAGAGCCCGTGAACCCCAGACCTTCGTTATTTTATAAAAGCTGAAAGTTTGTCAGCGCATACTCCCAACACAGGTAAGAACGATGAACCATTATGAAGTTTGGGTTGCCCTGGCTTTGGCAGGTAAGTGGTACTAAAGGTGGGTAAAATACCGATCTAACTTCATCAAATAATAAAGTGCGATTTTTTGGTATTCTCTTCAGAATATTATGAAAAATCACATTATTCATTGCCAGACACTTAACATCCTGGCAACCCCTTGCCAGACCCCCTTAATGTTCATGAAATCATAATTTGTTAAGTAAGTTAGTAATTGATTTTTATATATAATACTTGAGTAATAAGTAAATGATGTTTCCTCATTAGCCAGACATTTTTGATACTTCCAACCCCTTGCTAGACAAGCTTGTAGAGTAGATATAGGAGCGAGCGCGAGGCAGTAAATACATGGGTGGGTGCGAGTGAGATGCGCTTGTGTTGTTTAGTATTTAATACATGTCTTTTCAGAATTTTTTGGTTCTGAGGTAAAATATTTTTTCATTAGCCCTGTGAATGAGTTGTATGTAACATTCCCTGTGATAGCCACCCTCTGTATATTCACGTGGAAGAATGATGTCATTATATTTTAGGTTATGTTTTTTTTGCAATTTTAAAATTAATTCTCATTTTTTCTCGTCAGACAATAATGTTATTTTGCCACTACTTTTGTTGCAAATAACACAAAAACACAATAATGTATCACCCAAAACTTGTTTTTTAATACACAATCACTTTTATTTAAAAAGTCATATAAACAAATTGTAAACATATAATCTACGTATCATACACCAATAATATAGAATTTACTTTATAGTCTGTATACAATCGAAATATTTTATGTTGTTAACTAATAATGAATATTAAATTAATAATACTTGAAGATAGTATATAATATTATTTTAGCTGATGTACTAAACAATACATGCGCAGTAGAAATAACAACTGCGCAGTGAGGAATCGCGGTAGACTTAACTCGCCATCTCACTCGCACCCACCCATGTATTTACTGCCTCGCGCTCGCTCCTACAGCTACTCTACATGCTTGTCTGGCAAGGGGTTGGAAGTATCAAAAATGTCTGGCTAATGAGGAAACATCATTTACTTATTACTCAAGTATTATATATAAAAATCAACTACTAACTTACTTAAAAAATTATGATTTCATGAACATTAAGGGGGTCTGGCAAGGGGTTGCCAGGATGTTAAGTGTCTGGCAATGAATAATGTGATTTTTCATAATATTCTGAAGATAATACCAAAAAATCGCACTTTATTACTTGATGAAGTTAGATCGGTACTTTACACACCTTAAGTACCGGTTACCTGCCAAAGCCAGGGCAACCCAAACTTCATAATGGTCCATCGTTCTTACCTGTGTTGGGAGTATGTGCTGACAAACTTTCAGCTTTTATAAAATAACGAAGGTCTGGGGTTCACGGGCTCTTGCTCTATATGTAATAGTAGTACTATTACTATAAATGAAACATTGACAACACAGAGTGAGGGTGTGTGTGTATGTGTGTGTGTGTGTGTGTGTGTGTGTATGTCTGTGTGGTGTGTGTGTCTGTGTGTGTGTGTGTGTGTGTGTGTGTGTGTGCGTGTGCGTGTGTGTTTTAATTTGGGTCTGGTCTGGCATTAAGGTGTATACATATGCTATGTCTGCTAGCCCTACGACAAGGTCTTGGGATCGGATCTGACATACGACTTCTGCCAGATCCACTAGACTTAAGTACATACACGTGTGTTTATTCTAAGACCACTAAAAGGTACTCCGTGTCTTCATTTGATTGTTTTAAAAGCCATTCTGAGATGATGGTTTTACATTGGTACATATTTAAACCATATAGGAACAACATTTTATGCAATTTATTATACATGTAAGGTCCTAGAAAAATAAAGAACCTACGACTAAATGAAGTTTTATGGTGCGATGATACGACTGCAAGATGATTACGGCCTGTAGTTTCAGGGGTGTAGTAAGTTAGCGAGTGTTGTTTGGGAACGGTAGCTTTCACAAATAGTTGCCTTACAGTGAGAACTTGGCAAAATTCATGAAGCCTTTTAGTAGGGTACAAACGAGCCTTGAAACAGCAAACCTTTATTAGCACAGCTCTTTGGGCACGCTCAATCAGTAAGGTGTGAGATTTAGCAGCACCACCCCATGTGGTAATGCAATAGTTCAAGATGTATTTACATAGAGCCGTATAGACCATTTTCAATACGTGGGCATCAGCAGAGTGTCGAAGTTTTTTAAATATATTAGTTATAGATTAGTTTGCGTATTCTACTTGATATATATTCAATATGATTTTTGAAGGTTAGGTTATTATCAATAATGATACCTAGATATTTAATAGAGGTTACTTTTTCTATAAAATAGGGGTCACTACCAGGAGAGAGCATTATCAGGCAGATTAAAGATTATTCGAAGGGAATTATCAAACGGATTTGGGGAGCGGATAGAGAAGTCAATCACTTTGGTTTTGGTGGTATTTAGCGTGAGCAGATTATTTCTTAGCCAATTATTAACCACATCGAAACCCTTTTGAGCGAAAAGGTATGTATCCCTCCAATCGTTTGATGAGAAAACAAGTGCAGTATCATCAGCATATGAGAAAATTGCTCTATGGTCAAGTCCAATGTTACACAAATCATTTATGTAAACCAGATAAACTTGGGCCTATAATGCTGCCTTGGGGCACGCCATAAGTTATAGGCGTTTCAGTACTAGTATAAGAACCGATTTTTACCAACTGTGATCGACCTGTCAAATAACTACGAAAAAGAGATAGTTGAGTCCCTCTAATACCCAATGATTCGAGCTTATTCACAAGAATTTTTGTCGAGATCGTGTCGAAAGCTTTCTAGAGATCTAAAAATAAAGCAGCGCATTTCTGACCATTGTCTAGTTTTCTGACTATATGGTCCACCAGATTGTGTACAGCATCATCGGTAGATAAATTCTTTCTGAAACCAAATTGGTTAACAGATAGTAGATTACGATTTTCAAGATAATTAATAAGCCTAGAGTTAATAATTTTTTCTAAAATTTTTGACATTGCTGGTAGTACCGATATGGGTCTATAGTTTTCGACACGGCCCGATCACTGGATTTGTGAATTGGATGGAGAAGTGCTTTTTTAAATGATACAGGAAATCTGCCTGTTTTAATGCTCAGGTTGCAAATATGTGTGAGCGGAGGAACAACAATAGCGCTATACTTCTTCAAAAAGCCGGATGATATACCGTCCCATCCCACTGAACAGTTGCTTTTTAAAGACATAATTAACCGTTCCACCCCACATTCGTCAGTTTCAAGTAAGACAAAAGATTCCTTGGACTTGAATTGGACGTCAGTAGAAGAATAGGGAGAAGCCCTGTGTACACTCTCTGTAAGTTGCCTACCTATACGTCTTGCAAAATACGTGTTAATGTTGTCTATTGACTGCTGATTATCCTTACTATGCTCGAAAAGGTCCATTGTAAGCGACCCATACCATTTTCAGTTTAAGATTAATGAACATGAATGTAAGAAGCTGCATTGTGTACGATCGCGATATGTTGCAGAATAATGCTTGGAGATTTCTGTTCTATAGCATGAAAAAATTAAGGTTGGATAATAAACGACCTTAAATGTACAAACGTCCAAAGCACGTGACTCTATCCAATCAGAAAAGGCCCCTGATACTGAATTAAGACGATAAGACCGACACGCCAAATTAGTATACGAGTCAATTCGTATTCGTGGTAACAAAAGAGGTTAAAATGGCAGAATAATGGTGGCTGTAAACGTCTGTTTAGTAGCAATCATTCAATATTGTAGTACTGTATAGCGCGATACCTGATAAATCAAATACCAATTTTAGTGAAATGACGACAATGGTTGGCCTGATTCAGAAGAGAACGTCCATCAGTAGGTATTAAATATTACTACTAATACTAATATTACTACTGGATTAAATAAACTGTTTATCTCATATTTAGGAATATGGGTCTTAATTGCGTAAATAATGTAAGTTATTATATATTATCGGAAGGCGGACCAAAAAATAAAATTTTGTCTTTAAAAATATTTAAGTAGATTTTCGAAGAAAAGTCTACCTATTGGTTTTGTACCAGTAGTCCAGTTTTCCAAAAAAATATTCACAGGAGGACTAGTTATGATCCCTAGACCCCAAAACAACCTTCAGTTAAAAAGTTTATATATATATATATATATATATATGTATGTACCTCAATTTTACCGGTACGATAGAGGGTCGCAGTTATGCACCGATTGCTTTCAAACTTGGACGATAAATCAACAGGGCAAAAATAAAGGTTAAGTTTGTGAATGGGGGATTTTCCCACAAGGGGGGGAACTGGGGGGCAGGTTTAAAAAAAATAAGAAACAAGAAATCTACCTCTGCGGGCCTGCTGCGGGACCGGTTTTTTATCATTAATTTATTAGAGAGCGCTACACGCGCTGTTGTTTAAGGTTTGAGTTTAGCAGCGTCGCGTCGTCCTCTTCTCTACCTATAAAAATTACACAACTTACAGAGGGCTGATAAACAACTGTTTGCGACAGATTAATCAACTCGTATATTCTAAACCATCTATAATTTGCAGCCTGAATCATCCTTTCGTTTCATTTAATCCTTATTTCATTCATAAAGTAAACTTGGAGACGGTAAACTTTGTTATTACAAAGTTTTAATGAGACGACTATAAACTTTTCAGTGCTAACATCTCAATCTCAACACTTGGAGAAACGTACTTGTAATAAAGTTATTATTACAGAAGTACGCTCTTCAATTTTATAAGCCAGATATCCACCGAAATCAAAATCGAATCACCAGCGTGGGAAGCTAGGTTAAACTACTCCTATACCACTGATTTTGTATATTTAAATACCTCATATGTGACAAACCCCAGTGATTTAGAGATTTAAAATAAACCGCTTAGTGCAATAATATTAACAATGCGTGTGACCATGTTACATTTACATAAAATATTTTTTGTTGTTACAACAGGAACGTAATATAAATGAACTTTTGAACGGAAATTTAGTTTCTTGCCATATTACTATATCAAAATGATTGGGTATATTGATTTAACAGAACAAATCAATGAATCCGTGAAGTTGGTTGCCTGTTTCTATACGTAGGTAAATCCTATGAAAAAGAACAGGCAAATACCACTAACACTGTAACTCCAAGGACACTTTTTCAGTGTGTTTTTAGGGTTCCGTTCCTCAAATGGAAAAAAAGGACCCTTATAGGATCACTTTGTTATCCTTCTGTTTGTCTGTCTATCTGTCAAGACCCTTTTTCTGAGGAACCCGTGAACGCATCAAGTTGAAATCAATACCAAATACATAGGTAAGTCTGCGGTCCCTTGATGGCTTTAAGTAAAAAATCAAGCTAAGTCAACCGGAGAGAAGAGAACCAAAAATCCGAGAGTAGTTAATTTGTTGTTATATCGCAAAAAAAATAGTTTTTGTGATTACATACTTATATTTTGCAGTTGGAAAGTTAACTTTGTCGTACATCGATGTATAGGAGAGTATTTTTAGAACTGCAAAGTTAAGTTCGTCATTCGGAAAAGACGGGCAAAAAAAATCTTCGAGAATTGATTCCCGAGATGGACGTACTATCTACATACAAGTTTGTTTGCTTACGGAACCCTGGGTGCGCGAGTTAGACTCACAGTTGTCCGGTTTTTTTGTTTCAAATTAATATTGTAACAACATACACATCGCCATCTAAAAGGACAAGCGGATGGTAAACGATAATCCTGCATCTCACAATGAAAGTTTTTACGACGATTAGAAGATATTCATACTACCGTTAGGCCGCAGCCTTAAGTCTACCCGGTAGATCCTCCCTTTATTTTAGATTGTCATGACAACCCTTTCGTCTACATCATGATTTCATCATGCTTAAGTTTCATTACCCTATATGAATCCCTAGAGTTCTGCAGACCCTATTCACGAACCGAAATACTTAGTGCTGTTGCACTTGTTATATACAAATACATAGTGGTGTTGAATTGCTGTTCTGTGTAGGTTCAAGGTATTTCTTCATTCGGGTGTATCGCCTTACATATGTTAGAGAACACAAACTGTGTCTACGTACCTACGTCTTCATGATTTTTTAATAAAGTAATGACTAAGTTAATGTATAAATATGTATGAGAATAGAAACAGAACTAGCGTACGTTGCGAAGGGTCACATGCGTGTCGTTAGTTCATGTAAGCTGTAATATGTCGAATTTCTTTTGTTATTATACGACGCGTGACACTGATCTTCTACTACTGATTCTTCTTCTACTGATTCAAAGTCAACGATTGCTGTTGTCGAGAACAGATGTAAATCAGTATAAGTTTGGGCATAGCCGACCAACGCTTAAGAAAAAAGGCAGGCAGCTTAAGATAATTCTTATTAAGATTTTAAAGGTGAAAGTGTGTTTGTTGAAAAGGTAACAACAGATTGAAGCGGTGGCGGTTTATTACTAAGGCAAACTAGGGACGTGCCCAAAGGCGCGAGGCTACAAAGGGGCGTGCGTGGAAGTTTTTAAATGAAGAAAAAAACACCTAATCAAAATAACAAATGTAGCTATGGAGATGTAGTGCTTCCAAAGGGCGCCCGCTCTTCTTGCTTACTTCTACATCGACCTGATTCCATTATACTTATACTAAATACATTTTTAACTAATAAATGTGATTGGATAAATAATTGTTTCGTTACAACTTTTACATGATTGATTTTATTCATAGCTTTTTTATATGTAAAATCTAAAATATTTAGCTTTCGAGAGATCGATAGAAATTCTATTCTATTATCTAATTATACTAATATTATTAAGTTGAAGAGTTTGTTTATTTGGTTGAACGCGCTAATCTCAGGAACTCCTTACTGGTTCGAATTGAAAAAATATTTTAGTGTTGGATAGCCCATTTATCGAAGAAGGCTGTAGGCTACATAATATCACGCTACGACCAATAGAAGCGGAGCCTTAATGAAAAATGTTGCAAAAACGGGGAAAATTTACAAACGCAGACGAAGCGTCAGGTCTAAGGAAGGGAGGAAGGCTAGTGTCTTTATAAAGTAGAACTGGCTTGTGACTTGTGAAATAATCAGAGATGTTATGGAGCTTCGTAACCGTAAGCGAAGCTATTGGATGTCGGAAACCGTCACCGAATCTAATATAAAAGTTTCAAATAATTTCGGTATTTATTATTTCTATATGACTGAAATGGTTGTTTAATGTTGTCTTGGTGTATTGTATTTTTTAAATTTTTGAATTAACATTTATATCACTTATTTATAAGGCCACTTTTGTAAGGTCACTTTTTTATGGGATTGTAGTAGCAAATGATAACTTAGAAATAACGTCAAATCATTACCTAAAAATACGTACATATCTGTTACAATTCTGAAAATAATCGGTTTTTTCATACAAATTTTCATTCCTTATTTCAAAGTTTTACCAGTCAAAATAAAATCGTAATCATTTTTTCAATTAAACCAATTACAATTATTTTTGAATTATCAGGAGTAGAAGTCAGTCAGAATCAGTAAGTCGTGAAGGTAGTTGCCTGTTCCAATACCTAGATAAGGAGTCTGTCCTATTCTTATGTAGAAGAACAGGCAAGAAACTCCTCGGAATATACTTTTGTTTTACTACGTTTTGTCTCTTTACTCTTCTTGTCTATGTCTTAGATCTCTTCTTGGATTGATTAAGAAAGCAATGTTCTAAAACTTTCTAGAAAATTAATCGTGTCGTACTTTAACATTAGATACTTTTCCATATGACCGTAACAGATTACGTAGTGATGAATAAAACGCCCTACAAATCGTGAATCGCTCATAGGTAAGGCAACCATACCTGGCTGCAGACACTCTAAACCATTACGGGCCATCTGGCCCTAAACCGGCACCTATCCACCATCAGACAGACAGATCTATGCAGAGGATGTCTCAATGTGGAGGAAACAGCCGCCCACGTTATCCTGTAGTACGAGGGAGAGGCCACACAATTCGCAAGTATTCTCGCGGGTGTAAGGTTGTTCCTAGAAGCCTGTGAACGCCCTAGGAGACTTCTGTGGAAGGAGCTAGGCTGGCACAACTAATCAGCCCTACCTGAACGCATAATAGACCGCCTGTAAGTCTAAATGCGAAAACAGAGCCCTATACCATTACCAATGTCATTATATCTCTTGTGGTGGGATGGGTTTTGGATGCTCATCGGATCCGGCCTGGCAGAATTATAAAAACCTTTATTTCCAGTCCAATCGGTCGCTACTATTAGTACCTACCCGTTCACGAATATGAGGTATAAAGCATAGACCAATCACCGGTCCCCTCAGTTTTTTTTTTATCGCCCACTCATTATGAAGTTTACCAGGGCACCCGTATTGATCCTATAATATGTATGAGTGCCACAGGACGCCGGCCCTTACTATACCTTAATAGCTTTTAAGCAACCTCTTTCTATATCATATGTTATCTTAACATTCTATAAAAGTATTAATGTTATATAATGAGTCGTAAAATTTTTACACCTGTTATATTTAAGAGACAAAGGACACAAAGGACGAGAGACTTTTTCTCCTAGTACAAATAATATTCGTATAAGTGGTTATTTTTCGTAACTGTTAATTTATACATATACAGTTAAGTTTGTATTATTTTTCTCTAACTAGAGAACTAGTGCTATAATAATGCGCTCGTTTGAAATCATTAATTTTTTATTCAACATGAGAAAATTTTCAAAAACAACCCTGTTATTCTGCCTATTTTCTCGCGTATCTTAGGATAAGTACATCAGTTGTTGAGAAAAGTTTACCAGAATAAAAAAGTTCTGTAATGAAATTTTACATGAGATGCGTTTAACTGAAAAACAACAAACAAATAGTAACAATTGCAAAAATATATATAATAACTTTACACATCTCACACACGGCCGTATGATCCCAAACTGCTGATAAACATACTTATATATTTCTAAATACATACATATTATAGATAAATTACTTCCAGACACAGAACAAATTATCGTGCTCATCACACAATTATTTGTCCTGGGTGGGAATCGAACCCACAACCTCTGGCTTAGCAGTCAGGTTCACTAACCACTAGACCAACAGGCCAGTTTAGATAATAAAGTCAATTTATATAAATGGCACACAATTGCGAAATAGATTTAACAATACTCCGACTTACCCAAAACAAAACAGATTGAATCCCGCCTGGGATTGAAGTGTTCCAATTTAGCCGCTAGCAGTTTCGAAATTAAATTTAAAAACCATTTTCAGTTTGACACCAATAGATGTATTAATTAATTATTTTATTACAAGGGTTTTTTTAACAAAGGAGACTAAATATTATTGGCAAATTTTCATACAACGTGATAATATTAGATAATTGAACATTAAATTAAAATAAAATTTTCAATCCTCCATATAACCTAAAAGTTACATTATACAATCGTACCTACATTCTATTGATAACAGAATATAATATTCGTAATGAATTGAATATCTTATTTTCCAAAACCGCTACTCCATCTTCAAGCTCTGTCACACATTTCAAGAGTATGCCCTATTAAAAAGTTTAGTAGATGGATACCAAATTATGATGTATTCTTTCACGGTTAAATGTTCCTACAGTTATTGTAGTACAAGTTTCTTACGACTTGAGTCGGTAAGATATTATCGGGTATATCGGCAACATTTCGATCATATCGTTGCGATAAGGAAAATACGTATGTTTAACAAAACAATAGACCAGAGAATAACTCATAATGTTAACATTGTTCATTATTAATAGTTCAGTATTAATATTGTCATTCTTTATTCTTATTTATTACCTTCTTAGTTAGTACATAATTTATGACTATTGGAAAATCCGAATACCAAAGTATGTAATGTTTATGTCGATTACTATAATACTTCGTAGCAATTTGACTACGAATTGTTCAAGGATTGTATACCGGACAGAACAGTAATTTTCCTGCTATGTGAATTCGATCCCGTTCTCCGCCAATGTTTTGAAACACAAAGCAAACATCGAGTAGAAGCATCAACAATTATAACATAGGTACTACAGACTGCAGTAACAATAGCCCATCTGTGGCATTGACTAACTGCAAATAGGTCGGACTTCGGTGACCTATCCTACTAATATTATAAACTTGAAAGTTTTTGAGAATGTATGGATGTATGGATGGATGTTTGTTACTCTTTCACGCCAAAACTACCGAACCGATTGCGATGAAACTTGGTATGTAGATAGCTGGAGACCTGGATTAACACATAGGCTACTTTTTATCCCGATATTCCTACGGCACCGGGGCTTACGCGGGCGAAACCGCGGGTCGTAGCTAATAATACATAATATGAGCTGTCGGATAATCCGATATAGGTAGACATAGGCTACTACAATACATATAGTTAGTGTTCTAATAATTAGAACTTTGTCATGGCTAATTTACTTTGAATCTTATTAATTTAATTTGATGTCTGAAGAGATTACGTAAATTATGTTAAAATATCAAAACTTAAGCAAATATCACAAATGTGCTATGATTTGATTCTAATTTTACGTCTGAAAGAAAGAAAGAAAGAAAAAAATTTTTTTGGCACACAGACCCCAATTTTCACACGAAAACAATAAAACAAAAATAAAGAAATAAAATATACAAAACAAAACAAAAAAAAAATTGGGAGTATATTACTGAAATTATATAATTGGATACGATAATTTATCTAAGCTCAATTCTATTGAATGGTATCCTCCTTCTATGACCAGATAATCACCATCACAATCCTCTTAAAAACAGTACACATACTCGTATATCTGGTTTATATAAATTTAAGAAAATAATCTCTGCTGTAAATTATTTGAATTTATGGTATTCCTATACAAACGTATCATATCCCTGAGATAGGCTTTGACAGCCCTTGTTGGGAACATATGGTTGGGCGAGCATGAACTGTCAACCCCTAGCTACCCGTTTATCGATTGACATGCGTACATGAATGCACTTGACGTATCTACACACACACAGACACACCTCTACATATAAAGGCATACATATGCTTCGCACAAGGGTTGCTCTGAGTTTCGATAATGAATAGAGTTAAATCCTCGAGGGTTTACAGGAGAACGGCAGAAGCTTGGAAGGTAACTCGACCAAATGTAATCATGAATTTAATTTTAAACAATTGAACAGCATTTCACAACCGGCATGTGTGAGATTAAAACTAGACTTATTATGGAATTAAGATTCAATTCTGTGCCTAATGTGAGTGTATTTAAAATAGGTAGGTAAGGAATTAAAACCGCAGCGCAGGTATAATTCAGTAAAGAACACATTACAAATCAAAATTAGGAAAAGTTGATTTCTAACGTGCGTCTTGCACTAACAGTGACAGAAAAGAAACGTGAGACAGATATGAAGGAGGATGTTTATGAATTAAAAGTAAATAGGTAGATATAATATAGAGCTATAACATTTAACCTATAATTCTAAACTCTAGTACATTATTAAGTTCTGCTGTCATATTTTAGGTGACTTTCAGGGCGTTATTTGAACCACGTTGTCTCCTTGTGAGCTTAACAGTATCCGCAATTTAAAGTCTACATCAAAAGTGTACCGATATGAGATTATTCTTTATATGAGATTATTTTTATTATTCTTTATTGTACGCAAAAAACAATCACACAATATACATAAGGATAATGGCATGTACAAAGGCGAGCTTAACCCATACTTGAGTTCTCTACCAGCAAACCTTCGGAGTGAAAAGAGGATATTAAGAAAAATAAGAGGCAAAGTCGTGTGTACGTAAAAGATAATTAGAATACAAATATAGAACATATTACATAAGTGACTAAATACAGAGGTAAACCTACATATATACTATAACTATAATATTAATACATATACTTACACATATACAATATAAATATAACATATACATACTTACATATAACCTAATATCAGTCTGATTATTGCTGAGAAAGAAACTAATGTCCATATAATTCCTCAACAAAGTATTTCCGGTCAAAAGGTTAAACAAGGTTCAACAATAAATTCATGGATTCATGAAACTAATTTAAAAGCAAAAACCTTTATAAGACATATTTTTTATCAGTTTGTGTTAATGATTGCGAACGGCGATTTTCTCTTATTATTAGAAGCTATCCAAAGGTATAGTTATAACGAAAGACTTAATTAGCCTCATAAAAAGAGCAAAGGCAAAAATATGACAAAGAAACGGCCATTTATAAAAAAATCAATGATTCAACATAAGTCAACTTTGAAGTTATTTGGAGGTCGTTTATTTATGTAGAATTCTCTGATGAAATTATAATTATCAGCTTAAATAACCTGTACCTGTGTCATGAGGACATAATAATAATAATAATAACTCCACACATCACACACACGACCGTCTGATCCCAAACTAGGCAGAGCCTGTAACGGCTATGGTAACCAGACTGATAAACATATTTATATATTTCTAAATACATACACCCAGACACACAACAAATTATCGTGCTCATCACATAATTATTTGTCCTGAGTGGGAATCGAACCTACGACCTCTGGCTTAGCAGTCAGGGTCAATAACCACTAGACCAACAGGTCAGTCAACCATTAACCTTACTTCTTGGTGGTAAAAGAATCATGTTAAGAAAAAGGTAAGTAGGAAATAATGTTGTGAAAATATTTGGTAAGATACAGTAAGTTTATGACACAGAATTATTCCAAATACATCATCTTCTAAAACAACATTTCTCAGAACGATTTTTACATTCTAGAGTTAAATGCTTACCTCTCGTGATGTAGCTTTAGATATAAACGATGACTACTTTATACATTAATTTAATTTAGTACCAAGTGTACGTGTTTATGCCGAAAATAGTTTTAAATCTAATAAATCGCTCAAACCATACGGTGTATACATGACAGTGAAGATACTTCATTGAGATTTTCAGATTTTCATTTTAAACAACAAATTTAATTTTTATATATCATAAATCTGGATCTAGATTGAAGTGTTTATTAATTTCCATGAACATTTGAACTTCTGCTGCATAATCTATCTTTCATCGAACGTTGATATTACGAGGGGACAGTGACGTCAGAACAACTGATTTAAATATTATCCTCCATTATTTCTTGCAGCCATACAATATAATGCTTTTTAACCGACTTCAAAAAAAGGAGAAGATTCTATGTTCTGCTGTATGTATTTTTTATGTATGTTCATCGAAATTTCCGTTATCTATGGACGGATGCAAAAATTCATTTTTTGTTTGAAAGGGTATGCTCCTCAGGTGGTCCCATTGTCACCAAGTCCAAATCTGATGATGGTATCTGAAGGAAAACTAGGGAAACTCTTATAAATTAAGGACACATAAAATGTATTTGTTGTTTTTTCTTGAAATTAAGCATCATTTAAAGTGATGAATGTTATTGTTATTAACCGACTTGAAAAAAGGAAGTTTTTCTATGTTCGGCTGTTTGTATCTTTTTTAATAATTTATTGAAACAAGTGCAGCAAGTTGCTAGATAAACTAAAAAACTTACCAATAAAACTAAAATTAATATAATCTTACGAACTGCAGTTCGGTAATTTAAATTACAGTAAGTAATGTTCTAAATGCCGTATCTACTCAGTAATTACAGTAAAAATGGAAGAATAAACACTTAAAAAAAGTTAAACCAACTTCAAAGACTACATGCGACACTTTTAAAATAATAAGTTACATTACAAACGCATTAGGTACCTACTGGTCTGTTTGAAGTCAGTGCCAAGCGCGAATCGCAAAAAGTAATACGTACAGCTATAAACAGCTCAATTAAGAATGGAATATAATTGTAATGAAATATCTGAATATTTTGTTAATTTATTAAAGAACAACCGATAAACTTACTAACACTTATGCACATAATAGTCAAAATAAGCAAATTTATCAACGACGTAATAAAGCAATCATACATGATTGAATATCATTTGAAACGTGCGTTGACGACGTCTGCCCGTTTGAAGCCCCTTGCAGCCGCCAAGGTGGACCTAGCCAATCTTTCAAGTACCTATTTGGCTTGGCACTAACTTCAAAGTTAAGTTTGAAATCGATTATTTTTCAATTTTCAGTGTTGATGTCGGTTTAACTTTTTTTTTAGGTGTTTTTAAAGTAAATATTAGTGGCACTGAATATTTAGTTTTTAACCATTAATAGCTGAGGCTAGTGGGTGATTGAAATATTCTATTAAACAATTGTAGTACACATAGTATCTGTACACACAAGCATATAATATAAATAGATAGTATATAATTGTGTCTTATTGAAAAATAAAACTCATAATTTAGGCCACACGGTAAAAGTTACTATAAAAAAATAACTATATCTACATTTTTCGCCAGTTTCTCTATGCTAGTGGAGAAGAGTAACTCTCTGTTTTAATCATTAGATCTGACTTACGTATGCGTACACGTGTTTAGTTTCAAAAGGCTATCTAGTCTAACTACTAAGTAATTTTAAAATCTAAACTGTTACACAGTGTCTTCTGCTACTCCCACCTTAAAGGGTGGCAACGCACTTGTGACTCTTGAGTTACAGGTGCCCATGGGCGGCGGTAGTCATTTACCACCAGGTGACCCGTCTGCTCGTTTGCCCCCTAAACCATAAAAAAAAACACAAAACGTTTTATATGAGAAGTAATTCAGATTCAGATGTGGAAACTTTTCCCTAATAACATTTGCTAGCACGTTCGGCACATTTCTTTGCCAAATATTTAATGAAATACTGACCTAATTCCGATTCTTGGTTATACTGTTCATGAAGTTGTTGAGTCATGTCAGATTTGCTAGTGTCTACCTTATATAATAAATACTACTTAATTTGAATTATCCAATTTTGCGATAATACTTATTTAGTTAGATCTACTTAGTTGCGAACTTATTATGCGGTGAGAGCTAACGTACCTTTATAGGTTCTGATTGTATATTCACAATGTACCACACTTGTAAGGACACCAGGCGCGGATTCAGGAGGGGGCCGATAGGGGCGTTCGCGCCCCCCAAAGTAAAAACCCAAAATGTTAAACCTAAGAATTGAATAACCCAACAATCTTGTGACCTAAACTTGTAATATATTTATTCCATGTCCTGGAGATAGCTAACAAACATACGGAAATAAATTAATTAATTATTTTTTAATTATTTTTCAATGTGTACTGTATTGGAATATATCAATGGAATGGTATAGGTAAATTTTTATTTAAAGTATATTTTACTTTTTGGGCCTTTTTTTTTGAAAAGCGAAAAAAAAAATCTTGTCCGAATCGACCAGGGGTTTGCCAGGGGTTTGCAAGGAGACAGATCAGTAGTAGATTTGAATAGTGTATTAGTAGACTTAAAATCAACTATAACTTGAAATGTATGGTCTCGTCAGTATACAAAAGTGTCTATATTTATCTAAAATGTCACTGGAATTTTAAGTAAAAAAGTTTTAAGTAAAAAAGTGCACATGGAACCCGCTGTCTATATTGTAGATAAATCCTTTGTTGTCTGGCACGAACGTTAAGTGTTTATGTTCTTTCGCACTGGAAATTCGAAGTTACATATAGCTTGATTTGTGATCACATTCAGGAGACTGGATAAAATATTGTGAGGTTTATATATTATTTTGTATCGACCTTTCTTCGCTCTGGGTAACTTTAATATTGTTTATAATATAATTATTTAAAAAAAATAAAAACCAAGAAATTACATGACAACGTTATCCTACGCACACGCACACGACACACACGCACACGATACGCACACGCACACGACACTCACCGCACAATTGAAAAGGAAAAGTTGCTTACCTTTTCCTTTCAATATAGTCGCAATTCCCAATTTCCCTCAAAGAAGGGAAATAATTACGAAAGACAACGGTTTCTCTTTACGAAAATCTTCATCCATTATAGCTTAAGCGAAACATCTCTTAAAGTTAAAAAACGATTTCTAAAAAGTTTTGTTACTGTATAAGCTTGACTTACCTAGTAATTGAAAAGAAAAGCTATTATACCATAATAACCTCGTTAAAGATTTGAACAACTTCTTTTGGGAAGTTAAATACTTTAACACAAAAGACCCAATTTTGTCTTGTTGGGATAGCTTTTAACGTTATCCGGGAGTGTTTTGGTTTTGTATCTTGTTCGTTTAAATCATACCGTCACTTTCTTTAACACCTTAATTTTAACATGCACGTTACAAAACCCAATAACCTTATAATCGCTATCTCAAATATTACTTAGCTAACTCGAAAAGTTTCAATTATCTTATTATAATTTCATATACTCGCTATGACGATGATAATACGTTGTAATAGTGGTTACATGTTTAAAACTACAAGGAACACGACCGGAAGATACATGGCACGAGTGACCTTCAATCCCTCCCCATTTCTAGTGACTACGTCCGTGTAAATTAAACTTTTCACTCTATTACACTAACAATCTCCAATCCCTTCAAATATATTTATTTGTATATTATTTTTCAGATTTTACTATTGGCTTCCAAAGTCTACGGCAGCTATTCTAAAACTGTTCTGTAGCAAAGACTCTGCCATTAACTATGAAGATTAAGTAGTAGTAATATCGATGTCGTGATAAAGGGTAAGCCCGTTCATTTCAAACAACTCCTCAGAATATAAACCAATTTATAAGCTTTAGAATATAGAAAAATTAACCAAAACCTCTCCTAAGGAAGTAAACAAAACCTCTCCTAAGGATTAGTAATCAATACCGCTAGAGAGATTTAAAATCCTCCACAATCCTCAAGGCTTATGAGGCAGTATTATGTTAAGGTAAAGGGCTCTAATTACAAAGAACTGAATCACCGTTTTAAGCATACCAAACCCTTTTAGATGATTTAGGTACGGGAAATTTCTTAAGCGTGTCTTACTCGTTTCGTTTCCTACTTTATCGTATTGGACTTAGTTTAGTCTTCCATTTTCAAATGTTCTTATAAACATAAATGTGAATTTTGCATTTATATCTCTTGTACTATATTCACTATAATAATTCGTGAAGACAATTCTTTGTACCCCTTTTTAAGAATATTTTGCGAACGTAGTAACGTGAATTTTGGAATATTTACAGTAAGTATATATATAGAAGAAGTGCATAAAGCTAAAATTTTTAAACAATATGTCTTACAACTTTAAAAATTACGTGTAAACGGCTTAATGAAATTACACAAACCAGTAAATGTGATTACCTGTAGTACCGCTGTAAAAAAAATATCAACTGAATTGTATAATCTCGCTTCCCTATCAATGAAAATTGAAAAAGAAGATAAAACAGTCGTACCTTATTATGTCTACATACACAGATATACAGTAACTCACAACCCTTTGTCATTCGAGCCGAGGGTGACGAGCGGACAGCCGACGGTGGATATCGATCAGAATATTCTCCTCAGCCTCCCAGATAGAACCAATGCATAATTTGCCTCTCTACTACAATATAATGAAGTCACTATGTTCTTAAAACGTAATTACATTGCACCGAGTTTAGAACAATGATATAAACAGGTATGTTACTGTTAAATGTCGATTAACTTCACGCAACGATTGAAGAAAACGCTTTCAAAACTCGAAAACAGAAGTTTATTGCGCGGTGGTGAATTGCAAGAGGGATATTAATTTGAACTTTGTCAATATCGGTAACAAATGTGCAAGACACAGACGCAACAAAACGGTTCAGATATGGATCTGCATTAATGTATCTTCTATATATTGCATTATTTATATTGAGTATTGTTTAATAATATTGAATTACAATTTAACAAATAATATTCAGAAAAACAAGCACAAGCAAAAGAGAGACTAAATAATTTCAAAACGTTTCGTTACTGCACTGTAGGTCAGACTTCGGCAATACGTTTCGTAGAATAGCAATCTAATACATAAGCAAAATAAGGTACTTACCAATAAGATATCAGTTCTCTAAGAGTTTATAAACCTACAGCATTCAAATTAATACTCAGCTGTCTTTGCACATGTATTTATAGAAATCTAAAAATAACTACAAAAAACAGGCTATTTTTCACAATAGAATAATAAAAACAACTGTGCGCAAGAAGTCTATTATTTATTCATTACTTATTCAGAAGGTAGACAGTGTAATATTGTGAGCAGGGAGGGAGCAAAGACCGTAATCGTGTTGCCAACGTCATGATAAGAAGGTTCACAGCAAACAATTTTGACATCGTAGAGTAGACAAATAATGAAGTGGATTTAACTACAACATTTTACTTTTCAAATGATAGAAATATTTACATGTCACTGTTATTTTGTACGGAATTGAATAAAATTAATTATGTAGCGTATGTAATGACGTAGCTGTTCATAATTTTTATTATAATACTTTGAGTTTCACCCACATCACTTATATTAAGTGTTCGTTTTGAAATCTAGCATGCGATTGGCCTTACCTGGCAAAACAACAAATATAATACGCATAGAAATAAGGGCTAAGTACATTGGCTCGCCAGGCCCACTCTCCGAGATCATCAGTAACATGAGGAGTTACTGGGATTCTTCAGGGAGTTAGAATGGCTCGAATAGCTTTTATACCCACCAACGCAAAATACGCGCTTTGTCGTGGAGTCACGGAAAACTGTACACCTTTTTTATTTTATTTACATCAACTATCAAATTTTATATAAACTTATTTTGAGTCGGCGCCAAATAATTTTTCGGAACGAAGAAATCCGTAGGACCTTTAGTAACTTCACTCACCCGGCGAAACACAATGAAACGTTGCTATGAGGCCGGTTTTCTATGAGAGCGTGGTATCACTCCGGTCGAGCCAGCCCATACGTGCCGAATTATGGCTCTCCCACTGTAAGTTTATCGTCTGTCATGAAACTGGAACTGTATTTAGTCAACTATAATTTGAACAATTGGTTTGTCAAGAAATATTTTCAACACAGACATGTATTACTGTGTTCATGGCTGATTCTCTGATTTCGCTCCAATCCGGAGAAATTGAGAAAAAATTTAGATTTAAAAAATGATGATGTATAATGAAAATATAACAATGTGCAAATATTATATGTAAATATTTCTAAATAGCATATATAAATATCGGAGATATAGGCCTCTGAAATTTTTATTTGTGACGGTAATGATTTTTTATCTAATGGTTATGATTCCTTTGTAATGGTGATGATATGTATTTACTAGTAATGACTTTAAAGATAAAATGAAAAGAAAATTGGCGAAAGACGGCACTATTGGAAAACCTGAGGTGGTTGCTCAAGACCTTTTAGTTTTGATCTCACGTCTCAGGGAACTGGGGCTGGAGGTGAACCCGATAAAGGGCGAGATTTTCCCCTGCTGTGCTGAAGCTCGTCCCCACTACGCTCAATTCAGCACACTTCTTCTCGGCCTCAGCGAACTTACACACAGTACTTTCAGCCTGTTGGGCACTCCCATTTTTCTAGAGGCTGTCCCTGAGGCCCTCATTTCTCGAAAACATCTTCTCCTTGCCGCTCGGGAACGTTTGCAAAATATTTCAGCCCACGTTGCGATGTTGTTGCTGCGTATGTGTTATACCGTTCCCAAGATAACATACTTGTTGCGGACTACTCCGACGTGACTATGCCCAGAAGCTGTCTCCTCTTTTGACGGCGCTTTAAAGGATACAGCTGCGTCAATTCTCAACGTCTCCTTTGGTGAGCAGCAGTGGCTACAGGCGGCTCTGCCTATAAGACATGGGGGGCTTGGATTGCGACGCGTACAGGACGTCGGCTCTCCGGATTTCTTGGCATCGGCTAATGGTGATAGGACAAGCATACCCTATGTGGCTAAGGCACTGTCGGCATGGTCTGCTTTCAACGCCGATATGGCGGCTCCGGTGACCCCACATGTTCAGCGGTCATCTGATGACGTTGGTGTTAAAGGGACCTTAAAATAGTTGATGGACAGGGCAACGGGTGCCGATTTGGCTGTATCGCAAGCAGAATCAGAGGTATGGTTGCAAGCGCTTCCTTCCGCCACATCTGGGAACCTTACGGGATGACGACTCCATACGTGTGGCAGTGGCTCTTCGCCTGGGCTGCAGGGTGTGTGAACCCCATCGACGTATCTGCATTTCCATGGTTGTGGCACGCACTCAGCTGTCATCGGTCCACCTGTAGGTTTCCGCAACACCATGCCCTCAACGATATAGTCCAAAGGGCCCTAATATCGGCCAATGTGCCCTGCGTACTGGAGCCGCCAGGTCTAAGCAGGTCAGACGGAAAGCGACCGGATGGTTTGACGTTGGTGCCGTGGAAAAACGGCAAGTGCCAGGTGTGGGACGCTATAGGTCAGCACTGTCGCGGCTACACACCTTGGTCGAACCGTCCACACACCGGCTGCGGCGGCAGAGTATGCTGCAAATAAAAAGCGTGTGAAGTACGCCGCAATGGAGCCGCAATACTATTTTGTGCCTATTGCAGTGGAGACTGGGCAATTCGGACTCTGAGGCGATGAGCTTCATCAAGGATATTGGCCGCCGGATTAGGGATAGGAATGGTGACTCCCGTTCTGGGTGTTTCCTGATGCAAAGGTTGTCCATTGCCATTCAGCGAGAGGCAACGCTGCCAGCATGTGGGACGGGTTACTTAGGGAGAATTGTTGAGAAGTATTTGAGCTATACTTCTCTCTTTTTTCTTTTTTTCTAAGTAGCGTTTGAGGCTCATTCTCCATTTTTTTCTTTGTTGGCGCTGTGCCCTAGGGGTTAAATCTTTAATGTCTTTAAGTTTATTTTCCTCTTTTCACTTTATGTATCTTAGTCTTTCTTTTTCAGCCGCATATTTTTCTGGGTCTTTTGTCAACTCAGCGTACTTTTGGCGTCTACGAGTATTCAATCGTGCCTGAGCCAGTTTTTCTTCACGGGTTTTCTTTTTCGTCAATTTCGGCATGATGTTTCTAAAAGTGAATAATCACAGACTATTGTTGAAAACGTTAACATATATAGACGCGGAACAATATTAGTATGTACGTTTTATGTAAGACAGGCTCTGGTTGAACTGATTTAAAAATAATTATATGAACCTTGGAAATTATGTGGTTCCGTAACTGTGGGTGCGTTAACATAGATTGAGCCAAATATATGTATCTAAACACTCATTTAAGAATCATCAAGAACGAGAAAAATAAGCGCTTTTCAGGGTCACCACCATCAGTTCAGCGTCATTACTATTACTTAAAAAACTGATGGTAAGTTACGATAATGAGAGCCATGGGAATGACATTTTGGATTATTTTGAACATTAATTCCGTTATTTTAAATAATAAGTTAATAAATATTATATGTGTGAAAGTTATCCTGAAGGCTAACATCATAGGGGTGAAATAAAACGTAAATCTTTTTATTTACCCAAAATTTTGTCGATCACGGTGAAGAACACAAAATCGTGACAAACGTGATTTTCGAGGCCCTTTTCGTAAATATATATTTTTATACGAGTGCACGCGTCTCTTTCTAGAGACCACTGGATCCACTGACCATTGTAGGGCCGTGCGGGAAAAGGAGTACGTGAATAGGCTGTACACATAGAGAAATATTTGCACTTCGTTCTCTGCTTCGGGTGATGACTTTTTTTCGGTGACAAAGTCTATTTTATTATTAGAAAATTTACTAAACGATTTGTATGTATGAAAATGCAGGTAATAAATCCATATTATGGGTGTTATCAAGTGAATAAATTTTAGTTACATGAAACTGTTTAAAAGACATCGATGGTAATGATTTTTGGGCATAAAAATTGTAATTATTCTCTTTTATACTTATACTTAAGTTTTCCTTTTGTAGGGATAACCTAGCATTATGTATTCAGATTAGCCAACAGTTATTGAATCTCCAAAAATACAGGTAATATTTTTTTTATGCTATCAAACATGCGATTGGTGCGAAATCAGAGAATCAGCCTCATAGGCTTGACAATCGCCTGTCATGTAATTACTTGAATCTGATAAATGAGTACTAGCGTAAAAGCGTATGACTACATTATCTGTCACATCCTTCTTGTCTTGAGGAGAACAATCGTGTAACCAATATTTATAGGTAAACATTGACATTACGAAAATACAAAAATATTTGACTTGATTAAGGTTATATCGTCTCACATCGGATGCGTACAGAGGTACGGAGGCTACCAGATTATGCTAAGCAATTTAATTTTCTGCCGGCTAGAGGCGATGTTATTTTGACGCGTATTACGAGCATAGACATGTGTGATAAAACGGTAACAAACAAATCTTTTAAAATAATGACAATGATTTTTTACAGGCTCAATTAATGTTAAATATCAATTGATATCAAAAGTCCCAACCGGCAGGCTAGATCTTGACTTTTGATACCAATGGCTTCCACAGTGCCTGCCAGAATAGTGTGGTTTTGGTGTCGTGCCCGGCACACAGACATCACTCCTTTTCCTCGAAAAATAAACTAACGACTAAATAGTAACGACCCAAGCGGTCTACGCATACTTAAAAGGTGAAATATCCATATAATTACATTGTAGTTAACGGAGACATTATACCCATTCTTATTTAAAAAAAATAACACACTGTTGCTTTCAGTGGGAGTTAAAATTAGAGTAGGTAATTATCGCGGACAACTCATTTTAACAATGTTCCTCCATTATCATAATTTTAATGAGTTACCTACTAATTTTAATTGTGTGGGTAATTACTTGAGCAACTTTGTTTTTTACATATTATTTTATATTGGTGTAGGTATAGTAAATTGTTTTCTAAATGAGCTGAATAATTAACCAGCTGAACTGCTGCCTGTCACAAACAATTGTTTCAATTAATATCTTGAGATTTCTATACATGTAAGATATTTATAAATCGGAGTATCGAGATAATACCAAAGGTAACTAAAATGATGATATAGGTCTTGTCGTGATCTTTCTTGAAAAATAAAGTGGAAGTCCGGCTGTTCTAGGCTTCATGACTAGCATGAAGCCTAGAAGTGAGGAGTGATGGAAGAGTTAAGGATGATTCACATTAGACCGTGCCGGTTGCAAACTGTCGAACCCGAGGTTTGGCTATGTTCGACGGTGCCATACGTTGCTTCTTTTTTTCATGGTATAGGGGGCAAACGAGCAGACGGGTCACCCGATGGTAAGTGACTACCGCCGCCCGTGTCGAAGCATGGCTCTTCCACTTTTTTTTCGTTTTTGTTATGTTTGGTTATTGTTATATAAATTACTTCATATTAAATGTTTATAGCATTGCCATTTCGTACCCCGTACGTGCCACGGCTCGCGCCCGGCACGTTCTAATGTGAATCATCCTTAAATTGAGGTACGGGCTAACAGTGTTGTACCAAACGTGTAATAAATAGGTCGCAAATTGATCACGCATTACACTGGCATTTGCTTGGCCGTGACTATTCGTTGTCTGGCTGTTTTCTCGTATTCTCCACCTATTGTACCTATGCCGCAGCATAGCGCACCACGCTTTGATCGAAAATAAAAATTCTGACCGAATTATATCATCACATTGCCACTTAAATGATCATTTTCTTATAGAACCAATTACCGACGAAATTAATCTTCCAAATAACAAGTGAGGTTTTCTCTCGCTTTTGACCAATTGCTATATTCCACTAACGCCCAAATTATAGAATACCCTTCTGCCATTGGCTTTACACTATACTCACTTTGATATTTAAATGTTTATAGCATTGATACCTATATACATCACGAATATAGAATACAGCTACTAATTTTGTTATAAATTGAGACCGGTAACTAAAATTTTATTGTAGAATAAATTGTCACTCTGTGTCTATATTTAATTTAGTCTATATCTATTTTTCTCTGTGTAAGTAACTTTTGGACCGATCCGCGTTCGATACGCCAAAGTCTTAGTTGACACCAAGTTGACAATATGGCGAAAAACTTTTGCCGAATAGGCTGTAATGTCGACCATCGTGTTAAAAGTATGTAGTTTATCTAACTATTCAATTTCTTATTGCAGATTGATAAGTTAAACGAGATACTTGTTAACTGATCCTAAATTCCACATAGCCACATTGTTTCACCGCACTGATTGCTTGGTTACATTCGATGCAAATTACAACTAGCGTTAAATATATCAGTGGGTTGTTATATAAAACAAGTTATTCCTAAATTCTTAACTTTGTAACATTTATGTCTAGGAATACATTGTATGCTGGAAAACAATTTTAAATTTAGCCAACGAAACATAGTTTATCGTCTTTACAGGTTTTTAAGGACATGACAATCTGTTTGTATTAATACGTAAAGAGAATTCTTAGTTTTTAAGAAAATTTCGCAAACGCAATATGAAATTTGGTATACCTACAGTTTATATATTGAAGAAGTTCAGAAAGGTACAATTTCTAAACAATATGTCTTACAGATTTTAAAAGGACGTAAAACGGCTCCACCAAGTTATACATGTTGTCGCCACATTAAAAACTCTTATTTATTTTATTAAAAATAGGGACAAACTATAATAGATGATAACACAGTTCACTATTTAATAAAAATAAGGTAATAGATATTATTTTGACTGGTTATACCGGTAACGCAATACTATTTGTCGATGGATAAATATTAACAAATTGTGAGATTATAAAAGGGAAGGAATATGTTTAGAACGATTGACTTGAGTGCAAACAGAGGTACACACAACTTGGCAGTTGCTGTTAGTTAGTGATTTTCATAGTTTATATCAGTGGTTTTGAGACTGTTTCTAACAAACACGTCCAGTATATGTGTTGACCTGTCATATACATAAGTTTATACAATGACAGTTCAAGTTTTACTGGACAATGAAATTAACCATGGCCGAAATTCGACCACCACACGATCTCTAATATATATTAATACGTAAAGAACATTATGAACGGACGTGACATATGATAATATGAAGAATATGTGTTATACATTTTAAAAATTATGTGATACCAGTTACATCTAGCTATACAAATACATGTCCAGTATATGTTGACCTGTCTATACAATGACAGTTCAATTTATACTGTAAATGAATGGTTTGAAATAGGTTGATGTAGGAGTTTTATATATATACCGAAGGAAGTGCCTTCCATAGAATTTGTTTATCCAACTATAATATTATAAATCGTCGCTTATGTAACAATACCGCGTACGTCGAAAAATTGCCATTTAACGTTTTATACATCATTGGATAGACGTTGTTTCAGTGGGTATCTATGAGTGTTACTATCGAATAAGAAATGGCACCGCGCAACTCGTTTGTAGTCTTACAACCGCACAAAGTCGTTAGTCGACCATAGTATCTAGTGCTGATGTGATCATCATTCATTATTTCAGCCATAGAACATCCACCCCTGGACATAGGCCTCGTCTGTCGACCTTGTTGGTGAACGTAAGACACTGCGCATTTCGGTCCGTGGTTTACATTTGAGAACTTTTCGACCCTATTGGTCATCTGTTTAATTCGTTGATTCCTTTATTCATCTGCGCATCTCTTCATTTCTGATTCAATCCCACAGATAAACCTTGAAGATAGCCCTCTCGTTAGCTCGTTGGGCGACTTTAAGATTTCTTATTGAGCCCATAGTGAGAAACCACGTTTCTTATCCATGTCATCGCTAGTACATAACACACACTGGTCGAAAGCCTTTGTTTTAAGGCACTGAGGTATTTTGGACGAAAAGACATTTCGATGTTTCCCAAACGCTGCCCATCCGAGTTGGATTAGACAATTGAACTCTTTCACTAAGTTGGACCTATCCAGCTGGACTGTTTGTCCACATACGCGTCCACAACTTTAAGAATTGAGTTCTCATCCATAAAAGGGGTACAACATGGTTATCCGAAATAACCTTCATTTTGTCCCTCTCAGGTCTTCCCTTGATTTTGCCATGACCTCGATACCGTCTGTAAAACGAAGGTGAGTGATGCATGCCTTCCAAAAGATTGAAGGCGTCTACCGCTGTGGTAGCTGATGTGATATCGATTAGCAAACTCATTGACTTCTTATTATTTTTCACGCTTGTATCAACGAGACTGACACATGTACAGGATGTTACAGTAAGGGCTCATATTTTATGGTTGAAAAGTGGAGCCCATGAATAACGTAAAGCGCTAATAATTTTATGAAAATTCGTGATTTTTAATACAGAAATCTTATTTTGAAACTGAAAAATTTTACTTGAAAATTGAACGATAAACCTAATACATATATCGTATGAGAAAAGGCTGACATGAATGAAACTACAGGTATTTAGAACCAAGGATGTTGATGGATCCATGGTCCAGATTTTCCTGAAAATGTCTGCATAATGTTATAAAAAATCAAAATCATTGAAACTGATATGAAAATTCATAATGTGTTGTTTAATAATAATAATGAACTTTATTATCAGACCATAGTCCATACACAATACATGAAATGAGTGCACCTACACTAGGAAAAGCATAACGCCCTGCCACCGATTATATTCAGTAATACCA
This sequence comes from Callimorpha dominula, assembly GCA_949752705.1. Lineage (NCBI taxonomy): Eukaryota > Metazoa > Arthropoda > Insecta > Lepidoptera > Erebidae > Callimorpha > Callimorpha dominula. Next base: position 9,507,629 of record OX457005.1, read on the forward strand.
CGTTCCTATAATCAAGAAACGATTAGTTTTGCTTACGGACGGTAAAATTTCGTTGAATTTCAACTTGAAACTAAATATCGAACTTCCTAGCAATGTAAGAGGAAAGATTTAACTCCGATGAAAGTTAAGTTGGGGAACTGGACTAAAGTTTTGAAAAAGGAAGGAAACAATACAAAGATATTTTTTTCAACCTTTTCATAAATCGAATCATATTATTTTGCCAATAACAATTGCACAACGCCTTTTAAAGAGCAGTGATTGCAAAAAAATTACTAGGGGCTGTACTGACACCATTTACTCGAAGTAGGACAGCTAAAATTTACGGGTGAGTATAAACTAGGTCGTTAGAGAGAATTATTAAGTTAGGAATTTTCTTCGACTAGTACAGCCGAAAATTAACAGACTTCGTTTAGTTATGAAGCTGTTAATACTCTATATCGTTCGAGATAATAAGGTAATGCAAAATAGAGAGACGGTCTCTCGCAACGGTCTTTAAATATTTCTGAGTCATATACGAACGGTCGTTTGTTCAGTTATTATATAACGTACTCGTTTTACTCGTGTCCATTCGTAGAATTAGAATTGCCAACACTACTAGGTACATAATATTCTATCCTACTGAATTAGGATACCGAATAATGTATATTTTTATTAATGAACCGCAAGTTTAATTTTGTACAGCAATCGTAGAGAAAACCATAGTTGCACATGAAGTATTCGACTATTGAGCAGAGTTATCAGAGTTCCTTGAAAGGTAGCCAGCACCGTAATCTCGTCATGGCAGTCGGTGCTGCGGGTAATCTCTCGCTTCCAACCGTGTTCCTGTTCTTGGTCCGGAGCGTCGTCGCCTCCTTCTGCGAGGAGGTGATGTCCGCCAAGTAAGCGATAGAACGGGAACGGAATACGACTTTCTCTGTCTGCAGAAGACGCAACGGGTGTCAAAGGGCATTTAGTGTACTCTGGCCAGTTTAGGAAGCGACCTGCGGGCTGTGGACCTTTATAGAATTCGTTCCAGTGCCCAGTGCGGTGGACGGGTGATGGTCGCTCCGGGTGACAGGACCAGTCTTGGTTGAGACGGGTCAGTGTCCTGTCGGGGGCTGCAGAAGAACGGATTGGTGATTCTCACTCTCCTGCTCATAGGCAAGTAGTGGAACACCGGGTGGTTTTTAGTCAAAGTTCCTCTAGAGGGGGATAGGATAGAACTGGCAACGCACAAGTGCGTGTTTGCCAACTCAGTTTCTTATAATTATAAGTGATTCACCCAATTCATCAAAATAGGGACGGGCATACATACATACAGGACAAAATTATACCCCTCTTTTTGGGCTTCTTCGGAGTCTGGTAAAAAAGTACCTCTGCTTTAATTAGATATAGTTAAAGGTTTTATTTAATGACTTCATTTCTAAATACAGAAATTAGGAATGCAATAAAATTACATTCGTTTTCTGGATGTTTGTTTTACTCACTATTGAGATATATATATATATATATATATATATATATATATATATATATATATATATATATATATATATATATATATATATATATATATATATATATATATGTATATATATATATATATATATATATATATATATATATATATATATATATATATGTAAATATATAAATATATATATATATATATATTGTAGTGACGGGAACTCTCGCACAGCTTACATACTCCTTCGATTGGAAGAATAACTCTTTACTACGCGAGAGGCACAGACTGGTGGCACCAAACTCGAATTTAGAACACGTTCGAAATATTTTATGAAGAATAAATGTTAAAGACAAGAGAGTCGCCGGGCAGACAGAGGACGGTCTGGACGATTATCGTGCCAAAGGTGCACGGAATAATTCAAGAAATAGTATTTATAATTAATTTGTGTGAAGTTATAATTGTTATATGAATAATCTGATCCTGATTATATCGCATAGTGCGTTTGCCTGCTATTTTAATTTTCCTCCTCTAGCTAACACCTATCGTACCCGGATACCCTAAAGCCCCAAGCTTTATACGTGGTTTATACGTGGTGGAGTACGCCGTAGTTGATTTAGAAGAAGTACTCCACGCGTTACACGTGGTCCAAGCTTTACAATATATATATGTAAATAGCAACCGACTAGTAAAGAATTAAACTGTATATATACGAGTATGGTCACGGCCCGCCAGTCGTGACTACGATCGGTACAATTCGATCCAAGCGTGAACAATATCTATCGTATATTATACTAGTAATACCTATTAGCAACATTACTGACGATTCATATCATATGACATAGTATTCAGACAGAAACAAAAATGTGAAAACATACCTCAATGCCATCTAACGAAGACACACCGAACTACGGAGTAACTACTAATTCTGCATCGCACAATGAAAGTTCTCGCGCCGATTTAGGTACCTAATATACAACTTCCCAACATCAACCGTTGGGCCGCGGTCCGCCGGGCATGATCACCTTGGCTGGTCGGAGGATCCTCCCTTTAAGTTGGAGGGACATTACAACCGTTTCTCCAAAAGTCTATAATGTGAGAATTAACAAATTTGAAATTACTGGGCTGGTAGACCCTTAATCTATTTTATTCTGGAGCACTGATAATGTAGGAAGGGCATGGTATCCGTGGTTGCTTTGGGGCTCATAAAAGACTGTATAACACGTTTATCTAAATCTCATATTGAAAATAATTGTTAGACGTCAGTGCATGGGACATAGGCCGTCTTTTTGCGCTGTGTAATTTTGTACTCTTTGGATAGACTTGGGACTTACAAGTAGATACTAAGGGTGAAAGTGATGTATGGAATATGCCTTAAAATATGTCATGAACATGACGATCCACAGAGTTTTCTAGAAGGTGGCACCATTTGATGTAAATAAGTGTCATTCAACTACAAGTATTTAATTTATCAAGTTGTAAATCTAATACTGTCACTCGCTAGCATTGTTAATCTGATTCAAATCAGATCAGACGCTGAACTCCAAAGCTTTTTAAAAAGGCTTGGTTCCTTATTTATTTATTTATTTATTTATTAAATAGTACAACTACATCATACATATTAATACATTTATAAAATATATATTGTTAGTCTTCAGTCTGATATGTATGACACTTACGGTGTACATAACATTGGCTAGTTATAGTAGTATGCTAAAGAAAAAATAAAATAAAAATAACAAAAAGTAAACAAACAAAACAAGCTAAAGAAATTTAACAATTTAAACAAACATCAGTTATTTGAATTTGAATTACTATAAAATATTTTTTGAAGTTTAATCTTAAATTTATTAAATGTATCTCCAAAGATGTCAATGTCTGGATTGCGTGTTTGAATGATATTGCACTGATTGAGAACTCTACTTATAGGCGATTGCATGCCCAGATTAGTTCTACAGAATGGTACATGAAACGTTCTAGTAAGTCTATGTCTAGGATAAGAGTGGGGAATGGCCAACGGTACCTTTTCCAAAAGACAACTGCACTGAATCTTGTTGCTTATCAATTTATGGAGAAAAAGAAGGTCCAATATGCGTCTACGATTACAAAGACTGGTCATTTCAAATTTGGATAACCGTTCATCATATGGTTTTCTGTAAGAGAATCCGCTACACAAGAACACAAGAAACACAAGAATGACTTATTAACTTCATTATAGAAACGCTTCTCTTATGTTGCAGGCGCAAAAATATCATAAAGTCTCCAAGTAAATGAAATAAGAGTATAAATGAAAGCAACCTTTATCTACCCAAGAAGGCGACCGCTGTGTCCTTTAACACATCATATCATGATCTCAGTGAGATATTTATCGTACCGGTGTGTTTAATACCTATATTGTGTAGATAATACCGTGTACATAAAGGTCTAAGGTATTTTATTTATCGCCCGTGTGTACTCTTCCATCACCATTCTCAAACACAAGTTTGTACATATTTTTATACAGTTATCTACATACTTACATGTAGAGACAACACAACATTATAGAGCCATGTACAAAGAATCGCCTGTTAAAGATATAATAAAAAAACAAAGCAAGCAAAAGATGCAAGAAAAAATTAAACTTTTATTTGTTGGAACATGGTTACAAAAGGCTCTTATATCATTAAGAACTTATAATTGCTTGCATTTTACACTACTTAAACTTATAACTTATAACATTTAAGAACATAAATAACCTGCGAAAAAATAACAAACATTTCTATATAATGGTATGTGTCACAGTTTTTTTTTAAGTGAAAACTTCTTTAGGCGAGTTGGGCACTTTTGGTACGGGAAAAAAAGCACTGAACTCGCGTGACCGTCACGCTCAGATAACATGTGTCAGTTATGTTTTCACTTCTGACGTGCAGTCCTACGATTGACAGTTTTTTTTTAATTACAATCTTCGTTAATTACCATATGTGTTTTTATTAATAGTGAAGTAGAAATAGTGTACTAATTCAATAACAGTGTAATTTACTTTAGGAGATACATACACGGGTTGAATAGTGTAAATCGTTTGCGCGGCGGACGCCAGTATTGCCAGGTTTAAAGGAAGTACGTTGTGATTTTAAATTTGACGACTCGAGAATAAAATTACTCTTTTCACCCTAAACTCTCCTTCAAACTGACGCATTAAATTAGGCGTTACACTAACGTATCTGTTGTGAATGTGAAATAGTTTCTGAGTATGATTGGAAATATATTTTGACCTATTGTAATTTGTTTACGTCTACCCTTCTATAATATCATCGTTGCCGTCGTTTTAGAACGAATTGCTCCACTCGCCCCTTCTGTATTACCATCTCCCTTGAAAATTCATACAAAAGAGTACACACTACAATTAGATTCGTAATATGTAATCATAGTGTCAAAAAATTATTGGGGGAAAAAGACAAAATATCTAAAATTATTTTCTTTCCCAGTTTTTATCACAAGGGAAACGACTACGTTAACCCAATAAACAAGGTTTAGGTAAACTTTGGTTAGAGACTGTCAAATTCGGAGGAAAGAAACAAGCTATCTGAAAACAGTTTTCGAAACAATAATTATTTAAGTCGCCCTTCAAGTTCTACCAAAAAAAAAATGTTGATCTTTCTCCTTTTCATAAGCTACTAAGTTGTTACACGTGTAAACAGAATATTTTTCTTATAAAAGTAACAAAACAGACTTGATATCGGGTTTGAGAGGTTTATAATTAAATTCCGCTACGCAAAATATTGTTCCGACTACAGAAATATTATGTAAAGAAAAAATGTACTAACGTTTCGATTTAGGAAATTTCCCCTTCTTTAAGAGACTTTTTTGCTGATTTGCGTTATCACTTTCCGTTTTCATGTAATAAACAAAATTCTGAGGCCGTGCTTATTATTCAGTTTTTTGGTTATAACAATTGCAATTTATTTGCAGAAAAAAATTAAAATACGTCTTCCTCAGAATTTTATTCCGGCGTCGAATGAGTCATCGCCCATAATTTTCTGTTATTTTTGTAGATTTTTCGCAGACTTACACTTCTCAACTAGACTAATAGAAGTGATACTAAAAATAGAAATTAGAGAAAGTATTACGTAGAAGGGGTCCATATGTACAGAAAGAAAAAGAAACCGACTATATACGTGTATAGTCGTTTTCAAAAATTACTCTATCGAATTGTATGAAAAATTACTACTTTACACTCCGAGTTTAATTAGACAGGTTATAGCGGGAATTGATTATATTTCAGAAAATATGAATACCAAGCTTAAAGAGTATTTAAATATAATTTACTCTTGTCAATACTTAAAGTCCTCTGGGAACGGTATACTTAATACCAGCCAAATTACATCCTTCTCTAGGTTTTCCTGAAATTTTCCTTAAGTTGAGAAAGCTGGGCTGACGAAATCAAAGGCGATTCAAAGCGTGTACCGTTAGGATATTTTAAATGAAGTGTGAAATCGTTAGCAGAATGGTTACCTTTGTGTCCCTTCTGTAACGAATTACGCATTACGCTGACAAACGCTTTTTACTCAGGTTTTAAATTTTGTTTCTGCTTGCTGGATAATTTTTGAATTGAATTATTTTGATTATACGCTGTTACCTCCAATTTAACGTTTATTTAATAAGCAAATATTTTAGAACAATATATTAATCTAATTTATAATATGTGAATGTCTAAAATAATAAAAATTCCTATTGTCGTACCGGACGTGGACTCATCTCATGAAATTAGAGAGTAAAAAATTACAGTGGTATTGCAATGAAAGACATAATCATTTCGAATAAAGAAAGATACATTTATTCACTCGGTTCATATGGTTACATGTTGTTTATGGTAAATTATAAAATTTTATACTACTTAAAATGACTCAATATGATAGAAGTATTAACTTTTATGGTTTCATTTTGTTAACTATAGTTATCACCCTGTTTTTGTGAACAAGTAACATTTCGAAGAAGCCTAGGCAAGGTACTAACTCCGCCGGGGTTCACAGGGATTTCCTTTCTAGGGTACACCCGCCATAAGACCCGGTGACGGCTGTAGGGCTTTCCACACAATAAAAAGCTGAAGCAAAGCTGAACACATACAGTACTTGAGTGAGTATCCAACTAACATGCTACCACACATGTGACCCGATCGGTGCCACTCAATTTGGCACGACAAGTCGTGCCCGCCGCGTACTTGTGCCAGGCTAGGTCCACTCCGGTCAGTAGGTATGAAGTTACAGGTACCTAGCAGCGGCGACGAGTCGAGCGAAATTCAGTGGGCTGCCACGCGCCGGCCGGGTAGCACGTTACTTCGATACTCACTCACGCGCTACGTCGCTTCGTCCGTTCGTCACTTACGAATTACGTTTCCCGTATTTACGTAGTTATATTATATTATTAATGATAATCAGTATAGTTAGATATTTACAAGTTCTGTTTACAAGGTCAAGTTTAGCTATGATAAGTATATTTATTTGTTATTACCACAACAACTGATACACATCTTCTATCTATACTCTATAGAAGTAAATAAAATTGCAGTGTCTGTTTGTAATATTTAAAAAAATAACCGCTTTTTACTAAGTGCATTTGGATGTATATACGGTACAAATACCAAAACAACATGTTTTACAATTTTTGTCTGTCTGTCTGTCTGTTTGTTTCGGCTAATCCCCGGAACAAGTGAACCGATTTCCACGGGACTTTCACTGTCAGATAGCTGATGTTAAAAGGAGTAACTTATGCTACTGTGATTTTGAAAAAAGGATTAAGGTTCCGCGCAAAATATATAAATATGTACACGCGAGCGAAGCCGCGCGGGAACTGCTAGTAAATAAATAAATTTGAAGTGTCCGTTTGTAATGACATAATGACAGTTTTTTACTAAATGCATCTGAATGTTTACACGGTACTTATACCAAAAAATATTTTTCACATTTTTGTCTGTCTGTCTGTTTGTTCCGGCTAATCTACTGAACGGGTATACCGATTTCCACGGGACTTTCACTGACAGATAGCTGGTGTTATAAGGAGTAACTTAGTCAAGTTTAGTTTAGATAAGTTTAGAACTACAACAATTTTGTCTGTCTGTCTGTCTATTTGTTCGGCTAATCTCCGCAACGGGTGGACCAATTTCCATATGACTTTCACTGGCAAATAGCTGGTGTTATAAGGAGTAGGGTTCCGCGATTTGATTTTCATATACCTACCTAGTTAAACATCTAAAAGAGATAGTTTCATTCCAAGGTACACACTAACGTTATGGCAAATGCCTATCTTCTTAGAAATGAAAGTATCTATGCAGAGATTGTGAAATAAAATAGTTTCCTTTAATATAAGTTACATCTACGTAGGTACTACTAAGTAGGTAAATACCTAGTCTAGGTTTATTTAAAACTTCATTTGTTCACAGAAGTAAAGTAATAGGCACATAACTGGTTATTAAATATTTAGATTAATTCTTCTTACAGAAGACAACCTTAACGGCATCAGAACAGATAAGAGTTATGCGATAGAAAGAGAGGCAAGTTTTAGGTTAATATAAGCCATTTGGAATTAACTGTGTGCGATCTGAATTGCACCTTATTGTGTCGGAGCAAGAGTCGCTATTTATTTAAATGGTATTGCGAAGAGGTCCTTCTGTACTAGTACTATTATGTATTCTGTGCTTGTGCGGAGTGGGTCTGGCCTAATTTAGTTTGCTATTTTACTTAACTATCGACTTACAAGTTCCATCAATTAAGTAATCACTATAATATCTGAAGTTTGTAAGGAAAAAACATTTATTAGCGGACCCTTAATATTTTGTATCGTATCACGTAATTTTATGTAGTCAAAGTGTTTTCTGACGCTTAGCATTTTTAAGAATAATATCTATTATTGAATACAATATTACTAAGACATCGTTTTTAAGTCTTTAAGAGCCTATGTACAATATGTACATTCAACCAAGATCAGTTGAATATACATATTGTTCATATTATATTTTAGCGATTCATAGATTTAACTGGCTAAACTAAAAAAAAAGAAAATTGAATCAGAGCCGGAATTGCATCCAAAAGCAGACAAGATGATTATAAAATACTAGCAGCGCCCCGCGGTTTCACCCGCGTAAGTCCCGATCCCGTGTGAATATCGGGATAAAAAGTAGCCTATATGTTAATTCAGGTCTCCAGCTATCTATTTCATCGCAATCAGTTCAATAGTTCTGGCGTGAAAGAGTAACAAACATCCATCCATCCAAACTTTCACATTTATAATATTAGTGAAATAGTTAAAGTCAATGCCTAATATTTCAGAGGACACAAAGATAATGTGACTTTTAGTTGTAACAACAATAAGACATCGGGTAACGAAAAAAGTATATAAAACATTCTAAACATGAACAAAATAAATCTAAACAAGGATAAAAGGTCGTCTCGTGAAAGGTTAGTAAATAAATAAAGATTTAACCGAAGTATTTGCTGAGCAGTATCGAGCCATTTTATGTGTCTTTTGGGAACATTGTCCGTAATGTCTGTAAATAACGTAATTTAAAAGGTATACAAGGTTAGACAAGCTTTATTTAATCTGTCAAAAAGAAGAGCTCACCTTATAATAAGGTGAACTCTATAACAAGGTCCTTATTGAGTAGGTATACAAGTATAGGTCGTTATTATTTTGATGGATTACGTTACGTCCAAATTATTAAGCTGACCGACAATGAAATTGAGATATATTCAATTGCAACTAACGCAACACAATGTATTGTGTTCCTAATGATAGCAAATTGCATATGTTGCGACGCAGCTTGTAATCGACCATCACCACAGATAACATAATGCCATCACTAACCTTATCCTCTATCATTAACTTAAAAAAGCAGTTTAAAAAAGAGGTCGTTTAAGATTTGTTTGGCTGCTAGTAACACGAGTCGACAGGCAACGTTAAGATTTTATTAAATTTATCATGGTAAAATCTTGTTACTTAGTTCAATCAATTGAGCTAGCTGCACCAAATGGATTCGGCTAAAACTGGACTTTTGCTACTGGTGGCCACTTTACTACCTACCTATATGTGTGTGTTCCTTGTCCAATAACGGTGCTCAAGTACCCACACAACATACTACAGATCTAAGTGATGTTCAGTCTAATAATAATGATAGAGCTTTTAGATAAGAACTCTTTTATGTGCTTCGGTCAATAATAATTAATAGATAGAAGCTTATTCTAATGTTGATAAGTTTTTTGATATAATACATACCCAGGAGAACTCACTGTTTGTGTCCTAACACTGTATGTAGGTAACATGCAAAAACAAGCAGTTCGGTTCTTTGTTAGAGTGTGTGTGACAAAGGCAACTGTACCATCAGCTGAGCCCCTAGCCAAATGTTTTAAAGTAAGTGTTGACCACAATTTTCACCACTATAGTCAAGAGCGCTGTCAAGGAATATTAGGAGAAAATTGACAATGCTCACGAAACATGTAAACTGTAAAAACTCATACCTACTACTAAGCTGTGCTCAGGATACTGAACTATGACCTTTTAAACACTCACTCTAAATACATTAGTGTAGAAACGGTCGAGTTCAGAGGTGTTCGTAAAAATGTCGTTACACCTAACGTCATATGAAATACTTTACTGTATAAATTATTTAAGTATTTCTTTTATACGTCTAATTTGCCAAACAAACACATGCCAATTCTTCTCTTTCTGCCTCTTGATGATAAGCGGTTAGATTTTATTTTTGAAACATCAATGGGATCACATTCGTATGTGGCTAACCCTTCTGTGGAACTCCAAGATTGACCTTAGTAGCCCTACATGAAACTACTTATGAGTCTTTAGAAGCTACTTACATACTTCCTCTTTCACGGGCTGACGCCCTGTTTGAGCAGACAAGTAAAGATAATGTTTTAGTCACTTTCATTTTGTATTCTTTGCATTTAATATGTGTTAATTTTTGCTTTTCTAATAGTAAGACGTGGCGGTAGTGTATATTTCACTCCTGAAGACTTTAGTTTTCTTTCGCGTGTTACCGTTAGCATTAAGAGACAAAAGCCATGAAAGGTATATAAATTTATTGCGAACATAAACTCTGAGGGAACGTACTAATGTTATTGTTCTATTATGTTTCGCGAAGCCATGAAAATCCAATAAAAAGTAACGCGCTGCCTCGTAAAGGCCTCAGGTTAGAAGATATTAATAATTTTAATCATATTGCTCATGAATTGCGTGGATATACTATGAATATACATAAAATATCTCGTGTTTTATTAAACGTCACAACCGTGGCGACTTCCACATACAGTAAAAAGAAATATACTCAACATCATCTACAACCTACTAATCCTGCATCGCGCTATGAGAGTTCTCGCGCCGATTAGTATATATACAACTTCAAAACATCAACCGTTGGGCCGCGGCCCGCCAGGCATGATCACCTCGCCTGGTCGGAGGATCCTCCCTTTGTGTTGGAGGGACATAACAACGTTCCTCCACAGTGGTGACCCCGACGTGATTGGAAGCAGCCTTCATGAAGCAGATCAGCAGCATCATCATCGCCACCATCGTATACACTCCTACAGCAATGAGCGGTAATCAAGTCTCAGCCAGCCAGCATCCTCGGCCTCAACAGGGATACCACACGCCTGCAGCGAACGCTCCAGCCTGGTTACCCCTACGGCCTCATCAGCGTCTAGGCGGAGGATCATCCCTTTGTGTTGGAGGAACATGACACCCGTTCCTCTACACAACCAATCGTTTGGTACAGTTTTTATATGACACACCAAGACATGATGTTACGTCTTACTGTTGTCGCAGAATAAATAACACCTGTACATATAGATGTTAATTTGACAATTATAAAATTATTGATAACATTCTAGTATAATCCAGCGACAATTCACACGATATTTTAAGATATTACATTGCCCTACTTGGGCAAAATAATTTATTTTGAGCAAAGAAATCCACCTCGTTTGTTTTTGAAACTGACTTACAAATTCGTATCTGTGCCTTCAGTATACTGTTTCATTAGTTTGTTTTTACAAATAAACGAAATAACCCAGATATCGCGACTCGGATAACCTGAATTACTGACATAGAAATACCACGTTTATTTTAAAAGTAACAGAGACAACGTTCATACAAACTACGTGTATTTGTCTCCTGGTGAGCTTTAATCGATTCCATAAAACGAGACTCGATAGTAATAATTAACGATATTACTAGATATAGATAGATAGATAGATAACACTTTATTTGTACACCAGTCTTACAGTAGAATTACCATGCATACATTTGTCATACAGATAATGTACAAAGGGCGGCCTTCTTGCAAAATGCAATCTCTTCCAGGCAACCTTAGGATGCATCAATGTGTTTTGGAGAGACAGTTGTAGTTGGAGGTGCATTTCAAATTTTTTGTGAAAAACTATAATTACTATAACTAAATCAATATGATACATATGTAGGTATGTATATTATACTCAGGTGGTAATCATTTCAGACTAGTATAAATACTTAAAATCTTTTTTATACGAAAGTATTTTGTTTATCAGAATTTATATTCAATGTGTTTAAGAAGAAGTTTAACAAGAAGAAAACACATTAAGTTTTTCGTGATTTGACCAAAATGTTTACTTTATTTAATTGTTTTTCACTTGTAAATAACTATGTAAACAAATCTTGGAAGTAAATTTTAACCTACTTCTAATTGTCGTATCTAAATAAAACTTTGTACGTATATGTAGTTTGGATGACAATATTATAATTTGGCATCTGCTGCTCTGATAATGGAGCCAGGAGGTGGTTAGTGGAACTCTTCAGTGGCTACTAGTAAACCCCTTTTGGCTAATATGACTCGATTTGGCGAGTAACGACGGTATGATGGTGAAGCCATGAGGTGGATACTGGAACTCTGTGTTACTTTCTTATGGTTAGCTATTAAATGGTGCTTTTTTAGTTTTTCTAAAAAACTGCAATTATTTATATCCTTTTCTTTCTGTCAACGAAAGGGCCGTATCACAAGAGTTTATAGGCACCGGTTATCACCTACAATCAAGGCAGCCATAATAATATGCTTCTGTGCCACTGTATCATATTAACACCCGGGCAAGTGCGAATTGAACTCGCGCACGAAGGGTTTCGCACCACTGAACAAGATTTAAGAATACTTTAAATACTTTTGTAAAATAACCAAGACACTATGATAATATGTAATGCGACCGGCCTGTTGGTCCAGCGGTTAGTGACCCTGACTGCTGTGCCAGAGGTCGTGGGGTCGATTCCCACCCAGGACAAATAATTGTGTGATGAGCATGATCATTTGTTTTGTGTCTGGGTGTAATTTATCTATTATATGTATGTATTTAGAAATATATAAGTATGTCTATCAGCAGCCTGGTTACCAAAGTACAGGCTCTGCCTAGATTGGGATCAGACGGCCGTGTGTGAGATGTGTCCAGTTATTATTATTATATATTATTGTTTATAAACACTCTGTGAACATTTCACGGGGCTACCCATTGCCTTTATTAAGATTGAACAAGAAACACCCATTTAAAACATGTTTCTACAGTGATACTCACTCCGTGATAATTTCAAGTAGCTACCAATGACGTTCAAAAGTTAAAAATGAAAGGGAGATCCTTTAATTTTTATTTCATTATTTGTTTTTATAGCAGCTTTAGTATTACCCACAATTTGAAAATTTCATGTGTGACAGTTCAAGAGTTATAGCGATTATTAAGGTAGAGCAAAAACGCAATAGGGAATAAAATTACTATTCTTGTATGTTAATAATTTTCAACTTTATTTTATTTTTCTTATTTGTTGTTATAATGGCAGTAAAAATACACACTTATTAAAAAAAAATACCTTTTTATTTATTACGATACGGAACGCCGAAAAAATCACGTTTCTTGTAAGCCAAGGGAGACATTTTGTTGTTAATATGTGAGATACAGCTCGGTGACAGACATACTAACACACACGCAGGCAATATATTGGTACGGAACATTAAGAAATAACATAGGTAATTGTATAAATTTATAAAAAACATAACATCATATGTATAGTTGAAAATAAAATAGTAGACTCTAATCCCATCCTCTGTGCATAGAGCTGGCAACTCCAAATTTTCCCCAAGTTTACAGATATAAGCTAGAAGCGGCGTGTAAATAAACGATGATCTTAACCTACTTAACTAAACTGCGCAGCGTTTTATAGCATTGAACAAAATGGATTATGGTTATGGTAAATCTACTTGGAATAGTAAAGTACTAATTAAAAGTTAAAGGTCGGTACACTTTTCGTATAATTAACACAAAAATAGCCAAAACTAAGCATTGTGAATGGTGTCAACACTTTACTGAATTGTTGTTTGTTTTTTTTTATGGTATAGGGGGCCAACGAGCAGACAGGTCACCTGATGGTAAATAACTACCGCCGCCCATGGGCACCTGTAACTCAAGAGTCACAAGTGAGTTGCCACCCTTTAAGGTGGGAGTAGGAGAAGAGAGGGAAGGCGGGGAAGGGGGGGAAGAGTGGGATGGGGGGGAGAGGGGAGGACGGGAACAGGGGAGAGGGAACGGTTAGGCCATCAGGTAACCTTACTGACGCGGCGAAATGCAATGCAATCATTGCTTCACTGCCGGTTTTCTGTGAGGCCGTGGTATCAAGCGGAGTCGATCCGGCCCATACGTGCCGAAGCATGGCTCTCCCACGAAGTTATCGGGTGATATTTATCAGTGAAACCCCAACGGTGCACATAAACTTCACAGTGAATAAAATGGATATAAAACATTCTACCGACATTCAGGATGGAATTCGAAGCCAATTAGCCAAGTCGCACACTACGAGTTATTCCTTCGCCGTAAGAGTTGTAACTTCTTACAGACTTGTCGACACTGAGGTGACTTTAACGTCTAATGAGCGCAATAAAATCGAAACCCCTAATATAAAAACGCGTAGTGCGCGCCTAGCGCTACCTTTAACGTAATCGATTAAGTCTGGCTGTTTATGTATGAGGTGACCTTTAACGTTTTAAATATATCTGTAATGGTATTTAAACCAACACCCCCTAGGGCCATATTCTAATGGTAAACCCTGTATTCTGAACTTCGAGCCGTTGATGGGAATTAATCCTACTAATGTTATAAACGTGGAAGTTTGTGAGGATGTTTGTTGCTCTTTCACGCAAAAACTACTGAACCGATTGCGATGAAACTTGGTATGTAGATAACTGGACATCTGGATTAACACATAGGCTACTTTTTATCCCGATATTCCGACTAGCTAGTTTATAATATTTCGAAATTCTGTGATATCGTAGTGTTTTTGGCAACATAGTATGGAATAGAAAATAATAGCGGCAATACTAAGTCGGCCCGGATTGCCTGATGGTAAGCCGTCAGCTGCCTATACCAGTAACATCAGTGGTGTTGGTCCGGGGTTAACCCCATCGTCCCTCTAGAACTCTGGCGACCCTACCCACCAGTATGTAAAGAATATCTTCTTCAGGGTGGAGGAGCATAAGGCTCGGTTGAGTAATCTGCCTAGTTGCCGGTTAAGTCCTCATACCTCCAAGTATCGTTGCTCCGTTAATAATATATTTTCTTATAGTTTATAATCATGATTGCACCTGTTTAATCTTTTGAACTGTCTCCATTTAATACAGTGAACCACACTTTGACGGTCGTGAGAATATAACGCAAAAACAAAATATTACTGGCATTTAATGATTGTCAGATTATATTTTATATGGAATAGACTTCTTTAGAGTGATCTTGCTCGCTAATTGAAAGGTAGGAATTTTTATTTTCGAACTATGTAGAAGTGTGTATATGTGCCATAAGATAGCCTCTATTGCGATTTATTCAAAAGTTAAATATAAAAGAAACCATCATCACCATCATCTCATTCATAAAATGTCTACTAGTAAATAAAGGATTCTGGTAACCATCCCGCGACACCTAACAAAGCAAACAATATTTGATTAAGTAAAATTAAATTCGTTTATTTGTACTTGGTGGAAACCGCCTTGGAGTTCTGCGCAAGTTACACTGACGAATGTTTAGTACAAAAGTTTATGCAATCTAATGTTGTTTTTATTTGCAGTAGTGATAACAAAAACTGAAGGGTTATACTCAACATACGTGAACGTTATCTTAACATTTCAAAATCAAAATCATTTATTTCAATTAAACCATTATGGGTATTTTTGAATTGTCAGGAGTAGTAGTCAGTCAGACTAAGTCAGTCGTGAAGCTAGTTGCCTGTTCCAATTCGTAGATCCAGTAGAGAAGAACAGGCAAGAAACTCCAAGGACACTCTTTTTCAACATGTTTTTTTACAAATCACTGGTTACATTGCTTATATGTGAGGTGATTTAAATGTAAGGACAATGTAACGTATTGTCCTAAACTATAAACAGTCGCGCAAACTACTACTATATGTAAGTAATAGCAGTTCAGAAATGACCAGACCAACGGCACTCGTTCACGAACATGACGCACGCGCCAGCCATCGTCCACTTCAACCATATGATATCAATTGATATCAAAGGGAGCCGAACGACCCGACACGTACGCCACCATCGGCATTTGAAATTTAAAACTCAAAATGTATAAAAAATCAGATACGCCAATGAGTCTGAATCTCTGAGAAGATAAAAAGTAAAAAGCCTGTTAGTCAGTGGCGTAACAATAGGGTGGCAGAGCGGTCAAAATGCAACGGGCCCAAGGCTCGAGGGGGCCCCTGGAGTCCAAAGGATTCACTTATTACAAAATGGGCGCAGCACTAGCGGAATTCTAGATCATTGCATGTTTATCTTGCAGAACTGGAAAAGTACCAATAAGAATTGACAGATTTAAAAAGGGGAGCAAATAGTGCCGAAATAATTAACTTTCAAAAAAATGTCAACGACTTCAATCCGCCTAAATCATGATAAATTGTAAAGCTATATTCATCATCGATTAATTTTCCACCCTAAGAGCCTTTTTTTTTTCAAATTTAAATGGGACCAAAAAAGAATGATTGAAATCGGTTCACAAATAGCGTAATAGGTGGTCGAATTGAAAACCTCCTCCTTTTTAAAGTCGGTTAAAAATGGTCCTTCAGTCTTGCATTTCCTAAACTCTCCAGAGAAAGGTAATTTTGATGGAATTTTATGGGTTAATGTTTCGAAGATCAAGGTCAAAGCTTCTATAAAATAAACGTATTCTATCGTACATTGGACATAATCATTAATCCACTCCTTGTCCTAATGAAAGAAATTATTTACAATTTCAATGTCTTGCAACCTGTCACTTTAATCAGTGATTTATAAAAATGAACCTACAAGCATTATTACATTAATCTTGCTACCACACCAATCAATCGATGATATCATCGATTGACTTCAATTGACTGGTGTGGTAGCTTTTTCAGACCGATTGGTGTGGTAACAACTAATGATCGCCAAAACTGATCCATTCTATCATTGATCGGTGTGTGTGGTGGCACCCTAAGGGAGGGCCCCATCCGATGAAATAGCCACAGGTCTCAGGTGGTGTAGTTACGCAACTGATTACAGTAACTCACCAAAATCCTATTAAGTAAATCTAGCGAAAAAGTGCCTTCAGATGCCTATTTACCTCAAATTAGGGTCGTAGATAAGCCAGAGCTGAAACGAAGGTAGTTATTAAGCTGACCTGGAAACGAGACATTTAGTCAGTTCAATTACACGATAATACTTGTAATGTGTTGCATAATCTTATACTTATTAATTATTTAATTGATTGGTAAACAAATAAAAAGTACGAATAAATTTCAAATGTTACGCATAATAATGGGAAATAGATGTTGACAGCGGCTCTAAACCTAGAGTTCAAATAAATATTTAAAAAGGCACGGTCGAATACAACTTCCAGCATGTCACTACTACTTACGAAGTAACTATTATCTTATCTGTGCTACTACTTAACTAAAGTCACAAGAAACTAAAGACAGTGACTTAGTTCAATAAGTCTACCGATTTATAGTGTTTTAATAAAAAGGTAATTCTACCGAAAATGTGGACACACATTACTAGTAGACAATAACTTGTTAAGCTCTTCAACTTAAATAAAATGCGTGTTATTTGAAGTAGGTGAATTTAGGAAAGCCTTTACAACCGTCAATAAAAGCAACCCGGAATTATGTTAAAAAAAGAAAGGATAGTGTAACAGGTTATTATATATATATTCATATCATTTTACCAGCTGAAGGTACTGAGCCGAATACGATAGTCATTACCGTGATTACTCTACTACTATGTAACCTGTTTACTTTGTTTACTACCATACAAATATACTTATATAGTCTTCATCGATATATATTGATGGTTTTGCTTAGAGGGAAGGTCTTCATAAATATTTTTTTAGAAAAAAAACAAAACCGACTGCAAGACTAAACGTACATGTACAAACTTAAAATAAAAAAACCAAAACGTCATCTGTGTATATATATTTTTGTTTTTTTTATGATTTTTTCAAAATTTTATAAATATATTTTATACCTCTGAAGTAAGACCTACCAAACAAAAAAGAATTATCACATCATTTTTAAAAACAAGATTTTATTACTTTTTAATAAAAAGAACTAAAAAGTTAAAAATAATTATAAAAACGCGTTCTACCTTTTTTATTTCTCTTGTCGTCAAAATGTAACACGCTTTTATTAATAGTTTTTACTTTTTGGTTCTTTTTATTAACATGTAACAAAAGCTTGTTTTAAAAAAAAGGTTTTCTTTATTTTTATTTTTAACTTTTTACTGTTTCTGATTCGAGATTTAATATAAATCAAACGAGTCCAAATTCGATTAATTACAGAGGTTGCGTCGTTTCATTACAGAGTTCCTATGGCCACCTTCCAGCTCCATCATCAGATCAGCTCCATGTCATCATAATATTGCATTGTCACGTGATACGCATATGCGTACAAAATTTCAGCTCAATCGGAAACCGGGAAGTGTGTCAAATTTAACTTGCAAGATTTGATTACAGATAGACAACGGGACGACAAAGTCAAACTAAAAGCTTGTAAAGTCGATACATATTGGCGGAATAATCGCGTAACAAACAGACAAAACAAAAACATACAGTTTAATTAAGAACCTCCTCCTGTTTGAAGTCGGTTAATATGTATATACGGTTCATAAACAGAACAGTAACGTTCTGTTGCTTTAAATATATGAAGAAAACGAAGGCCATGAATAAAATAAAAAATAATTACTTAGGCCTCGGACACGAAGCCAGCGGGACCGGGGCGGCGCGGCGAGGGACGCGGCTACGCTCTCGTACGCCGCTCGCCGCCCTCTTGCCGCACCTCTGCCTTCGAGGCCAGTTTCATATAAATGTATGCATTGAAACGCGCCGGGACGCCGCCGCCGTTGTCGCCCCGCTCCCGCTGACTTCGTGACCGCAGCCTTAAGCTTACAATAATTGCGTTTCCTGAGAACTTACCTACATTGCCCGCCTTGTTTTTATACAGTGACCCATATCTCCCAAATTGAAAATTATTTCAAACGCGAATCTAATAAATAAACGCGAAGCAATAAGTTGTTTTTATATCAAATACTTTAATGTATTCGGAAACCATCCAATGGTAAAATATAAACTGGATGTCGGCACTGTAATGTGATTGCCGAAAGGAGGAAACAATTGTCAGAGCGGAGATGAAGAGCTTCCGTCGAGGCCTCCTTTATGTGTAACATTTATAGAAATAGCTATATTTTATCAAACACATATTTCATTGAAAGATAAGGAGAATTGAAAGTGAATAATAGTTATACCAGATAAAGAACTCCAAAATTTTACTGTGTATTTAAAAAAGTTAAGATTTTCAAAAAAGTTCCACAAATATTGCTTGCTTTTAAGTTATGTTTTAGTTTACTTGTTTACTTTACTTAATTTTTTTTTTTTTTTTAGAACAAGTAGACATACTTTCAGAACGTGGGAGAGCCATGCTTCAGCACGCATGATCCGGCCCGACCGGAGTGATACCACGGCCTCGCAGAAAACCGGTAGTGAAGCAATGCTTGCATTGCTTTTCGCCTAATGAGTGAGGTCACCAGAGGCAGAGGAAGTGTGTAGTGGACCCTTTGGTGCAATTCTCAGAGGCAAATTACTGACCTACCTCAAGGAAAGAATTTGCATTATGCTTTAAAGCGGTAATTACACCAGTGGGCCTTGCCTCACTTCTGTCGTACAATATTTGGGTCGTAAATAATTAAATAACTTACATAGCCAAGTTTTTTCAATATCGCTTTCGGGCACGTAATGATTGCTCCAACATTTATCGGGGATACGTTTGGCACTTATTAATCCTGCTACCTGGCGTAATGTGTATAAAATATAGCTGTTATATAAACACGTCAGGTCCTTAATTTTTCACGAGCTTCAAAGCATTTGGCAGAAGTTAGAACCGTTCGAAGATAGGTTGTTATCAGTCCTATTTAGTGAAATATGTGTATCTAAAAACCAGCTATTGTTTACTTACATATTAAAAAGGTAAGTGAGATTCTTGTATAAAATTTGACCCATGATATACATTAAAATAATATTATGTACTGTAAAGTATATCTATAAATAAGTAACTTAAAATGACGTCTCTAAGAGGTCTGGCGTCTCTATGATCTTTCTTTAACATCACGCTCTCTTAACTTCAGCCTATAAGATTTATTTTATCGAAACTAATATTATAAAGAGGAAACATTTGTGTTTTTGTATGTATGTTTGTAATGTTTTCACACAAAAACTACTGGACCGATTGCGATGAAACTTGGTATGTAGATAGCTGGATACCTGGATTAACGTATAGGCTAGGCTTTTTATCACGACATTCCCACAGGATCGGGACTTACGCGGGTGAAACCGCGAGGCGCTGCTATTCACTAATAAAATAACAGTTTTTGTCTAACTTCTATTCAATTAGGTAACGACGGTCATGTGATTACCGAGAGTCTTGACATTACGGTATTTGCACTAGTTCACATTTCCGAAGGTTAAATCTTGTGACCTGTTGATAACAGAATAACAGATAGTGAATCATAGGTGATACTTCGCTTTAAGCGCAGTGAAACTAAATGATGATATAGTACCTTAGCGCCTGTCGCTATCCCGCTAGCAGTTGTTACTTATTAATTTAGTTAATAATCAATTGTGTTGCATTTTCATTTAATTCAAAGTACCTACTTCAATTGTTTTTTTTAAACGACTTGGGTATATTAATTGAGTTTTATTCAACCTATTTCTTAAGTATCACGTTTTCAAGTATTAGGTTTCCCAAATGTAATTATTACTCATTCGGATTTTAATAGCTAGTTCCAGTCATTTTATTTCATATTTCTTTCATAGTCAATTATGGGTAATAAAACTTCATCCTAGTCAACTTTAATACCATGATGCGATTGTTAAGATATACTACAACCGTGTCAGCGCACTTTTTTTTCCTTAGGTACAGCATCATAGTTATAAGTATTCCATATAACGTTAGAAAAATGGAATCCTTATAAAATCATACTTGTGTCTCTTTATCACACGTTCGGTCACGGTCACGCACGTCTCAGAGGAAATTCCTCGTGCGAATGATCCGACTGTGGAATGAGTCGAGGTTTTCTACAGTATGGAGTTCTTCAAGAAAGGAGTGTACGGGTTTCTAAAGGATGGAACCATACCCAGCGGCTTCCATTTTCATCAAACGTCGTAATGTGTGTTTCACGAGAAACATCAGAAAACATGCAAAGACGTGGAACATATAATATATGGCCGGGTATAAAGGGTATATTATTATTAGTTTAACCGCGCTTTTAAACATCCAATTTGATAGAGTAGGTACACAAAATTATAGTGCGATTATATTATAGCAGTTCAACAGAGACCATAAACGCGTATGGAATTTTAAAATAAAACAATGGTATCACTAAAAATCACTGTAGCTACTTTGGGCTTTCCCCCTCCTCGAATTACAGGTAAAATATTACTATTTTCCCTGAAAGCTTGGAGCCTCCAAACATTTTATACTACTTCGAAACTGCTACTAGAGCCGGGGCTCTTTAAGGGATAAAATGTTTAGGAGCTTTTTGGTTAAAAATAAGACATCTAGTTCTAAAGTAAACATAGTTGGTGCCATTTAATACATTACCATTCTGTCACCTTTATAACAGAGTCTCCGGTTATGAAAATGCCATGGAACAGCAACGCCTGCAATTGCAACAATACTTTTTGTAACGTACAACAAATATAGGTCAGTTACAAACAGCTTTCGTGAGCAGTAGATGTTTTGCACTCTTTTTGCACTGTACGTTTAAGACTTGCAACTCAGTTGATTTAGCCTCATAATAATTACTTTACAATTGAAAAAAATTAAACAACTCTTTATGTAAAGCAGGACGCTTGCTTCCAAGCCCTTCATATGCATCTTCGCAGAACCCAGTACACAAATCTCTTCAAAACACCATTGCCAAAACATTCCTTAATCGGAATTACTATGGAGGTTATGAATGTTTAGAAATAAAATTTAATAATGTAAATATGTTCCACATTAAAGAGTAACTCTGTTTTTGCTTTAAGGCATTATTTGAATCGTATGGCACATATTAATAAAAGTATTGCAGTGTTAATACAGATTTGTATATTAAATAATTTATTTTTTGTTTTTAGAAGCTTGTAAGTGGTATAGTATACCTATAATGTGTGCTACAGACGCGCCGTAACTGTCGCCGTCTGTTAACATCTTAGTGATAAGTGATAATAACCGGTGATGGCGATAATGACTAAGGCGTTGATCTTGTGGTTCACACGTTCCGGGTTCGAAACCCGCTATACAAACAAGCGTTTAGCGGAGGGAATAACAATACATATTAGTAATGTGTAGCCCACTTTACTTTAAAAAAACTAAAAAGACATACACAAGTTCAGCAGGGTAATGTTGTTGGAATCGTGGCACATTTCATATGCAAAATTGTATAATCGTGTACGTGGGAAGCGGGAGAATGAAGTCGCTAAGCGCATCTGTTTCATTAGCTTCACTTCTAACTATATGTATATAAGCAATGTAACAAGTACCTAGTAAAAAAACATGTTGAAAAAGAGTGTCCTTGGAGTTTCTTGCCTGTTTTTTTCCATAGGATCTACGTATTGGAACAGGCAACTAGCTTCACAACAGACTTATACTGACGAACTCCTACTCCTGACACTTTAAATATACCTACAATGGGTTAACTTAAAATAAATAATTTTGATTTTGATTTTTTGATTATGTAAACACATCTTGGAAGTAAATTTTAACCTACTTGTAATTGTAGCATCGATATAAAAGTTTGTACTTATGTATATGTAGTTTGGATGAGAATACGTTAACTTGGCATCTTGGAGCTGATCTGATGATGGAGCCAGCAGGTGAATGAGGAGGTGGGTGCTAGTAAACCACTTGAGTATCGGCTCATATGATTCGTTTTGATGAGCCAAACAGACTAGGTTTCCGTCCGGCATTTCTATCCAACCGATTTGCCCCAATTTATTTTTTTAAATGAACGGATGCACAGATTTGTCATCAAGCATTGGAAATCACTAAATTTTCACCCTTCTCAAGTTATACTCAAACGCCATTTCCTCCTATATATTTCTTATGTTTTCATAGTTTTTTTTCTCTATAACTCCGATTATAATTTAAGTAGGTACGTGGTTCGCTTTTGTCTAAGAACACTCGCTCGAACGAGCTCTTTCTTTGAATTTTGCCATTCACATTGAACATTTGTGTGTGTAGGTACATTCAACATGATTTTCAATGTGCCTTTCAAATTAGAAGATGATTGTCAATCCTATCACGTTCATAACTTTTATTCGCCGTATTCAACTTAAATTAGGTTTTCGAATAAAAACTTTCGCGAGGTTTTTCTTTGGGATAGGGGGCAAACGAACAGACGGGTCACCTGATGGTAAGTGACTACTGCCGCCCATGGGCACCTGCAACTCAAGAGTTACAAGACCGTTGCCGGCCTTTAAGGTTTGAGTAGAGGAAAGGGGGGGAGAAAGGGGGAGAAGGAATGGTTAGGGCCTCCGGTAACCGGTGAAATACAATACAAACATTGCTTCACTGCCGGTTTTCTGTAAGACCGTGGTATCACTCCTATCAAGCCGGCCCATATGGGCCGTAGCATAGCTCTCCCACTTAAAGGGTGGGTTAGGTTACAATTACTCGTAATAAAGAGAGTTGTTTTAATTGTATTATCAATACAATGCTGTGGTCTTCTTGTAATAGGTACTTATTTGTACATTATATCACCTTACCAGTACCTGGTACTATTATGTAGGTATTCTGTGCCGGTACAGAAAATAAAACCTCATTTAAGATTATAACAAAATCACAGAAACACCTATTTCAAACTCATATTAAGCTAGCATGTAATCTTGTAAGCAGCAAAGAGGTTTAATATTAATTTCTTGGAGTTAATCACTTTCAGAAGCTTGCAAAGGATAATCACGATTAGCAACGAGGTTAAGTGAGATATTAGTATAATCTATCGCCACACTATTAACATCAAAATATCCTAAATAATCTATGCTTCAAAAAGATTTTGAGGACAATGGCGCCATTTTCTCGAGCTACCTTTGTCAGTCGACTGTGTTGTTTAAAAGATTAGGTATTTATTTATACATAAACGAAATGTGGTAAGCTTTTCTTATGTTTGTTAAATAGTTGCAAGTGTGACTTCTGCATACCAATTTTGAGTTTGTAGATTACCAGGGCGACCATTGTTTTGCAGAACTCACTGCATTGAATAAACAGATGAACCTCTTTCTTGTTTTTTTTTTGCTAAACAGCTTTACAACTTTGTGTGCATAAATTAAAAGTTATATAATTGAATACAGAAGCTTTAGAGATTTTGCACTGAAACAAAACTGATATTGAATACAAACTGTGATTACCACTAATATTATAAATGTGAAAGTTTGGATGGATGGATTGATGGATGGATGTTTGTTACTCTTTCACGCCAAAACTACTAAACCGATTGCAATGAAACTTGGTATGTACATAGCTGGAGACCTGGATTAACATATAGGCTACTTTTTATCCCGATATTTACATGGGATCGGGACTTACGCGGGTGATATTTATAACTTATGGATAATTTAACTACTAGCAACACATGCAGCACTAAAAGCAGATCCAGACGATTTTTTAGTCTATTCGGTCTTATCGCCACACGGCCACCCTCTTGTAATATGGTAATACTAAAAGCTATTTAAACCCGTAGACCAATGTAACCAAATACAGGTTTACAGTTTTTATCTGTAAGGCCGAGTGGCGCAAATAAGAGCAGCCACTTAAAAGAGAGAGAAGCAAATTCGGTATCGATTTATAGAAAAGGAACATATTTTAGTACTCGAGTTTAAATGCTATTTTCCCCCGGGTTACGAAGTAACTATTATCTTATCTGTGCGCCGGGCTATATTGCATGTTAAAATTGAGGCTGCGAGAATAGGTTCGTGCGCGAATTTTTGAGCGTGCACTTAAAATCTAATACACAACGACAAGTGCAAAATTTAGAAACGGTCCTTCATATTTCATGAAGAGGCACAATATTCAAATTTAAAGCTATCACTTTGGAATATTTTTGTGTGATAAAAGTAAGAAATAAATATCATTCTTGCTTGCAAAGCTGTATCTTATAGGTAGGCATCATAACGGCGCCTTTCAAAACACTCTAAAAAGGTTTTCAAAAAGAAAAATAAGTATTGAATGGAAAAGCCCGCAGCTAATACTAATATGATTATAGCCTTGAATATAAAAGGCTCCATGTTTTATCTTTCAAGAGCCTCATTCGTAATAAATGACATTAATGTTTTGTAGATAACGATAAGTTTCGATCGTATTTAAGCGACGCGAAAAATTGGACAGCAAACAAGGAGAAATCGCGTTATGTCTGTTCAACGGCTCGTAACGCTAAGATTGTCACATCGAGCCCAGGGGCTATTTCTTTAAAAAAACCAAACAAATGCGAATAAGACTCAATTCCAGAGGGTTAATTATATTTAATGTTACGTTACACTTAAGAAGTTATACAAATTAAAACATTAATTATATTTAATGTAATCTTCCAGCATATCATTACCTACTCTAATAGAAAGTAAATCAGATTGAACTCAAATTGAATCTCTTCTAGGTTAACTCTTTTTCTCAATCTATAGATGTATAGGTTGAACAGTAAGGTCTCGTATCTTATGTTATATTAATTTGAATAAAGATCCACCTCTTTCTGGGAAGTTGCCTCGTTTCTCACCAAAGAAACAGACTCACGGAAGACAAAAAGACGCAAAACGACAGACGGACCGAAGTGATCACGTAAAAGCTCTATTACTTCTTGATTTACTGATCCCTAAAAGTGTCAACCATTTCCTTTGTTTTAATCAGTCTCACTTCGTTAGTTACGTAGCCCTCTCGTCCACCCCGCTCTACTCGAACCCCATTGTCCTCTCCCCAGGTCAAATTTTAAAATAAACGTGAAACTGAACGTAGCTCCATCAGGATTTGGTCACTATTAATATGTAGAGTTAATCAAGTAAATGTTCGTATAAGTATTTTCATTAATAGAACCTGTCCAAATTGCGTGCACTCACGCACACTCGTGAATAATGTGTGTGGTTAATTAAAGCTTTTATTGTTTACACTAACACCCGAATTGCTACATAGCGCCACTTCACATATTATTCTCTAAAACTTAATTATAAGTTTTCATTTTTGGTTAAGGTTTGGTTAAGTTTGAATAAGTGTTTTCATGTAAAAGACTGGGTACGGAAGAGTTCACAGACATACAGATACTGATATTTCTGTATTTCACATTTACATCTACTGCAAATATTGTAATATACTATCACTACATATTATAAAACAAAGTCCCCCGCTGCGTCCGTCTGTCTGTCTGTTCGCGATAAACTCAATAACAACTGAACGGATTTTCATACGGTTTCACCAATAGACGGAGTCATTCATGAGGAAGGTTAAGTGTATAATTCATTAAGGTTTTGTACAAAGCTGTTGCGGTTTGCTAGTTGGAATGCATTATTGCATATATACACGTCACTCCAGTATCCTTCGTTTTCTAGCTTAATCAATAACTGTGCCTGGAAATGTAATGTATGTAGGTCACATAGGGGCGGAATATTTTAAATAGGTGGTATTATTATGACGACATGTAACGAAGATCCAGATGACCTTACCATGTAAATACGTACCTATGTAATAAATATGTTCTCCTCCTAGAAATTGTATATGAAACTCTGAAAAATTATGACTACAGGTTGAATACAATCGAGCCAAACTATACTCTCGTGCAAAGTTAAGTTAATAAAGTTTCGTAAATACGTCAGTAAAAAATCACGTAATATAATAATTGGTTATTTCAAAATAGTTAAGTATTAGTGTAAGGATCAGCGCTTTTAAAGATTCCTTGGACAACCCACCGCACCAACGTCTCAGCCCTGAAAGAACTTAAAATAGAAGACACCCAACGTCTGTCCTTTATTTGTCTGCACCGTGTTGCGAATTATATTGGCCGTATCTCACTAAGAGAAGCCAACAATTTAGAAAAAACAGCTAGTGACGGTAAAGGTCGAAAGCAAAAGACTCAGACTCAGGTGGAAGCCAGGACCAGATTTCCGAAAAGTTGGAATTATCCTACAGCACCGCCCTCCACCAGGCGTCAAACCGGATCTGTTGGAGGCAGACTATGTATCGTCTAAGAGCAGTCACAGTCCTTGCAATTGCAGAACGATTAAGAAGAGAGACTAGTGTAAGGGGATATTTTGGTGGGAATTCGACAAAGTTACGTACAAGTCATTTAATTGTCATCCTAAAGCATTCGATAAACAGTATTTAAGTTGTAAGCCGATTGTTGAATTGGGCCGATCGAGATCTGCCTGTGCATATAATGATACGCCGGTATTTCTTGATTTGCCTAATACCCACCATATCGTTCATAGCTTAACGTTTGACGATTTTCCGGGCTATGTTTGGGCAAATCGATTTTGTAGGGTGACAAAAAAATTAACGCTAACGCTCTTCGTGGTCGTCAACAGTCAGTCCGAATTGATGAATCATCATCAAGTTGGTGTGATCTTGACACTGGCGTTCCACAGGGTGGCATTTTATCACCTCTATTATTTTCGATGTTTATCAATTTCATTACTCGCGATCTTCAGTGTGCGTATCATTTGTATGCGGATGATCTTCAAATCTATTCACAGGCCAAACTGGATAATTTAACCGAAGCAATCCAGAATGTTAACAGTGACTTGGAGGCAATCAAAAACTGGTCTGAGCGGTTCGGCGTAAGTGTTAATCCCTCCAAATGCCAGGCAATAATAGTAGGTGGCCCCCGAATGGTAAGCAGAATTGACACGTCAATATTGCCGGCCGTGGTTTACAACGGATCTATCCTACCGATCAACCAATCTGTGAAAGACCTCGGCTTGTGGATTGACTCTACCCTCACTTGGCAACCTCACATTGCGAATGTCAGTCAAAAAGTCACCGGGACCTTGCAATCACTGTATCGACTTAAGAATTTTCTTCCAACCAGCACTAAATTATTGCTTGTACAGGCCTTGATCTTCCCAATTATAGATTATGGTGATGTATGCTATCTCGACCTGAATGCAGATCTGCTTAACAAACTTGACCGACTTCTCAATAATTGCATTCGGTTCATCTTCAATCTCCGTAAGTATGACCATGTGTCTACTCATCGAACCCTACTGTCATGGCTACCTATACGTCAGCGTCGTAGCTTTCGAGCATTGACAACTCTTTATTCTCTTCTCAATAATCCTACTGCTCCCACCTACCTTTCTTCACAGCTTCAATTGCTATGTTCCAACCATGACAGAGATCTTCGTTCCACTAATAATCTTTTACTTCTATGCCCTAATCACACTTCTTCTCTAGTTCATTCTTCCTTTGCTGTCCAGTCTATTTTACTGTGGAATGCGCTCCCACCTGAAATTAGGATGTCCACAAACCGTGGTGCGTTTAAAGCTAAAGTCCGGGAATTTTATAGAAAACAATTAGCAGAAATATCCTCATGACCTCTCAACCATAAGATTATTTTGTATGTATGTATGTATGTACTTATATATATATGTATGTATGTATTTATTTATGTGTTTATATTTATCTGCAAGGATGTATATGTATTTTCTGTATTCGGCTATCTATTATTATGTAGCATTGTAAATTGTCTTGTATATATAACAGAGTATATTATCAGTTTATTGTCAACTATGATTTCTTTTCTTTTCTCCCTAAGCACCTGCCATGTCCCTCACTGAATCATCCAAAGGTTGACTGGTAGATAATGCCATGTGGCATTAAGTCCGCCCCGTGCAATGTGAAATGCAGGAAGTATTAAATAAATAAATAAATAAACGCTTCACTGGAAAATGGTTGGATAAACTTTTCTAAATTAATAGGTTTTAAACTAACTAGTCATAGTACGAACTGGGTTTTTAGACGAAATTAAATGGAATTTTTTTGAAAAACTAAAAGTGCTTTTTCTATAGACTGAAATGATTACAAACAAATTTATTGAACATCGACAGGAAAATGTATGTCGGGTCAGCGAGTAGCAAATAATTTAGACAATAAATATTTACCCGGCACATCTTGATAAATACTGTATTTAGGGTAACCAAAGTACTAGGAAATTAAAAATAGTAATAGAATATTGAAAAATAATATTTTTTTTATTATTTTCATTTAGAGCTCCAGCAATAGCGTGAGGAATCCCGGTGCGTGGATACCCTACTTAATTATTCTTGTGACTCCGCCATCTTTCTAATACGTAAACACACAGCTGACAGAGTGCAAAACGGAACTATGTTGCGATACGCGCAGCCATTTCTCGATGTGGTTGGCCACAGTTGTGGTGACTAGTTGGGCAAATCGCCAAATAGGTTGCTCTCATTGATCTGCCCAACTTTAGATTGTGCATATCATGAAATAATCGGCCAAATCACCCTTTCCCTCCCCATCCTTTCTCCAAAGGCCTCTCATGTCTACTCTCACTACTTCCTTTTTCTCCAATTCGAGTAAAAACGTTGCCGTTGTTTACTGCCATACTAGCATAACTGTAACGCATCCTTATACTTATAAATGAAAAGGAATGCTTTGAACCCCTTTTTAAGCAAATTTCGCTCACCAAGAAATGTAAAATTTGGAATACTTAAGGTTATATGTAGAAAGAAGAGGAGAAAGCTGAAAAATTTAAACAATATGCCTTATAAATTTAAAAATTATGTGAAAATTACTGCCAAAAGCTACACATTACCAGCATGAATGTTGACCTGTCACACAGTACAGTACAGTACAGTCTATACAATGCTAGATCAGCTTATACTGAAAATGAATAGCTTGAGTTATGTTACAAATAGGTCAATGAATAAATCAAACCATTTATTTAATAAATTAGGGTCGAACTTCGACCACCGTCCACCAAGCGATCTCTAGTATTATTTAAGGAGTATAAAAAAAATATAGAACGAGACAGTTCTCTTCTTTTTATCTTATAAGAGATATGATATAATATGATGACACAACGAAATATGTTTTATAAACGGTCTAAAATGGAGATATCAAGGCAATACCTGTTAAAAATTAATGCCATTGTACATTATTTTTCAGGCTACGTAAAATTATACTATTTAAGCGCCTTTATATTTAGGGCGTAACAAAAGACGACGGATAATCGTAAAAGGCGTTGATAAATATCGGTCTTCCCCTAAAATGTTACAATCCTTAGGGAATAACTCCGCAGCCGTGCTTGGCAAATCTATTAGGTCGCAGCCAAAGCCTGTCGATGACAGGTTTATTATGATATAATAGGATAATAATAATAATGGATTGCGATCAAGAGTTATTGGCTGTTAAATTGATAAGAAAAACAAAAAGAAAATTAGTAATGTTTACTGTGTTTTTAGTTAACTATATTGATTTTTCAAATATTTGCAACTTGATAGTGATATACATCCATAGCTATTTAAAGATGTTTTTCAGCTATTGTCGTTTTGTTGTTTTTTTTAACTGATTAAATGAATTGTTAATAAAATGTATATATTCCTCCTTTAATAAATTAAGAAAACATGTGAATAAAATGTGATTTACTATAGCACTTAGTTTTGAAATGATTTTTTTTTCTCTATTTACAACGGAGGAAGGAAGGCAACATGTCAACATGTCAGGCATATCAATAGGTCTTTTTTCGAAGCAAATTCAGTGACAAAACGTTTTTTTGGCAAATTCAGTAATAAAGCGAGATATTTCTGAAACGTTTTTATTATATAAATCCTTGATTTTTCCCTTTGCGAATCTGAATTGCGTTATGTGAATATTCAATGCCCAGTGTTATCTCAAACATGTCTTGAATCTACGATGCTCGTCTCGCGTGACTTATTACTATGCGAAGGTAACGTGCATTTTCCTTTATGTTCATGGTTATTATTTTACTATACTTGTTACATGTTCGATATTTGTAAATATATACCTACATATTTTGAGTAAAAAAAGTTGAGTAAACGCTCAACTTTTTTTACCTGGCCTGGTTAATAGTTTTTTTGGCTTTTAATGGCAAAGACCCGCTCGTCGCTATAATTAATACAAATGATCCCTTAACCTGTGGTTCGATAACCCAATGGAGACTGATAAAAAGACGAACATAATCTAATTTTGGTACGACGAGCACGACAGACATGCATATTTTATAAACTAGCTGGAATATTTTTAATTCAAATAAACTTAAAAAAAGTATAAGTAATTTAAAAAAGGTATTATTGACTTACCGGTTCCTTGGTCTTGTGATTCCTGTAACAACGAATATGTACAATAAATATTATTTATATTATAAGTATATATTACAAAATATGTCAAATTAATGCGTAAGCTAGCAATTCATAAAAAATGCTAGTGAATCTAAAATGTCCGTGAGGTAATCGCTCTACACATTTTAATAAATATTATTTTAAATAAGTTTAATTTGATGACAGAAGCAGAAATTGAGATTGTTTTGAGAAAAATGTGCTAATGCTACAATAACTAGCGTTGTCGTGTGGGTATTTAATGACAGGCATCACGCAAACTATTACAAAAAAAATAACGCTTTGAGAACTATTCTTCAAGGAGAATTTAATAATGTTACAATAGGTATATCTGCGGAAACAAATCTCGTAACAAAGTGTAGGAATATCTAAAACTTGATATAACTTGCTTAACCCAAAAATGCACATTATGCACATCAGTGGCCGGCCATGAACCTACTGTGAAAAGTGCCTTTAACTCGTTATTTCAAGAGTTCCTGTTTTGAACAAGTCATCTAATTCGAGAACCGATAATATGTTTTGTTCATGTCCTGCCAAAACTGTAAAGTAGAATGTCGACCGCAATCGATCAAACAGCAATTCGTTGCATATAGCTACTTCACATTTTCTCTTTATCAGATAAACATATAAGCCGATTGCTCACCATAATCTCATATGAACATCAATTCAGTTTTACCAAAACTATATTATCACCATACCATTGATCAAAACGTGATAAGATCTGAATGTATAATAATCTCCAGCTCTTCTACTTTATGAACCGAATACATTTAAAAATTATGATAGATGATATGAAAAAAGGCTAGTTGGGAAAGTTTAATTTAATTTTAACGCTTCATAAGAAAATTAATAGACCATAAATGATTAAATAATTACGAAATATAACATTTCTAGTGAAAAGAGAAAGATGGTCTAATATTAAAATAATATAAATGCATGCAAAAATATAGGCGGTATAAGTGATGTGTTTTGAGAGATACTTAAGTTATGATGAAACAGCATTGCTATTTTTGAAGAAGCCAGTTTTGCACTACACCACTTTAACACTTACCGCCCTATCAATTCCATTTATTTCTTTTCCTTACTGGGAAAAATATACATATATACTTACGAATTTATTTTTCTCTTTCTCTTTTTGTTTTAGTTCTGCCTCTTTCTTAGCTTGGTGAATGAGTTGATCTACAAATTCATTTGCTTGGCGAAGTTTGTCTGGATCACTCTTGAAGGCGGCTACACGCTCTTCCAATGATCCTTCTATGTCGTCTCGCATTTTGTTCAAAATTATGTTTTTCCTCTTTTCTTAAATGCAATTATTACCCCCAAGTACTTATAATCACTGATGCTGAAAGGTTCACTGCACAAAAGTATAACAAACGGTATAAATCCCACTTTAAAATTTCATTCGCGAGTACGGAGCCGCCATATCTTTAGAACAGAGGGTAGTACCCTTCAATTATTTTCGGGGATCCCGCGTTTATTTTTAGGGCAAGTGTCAGTCATTATTGTAGAGCAGTTAGAGAAGGGTGATTAATGAGTGAGAGACGTGTAGTAGGTGCGAGGACGGCGGAGGTACTGCCGGGCGAGTGGCGAGCCCCGATCATGCGCCGACGGACGGAGCGCTACGGCATGGCATACGTACTGCGCTCGACAGATTACCACTTATCATAAATGCAACCTATGACCGATCTTGAGGTAAATTTCAGGTTAATTAATGCCCCTTGTCGTAGATTGATCTGCGAAGATATTGTAGGGCACCGAGAATCAACCTTGAGTAGAAGAGTAATGTGTTATTGTATGACAATTTTGAAATGATTCCTCTTCTATTTAAACATCGAATTCTTCGTAGAAGCATGCGTTTTGTATGTGACGAAATACTCTCACGGTACATAGCCTGCACAATACATTCACTGCAGTCGTGATAAATTATGTCTTGAATTTATGTTGCATACTCGATTTGGCTGATGATGATAAAACATTGTCGTTCTTACAAACGTCCATATGATCGCTTTCCATTAAAAAAATAAAAGTCATATAGTGATGTTGATGGTTGTTAACTGGTAGAATACTAGTGTTTACTTTCCTTTTCACAAGCTTTAATTATTATTTTATTTATTATTTATATTTATTTTATTACAAGCTTTTATTTAGTTTCACTTATCCCGTTGTCTGATTTTAATCAAATCAAAAGTAAAATTTGACACACTTCCCAATTTCCGATTGAGCTGAAATTTTGCACGCAAATGTATATCGTGTGACAATGCAATATTATGACGACATGGAGCTAATCTGATGATAGAGCTGGAAGGTAGCCATAGGAACTCTGTAATGAAACGACGCAACCCCATCGAGTTTGGACTCGTTTGATTCGTCTTGACCAGTACTTTGTCTTTAGATGGTATCCAGGGTCTGATGATAGAGCTGGAAGGTGGCCATAGGAACTCCGTTATAAAATGACATAACCCCATCGAGTTTGGGCTCGTATGATTCGTCTTGACGAGTTTTTTGTCTCTAGATGGTATCCAGGGTCTGATGATGGAGCTGGAAGGTGACCATAAGAAGTCCGTAATAAAACGACACCATCTCATCGAGTTTGGGTTTGGGCTCGTTTGATTCGTCATGAGGAGTGCTTTGGTTCTAAATGGTAACCATTGTTTGATGATGAAGCTGGAAAGTGGCCTTAGGATCTCCGTAACAAAAACGACGTAACCGCATCGAGAATACTATAAAGTTACATAATAATGAAAAAAAATTAAAAACAAGCTTTTATTACTTGTTAATAAAAATAACTAAAAAGTTAAAAATAATTTTATTCTGATAAGAAATATACCATTTTATAGGTACCTACGTTATATCCCATTTTTTAAATAAGAGCGTGTTACATTTTGACGGCAAGAGAAATATAAAATGGTTTATATCTTATCAGAATTATTATATTTATTAAAAACAAATAATAAAAGCTTGTTTTAAAAAAGAAATTAAAAACACTACTTAGTAATTACCTACCTACACTATTATGAAAATCGTGTTGTCAGTTTTAACAGAAAATGATATGCAAGTACCTATAACTTTCGCAGCAACAGTTTAATTATCATTACATTAAAGATTTTTAGGGCAGTGAGTCCAGGAAATCTCACTAGTAGTACTTAGGTACTACCTACTTACTTAATACTTCAACGAGGTCGTCCGTCCGTCGGTTTATGTAGTGGGAGGACCTCCAACGCAGCGCGTTTAGATACCGAAACACATTTTTTAATCCGAATGATTAAATATTTTACAATTACATCATAAACTTATCTCTGAGGATAGACGGTTGTGCTCGGTGAGATTATCAAAGTTTAGGAGTTTACTAGCAGGCCCGGCTGCGCACGGGTAGTAGAGACATCTTCAGCAATCATCATCGTATTTCAACCAATTTACACAATACTTTAACAAATTATACACCTAAACCTTCCTCATGAATTACTGTCTATTGGTGAAAACCTCATGAAAATTCGTTCGGTAATTTTTCAGTTTATCGCGAACAGACGGGGGACTTTGTTTTATAATATGTAGTGAAGTGATATCATCTTATCATCTTGTATCTTCATTGATAATTTTTTGAGAAATACTTGTTTGAAGCATGGGATTAAAATTTCATACATAGACTTTAAGAATGTTTGAATGTAGTACCTACGGACTAGACACTGATCTTGGTCAGCTCCGTACTAAATCGGTAGGTACGTCTTAAACAAGGGTCGAGAATTATTTTTACGTGGGGTCAGTATTGAAATGTTTTGTTTAAAAGCTCAAATAAAGGTAATAGTTTGCCAAAAGAAAAATACTCTGCCCTGACCTAACGGTCTGTCGTCGTTGAATTCCTAAAGAAATAGATGGAAATGCGGTTCACGTTTATATCTTAAGTAATGGAGACTCAGATAGCGGTCCGCCCATTACTGTCTGATGGGGAATCTGCATTCCATATTTATCATTGGTTATTCAACTCATTTATGCAGACGACATAACTATGAGGTCCGCTCGGCCATCAGGTCATCTGTTGTGAACAGTATACTACGCCCTAAAAAGTCCGTTGTCCATTCCAAGAACTAACATCTGTTACAAATTTTTACCTGAAAATAAATACAATAAAGCTTCTCGTATAATTAAATTGATATGCAGAATTAGATAGGCATGTTGTTTATGACGAAATAATATGTGATGAAAATAATCTGTTATCAAATTAATATTCTGAAGTAGGCCATGATGTCAAACACAAGACTGATAAGTCTGATAACAGATGAACTTGATTGCAAAGGCATTATAGTTGTTTAAGATTCTGATTACAATGTTCCTATATACTGATTATTATGACTGCTCAAATAGTGCAGCTGTGTAGTGTACGTAGTGGGTTTGCTCAACTATCCATAAACTATATTTATTACACACACAATTGTACAAATGTGACCTTAATGTCTGAGGCAAATCGTAACTCACAAGTTTGGCCTCATATGTAGTACTGTTGTCACCTCTGGGCACGAGTATCATCCTACTAGATTTTTGAAACGGTTTGAAAACGATCTCCTGAACTTGCAGGTGGTTTAGAACTTAGCTTTTAAATAAACTGCGTCTTTATGTGTTTCATAATTTCCATTCTATTACTATTCTATATACCTACACAGTTTTAATAAAAGGGTAACGAAGAGAAAACATAATTATGTTATTTTGAACACAATTTCATCGATCGACGAGCAAAAACGTTGATAGAGACCGCAACGTCAACGGTAGGACAATTGCACCCCTCGTCATTTCGGTTAAAATGGAGTGACGCGAACCATAGACCACCATGATATTTAGATGAGTACGATGACCCTTGTGCGTAACCTAATAAAAATAATTTGGTTATATAACCAACAACGCAATAACTAATAGTTTCGATCTAACCTAATAAATTACTACTAGTAAGTTACTAAACAAAACAAGAACAGTAGGCTTGTACTTGTAACGTTACTTTAGATAGGTATCTCAATTGATTGATTGATATGGTGGGTAGAAATCTAAATTGCTTGCAGTATCGTTACTATTAAGTGCTGTCACTGAGAGATGGCGTTTAAAATAAAAATAACTGGTAACCAAACTTTTCAAAATAGTTGAGTTTAAAAAAAAACCCCGGCTTATTGCGTGTCAAGCCACGCACAATGTAGGATTCTGTAGTTGAAAACTTCATCTAAATAATTTTCAGTGAAATTTGTAAGAAATTAATAATTTACAAGCGAGTCCCTGAATAGAAAAATCGTTTTTAAACACCATCGGTTAGACCAGAAAAAGAAATTCTCCCACTTTACGTGTACGTTTTAAGATTTTATTTCACCACTATGTTTTACGTGTGAAAAATGTGTCTGAAAAAATTACAGTAGAGATTCTTATTAGAGGATATGTCAGGGGGCGGGGACAAAGCGGATATACATATACACTAAATACAGTAAAAATGTAAAACACGGATATACACTAAACATGTTAAGTATGTCGTGATAATCGAGGTAGCAGTAAGTCAGAAGTGGCGTCTTCCTAACTTACTGCTATTTCGATTACCACAACAGTTGTGTGATGGGAAGAAAGCTATAATCATACCATTCTCATCATCATATGCTGGATGATAGTTGGACGAAACCATTTTATTGCAATCTTATTAGGGGTATAACTATAACACTGCCTCGATAACTCTAATATAACTACGTACTCATTTACGGTTACCGGAGGCCCTAACCCTTCCCTCTCCCCTAATCCCGTCCTTCCCCTCTCCCCCCCCTAATTCTCTCTAACGTCTCCCCGCTCTTCCCCTCTTCCCCTATTCCCACCTTATAGGGCGGCAACGCACTTGTAACTCTTGAATTACAGGTGCCCATGGGCGGCGGTAGTCATTTAACATCAGGTGACCCGTCTGCTCGTTTGCCCCCTATACCATAAAAAAAAGTATTTTTTTTCTAGAGAAATAAGTGTCACA
Organism: Callimorpha dominula; assembly: GCA_949752705.1. Classification (NCBI taxonomy): domain Eukaryota; kingdom Metazoa; phylum Arthropoda; class Insecta; order Lepidoptera; family Erebidae; genus Callimorpha; species Callimorpha dominula. The sequence goes on from OX457005.1 coordinate 9,544,929, forward strand.
AAGTGACAAAAACCATGATTTATATTTTTTATGACATTCTCCTGCTTCTTTACTCTATGTAAAATTGCGCTGTCTAGAAATGACGAAACTTTCACAAAACTTCGAACCAAAGTAACACATAAACAATACTATTTTAAAATAAGAATGAGGCACTGTAAATCAATCGTTACTTTTCAAACAAATGGTATTTTCGTTGTTTGCTTCTTCTCGATGAAAAACATGGGTTTAGGTGTCATTAATGACGTTTATAATTTACATCAATGTAGGTACCCAACTTGTAGGCTGCAACTTCAATTAAAATAGAAAATCTCAATCTAAATAAAAATACTAAATTAATAGATGCGTTAGTAAGTATGCTCGAAAATACCAAATCCCACTATCCCACTAATATTATAAATGTGAAAGTTTGGATGGATGGATTAATGAATGTTTGTTACTCTTTCACGCCAAAACTAGCAAACCGATTGCCATGAAACTTGGTACGTAGATAGCTGGAGAACTGGATTATCATATAAGGTATTATCCCGATATTCTCACGGGATCGGGCCTTACGCATGTGAAACCGCGGGGCGCTGCTAGTACCTAATATTTACCAAATTTAGTCTTTCACTGGCTCCTTACTTTAATTTCTAATGTTTAAGACAACAAAATAAAAATTAATAATCTGTGTTTCTACCATTGACACGAATCACACAATCACAACGATTTGGCATGCTTAAAATCAGTTCATGAAAATCACTTTGAGGAGTGGCCGCCCACGTTCTTTCTAACAAGTCAAAAAGTTGTTGCGCGGTATGCACGGCATCCATACTCGGCAATGCTCTTCTTTGGACCATATCCCAAGCGTGCTCAATTGGGTTGAGGTCTGGCGATTGAGCAGGCCCTAGGCAGAACGTTGATGTGAGCATCGACAAGAGTGCGTGTTACGACTCTAGCTGTGTGTGGACGTGCATTGTCGTGCTTTAGTCGAAACGAATCACCCAACCGGGTACGCAAAGGGATGATCATGTCTGAAATAATCCTCTCCGCACAAAACTGAGCATTGAGGTTACCCCTGATCCAAATGAGATCGGTTCTTCCACCAATCCAAAAACCGGCCCGAACCATTATTGTTCCACCTCCATATGAATGAACTTCCTGACAAAATTTCAAACGTTCTTGACGTCCAGAGATCCTCTAAACTCGAGTACGTCTTGCATCCAGCCTCATACCGAAACTATTACTTTACGCGATAAAAGTTTATTTAATATAATATTTTGTTTACTGTAATGTTTTAAAGTTAACAACATTTGATGAATATTTAAGTTTTTGGTAACTTTAACAAGCTATAATAAACAAAATATTAAAACATGAATAAACTTTTATCACATGATCTTATTAAGTTAGTACTTAGAGCTGCGCCCCGCGGTTTCACCCGCTTAAGTCCCGATGCCGTTTGAATATCGGGATAAAAAGTAGCCTATGTGTTAATCCAGATCTCCAGCTATCTACATACCAAGTTTTATTGCAATCGGTTCAGTAGTTTTTGCGTGAAAGAGTAACAAACATCCATACATCCATACATCCATACATCCACACATCCATACATCCTCACAAACTTTCACGTTTATAATATTAGTAGGATCTATATAAGAAGGCTCCAAGAAGCAAAACAATTTTAGGTCAAATAATTAAACTTGTATGGCGATATTTGTAACAACTAAGACTGGAAAAACATTAGTTAAATTAAATATTAACTTAGCTTTTGAATTATTAACAAAAACTGAATATCTTGTTTTCATCCTATTTTGTTAATAACAATTGGATTTTTTATGTGCTAATAAATGCTCGAGATACGTTTTTCTAGACGTCATACATAGTAACTCCTTAGTAATCTGTGACGTCATTCCGAATCGAACGAGCTATTAGAGAATGAAAATGAGAATTAACACGTTTTTTAACTTGTCGTCTGGACCAGGGGATTAATAAAACAATTTGAGGTAATTTCGATCTGCTGAATGAGAGAACATTAATATTACTTCAGGCAATACGTAGATAATATTGAAACATTAATATTTTTTTGAATTGACTACTTTTTAACACGCTTTTATTAGCTTCTTATTACTTCTTATTTGTAACTAACTAAGTATGTAAACTAATCCTGAAAGTCAATTTTAACCTACTTCTATTATTGTCATATCGAAATTAAACTTTCTATGTGTATGAAGTTGGAATGACAATACTATAATTTGGTATCTTGGATAGTGAAACTCTTCAGTGGCTACTAGTAAACACCTCGAGCTTGGCCTAATATGATTCATTTTGACGAGTCCAACAGGGGCAGGGGCAAGGGGACATTGGGCTTGGTAACGATGATCTAATGATGACGCCAGGAGGTGGATAGTGGAACTCTTTTTTACTTTTAATTCGGATCGCCATTAAAGCGTGTGTTTCAGGTTTAGTAAACTATAATTTTTGAGATAAAAAAAGAGATTTTAGAGAAGATTTTAAAATTATAAAATCATTTCAAACAAAACAGAAAGTTTATTAACACTAATGGGAATTTATATTTTAGAATTATGTTTATTGATAAGAAACAATATGCTATACTTCAATTATTATTTAAAATCTGAATCTAAGAGAAATATTCGAGAACAATATAAATATAATATTATGCTACCTTCCATTAAAAATATAATTTAATATAAAAGTACATATATTACTGCTATTCGTGTATACAATCAGTTACCTCCAACTATTAAACAATTGAATGGTAAAATATTAAAAGTAGCATTAAAAAATGGTTAACTGAAAATGTATTTTATAATCTGCATGAATATTTCCGTAAAAAATAATTTGTTTTGTATAGTAAAATTAGTTTTAGAAATTTCAATTATTGTATATCCGATATGGGTAGACTGTTGGGAATAAAAACTGTAATGGTTTTCGTAAAATAACAACTATGTACACAGTTATGCAATAAATATAATCTTAATCAAACAAAGAGCTATACATGATACATGAATAATAAAATTAATCATAAAAACCAAATACCTACATATCAATAAGAGTTAAGAAAACTAAAAAACTTTTTGTATGGGGTTTTCTATGGTGTTTTAGTCAGGTCTTTTTGCAACTTCCATCAGTAGTCTGCCACCATATGGTGATCTTAAAGGCCTTGGTATCTTTCTTTCATAATCTTGATATCCTACTGGAATCGTTCCCCGCTCTTCACTATGCAGCGTTGGCGACTTAGCGTAATTTGGGTAAACATAGCAGCGCTTTTTGTATCGGTTCATACCTTTTACATTTAAAGCATATAAGAAGCCATCATTACGGTGACTTGACTCCATGTCATCGGTATTCTAAATTCTAAACGGAAGCCTTATTCGTCCTCCTTGCAAGCAACGGAAGTTTTACAAACTTTGTGTGGGGCCCAACATTTGTCAAGTGGTCTTAGGTAAGTTGTTTTCCAAAATATATGTTGTATTTATTCGGAGCAGATATGGTCGGGGTCATTAACATATTAGACTTGGGTGAAGAACTCATATTTTTTGTAACAATAGCACCCACTAAATTAAAGAATATAATTGAAAAACTGGGCTTTTTAACAATTAAAAGTTATGAACAGGGTGCTATTGGTTAAAATCTCGGACAAAGATAAGTATTTGTCACGTTAAAACTTCGAAAACGGCACGTTAATGACGGTAAATTAGGTAAAAAATCTGTATTTTTGAAATAACTGTTTATTTTGAAAGACACTAGTCAGTTCAAACAAAATAATCTAAATATTGTCACTTGCAGTTCTATTTCAACTGTGTAAAATATTTTGGCTCTCTCTGTCTTCACACGTTCTGACAACACAATACTGATTTTGTTGCAGCGTAATGTAACTGATAAACATATTTTTTAATACAGCTTTCTCTTCTCCATTCAAAACTATCTTTGAAATAGAAGTAGAAATAGAATATGCAAAGCTGCTTATGCGTATTGATATTTATTTACTCTCCGGATCATCAGCATTAGCTGTATCCGACGGGCTATAATCTAACAGACAACCTTCTAGAGTGGAGCAGCTGCCGCCCCGCTACTGCCCGTACCTCGCTATGGCCTTGCCTGTGCCTTTGCCTGCATACATGAACGAGTCACGAACCCCTTGTCGTCTGTGAGTTGCATATACATACATACACGTGCACGTACACATACTACATAGTAGAACATGTCATGACAGGTGACTGTAGCGCTAAAGCGGATGTTATATAAAACTATATTCGAGGGTTCTTAACATTTACTTAACTCCATTGGATAGATGTCACTAATGGAATTACAGACATATTTTAAAACGTTTTATCTGTAAGTAAATCTAGTTAGCTCGTTTTTTATTCTGTAAACGAATAATTTTCTTGAGAATTCTTGAAGTTTTGGATCTAAAAGCGCCATTTTTAGACATTGAACGAAGGAACGTGCACAAGCTATAGGTGGCAGCACAAAGCGACACAAGTGTGGTTAAAAAAGGAAACTTTAGTTTGTATTTATTAGTACTACTACTACTGTGTAAAATTTAGTTATTTTTACAAAAAACATTATTAGTAATTTCTGTGTTTTTGTTTTTGTGTGTAATTTTTTTTACTGCATTTATCCACTTATGTCGTTTATCACACAACCATGGAAAGGGAGTACTATTCGTGGGAAAGTAATAGAATTTTAAACCATTTGCCTTATTTTTATTTTTCTTTGAAATGTTCGAGCATCCATAAGTGCAACAATACAGTTTTGCTTAGTTAAATATTATTTTTCACTTCTTGATTGTGCTTATTTAATAACGTGAAGTGCCAATGTGAAGTATTGTTTACATAAAATAATCGGAGTGCATTAAAAAATATAGTAGTATACCAAGTTTATGGTTCCTAAATAGACCGAGCAGTGACATCAGACATGACAAGTTAGATCTAAAAAAGACAGAGAAAAGTAGAAAAAACTATGAAAGAATAACTATAATTAAAGGGATAGGATAGAGATTACGGACAAACAAGACATATCGATATAAGAGTTATACTAAAAATTAAGAATAAGTAAATGCTAACTTCTATCATCGTCATCATAATATAGTAAAACAGATATTTTGATTTGTTAGATAGATGCGTCTATTTATGTTATTCTATTAAACTTTTCTTTCAGTAGCATAATCAATAACACACCTTTAAGGTTTTGTATACAAAAAGAGATAGGTACTTAATCATATGCAAAAAAGTTAGGGAACGCATAATTTTGATGACATTATGGGATTTTATGGGTCCCGTGAATAGTAAATAAAAGTATTTGGCTACTATAGAGTTGTTTTATTTAGTATTTTAATTCTTAAATAGGGTTTAACTAAAATACGAAAGAACAAACGAGTACCTAGGGTACACGACAAGTGACAAGTGTCAAATTGTAAAAGACAAAGACCAAGGAGTTTATTGCTACACATATATGTACAAGAAAGTCTAAGTTCAACAGACATTCTATAATTTTGCTACGGAAATTTATTTATTTCATTATTTATAATATATCATTTATTTATTATATCTATTACTGACACAAAAATGTAGTGGAAGTTCTCGATTTCCGAACGTTGATTGAACTCCCGCGTTTTTTACCAGGTGTCAAAAAGTTGTCGTGTGCATTATTGTTTAAATAGTGTTTAATTATCAACAATTGTTGCAATTTACGCTTTTATTTTTCAGAAATCTTACTTTAATGCTATTTTATAGTTATATTTAGTCACATAACAATGAAGACTACTAAGTCACCTGAGAATGCAGAAGTCACACCATCGAAAAAAAAACTCAAGCAAGCTCGTCTTCCATTCAAACTTTTGAGTGATGTATCTCCCAAGCCGGATATTTCCTCGACAAGGAAGAGGAAGCTTTCTTCTCCAGAGGTGGAAACGGTCACTAAAGTTGGCAAAATCTCTAAAGAAAACGACGTCGCAGAACCAGTTATAATTAGTGACGAAGACAGTGAAGATGTAGCGAACACAAGTGAAAAAAGACCTAATCCTTACGTGAAACTTGTAGATGCCGCCAGGAAGAAGCTGCAAAAATCTAAAAAGAAAAAAAGTAGCAAAAAATCTTCTAAAATTCTTAATGGTTCGTGTAAATTTAAAACTGACAGTGCTAATAAACTTAGTGAGTCGATGGATGTTGATGAACCACTGAACACAGAAAATGTGCTACCTAATGAGACAGAAAAAAATGAAATTAAGGTAAATACAGAAGGCAACAATTCAAGCATTACTAAGGATCTTGACCAAGAACCAGATTCAGTGAGCAATGTTAGTGCAATAATAATTGTAGAGGATTTAAATAATCTAAATGACAAACAAACAGAAACTTCAGAAGAAAGCTCTAATGAGAAACCAGAGAATAAATGTAATGAATCTATTCCTGATGAATCAATCAAAGAATCTCCATCTGAAACTGAAGGTGATAATTCAAATACCAATCAATCTGAAAACCAGGTAACACCAAAAAGGAGTATGAGAAATAGAAATAAAACTGAACAGAATAATTCTCAAGGATCCCCAAGTACTAAATTGGATGATTCCATTTGTTCTGCACCTTCAACACCCAAAAGTAGTCAAGGAGATATATCATTGAATGTATCTACTGCCTCTGCCAATTTAACTCCAAAACAGGTAATTTTTTAATTATATTTCACCTCTATATGCTTACATATGACCCCTGTAGTGTGGCAGTAGTCCATTCAACACCAAGGAGAGTTGCAGGTTCTATTCCCGCCAGTGTAATATTTACTCTTGTTCTTGATTATAGAAATTTATAAGATCATTGACATAACTGAGATCATTACCCTTTTAGTTAGATTTATTACTAAAACAAATCTTTTTTATACAGTCATTATCTTAAACAACACTTTGTTTAAAGGACATACCTTTAAAGAAAGTGCAATTTTTTTGTTTAAATTTTATTACTTTTGTTTACTGCAACCAACAGTAGACAGTGTTCTATTCACTACAGACAGTTCACAAAGAAGGATACTCTCGGGTTTGTTTATATTTTAGCTCATGTTCGTGCAGCTACATAAAAATCTATGAGAGGTATCCTAACAATCAGTGGAGGTCACAATGCCTAACCAATCTATAGGACTACATAGTCCATGATCTCTGCATTAATGCAGATATTCGTAAAATATATTAAACAGTTATTATTTTTATTATTGAAATCAGTAACTGTTCAATTAATCTAAACATATATTATAAAGAGGAAACATTTGTGTGTATGTTTGTAATGTTTTCACACAAAAACTATTGGACCAATTGCGATGAAACTTGGTATGTAGATAGCTGGAGACCTGGATTAGCTCATAGGCTACTTTTTATCCCGACATTCCCATGGGATCGGGACTTACACGGGTGAAACTGCGAGGCGCTGCTAGTCCTCAATAAAATAATAAGTTGACAATTATAGTTCACGTTGACAATTATAGTTCACGTTGACAATTATTTATTTTATTGACTGTACCTATTATTTTGATTAGACATGATTTAAAAATTTTGTGATGATGCTCAAGTATCTACAATTAATGTAAATTAATTCAAAATAATATAATTAATGTAATTTAGAATTAAGATTTTATTATTAATCGATAACAATTAAATATTTATTGTGTTTTACTGTGATTAGCTAATATGAAACATTTGCACACTTAAAAGGGTAGTATACAGCGGTCATAAATAGTTTCCAAGATCTTTGTATAACCTGTATTACGCAAATAAACAATTTGAATTTATATGTAATATCAGCACTAAGTTTTTTGTTTTTTATTTCTATTGATGTACTATTAAATTATGAAAATTCGACACATTTAACCTAAATATACAGTTCCAACTGGGACAAGGTTTGACTAAGTCCATTTAAATAATTGCAGTTTGACAGACAGCACAGTACTATCCTTTGCCTGTGGTGAGTAAAGTCACCAAAGTTTTATATAATAGGAATCAGCCCAAGTGATACCATTACTGCAAGTCTGCACATGCAATAGGTACTTTCAATTTCAAAGGCTTCTGTAATAAACTCAAATTGTGTTTTTTTTTATTTTCTAGATGCAGAAGAAACTTGAATCTACAAAGAAGAAGGAAGAAAGAGAAAAAGAAAAGCAAGAAAGAGAAAAAATAAAACAACAAGTAAAAGAGGAGAAAGCTAAACAGAAACAGGATAAAGAAGAACAGAGAAAACGAGAGAGAGAGGAGAAGGAAGAAGCTAAAAGGAAAGAAAAAGAGGAAAAAGAAGAACAAAGACGAAAAGAGAAAGAAGAAAAAGAGAAGCAGAAAGAGCTAGAGAGAAGTGAGTAACTGGATTTTACAGATAAAAGATCTGTTAATATTTGAAGTGAATGCTTTGTCCCTATTTTGAGCAAATTCAAGAGTAATGTAAAAATAGAATATTTTAATTTTATTAGTAGAAGTGCAGAAAACACTTCTTTACAAATTTTATTTTGTATAAATTAAAGTATTTTATTTTTAACACAGAAATTTTTAAATAAAATGTGTAAAAAAAAAAAAATATGTGAAAATGGTTACAAAAAGCTAGACACGTCCAACATATATATACATATATGTTGTCCCGTCATTGTATGAAAAGTCTATACAATGACAGTTCAACTTATACTAGAAATTATAATTTAACCAACAATAATATATTTTGTAAAACAAAATTTCCATTTTGAATTTATCATATATTTCTTATACTTTTGTGTATTATGCACATTTTATTAATAGAAAAAAAAAATTCTCTTACAGAGCAAAAAGAAGAAAAGGAAGAACAAAAGCGAAAGGAGAGGGAAGAGAAAGAAGAACAGAAACGGAAAGAAAAGGAAGCAAGGGAAGAGGAGAAACGAAAGAAACAAGAGGCTTTAGAATTAGAAAAACAAGAGCAGGAACTGAAAAAGAAGAAAGCTGCAGAAGCATTTACAAACTTCTTTGTTCCTAAACAGAAGTCAGAGAAAGACCAGGCAATTATCTGTTCAGTCAATAATAGTATGCTCTCAAATTTTACTGTTAAAAGTGACATGAGACTGGCTCCTTTGATTAGAGTAAATTTAACAGATGATAAGAAACATAATTTAGATAATTTATTAGAAAGACAAGGCGAAAGTGTTTTATACTTAAAATGTATTAAAGATGGCCTTTCTAAGCCACAGTTTGGTGAGAAAACATGGCCAGTGAGTGATAAAGATGAAGATGATGATATTATGATAATTGGTAAGTGAAATTCTTGTAATCCTTGAAGTCATACAGTTAGTAATAAATCTGTGTTGCAAGTGCTAGTAGTATCTAAATCATGCAGGAACAAATGACTGATGAGAAACATATTGACAGTTTGCTGTAACAATAAATTGCAAGCCCTATTGGAAGCAATTTCATCTGAAATCATGAGAGCTCGCTTAACTGCCAGCAGCCTTCATCATCTATCTACATAAATAAAAATCATTTTAAGCATGTTTGTCTTCTATGCATTCCTAAACCATTGATAAGTTTGGCACGGACTTCTGAGAATGCCCGCGAGAGTTTCTGGCCCAAAAAAACCTATATATAAAAAAAAATATTGTAAGGGAAAATGGAATATATTTCACTTTACAACAATTTTATGAGTATGTAAAATAGTTCTGAATAAGAAAAAAACTGTTAAAATAACACAAGTATTAGAATTAAATATACAAAAAAAAATGGTATGTGGCTGAAGTAATTGGATCATACTGTTATGAAATGCCCTCAGACTGGCCAGCAGATGGCTCCGACAATCAATAAAATGCAAAGAAAGTTACTTTATTTTTTTTAATTTACAGAAGACGCTGAATTGCCTCCAATAGATGGCGCTGGTGAATTACTCTCAAGTGAATCTGCCCCACGTGAGAAGCTAAGACCCAAACTTTTGAGTTTTCACGAGAATCGACGTCCACCATACTGGGGCACTTGGCGCAAGAAAAGCGTGTCTATAAAACCTAGAAAACCATTTGGACAGGATGAGGTAATATAATACATATATTCATAATTATCTCTAGTATGCAAAGTGAAAATAATGTTGTGTGCCTCCAAGTTCTAAAACAACCCTGTCCTGTCCAGCACTAGGTGCAGGATGGTGGTAATGCTGTAAGAGGACACAATAGAATATATTATGTAGATACTAGTAGTACTATTCATTGGTACTCAGTTCTTTGGCAGCTTTGAGAATATTATTAGGTGTTGTCTATAAAGAGAGTTGACAGTTGAAAATTTTAAATTCCTATCATGGGTTTTCTGAGATCATATGTATTAAAAAAAAATCTGAGTACTGATCTGTGATTGCGTATAATTTCGCTTTTATTATGTATGCCTATTCATTTTACTATTTCCCAGCTTAGAACTTGAGAAACTAGATAAATATTCTCCAAAGTATTGTGTTGCATGTCGCAATAGAAAGGTCGCCGCCCCCAAAAAACATTGTATATATCATGCGGCAATTTTACTTAAGATAATAATCTGCTGTCGCAGCTCAAGATAATATAAATCGCATGACAAGTAGCTAGGTACCTAAGTGATACAAAAATGATGGTGATAAAGAGACTAGTTCTTGTTATTATTCTGTGGGAAATTTCATTACATTGTTCTAATGAAATTATCCGTTCAGAGGCAACTTACGGTAATTATTGTCGTGAGTATATACATTACAGAAAAGGTAGTTTGCCATGGAATAAATACTTATTTTATTTTTAGAAACTGCTTGATTATGAGGTAGACAGTGATGAGGAATGGGAAGAAGAACAGGAAGGTGAGAGCGTTGGTGGAAGCGTTGCTGGCAGTGATGAAGAACCAGATGGTGATGAATATGAAGTGGACAATGTCGTGTTTGTGCCCCATGGCTATCTTAGTGATGAGGTATTTGTATTATTATGAGTAATAACCAGAAATAAAGCATTGACATTAATAAATATTAGACAAAATGGCACAATGTACAGTGTATTGCCGTCTCAACAATGTATAACATATCTTATTGCATATACAGATAAATAAAGAAATAAAAGTGATGAAATAATTAGTGATAATGCTCTTACATTATTTTTATTTTCATATTTTTGTGAACAGGAAGCAACAATGGATGAAGATGATGTACTTTCACTATCACCAGAGACTCAACAAGCAAGACTGAAACATTTAGAAAATGAATTCGAATCTGAAATGAAAAAACCTACAGAAAAGCTAAAGCCAAGAATGTATGGCTTATTATGGGAAACTACAGAAGGCGGCAAACCGGAAAAATGTGCTGAAGCTTTATGGAATTACTTTAAAAAAATGTCAATGATTATGAATGATCCTACTCCCCTTCTATTACCATCAACTGAACCTGAAGAAGGCGAAAAAAAGAAAGTAAAAAAGAAGAAACAGATTACACAGGCAGATGGTGAACCAAAACAAAAAAGCCCTAAAAGTGATAAAAAGAAAAAATTGAAGTCTGAAGACAAAGAAAGCAAAACACCTAAATCGGAGTCTAAAAAGAATATTGCAGAAGCAAATAAAATTCAACCCAGTATTAACATGTTTTTGACGAAAAAGTAAAGTCGTCATAAATTTAATATTCAAATGTTTATTTTAATTTGGTTTTAATTTTCGAGGTATGAAATATTTATCTAAGATTTTTTCAATTTTATTTATGATTAATGGTTTCATGCTTTACTGTAAAGTCTTCAATTTCCTGTTCCATGTTTGATACATAATAAATATCTTCTATGATTCATCATAGAAGATACTGCTGTTGCTATCATATATGATTTACTTCATTAAATCATATATGATAGCAGTAATCGAGAAGATCTTATAAATGTTTATATTGTATGCTACGTAATGAATCCTATAGACGTAAATAGCTGTAAATATCTTTTTAATAAGGCTTATAATCGACATAAAAATTATTCAATAAAACTTAAAAGGAAAATATTCTGACTATTTCTTAACATCTATGGTGTGATCTTCCCTGGCTATATATAACACTTCCCTAAACATACTTGCTTACAGACATGAAAAGTAGGTACCTCAAAAGATTACAAAATATTGGAGCATAAAAGTGTGTACAGTCGTAAAATAATTCTCTCCAGACAACACCCTGATCCTCAAAACTATGTGGTTATGTATGATTAGGGCTGCCAGCCGTCCGGTTTTCCCCGGATTTTTCCTAGTTTAGAGGGCGTCCGGGCGGGGTTTTCAAAAAGATTCCGGGTAAAACCCGACACTACAAAGGCATAATTATACTTGTTAGATAAATAGTTAACAGGCTATAAATTTAAATAGAATCGGCGTTTTTTTAAGGTATCCGGGAAAGAATCTGGATTTCACCTGTGTCCGGATTTTTGTTCGGCGTCGGCATTTTAAGAATGTTTTATTTTTTCATATGCTTAAGCTACCTACCACTTATTCGGGTACAATCTGATGGAAATGGAAGGTTTTGAGTAAATGAGTAAGTAAAAGAAACATGATTTAAAATGTTTTAAATAAAGTATTAGAAAAGTAAAGTAGTAGAGCTCAGGAATGCGCTTTTGTACATGTATGAAATAATAGGTTAAAACGCCGCCGGCTTGCGAAACGAGGTTGGCGGGGGAGATGTTCCCGCTTTTCACCTTAGGCTCCGAACTGAATAAACACCTGCCCCGAACGCATTCAACTCGCGCGCCCAGCCCCACTATTGTACTTGTTTTTTGTCATTTGACAACAGTTAGTGATGTGATGCTGCAAGTTGCAAGGCACTTAAACCGGAAACATACTATTCTAAAACTTGATGCCACCAACAATCATCTATGATTTCAGCTTTTATATATTAATAGGGGATGCGTAGGGCGTACCTTACAGTAAAAACTATGAAATTCTTGTAAGATATAGGATAGGATATAATAAAACAAAATTCTTTAAGCTAAAAAATGCAATTAGTGTAATTAGATTTTTAATACAATAGTTATTTGGGATTGGACTCTATTTCTCTAAATACGTTACAGATTTAGTTGTCAAACTTGTCAACATGGCTTGTATATTCATCTGAAAATATGCACAATGGAAATTGGCTATTGGCTTCAGTATAATTGTAACCTAAATCCAATCGAAATTATTTGAGATGTAGTAAAAGAAAAATTTGGTTGGTTTTGGTAATATTATCTTCCTAAAACTTTACATGATAATTTTGAGGAAAATATTAGACAGAAGGTTTTTAAATTATTGAATGTTACTCCTATTTCGTAGAATTAATCAAATAGGTATGTAATGAGGTAAGATAGTGACAATGAGTCACATGCCTTTGGAATCTAACCATTAGTGAAATGGAGAGGACGAAAATGTCAAATGAAGTTAAAATAAATTTAGATTCTGATTTTGATGATTCATATTAAACATCATATTAGCTTTGGTGGTTTTATTTCCTTAATTTAATTTTATATTTGACCTAGATTAAATGCTAGTTATTATTTTAACACATTATATACTTGTATATATGTAAGTTTATAAAATATAAAGTTTATGTTCTTGCTTGAATTTCCAATAATTGACCATAGTATTAAATCATTAGGTTATGTCATACAATATGCTATTTTTTTTCTTCCGCAAAAAGGAGGGATGTTATAAGTTTAACATAATAATATGTATGTTTGTGTCAGTGTATCTTTGTGTCTGGCAGTGTATCTCTGTGTCTGTCTGTGGAATCATAGCTCCTAAACAAACGTTTGGGAGCACATGCACATGGGCAGCTGCGGAATTACACATTTGCCGCCAGTAGGTTATTAAAATTTTGCCGCCCCTGCCGGTCGATCTATCTAATTCGATAGCCACAAAAAATAATGTAGGACCCAAATTTGCCGCTGCTACAATCTGCCACCCTAGGCTACAGCCCACTCAGCCTGCCGGTAAATCCGCCACTACACATGGGTATCACGATGCTTAGTGTTGCAATAAAAAACGCAATAGGCGCCTCAATTCAAGTTTTTTATTTTCCTGGTCAGGCTATAAATGTTCTTTCTATTCGTTTTCTTTTGATATCTATTACTCTACCTATTTTGATAGAGTTATAAAATATTCATCTATAAATAGGGTTTTTGTAAGAACAATACTAGTTTACTTTCCACTTTTAAACTAAAACGTAAATCACGACCAAACTTATGGAATTGCAATAATTACATTATTTCAAAAGTTTTCTTCAAGGTATTTTATAAGAATAATAAATATCCATTCGAAACCGAATTGACCTCTTTTTTACTAGTTTGCAAAATAAATGCAATTTCGAGTTGGTAACATTGGTAGTAGTTACTGATAAAGCTGTCAAAAATGAAGAAAGATCATTGATAAATTTTGGTTAGTGGATTGGATTGATTACGGTACTTCTTAATTTTTTACATATAATTACGCATTATCTTAGAAATGTAGTATCTTATGGTTACGCAAATATATTTATGAGTTTGAATGTGGTGCCTCTAGTTAAGAATTGGAATTCTGTAATTATTTGATTTCTTATTGCCTACACCCTTTTTGTTACACTATTAGTCAGCCTGTCAATTTTCGCCGATACGCTTTAATTTTAAACCTATTTATATGTAGGTTTTATTGTCTTTATTATTAAATTTTTCAGTCAGTTGTTTGTCTTACTAAGTGCTAAATATTATGAACTACAGTAAACAATACATTAAGGAAATCTGACATAGAGCCTTTGTTATTACACTTATTAATTGATATAAACTATGGTTTAATTGTAGTTTTTCTTCTAATAATAAACCAAAAGGTTGTAATAGAACCACCAATACAACTTGTTTTCATTCAAGTAGTCAGTAGACCTATAAATTTATTATAAAAAAAAACTCATAAATAGGTGTGTTTTAAATATAAATCTCTAAATTAAATAATCATTTTGTTTGCATTTTGTATCTCTATTACCTACTAATAAATTATGTGTATATTATAGGGACCAGATTTATATTTAAGAAAGTATAAAAACAAAAATGTAATATTGCTATTAGAATTAATTAATAAGCTTGTTCAATGTTTTAACAAATTTAATCTGTATTTAAATTGTAAATGCATAGCGTAATCATTTTTGATAATGTTTTAGGTAAACGGTTATATCAAGAACACTGAATGGGTTAAAAAAAACGTAAACTCATTGCTTTCAAGATGAGTAAGATGTCTAAAAATAAGTTGAATTTGACCCTGCCACCAGGGTCAATCGATACAGTGGCTGCGGTCACCCCGTCTAACATGACACCTCAGCTGAAGTCTGCCACTGCAACTGAGTAAGTACACTTGATGTTCCTACCTTGTCTTCTTGTACTGAACATGTCTTCCTCTCTGTTTGTTTCATTGAATTGTTTGTGATACACAATTTGAATTTTTATAAAGCATATTAGGTAATAATAATAACAAATATAAAGGGAGAAATGTCAACCTTCATCTAAAAATGAGTGATGAGATCACTATGTGCACTCATTGAAAACATGCTTATCCTACTAATATTATAAACATGAAAGTTTGTGAGGATGTATGGATGTTTGTTACTTGTTCACGCCAAAACAACTGAACCAATTGCAATGAAACTTGGTATGTAGATTGTTGTAGACCTGAATTAACACATAGACTACTCCTTATCCTGAAATTCCCATGGCACTGGGACTAAAGCTGGTGAAAACCCAATACGCAGCTAGTGTACAATAATGATGAATTATTTGTTGGTATATGTACATACAAGTTAAGACATTTAATCCTAACCAACATTATAAATGCGTTGAAGTGAGTTTGTATGTTATACTTCCACACCTTAACTATTCAAACCTCTAGTTGAATACCATCTAACTTGCTTCTGATAATGAAAAAAAAGGTGAACAATTTTTGTATTTTTTAGACGGCAGGGTTTAGCTGGGAAGTCTAAGACTAGTATTGAAGCTCTCACTGAAAGGTTGGAGCAAATAGAAATGGATGACACACAGAGGCGAAGGATAGAAGTATTCCTCTGCCAGAAGGAGAAAATTGGAGAGCTTAGTGATGATGATTTTGAAAAACTTGGAGAGCTCGGTGAGTATTGGAAAAACATTACCTCTCTTTTTAATGGTTTCAGTTTAAAGTTAAGTTTAAGTTTAATATTTCATTAGGATGTCAATATATGGCATAGGAGCCGATATTTATCAGTTTGGCTGACTACATTGGGTTGCTTGTTATGCTGCATGAGTAATTAATTTAATTCGAATCACAATTGAAAAAATTATAAGTAAATTAAATTTGGGCAGACGCAACTATTACTGACAGAAACATAAACTGCAGCATTGGAGCAACCTGTTCTTCTTAACTTAATAGCTTAATTATTTGCTAGCTCTTGTCTTGGTGACAGGAACAATCACATGAACAATTAACTAAAGGAGCTTCTTATATCTACAGGTTTTAAACAAATAATCCAAAACTTCTAAAGTGTATCAACTTCTTTCAGGCCAAGGCAATGGCGGTGTAGTAATGAAAGTTCGCCATAAGTCCACGGGCCTGATCATGGCCCGCAAATTAATCCATTTAGAAGTCAAGCCAGCTATTAAAAAACAAATTATTAGGGAACTCAAAGTTCTTCATGAGTGTAACTTTGCTCATATAGTGGGATTCTATGGAGCGTTTTACAGTGATGGAGAGATTTCGATATGCATGGAATACATGGATGGTGGGTCATTAGATCTTATTTTGAAGAAAGCTGGACGAATTCCTGAGTCTATTCTAGGTAAGTTCATGACTAATGATAAATATAGTGTCTAGAATGACTCAGACTGATAGATTCATTACATATTTGCATTGAAATGGTTACTGTTTGCTTGCGAGCACCAGACCATGTTGTGTTCTAAATGTCTAAAAGTGAAAAGTGTTCTAAAAGTCTTTGTATTTCCTTAGTCTATTGTGTTTAAAACATTCACATTCTGTTATATTTTACATTTAGACATCAACTCCAGTAATGTGCAATTAATTTGTATTCTAAATATAGATAGATAATGCTAAAATACCTACTAATTGCGAACTGGTTTTTCTTCTTTGTTATCACTTAATTAAGTTACATTCTTCACTTAATCAAGCGCAATTACGCTGAGGTGGTATTCGGGTTTTGCCTAGACCACTTGTTTAAGGACATGAGATGTCATTGAACAGCATAGTGTAGGAAAACAATCTTATGAAGACTATTTATTAACTTGTGTTGTTTACAGCTGAAATAACTTTTTATTTGTTCTTGTCACTCTTCTAAACTAAGTGCAGTATGGACACTTTTTCTCTGTAGATGCCTAGGCAATGGTTTTGTAACAAAGGATGATATTTGCAATAAGCAATCCTGGCGTTCGGCGGCCATTGCGATCACCTATAATTATTACTTAATCATCACCTGATGTGTGGTGCGCTAGCTCCACACTACTGTTTCATTGCAATCTTATGTTGTTTCGGGCAGCTTTTCTAGTCGGGCAGGTGTATTTCGCCCCTAATAATTAATTAATTACTAGCTGACCCGTGCAACTTCGTCTGCGTTTGTAAATTTACCCCGTTTTTGCAACATTTTTCATTGATACGCAGCCCCTATTGCTCGTAGCGTAATGTTATATAGCTTTCCTCGATAAATGGGCTATCCAAAACTAAAAGAATTTTCAAATTCCAACCAGTAGTTCCTGAGATTTGCGCATTCAAGCAAACAAACAAACTCTTCAGCTTTATAATATTAGTATAGATATAATACTAGCAACCCGCCTCGGCTTCGCACGACTACACCTTGGGTTGCATTATTGGAGTTTTAGTAAGGATCCCTAATTTTTTTGAAAATATAATAAAGCCTATGTCGCCCGTCCATAGTGTAGCTTCCCAACAGTGAAATAATTTTTCAAATCGGTTCAGTAGTTTCAAAGCCTATTCAATGCAAACAAACAATCAAATCTTTCCTCTTTATAATATTAGTATAGACATATAATAATAATGAGAGTTATTCTGGAAAATGAATATCTTGGAAAATGGGATATTTCCATTTCGTCCTGTTAATCTTTATACTGTACTTATTGCCCGAGGCATTTTTAGGAACGATAACTTCAGCTGTACTGAAGGGACTGAGCTATCTCCGTGACAAACACGCCATCATGCATCGTGACGTGAAACCGTCCAATATCCTCGTCAACAGCAATGGAGAAATCAAGATCTGTGATTTTGGTGTGTCAGGACAACTAATTGATTCTATGGCTAATTCATTCGTTGGAACAAGGAGTTATATGTCAGTAAGTGTTACATCACCACAGATGCTGTTACTGTTAGGCCTCGACAAGTGTACATATATAGTATATTTTGGAATATTAATATTATTATATAAAATTATTAATATTTATTTATTTTTTAACCGACGAAAAAAAAAGGAGGTTCTCAATTCGACCGTATAATATTTTTTTTTTTTTGTTATGTCTGTTCAGCCGTCACTCCGTTATTTATGAACCGATGTTGATTATTCTTTTTTTGTTAGATAGGGTATACCTCAAGGGTGGTCCTATGTCAAGGAAGTCAGGATCTGATGATGGGATCCTGAAAATAATTAAGAGAAACCCTCGAAAATTGTAGGAACGAATAGTGTTTCTGTTTACTTTTTCAGCCCTCACTCCGTTATTTATGAACCGATTTTGATTATTCTTTTTTTGTTAGATAGGGTATACCTCAAGGGTGGTCCCATGTCAAGGAAGTCAGGTTCTGAGGATGGGATCCTGAAAAAATTGAGAGAAACCCTCGAAAATTGTAGGAACGAATAGTGTTTCTGTTTACTTTTCATTACTTTATCAGGTATTGCGTTTGGAAATCATCATCATTTTTCATCATCATCATCATCATGATGAAAACGAGACGAGAGGAAATCGCAGATTTAATAACTTGGTGCTTTATGTCCCCCACAGCATCTAAACGCGCAATTATGATAAGTTTGTCCTTTTTGCTGATAGAGTTGTTATAACTAAAAAAGAAAAAAAAAATTACTGTTTTGATGGTTCTCGACTATTAGTATTTCTAAACCCACAATTAAGCCAAATGAGTATGAGTTATTCAAAAGGGGCTTAAAAGTATTTTTACAAGTTTAGCAATCGAGATAAGCGATAAGATAAGAGATAAGTTTGTTTGCCTTAAGGATATAAAAATGTGTCAATAAATCTCTGGCAAGCTTGTTTACGAGACACAGATTTGATATTATTGCTTATTTGCTCAATGTTAATTTCAGCCTGAACGTCTACAAGGCACACACTACTCAGTGCAATCGGACATCTGGTCTCTTGGCCTGTCACTAGTGGAAATGGCAATCGGCATGTACCCTATACCACCTCCAGATGCAAAGACTCTCGCTGCTATATTCGGAGGACAAAATGAAGATCATTCCCCTGGACAGGTTAGTACATAGACTTTATCTCACAAATGTTTAAAGCGTCATTTACGTTATAGTCAACTTATTGACAAAAGAGAACTCAAGTGATTTCTCGTCATAGAATTTGAGCTTAATAATTCTGTTTCATTATGTCCGATTTCGTTCTTCTTTACAGGGTACTCTGTCTAGTTGTTGCATTCTACATTAAATTATATAATTTTTAAATTAACGCCACTCCAATACGTTAACGCAAATAAACAAACAGGAAGTATATCAGTAATTACCGTAGGTCGGAATAGGTAAAACGATTTAGGGTGAATGAACTGAAATGTATTATGTTAGTATGGACATTCCTTCGAGTCGAGGCCTTCGAGTTTTCGGTATTCTAAAATTACTAAAAGATTTTTCTGCAATTTAATTTTTTTTACGTTTTAGGAGATACGTATCAACATACAAGATACGTATGAATACGCATCAAAAGGTACAAATGCTTTATGTATAGTATTTTGACAGTGTTTCACAAGTTAGTATTCGAGTATTTAGTCCGTTTCCTGCAATTCGCAGATATTTGCACACTGCTACTCACCAAAGTTCCAAAACAATGCGCTGAATTTTATAAAAATGTTAATGAGGAAACAAAAGTAATTATTTTATTATTAAACAGATAGTTAATTAAAACCAATGTAATGCGTTTTTGTATCATATAATCCAACTCAGTAATTTCAACTTGTAATCACTACATACTTTAATAATTAAGTTAATTCAGAAAATACCGATACTTTCCACAAAGAAGGTATGTTCATGTAAGGATATCATGATGCAAGGACAGTGCAAGTACTTTAATTCATTCTACCTATTCACCAATTACACACCAGTTGGCTTAGGAAGCAGACAGCTAGACATGAAAGCAAGATCACGCGTCGATTACTCCGCAAAGATACGGTCAGCAAGTCGTCGTTCACTTTAAGGTTAACGATCTCTAACACATGTTCGGTATTTAAATACATACACGAATTAATCATCAACAGGTTAAGCAGAAGTGTATTTACTTATTAACGTTTACGTTTCAGGCACCGAACTCACCTCGTCCAATGGCGATATTCGAGCTCCTAGATTACATAGTCAACGAACCACCGCCGAAGCTCCCGGCTGGCATTTTCTCTGACGATTTTAAAGATTTCGTCGATCGCTGCTTGAAAAAAAATCCAGATGAACGGGCGGATTTGAAGACTCTCATGGTAAACTTGAGAAATAAATAACATTAATAGATTAAATTACAGTGACCACTTAAATTTTTCAGGCAGTAAAGAAAATTAACAGATAAAGAGCAATACATGCAACTTAAAGCCTTTCCTCATTAATTAATTCCCAACTCGAAGCTTACAATGACATTGGACCAAGGTCAAAATCTCATAACCGTAGCAATGGTCTACAGACGTTTCGTTTTTTCACGGCATTCGCTTGTGAAAAGTGACTTTAGAATTATATACTTAACTTTTTTCATAAATAGCATAACTTTTATATCTTTACACATCTAACAATTGGGTCGATGCCTATGCTCAAAATAAATTATTTCGCCAACTCGGGCATAGAATAATCTAAAATACTGTGAAAATTATCGTCCAGTTTTATTTAATTAACATTTTTAATTTCTTTTTACAATCGTGAAATTAACATTTTATGATTTGATAACAGTAAGGCGTGACGTCATGCCTAAGTATTTTTTACAAAAATTAAGGTACTAACCAGTATCTTTTTGATACTGATTTGACTTGACAGTCAAATCTATTGCTGTAGGTAATAGCTACTACAGGATAAACTATAAACGTAAATAATTATTTATTTTTTGTTTAGAATCATGAATGGATCCGGAAAGCTGAAGCAGAGAAAGTGGATATAGCAGGATGGGTGTGTAAAACAATGGATCTCATGCCTTCCACGCCCAATTCTAACGTGTCTCCTTTTTCTTCATAAGCTGCAAGAAGTGCATACTTTCATCAGCGAAAAAGGGTTCGTTCTATCTCTAACATTATACAGGCTGTTACAGAAACGTGTGGTCAAATTTTACAAACGTTATGTGGAGTTGAAAAGCCCTTTTACGAAATATTAGGTTTATTATCGGTCAATTTTATAGTTAAATATATCAGTTTTAAAAATAAGTTTTCCGTATTAAAAATTACGAATTTGCCTAAAATTGTTAGCGCTTTATTCTTTATTCACGGGGTCTACTATAGCAACCGCCTAGATACCAACTTGGAAATATCAATGGTGTGATCACCCACCTTATACGTATAAACAACCAGTTTTTGAAACTGTTTTTGAAATTCGAAAAACTCGGGCAAAATTGAAAATGTTTCTTATTCATAAACACTGTTAGTGGCCATCCATAAATTACGTCACACGTTAGGTAGGGGGAGGGGAGAGGGAGGGGTTCAACGAAGTGTGACATTGTGTGACAAAGGGTGGGGTTCATAAGCTTCGTGACGTCACATGTCAAAATCTAAAGTATTAAACACAAAACATTACCTGTAAAAAAAATATGTTTTATAATTGCTGTTTTCAGTTCTGGGTGTAAAGTAAAATTGCAAAATATGTGACGTCACACCATGGAAGGGGGAGGGGTTTCACAAATGTGACCACCTGTGAGACAAGGCTGGGGGTGGGGTCCAAAAATCATGAAAATCGTGTGACGTAGTTTATGGATGGCCCCTTACCGTTGAAGGGGTTGAGACTAAATTTGTATATGACATAAGCACAGGGCACCGAAATCTAGACATGACTTGTCCCCTATTCAGTCAGTGGGACCAAATTATATGTGGCAAAATGTGGGGGTTTAAAACATCTCTGCCTACCCCTTTGGGGATACAGGTGTGAGTGCTGGGGATAACTGACCCCGTGTGTTGATCGACCTAAATACCCCATCGTGTTATTTAAGAATACGGGTGTTATTTGGCTTGCTTACATTTTTTGTTTATGCACCTATTTGTTTACAGGTCAAAACATTTCCCAAGAGAAAGCGGGCGACACAATCAGTGAAGACGCAAGCGCAGAAGAATAGCTGCCCAACACCACGCGATGACAGTAAACAGTATGTCAACTCTAGATACCATTGTCCAGTACACCACGGAACACCACCACTTGTGTAAGAGACGTGATTCTACACCCTTGACCTCAAGCCAACCTATTGTCCAAATTAGATAGAGGGCTTAAGTGGGGAGGACGGAGTTTCGGAACACATTTTTTTATGTACGCAAATACACAAGCTTAAAAATCTTTAATTTGGGTACATACATACATACTACTGAGTGTGTACTAAAATATAATTTTATGCGTAATATTATATTTTCATGGATAAATTGGAATAGGCGTTTGTCTTCCATCTCAACTGATTTAAAGAGAATTTGCAATCGAAACTTCGTGCTTCCGCTGGTCAAAAGTAAACCCTCTGAAGGAGATATATCGTACAAATAATGTTGCCGATTTTAGCACATACTTGTTCGTTGGTGGTTCAATGCAAACATTAGCCTTACTGGGGGTAGCTCACATTACATTTTAGTATTTCAATTAGCGGTTCTTAGTAGATCAGCGTATAAAACATCAAGGCTATCACGTCTCATAATATTAAAATTGTCATGAATATTAGAATTCTTCCGGAGACATCCTGTCATCGAATCGAGACTCAAAATTAATAAAAAATTATAATTTATAGAATTGGCTAAAATTTAATGTAAAGAATTTGTAGGATTTATTCGAAAATGATGCATTACGCTACACTTTGAATCGCTTGAAGTTAATGTAGTCGACGACTCGATCAACCTTTTTTAATGACGAAACATAACGCGAAGTATCGAAAGCGGTACAATCACTGTTTCGCCGGCTACATGTTAAAGAATCGACTTTCCTTCTCATATACTAGCTATATGACTACGAGAAAGTGAAATTAAGTTTATGCGTGTAGGACTGCAACCAATAGCATGGTGTCTGTTAAATAGATAGGGTAAAAAATTAAACATATTGCATTCGTGGACGAACTAATCGAGGTTTTATAACAAGAAACGACAACTAATCGATAAATGGTCAAGTAGAGTTGATTTAACTAGTCGCAAGTCGAAAAAAATGTTAGTAGTGTTTTGACATATTTTTCTTTGCTGAAAGTGCGTAATTCATGTCAGCTGGTACCTGTTATTTGAATAGATTTAGGACGAGCCTGTTTCGTGGGCGAGTCCCGAGAGCTGGAATACTCAAACGGTCGCGGCCGCGCGGGCGTGGGAGCGTTCCAAACCTCGCACGTATCCTCTTATAATGTATAAAATAGAATGCATTTTTAGACTACACCAAAAATATTAAAAAAAAGCGAAAAAATAAAAAATTGTAGGTATGTTTTTCCTGTTATTGACGTGATGCACTTTTCCCGTTTGGTTTGTTGTGTTATTTGCTTCGTTTTAGTATGTCCGCTATTATTTATCCGCCCTGTCCCGTGCACCTTGCGTAGATGGTAAACTTTAAAAGCTATTCACTAATGTAATGTGTTTGCGATATTGAATGTACGAGTGAATGTTTATATGTTCGTTGCGATAAGTTCCGAATTCATCGAGGACGATGAAAAGTTGTCGTACAATATGAATTCGGATTTAAAGTTGACTGTTATACCGACGCACTACCCAACTCCGAGTTTGTTTATTCCTAGTGTGTACACAGCATGTCTACGCTTTGCGATCACTATTTATTTGCCTGGCCACTCTTTAGTTTTTAGAGCGTATAACGCTTATACGCTTGACATATAACATGTATCGTGTGTTCTAGAACTTTGCGAAGTGTTTTGCCTTTTACATATATACCCTGCATTTGATGATATGTTTTGTTATAACTTAGATGATTTACGGTGCTTTTATTTAATGACGTAAGTGATATAAAAAAAAAATTAAAAAAATGTTTTTTTTGTATAAATGGTTTTATCGTGATTATAGATTTAATTTATCTTTGGTACGAATCTAGTTGTCGTGTAGGTAAAGTAAATGTATTACTAGATATTGTATTTTGAAATTGTTTTTTAAGGTATTATTTCTTGAACAATAAGTAAATTGAGACCTCATTCTTAAATGCAAGTCATTTGTATTTGTAGTCAATGTTTCTAAAGCTTGACATAAATTTTGTTACCTTAGTTCCACTATATTAACAAAGCGTATGAATGAAATGCATGTTAGTTGTTGTCATACCTTAGATTTGGTTCGAACTATGTTAATAATGTGCTAAAAATCTCGTGTGGACGTGACTGACATCATATGCTGTCTTTCTCTGTATCAAGCCTATAAAGAGATAGCATGAGTAATTATAAATCGCCATCCAGTCTAACACAGCAACGAAATCCGTATGCTTAATTACTCTTAACTAATACTGACAGAGTTAGAATATTTGATTATAATAATTTCTATGCAAACATTTTGGAATGACGTCATAAAAATCGACTGCTTACTTTTATACCAAAATCTTTAAGTTAAGTTAAATTAAGCTTATTTTAGAACTGAGGTTTTTCCTATAAAAGTGTATGCATATTTTAGCAAACGTTATTATAATATTATATTGTGAATCACTAGCATTTATAGGGTGCATACCCTAGAATAGTCATAGTAAGACAATATTGTAAGTTCCTTGTAAATTATCATTTCCATTTCGTTCACTAATAGGCAAAGACAGTTCTATACCAACATGAAATACAATAAAACGTATGTATTGTTATCCTGCAACTGTAGTTTTATCTCAAGTACTAATATTTAAATTCGACACAAAAAAAGCTGCAATTAATTTTGCAGTGACCAGTGAATTTTGCACGAAAAAAGAGTGACACAAGTAAACTATTTTTTTCACTTATCACGTTTTAATTTAAAGCTAGTGTGGACTTGAAATCTTAGAGCCAAGGCACACGACATCAGATAATCAGGAACGTGACTTCTGGTGCGGTGTACTGTCTGAATAGGCGCTAAGGTTAGTATATGTTTCCGACAAAATCAACTTGGAAATTGACTTGATTTAATGCCAAGAAAGTTAGTGGATAGTTAATTTTTTTCTGAAAATGTCTACAAAAAACAAAATTTGAAATTTACATGAAAATTTCATAATAATGTTGTTTAGAAATGTGCACCTACACTAGAAAAAGCATTTTCTGAAGACAATAAAATTTTCAATTTTTTTCAAGCTAAAACATCATAAAAAAAAGTATTTTTTCCATTTCAATTAAGTCCATTGGACTAATGTGTCCAACATTTAATATCCATACAAGTGTTGTACTTTTGTAGAATTGTCGACATCGCCATGGCTCGCCATACACAAAAATTTACAAGAGTTCATTGCTACTATCATTATTAATTTTCCTATATTTCGTACATAATTATACTTTGAGCTAGGATAAACTTATTCAATTGACATGGTATTAAACATATCCATTAAGATGGCATATTTTGTTTAAAGTATTACTTTTGTATTGTAAATGGTCATATACCTAATACAATGCTTCCATGAAATCATACCATTTTTATATCTTGTGCCTTCCATCGCTGCAAACCTTATAATCCTAATTGATATTACATGCCATGAACAAATTATACATACAATTGTCAACACCTATAATTGTTGTAATTCACGATTGTGTACGAGAATATGTATATAGTTAAAAACGAAAAAAAATACTTATATTATATGGATGGATTGAATAAATTGTATCAAAATATAGTAAATATCTGTGGAAGTTGCCCTGACTATACGGATAATTAGTATAGATATTACAGTAGTATCATGCAGAGTATCCACAGATGGCGTAAAAATAAAATAAAACAACGCGCGGTCAGTATTTTTCGTTGCGCTAACACTTTTCCGGCTAGCCGGCCGCCGAGCGTCTGAAGTGTAATGTGCGATGAGGAACTTCATTCCAATAATATACCATTACACTTTTGTACGTATGTCTATCTATCTCTACTTTGTAAAAGACATATGTATATACTGCAAACTTGCAGCAGTACGTGCAGTTTATTACAAAATTGCAATGAATGTGTATATTTCACTTTGCTATTTATTTGAATGTTCAAAAGGTCAATGTGCTCCTATGCTGTAGACATATAAGTGAGTGTTTGAATTTTAAATACCTATTACTATATCGTGCATGTATTGATGTCGGACATGTATAATCGCCTATACGTGATTTGTAAGAACTGTAGAAAAAAATACATTATGATTTTATAACTAAACTGAACACCAATAAATTATGTTCTAATTATAAGTAGGTATATACCTAATAATTTTTAATGTCTATTTTGCTAGTTAGTCGTCAATTTATTTTGGTTTTTGTAACATTAAATGCAATCAGATTTTTTACAATTATTATTTGAATGGATGACTTATAATCTCGTTCATTATAAGTCTAAGTCTCATCGAGACAACGTAATATCGACTATGAGAAATAATTAATAAAAATGTTCATTTATCAAAGAACAATCGTCTGTTAAAGAAATATAGTCAATGCCTATTTTTCATTATGTTTATTTTAAAGGGAATTTTAGGAAAATATCGCTGGGTCGACAAAGTTTAACACACTCGATATAACGTAGTCATTCAGTGAATGCTTTATATATCATTTCACTTAATATAACTCCATTTATTTTATATTTAAGCTTCTTTAGATACATTATGTAGTTAGGTACTCATGTACAAATAAATGTTAATGAAAACTAACTCTC
The DNA here is from genome assembly GCA_949752705.1 of Callimorpha dominula. NCBI lineage: Eukaryota > Metazoa > Arthropoda > Insecta > Lepidoptera > Erebidae > Callimorpha > Callimorpha dominula. The sequence goes on from OX457005.1 coordinate 9,572,026, forward strand.
GTTTCAGTTAATTTCCTAATTTTCCAGTTATAATGTTTGCAATTAACTCTTTGCAATTAAGTGAAAACTGAATAGCACAAATTGTAATTACTGGATGGATAGTACGATTGCGAGGGGAGGCCTTCGCTTACATTAAAATGAAATATGCGAAGTTAAATCGCAAAGAGGTTGCAGAGGGAGATTCTTCCTTGCCCCTCATTATAAATGTGCGTAAATATTGTTTCTGCGGAGAGCCTTTTGTCGGGCCTCATTAAGAAGCCATTACGAGTTGAGTTTAATCTGACTGTGACGTTTGGAATAAACGTCATAACATATTATTTGTGAATAAGTTAGTAATTTCGTACCTACATTGATAAAAAACCAAGTTATTTGTACAAATTGCGTAACGCGTACGAGTTGTATATCTTCGAACGGATGAACGGATTTTATCGAATTATAGTAATAACAATCTCGATCAAGTCAGCATGCCACAAAAAAAAAAACTTAGTCATAGGACTGCAGTCAGAAGTTAAAAATTGACCCACGTTACTAGAATTCTTTAAAAAAAACATCTGTATATGTATCTGAGCGTGACGGTCATGCGAGTTCAATGCTTTATCCCCAACCCAGAAGTGCACAACGTACCTAAAGAAGTTTTCACTTTAAAAACTAAATCAAAATTTGTCCATCCGGACACTTAATGTCACAAATAGAAATTCAGATATACACGTTAAACTAATATACGTCCTTTTTACGCCGGGAGTGAAAGAGTATTACATATCACCCCTGCCTACTGCCCCGATTCCATTTATACGAAAAATTTGCTATCAGTTAGTTTGTTCGATTCCTCACATTCGCTGACACGAATTACAATTAGAGTAATTCAAATTCAAATTCAAATTCAAATTCAAAATCATTTATTCAATTAAGACACTAAGTGACATTTATGAACGTTAAATTGAAGCTAGAGTTAAAATCATAGATCGGCACAAACAGACGCCACAGCATATACTGGATTGTCAAGGTAAATTAGGTGAAAAACACCAAAATCTACTGCCCGTTTGTGTCGATCTATAACTTCCAGTTTCCAAAATGCGTAGGGCCTTATGAGAAGAATACTGGCAAAGAAACTCATGGCCACTCTTTTTAAAAGTCAGATCTTCAGGTACAATAGTGTTAGTGTTACACGAGAGGTAAACAGGATGCAAGCTGATGCCACCTGAATTTCATTTTATTGAAATGCTCCAAAAGCTAACGTACTAAAAAATAAATCACTCAGTGATACCGTTGAAGGTTTGAACCTATTAAACATAGAAATCATTCAAGGTGCACATCTACCTTCATTCAGTTGCAAAATCTACTGTTAAAAATAATTCGTGACTGGATTAAGAGGCTAGAGTTGCAGTTGATCGAACCAAAATAATAGTATAGGCTAAAGCATCGCTGACTAGGCCGACCAGTCACCCCAAGCAGCACCCGTTCACGAGTATGACGCATGGACCAGCCATCATCTCCTTCGCCATATCAGAGGGAAAGAAATGACCCGCCCCATGACGACGCCGCTTATTACTTTTAACATTCGTGATTGCGAATATCGTTTTTTTTAAATAAGGCGCCTAAAATATGGAATTATTAAATTTAGTGAAACCGAATGTACTCTATACTGCACATGTGTAAGGAGAACATTTTATGTACAATTCTAACTAAAATCCTATTCCAAAATAATATTATAAATGCGAATATAAGTTTGTTTGGCTTTCACGCCCTTACTACTAGCTACTACTACTCTACTAATAACTATGTAGTGTCAATCTATCATCATGGAATTTTGTATGAAATTCATATCAGGGTTACAGAAAGAACATGGGTACTTTCATCCCGAAAATTAGTACGTCCCGAGGGATAGAAAAGTAACTTTCTGTAGTAGGTACATAAATTACTATATAAATAATACAATGAAAATATTATAACTTTTTGTTTTCTGAGAAGATCTCATTGGAAGTAGTTGTGTGTTTAAATACTTAATTCAAAGGTTGTATTGTAAATTCAAGTAGTATTATGGTAAATTGTTATTTTATAAAGTTGTTTTACTTCATTGCCAAATTTATTCGTAAAAAATCGCTATAACTTGCAAAATGACTTCATTGAAATGTGAATTTGGAGAAATCCGCGAAATTTTCGCGAACATGAATGTGACAGCAAATATTCGCTATAACAGTAGTACCTACACTTTATGCGTGTTCAAGTCATGAGTAAAAAGGCATCTCCTAAGACAAAGCCTCATTTTGTCATCATTTAGCACCTGTTGAAAACTATTTCTCACAGAGTATTCAAAAAACAAAATAGAATCAGTAGACCTATAAAGTATCATCAAAGCCTACCTCCCCGTCATACCCCTACCTCTCTAGGGGCTAGCTCGAACCGACTAAAACGACACTGGCATGCCACAGTTTGCATTGAAGATGAGTGAACTGCCGAGTCGGAGTCGAGCACACAACAAACCTGCAACGCGTCGTGCATTTTTCATCTAGCCACTAACTTGGCGATATAATAAGGTATAAAAAAGAGGTGAGGAGTCAGTGCGTGCATCTACTAACAGATACACGCACTGACTACTCACCTTTTTTTTTTAAGCTAGCAGTTTTTGATAATAAGATTACAAAGATGAAAGATAATTTCAATGATTCAATAACAAAGTAGGTAACCAATCCTCGTATCCTAAGAGCGTTTCTTGAAAGCTGTGAGCATAGAAGGACCACTTTGGGAATCGCTACTCTAGACGAACAGATTCAGTCGATTTGGTGCAAAGCGGTCCATACTCCCAAGCGGCTCGTGCCATGTTTGAACTTCTGCAGGCAGTATAATGGCTTTTTTTAACTTATAGGTATATTATGTCTATTTTGTTTTTTGAGTGAAAAATACACTACTACTACCAATTATAAGTAGAAGTCATGTATTATGTAATGGTTAGGTAATCTATTAAGAAGTGACACTTGTTAGGTGACTCAAATAACGTACCTAGATATAAGACGGCCCATTGTACATAACATTAATATTAAGATCAATCACTGTAGTTCAATGTATTATGGTGTACAATAAAGAATATTCTATTCTATTCTATTCTATTCTATTCTATTCTATTCTATTCTATTCTATTCTATTCTATTCTATTCTATTCTATTCTATTCTATTCTATTCTATTCTATTCTATTCTATTCTATTCTATTCTATTCTATTCTATTCTATTCTATTCTATTCTATTCTATTACCTACAACCATTTTCTTTCGGCTGCGGCCTTATCGCACAAGGCAATCTCTTCCGGGCCAGCCCATGGGATGAAGAGAATACGTCACAAAGAGTTGTGGGGTAGAGTCTGGTACATAAAGATAAAATATGATAAAAATAACATGTCATAGAAACATACAAGATACATAAATACAGCATAAGAATATATTAATATCTTTTTTTAATCATTAAGTAATATTTAAATTATAGTCGGGCTTCCGCTAACTTGTCATTTGAAGTACAGTTTAAAAGTTGCATGTCCTGCCATATAAGAAGACGTTCAAAGCCGGCTTTGTCGTAATAGCACAGAATACATAATAGTAGTCAAACTTTGACCTTAAACACCCACTGAAACCACTTTTGTGAGGTTCATTAACAATTATATTAAACCCTTCAATGGCAAACCCCAAGTTTTAAGGCTATATGCCCAATTTAACTAGCAACACTGACGTCGTTATTCCTAATTACAACTTACAGCACTCGTTATTCTGAACTTCTACTACAACTGTAGTTTAGGCAGCAAAAGTTTGTTGGTAAGTGACAATATATTGTATTTTTGCCCGTTTTTATTATTTCAATTAAGAGACTTATTTTGTGGTTGAATAGCTCAATGTTTTAGTTTTGTAGTTTACGCAATCGGTGTGTATGTATGTGACTATATTTGGTGCTTTCAGAATACATAGGTAATTTCGATGATTTTTGTAAAGGAGTTTTGGTAAAATTATACTCGACCACTCTTTCATATGTTACAAAAGGTTGTCGCGAGACGTTTCATTATGTTTTCGCGAGAAAATTATATTATCCCGTTAAGATTTTATCTATACTCACACATATATTTGACTGGTCTGTCGGTCTAGTGGTTTAGTGATCCTGACTGCTGAGCCAGAGGTCGTGGGTTCGGTTCCCACCCAAGAAAAATATTTGTGTGATGAGCACGATTATTTGTTCTGTGTCTGGGTGTAATTTATCTATTATATGTATGTATTTAGAAATATATAAGTATGTTTATCAGCAGTCTGGTTACTATAGTACAGGCTCTGCCTAGTTTGGGATCAGACGGCCGTGTGTGAGATGTGTTCAGTTATTATTATTATTATATAAAATTGTTACTGGTCGATGTCTGTACATAGGAGATAATTATAACATTTTTTTTTTAATTGTTCGTTGTCTGTATCGGTCCATAATATTCGTAATAAATAAAAAACGCCTCGAAAATATCGAATTTCTCCTTATATCTCTAGCAAAAATGCTAAAATTATGAGACTAATTCGGTACCAGGAATATGAAAACGGTCATGTGGCAAGACTTGCTACAGCTCAGGTATTTCAGGCCAGATTTCGTTCCACAGAAACTTCGGCTCACCGTTAGTCCGGTTCGATTGACAGTGTTCCCTGCCCCTCGAATGCAGGAAAATAGTGAACAGCGTGTGGTACGCATATCCGCGGATCGCATCACCCTATCATCCGAGTCCAGACACTCAGAGAGTCTGGACGAAGAACGCGAGGCGCGTCGTCTGATCTGTGTAGATCTCTCTATCCACGTACACGTAACAAATCACGATAACTTTTATTTTGAGAAGGAAAGCCAAACCAGTCTATGATGAAATCAACCAGTTGTAAATAATAAGGCAGATAAGCTAAAACTTAAGTAACAAACTAGATTTTGCAAGCTTGACTAAAATTAGTGTAAGTTTGTTAATGATATTTTCATGTGGAAAAAGAAACTAAAGAAAGCAAAGTTGTTCAGTTGTCTACGGCTCTACGCATACCAGCGGGCACAGCTAATCTATACTTATATCATATAAAATTGTATATTACGCCAAAGTTAACTTTTTCTAGACTTGATTTGATATTTTCCTTTTACTATTAATTTATTTATTTCTGCTGATAAACCTAAATAGTCAATTAATATTTAGTTATTAGATAAAAAAAAATCTGAACAGTAATGGGCATACTGATCGGCACATTATTTTCTCTCACCAAGTTTACAAAGTTAACCAACTCCAATCTTCAGTTGTCATCGGGAAATCGGTAAAGCGTGTTGGAATCGCAAGGCACGTGGCAACTAGCTCATAAGTAGGTCAATCGATACAATATACTGCGTGGCGACTGTGATTATAATAACAATATAAAATCACAAGTTTTTCTATGACCTTTTGTTAAGTAAAAAACAGGAAGGTTCAGGGAAACTGACAGATCTCTTTTCGATATCCGCATCTTATGTAAACAGGTCGTTGGGTAATTACGACGGACGTATTATAATTTACCTACCCTCTTACTAACTTTGTGTTGTATATACAGAAAACAATATATTTATTTATATGAGTATGGTTTGGAGGTTTTTTTAAGATGGTAGGCGTAGCCTATTTAGGTTTTGTTTTTTATGATATAGGGGGCAAACGAGCAGGCGGGTAAATAACTTGATGGTAAATGACTACCGCCGACGATGGGCACCTGCAACTCCAGAGTCACAAGTGCGTTACCGGCCTTTAAGGTAGGAGTAGGGGAAGAGGGGGAGAGGGGTGAAGAGCGGGAAGAGGGAGAGGGGGAGAGGGATAGGTTAGGACTTCTGGTAACCTCACTCAGGCGACGAAAAGTAATGCAATCATTGCTTCACTGCCGGTTTTCTGTGAGGCGGTGGTATCTCTCCGGTCGAGCCGGCCCATACGTGCCTTTTAGGCTTATAGCCTATTCTACCACAAATGTGGAAATTTAAGTAGCTGTTACTAATAAAATACATTATTTTATAAACAAGTTTAGTCAAGAAAAGAACACTCCAACGCACTTGTGACTCTTGAGTTGGAGGTGTCCATCGGCGAAGGTAGTAAAAAATACAATGTTTTATTATTATATTGTTGTGATACTAGCATTCCCCGCATTTTCATCAGCGTTTATGGCCACTATTCTTTAGGGTCGCAAGTTGATGTTACATGGCCTACATTCAAGATTTGGGCTACGCAATGTAAATATTTCCATTTAATAACCAGACATTAGCGCGTTCAACAAAGAAAAACAAACTTTCAGTTCAGGTTTTCGCGGAACAATAGAATAAAAACCGGATAGTTGCCCCCTTTTCAAAAAAGCTCAATTTAAAAAAATATGTACTTACTAATAATAGTGCAACGTGTAGGTATACTTACATATTATAATGTATAAAAAAAACTATAATTAATATTGGTTTTGAGTAAATCCTGTTTTTTTCGACCTCTCAGAAAAGAGTAGTTCCCTACTGTGACAGAGTAGTTGCCTTGTGCGGGGATGGCGACACACTATGATTTTTTAGATAGAAACAAACTTAAATATCAATTTAAGTAATTAATCGTTATTATTAATTCAGATCCTTTACATAATAATCGAAATTATAAAATAGTAGTCAGTTTTACCTTTCGAAATAATTTACCAAATAAAGTTCGGAGGCTATTTTTGTCATATGTAATATAAGTCAGGTAAATTATAGTAAAATATATTAATTTATTATTAAAGATAGAACAATATGACATTCAAAGCATTAACATTAATTATCACCAGAAACCAGGGCTTTTAACTTTCCACATCTCATGCAATGTTTTTTTGAGGTTATACAACACGGGCACCGGCAGAATTATTTCCAGGGAGGTGCATCTGCTTCTGCACATTGAACTATTAACTAATGAAGTAAGTATTGTTATTTATAACAGTCCCTACAAACAATATTTATGAATATTCAACAAAAGCTTTTGAAAATATTTCCTTACAATATTTATTTAATATTTAAAATATTTTATAAAATTGTGATATGATATATTATGTAATTGTAAAAAAAAATGTAGGGAACAGTTTTATAGTTTTTTTATGGGTGATTTTAAGGCTATCACGTAAAACATGATATGCATTGCTTATGCATAGGTATGTACTTTACGTACCTGTAGGTATATGCATAAGCAATAACAGCTACTATCGTTTCTCCTTTGCCTATTCTCTTATGCCGCGTTCCTATAATCAAGAAACAATTCGATTTGCTTACGCGATTTCAGCGACATGACGTCCACTGTTGGACATAGGCCCTCCTCAATGACTCAAAAATGCAGACCTATACATACACTTTAACGTGATGTAGAAAGTGACTGTCTACAAAAAAACGTATGGCCTTTAATCTTTGGAATTCAACTAGCTTACTGTTAGCCGGGTTGAGATCAGGGTTTATAATCGCCAGAGTTCGTTGTTAATGAAAAGATCAATGAAAAGGGAACGACACCTATCGAGTTGCGAGAGTTTATAAGCTTCAATCGGTGAACGCTTTCAATAAGGTAGGCCTCTGCTAATACACCATCATCCTAGTAAGTATATAACACTACTTGACCGACCTGTTGGTTTATTGGTTAGTGATCCTGATTGCTGTACCACGATCATTGTTCTGTGTGTATTTTATCTGTCAAAATTTACGTATTTAGTAATATATAAGTATGTTTACCAGCAGTCTGGTTGTCATAGTACAGGTTCTACCTAGTTTGCGATCAGAGGCCTTGTGTGAGGTGTCAAAAAAAAAAACGACAATAAGAGAAATTCTATAGCAAACTGTAGGGCATTAGCGTAGGGAGTGCTTATGATAATAATATAAAATAATGTATCGCACAATAAAATAAATCATATCATCAATACTAGTAGTATAGGTACTTAATATTAATGTTGTTAGCTATAAACATTTTGCTTTGTTTCTTTCAGATGTAATAAAACTAGTTTAGGTTTATGATGTTTCATGACGAAACTGGTCATTAAGTATCTGTTCACCAACCACTTCCTTAATTAACTTCTGATATTAATGCATAAATCTAACGAAGATGTTTTAGATTTTTGTCAGACTCGCAATAATTCCTTTCGCTATATATAAATATATTTAATGGTTGAATAAATTGTATCAAAATATAGTAAATGTTGTAAAACAGTCGAAATTTAAATTGCGCCTTCTGTGAAAGTTGCCCGAACTGATAAATGGATAATTAGTATACCAACATCAAAGTTACAGCAGTAATGCGCAGAATCCACAGATGGCGTAACTAAAAAAAACAACTCGCGGTCAGCATTTTTCGTTCCGCTAACACTTTTTTCCTTCTAGCACCCCATCCGCCGAGCGTCTGAAATGAAACGAGCGATAAGGAACTTCGTATATATACATATGCTTTAGTATAAATATGTTACACGCAGACACTCAAACATTATATTTTATAGACATACCAACGAGCTGCTCCACAGTATCACCGTTAAATTTCTACATATAGTTATTGCTTCGCTCCTATGGGCCGTAGCGTGTACTTAATTGCCTATAATATACAAAGTGAACAGGATATCAACCGCACAAGTAATTTTTAAAATGGGTTTAACACCAACAAATGGTTCTTCCTTATAATACTCGTACCTATACATATAGACATCATTTTAGTCTTATCTCAATAATTTGAGGCTAGTTTATTTGCTGAGTTTCCTGAGAACTCGAAATAAGGTGCTGCTGTTTTTTTTATTAATTTAGTGCTGTTCTCTATAGGTAATAATGTGGTTTGTATATCTTCTAATTTTGTTGTAAAGATATCCATTTATCGTATTTTAGGTATGCGTTTGAAAATTTAAATCAAAAGGTTTCCCAGAAACTAACAAAACAACATTTATCACTTATTACGGCTTGTTCCCTTTACTGAGGTAATCCTGAATAAGTTATCGGCGTTCTAGGAGAAACACCTTAAAAGTAAATTAGGCCAGGATTAGGGAGCCGATCTGTGGAAATCCGAGGACGGTCGGGTGGCGCAAAGGAGGCTTTCCGGGATAACAGTAATAGCTATCTATCTCTGCCTGTCCGCCGCCGTCCGTGTCCCTACTGGAAGTAATCTGGGTAAGTCTTTCTTTTTTGTCAGTCGAACGAAAAGCTTTGATCTGTTGAAGTTTTGAGCAAAAATCCTGTCAAGAACAATAAGGCGGGGGTTGGTTTATCTGAGCTTTTAAATTTGAGGCAGAAGTATGTCTAAATATTTCTGTAAAATATTTTCAAGTAGTCTCTTTGAGTAGGTGTATGTCGGCGTCAGCCGAAAAATACATGTACATATATAAATAATCTAAGATAAACGGATCAGTATCTTTTTCACCCCTGTTTGTCATCCGATTTTCTTTCTCTTTTTTGTTTAGCAACTATTGGAGAAATGGAAAGTTTTTTCACTGCCTTCAATGAATCGTTATTAACGGTCTTTATGGTCGCTCAATGGTCGAGTTTCGACCACTTTGCGACCAGTAGTTTTAGTAAATACGTACAAATGCTTATTGAAAAAATAATAGAAATAATTATTAAGGTTTAAAGTTAGAGACAATAGCCAGTTTGAGTTAAAGGTATGCAACTCTGACCTGCTTGAGCTATAGCGTACCTACTAGCAGCGCCCCGCGGTTTCACTCGCGTAAGTCCCAATCCCGTGGGAATATCGGGATAAAATGTAGCCTATATTAACATATAGGCTACTTTTTATCCAGGTCTCCAGCTATCTACATACCAAGTTTCATCGCAATCGGTTTAGTAGTGTTGGCGTGAAAAAGTATCAAACATCCATACTCACAAACTTTCCCGTTTATAATATTAGTAGGATAAGCAATAGTATAAGCCTTTTCCTTCCATTGCCTTTACTTCATGCCTACCTTTCCCTTTAATTCCTCAATACACTCCCAATTTCCGATCTTTAATTTCAAAAGTGCCCGGCTGACGGCAATACGTTTGCTCTCTATTACGTCAGTGGAACCAAATTATACGAGTAAGAGGCAAAATGTGGGGTTTAATACGCCTCTGCCTACATACAGCCTTGAGTGTTTGTATGTTAATAATTATTTTGTAAATGAACTACATTCAAAAGGGTATTGTTAGGAGCCGGGGTTCGAGTCTTCACTTTGAGCCCGTTTAACACTACGTGTTATAAAACAAAGTCTCCCGCCGCGTCTGTCTGTCTGTTTGCAATAAACTGAAAAACTACTGAACGGATTTTCATGCGGTTTCCACTAATAGACAGAGTGATTCATGAGGAAGGTGTAAGTGTAAACCTTCCTCATGAATCACTCTGTCTGTGTGTAATTTGTTAAGATTTTGTGTAAATTGATTGAAATATGTTGATGATTGTTGAAGATGTCTCTGCTACCCGTGCGAAGCCGGGGCGGGTTGCTAGTAAACCATATTTGTTCTTTTTGTGTATTATCCTTAAGATTAATTTCGATAGCAAATCGTAGAAAGAAAACAAAACCACTATGCATATCTCTGGTAGGTACCTACTTACTATATGAATTTATTTGTGAGTCGCACAAAGAAACTTTGACAAGTCTTTCACACGTCACGTGATGAATACAAAGAGAGTTTTGTCAGGCGGACATTTTTTTGTGCACAGACTGAGACATCGTTTTTCATTTATTCTTAATGACGTCGCGAACATTGGAGGCGACACTTTTTTCTACCTCAAAAATCAGAAGTTCAAAACGTATTTTCTGCTTTAACGACTAGGGGACACCGGGAATTACGAAACGTACAATAATTTCTATATTTTTACAGTTGTCCCTTTAAACATTTGCGAAGCATTTTCTATCTGTTTGCTATCGGTAATGCAAGTTACGAAGCCTTCTTGTGTCATCACCTCATCACGTATTTAATTTTTGTGCATTTGCGTATTTAAATTCGTTTGGTTAATTAATTTAGAAATTTCACTTCTGCCGTGTGTAAATTATTGTACACACACATTTTTTTTTATGCAGATATTTTCAGAAAAGTCTAGACGTTACATCAATATACCTATAGTTTCATTTATGTCAACTCTCTTTCATCCTAACTAATATTATAAATGCAAGAATGAGTTTGTTTGTTATGCTCTCACACCTTGACTTCACCGATCATCATGAAGTTATGCACACATGTTATCAGGCGTTCCTTTCATCCCGAAAATAATACTGTTCCCGAGAGATACCTACTTGATTTGATTGACAAAATCTATGTACATTGCAAGGAAAGCCGCAAGCAAAGCTAGTACGAAATGTCAGCTTTATCGATATATTTTCAAGTTCAATTTGTGAGTTTAAAAAAAGATTTGTTGTATTAAAAAACACGATTTTTCCTATAATTTTTAACGCGTTACGTTATTCACGGGGTCCACTATACGACCTTTAAATGACCACAATTTTATATTTTGAAAATATCTATTTATTTACATCATACATAAGTTATGGTATAGTTATGGTAAACCTAGCATATATTTACTTACTATGTATGACAAATGTCTCTCAAATATTTTTTTACTTTTAGTTCAGTGTTTTTAAATAGAAGCTTGGCATTATTATTTTTTAGTTTCAATTCATTATATTAAAAGAATCAAGACTACTATAATCTGTCATGGATTGGTAAAATAATATTATAGATAGTACGACAATTATGATACCCTTAGCAAATCAGCTATTCAGGCGACGATAATGTGGGATGTGTGGATAATATGACATTGTGGGTTTTGTTGTCAGTTTTAGTTACAGCCACGTCCCGTGACTGTTATAACATGGTAGGTTATCTGTCAGTCATAGCTATGACTCACAACTATTACTGACAAAGGTACCGTGTAATGCGATGACCGACGGTTATTGACGACGATCAGGATTTTGGCAGTTGAGGTGCTTTCCTCCGAACATTTAGAGGCAATAAATGGTGCAGGCCACAAAAGGTAAACATAAAAATTTATTAATCATAGTAATAGGTAATTAGATTGATTAAATGGAAAATGTCTTTAAAAAGTAATTTGCTTTATTCCATTCAGATGCTAATAGTTTTTAATGGAATCTAGAGGAAAAATACGTGAGTTGACAAGACCGCTATTTTTCTTTCGGAGATAGGTACATCAAATTACGTTAATAACGTTAAACTCTGACTAATTTGGTGATACTGCCATAAAGTTTATGTTGTGACTGTCGTTAAACACAATGTTGGTATTGTCGAAAAACTTTGTACATTTTTATTTGTTTTTAAATTTCCTACAAACACTGGAATGCAAATATTGTTCTAGTTAAAATATCGGATATTAAAAATATGTGGGAAGGTCGAAAACTATCGCACTATGGCAATACCCTAGTGAGTCGTTATATCCCGCCTATTTGGGGCGCTCTTACATAAGAATATCATAATATCCGGCTATAAGTAAGAAGCATTTCCACGCCACCGTTTTACCACATAAAAAATGAGTGTCGTTGACTGTACATATTATGAGCGGTGCATGAAAACCCCATGCGTAGTATGTCCTCAATATTGTGAACGTATCATTATTAAATGTGGAATCATTTTAATTTATTGTCACTCTTAAATACTTAACACTGACAATAAATTATAGTGATTCCACACACTTAATTGTTATTTCTCCAGACGTGGCTGTGGAATAGCTCTCAAGGTCTGTACTTCATAAGATTTTGTATAAATATCACTTACTTATACAAGTAGAAAAAAATCTTAAAAGTTATTTGTGACGATCTTGAAGATGACACTTGATATAATAACAAAGCTTCTCAATTCGTCTCTATTATTTTTTGTATATTTTGTTAGACGAAAAAATCAGTAATTTACGAATCATGAATATGTTATGTACCTATGCCAATGGGTCCTACGTATATGCTACACTTAAAAAGCTAGAACGTCCTTTTAGTTTTGACACGCTTCTTGCCGGCTTGCCTTATATATCTACTATAGTGAAATTTAATATGGCAGGGAGATAGGATTATGTATGTGAAAAATATAAGGGATGTGTATGAATAAAAAGATAGATAAGCTTTTATTACATTTAATTCAATGACAAAAATATTTCTTGTCAAATCAGCAACACCTACAAACACACAATTTAATACTCTTTATTGTACACCATGAGCAACATTAAACAAAATATTTACAAAGACAAAAAAAAAAATGGTACAAACGGCGGTCTTATCGCTAGTTGCGATTTCTTACAGGCAACCTTTAGGTGGACAGATGCAATAGAGTTATGTATAGGGCAGTTAACAGGTGTACGACTAGCTAAGTAGCAACTTAAATGAATTTAAGAGACAAGGAATAAATAATTATATATACCTTACCTATATATATATATATACATACACATATAGATACATACATACCGATATTAAAATAAATATATACACATATCCAGTATTAAAAGCAAGTGAAATATTACTGTGACAGATAGTAATCAGTGACCATGTTTTTAAAAGTATGCAGCGACTGAGCACGTCTAATAGCTTCAGGCAATGCATTCCACAGGCGAGCTGCATGTACTGTAAAAGATATGTGAAGAAAATTTGTGGAATGCAAAGGTACTTGATTTTCCGATGATCTCAGGAACCTCGCATGTGTGTCATTTAGGAACTCGAAACGTTCTTTAAGGCAGGTGGGAGTAGCGGGGTTGAACAAAATATTGTAAAGTAGTGCAAGAATATGAGCATTTCGGCGAAGCCGTATAGGAAGCCACTTGAGCTTAATACGAAATTCAGAAATGTGGTCATATTTGCGTAAACCAAATATGAACCTGATACAGGCGTTTTGGAGGTGCTCAAGTTTATTAAGTTGGTCCTCAGTGAGATCAAGATAGCTGGCATCGGCATAATCGAGGATTGGCAGGAGGAGAGATTGGACCAGTGCAGTTTTAGTGCCAATAGGAAGAAATTTGCGCAATCTTCTCAAAGATCCTATCGATGCAAACACTTTGCGGCAAAGATTTGTCGATGTAAAGTCCCAGGTTTTTTACTCTGTCGCTGTAAGGTAAAATTATGCCATTAAAAGTAACCTGAGGGAGCCTCGACCATCAATACTAGAAATAAGTCTAGGACTACCTACGAGCATAATCTGACTCTTTATAGGATTTACGGTGAGGCCATGTTGTGCACTCCAGTGAGCTATGTGCGTTAAATCCTTATTAATAATATCAATGGCTCCCGCTAGCTGTTCGAGAGGAGCGCGTGTATAGATTTGCAGATCATCAGCGTAAAGGTGGTAGGATGAAAGAAGTTTAGAGGAGATAGAGTTAATAAAAATTGTAAAGAGTAACGGGGAAAAACGCCACCCTGCGGCACACCAGCAGAAGTATTGCACCACGAAGAAAGGGCTTCTTCGATTCGAACACGTTGACGGCGGCCAGACAGGTAACTATGAAACCAATCAAGCACCGTTGGAGATATGTTAAGAGAGCGGAGTATAGCTAGTAGTATGTCAAAATCGACAGTGTTAAATGCATTGTTGAAGTCCAGCAAGGAAAGTACCGTAAGATAGCCATTTTCCATACCTGATCTAATGTCATCCGTAATATTGACAAGGGTTGTAGTAGTACTGTGTCCAGGACGGAAGCCGGACTGGAAAAGATTTAAAAGGTTGTTTTGATTAAGAAACATTTAAGTTGATTATGGACAAGACGTTCCATAACTTTTGAAAGGAATGGTAGTATAGAGATTGGGCGGTAATCAGTGAAGGAAGCAGGGTTAGACTTTTTTGGTAAAGGAATTATTTGAGCATCTTTCCATGTTGAAGGATAGACGCTACTGGTTAACGAAAAGTTTAAAATATGGTTTATAATGGGTAAAATGATGTCTAAAACAGGGAGAACCATATTACGGCTGACACAATCAGTTCCTACAGCGTTGGAAGTTATTGATAATATGCTCGTTTTAACATCACAACTTGATACTTGATTAAAATTAAATGGGACATAATCAGGAGTTGGAAGATCTGAAAGATGTTCCAAAGTCTTCGCT
Source organism: Callimorpha dominula (assembly GCA_949752705.1). NCBI lineage: Eukaryota > Metazoa > Arthropoda > Insecta > Lepidoptera > Erebidae > Callimorpha > Callimorpha dominula. The sequence continues at coordinate 9,587,044 of OX457005.1, forward strand.
TTGGCTGTCCTATCAAAAGTAGACGAAGCTGTGAAATGTTGATTAAGCAAATCAATGCTTAAATTATTATGAATTGTTTCTTGTCGTGATTTTCCAACTCCAAGTGATTTTAGGAAATTCCATATTTTAGCTGGATCGCTGTTTTGAACAGACTCGTAAATGTGTTGGCGTTGGGCTTTCCTAAACACCTTACTGCAGTGATTGCATATAGATATATATTTGTCTAGGTTTTGCTGTGTCGGTCGGCGTTTGTATTTGTTTTAGCTGCAGCCTTTTTTGCAATGATAGCTTTAATCTCTTGCGTAAGCCATGGTGACGGAGGGTGTTTTAATTTAATTTCTCGAACCGGAGCGTGTTTGTCGTACAGCTGTATCAGACTAGAGGTGAGAATATCTACTTTTTCGTCTACCGTTTCAGAATTCAAAAGAAGGGACCAGTCGATATTGTTCACATCCTCAAGAAGCTTGTCAAGATCCATGGCACTGAAATTGCGCTGGTGAAGAATTTTAGGCCTTGCTTTAGGAGGACGAATTTTGTAGGACAAGTAAAGGAGATCATGATAGGAAAAGGAGTCAGCGGAAAATTGACCAAACTTAGCTATGTTCTGGGGCGAGGAAACTATCATAAGATCTAGAAGAGAAGGAGTTGAATTGGGAAAGTGATGAGTGGTTGATAGAGGAAGAATAGTCATGTTGCAAGAGCCTACGATGGTATGAAGAGAAGAAGAACACATTTACGGGTAAAACAAGAAATTGTATTCATTATGATTCTGCCACCAAGAGTGTATATAAGTTTGACATATGGTAATGTCTTCGTCCCTTTTCATTATAATGGTAAGTGTGAAGACTTCATTCCAACTTACTGAGATGGATATACCACGGCGTTTGTAGATTTAGTGGCTATTAAATAATTTGTACCGTGTGTTGTGTGTACAAAGGTTTACTTTCGGTTTATTTTCGGAGATGTAGACCACAGCGGAATCCTCCCTGAAATTACAACCGACTGAGGATGTAATGCTACCGTATAAAAGATTTGAGGAATCAGAAGCTAGGATTATGGAAACGCAGCCTAGGAGTTAAGGTGTACGAGTACTTAACGGTAAAGTAATACTTCGTTTCTACACACTTTTAAAATTGCTTTACATGTGCTTTATAAAAATACTAAAAATATATTTACTACTGTCATGTTGTTGTATTTATATTGTGGACTAAGTGATTAACAGGGCGTTATTCATAATGTTCAGAGAGGTTAAAAAAGTTTAAAAAACGAATATTCGCAAACACTGATATCTTCGAGTGTTTTATTCGACACCATGCACTTAGAAGATTTTGCTTTTTAAATATCTCTGTATAGAGTGTATAGCTGATAGTGAAACACTGGATATATTGTACCTTTATATGTATGACGTTAAACTATTGGATCTTTCATCAAAATTTTATTTTGGTCCATGTCCATTAATGTTGATTTATTCATATTGAAATAAGTAATTACTATTAATAAAAACATTTAACTTCAATTGAAGATTAAAAAAAGCCGCTTCTTTCAGTTTTTAATTCTAAACTAAATGGCAAACAACTGCGCTCTCTAGTAAGTAAGAAGCAGAGTTGCGAGCTGTGACTTACATGGTCCGTATATAATTATTTGTTTTTTTCCAACGTGCTCTGCTTATTGTAATTGTTTTGTGTGAAATATTTTTATTTCATAAAATTCTTTAAAAATTGTTTAACATTTTTTTTAATAATTAATTAATAAATTATCAAATTTATTATCTTAACAATTTAATACTTCAATTATCGAATTGTCCAACAGCTATATAGCAATATTCAAAATAACCAGAAAATGTGATAAATAATGAAGTGTAAATAAGTATTAATTATATTGCCCGTTTTGAGTTGTCATTATTCTTGCTACGACATTATACATAGTGCTCTGTTTATTCAAATAATCCATATCATATACACGAGTAAAGTACAATACAACCAAATACAAACCATAATTTATTTAATACTAGCAGCGCCCCGCGGTTTCACTTGCGTAAGTCCCGATCCCTTTGGAATATCGGGATAAAAAGTATGTAAATAACTTATGCGTTAATCCAGGTTTCCAGCTGTCTACATACCAAGTTTCATCGCAATCAGTTCAGTGGTTTTTGCGTGAAAGAGTAACAAACATCCATCCATCCGTCCATCCAAACTTTTACATTTATAATATTAGTGGGATGGATCTGTAATAAGGCTACGCAGGTGATCGGTTATTACAGATTTCACCTAGTGCATATAGATACCAAGCACCACGTCTAAGAAAAAAAACAACAAAAGCTATAATAAAGTGTTATTCTTAGTTTTACCCGTCCTCAGAGTGACGACGCAGCTAATTTCCAGAAAAAAAATCACAGCAGAGATATTAGCTGAGTGGAGATAAATGCGATGCAACTTTTAGAATTCTTTCTGCTAAATGCTCTCCCGGGGAAACTCGAGCTCGAGGCATAATAAGCTTCTCTTATAATAAATCGCGATCACTACATATTTTCAGTTATATATTTAAAAAGATGCTGACTTCGTCTATATTTAAACGGTTATATACTTTTTACATACTTTACTTTACTTTTTACTAATTTAGGATATGTGCTTTTCACACTGACGTTGAAACTGTTTATAGACACCGGTAATTACTTACATTTACTCCCACCGTTTCAGGTAATCTTTTAACGGATACATAGACGTATCAGATTCCGGATCAGACCAAACTTAGAAAGTACCTTCATCCATCCATCTATCGAGAACTATTGGCGTAGTACCGTGTTCAATAACGTACGTAGTAACACATTGTGACCTCGGAGTTACAAAAAAATGTTGTGTGAAAGGCACATAAATGCTAAACGTTCTTCATAAAATATATTCAAAATGAAAAATTACAGCGTGAGAGCGAGCGGATCTGAGTACATATTAGAGCGCATTAGCCGTTCATATTAAATTTAATTTTTTCCTCATTCTAAGCCGCTTCGGTAACAAGATATGCAGCTTTTATACACGGCGAGTCTAGTCCATACGACTCCAATTATTCCGATCAAGGACAAATGCCCAATTACTTTCATATACCTTTTGCGATAGTTATACTAACGATAGTTTCCAATTTCAAATTAGTACACAATGGCATCCGATTTCTTGTTCAGACTGTACAAAAGATTTAGGTTCAAAAGCCACTAGGTTACTAATTTTCTGTTCAATGCTTGTTTGCGTCATTGTCGTGACCGGATTTTACTTGTTGCAAGTACCTTAAAGTGATCGTTAATTTTGGGTTATTTTTTATTGTACATCACTAATAATATACAGTTCAAATGAATCTTATATTATCTTATGAGTTCAATGTGCCATTTTATCGCTACAAGTTATCGCAACCGGACAATCTTTAGATGGCTACTCTAGTCAATCAGTATTTATGTGGTCAAACAGAGCCTAAACATTTCAGGATCAACTTCTTTTAATAAAAGTGAATTGTACCATTTATTAAATTCTTGTGGAGTTACGATTGCAGCACTTTGCTTACAAATACATTAATTTTGTTATCATGAATATTATAATTAAAGACTATTGATAAACTGAGCAGTCGTCGGCATGAGTTTTACTGGCTGGTACTTTTCTTAGCGGATCTATCTATTGCTTGTTGCCTTGTGGCGGTAAAAATTAAACATTTTAACATTTCTAAAGGTTTTTGTTTTTTAATTGGAGCTTCTTACTCAAATTTTAGGATTTTCTAAAAATCAGGCTTATAAATGGAGATTGAAAATTTGTATCGGTCCTGTCAGTTTTAAAGTTAGAACTATGATAATTTTACGCTACTGCTACCAAATACTTTTAAATGGAATTTTGGTATAACTGGGTTAAATAATAAAAAGAACGAGTGAGGCGTCTTGGGGACACCCGGTTGGAACAAAGTTCCTTTCACTATATATAAATATGTTTAATGAATTGAATAATTGTGTCTAAATACAGTAAATATTGTAAAAACTCGACATTAAAATTGCGCCATCTGTGAAAGTTGCCCGACCTAATATATGGATAATTAGTATACAACAATATCAAAGCACAAGTATTACGCAGAATCAACAGAAGGCGAAAAAAGAAAAAAACAATTGCGGTCAGAACTTTTCGTTCGCTAACACGTTTTTCCGTGTAGCCTCCATCCGTCGAGCGTCTGAAGTGTAACGTGCGATAATAAATACATATACAATAACAACTTAACACATCTCACACACACACACATAGCCTGAAAACAAAATTAATATTCTAATAAATTTAATTTCTGAGCAGGAGCAAACATTAGATGATATTCACTTCAACTTTCTTAATTACTTATATCAAGTCGCTTGATATAAGTAATTACTAAATAATAGTTTAGATAACGGTAAGTAGGAGTCATTGAATATATCAGATCGATCTGGTATATTCAACAACTCGGACTTACCAATATTTAAAGTATTATTTTCGGAATGATGAAGAATTGTTACTGAGACTAAGTTTGATACATTCATTGACTTATCGCCTTTTTAAGTTCTTATCACAAGTTACACGAAATACGCGTCTATTTTACTGAACAGAAAGTAGGACTGTTTTGTGCTCACCGCTGTAATTTAACCCATGGCACGTAAGGAACGACTGTTAATATAAAAAAATATATCTTGTTACAAAAAATAACTTGATCTACAATTTTTTAGCTAAATTGCACTAATTGGGTAGAAATTGTTCAAAAGAAATTATTTGGGTAATTCTGGCAATAAAATAACTTAAAATACCTACTCTGACAAAAGTAGTTCAGTATTTTAACGTTTTTAATTTATTTTATAACCGTTTTGAAGTTTATTAAAAAGACTGGTTTGACTTAACATCTCAACATAATATTGTACAATAGGGTTATTGTACAAAGTTGTGTTCCTGGCTTTTTAAATCTTTGTAGAGGTGTTCGACATTTTTGTTGCTAGCAGTTTTTATAAGTATCGGTAATTAATAATTAATTACCTTGTTTCCATTTATTCAATTAGTATTGCAATAAAAATGAATGCGTATGTAATCATTACGTTCTGGATTCGATTCCGTCGGACCAAACATATATATGGCTAATTAAATACGGTACACGCAGCATATTACCGTTAAGAGAACGAGGCCCTATATAAAATATTTACCTAAGTGTGTTTTTCAAAAGATTTTTCACCAGTAGTTTTGGGATTTCTTACGAGAGTTTTGCTACGACAGAAAGAAAAAAGTTTGAAATAAAGCAAAAGAAACGAGTTATCGTTGCTCCACAAATTCACTGAACAGGAAATATATTCTTAAATGTTTATCGTATCTTTAGAGAAAAGTCGATTTAAGAAACTTATTTTATGTTTGTTTGTCCGTTGCTTAGATTCATTTTTATTAAATTCATTTGCAAACATTAATAAAACATTTATGAGAGAGAAAAGAAATAAATTGCACCGCATATCGGATATTAAATAGTACAGAGGCTGTTTTGCATACTGATTAGTACGAGTGAGAAAGAGAAGTGGTTATGTAACTACTATTATTCACATGGATACTACATATTATCGATTTTTACGCCATTATAAGAAAGGGGACCGCATCCATGGCCGGCCGCTTGCGCACCGCTTCTAGCAGTCTCCTGAAGGTGTTCACAGATTGGTTGGACTCCCCTCTCCTGCGCCACTGAGCAAAGATCCCCACTAGCTAAGGACATACACTTATAATAATTATGTATTACTAACACTAGTCTTTAAGCTATTTTGTTTATACTAACCCTATGGACTCATGACTGAAATAAAGAATATGAATTTGAATAAATACATAATACCTGTATCCCCGAAAGGTTAGACAGAGGCGTATCAAACGCCCAAATTTTGCCAGTTATAATTTGATCCCACTCACGAAATATTGCCTATTGCTGGCAATCAGGTACGTGGGGAATTAAAGATGGGAATATTAAAAGTTTATTATTATTTATAATTTTAAATATTGAAAGAAAAGAAATGTAGGTAAGAACGAAGGCAAGGAAAAGAAAAGAATATTGCTTATAGGCATGGGCCAGGTGTAAGCAATATAACTCGAGAATGTCAAGGTCGTACCTACTACCTGTTACTCCAACTAATTAACTGTTTTACCGGGAAGTGTGAGCCCTGGATACTGCGTGAGGTATTTCCATTGTAATAGTTAGCACCATACTTGTAAGTCTCACAATACATGTTCGCCAGTGTTCACCCATGCATTACTGTGTAAACTGACTCTGTTATAAAGTTGAGTAGTAGTCAATAACAGGTTACATAATAGCATATAAATACTTTTTCATATTTTGTATGTATATAAAATTTAAGAAAAATCTCTTTGGTTGTACTGGTCGTATCTGTCTCGTTTTAATATCAATAAATAAAGGACTTTAAGAAAAAGAAAAAAACACTTTCCTGCCATTTTTCAATTGCTTTTCTGTCCGGCAAAATGAGTGAATCTAACGAAGAAATTCGATATATTCTGTAAGTTTTATTACACAAAAGGGAGAATTGCACCCTTAGATTTTCACCTGTTTCGGTCTCTTCAAAATTCTTTGAGAAGTGTTACGTTAACATCAAGAGAGGACTGTGAAAAGTACTTGTCGCAGTTTTTCGATCAAAAAGTCCAAGATTTCTACAGCAACGGGATTATGTCACTGCCTACGAGATGGCAACAAGCTATCGAACAAAATGGCACTATATATTATAATTAAATGTAATTAAACTTAAAAAGAAATATCTTGAATTTGTAAATAAAATACGAAAAAACTTATCCCCAACTACATATTTAAGAATATATGTAAATGATATTTGCCGAAACCAATTTAAATTGTGACCTCCTTGCAACAGAAATGAGACACCTTTCGCAAACCAGTGGCGGCGACATCAAAAGATAAACTGAATTGAAGGAGATTGAGTAGAAAAGCGGGCTTTGACAAACCGGAACACAGGCTAGGATTAAAATGATTTCAAAAGGCTTGTATAACCAAAAGCTTTATTTCCGAGACAAGCGAAATAGCAGCAATATTCTTTCTCCTGAATACAGTAGGACGGAAATAATTAAAAATTTTGCGTTAATTCTTTTTTACGGACGCTTTGTGAGATAAAAATATTCGTTTGATGTTTTTAATTTTTGACTTTCTGTTGCTCTTTTTATGAAAACAGGTAAAAGGTGGGAATATAAAGCATTTTGTGCTCTTGGGAAATTTGAATTTGCATAATTCAAAAGATCCATAACCTTAGAGATGACTTATTTAATTGGGACAGTGGCTGTATAAATAGGAAAGGGACCACTAAAGTAAACTGTACAGAATACAATTTAGAAACAAGTAAAATATTAGCTAGTATATAACTTTAACAACTCAGTACTTATCTAATTTGTTGATGGATGTTACATGGAAGGAGTTAGTGAACTTGCATACGCATTAGTGTTTTTACAGCAGTATTTAAGAAACAAATACACAGATATAACTAGCATATTCCATTTTTAAACATTATACAATGGCATCTAGAACTAAAAGAAACAACGTAAAAAAAGTACACCGAAAAATCTTACGGGTTTAATATTTTCACCATATTTTTTAAAAGCACCTCACAACCGACATAGCGAAGCAATAAAGTAATAAAATGATTTGTTTTTATCTTACTTGAATTACGTATACTGTTGTTTTTTATGGAAATCAAATATCTATTAAAATGAAACATGTTGCTTACGTTACTCAGGGTTACTTTGGCTTTCTTTTACTAAAAGAACATTCAAAATCGGACTAATATATACTCCCCTGTCTGAGATTACCTTACATCCAGATTACATCCAAACTCCCAATTTACAAAACACACAATGTTTGATTTAATTAATTAATTACCTACTATTATAATGGTAATAATTACCTAGATTTATATATTAGTTAAGTTGGAGGGCTTGGACTTAACGGCAATACCAATTTCCTTCCTTTCATTACTTTCTCATCTATAAGGTAGTTTATACCTCCCCTTTACAATAAACTCCCAAGTTTCCACCTCTGTCTACCCCATCTGGAAAATAGGCGTGAGTATATGATGTATATATCAATCGTTTTGTTAAGTAGGTATTTTTCATGTTGTGCGTCTTTTTTTATTATTTAATTTACAAGCTTGGCAATATACAAGTTCGTTGGCTAACGAGCAAGGGGCCCTGGGCTTGATCACCTGATGGTAACCAATTATACGTCACACTAATTGCCTGTAGACTCCCACACACACGGTCTAGTTATAGCAGCATCCCACCCAAGACACAACAGGGACACAAAAATAAAGTAAAAATAAACATAAATAAAAAATTGAGAAATAAACCGGACGATTTTGCTTCAATGAACCTCATCTTAATTAATTTTAATTATGTACCAACTGTAAACAGATAAATAACGACCAGAGCTTCCGAATTATTTGCTGGAGGGCTTCTGTCCTAATAAATTAAAGGAAGAGTGTCAAACTGCCTTAAAATAATAAGATGCCTTGCGTCTATACAGAGGGATCATATTGATTTCCAGTTCTGTCGAGAGTTCTTTAATTTTATAGGACTTTTACATGTAGATTTTTAGGACGTTTTGTTTCACTGTACACATTAAACGATTACGAAGTGTGTTGCTATGACGCCGTCCCAGTATGAGCTAATTTAAAAAGTTTGTATGTTTCTTTTTCTATGTACAAAAGAACAAGTAGCCAATGAATAATCCGACTAATATTATAAACGTGAAAGTTTGTGAGGATGTATGGATGTATGGATGTGTGGATGTGTGGATGTATGGATGTATGGATGTTTGTTACTCTTTCAAGCAAAAACTACTGAACCGATTGCGATAAAACTTGGTATGTAGATAGCTGGAGATCTGGATTAACACATAGGCTACTTTTCATTCCGATATTCCATCGACATCGGAACTTACGCGGTTGAAACCGCGGGGCGCAGCTAGTATATAATATGAAAAAATAATGTACCTATATGGGAATGAACGTGATCAATATGTCATGGAAGGCAAAAGTTTAATAATCATAAAGTTGAAATTATAAATACCTCCGACTTGGAAATCCCTTCAACGATTACAAAAGAGCTTATGATCTTCAAACGGCTGAACAGATTTTCTTGAATTATATCTAAAAACTCTCTGGATGAAGTCACCTTACAAACAAAAAAACCGCACTCAAATCGGTTCATCCGTTTCAGAGCTATGATACCACAGACAGGCACACAATACACAGACACGTTAAACTTATCACACCCCTCTTTTTGCGTCGGGGGTTAAAAAGTTAGTAATTAATAATATTTCAAGTAGATACGGTGTAGGTACTTCCCTAGTCAGCCAGCTCTTATGTTTTGAAAAAATATAAATGTATATGAGAAAAATATTTAAAGTGTACACCGTTCAAAGCGGTGTCAATCAGCCTTTTGGTCAAAAGCCCAAACTTTATCTGTTCGAGACTTTGACTGACGAGCTGTCGGTTGATTTGAGTTCGTTTGTTATTCAACGTCGATTTTGAAGTCCTCGAATTTGTGCGATTCGTCAAAAATATTTTGTAGTGCCTAACGAAATTCTTCACTTCTGTACGGGAAAAATTTGAATTTGTGCAATTATTTTTGTCCATGATGAGCATTGCTACTAATATAAGAGGGCAAGAGTCAATAATAGGTTTTTCGTTTAGTGATAAAATATTTGATGTATTAACAGCCCTGAGATAAAAGTTCGTGAACGTATGACAATGAAATGCAAACAAAAAGTATTTTTCACTACAAAACAAAAACATCAATTAGATCATAATATAAACTTAATAAAAGTTAAACACAAAATATTGCCTTGACTTTTTATTTACTTTTAAACAACAATAGTTTGTTTTTATCAGTATAATTACTATGCTATTTACTTTAAAAGGTTAACACTAAATATGACAAAAAGATTCTGTATTGTCTTCACAGTCTCTTGAGATCAAATTTGCAAATGCTTGACTAAAGACGTGGCAGCACAATATGGCTGTCTAGTAATCCTACCGGGAATTCTGTGAATCCCGGCAAAACTTTTTACAAGGATTGGTTGGGCGAGATGCTTGAGAAATCACTGATATTACAGCATTTGTACGCTTGCCACTGTCCATGTGCTGGATTACCGCCCTTGTTAATACAAAGAAAGCTCGGTTACCAAAGTTATAATTGAAACATAATCCTCTGTACTCTATGTGCATAAAGTTTTTTTTTTAATTTAAATAATCAATTTGAATGTATACACATTTATATGTCTACAGTTACGGCTATGGTTAAAAAGTTTTGTTCAGTATTTAACGTTATTATAAAAACATTATTTTTTGCAGTTAGCTTTTTAATTTATAAATGGAAACCTTAGGGCCGCTTGGTCTGAAAATATACGAAAAACTCATTAACTTTTTCTCTTGAACGAAAGCGAAATCACGATGAAATTGTTGGAGTAAAGTTTTTAGGGAAGAAAAGCATCACAAATTTTATCCCACTAATATTATAAATGTAAAAGTTTGGGTTGATGGATAAATAGATGGATGAATGGATGTTTGTTACTCTTTCACGCCAAAACTACTGAACCGATTGCGATGAAACTTGGTATGTAGATAGCTGGAGACCTTGATTAACATACATGTAGGCTACCTTTTAACCCGATATTCCCACGGGAATAGCGCGGGTGAAACGGTGAGGCGCTGCTAGTAATTATATATAAGAAGAAATTGACCTGCATATCCTAGTCCTGCTGAGTTATGCACTCTATAAAAAGTTGAAGTAGCCGGTAGTAATAATAGTATTCTGGGACTACACAGGGCTATCTAGACCTATCTTAAAAACATAGCTTGTATTATAAGTTTGAGAATGTGGATCAACATACTCAGATTCCTTTTTTATAAATATTTCCATAAGGGAATCGAACTTGCGCCCTCCGAGTTAGCAGTCGAATGCTCTATCGCTACGCCTCATAGGTACGAAACAGCTTTCTGATACTCATAAAATAAAATTAAATATCATTAATCTGTAAAAAATTTGCAAGTAAATATTTTACTTTCTATTTCTTCTTATTTTCCTGGTCAGGCTATACATACACTTTCTTCTAAGGAAAGGTAATCTGCCTGTATTTCCAAAAATTAATATTTTTTTTTAAAACATTGCCCTTTTAGCGTGTTACAAAAAATAAAATAAGCAGGCAGTGTTGTTTCCATATATTACTGATAAACTGTATTCTAAAACATACTGCTCAACAGTAGCCTACATGCTAGAAAAGTCGTTGGGATTAACGTGATTCGATTTACACAGTCTCAAATAAACAACGTAGAAATGAGCCGCAGTGTATCTTATTAACCGAAGAAAAAAAAGGAGGTTCTCAATTCGTATATATTTTTTTTTTATGTATGTTCAGCCGTCACTCCGTTATTTATGAACCGATTTTAATTATTCTTTTTTTGTTGGATAGGGTATACCTCAAGGGTGGTCCCATGTCAAGGAAGTCAGGATCTGATGATGGGATCCTGATAAAATTGAGAGAAACCCTCGAAAATTGTAGGAACGAATAGTGTTTCTGTTTACTTTTCATTACTTTATCAGGTATTTGCGTTTAGAAATCATCACTTAATGTAGCTGAGCTGATGATGTAAAAAAAATATGAAATACAATAAAAATCTTTAAGTTAACAAAAAATTAAACCGACGAAAATAACTAAAAAGCCAAAAATAAATAAACTTTAAGTCTTAAGTATTGACCTTATTTACATCAACTCTCAAATTTTATATAAACTTATTTTGAGTATTTATTTTTTGCTTTTTAGTTCTTTTCGTCGGTTTAATTTTTTGTTAACTTAAAGATTTTTATCAATTTTAATAGGTCCCGTATAGTTTTTTTTTTCAAATTTAATTTAGTCATGAAATTTCGACAAAGAAACAATAATCCAATAAAAGTTTAAGCTGAAGGTGTCTTGCTTATCGGCTTCTTCTTATTTGAGGGCTTCTTCGGGGAACTACCTTATGTTTTATAATTACTAGATTTGTCCAAAAAATATTGATTTAACTTCATGCAGATAAAATAATTTAATGAATACAATGGGAGTTGAAAATGTGTAATTTTTCAGACCACGTAATCTGTTGGAAATATGAAAAGGCTTCAACTGATGTTTTGATATATTGGTATTCCAACGTTATTCCTTTATATCTTAATTAATTTAAATAGTATTACATATAAAATGATATAATATTGTCGTTTTCTGTATAATGTTCTACCAATGATCTTCTGAATAGACTTGGTGGCCATACCTGGTGAACAGGGAGCCTGTTTATGTTGTTATGTTGCGTTGTATCGATATAAATTCTTTTTAGAATTTGTAGTTCGGTTTGTTTTCGATAGATGTCACCACAACAAAAAAATATAACACCTTATCGTTCTAGTATCAGATCAGCTTTTACTACAACGATAAGGTACCGTAAACCCGATGTAATTAATTCAAGCCTCACGGAGACCGGAGATCTCACAGTGTATTTTCTGCTGATCGGGCATAACGTCCAAAAAACGTTTTGGTGATAAGAATCATCTTCAAGAAGGAACTTCAAGCGCCTAGATACAATAACTCTGCAGATCTGTATAAATAAGCACGATTTAAATCTTGTCACTGTGTTCTTTTTTGTTTCGAATGAAAACTTTATCGTGAAGGAGAAAATACCTATTTGACTGAATAAACAGTGCACTTATAACATTTACTACGTAACTAAGTGAATGACCTCGTTATATATGTGTACCTACTACCCTTTTAAGCATCAATAGCTTTACAACTTACAACTATTATAACGTAAACTCCACGGAAAACTGGCGAAAAGGAAACAAATATCTGTTGGTCGCATACCTCTGAAATAGCTCCGGAATGTTACACTTTGTCACTTGGCAATGCTGTCTTTTAAATTTGGGTACAAATACCTTAGCAACGAGACGGCAGCGGTGCAAAGTTTCGCCATTTTAGAATTATAGTGACAAGATTCTGCACATTCTAGAAACAGAAACATACAAGACGGAAAAGGAATGAAATTGATTGAAAGATATTTTTTTGCTTTGTTTAGTTCAATAGGTTTTAGCAAATATGCTATGCTTTCTTTTTTCAAATTGATCAAGATGACAATTGGGTGTCATTTAACGAAAAGAATCCATTCTACAACGAGTTACTTTTGAGATAATTAATTAAAATGTAGGCAGTATTTCGTATTTGTTTCATGATTATAATAACATTTAATTTTGTTTTTTTATTTAATATTTATCTAATATGATTTTCTTAAAAATGATCTAAGTAACTTGAAGCCATATCGATTAAAAAATGATGTCCTTTAAAACATGTGGGTTGGTACAGTTTATCGAAATTATCATATTGCAAGTTCCGTGGTATGATAGTATCGACTATAAAAAAAAGTTTGGTATTCATAACTCATTTTCAACAATATTTTGGGTGCGATTCTTTTCTTTAAACGACGACCAATTAATACTAATTGTGAGAGTCCGCCTAATACTTACGTGGTTTATTTTAACTGGCAAGAGAGCAAGCGGAGCATAGCCAAATAGCGGCAAATTTGGTATTTAATAAATATTTGGAACTTAATATAGTTATTATTATTCTTATTATTATTATTATTATTCTATAGTTTATAAAGCTTCATAGAATAAGATTTTTTTACGAAATAAAGATATACTAAAATATACGTAGCCATTTATCTCAGCTATTGCAAACTTAAGTATAGTCTTTCTATTTTTTCATAATTATTCCTAAATCAATAGTTGCTCTATAAGTAGTTTGAATTGTGTACAAATACTAACATTAAAATATCTCTTATCTGGGGAGCATTCGTCGTAGATGGAAACATAGCCCACACATTTTTTACGCCTTTATTTTAAACTCCTGACCAGACAAGTTGGAGCGCAAATTAGCTGAGGGGACAACATGCCAAAAATTCTCTTCAGGCAGTATCGTTTCACCCTGGGAGCCATATTTTACAAGGTGCCCCCTACCTGGGGTCTGTCGTAAAGAGAATTAATGAAATCCTGGCCCACGTTCAATAAAGTAAGGGGACTAATGATATAGCTTCTACATTTAATTACTTTCGGTAAAGTAATCAATTTCTTGCGATTACATAAAGTTACATTTATATTTTATCTTGGCTCAGATCCGGATTTTACTGATGAAGCAATTTGGAATTGCTCTTTTAATGTTTTTTTACCTTCATCTCGAGAGTCACAAGTGCGTTGCCGGCCTTTAAGGTGGGAGTAAGGGAAGAGGGGGAGAAGGGGGAAGAGGGGGAAAGGGAAGCATTGCTTCACTGCCAGTTCTCTGTGAGGCCGTGGTATCGTTCCGGTTGAGCCGGCCCATACGTGCCGAAACATGGCTCTCACACTGTTAAAATGTTATCGGTATGTTTATTTACTACGACTGATAGAATAATATTGCAAAAAAATATGTTAATCATACGGGTCAAATAAATCTGTAGACTTTTTGAAAAAAAAACGCTTTATTGCATTAAATAATTTTAATTGGAATTATTTAAAAAAGACACCAATTTTTTTTTCTTTTACGGGGCAGAAAAATCTGAGTACCTATTGCTCTTGGCAGTTAAATTAAAATTGTTCGTTGCGGCGACCCTTGTAGACTCGCGATAGGTTTCGCCTCCGTCTACAAAAATATTATTGAAAATCTCGACTATTTTCTAAATTGTTAGGATTTAACAACGCAAATTATTAGCATTTAATACCAATTAATGCTAAGTGGTTGTAGAACTTCAGCATTCTTTAGTTCTGAGTTACAAATAACCGAGGTATTTTTGTTAAATTTTTTAACAAAGACAGTTATGCTAATTGTGTAGGCACATACAGGTATGTAGATGTTACATTTAACAGTTAACCCAATACGAGCATTGCAGGATTAAACTGTTAACAACGAGTTCTCAACGTTAGAACTTAAGCTAATGCACTTAAAACTAACAGCACTTTTTTAAAAGGAATTCTTGTAGTTGTAAAATACATTTTGAATCAACCATTTATATACTCGTAGTTTTATTTTGAACTTACCTAATTCCTAATTCCTTTATACTTATTGAGTCTGGCTGGTAAATCATTGAAGATTCCTATTGTGGTAACATATATTTTACGTACGTTTATAATAAATTTCATTATAAGCAACTAGTAAACTTAAATTATATTTATAACGAGATCTAACATTATGTTTAGAAGGCGATTTGTGTCAAAATATTCGGTATTATTTTTTACAAACAAACACAATAAATAGTTGTGGAATGTATATACAAGTCAATTTAAGGAATCTCTTTTCCTTAAAGATAGACCTAAGTTAATCTGTTGCATGTTTTAAATTATTCTTATGCTTCTGGTTGTGGCTTTGAATGCAGTTTTCTTCTCGCTAACATCTCCTGTTGTTTGGTTCCTAGGAAGAAAACATTCTATATCTAATGGATTCCAACTTCGCATACAGGCGCTTTGTCACTTCATATTATTGGTTAACGAGATGATTATGATTCACAACGTATCCCGTAAGTTTTGAAAGGTGACATGATCTAAAATAACATGCACTAATTAGACTTGGGTCCACACACCTACATATATTAAACATTAATACCGAGGCGGGTCAGGTTCATGATTCACGCATACGATACGACGATAATGAAGAAGGTTTTACTAGGACGGTATTCAAGAAAAACAATCATATAAATTTATACAAATATCGAAAAATCTATACAAATGTAAAATTAGTAACCACTTAAACCACCAAAATTAGAAATCACAATCCCTTGGGTTTTCTTCGTTTTAAGAGCTTTTTTAATATCGTCTTAGTGAGTCAGCCAACTTCCGTAATAAGCAAAGATGCCGAAAATAATGGAAGTTAAATATTTGTATAGAGGAGACAAAGGAATAAAACTGATGACTGCTCTATAAGTGCTGCTTTTGCATTGTATGAATCTTGTGATGAGAATTTCCTTACTCACTGTAATTGATTGCTGGTGATCAGAAAATAATCATACTATTTTATAAATATCTTTTGATTTCTAAATGCGGGTTAGTTGAATACCTGAAGTGCGTCGCGCTGAAGAATTATAGCCAGCAGGGCGGCGTGATCCTGAACAGGGACCATTTTTGTCTCCTGGTACTGTTATCTCAATACCAATGGATTCACGTATGAAAAAGGAAGTCGTCTACACAGTTTCATATCATACGATGGTAAAATACAAAAGTAAAATGGTAGAGTGAATGAAGAATCCGATCATGAAACCTTACTGCTCTAAGTGCAGTCCAGTTCTACAAAGGCTCTTAATGAGAAACATCACCAACTTCTGAAACAACACAACAACTTGGAACTATGAATAATTTAATGTTTTATGTTGTACCTAAACATAACAGCAATTCGTTAAGTAGATGTTCTGATGTTTCCTCTAAGGAAATATTCAGTTTGTGTCTGTCGTTGGCGTTGGTAAAGGCTATTTGTTTTATTTACGCCAGCCCCCGCTCATTAAGTAACGAGATATGGGGCGTATCATTGGTGGCTATGCTCAATGTTTCTGGTACTGGTTAGATAAAAAACAAAGAATTACAGAATTACTGTTAGTTCTATCAATTTCTTTTTCGGTTTAGTTATGTTACAAGAAGTTATTAATATTTTTCCATTATTTATAGAAAACAGAGATGAGCTGGTAACTATGACAGTCATCCACACAAAATCTCTACCTTAAATAAAGAAAAATAAGTTAACAATGGTATCAAAATAAACTAAAATTAGTTCCGTTAAAATAGTACGAAAGAAAATTTTGGTCGAACTAATATCAGTCGTTCTAAAATATCGTTATTTTTAAATTGAGTTTAATAAAATTAGAATTAGGTATGTTTACTAGAATTAGGTAGGCGTTTTATAGATATTATTTTGTACATGTTTAGATTGGCAAGTAATGTACGTTAGGTTAAAATAAATTAATTTATTAAATTTTAGGTTTATTTGTTTAAACTCAAAACTATTAGACTTAATTATTAAATTAAGTTCTCGATACGTCTGCATATCCTCAAGTAAATGAAAATTGAGTTGCAAGTATTGATAAGAGTTTATTTATGAACAGTTACTAGCATCGCTGGTCGGCTGTATGTAAGCTAAGTATTATTACCTATTACAGTTATAGTTTTCATAAAATTTTTGAAAAACTACTATCTGAAACACATTGAACCAGCCTTTTTTTTTTTTGTGCGTGTGGAAACCCCCTCGGGCCGTCACCCCACCGGGGTTTACGATGGGGCGGTGTGTCGGAATCGAACCGACTAAAACCACACGGTGTGCCGTACTGTGCCTTAAATAGGAGGGATCCGGGAACAGCTTTTATTAAGACATCCGGAACCCTCCGAGCGCCTGCCCGCAAAAGCGCGGGCACCACCTTCGGGTAAAAAACCTCTCAATTAGGCGACGTCCAGGCACACGCGGACGCCGCCTCCTCGCGGGGGACATTGATCCAGCCTAAGGTTGCCTGGATGAGGTTGCATTTTGCAATAAGGCCGCTCTTTGTACATTATTTGTATGACAAATGTATGTATGATACTTCTACTGTAAGACTGGTGGACAAATAAAGTGTTATCTATCTATCTATTTATTATGTAACTAAGAGAACTTGTTTTTGTTAAGAGGGAGTTTATTTTGATTAGAAATAAAAAAAATTGAAACCGCCATGTCTCAATTTCAATTCCAATGACAGAACTATTACGATATCATTGCCATACCACGACTCAATTTTGTTACCATATCTAATTTTTGCCTGAAGCTTCACTCGCGTGAATATCATCATGTTGTAATTTTGCCAACCAATTCAAGTATTTGGGGACAGTTCATTTCACTAACCATCCATCCATACTCACAAACTTTCGCCTTTATAATATTACTAAGATGTATTAAGCAGTAAAGTAAAAAAGTCAATGACCATAAACATAGTTCATCAAAATATTAAGGATTATCTAGGAAAGACTTAGAAGTAGAATTATTTTTTGATAAATATAATGTTGATGTGCTCTGTATCACAGAGCATTGGCTACAGGCACACCAGTTTATACTTGATAATGAACTTTATTCTGCTAGAAGTGTGTATGTAAGAAGGAAATCAATTCATGGAGGGTCGTTAATTTTTGTTCGTAATAGTATTAAGTGCAAAAACCGGAAAGATGTTGTGAATTTGTCTGCTGAGCGCACTGTAGAACTTTCTTGTGTAGAACTGGAACACCATATTATAGTTAGTGTGTATAGGCCACCACAGAGTGACTTTAGCATATTTGAGATAGTTATGGAAGAAGTTTTGAAGCGTTTGTGTGTCAGTAGTAAGGTTTTGGTAGTTTGTGGAGATTTCAATATTAATATATTAGAAAAGTGTCCTATCAGTATAAGATTAGTGAGCCTATTTGAATCATTTGACTTGAATTATTTATTTTCTGAGCCAACAAGAATTACTTCTCACTCGGCAACTTGCTTAGATTACATCTTTAGCAATGGTGAATATTTAAATAGGTCAATTTTAAGTGAGTTAACATCTGATCACTGTGGGCAATTTGTTACATTTCCTTGTATGAAAGAAAATAGAATAAACAAAACTATATGCAGGCCCATGACTAGTAACCGATTATTGAATTTTAGTAATAACATTAGTGATAAGGTTTCCAATTTAGATTGGACTCAAAGAGATCCGGATAAGCTTTACGGCTACTTATTCAATATGATAGAAATTGAATTTAACAGTATATTTAAGTCAAAAACAGTAATTCATAGGCCAAAAACGATATTCTGTGACTGGGCGACAACAGGAATATACAAAAGTAGAGAAAAGCTGTATGATTTATATGCTATGAAACAGAGTAATTTTGACCCAAAATTTCATGAATATGTCAAAAATTACTCAAAGATTTTTAGGAAAACATGTACTATGGCAAAGTCTTTATACATAAGTAATAAGATTAAGTCTTCAAATAATAAAATAACAGCTACATGGAACATTATTAATAATGAAACGGGACGTAGTAAACCTCGAGATAATCATTTAAAATTAAATATTAATAATAGGTTTATAACAAACAACTTAGACATAACTGAATCTTTTAATACCTTTTTCACAAATATACCAGTTAGTACAACCAGTACCTTGAATTCTTGTGCGTCCAGATCTGAATTGTTGCTAAGGGCCAATGTAAACAAATGTAAGAATTTATTTGTATTTGAATTCATAAACCCCACAGACATTATAAAAAAGTCTCTTAATTCTAAGAATTCAGGGGATTTATGGGGAATTTCTGTTAAATTAATAGAAACTATTATAATTGATATAGCACCATTTCTATCTTTAACATTCAATCGATGTGTTGATTCTGGTGTTTTTCCTAACCTGATGAAGTATAGCAAAATAATACCTTTATTCAAGAAGGGTTGTACAACTAAACCAAGTAACTTTAGGCCAATCTCAATGTTACCAGCTATAAGTAAATTTTTTGAAAAAGTTATTTTGCAACAACTAGAAAGCCATTTTAATCTAAATAATCTATTTCACAAAGAACAATATGGCTTTACAAAGGGTCGTTCAACAATTGATGCTGGTGCAACTCTTTTGAGACATATATTTAATGCATGGGAGAATTCGCAAGATGCGATAGGTGTATTTTGCGATCCCTTAAAAGCTTTTGACTGTGTAGAACATAACACACTTTTTCTTAAACTTAAACATTATGGTGTTAATGGTATTGCTTTGGAACTAATTGTTTCCTACTTGAAAGATAGAATTCAACATGTAGATGTCAATGGTGCAAGGTCGTCTGGATTACCTGTTACTATGGGCGTTCCTCAGGGCTCTATACTAGGTCCTCTACTTTTTCGCATGTATATAACCGATTTACCTTATTATTTAAAAGATCTCTGTGATATAGTTCTATTTGCTGATGATACGTCACTTATTTTTAAAGTCGATCGTATAAAAACAGTTTTTAAAGATGTGAATAGGGCACTAAATGATGTATTGTATTGGTTTTCAACTAACAATCTCCTACTAAATTCAAATAAAACAAAGTGTGTAAGATTTACTATGCCAAATGTAAAACAGCTAGGTACTAATTTAACTCTAAATAATGAAATGTTAAGTATTGTAGACTCAACAGTATTCTTAGGAATTACATTAGATAGTAAACTACAATGGGGAGCCCAGATAGACAGCCTTTAGGCTTAGTTCGGCAGCTTATACAGTATGGAAGGTACGCCAGCTCACTGATACGGACACGGCTAGGCTAGTTCATTTTAGCTACTTTCACAGCGGCATGTCCTATGGTATATTACTTTGGGGCAAGGCGGCTGATGTTGAAACGATTTTTATTCTCCGAAAACGAGCCAGCCGCTCCATATACAATTTAGGTGCTAGAGTCTCTCTCCGAGAGTTGTTTAAGGATATAGGTATTTTAACTGTTGCATCACAGTATATTTTTGCAAATATTATGTTTGTTAGGCACAACATTAATGACTATAAGAAAAACAGCGATATACACAATATTAATACAAGAAACAAGTCTAAACTCGTTGGTACCTATCATCGCTTGCATAAAGTACACAACTCGTTCGAAGGTCTTAGTATACGTTTTTATAACAAAATTCCTATACATGTTAGCGACCTTCCTGTAGATAAATTCAAGCAAACTGTAAAAAATTACCTTATTAGGAAATCCTACTATACGATCACCGATTATCTAAACGACAAACAGTCTTGGGCTTAAGGTGTCATTAGGTATATACACACAAACTTCTTTGTTTTATAATTAAGCTAAATTATTAACAAACCATTGTCAGTTGAAAGTAATGCGTGACGATTATTATGGTAATTTGACTAGTAGTGATTTTTATCAGTATCTCGACTATGGTTCGTCATGCTCACTAAAATGTCATTGCTTGCGGCGTCGTCATGGGGCGGGTCATTTCTTTCCCTCTGATATGGCGAAGGAGATGATGGCTGGTCCATGCGTCATACTCGTGAACGGGTGCTGCTTGGGGTGACTGGTCGGCCTAGTCAGCGATGCTTTAGCCTATACTATTATTTTGGTTCGATCAACTGCAACTCTAGCCTCTTAATCCAGTCACGAATTATTTTTATCAGTAGATTTTGTAACTGAATGAAGGTAGATGTGCACCTTGAATGATTTCTATGTTTAATAAGTTCAAACCTTCAACGGTATCACTGAGTGATTTTTATTTTTTAGTACGTTAGCTTTTGGAGCATTTCAATAAAATGAAATTCAGGTGGCATCAGCTTGCATCCTGTTTACCTTTCGTGTAACACTAACACTATTGTACCTGAAGATCTGACTTTTAAAAAGAGTGGCCATGAGTTTCTTTGCCAGTATTCTTCCCATAAGGCTCTACGCATTTTGGAAACTGGAAGTTATAGATCGACACAAGCAGGCAGTAGATTTTGGTGTTTTCACTTAATTTACTTCGACAATCCAGCACATGCTGTGGCGTCTGTTTGCGCCGATCTATGATTTTAACTCTAGCTTCAATTTAACGTTCATAAGTATCGTAAATTTGAATTGAATTTGAATTTGAGTATGTAATAGTTTCCAATTTGTTTAATATTTCAGTGAACATTGTAAATTTTAAATTGCTGTTTAGCTCCGTGTAGCATTATGGTATTTTAAACTTTTAATATCTGAAATAAAATATTAAGATTTAATGTATAACATTACTTTTCACTCGTCAACTTTTCAGATTTTTGTAAAGAAATTTTTCTAATACATAATTTATATTAGAGAGATTGTTAACATACTCATGTGTTGTTACAATTTCTTTTTACTCTTTGTACACAGAGACACAAATAAAGAGTTATCTATCTATTCTCTCGCTTCTAATTATGTGTAGGCTTTGTCGATGATGTCATTATCTTCTGAAAAGTACCTACCTAGTACCAAGCACCAAAGATGAAAGTATGAAACGGTCGTGTTTTATTTAAAACAAGTAAAAATGTTGAAGTTAGAAGTCAAAAGTTAGGAATAAAATAAAGTCAACAATTTCTAAGAATACCCAATTTAACCTTTACAGATGGAAGACAAAACAACTTTTAGGGGTCAAATGTAGCTGATTGCTATAATTACTACGTTATATTCATTTTTAGTCTACAATTTTGAAGTATTTTAAGTAGCACCAATTTTCTTTAATTACTAGCACAGTATGCTTTACAATAGCAAAAATGGTTTGAATATCATCAGCCTGTCCCATTTGTCCCAGTTATCGGAACATATCTAAAATAAATGTGGATTTACGGGTTTATTTTAGACTGTTTCCACATCCGTAAGCTGTCTTACCTTAATAACCGCAAAGCGAAATATTTAGAAATATATAAGTATGTTTACCAACAGTCTTCAGGTCTTCAGTCAGGTTACCATAGTACAGGCTCTGCCTAGTTTGGGATCAGATGGCCGTGTGTGAGATGTGTGAAGTTATTATTATTATTATAAAAGCATCATAACTGAGTTACCCAACACTCTGCTGTAATTTACTACTAATTTAGCACGTTTGTATTTTTAACCGCGAACCATCCTGAATATGTGCGACATTTCTTCTTCTTCTCCTGAGCTTATATATCCATAGTCTCGTGGGTTTACTTTCCTAGTCATTTAATGCCATTTTAAGTATTGCTATGCTATTTCTGAATGTAAGTCCTTCGTCTACATATCTTTATATTTTTTTTATTATTATATCTGGGCGCCTCGTAGGTTGCCTAATTTTCATTACAGCTCTTGTCGTTCTGTTCCTCGCTACGCCTCATGAAAACGTGTGAAGCTTTAACTTCGTCATAATTTTCTGTCTATAATCTAAAACGTCCTCTACACTATTTGCGAAGTTGCCCGAAGTGAAGCTAATACGAGAGTGTAGATAGGCACGTGTATATATGGTATATACATATACTTCGGACTTCGGTCAACTTCGACAAGTCGTCGAAGCAACTTCGCGAATAGTATAGAGGGGGTGTAGGATTTCTATCAATAGCGAATAATGCAATATCTCTTAAGTTCTCTTAATTTATAATTTAAAATTGATATGTTATGATATATAATGAAATTATTTTTTTATTTTATTTTATAATTAGTTTATATTTTATGGAGAATGGGGCTCCAGAAGAACTTGTTCTGTGAATGTCAACATACTACTATACTCTACTACCAAGGTGTGCGGTAGATACCTACCTAGATTCAGCGCTGTCAGCGCTGTGGCAATCTACTATTTACTATAGGTACATTGCATCAACTGGAATTTTCAGAGTATACCAGTTAAGTACATTTTGAACACTTGTACACCAATTTTAGTGTACTTTTTTCTAAGTTTGGGGTCCGAAATGTTTTATTTACAAATACCTATTTATGTACATATTATGAAAGGCTAATAAATAGGTCGGGACTCTTCAAATGGAGGTGCTGTTTTGTCGTAATTACATCCCCAAAATTCTGGGCCGTACCGGTAAATAAACAGCCTGCTAAATAACCAGAAGGATGGCCATTCATTTTGTTTACGCAGTTGACAACCATTTCACGTTTATGTACCGTGGTTAGGCAATCTAGCTCAAGGAAGCTTACCGCCATTACTACTAACGAAGTCCCTATGTTGATGCCTTTATGGGGTCGATTGTTAAGACTCCTTACTTAGGAGTAAATGTTGTGGGTTTTATTAATAGTCAAACACATATTTGCTTACTTTCGTGTATTTAAAGTGTTTTAATTTAATAATGTTGGTTACTAAATGTTTTAAATTATCTATATATTTATTCGGAAACACTATGAAAAGCATTTCGGTTTCCCCAAAATCCTAATTTCTTATAAATCCTGACCAAAAAAAAACTGGTCTAGGGGTGCCTCAAGTGACTTTTTTATTGCAACAGTAAGTATAGTCATACCCATGTGAATTGATGAATTAAAAAAAGCGATTGGTTATTCAATATTTCACCGAAATCGATTCAACGCTTTAGGTGTTTTTGATTTTGGGCTTATTCAACGACGATTTATTCTTTATAAAATTATCTAATGTGTGAGAATAATAAATATCATTTTATCCAAGTATCCTGGAATCACATCAAGAAAATAAAACCATTAAAGTTAATGTGGTGTTTAATAGTAATAATCAGAATTTAAATATCCAATGTCATATGACATTATCATTTAGAGTCATCGGACTCGATGAATCACTTTCAGCGCCACCAACATTGATAATTATTTTAACAATTTCCGTTTCAACCATAGGCCCTTTGCTTCTGTATTTTTTTTCTATTTTGTAAGTGTTCGCAGCAGTTATTCCATGTTTCCAATTAAAAATATTATGCACCGTTAATGTTTTTTTTGAATAATATATATGCATAATGTCTGATGTCTGATATTTACATCAACACAAGCTTGTACAAGTACTTAGGAAGGAAATATTATTATATTATCAAAATTCTTTGAAGCAACATTTCCTTTTACTACCCCATTCCTTTCAATTGGATTTAAGTCAGAATGATGTGGAGGGTGAGCTACTTTTCTTTGTATATATTAATTTTGTACCTAGTAGTCATGTTCACAACTAAATCAGTAATATTATTCAGAGATATAGAGTCTAATCCCTCAGACTTTCTCTCCGATAAATACTTTTTAAACCATTTTTCTTTCACGACTATGAATAGCTTTCTGCATAATTACGCATACAAATTCAAACTTGGAATTGCCATCACAAGGACATTTGGGTATTTCTCATTCAGCCCTACGATCTTATTTCTGTCCTTTAGCATTCAAGATTACTTACGATCTCTCCTCTGGTACTTTAAACAATAAAACGGTGTTTAGCTTAGGCTTAGGTAGGACATAGCTATCAATTACGAAATAAAGATGATTGACTATAAAAAAATTTAAAGGCCTTTCACAAAGCAAAGAAAAAAGCATTGCCCCTTCTGTTGACACGAAGAGCTTTTCTATCCAAGCACTTTAGAGTTAAACACGATAATCTCATAAACTGCGCATTTATATATTCATTTATAAGCAGCACGTATTGAACTCTGGTCCCCAGGCCAAGATTAAACTTGTGTTATGGGTACCAGCGCTGTCACAGTATTACGTGTGTGTAGGTCGGATATTTTGTATTTTTTATTTGATAATGGAATGGGCGTTTGTCTTTAAGCTCATCTTACAGAAAGTGACGATGAAGACGAAGATGGTAGACACCTACTCAAGAGAAACCTATTTACTCTACTCTTAAAGGTAGGAAGGGATTATAATTGGGGATATCTGTGCTTCGACAACGAAATGTTGTCCCTTTAAGAGGTATCGTTTTATCATTTCCCAAGATGGTTTCAAGAATAAAGAGCTGTCTCACAGTCATGACTTTGCAATCAATCAGAGTACAGGATTTTGTTTGAGTATCTAAAATGTTTGAAAGTTATTTCCTGGAGAACAACCCTCAGCGCTCGTTCCAGTAGTACAATAGTAGTATAAGTATTAAAGATAGGATTACGTACTACCCAAATCGGTCTAAGACGACGACCATTGCTCCATCTACCCTTTGTGACTACTAATTACAGGTGTAATTTCTTCTTACTGCGAAGTACACGCGGTTACAATGAACTACATAGTTCACTGCACTATGATTTGTTTTGCACTAAGGCTGGGACACAGCTGGAGAGCTTTAAGCAAAACCATTTTTCACTGATAGTGTCGGATGCGGATCTCAAACTGTTAGGTAATGCAGTAAATAATATTCTTCTAATTCATCTTATATCATCTCATTTCAAGTTCGTTAGTGCTATATTATTAATAAGTACTATTTCTAAAATTTTATTTTTGTATGTACGGATAGTTTTGTAGGTATATTTGAATGTATTGGTTTTTGACGGATTTTTCTTTGAGTGTAGTATATTGTTACCTAACTATGGAGGCTTGTTGTTTGCAACATATAACCATAATTATTATTAGTTTGTGCCGGAGTTTCTTAGAATAAAAAGTAGCCTACCTATATACCTATAGAGTTAGACGTTCAAAATGCCTTTTTAAATTTATAAATACACAGCTATTGTTGTGCATCTTTAGAACTAGCGAACCTAGGAGATGAATTCTAGAAGGTTTTAGTTTCGTGTGAAAAGATTAGCAGAGAGCCAGTTAATAATGACTTAAGAGCTCTTTTCGCCTGTATGTTTCTTCCAACTCAGTACCGTGTTACCCGCATACATGTATACTGAGCAGTGACAGCTGGTAGAGACTATCAATATAAATTAGAAACAAGGTTGGGCCTAATATGAATCCCTGTGGAATACCATAATTGAGTGTTTTGGTATAGCTTATCAAGTTATTCATTTTGATGCAATGGGTTCTACCAGTAAGATTTAATAAGAAAAATTTAATGGGCAATTCCACGAATTCCAATCTGCCACAGTTAGTAAATGGATCTTTGTGAAGAAAGTTCAGTACGTTCTTTTTATCTATGGCAATTTGTTGCGGTTTATCCTTGGCTGTAGTCATTGTTGGAGTTTACAAGAGTGTTAGTGGGTGTTATCTGTTCAATTACCATTAAACGTTGTATTCCATCATGTCTCACCTAATTCAATTTTATGCCTTATATATAGTACCTGTCTTTCACACGACTTCGTTTTTTTTTTAAATAAAAAAACTACTTTTATATTAGGATTTACACCCTTTCATACTTGCTTGTAGTTGTTGACGGTTTCAAAGGGCCATGCATTTTTTTTTATTAAGGACTAGTAACTTTAACAGAAAATTAAGTATTTTAAGAAACTATGTTACCTTTTCATACTTATTTTGGTAATAACAATGAAATAAGTTACTTTCAAATACTAAAGTTATAAGTACTCGTAGATGACTCTGAAGACGAATGTATAGCGGTTCTCGGAATTATGCTATCAAGTGCCGGTTAGCTAATACCTAATATATGACTTAATACTGACTTAATACTGACTTACAAGATTGTATTTGGCAAAACTGCCTGAAAAAAAAGTTTGCTCTTCTTTGCTGCTGTAACGTTACCAATCTTTCAGCTATAAAAATAATACGAACATAGGTACAATCATAAACAATAATAAAACATCTATAAACGTGTAATAAGCAATGCTTTCATTGTATTTCACCGAGTGAGTAAGGTTACCGAAGGCCCTAACCCTTACCTCTCCCTCTCTCCCGCTCTTTTCCTCCTACCCGCACTTTCCCTCTTTCTCCCTTCCCCTATTCTCCCTTTAAAGACCGGGCAACGCACTTGTGACTCTTTGAATTCCAGGTGTCCATCGGCGGCGGCAGTCACTTACCATCAGGTGATCCGTCTGCTTGTTTGCCCCCTATCCAATAAAAAAAAGACAGTCATGGGACTAGGTTTATAAGGAGTTACTCACATTAGTTAATAAGGAGCTGACAGAACTCAATATTTATATTAGCGCCCTCTAGTGGATCTATATATGTATTATTAGAGTGACGATTACGAGTTCAGTGCTTTTTCCCTATAGCAAAAGTGCACAAACGTGCCTAAGGAAGTTTTCATTTCAAAAATAGTATTACCTTCGTACGCCGTCGCACCACCATGAAAGTTGTGTTGTAGGGGATTCGAATTACAGTCTCGACATAACACTGTCAACGTGGTGTTGCTCTGTAATTTACTTAGCAGCGTTCTCTTTCTTAACTTATATTTTAAACGTGACTACAACTACCAAAGTAAATCCAAAGAACTATTTCCATCCCTCTAGGGTGAGTTCTTATTATAAAGAACATTAATATAACTATTGTAAAGTGTTCTACCCACCTTGTTTTTTTATCTTTGCTGTCCTACCCTCTTTTTACATTGGGACCTTTAACTGACCTCTGAGCAGTCTAGACAGTCTCGTCCACGCCTCCTTGTATTTGGGGTTCGTGGTACTACATAAACTTCAGGAAGACTGGCAGATTTGTCGTATTACTTAAAACACAAATTCGGCAATCGGGCAGTAAGATCAGAATAGGACCGCACTAACTACCTCCAAAGGCCAGTGTTCGTCGTTTACTGTAGTAGAATAGAACGCGGTGACGTACGTAACCTGGCCGCACTACTTGGCTTGAAACCTAGCACCTAAAGTGTGTGTTTAGTTCTTAAACAACAATAACAACAAACAATATTAACCGATCCAACAATTTTGACAAGGCCCAGTTCCCTGGTCTAGGTGTATGACCAAGTTTTAAAGTCTAAAAGTATGCGACCACCATGATTTTATTTTTACTGGAATTAAAAAATATCTCGTTCCTAAAACACGTAAAGACCTTTAATAATAAGGTGAAATGTTTCTATGTTTGTTTCAACTTGAGGGCTAATTAAGAAAGTGTATTTTTTGTTTCTTTGTGATTATGAAGCGAAAAGAAAATTAATTAAGGATTAATTAATGTTCTATATCAAGTACCTTACTGGATGTAGATCATTTTCTTATTGTTGTTACTAAACAAGGTAAAAACTACTTTATTAGTTGGGTTAATTAATTGGCTATTATTGCGAGTATGTACTATGTTTTATATTCGATCAGTAAAACAGGTCATAGCGCTAAGAGGTACACAGAGGTACCTACCGTATGGTACTGGTAAGCGCAGCATATAGCTGTTTGCAAAGGAGTTTCCGAGCATGTAAATTCTTAAAAGACTATATATATATAT
This sequence comes from Callimorpha dominula, assembly GCA_949752705.1. Lineage (NCBI taxonomy): Eukaryota > Metazoa > Arthropoda > Insecta > Lepidoptera > Erebidae > Callimorpha > Callimorpha dominula. The sequence continues at coordinate 9,615,774 of OX457005.1, forward strand.
ATATATATATATATATATATATATATATATATATATATCATATTCGTGTGCCTGCAAGGCATCTTGTTGTGTCTCTGTTTGTTATTTTTATCCGTCCAAAGTGTTGAGTTTTAGTATTATAAAAGTAGTCTGTGGTGGTGAGGAAGGACATGGTTTCACACCCGGCGTTATTTATTGAATTTTGGCTGTTTCGGTTTCTATTCGCTTCTTACCGTGGTGTAAAGATACAGAAAAACGGATAATGTATACAGAGCGAAAAAAGGGTTCAGGACAAAGATGGGGGGGGGAGGTTTAAATTATGTTTTAAGTAACAAGTGTAGACATATGTGTTTATAACGGTTGAACTAAAACGTTTCGGTTTCACCTCACTAATCAAGACTTACAGTAGGTATTAGTTCGATAAATTTCGAAGATAAACAAAAGTTATTTATTTATTTTGGATACAGTTATTTTTGAAGCAAATATTTTTTTAAGATGGACGAATAGACGTCCATTTTATACGTTTTTGTTATTGACTAACTTGCATAATTATTTAAATTAAATAATTAATAATTATTAACACTTGACATTGGCGGAATTCCTGCGCTAATGCGCTAGTCCATAAGAAATTATAATTATTATAAATATAATACAGGTTCTGCAAATCGTGCTAACAACCTATTAAAAAAAAACCAGTACTTTACACTAAGCAAACCAACTTGACATGATTGGGTAACCAAAGTCATTAGAAGGCTCACAAAATAAGAGGTGAAGTAACTAACAGCAATTAACGCTTGAGCAATTATTTAAGTTCGTGTAAACGATACCCTTACGCTGTATCCGATAATCTTTGGGAGACATAAGGATCATTAGTTTTACGGAAAGTCTACGAGGATAGTTAGTAAACAAATAAACTAGTTTCCCTGAGTTGAATTCAGTTTTTTCGAGTTCTCTAATGTTCAAAAACAGCACAAACTGCTATTTTCGTAACAATATCCAATGTTCATAAATACGGCAAAATCTCATTAACAGCCCGGGTGACTAGTGATAAGAGGGTGAACACTGCTCACGCCGCCAAAGGTTTGATCGATAAATATAGTGAGAAAGAAAAACTGTCAGAGGTGCACAAGCCGAGGATTCGATCGAATTGTGCCGAATAAAGTTTTGGATAAGCGAAATCTATTTCATCGAATTTGAAAAATATTTACAAAAAGCTTCTGGTTATTTTGTGTATATTCCTTTGTATATATTGTGTATATTTCCAGGTTATTATTCTGGAATGATTTACTAATTAATTTTAAGATCATCATCATTAGGTAAGTTGTTATTAAATTATTATTAATAAAAAAAATCTTCTCAACATTGCGAATGGTTTGAGCTTGTTTCTTTTATGGCCGGCCTCCTGCCTGACGCCAACCCTCCTTGGGAATGTAATCGTTTTCAGTCGGGATAAAGGAATAAGGTAAATTGGGGTCAGGAAAACGGATAGGGCGAGGCAGCTAGGGTAAGGGATACCGCAAGTCTCGGATGGGGATACGGGACTGAGACTGCAGTAGCTTGAAAAGGCCGGAGTCGTGTACCCGTATGTCCGTCCTGTGGTTGGAAAGGCCACTAAGACAGGAACATCAACTGGTTATTAATGGCAAATAAATTTTAAGAATGTAATAAAAATTGTCACTCACAGTACTTGTTACATAATTTATAGGAATATAATTAAGTTCTCTATAATTATTCGCTATAAACGTTTTAAATCTTTTTGATTGTATTGGATGATAAAATTGTAAATAGTTATTAATGTACTGCTATTTAAGGCAGCAGTTTACAACATTTGCATATGCTAGCCGTTTATTATTGAAAATTTCAGGCTATTTATTCGGTAAGTAAGCATTTGAACTCCAGCATTACCACAGTAGCTCAAGGCCAAAACCTAATTATTTACCGGTAGCTTTTTATATTATCTAATTATAAATATATTTCTCATTCTATATATTATTCTGCCCAGATCAGCAATCTAGATTAGTCCAGATACATCAAACTTCAGCGCTATCCAGGAAAGACAAACCGAACTATGTAGTAACCTGCATCGCGCAATGAAAGTTCTGGCCCCACACATATATTTATATAACTTCCCAATATCAATAGTAAAGCAGTTCAGTCCGCCAGGCAAGACTATCTAGCCTGATTAGAGGATTGAGGCCCCCTTTGTCGTAGGGGCGTAGCAACCGTTCCCCTACCATTTTCTTTTTACTTGTCTCCCGCTATCGTCTATATAGCTCCAATGAACCTATATACTAGTACCTATACAGTCATTGTGTCTTCGATGCTACGTCCCAGTGAAACAATAAATGATAGTTTAGAATTACTAAAACGACCCACTTCAATAGCTAACCAAATCAAAAATTAAAAAGGAGTTCCACTACTCATCTCCTGGCTCATTATTATTAAGCCCAATCTGTTGGACTCGTCAAAATGAATCATATAAGCCCAAGCTCGAGGGATTTACTAGAAACCACTGAAGAGTTCCACTATCTACCTCCTGGCTCCGTCATCAGATCAGCTCCAAGATGTCAAATTATAGTACTGTCATCCAAACTATATATACATACAGGTTCCTTTCGATACAACAGTTATAAGCGACTGGCCTGTTGGTCTAGTGGTTAGTGACCCTGACTGCTAAGCCAGAGGTCGTGGGTTCGATTCCCACCCAGGACAAATAATTGTGTGATGAGCACGATAATTTGTTTTGTGTCTAGGTGTAATTTATCTATAATTTGTATGTATTTAGAAATATATAAGTATGTTTATCAGCAGTCTGGTTACCATAGTACAGGCTCTGCCTAGTTTGGGATCAGACGGCCGTGTGTGAGATGTGTGAAGTTATTATTATTATTAAGTAGGTTAACTTCCATGATTTGTTTAAACAATTAATTAGTTAGTTTTGATAGTTACTTACAAGTGACGATAACAAAAGCGTGTTGCCATGCAAACCATGCCGTGCCATGTAAACTAGAAAAGAAAAACTTGTATTACCAATCAACACTTGCTATGTCATCACATGTTCTCTGTAGATGCCAAGATTTCATTAATAAGCTTTCCTGTAATGTTGATCTATTTTACAGACTAAGTGGGTTGCCAAAATGCTATGTTTATTAGCAATATTGGTAATATCTAGTAAGTAAATTATAATTATATTTATATTTTAACCCGAGCTACGAATGGGATTCAAATCAAAAATCAAATCTTGTACCAATTAAGGCAGTACGAAAATTATAGCAGCAGTGTATTTCTTCAACTCTCATTCATTCGTTTTAGCTCAGCTTAATCAGCTCTTGTTACTAGCATTATATACGGGAATGTCTAAACCCTGATAGCTAAAATTGAAGAAGTACATAATGTGACATGTTAACGGTTTAAAACGCCTCATGACCTTTTTTTTGTTAATGTGGTGCGAGATCCTCAGAAAGTTTTTAGAATAGGCTATTAAGAGGAGCAGCCGATGAAAAATTTATTTAAATTACGAATTAGGAACTCTTTGAGAATCTGTAGGATTTCATATGTCATTTGTTTTCACAAATTAAAAAGTGTCTGTCGTGCATCGAAATAGATTTGATTAGAGAAAATTTTCGTTCAATGATTTATTACGACTTTCGTTTCGATTTTCCTCAACAACAATGTTACGATAGACTTCGATGGGCCTTTCAGCCCAATCCCCAGCCCCATCTCATGCCTTTTTACAACTGGTTTAATGAGTTTAAACGTAGTCGAAGCAAACTCACAAATGATTCTCGAGAAGGACGTCCTTCTACGGTGACTACTGAAGATAACGTGAGTGCTGTGTGGCCAATGATAGAAGCTGATATAAGGGTGACATATCAACAGATTAAAGCAGCTTTAGGCATTGATATGAGTCAAGTACAAAAAGTCTTACATGAACATTTAGGCGTCAGAAAGCTTTGTACTAGAAGGATACCTCATAATTTGACGGAAGATCAAAAACGCCGTCGTTTGGATTGGTGCTGCTCAATGCTTGAAAAGTATGACGGAGGTGACTCGAATGCTGTATATGATAGCGCCGCAGGTGATGAAAGCTGGATATATTGTTACGAACCCGAAACTAACAGACAATCTGCGCAATGGTTGTTTCCATTCGAAGATTTGCGGACAAAAGTAAAGAAGGGCAGAAGTCAAGGGAAAAAAGATGATTGCTTCATTCTTTGGACGGACGGAATGCGCTACAATCATTCTAGAAGATAAAAGTACTGCTGGTGCAGATTAGTACGTCGGTCATTGTATACTAGTTGTCTTGGAAGCTGTTAGACAGCAACGCTCAAGAAGCAGGATCCTCTTCCACCACGACAGCGCTCCACCTCACTCCACCAAACGGACTATCGAATATTTGTCTATCGAAGGTGTGGAGCTAGTGAGTCATCTTCCTTACGGTCCCAACCTGGCACTTAGTAACTTTTCTTTATTTCTAAAAATAAAAGATAAAAAAGAGGAACTTGTTTTATAAATCCTGAAGATGCCGTGGCTGCATCTGAAAAAAACCGGGCCCGCAGCAGGCCCGCAGAGGTTTTTGATTTTTATGAAAATCTGCCCCCCAGCCTTTGGAGGAATATCGATTTACGAACTTAACCTTCATTCTTACCCTGTTGATTTGGCATCCAAGTTTGAAAGCAATCGGTGCATAATTGCGACCTCTATCGTGCCGGTAAAATTGAGGTACATACATATATACATATGTATTTTTATAAACTTTTGAAGTGGTGGTTGTTTTGGGGTCTAGGGATCATAACTAGACCTTCTGTGAAGAAATTTTTGGAAAACTCGACAACTGGTACAAAACCAATAGGTAGACTTTTCTTCGAAATCTACCTAAAAGGCGTGGAAAAGATCCCTTAAGAAGAGTGCTCACTGCTTCGGTCAATGGTTCCATTGCTAGTAATGGTGCAAGGAACGGAGACTACTTTAAAAAGCAATAAAATTATTATCAGGCTTCTATATCATTCAGTTTTTTATCGTCTAAAAACTTTCAGTGTGACTCCCGTATACATATTTTAATGGAAAAGCTTACTATGACACAGTTAAAGCTTCATAACGACAAAGTAGTTACATCAGAGTTAGATCGTTTAGTGATAGATTAGACATTATCCTATTAGAAAGAAATAAAAATAAAAAGAAAGAGAAAAAACATTAATTTTTACACAATATTATATATTGGTTACAGAACTAATAATAAATTCAATGTTGAATGTTGCGGTTCTCAATATTTGCAGTTTTTCTTAAGGCTTGTTTTGATTTCTCAAAAAGCATTCGCAATTCTTTGTCTCCCTCATCAAACCAATCTTGGTTTTGCTTTTGCGATTTGCCGACAACTCTCTGAGCAACATTCAAAAGATCCCTTACGGTTGTATTACGTCATACCTCCTTGTTGTCAAATCATTTACATTTAATGTTTGGTTTCATATTTAAAATATAATAACAAACTTGTAAATAATAATTAATCTATCTTTTCAAAGTTACATACATATAACACTTAATTGCCCGACATTTTTTTTAACAGTAGTCTCCAACCCTATTGACATGCCTTTAGATTGGTGTATTTCAGTTTCGAATTAAGCATCTAGTTCTTGTCTGCTATCAGGGTCATTGATAAGTGGTGATTTATACGTAAGTCTCAATTTAGATATTTTAAGACAATGGTCAGTCCAACCTTCTGCTCCGCGCATGCCCATGCACATGCATGTAATAGTACGTCCTTTAGATCAGTTTTCCCTCAGGAAAGTGGCGTGTTCACAGCAGATTACAAATGAAATTCTAATAGCTGAATTTTAGGGTTTGGGTCAAGGGACGTCTGGTGTCTCGAAGTCCGAGGACTTTTCGAAAGTCCGGAAAGTGTTGGGTATATTGGATAAATTTTATTTTCAAAAAGTCATCTGCTTCTACAAAATAAAAAAAAATGGAAGTGTCTGTTTTTAATGTTAAAATGACAGCTTTTTACCAAATGCATATGAATACTTTCATGGTAGCCAGACCATACCAAATAACAATATTTAAAGTTTTTGGCTGTTTGTCTGTCTCTTTGTTCTGGCTAATCTCCGAAACGGTTAAACGCATTAACACGGAACTTTCACAAGCAGAAAGCTGATGTAACAGGGAATAACTAAGGCTATTGTTATTTTAAGAAAAATAGTACGGTGCTGCACAAAATATATGGATGTAGACGCGAGCAACGATGCCCTCTGTGTTTGAAAACGTAATTTATCACCAAAACATTTAATTACATGATACCAGCACAATACTCGTAAATGCTATCGCCGCCATATTTTTATAATATACTAGCTACACGGCCACGCGTTGCTGTGGCTAGGTAATATGCAATAAAAAATACTATTCGATCTTTCAAGTTGAGGGAGGGAAGTTAGGGTATCTGCAATATTCGTGGCAAAGTACCATCTAGAGCAGAGCTCTAGCCAGTCCGAGCTATCCACAGCCTCTGTGCCAATGAGCAAAGGCAAAGAGCTTGTCGCCCCGCATCTCATTTCCTGGGTCTTCCGGGTGTTGAATTTCAGTCCCGTCCTTTGCCTTTCGTCTTAAGACGTCCAGCTTGGCTTGCATGTAGGAGCGTGTGTGGCTTAGCAGACATAGGTCATCGGCGTAATCCAGATCTTTCAAGACGCTGGATAGTCCCCACTCTATGCCGGGGCGCTTGTTGTTTATCATATTGTTCATGATGCCTTCCAGAACAACAAGGAAGAGAAGAGGTGAGAGAAGACACCCCTGTCCTATTCCTGCATGCACCGGTATGTCACAAGAGTAATTCCTGTAGTAGGGCTACTATCAAGTGGAAAGGGAAGAGAGAAAAGATGTTTTAAAGTCTTTGCTTTTATAGTCCTATCAAAGTTGGACACAGCCGAGAAATGTTTATTCAGCAGATCGAAATTTAGGTCTTTAGGGACTTTATCTTGTCGAGATTTTCCACCTCTTAGTGATCTAAGAAATTTCCATACTTTGGCTGGGTCTCCATTTTCTACAGAGGAGTGAATATGTTGGCGTTATATAGATCGAAATAGGCAGATACGATGTTATCTGTTATCTACTTTTTTAATAACTGTACGTTATGTACTGTAGCTGACTCGCTCAACTTCGTCTGCGTTTGTAAATTTTCCCCGTTTTTGCAACATTTTTCATTGATGCTCCGCTTCTATTGGTCTAGCCTATAGCCTTCTTCGATAAATGGGCTGTCCAACACTAAAATATTTTTTAGAGATTACCCCGAACATCCAAACTCACAAACTTTACTTCTTTATAACATTACTAGCAACCCGCCCCGGCTTCGCACGGTTACAAATTATACACCTAAATCTTCCGCATGAGCCACTCTGTCTATTAATGAAAACCGCATGAAAATCCGTAGTTTTTCAGTTTATCGCGAACAGATAGACGCGGCGGGGGACTTTGTTTTATAATATGTAGTGATAGTATAGATTTTTAATTATACCTTTTTTTTAATAGAGTATTTTGAATAATTGTTGAGCAATTTTATGAAATAAAGATATTGAATTTGACTATTAGTACTTATTTTCTGTACATTTCAAGCATTTAATAGGTATTCCCCTTTAATAAAAACGTAGATAAATAAAATTATAGATAGATAGGTGTACTTTTTATTGTACATAGAACAGATTACTATGTACAATTGGCGACCATATCGCAGTTTGCGATCTCTTCCAGGCAACCATTGGATGGATAGAGAAACAGACATGAAAAAAAAGGCTTTGTCTTTTAGCTACTTGATTCAAAATGTTCTCATATCTGATATACAGCATATCGTAAGGGTTTATTGAAAATATTATTTGATTCGATGGAAACGCTGGTGACAAAACCACGTTTTACAACCACGATCATGATTTTCTTGTAGCAACCACCTAAATTTGTCTTTTAACTTTTCAGAAGTACAAGTGACGACAAGCATGTTAGGAGCTCCCGGTGTACCTATTCCAGGTTCAGAAATGATAAGTCAAATGTTTGCAAAGCGCGTTAAAATTGAAGGCTCCCTAATGAATTATATTAAGAACCCAAATGTCAATGACACAGATAAGGCGGAGTTTGCCGACGACAATTTGGACATAAGTGTGTTGGATATGAATAACTTTAGAAGACTAATTAACTTAAGTAAAAAACGAAATGATGAAAACTATCGACGACAGGCTTATTTCGGAGAACATAGTACTAAAAGAAATCGCTTACAAACTGCTGGTTACAAAACCCACATGAGAGAAAATCCTGATGCATATGCTAGGGACAACGATGCAATTAAGCATGATAGACATGTAGAAAAAATATATCAAATGATGAAGCAGAGTATTTATGTAGTTCGAGACAGAGTTGATAATATTAAAAAGATCCGGGCATATTTCGCAGAAGACCCGGGTTACAAAATCGCTCTACTAGATTCATCAATTCAACATTATTTACGAAAAATGGACTATTTCAGTAGGAGAGTCGCGAAGAACTATAATCGTGAATATTTTTTATGGTATTTAATTTTATATGAAAAAGTGTTACAATGCAACATAGACATAAACTACGCAGTTGAAAGAACGTTTAAGATAAACCGAGCTCGCAATAAAGCAATGGCTGGCCTGCCTCAAATGCCCAAGAGCATGATGGTTGATATGGACGTTTATAAACATTTAAATCCAATCGAAAAAGAAACGATAGACAAGATGAAAGGAGAGCAATTCAATAATAAAAATGACGTTGGAAATCCTCCAACCTAATTCCATAATCAGTTTTTATATTATATTTAACTTTATTTTTAGGTTATGGGGCAAACGAGCAGACAGGTCACCTGATGGTAAGTGACTACCGCCGTCCATGGACACTGCAACTCAAGAGACACAAGTGAGTTGCCAGTTTTTAAGGTGGGAGTAGGGGTAAGGGAGGTAGAGGGGAAGGAGAGGAGTAGGGAATGGAGGAGGGAGAGGGAGGGGGGAAGAGTTGGAGGGGGAGGAGGGGGAAAAGAAAGACACAATGCAAGCATTGCTTCACTGCTGGCGTTCTGTATCACTCCGGTGGAGCCGGCTCTTCGGCTAAACCGGCTCTCCCACAGTAGAGCATGCCCCTGCCACAGTATATGTAACTATTATTTGAGTTTTCAAAAACTGTATTGTACGTGCTTCAATAAATATTGATATTTCTTTATTTATCTTCATTGTACATGCTGTAGTAGAAGTCCACGGCGATTTTTTTCAGTCAATCTTCGCACCCATCCCGTAATATAATTTATGTACTTCGTCTACTAATTTAATATAAACTGGATGATTTTAAAGCTTAATTTTAGTAATTAAAATAATATATATAAGTATATATTATAATAATTTAATTACTAAAACTACACGTAGGGCGCGCCACACAAGTTTTGTAGTATGCAAACTAGATATATAATAATATTGTGATTTGAAGTCACATCCATAAACCTTATGATATATGAAAAAAACCGGACCCGCAGCAGGCCCGCAGAGGTAGATTTTGTGTTTTTTTTATTTTTATCTCCAAAAATATAAGTCGCATTAAAAACTTTAAATGTCTACATTGTAGAGTAAAATTAAAAATTAGCTTTCTTTTAAAAATATTATCGATCGTAAAAAGAATTTTTTTCCAACAAATTTTGGTTTTCCCAGCCCTCTCCCCAAGTTAAGGATGGAATCATTTAAGGATCATATAAAAAAATGTTTGTATTTACTATGGGCATGCTATTTAAGTTAAACGGTCAAAAAATTTTCCATAGGAAAAAAGTTATGCTGAAAAAACTATTTTTTGAAAATCTGCCCCCCAGTCTCCCCCTTTGGGGGAATATCCCCCATTTACGAACTTAACCTTAACTTTTGCTCTATTGATTTGTCGTCCAAGTTTGAAAGCAATCGGTGCATAATTGCGACCTCTATCGTGGCGGTAAAATTGAGGTACATACATATATACACATATACATACTTTTAGGTAGATTTTTCGAAGAAAAGTTCCATAAGTCTCGAGACTAACTTGGAAATGGCGTATATTTTAATATTTTTATTTTTTGAAAGTACTAGCCATCAAATGATACCTACCTTCATTTTTTTGGAAAATCGTACAATAATATATTGAGTTACAGATATTTATGTGACGCTTTTTTTGTAGTTTCGAAAACAATGGAAAAAACGAGTTTCGAGAGAAACGGGATAAAATATTGTTTTTAATGGGAAAAAACACTGTTCAAGCACAGTAGTGGCTTAAAAATGTTTCCCGGAATCTGCTCCGTTTATGAATTGAGATAAAAACTATCCTATCACTCAAGTTGGACCAAAACTGCAGACAGTTTACAAAACTTCATTAAAATCCGTTAGTTTAAGAGTTCATCGCGAACAAACAACGTGACATGAAATTTTTATATAAAAATTATATATAGATGTAATCAACAATATTAGGTATATTTGATTACATCTATATATAATTGTTATATAAAAATCACGTTAAAATTGAGTCTTTATTGTGTTCAATATCTAAAACATTGGATAACTCTACCTTTCCTCGAAATGACACCGACATCTATAGGTTTTCTGTTATTGCTACTTAAAAAAGAATAATATCAAGGCCTGTTTCCTTTTTCTTCCATTTTATTTTTGGAATATTGTAATATTTGCGTACGTTTTTGTTTGAAAGGTGACTTGATCGAGAGTGTTCTTAGTTATAGTTTAAGAAAATCTGTTCAGTCAATCGAAAATCATCAGCTATTTTCTATTTGTTGATGGGATTTTTATATCTTTTAAGTATTTTATTTTTGTTAAACTTAGTCTTCGCCTAAGTTTGTAGCATTAATGTCAACTTTCTACAGTTTTTAAAGCTGTTGGACAGTTGAGGTGTTATTTTTCAGCGCCGAATGACTTTTAAATTGTATCAAACAATTTATTAGGTCAAAATGTGATTTATGTTATACAATTTTAGGTAGATTTCGAAGAAATTCTACCTATTGGTTTTGTACCAGTTCCCGAGTTTTCCAAAAATATCTTCACAGGAGGTCTAGTTATGATCCCTAGACCCCAAAACAACCGCCAGTTAAAAGACAGTTTTATTTTTCTTGTGTTCAGCATAATGGTTTAACTACATTTTTAATTTACATAATGTTGAAATCGTTTTTATAGATCACCGTTTCATGTACCGCATTCCCTGTTTTTGTTAATTACCAACTAATACTGTACTCTTGGTTTAAAATAAAAAGAGGATGGTGAAAACAATGATACATTATATAAAAGAGCAACGTCATAGTTACGTAATTCAGCAAATATAGCCCACTTGGGAGGAAGCCGAGATGAGATACTGAGGTGGTTAGAAATGATACAAACTAATATCAACTGTTTGTATCGATAAAGTTTTGGGTTCCCCGTAATGTGAATCCACAACTAGATTGTTCGAAAGGATTGCCTTGCCTCTGATTTTGTTGCGCTAGTTTTAAACTTAATAAAAGTCCCTGTTAATATATAATACTATCTCGATACTTACATTTCTATCTGTTGACTATGTATTACTTACAAATTTAGTCATGATTAAGTTTGGGACGGGAATTTAAAAACTTTTTAGCTAGAAAATAAATCCAATCATCTGAAATGGGCTAAATTGTTTAACGCACTAGGTCTTCTTTTAAATGGATGGTGGAGCGCCAATATATTTATAAAATGCATACATAATCGCACCATAATATATTTCGTTATATTATTAATTTCATAGTCTTTATGTAAACCACATTCTGTTTGTCGAATGCAATTAGTGCTGGTACTGCTGTAATATTGCCAATGTACTCGACGATCTCAAGAGATGGCGTTAGCAGTCTTCAAATAATGTAACCGCGCTGCTCCTGATTGGTGCAAGAAAAAACGGACATACCCTGCTCTCATCGCTTTTCGCTAAGAAGACGCCTTTAATATAAAAAATTTTGTTCCGCCACGGACTTCAGTTATATTTCTCGTGAAAAGAAGCTGATTTTCCGTTAGTCCTATAGCCGTGTAGTGTTTGGACTCGCTTGTAACCTTTACAAGGTGTATGTGGAGTGCTCTAGTCTTCGATCGTGACCGGCCGGTCAATACCTCGCAAGAGACCGTAGAAACCTCGCCGCTGCTCGCTGCCTTCTGGAGGATCGGGACTTGGTCGGTGTTGCAGGTTAGTGCTGGCATGATTGTTTTGATCGATAGAAGTGGTTTACTTCCCTACACCTCGTACGCTAACCGTTGAGCAATCACACCCTGGTCGGGCTATTTACACGCCTGACCATATAATTTGGTCCTTCGAGCCGGATAGGCCAGTGATTCACGTAAATATTGGTGAATTTACTTTCTATTCATATCATAAAAAAGATTCACGTAATTCTAGTGAATTCTTGCCGCCATTTTTCCTCGCTCACAGATTTACGTAAAATTGGTAAATTCTGTGTTTAAAACGCACGAGAACTACGTAATTATTGGTAGACTCGTACTTAAATATAATTAATTGTTAGATTTGGTGAATTACGTATTAATTGGTAATAATATCCATTATACTCAATTTAGTTGAACTTATTCATACCTACCCACTTATTTACCGCTCCACCACTGTACTTTACGCTAAGTCATTTTAAGATTTTAATTTAATTTGTGTTTTTACACTAACTAGGTAGATATACCTATCACTTTGTAGTTGTATTGTGATATTATTTTATAAACATGACGGAAAGCGAATCAAGCCGCGAAGTCATGTTGGTTATGTTGAATCAAAAGAAAGAATTATTATTTCAACGTATTGATCGTATGTACACATCGTCGAAAGGTATAATTTCTTTCGATTCATCAACGCGAGCTAACGAGAATTTTCTGGCTGAAACGGAGATAATAGATGAGTTACGCGATAAATTTGAGTCCATTGTTGATAAAATAAATAATATAAATTTGTTATCAAAGATTACGGTCAATCCCGAGTATTCTTGCCTCGATTCATTTGATGATTTATACTCGAGAGTTAAACGCGTTAGAAATAAAATATTAACCACTTCTAAGGTGCGTTCACTCGAGACCAGTAGCTCGATCAAGTCCGTAGTGAAATTAGAACCTTTAGTAATTCCGAGTTTTGACGGACGCCCTGAAAACTGGAATACCTTTTATCAGTCTTTTAAAGCTAATATTCATTTGAATCAACAGCTTTCTGACTCGCAACGTGTACAGTATCTAATTTCTAAACTCACCCACGACGCACTAAAATTCACTTCCGGTATTATTCCGTCAGGTGAAACATATAAAATACTGTGGGATAGTTTGGTTAAGAAATACCACGACAAACGCTCATTAGGTACATATTATCTCAATAAGATACTGGACTTAAAAACTTGCTCGCACACTGCGAACGCTCTTGATACCTTTGTTAGTAAATACTCCGCTTCGATTTCAGCTCTAAAAGGATTAGGCATAACAGATCTAACTGATTTTATTTTTCTTCAATGCGCTTTGAGAAGGATGGATCCTCAAACCATCCAAGCCTTTGAACTTTCGATTCGGGATGTGGAAGTGCCTACGACACAACAGCTTATCGCTTTTATACAAGATCAGGCTAAGATTTTGGAGCGCTCAAACCCGCGAAATTCGTCATATACGAAACCCGCTGCTGTTGTTACGTCGCCCTCACGCGACCGGCGCGTTCATCACACCTCCAAATCTTTTGTCGCCAGTGAGTCCGCTAATAATGCAAATACTCTCACATATTCGGCGCCCGCAGCAGTTACCGCGAATTGTTGTTTGTGTAGTGGTAACCATCGACATTTATATGATTGCGCTCAGTTTAAAAATATGCGAGACGCAAGGGCTAGATATGAGTTTATTAAATCGAAGTACGGTTGCGTTAATTGTTTAAGCACTTTACATAAACTTCCGGATTGTAAGAGTACGTCAGTCTGTTTCTGTAATAAAAGACACCATAGGTTATTGCATTTTGATAGTAATAATTCGCAATCGCATGCGGCTATGGTAAATACCGCCGTCGCGTACTCGCCGCCGCCCGCTCATCGAGCGACCGTTACTTCGCCCGCGCCTTCTCATCGCGCTCACACGACTTCGTCATGCATTCGAGCGCCCCCGCTTGCTACAGAACCAGTTACACATACACAGTCTTACACTTCTTGTCATAAGGGTGATATACTTTTGTCAACCGCTCAGGTATACGCGCGCTCTAAGGGTAGCGCTGGTATCAAATCTGTAGTTAGGTGTTTGATAGATAATGGCTCGCAGAATAATCTAATAACATCTGCTTGTTCTAGTTTATTAAATTTACCGATAATACCGTTGAATAATTCCTATGTTAAAGGTGTTGGTTCCGCTTCAAGTCCGATAATCGGTTATGTTCATTTAGACATTGAATCCCGTATTTATCCGGATCAGAAATACACTATACATGCGCTTGTTGTAGAATGCATTACGGATCAATTGCCTTCGAAATTTATCGATTGTGATCGCGACCTAGATTTTCGTAACCTTCCGCTCGCTGACTTAAGCTGGAATATTCCGGGCAAGATTGATTTATTGTTAGGTGCCCAGCTATTCCCATTTATATACTTAGGAAATATGGTCGAGTGTGGGCCGCGCGCACCGTGTGCTTTATCTACAACATTTGGTTACGTACTTATGGGAGATTACCCGCGTAAACATATTTTACCTACTGCCGCGTCTTTTTCTGCGTTAGCGCTTAATGATATAGTGCAAAAGTTCTGGGAACTTGAAGAAGTACCCATGAAACGCTTGTTGTCACCAGAGGAGACAGATTGCGAAAATATTTTCACGGCTACCGTGACCCGTGACGACGTAGGTCGTTATACAGTTGCATTACCGTTCTGTAGGGACCCTTCGGAATTAGGTAATTCGCACGCTACCGCTTATCGCCGTTTCGTTTCACTCGAGCGTAAGCTCCGTCAGGCACCGATAGTGCGCGAAAATTATAACAAGGTTATTCAGGATTATATTGATAACAATTACCTCAGTCCTGTTAAAGAATCTGAGCTGTCCTCTGATGGTTATTATATACCGCATCACGCAGTAGTCCGACCTGATAAACCGATGCCGCGCATCGTATTGGACGCGAGTGCTAAAACGCATACAGGACTTTCGCTTAACGATATATTACATATTGGACCCAATTTACAGGCCGATCTGTTTTTATTATTGTTAGGTTTTAGATTATTTCCTATTGCAATGAACGCTGATATAAAACAATATTATTTACGGATTGGTGTACCAGTAGACCAACATAAATACCTACGCATTTTATTTAGATTCAACGAATCGGAAAAAATTCGAACTTATGCCTTTAATAGGCAACCTTTCGGTCTCAAGTCAAGCCCTTACATAGCTATGCGCACTGTGCGACAGCTGGCTACTGACATGAGTCCGCTCTATCCTGATGCCGCGAAAGTGGCAGAGACCTGTCTGTATATGGACGATTTGGTTCTTTCTATTGCAAATGAGGATACTGCCACGCAATTAGCTCACAACTTGATTAAGTTTTTCAAATCGGGTGACTTTGACTTAGTGAAGTGGTCTAGCAATTCACCAGTGCTACTTGACTCGCTTCCCGACACGCACCGCAAGTCGCTTGATTTTGATGTTGACAATAATGTCTCTAAGGTCTTAGGTCTCTCATGGGAACCATGTGAAGATAATTTTCATTTCACATGCGCCGCAATTAATGAAAGGTGCACCAAGAGAAACATACTCTCGATGGTTGCACGACTATTTGACGTGCTCGGATTGGTCGCGCCTGTGATTCTCTATGCCAAGTTGTTAATTAAGGAACTGTGGCTCAGCAAGTGTGATTGGGACGATCCTGCACCGGAGCACATACGCACCCGTTTTTTCGCTCTTGCGCAAGAACTTCAAATGCTTGACACTTTAAGGATTCCACGTCATGTAGGCGTCGAAGTTGGTTGTGAATTACGTCTTGTTGCTTTTTGTGATGCTAGCATGAATGGTCTGGGATGTGTCATTTATGCCCATTGTACCTACCCGTCTGGCATTCAAACTCGCATTCTTTGCGCTAAATCAAAGGTTTCGCCAACAAAAATCACTACGCGCGCTCGCTTAGAATTATGCGCTATTTTACTTATGTCAAAATTAATAAAAACTGTGCGAGACACATATGCAACACGTATGACCATTGCCGGGATATACGCATTTTCTGATTCCACTATTGCTTTATCATGGGTTCATTCTTCACCACATCGTTGGTCAGTTTTCGTCGGTAATCGCGTCGCTCAGTGCCAAGAAAACTTGGACTCTAAACATTTTTATCATATTGCCGGAGCTAGTAATCCAAGTGATTGTCTTTCGCGTGGTATGCTTCCATCGCAACTTTTGACCCACGATTTGTGGTGGAAAGGTCCTCCGTGGATTCGCAGCTCATCTGAGAAGTGGCCGATTAAGCCATTCTCGCTTAATAATTGCTCTGTCTTGCCTGAACTCAAGGCAAATGTGTTGGCTGCCATTACTCACACAGAGCCGCCGTTGCTGTGTACGTTAGCACAACGTGTTTCTTCTTGGGAAAAGTTGCTACGTATCACCGCATATGTATTAAAATTCGCAAGACCTAAAGTTAAGGTCGAACCTCGTTCTATAGCAGGGTTGACAAGTGCTGAGAATGCGTTAATTCTCGCCGTTCAATCTGTGCACTTCTGTGAAGATATCAAATTGATCAAGGCTGATAAATTACCTTCAAAAAAGCTGCAAAGCCTCTTCGTCTTCTTAGACAAACAAGGGATTTTACGCATTGGAGGAAGACTTTCTGGATCAATGCTTCCTTTCGAAGCTAAACATCCGGTTCTTCTCCCTAAACGCGATCATGTCGTTGACTTAATAATACAGCATTTTCATGTTGTTAATTGTCACACCGGACCTGGACTTCTTATGTCTATTATACGACAACGCTACTGGATCTTGGATGCCAGGACTGTTATCAGGTCCAAGTTGCGAAAGTGCAACACTTGCTTTAAATGCAACCCAACGCATCCAACGCCTATAATGGCTGATCTTCCTGATTACCGTGTTTCAGAGGCCAAGGCATTTTGTCACACATGTGTAGATTACGCTGGTCCGATAAGGACAATCCTTTCTCGCCGCAGAGGTCAACATGCGCAAAAGGCGTACATCGTTCTTTTTGTTTGCATGGTCACACGTAGTCTACATATTGAAGTGACCAGTGATTTAACTACTGAAAACTTTCTAGCCGCCTTTAAACGCTTTATTTCCCGTCGAGGACCAGTTTCATGTCTCTATTCCGATAATGGATCTACTTTCATCGGTGCGAAGGCACATTTAGATGAGCTGTATAGTTTTTTATTGAACTCGAGCTTCAAAAACGCGCTGTCGAATGAGTTGCTCTCTCGACGCATAGAGTGGAAGATGATTCCCCCAAGATCACCAAATTTTGGTGGGATGTGGGAAGGGAATATAAAGAGCATGAAAACGCATTTATATAGAGTAATAGGAAGTCAGTTACTTACATACGAAGAACTGCAAACTGTTCTTACTCAGATAGAGTGTATTCTTAACTCTCGTCCATTGAGCGTATTATCGTCAGACCCTTATCCTGAGGTGTTAACTCCCGCGCATTTTTTGATGTCTACTCCGTTGCATTATTTACCCGCTGCTGATTTGTCAGATCAACGATTGAGTCTGTTAGAACGTAAAAAGTTGTTAGATAGTATGGTCCAATCCTTTTGGAAGAAATGGCACTTAGAGTATTTGCACACGTTGCAAAAATGGGCTACTCCCGACAAACCGGTAGAAATCGGAACTGTTGTTCTTCTTGAGCAGGAGAATTCTCCACCGTTGCATTGGCCGTTAGGAGTAATTACGGACGTGTTCAGAGGCTCTGATAACGTTGTACGCGTGGCGATAGTTAAAACGCAAACTGGAATTTACAAACGCGCTGTAACTAAATTATATCCTATTCCTACACAATAAATTCAACTTAGTTTAAACCTTATTTTTTAGTTTAGGCCGCTATATTTATCATATTTATTATTTAATCGCATAATGCATGAGTTACTCTCGGTCAGTTAGAAAATTCGCGTGTTTTGAAACATCTTGTGATGTTCCAAGGCGGGGTGCATGGTGGAGCGCCAATATATTTATAAAATGCATACATAATCGCACCATAATATATTTCGTTATATTATTAATTTCATAGTCTTTATGTAAACCACATTCTGTTTGTCGAATGCAATTAGTGCTGGTACTGCTGTAATATTGCCAATGTACTCGACGATCTCAAGAGATGGCGTTAGCAGTCTTCAAATAATGTAACCGCGCTGCTCCTGATTGGTGCAAGAAAAAACGGACATACCCTGCTCTCATCGCTTTTCGCTAAGAAGACGCCTTTAATATAAAAAATTTTGTTCCGCCACGGACTTCAGTTATATTTCTCGTGAAAAGAAGCTGATTTTCCGTTAGTCCTATAGCCGTGTAGTGTTTGGACTCGCTTGTAACCTTTACAAGGTGTATGTGGAGTGCTCTAGTCTTCGATCGTGACCGGCCGGTCAATACCTCGCAAGAGACCGTAGAAACCTCGCCGCTGCTCGCTGCCTTCTGGAGGATCGGGACTTGGTCGGTGTTGCAGGTTAGTGCTGGCATGATTGTTTTGATCGATAGAAGTGGTTTACTTCCCTACACCTCGTACGCTAACCGTTGAGCAATCACACCCTGGTCGGGCTATTTACACGCCTGACCAATGGATATAAAAAATTAAGGAGGTTCTAACTCCAACTGTTTTGTTTTGTTTATGCTATAAATATGATTTTTTTATGATTCTGGTTTTGTAGAAGACATTATATCTCAAGAGTGCTCATCGTCATGAATGTTATTAGTATCTCATAAATATAGTTAACAAAAATACATCTTTCCTGATAATAATATGTATATCTAGAGATAAACAGTATAGTTGTTAACCATTTTTGAAGAATTCCATATGATAAACAATTAAATCTAATACCTTTAAACGAGCAATTCTTGTATATATGTATCTATATATATAATCTGAATCTCGGTAACGGCTCCAACGATTTTCATGAAATTTAGTATGCAGGGGGTTTCGGGGGCGATAAATCGATCTAGCTAGGTTTCATTTTAAGATATCGTATTTTTCTTTAGAAAACGTTAAAAAAGAAAAACCGAGCAAAGCTCGGTCATCCAGGTACTAATAATAATGTAAGACACATTACACATCGTTATCTAGGCCCAAATTAAGTACAGTTAGTACCTAAATTTGCTTTACTTGTTTTTGTAGTACACACACTTGTTTTTATATTTTTAAATTGGAAAATGTCTAGGAATGTAAACCAAACCGCAAACCTGAGATGCTGAAATGATGACAATAATCTTCAAGAAAATTCTAATTGCAAAGTTAGACAATAGACATAGACATTTCTTATGGCTTTACTGTGACAATGACAGTCAAATTCAGTTTCGCTTCTATTCCAACTGGCTGTTACGGTATTATGAAATTCAATAGTTTGTGTTTTGTCATATGATTAGTGGAACAGGTACGCAGAAACCAATCAATTTAGATGGGTTAGCTTGTGTACAAACTTGGGACTTTGTTGTATTAGTACTTGGAGCTACGTGGGGAAAGTTTTCTTTGAGGTAGTGGTTACACGGCACCATCCAGCCAAGATTAAATTTGGTTTCCTTAAAAGGATGAAGATAACTTAATGTATTACAATCTGCTTTTTTTGACGTTCAGAAAAAACAACTTTAATATATGTAATATCGAGTTGTAAGCTGAATGTTTCGTGTCGTAAAAAATAACGAAGCTGACCGTTTTTTAAACTTTGAAGATAATTACATATGTAACGGATATCCTGTAACTATCCGGTATCCGGCCTACCGGTCGTAAATTTTTTTTTTCCGGATACGAGCTAGTAGGCAAGTAACTGGCCGGATACCGAATAGCAAAATTTAGGTACTTTATATAAATCACATATTAGATATAATGGCAACATTTGGATTTTAAACAAAATTAACCGTGATTTTACTACACTAAGGGCAAAGTATGGCAAATGAATAATAATTTCTGTAAAATTACTGTCTCTTTCCTGATAATTGTACTGATTTTAATGGTGTTCAATTAGTTCTAAATTAATGTTTTTAATTAAAATATGTCATATATGAATGTTTAATATAAAGAACACCGATTATCATCACCTTAATATGTTAATAAAATCTTAAGTTGTTATCTAAAAACTGAGCCGGAGGAGAAACATTGTCATTCCTTGCCCAGCTTAAGTATCAGACTACCGATATAATGTAAGAACAGCAACCCACAGTCCTTCAGCTGACGATGCAGTTAATGCTAGTATTACTATACTATTTTATCGCATCTAGATTGTGCATGTTATTGTCGTTTAATATGTAAATGAAATCTGTCTTTCACCTATTTTGCCCCTTAAAAATGTGCTAAATCGGAAAATCTATGTTCAGGTGCAAGTCATCTTGTATAACGGGTACATCATCCAAAGAAATCCTATTGTAAAATTAATCCCTGGTGAGAAGAAAAATCTAAATCCATTTTAGTTAATATTACCAAAGAAAACTTGATCGATATTATAAGAGAATATGAATAGAATTATAAGAGAATATGATCGATATTAGAATATGAAAAGAAAATTACCTTACAAGCTGTGACATTTTACAAAACAATATATTTAAAAAAAAAAATTCAAAGTATACAATAAAATATTTATACATTTTTGAGATTTCGAAATATTTTGTTGATGAGATTTATATATTACTCTGTCAAGAAAGTACCGGGAAAAAGTAAATAAAATACAAAATGTTAACTATTCTTAAAAATTATTCAAAGTAGGCCCCTTCAGAAATAATAAATTTACGCCAACGAATAATCCAGTCGACTGATCAGTACGAATCGATTTTACACAGAAAGTTCAGCGGCTATCTCTCTTAAACTTGAATGAGGATTTTCAGTCACAATTACCTTCACTTTAGCGATGTTAACTTCAGTTGAAGATGTTGATGGTCAACCAGAGCGAGGCAAATTTTCAAACAAATCTTGACCGCTTTTGAATGCACTGTACCACTCATATGCACGAGTTTCTGATAAAGTCGATTCACCGTATGCTTTCTGTAACATTTGTAGCGACTCTGAACATGAAATTCCATTTGCAATGCAAAATTTGAGATAAATTCTTTGTTCGATGTTTTTATCCATTATAAAAATTGCAAAACACTCTTGAGATCAGCTTACAAAATCGAGTGCTGAAAAACAAACTAAATGACAGATATTGCTCAAACTTTGCGCCAATATAAAAAACAGTTGTGCTTACTTAACCATAAAAAAAATAAATGAATAAACAATTCTCAATGCGAATGTAAATTTGTTTGTTTGCCAACTGACCATCATCAAATCGTGCATAAACGTTGTCAGGGGTTCAGAAAAAGAAGAAAGATTGCATCTTTTATATAAATTCTAACAAACTAAGTCAGGGAATTGTGTACGACTAGATGACCACCACATATGAAGATCAATTCGGACAAACTCTAAGTATAACTGAATTTCACATATAATTGCGTTTAGCTTTGATTGAGAGACTGATTACAGTTGTTTTAATTTGCAGGTAGCATAGTATCGTCATTACGTATTTGAACGTGTCGTTAGGTTTGCGAGATACATCTAACTGTAACTGCTACTGGAGGACTCGTCGCAAGATTTTTTTATAAACTCAAATAGAATCTTCTGTCAAGCTCTTCAGCATCAACAACCCCAAAAAAAAAAAGAAAAATTTGCCTTAAATCTTTCGTCGAGTAGTTAGACTGATTTAAAAAGTTGAAACAACTTTCAGATTCAACTTTTCTATCTTTGTTCAGCTTCATCTTTTTATATTTTTTTCAGGGAAGCAACTTTTGACAAGCCTGACAGGTAATCGAAATCGGACATGTCGGCTTAATATTCGGCGTCTGGATTTTCGGCTTTAAGATAGACTATATATCCGGTATCTGGTCATACAACTATCCGTTTCATCTCTAATAATTGACAAGAAAATACTTTTGAAATCCATTGTTAGATAAGTGAAAGTTTGCATAACTTGGTGTCGGTATTTAAAAAAAGTATTGTTCATATTGTCAGATGGTTTCCACGGTAAGAGTGTAAAACTCCTAATATTAAGTATGTGGGTCCACAGCCTAAAGGCTCTCATTAAAGTTTGGCGCCGGTCCAGACCAGGACAATAGAGTAGACACTTAACGTGATATATTGCCACTGTTTGTGTGTGAGACAATTATTCTATTTTCTTTGTTTATATTCGTGGCGTTTCGGTATGAACGGACTACTAAAGGCTAGAGTAAAGGGTACATTTCGTGTGTTCGGATGAACCGTTTTATACACAAGTAGACGTGATGCCCTGATGGTAGCAGTGGCTGCGTCTGCTTAAGGAGGTGAAGGAGAGAATGTCCCAGCAGATTTTTTTAGTGAAAGGATTGAAGGCATGTGCAATCTATGAAAAATTTTCACGAATAAAAAACACAGTATAGATTAAAAGGTCATGGTCAAGGTATTAAATATTGGTGCAGCGAAATAAATATAAATATAAATATAAATATAAATGCGTACTTGTGGAAGTCCAACGAGTGTTCTTTAATGCAGAAATTGTTTTATTTTTGTTTTAAAAAGGTAGTTGTCATTTTTGTGACAAGGCGGAAAATAAGCGGTAAAAATAGTCTCTGTAACATATTTTTATACCACTAAAGTTGCAAAAAGTCAGTAACACAAAGTCAAAAATATTATATATACATACTCTCTTCCTGGATTTCAACTTATCAGAAACGATCGCACGGTTGGAGGTGGTGGCGGTGTTGCCATATATCTTCGCTCACATATTCCTTTTAAAATAATTGATATGTCAGCGCAGCCACCGCCTGCCAACGCCGGTGAGCATCTCTTTCTGGAAGTTTAGCTTCGCCACACAAATATCCTACTCGGTGTTTATTACTGTCGTCCCTCCCTTCATATTAATTTCTTTTCCTCGTTCGAATGTCTCCTTGAAAAACTAATCCCATCTTATTCTCACACCATTGTTATGGGTGATTTTAACACCTGCCTTCTGAAGTATGATTCTCGTTCTGCCGCATTTCACGCCCTTTCAGACTCCTGCAACCTATCTATTCTTCCTCTTAGCTCCACACATCACTTTCCCAACTCAGCTCCCTCACTTTTGGACCTTATATTGGTTTCTTCCAGAGAGCGTGTCGCTAAGTATGGTCAGTGCTCTGCTGATGCGTTTTCTCATCACGATCTAGTCTATCTCTCTTATAAAATTCGCCCTCCTAAGGCCAAGCCCAAAACGCTATTCTTACGCAGTTTTGGTGGCATAAACGTTGATGATCTGCGAAGAGACGCAAAGAATATTGATTGGTCGCCACTTTACACCTCTCACTCAATCGATGAGCAAGTGTACTTTCTTACAGCCAAACTCATCGAGCTGTATGATAAGCATGCACCTAAGCGACCTGTGAAATATGCTCCATCTCCGTGGCTTACAGAGGACATCCGGAAATTACTAACCAAGAAAACCACAGCCAAGCTTAAATTGAAAAGGAATCAGAACTCCAAGAACCGTGAAAAGTATATAACTATACGTAATGTTAGATCACTAGGGGTTGGCAAATCCAAACATGATGTACTTTCAAAAGATTTAAACATTGATTTACTTAATCAACATTTCTCAGCCGTGTCCAACTTTGATAGGACTATAAAGGCAAATACTTTAAATTATCTTTCATCCTTGCCAACTTCTAAGTTTCCACAATTTGTGTTTAATCAGTTATCGGCTTGTGATGTTAAGAAGAGTATACTATCGATTACTTCTAATGCTGTCGGAAGTGATTTTATCAGCCTCAAAATGATCATCCCTATCCTTGACGAAATCCTGCCTACTATCACTTTTATAATAAACTACTCCCTCTCTAGCGGCACCTTTCCATCAACATGGAAAGAAGCCCAAATAATTCCTTTACCCAAAAAATCCAATCCTTCGTCCTTTTCTGACTATAGACCGATCCTACCGTTCCTATCCAAAGTTGTAGAGCGTCTTGTTCATACCCATCTTAATTCTTTCCTGTGCAAACATGACCTCCTCAATCCATATCAATCTGGCTTTTGACCTGGCCATAGTACAGTAACAGCCTTAGTTAATATTACCGATGAAATCAGATTTCAAATGGAAATTGGCAGTCTCACTGTGCTCGCGCTTTTGGATTTTTCCAATGCGTTCAACACAGTTGATTACGATATTCTGCTTAGTATACTTACCTCATTTAACATATCTCCAACGGTGATTGATTGGCTTCGTAATTACCTGTGTGGCCACCAACAACGTATTTGCATCGACAATACTCTATCTATTTATAATCCGCAACGTTCCTAAAAGAACGAATGAAACGAAAACAATGCTTTACGATATGGTTAAAAATTTATCAAACTGCTTAGAGTTTGATTTACAGACGCATAATATTCGAGACGTACTGAGACAACCCTCTAAAAAAGAAAAAACAACGTCTAGTGTTACCATCGAGTTGTCCAACACACTGGTGAAAAACGACTTTTTGTTAGCTGCGAAACTTTACAACAAAAAGAATATGACTAATAAATTAAACTCATCTAATTTGGGCATTACGGGCGCACCAACTACGCCTATTTACATTGCTGAACAATTATCTACGAGTACAAAGAGATTGTTTTTCTTAGCCAGAAACCACGCCGAAGCTAATCAGTTTACATTTTGTTGGACAACAAACGGACGTATTATGCTGAAAAAAGATGTTGATTGCCAAGCTATTTGGGTAAAGTCGGAGTCACATCTAAAACAACTAATTTTGAACAGCGCATGACTATCACATAGTTATAAGTATATGAATATTCTTAATGCAAATTGTTTACTCTGCCACAATACAATACATTGTCTATATACTTACAAAAAAACACTGTTATCAATCACAACAATTACATTAAACACACACAAATACACATCATTAACAATAAACTTTTATACCAGTACAACAAATCATACACAAAGTAAAAAACATTCACAACATACACCACTACAATGGCCTACATATTATCACAAGAATATAAACCACAACCACATTCAACGTACATATCTTCGTTTATTAGACTATATACTTATTTTTATATACAGTAAATTAATAACTATATACCATTCAAAGCCTTTATTAACAATAATTGTGAACATTATTATTATAATAAGAACATTGAAAGTTATACCTATTGACTTCTACGAGACCCTCTTACTGCCCGTATACGATTGTAAAAATGACTGACAACATTAGCTCACTGATAGATAACATTGATCAGCTATCTATATCGGAAACTTATAAATGCTCCCCTGAACAATCTAAATCCTTTGTACAACACCCTAACTCCTATCTAAAAGTCCTTACTCAGAATATTCGTTCCATAAATCGTAATTTTACCAACTTACAGACACTTCTTTGTCGGATCCCGTTTGACTGCGACGTACTAGTTTTGACTGAATGCTGGCTCTCCTGTGCCAGCAACAATAATATCCCACATTTACCGAACTATTCATTTTTCAAAACTACTACTCATTTAAATCAAAGCGATGGTGTCGTAGTCTACATAAAATCAGCAATAGTTGCGTCATGCGAGGAACCGGACTTTTATCAATCCGCATCAAGTCTTTTAATTAAACTTAACGCCGATCTGGCTATAGTATGCATATATCGATCACCGTCAAATGATAATATCCATCCCTTTATCTCAGCCCTTAATAATTTACTCCCCCAACTTCATAGTTACAAAACAGTCATAATAACAGGAGACATAAATGTAGACATTAAAACCGATAATCTGGATAATCGCTCTCACGATTATCTAACCTGTCTCGCTTTTAACGGTTTTTTAGTAACTCATAACGAGCCCACCAGGGGTAATAACTGCCTGGATCACTTGGTTCTAAAAACGAAGACACGCTCGCTAACACTTGTTTACGACTCTACTGTTGCCGACCATTGTTCTACCCTGTTTTGTCTCTATAACAAAAATGTACGTACTATTGTCACTAAGACCATTAAAAGGATTAATTACGAAACACTTGACGCAGAAATCTCACAACTCGATTTGAATACCATATGTACCACAACAGACGCTAACCAAGCCACTGATAATTTGATACACCTTCTAACAACAGCTATCTCAAAAAACACAACTATTATTAAAATCCCATCGAAGAAAAGAATAATAAAACCATGGATTACGCCCGGATTGTTACGATGTATTCGAAACAGGGATGCTTTACATAGGAAAACTAAACTGTTTCCAGAAAATGAAACAATTCAAATTACATACAAAAGATACAGAAATTTTTGCGTCAAAATCTTAAGAAAAGTCAAGCAGCAATATGACAGGCAGGAACTTAGGAACGAAAGGCTAGCCATAATCCAAAAACACTCTGGGATAATATTAAGCGTATAACGAACACTGAAAAACATAAAATCCCTCCATCACAACTTCTAGGGACTGCTTCCTCGCCTAAACAATCATGCAACGATGTGAAGCAGTTTTTTGTTGATATTGGTCAAAATCTAGCGGATATTATATCTACGAAGCGACATGTCCATCACAATACTTCCCAAATTACCAACAGTAAAATCTTATCATCGTTTGTGTTAGATCTAACTTACCCTACGGAAATAATAACTGTTATTAACTCACTACGATCTAATGCTGCCACTGGCTGGGATGGTGTCTCGGCTACTATCCTAAAGAGATACTCTACCACCCTGGCTCCAGTACTAAGCCATATATTTAATCTTTGTTTCGAGACTGCCATCTTTCCTGTTTCTTTCAAAAAGGCTATTATTCATCCCATCTTCAAGGGTGGCGACGGGAAGGTTCCGAACAACTATCGTCCTATAGCTGTTTTAAGTGCATTATCTAAAGTGCTTGAGCGCCTCATTAATAAGAGATTAACACATTATCTAGAACACTTTCAATTAATATCCCCACAACAGTTTGGCTTTCGGAAAAATAAATCAACATGTGACGCAGTACATCAATTATGTAATTATATAGTAAAAAGTTTAAATTCAAACAGTAAAGTCTTAACAACATTTCTAGATCTAACGAAAGCGTTCGATACCATCCCCGTTCCCACCCTGCTTCTCAAATTAGAAAGTATTGGTGTCAGGGGCTTACAATTGGATTTTTTCCGTAGTTACCTTACCAATCGCTCGCAAATAGTCACAATAGAGGGTCACAACAGTAGCGAGTTGCCAATTTATTACGGCGTACCCCAGGGAAGCATTCTTGGGCCGACGTTGTTCTTAATTTTTATTAATGACCTCTGCAATTACTACATCCCAAACGGTCAAATAATATCATATGCGGACGATACTGCTTTGACCTTTTATGCAAGTTCCTGGACGGAACTAGAATCAGTTGCACAACTTGGCTTAGATACAGTTCTAAATTGGCTCCAATCCCACTATCTTACTCTGAACGTATCTAAAACGAAATTTATTCACTTTTCAATTACCTCAATCTCTCAACCTAAAATCCCCATATACATAAAAGCACATACTTGTGACTTGCAAACACAGCCTTGTAAATGTCCACAATTAAATAATGTTGATAGTCTTAAGTATTTAGGCATAATTTTGGATAAAAATTTAAACTTTAAAGCTCATATAAATTCCCTTACATGTAGAATTCGGAAATTGATATATATATTTAAAACGCTCAGAAATGTCGCGAATCCCTTTATTGTTAGTAATGTTTATTATGCTCTCTGTCAATCAGTTGTAACATATTGCATCTCCACCTGGGGTGGGGCAGCCAAAACGACCATGAAACCGCTCAAAATTGCACACAGAGCTATTCTAAAAGTTAACCTTTCGACCCATTCTGTATCCAACAACTGAATTATATAAAAACTGCAGTGTTCTAAATGTACGTCAGTTATATATCTTAAAAACAATTCTACTTCAACACCATGAAAAATCAGAATTTACCACAAATAAGAGGCGAAAAGATAAAATCTTTGTAGTTCCCCCAACACGTACCACTTTTGCCAAACGCTTTTTCTATTTCCTAGGACCATCACTGTACAATAAAATTAGTGCAACATGCCATATCCATGAGATGTCGAAATATGATTGTAAAAGAGCGGTAAAGTCAATCCTTCAGGAAAAAACTTATGACGAAACAGAAGCATACCTAACCTAATGCAAAACACACACACACACACACACAAACACCTTCACACACACACAAACACCTTCTCACACACACACACACACACACACACACAAATATACGCGCAAGTTGTTCAGATTTAAGATATCTGAATGTCTGGATAACTTAATTAATTTTAATTTTAATTTAATCTTAAAGATAATGTATACTAGAGAACTCACCTTTAATATAGGAGGGAAAGGGACTGTTACTCCTTAATACAGATTATTTAATAATCTAGCTAGGAGAACAGTACACTTCACTCACTAGATTGTAGATTAATTAGTATACTAACTAGAGAATAAGACAAACCTTTGTACTGCAATCTCCTTATTTGGTAAATAAAGTTATTATTATTATTATTATTATTTGGTGTAATACATTTGCTGGTGTGCCCCAGAGTGGCGTTTCGTCTCCTCTACTTTTCGCAATTTTTATCAATTCTCTCTCAAATCAATTACTTTCTTTCTACCACCTCTATGCTGATGATCTGCAGATATATACTCATGCACCACTGATAAATTTACCTAAAGCTTTTGACATCATCAACAAAGATTTGGAACAGATTAGTTACTGGAGTAGGTCACACGGTCTTTAGGTAAACCCATCGAAGACCCAAATTATTATATAGTTCTAGAAAAATCGCACAGGTTGAGTGGTCGCTACTTCCACCAGTTCTATTCGAAGGCACCGTGATACCTTTTAGTAAAGTAGTAAAAAACCTGGGTATACAGATAGACACTGACTTATCTTGGGCCCCACAGATGCAGGAAATAAGTGGCAGAATATTTGCCTCTGCAGGATCCTTAAAACGTTTACGGAACTTTCTTCCAACCGCTACCAAAATTGCTCTTGCTAACTCCCTTCTACTTCCAATCCTCGATTATGCAGATACCAGCTATCCTGATCTCTACGAGAACCAACTAGACAAACTTGAGCGACTTCAAAATTTTTGCAGAAGATTCATATTTGGTGTGCGTAAATACGATCATATCTCTGAATTTCGGAAACAACTCAAGTGGTTACCTATACGCCTTCGCCCGAATACTCACATTCTTTTGCTTCTTTACAATATACTGTTCAACCCGTCTTTACCTTCCTATCTTAAGGAACGATTCGAGTTCCTACATTGTACACACCGCGATCGCTAAGGTCATCAGAAAATTTGCAACTAAAAATGCCTGCACACTCCAAGGCATTTTATGATAAATCCTTTACAGTAACTGCAATCCGTTTATGGAATGCATTACCTGTAAAGATTAGACAAGCTCAAACCTTAACCTCTTTTAAGGCTATTGTAAAGGAACACTATCTAACACTATAAGTGGTGTACAACTCTCTCACGTTGTGCAATAGACTTCATAATAAGTAACTCCACTAAAATGTCTTACTAATTATTACGGTTATTTCACTATATATGTGTATGTGTGTATATGTATATATATGTATGTGTTTATATGTTTGGATGTGTAGAAGATACTTCACGTATTCCTTTTCACCTAATTTCCTTTATTATTATTTGATTTAAATATTTTTGGTACGCCACCAGCTACCGATTATTTTCCTCTGTTGTTTCCATACAAAGGTTGTCTGGAAGACATCGCTTTTAGCGACAAGAGCGCCCATTGTACTGGCCGCTTAGTATGTTGCTACTAAACTGTTACAAACTGTGTTAATTTCTGTCTAACTGTGGTGTACAATAAAGAATGTTCTATCTATCTCTCTATACTAAAAGAAGTCCTCTTCTACTCCCAAGTAAATAGTTCCTGAAAAATATTATCAATCGATTATCATGGTCCACTGCTGGACACAGGCCTCTCCCAATGCGCATCACAGCACCCGGTCCTCCGCCTTTCGCACCCAGTCCATCCCTGCTACCTTCTTCAGGTCGTCGTCGGTTATCTGAAAAATATAAGTACTTAAAAAAAAAATTCCACCCGCTTAGAAATAGCGTTTTACAAAGATTTGAATACATGTTGTGTGTTGTTCTGACCCTGAGATAAAATTTTAATTAGTTGACTCGCGTCACAAATAGTGAAGGAAATAATCTTATTATGCGCTTTATTTATTTTGACCAGGTTGCACTGGCCGTGATCGCAGGCTGACTGGTTCAGTGGTGCACGCCCTCCGTCGTCGAGATCGTGAGGTAGTATATATTTTTAATATTTTTGTTCCACCATGTACCGTCACATGGTATGTTCCACTATGTTCACCTGGGTGATATCACCCGGTTGAATAAAGTGGATTTTTCGGTTTCCTCATTTCACCTTGGAAGAATTTCACCTAAGTGATATCTTCCAGGTGAAATAATTCGACACAAGTGGATGCCTTTGTTCACCTTGGGATAGATTCACCCAGGTGAACAAAGGCGAGTTTTTTTATTCATCTTGTGTAATTTTATCACCTACAAAAAGCATTTATTACCCCTTATTTTGGTGTTTATCTGACTGCGCATAAAAGCGAGGTAACATGTTTTTTTATCACTGGATCAAACTCTGTAGATAATTTGAAATCATCTTCCTTCTTCTTTGAAATCAGTTGAAATATTTGTGTTTTTTAGTTTTAATCGCTTGACGTACAACTCTTCAGTAAAAAAAGAAAGAAAGAAATGTATTTATTTTGTACTCCTATGAAATATGAGTGAACATAGTAACTGTTAAACAGTAAATTATACTCACTAAAATTACATTATGACTACACTATTCTATGATTATGACATAGTGACTTAAAACTTACTAACAGGAGACAAAATTGGTTCTTAGCTCAGCATTGAGCTCGGCGTTGATATTTTGCTAAGACCGGATGTAAGGACGCTCACGGACGACAGGAGTAAAAGTGATTTTCTGTGGAGAGGGCTTGCGTTTTTTTTATGGTATAGGGGGCAAACGAGTAGACGGGTCAACTGATGGTAAATAACTACCGCCGCCCATGGGCACCTGCAACTCAAGAGTTACAAGTGCGTTGCCGGCCTTTAAGGTGGGAGTATGGGAAGAGGTGGGAAGAGCGGTACGAGAGGAGAGGGATGAAGAATGAAGGGTTAGGGCCTCAGGTAACCTCACTCGCGCGGTGAAAAGCAATGCAAGCATTGCTTTACTGCCTGTTTTTTGTGAGGCCGTGGTATCACTCCGGACGAGCCGGCCCATACGTGCCGAAGCATGGCTCTCCCATGCGTAATATTGCGTACGGTGAAATTCAATCTAGTGATTGGTGCCTGCTTCGAGTGCATGTTCTGAAATCGCTGATTTGCTAATCTGTAGGTTCTTCACAGCAGCGATGTGTTTTTTGACTCTTTCAGTAATATTCCGCTTTATTTGGCCTACTAGGACACGCAGTTTATTATAAAACACTCGAGAGCCATGAATCCTGGTCACATAAAGGAACCTGAAAATAAAAAGGATAGTTTAGTAAAATAAATTGTGTTTGATAGACAATTAAATACTAATGAAATTTAAGTAATTTCATTGAATATTGGCTATATCCCGCACTAATTGCTCTTTACTATCAGACATTCCAAGGAAATTCACCTGTGACATCGACTGACATCGCGCATAAAATCTCAACAGTTAAATATGCATTTCTGTTTTATATAATCTATATCAATCTGTACTATATATTATTATAAAACCCAAGATTTCATTTGGATGTTTCTATGAACAGACTCATTCCAGAAGAGACGGTGTATCCGTGATGCAACTCACCTACGGCGCTTACTACCTTCTTCACATCCATGATAAAACTGACAGGCCCCTTGGCAATCATATAATCTGACATCTAAAGATTTCAATTATTCCCAATGAGATGCATTGACGCTTGTGATTCTCAAATGTTTCAATAACATTGAAAATACAAATTAAGAAGTGAAACTATATACGGAAACTAATATCTCTGTAGAAAGACAGAGGTATGGTGTTAATTAATATGTAATAAACGTATGTATATAATGCTCAGTATATTATTCAGCCTCAGTACGGCAGTTAATTTGAGCCAGATCGGAAACACAGACACCGCAGGTTTCCGCCGGATAGCCGGTCATGTACAGTAGGTCGTTAACTATTATCAAATTCCGAACACTTGGCTCTAGCCTCCTGAATTGAACTACTGTAGACTTGTGATAGTATGGCTTGTAATATTCGATGTATTACGATATAGTAGAATAGGCTTACGGTACAAAAGGTACAAATGATACACAGCAATATGGATGTAATCAATAATTTTGTAATGACACTAAACAAAATATATCTTGCTCTAATTGTTTTTGTTATCTTTTTATACAAAGACATTGAAAAGGGAATCGTTTAGAATCACTGAATCATACGTTAAAGATATGTTTGTTAAACAACAGATATTTAATTCCAAATACACTTTTTCTAATTTTTAACACTAAATTAGGATAATTAAAAAGTCTCGTCACTCCAAATTAGTCGCAATATATATATATGTAGATCAAGCGGTTTGATCTTAACTAAGAGTTAAGTTTTGAGACTTCGCAGCATAATATTCAATTTAGCAAAAAAAAAAAAAAGGGTTGCTTTTTTGTATGACTGTATGTTTTATTTCCTTTGATATAAAGTACCTGGTATCTGTTAAATTGTGTCGTGAGAAAGTGATAATGTTAATGCAAAATCTGATCCGTATATTAAGCTGGATAGATTCTTCGAAGCGAACTTGAATGCATTCTTAGGTAAGTTAATCAGAGATTGGCATCTTTAGAAAACTAATAATCGTGAAATTCAGCTTAGAGGTGACGTTCAACGACGTGGCATTCAACACGCGCTAATCACAGGAACTACTGGTTCGAATTGAAAACTTCATTTAGTTTTGGATAGCCCATTTATCGAGGAAGGTTATATAATATCACGCTACATCCAATAGGAGCGGTGCATTCATGAAAAATTTACAAACGCAGACGAAGTTGCGCGGGTCAGCTAGTGCTTAAATATCTCTTATTTTTAGAATTCAGACTTAAAAAAAGTTTTAAACTCGGTACCTTTTACACTTTTTAATGATCGTACCATTACTGTCGCTGAAGTTAATATATGTATATAACATTTTATGTTTGTAAATGAAAAACCAATTACGTAATTTTACTTTAAATTCTAAAATTTTAGTTTGATGAATACAACACCACTAAAAACCAGTACTTTTAGTATACCCGTATGAAAAAGATGTAGTTGAAGACGAATTGGTCGAAGTGTGATGTTATATATAGCTTATAGCCTTCCTCGATAAATACCACTAATATTTTAAATGTGAAAGTTTGGATGGATGGATGGGTATTTGTTACTCTTTCACGTAAAAACCACTGAACCGATTGCGATGAAAATCGGTATGTAGATAGCTGGAAACCCGATATCGATTAACGAATATGCTACTTTTCATCCCGATATTCCTACGGGATCGGGACTTCTGCAGGTGAAACCGCGGAGCGCTGCTAGTGGGCTATAAAACACTAAAAAATTTTTTTGAATCGAAGCAGTAGTTCCTGAGATTATCGCATTCAACCAAACAAACAAACTCTTCAGCTTTATAATATTAGTATAGATTAAATGTAACCTACGCTGCAGAAAAGCTTATTTTATTAGTAAATGTTGTAAGAGAGCCTATCGTTTCTCCCAAGAGCGATTGCTTACTCTATAAAGATCATATAGGTGATAAGAAAACAGTTTCCCCGACTCATCTTCGAGATATCTCGTAAATCTGTAGTTATTAAGTGGTACTCGCAAACAACCTTCATGTCAGTCGGAACTGACCACCCAGTAATTGAGGAAAATCCTTGCAATAAGTGATATAAATTCATACTGGTATCGTTTCGCTTCCACGACTACGAAATAAAATTCAAACATGAATTTCTGGCTACAGTTAATTTATTTAAAAAAAAACTCTGCTAAAATAAAGAACATTGTTTTGTTTTTAATTTAAATTTAATCGCTATTGAATACCGAATTAAATTTTATTTAGAAACAGAAAAAGTTAATATTGAACTACGATCGATATATAATAACCCGTATTAATTGCTTCCAAAATTATAAGTAACTTTGGTCCATATCTTAATTTCCGATATATTTTA
Organism: Callimorpha dominula; assembly: GCA_949752705.1. Classification (NCBI taxonomy): domain Eukaryota; kingdom Metazoa; phylum Arthropoda; class Insecta; order Lepidoptera; family Erebidae; genus Callimorpha; species Callimorpha dominula. The sequence goes on from OX457005.1 coordinate 9,650,146, forward strand.
TTACGTTAATGGTTTACTTTTTACGCCTTACGCAAATGTTTTTTATGTCTACTTAAACACTGGTATAGAATCCAGAAAGGTTTTAACTCAAAAGTAAGTAAGCTTCAAAAAGCCAACTCCTGGATTTTGAAATGCAGCCCGCCCTCACTCACGTCCAAAATTATTATATTATAATAATATACTTTGGTGTGGTATGGCCGGCATCTGACGCCATGACGTCATATCCGCTGGTGACGCTATTTCCGGGTGTCAACTCCCATCGTCCACGCTTCCGCCGGCGGGTTAGTAGTTGACCGTCCCCTAGTGCAAACATTGCTTTTTATATAGATACGTCACGTACGGATCTGTCCACAGTGAACGGTAGAAATCTAGGTGAAGTATACGAACGTGGAATGAGACTAGCATTCGTGGCGTGAATTACAGATGATTTTATAGAGCTCTTGTCGTTTTTCTGATGAATTTAAAATAAATACTGCAAAACAAAGTTTAAATTTTAAGCCAGATTATGTAAAAGTTTAAATAATGTTCCGGCATATATGTTGTCTATGTATATTGCTTATATTTTAATTACACACACACACACACACTTGAAATAGCTCATAGACGTATCAGGCATTATCTATTCTGTAAGTTGAAATTTTATACGTGATAACTTATTTTTAATTTTCATGCAAAAGGGACTTTTCCCTTTTTCAACAAATTCCCAATTCAACAAATTTAATCTTTATTATATTCCTTAGGTACCTAATTATGTTATATAGTCGTGCTTTCACGTAACGGTAGGATAAGCGGACATGGTAGTAACGAGAGCCTTTCTAAAACTAGTCCCTGCGCCAGCTGGTAGGGGTCATTTCTCCTCTCCAGTCAGGATTCAGGTCATATTTCTGACTCGTCATACCGAAACGATGCAGCATCAGACTGAAGCTAATCAGTTACCGCCCGTGTTGCATATCGAGTACTAACTGTTACCCACAGTTGTGCTTGCGTACCTGCCATTTTATAAGTCTGGCGATAGTGATTGTTAAAACAGAAGGTTCTCAATTAATCGGTGTATATTTTATGTATCTCTAAGTCTCTAGTGGCATCTTTCAGGGGTACTGAAAACGATTGTATTTTATTTTCAAAGATGTAATATTATTTTATTATATTGTGATGTTATTGGTTATTGATAGTAATGGTAGTAGGGCATGATATCATCACTATATATTATAAAACAAAGTCCCCTGCCTCGTCTGTCTGTTTGTCTGTTCGCCTAAAACTGAAAACTACTGAACGGATTTTCAGACAGAGTGATTCATGAGGAAGGTTTAGGTGTATAACTTGTTAGGATTTTGTGTAAATTGATTGAAATATGTTGATGATTGTTGAAGATGTCTTTGCTACCCGTGCGAAGCCGGGGCGGGTTGCTAGTTTAATATAATTTTATTTATGTTAAAATTAGATGTTCTGCTGTCACATGCAAAAGTTTGACTAATACGACAGGATATATTCTAGCGGATAAGTGTTGTAAGACTTTCACTTTTGATGCTGTAGATGCATCTGTTACAATGTATATTATAAGCAAAAATGTCATTATGTATTGTGATTGTCACAAAAATACGGTTATGCTCTTCAACAAGAGCATCCTCTATAGCCATATTCTTGGCTGTGTGGCACAACTGGTATTGCGAGTATGTACGGATCCTTTTATGACTGAGCAGGATGCCTGTTAGAGTGTTTGTCATATGAGTTATTTAAAAAATAAATTATTAAAAAGCTTTATCATTGTGTTATGGCTGTGATACTCATACATTAAATGTTCAAATATGCGAATTTATGTTGACAAATATATAATAATAATTATAATACTTCTCTCAAATACGACATTCTTTATGTAACTCTCCATGATTAATGTACTTTTTTATATTTTTTTTTGTTACACGAGCACATACACGTAAACATCAAACGTATTCATGTGTGCACTTTTTGTAAGTCGTGCGGGTGTTCTGTATAGCATCAACGCATTCAGATCTGTTGTTGATTTATTCAATTTATGAATTCATGTGTAACGTTTTGATAATATTGTTGATTTTTGACGTCAAACGCAGTTCGCCGGCGGGTTGCACGTGACAGCTTCAATCTCTACTATTTGCGATGGGTTGTGTGAGGAATAACGATTTCTTATGTCAACTAATATATATTTCACATTTCTTTGTTATTTGTTTGCTAGTTTAGGCCTATATTTTTCTAGACCTGTATGTAAAAACTGTAATAAAAAGTCTACTCTACTGCGAAATCTATTGGATTGAAAAATCTTAAGCTCACGCAACGCGTACGTTTCGATGATTTCGTTTCCTATTTGTTCAAATTAATTGTTTGTTGTTTCGTCCTGACACAACATGCTCAAAATGAATTAATCAATAAAAGGAGATTCTCTTATGTTTTCTTCATTAAGCCGGCAGTACCGTAGAAGAAATGTGTATGTAAATTTAATAATTAAAACGGGATTAGTTCAGTAAAAGATAATAATAATAACTATTGGATTAACGGTTGTCCAAATATTAAGAAAGAAAGATTTGAATATCATGCAAAATTATTTAGGTACTGTAACTTTCCCACAATATATATAACACATTTTGTTTGTACGAATACATAAAATAATCCTTAACAAATGACGTGTTCAAAAAAAGCCATATGCATAACGAAACCTATAACTGTAATCCGATTATTGGATCGTACAGAACAAATCCGATGTGACTTAATCATCTTCCACAGTAGGGTGAAAATTTCAAATAAAATGTTACCTACATTACTAGCCTGGCCTGATGGTCTAGTGATTAGTGACCCTGACTGCTACGCCATAGGTCGTGGGTTCGATTCCTACCCGAGTCTGGATGTTCTTTGTATTCGTTGTTTGTATGTTTGTAAAGTTCCCCGCTACACAGGAGTCATACCTAATGCTGGACGTGTCTTTTTAAAGCAAAAAAAATTATACTAGGTGGGTATATAAGATATTCACTTACTATATCTTCCTTTATTAGCACAATGTTCTAATATTCAACTTTCGGATAAATATTAAAAGTCAACCCAATTTTAAACCACTATATCTTGAACCGCGAGGTATAAACAGCAACAGAAGTGCTTACACTTCTGTTGCAAAAGTTTAAAATGTCTTTCAAATAAGTAAATACGGTATGTTGTTGTTTGACGTCATCCTTCGCGATGTAACAACATGTTACATACATTTCGTGTGAACGTACGACTTGTGTTTGCATTCAGTTTAGTCTTGAGTCTTGACATACCCTGATTGTGCCACTGTGCTTTAAGGCTTGTTCTATTTATTTTGTACTTCTACTTTGTTTGTCTTTACTGGTTTTGTTTTTTTTTACTGTTAACATTTTATCGCGTTTGATCTTTGTTTGGCAATTTAGTATTATTCAATTCTAAATACGCCTTTTCTCTTATAATTAGAACTAATTTCTTGATGTGTTAAGAATTATGGTTTTTTTTTACTTGAAATAAAACCTCAAGCTATATATTATGGGATTATTGGCAATTATTGAGGTAGCCCTGCAACGATATTAACGACGGTAAAAGAGCTAAGATTTGCCGACCATTGCGGTGCAATTTTACACATAACACTCCCCAAACAAATAAAACCAACTACCTGGTGCTCTAAGAAAAGATTATGTAATCAAAATAATATGAAAAATTTAAACAATAACTTAAAGACCATAATTAATAAGTTAAAAAAACCGAATCAAACACAAATGAAAACTACAGCGCCTTCAATAATATATTAATAAATGCACTAAATGAATGCATTTCACTACGTATAATTAAGTTAAGATCACAACACAACAAGACATTGGTTAACAGGAGGTACAAGACAATCTTGTAAAAATAAAAGGCTTTTAAAAAATTAACGTTAAAAACAAACAACCCAATATTAACACAGTAATTATAAAAAAAATATTAAAAAGAGCAGTACTAATAGCAAATAAATTAAACATAAAATAATGACATCTGAAAATAAAGTTAAATCTATGTGGAGTGTGATAAATGATCGCACCAACAAAAATATAGAAAAGAACAAGCACAATATACAGTAAACTTTTTCAGATTCTTTACAAATAGCTAACCATCTTAACAACTTTTTTACATCCATAGGGGCAGGACTACCTATTCCGCTGACAGGAAAACAAATAATACCTCTACGACCCACTACACAGGAAACACTATGTTTCTCAGCCGTGTCGAACCCTATGAAAGTAACTACCTCATAAGATCTCTTAAAAACAAGAAAAGCCATGGTAGGTGGTCCTACTTTTTATAAGCTAATTAACTAATAATTTGAAGAAGGTGTATTTCCGGATCTACTAAAACAGGCCTTAGTAAAACCGATTCAAAAAAGAAAACGTCAAAACTGAACCTGACAATTACCGCCCGATCGCTCTTGAAAAAGCCATATGTAACCACACATATTTTCCGAAAAATATAAAATATTTAACGACTACCAAAACAGTTTTCGTAAAAGCAAATCAACTTGGCAGTATTTAAATACATTCAGAAAGCCCTAGACATTTTAAATAAAAACAATATGCAATAGAAATATTACTAGACATGTCCAAGGCCTACGACAAAGTGCAATTTAAAATTTTACTTAACGAATTGTATTGAACCGGAATACGTGGTAAGGCCCATGAATGGATTAAATGATACTTGACAGACATACAACAGTTTGTAGAAATAGATGATTTTAATAAAATAAGCAATATAATAGAAAATATCCGATCCGACAAAATAAATATTACAGCTTCCTCAGGCTAGTGTAATAGATGTCTATTATTCCTCATATAATAAACGACCTACCACAAACAATAAATGGACTATGTGTTTTGTTTGCAGGTGACATCTTATTAATGTCGTACAAAACTAATGTAAACCTCAATGAAGATCTAAATTTGTTACTTACCTAAACAACTGGTTTGATGGATGAACATAACCTCCAAATAAACTTTAACAAAACTAAAGTAATATCTTTCCATTCTTATCAAAAGACTAAATAGACAATAAACATATAATAAACTTCACATTTCGAGAAATAAATATGGAACAAGTAAAGAAATTTAACTTGCTCGGTATCACTATAGATTCACATGTTAACTGGAAACAACATGTAGAAAATTATAGGATGAAATTATCAAAATACGCCTTGCGAGAAATCAAAAAGTCGACAGATTTAGCCACAGCACTTTGTCACCTACGCCTTTTCTTGGCTGCCTTATGGAGTGATATTGTGGGGTAATAGTACATATGCATCTACCGTATTTACCATACAAAAGACATGAATAAGAATTTTAATGAATATAGAAGAAACAAATTTGTAAAGCTCACTTCCACACTTTCTCTTTAGCCCAGATATGCCTCATTCTGATATATTATTAACAAAAACTTCAAAAATATAAGGCGCAACAACTAATAGTCCCATATTGATTGATTCCCCTAAGTTGTAATCTTTTCGGAAAGGAAATGATTCTTCGACACATGTTTCGGCTCTGCTGCAGGCTTCGTAAGAAACGGCACACACGTACCTGCCACACCTGGTAAGCATTAACTGGAAGAGTTTGGTTTGCCATGTCTACGCGATTGGTTACCGTCAATCCTCATTTATCAGAACCGCTGGGGATGACGAACCATTGATGAAATAATGTGAATAGTTTAATAGCAACTGAGAAAGTTTTACAGCACTTCAAAATAAGTTATCAATGTGTAAGAAGTCCAGGCCAAGTCAATAAATACAGGGATTTACCCTGAATATAATTACGGAATCATTTTCGCATTTTCCAGTCCTATTAAAATAGTTCAATGCAAAACGAGCTATCGCGCGACCACTATTCGAACAATTCCATTGATTCTGTGACAAGGGGGTGAACACGACGTTATCTATTAAGCGCAATTTGAACACTATTTTCTAGTATTAGCATTATGTCTGCGGGAGCTTTAATTCTTATTACATACGAATCTTTTAATAATTATTAATTGCACTGTGTAAATAACGAATAAGTGGTACGTTATAGTAGGTACGTAGAGAAGATTCTTTACATAAAAACTTTAAATTCGTCTAGTGTTTGATTTTGTACGTACTTTGCTCCCATCAATGTACCGGGTCCCACTGCTTTTTAAATTTTTATTAAAACCCCCTGAGAAAGGGGAAGTAAAGATATGACTATATAAAACAATAAGTGACTATGTTTGTTTATTCAAGAAAAAACAAGGTGACTAAAAAATTTTACTGCTGTGCTTTTATAAGAAATTTCCTGGTACGCTGGACAAAGGTATGTTCCTGTTTATCAAAACCACAGATGTCCGCATCTGTGGTTTTGATAAACAGGAACAGAATCGGTCAAGTTGTTGGCCATAGGCAGCATTACGATTTGTTATGTGCATAGATTGAAATGTATGACTAATTAAAGGTATTTGAAAAAATTTGGCAAACTGAAAATTTTAATTCCATTTTTAAATATTATATTACCAAAATATGAAAGAAAACTTTCAGACTGTTGAATAAATTCATCAACATTGAATCAAGTAGCCAGTAAACGCGTGCGTTACTACAATAAGGAAATCGCACGCTATTAAAAAGCAAATAAATTTAAGTAAATTCTCTCAACTTTTTAATTAACGACTTGCAGTTTCACCGCAATTATGTTTTTGACAGCATCTTTGAGCTTGCAGAAAAAAAAAATGCGGAGTCTTTGAAATAAATAAGTTTCTGAACAAAGCTCAAAGAATATTAATAAATAACATCAAGATTCTTCTTGCTTCTACGAAAAAGATTTAGTCGAGTAACGGGAAAATTAATAGCTATTGTATTATTTACCTTCCTTTATCAATTAAGAAATATTTTATAAGAATTGATTTTCGCTTCCGGATTTGTAAAGTCTCCCGTGACACAGGAATGTGAATAAAAAACAGAAGTTGTCTTTTTAAATAACATAAATACTTATTCGCGTCTAAAGAAGGATATCTGGTTTAGATTACTCGGGGCTAGAACTCTCATAAGATCTATTGATGAATTCTAGCCCCGAGACGTGACTTCTTAGACGAGAGTCAAGAAATAAATTTAAAACACACAAAAGAGCTGATAATAAATTTTCTTGAATTATATCTAAGAACACTCTCTATCAAGTCACTTAAAAAAAACCGCAAGCATTGCTTCACTGCCGGTTTTCTGTGAGGCCGTGGTATCACTCCGGTCGAGCCGGCCCATAAGTGGCGAAGCATGGCTCTTCCATGAAGATATCTAGATTCCTTGTATTACCCCCAAATCTCAACGAGACAGATTCCTCTATGGGCAAGGCCGACTAAAGCTGATCATGAGGAGTTGATCACACGAAGATACTGTTATTTTATTGTTTTTATGTTTTAAGTAAGCATAATTCACTAAAATATTATAAATACGAAAATACATGTGCATGGTTTTGTAAAGGACTTTGTTTGTATGAAAGTACTGGATGAAACCCGAAAGTATAATAATGCGCTAAGGCCGCCATGACCTCGCTGTGGCAAAGGTTATCGCCCGAAGCTCTTTTAACCCCCGGAAGTGCGGACGAGTGTCTAGGCCATGAATAATTTAGTAATCTAAATTGGCAATAATCAACTAGTTCAATAGCTAGTACCCAACATAAAAATCTATTCGTTGCAACCGATTACAGTGTAACGAAATTTAATCTCGAAGTGAAAGCTGCCTTTTGAATGTGGCAAATAAAGTTAAATGTATCATGGTTTGATTTATCATTAAAAATAGTATCTAGCATTTTAAAAAGTATTACTTATAATTCTTTTTTTTTCTTTATACTACGATAAATGCTTCTTAAGTTATTCAGTAGGTAATGGAGCCGATTCTATTGTTCACTCGACTAAACTAAAACCTGACTTAATTTCTTCATATGAAATCAACCTAGTGGTCTTCGTAATAAGGTCTATTTGTTACTAGCATCTATTTCTCAGCGCCGCTAAATTTCACTAACACCTATCAACGTATACTCAACTTTATTTCCAGGCAGCGAGAGTCTCTATTTATTCAAACGCTGTATAATTGCCGTATAAAAACTTGTTCAAAACGAACAAGGATGACGTGTTTTTAATCTACACCTACGAAGACGCTTACTAAAAACACAGAGCAAAAGAGATGGTATTCAACGGATAGCATCTCTCGCTACGTGGTATTAAAGTTTATTTAAGCGTATCAGACTTTAGTCGACAAATAAATTGCTTATTTCGATAGCGACATATGTTACCTACTTGTTTCAATTTGAAATAAGACCTTATTTTGAAGTGTACAAGGTTTACATCTTATATGAAGAAAATTTAGTGAATTTTAATTTAGCGAGTGAAGTAACAGAATTGGGACCATTATAGATCTAATATTTATAGCGCTTGACGACCGCAGCAGCGCTTAGAGATTTAATTAAGTTTACGCCATTTTAGTATTGTATGCATTATGTGATCTAAAAATTATGGATATAATTATTTAATACTCGTAAGTGATATTAACCATTGTTAAAGATTTGTTAAAATATAAGCAGTATTCTTACTACGAACATATATGATGGTTGATGAACATAAAAACAATTAGGTTTGTAATTAAATACTGTTAAAATAATTGAAATCACAAGCCACAGAAAACTTTTAGAAGAAAAATATCTAGATTAAGTGTTTACGCTATTTCATTTTCCCAATTTATATTTTTACAAGCAATTGGACGAAATCTCAAATAACGAGCCAGTATACATCTAAGCCCAGATCTTATACTCCAAAAAAATATGTTATATATTTTTTTAAATATTGCTTTTGAAGGTCTTTAACTCTCATATTTTTTTACTTTGATCTTAGTAATACAACTTAAAAGCTTTCACGAAGTGGTGAGACTTAAATTCGGTGGGAAGTAAATGGACTGTTTTAGCCTGAGCTTTTAAGGTATGCGGCCAAATGCGTTGGGACAAAATATATAAATATTTATGTTAGCAAACCATTAGTCTCATCTGATGGATGTGATTATTTAGGATTTAAATGGAGAGTATGTCGTCCAATCGCTAAAACCTCTAATGGGGTCAGTGAGGGTTTTTGCCATTGAAACGTTGATTCAATTGAATTCTTATGATGATATGTGCTCATTTTATTCTGTTTTGATTTTCTAACGATTTTTGTTATTTTTTTTTTTTATGGTATAGGGGGCAAACGAGCAGGCGGGTCACCTGATGGTAAATGACTACCTCCGCCCATGGGCACCTGTAATTCAAGAGTCACAAGAGCGTTGCCGCCCTTTAAGGTGGGAATAGGGAAGAGCGGGAAGACGGGAGTGGGGGATTAGAGGGGAGGAGAGGGGGGAGAGGGGAAGGACGGGAATAGGGGAGATGGTAGGGTTAGGGCCTCCGGTAACCTCACTCACGCGGCGAAAAGCAATGCAAACATTGTTTCACAGATGGTTTTCTGTGAGGCCGTGGTATCGAGCGGAGTCGAGCCGGCCCATACGTGCCTAAGCATGGCTCTCCCACTTACATAGTGTAAGTAATGAATTACAAGTAATTAATTATTAGTCTGGAATTGTAAGCGTTCATAGGCTACGGTAATCGCTTACCATCAGGCGGACCGTATGCTTGTTTGCCACGCACGTAGTATAAAAAAAACGAAAATTACGTTCCTATTTGAATATCTACTCTGGAATAATGTTACACTTCTAAGGGATTCTGGGATAATAATACAGCTAAAAGCGGCGGTGGAGTAATGGCTTGCGGACTTGCGATCAAGTGGTTCCCGGTTCGAAGCCCACCCAGTGTACTACCGACGTGAATCCACTCTTAACACAAGCATTTAGCTTAGCTGGAGGGTTTAGCGAGAATACTAGTAATGTGTGACCCACGTTACTATTATTCTTTATTAAAAAAATAATTTGAAAAATGAAAACAAAGTCAAATACGTGTTTTTTTTTAGTTTTACAACATACATACATACTTTCACGCCTTATTCCCGACCGGGGTAGGCAGAAACAATTTGCCACGGTCCGATCCTGTTATACAGATGGCGATTTTTTTTGGATTGACTGCCGTATAATTTCAACCTTAATGTGGGAAGTTTGGCAATGATTACAAGTAGTCAACATAATTGGGTTATTGACGCCTAATATCGGTTGTAACGGATATTCGTTATGACTGCCGATTAGGATGATATACAAAGAGACGTTATTTATGAAAAGGTCAATCTACTGGATTAACAATAATAATAATAAGTTTTATTGGAACTAAAAAAACAATGTTAACAATAGACATGAGCACGAAAATAACAGTCTAGTGAGAACTGTGTCGCAGTTATTAACGCCCACCTCCGAAGAGGGTTCAGCGTTCCATGGTAAACTATCTAATAATGTTAAATTCCTATGTTTATACTGGATGTTTAGAATATAATAAAACAGAAAAAGAAAAATAAAACAAAAATAAAGTGGGTTAGTGACTACATGAGTGAGTGAGTACGTGAGTGGGTGATTGAGTGTGTAAGTGAGTGAGTGAGCTAGTGAGGAATTATATGCTTACGAGTGTTTCTAATTTATCATAAGTAAAAGTGCTTAGCTTAAGGATTGTGGTAAAGTTATTGCGTGATTGCACCTCCTTATTCGAATAGATTTTTTTTATGATTATAATAAGAACTTTTGTTAATTTTGCATATACACGTGATATCATACGTATTATATCTATTTTTGTACCCCTAACATTACACATAAATGTATATAGTAGCTAGCTCAGTTTGAAAAATATGTTTCATGGAAAAATAAATTGATTTTTATGGTTTGTCAACAGATTTTATATTGTACTAGCCACCCGCCCCGGCATCTCACGGGTAGCTGAGACATCTTCAACAATCATCATCATATTTCAATCAATGTACACAAAATTTTAACAAACTATACACCTAAACCTTCCTTTTGAATCACTTTGTCTATTAGTGAAAACCGCATAAAAATCCGTTCTGTAGTTTTTCAGTTTATCGCGAACAGATAGACAGATAGACGTGGCGGGGCACTTTATTTTATAATATATTATGTAATAATGCTATAACGTTAGTTGCCTGGTATGGCTGTTTTAAACTATTCAAAAACTTAACTAGCATTTGTTCTTAACGTGTGAAGCCGTCACGCGATCCTCAACAGGGCTATCGATGAGTATATGAAATCGAAACCGCTGAAAACCACAGGGTGTACCATACTGCACTTAAAATTTATGGGTCCCCAGTGCTGTGACGATAACTCCTTCGCGGACCATCCAGCGCTAGCCCTTACATTTGTATTCAGGATCCGTCTCTTAACCGGGCATTGTACCCAAGACATTGCCCGTTCGTGGAAGGTAGGTACTACAGATATAAACCAGCTTGATTCACCCTCCGCCATTCTTACGGTTCTTCTACTTTGAAGCCTCTTTCCGCGGAATGACGTCCGAACAAAGAATGATGCGTCAGCGGTAAAATTTAGGTGCTCAGGTGGGATTTTACTTTCCGAACAACTCAATTTGCACAGTCTTATTGCCCTAATCTCACAGATGCTGAGTTACATTCTACAGACATTGTTGTTAAATTTCCGTTGTGTTAAACATTTAATCAGATAACTAATATTGACTGGGTAAATATTTAGTCCAGTAGCATGCGAAGGAACGCCATTTACTGCGGTGGTTTAATTTCCTACAAGTTGATAGTAATCAACGGATCTCAGTCGATGGGTACATAGCTTGTCGTCTCACATTCCCGCACGAGACGAACGTCTTCATCTGCTCCGTTATTGGAAAATTCCGCACAAAATTATTGTACACCGTCGTACGTTTCCAATACATTCGAGCAATTGTTGTCGTATGAATGAAAACCTATCTTGATTCCAGCCACACAAATAGACGTAATAGACTTTAGGATAGCATTTTCTTTTTGTAAATAAGTTTCTTATAATTTACTTTAGTAATTTGTTGATTCTAAATTACTGTAATATTTAATACAAAACGGATAAGACCAGGCATTATTTTAAAATAACAGGTATTTCCAAATATATAAGTACGTGAAAGTTTTTTTCTGCTACCAAAGTGGCAAACAATTACCATCCATCAAGAGGATTAACAAATGTACTAATTAGTAGACTTATGTGAGACCCAAATTTTAGTTTATATTAACTTAATACTTTGGATATTCCACAATGTGTATATACAGATGGTAAACTTTAAAAAAAATTATCCTAGGGCACAGCACTGGGTGATCGGAAGAGAGGAAGAGGAGGGCTAAATGTTCTAATGATCAGATCTCATTATGTGCTTGCTTGAGACCATGGTTTTGTCCATGGTCCGAAGCGAGAGTGCGTGGAATTCCGCTGCTTCATTTGGCGAGGACGTGATGATGGCTAATGAGGCGGCGGAAAGGGTACGGGAGAGAACGAGTACTCTCCCGTCCCGCAGTAGACGCACCAGGCGCCGGAGAGCGCAGAACGACCTCCGGCCTCCATGAGCGCTGGCCTTTAAGTGACAGATGGGGCTATCCGTTACCCTGGCAGAAGCAGGCCTAAGACGGAGGCGTGACGTGTTCCGAGCGCGCTTCTCTAAATCGGAGGGGTGTAAGGCCCCCCGTACACCACGGTGTGGCCGCCTTTTCAAGAGGCGGCCAATGTCTGCAGGGGTTCCCGGAGGCTTCTTAGGATATCCCGGGTCCCTTGCAATAGACCCACTTGTGACGGAACACCGTTTGGTTTTAGTCGGTTCGATTCCGATACCACTTCACCGTTAGCTCCGGTGAGGTGATGACTCGTGGGGGTTTCCACACGAAAAAAAAAAAAAAGATCTCATTATGTGCTTGTGTTAAAATGAATAAAATAATTTTACTTAGTTTGAATTATAAATGAATGGCGCTGTTTTCTAATTTACTCAATATTGATTTATTTTTATTCTTTTGTTTAAAAAGGCAACTCGCGCATTAGGAATATACCTGTGTCGCGGGGTGCGTCACAAACATTCAGGCAACGGACACAAAGAACACCCAGACTCGGGACAACTATTTGTGGATCACACAAATTTTTCTCTCGTGTGAGGTTTGAACCCACAACACTCGGCGCGGCGTAGTGGCGAGGTGACCACTTAATCCATTGCGCCATCCGTGCAGTCAACTGTTTTTCATTTATTTGATATTTATTTAATTATCGTTAGTGGGCTATTTAAATCATAAATGATGATTTTGATATGCACTTATTCAAAACATACACCTAATAGCTAGAAGTATCCATTCAAACGACATCACCACAACCGAACGAGAACAACAATAAGAGAAATATTATTACAGAGATCGCCTGCTGATCGAAGTTCAACCATAATTCATCCAATTTTGAATCTATTTGTATCATAGATCGAGCTATTTATTTCCAGTACAAGTTGAACTGTCATTGTATAGCCTTTAGGTACCCCGACAGGTCGACATAAATCGCACACCTAGATCTAAACAAGTATTAACATAAAAACACTTTTTTTAGAAAAGGCGAAAAACTAAAAATTGTGTGTAAATTTATGCTTTTTATATGCAGCTAGAAGAAAGATATTGGAATCTTGTGTTTTAATCATGCTTTAGGACTGAACATTGGATTTTTGTAGTTATTTCCTATTGCATAACAATGTATGCATATTTGTTTTATTTTTTTGAGTTGAGCCTGTGTTGGTGAATTTAACGTCTAGCGTTGAGTGTTCGTGATATTTTTAAATATGTTTTATTGGTCGGTAGGTATTGAGATAAGAAATTTAATGGTGTGCATAACTAAAAAATGTTTTTTTTTTTAAATAGCTCCCTTTAGATCTAGGTGTGCGATATCATGGAATTTGTAGTGCGATGTAGCCGTTTTCACATATATTATAAACACATATCGTTTAAATATGTTAGCTGTCTACACTTCTTCTACATATAAATAGATAGATAGATAGAACATTCTTTATTGTACACCACAGTTGAACAGAAATTAAACATAGTTAGTTAGTTTATACTAAGCGGCAAATACAATGGGCGGTCTTATCACTAATAGCGATGTCTTCCAGACAACCTTTGTATGGAAACAACAGAGGAAAATAATCGGTAGCTGGTGGCGTACCAAAACTATTTAGAACGGGAACAATGAAATAATAAATATAGGATCTAGGTAAAGCGAATGATATTATCTGAGAGGTAAAAGTACTGTACGATCTCGATATCGTACATACAAATAGTTTTTACTTTTTACATATAGATAATTTTGTGCACACGTTGCGACCTACTCTTGGCTGCGCGTTGTTATTATTATAAATACATTAATTAATACTTAATAGGTTAGTACGCCACCAACTATTATACCTACAAGCACAATCAAGAAAAGATTCGCTACTCTATACATTTTTATATATCTTACTACAATATACTATTTACGTTTGGCTGTCTTTCCTGCGTACTCCATTTAACTACTTAACAACTATACTATGGTGTATAAGCTTACAGGCCGGTACAAATAGCGTAAAAACCGTCTTATGTCGTGCAGTTATTACAAACAGATACTTCAATTTCTATATTTGTACAAATTATCTTTTTATTTTTGAACGGGATCCTAATTCTTTTTCTAAAATAAAAGTAGATTAATGCCAGTGAAATTCCCGTCAAATCGATCCGCCCATTTCAAAGATAGAAATTAAAGACAGATAGATGTTTAAAAAAATATTATTTAGTATACCAATTTGCAGTTCGTAAAAAGCTGTTATTTTGACAATACAAATAGACACTTCAATTTCATCTATTTGTATAGAAGATTTCTTATAGTGTAAATCGAAGCAAATCCGGAGAAACAGGATGTTTGTACAATCCTATCAAAACATATCAGCTTTATTAAACAGCTTCTCGATTACGTATTTCCGAATTATCTAACAAATATCCTCTCGTAGGTAAACAGTATTTAAGAATTGTGGAATTTAACGGGTTTTAGTTTTGTTTAATTAATTATTAACTTAAAAAAAAGTTTTACAGGTTTAAATGCGCCTAAACCGTAATAAATTGTAATAAATATACAGGATATCTGTATATTTTCATATTGATTTGGTTATAGTAATTATAGTTTTTTATAAAAAAAATTGAAATGCACCTCCAACTACAAGTGTCTCTCCGAAACAAATTGATCCATTGTAAGGTTGCCTGGAAGAGATTGCATTTTGCAATAAGGCCGCCGTTTGTACATTATCTGTATGACAAATGTATGTATGATAATTCTATTGTAAGACTGGTGTACAAAAAAATTTTTCACACTTTTTAAAGAATTATTGAAATTGGTTCACAAATGGTAAAGATATCTCGTAACATACACAAGCAATATTCTGTCGAATTGAGAACCTCTTCTTTTGAAGTCGGTTAATTAGGGTAGTTATGAACTCAGTGTTATCAGCTAAAGAAGATTGAAATTGTCTCAACAAAGAACTTAAGTTACCGTAATAATATACAGCAGAATAGAATAAGCCACGACTGCACAAAACCGATGCCCGTTGCAGCAAGGGGGTTTTAGAGTGGAGATCGCAAATTGGATTGCATATGGACTGGTGAGCTGAAAAAGCTGGATGACCCGGATGGAAGGCTGGACCATATGCGATAGAAGGACCGGGAGTCCAGGGGGGGGCGGTTTGCGCAACGGTGGACTGCAATAGGCTGATTGACTGAACAGGTACATACCGAGCATTGATGAATATCGTAAATGATCGAAGTTATGTGTATTTGGGATCAATTATAATATTAATGATGATTTATAATTGTTATTATTGACTAGCTGCGCCCCCCGGTTTAGTTACATTTTCTAATTTTCCTAGCAACATTTTTAATTTTTTATTTCTAAGAACCTTCTTCTGATAATAACAAACACAAAAAAAAGAATTAGTGAAATCGGTCTAGCCGTTGTTCACGCATGATGCCGTGACCAAGGGAAATAGGGATTCATTTTTATAAATAGATATAGATAGATATTCATATGTTGTTTGTCAAGAAAACTAACATTTTATTTCTATGTATTACTTTAAATCCTGTATTCAATAGCAAATGAAGATCTCTTAAATATTTCTAATTGTAGGAATTTTTTTGAATGTTGCACGTAAATATTTTATTACGTAAGGCTTTATTTCATCGTAATAGGCCTATCAATTGCTTCTATAGCTCTCAAGGCGTAAAAAGATTTAGACGACAGATGAAAGAATGCGTATTAATTTATTGCCGACAAGATCGGGGTTAGTGAAAAGGAGTCGTAACGAAATAAAGAATCCTTCCCGAGTATAAAAGGATTTTGAAATAATAAAGAAAATTGCAGACTGGCATTTTCTTTAAAAGTCTTTAATAAAATATACATCTAATAGAACATTTCTCGTTTAGCAAATTACATGTTCTTTAGTAATAGCGTTGATACTGATTTTAATGAGATTTTTTCATTTAGATATCAAGACTCACATCTTTGC
The DNA here is from genome assembly GCA_949752705.1 of Callimorpha dominula. Classification (NCBI taxonomy): domain Eukaryota; kingdom Metazoa; phylum Arthropoda; class Insecta; order Lepidoptera; family Erebidae; genus Callimorpha; species Callimorpha dominula. The sequence goes on from OX457005.1 coordinate 9,666,639, forward strand.
ATCGCTCTGAGAATTATATTATGTCATTTATACACATTTTCGAATCGAACGGTTAAGGTCCGAAATATGTTTCCTTAGAATCACACTTTTATATTAGGTACTAGCAGTGCCCCGCGGTTTCACCCGCGTAAGTCCCTATCCCGTATGAATATCGGGATAAAAAGCCTATGTGTTATTCCAGGTCTCCAGCTATCTACATACCAAGTTTCGTCGCAATCGGTTCTGTAGTTTTTGCGTGAAAGAGTAACAAACATCTATACATCCATACATCCACACATTCACACATCCTCACACTTTCACAACACTTTCACGTTTATAATATTAGTAGAATTAGGCGTCGTTTCTAATCATATAATATCTGAAAAGGGAAGCAGGCTGGAAATGTACTATGTGGACGTCATTGATAAGAAGATAGTTCTGAAATTGTGGAATTTATTAAGGTTTTAAGGTAAGGACTCCTGTTAGACACTTTTAGACATAATTTGTAGGGCTTTCCTTCACTGTTCGCATAGCAATGAATTCCGTTGATGGATAGCATACCACAGCCATGTGCTTTTTAGAAAAATACCTAGCTGTGAGTGATGAGGAATAGGATAACTACTTTGAAATAAGTTACGTATATATAAAGCTGTTTAAATCTTAAATTTATTGTTTTTTCCACATACATCTTTTTAACATAAACACTGTTTCAACCAGTACGAAGAGTTTCGAATATCAATGCAATATTTTTCTATTAATCTAAAGAGAGTAACTGCAAAAGATATTAAAACCATTTACTTTCATGAAAAACATCAAGTAAAAGTACATAAAACTTTTTGAGTTATACGGAGACGTAAATCAGGGATTTCCATTAATATTTAAAGTATTAAAAAGTTTGCAAATTCATAACGTTACTTGCGTTATTGTCGTGAATTGTGAACTGTTCGCATTGTTTCAGTTCGCTATGAGTTAAACGTCCAAAATTATAAAATCCCTGTGGGCTTTGTGTTAAATTTTATAACGGCAGTATGGCAATTATACTAATTGGTTCAGTAAAAAATATGTACATTTGCCTCGATACGTCTCACTTTGTTTTTATCATAATATATGTAAATTGTTTTTAAGAACGAACGTTTTTAAGCCACATTTTTTTTATGAAATGGGGGGCAAACGAGCAGACGGGTCACCTGATGGTAAATGACTTGGGGCACCTGCAACTCAAGAGTCACAAGTAGGGGAAGAGGGGAAGAGAAGTAGAGGAAGGAAGAGCAATAAGAGGGGGAGAAGGGGGGAAGAGGATGAGAAGGAAGGATTAGGAAAAGCGATGCAAGCATTGCTTCACTGCCAGTTTTCTGTGAGGCCGTGGTATCACTCCAGTCGAGTCGGGCTATACGTGCCGAAGCATAGCTCTCCCACGAATATATTATATAATAAATATAATACGAAGCATAGCTCTCCCACGAATATATTATATAATAAATATAATAATCTGATATGTTAAAAGAGTGTTTTTTCCTGTTTTCTTTGTATTCTGATGGTACACTAAGCGGTATGCCAGAGATTGCCCTTTGCGGACGCTGAAACTGTGGAATGATTTCTCTGACCATGGTTAAACTAAATACTACAATAGTTGGGGGAGCCTAACTGTATCCCAACGTTGTTGTCGTCGTGGGAACGATGCTATTTCGAAAGTGGTTCGCTGGTTTAACGTTAACAATTTACTTTTTAATGGAGAAAAAACTATATGTATCCGGTTTACTACTCCAAACGTTAAACAGGTGAAAACGACTATACTACTTAATGAAGACGAGTTGGAACTAGTTGATACCACAAAATTCTTAGGCACTACTCTTGATTCTAGGCTTCAATAGCCCTCATATTTATAAATTATCGAATAGACTCAGCTCAGCAGTATACGCAGTTAGAAAAATTCGTGAACTGACTGATGTTGAAATAGCCAGATTAGTTTATTTTAGTTATTTTCATAGTATAATGTCGTATGGTATTCTACTGTGGGGGAATGCCGCCGATATTCAATCTATCTTCGTGCTGCAGAAGAGGGCTATTCGAGCAATTTATAACTTAGGAAATCGTGATTCACTGAGGCAGAAATTTAAAGAAATTAACATAATGACGGTAACGTGCCAATATATTTATGAAAATCTAATTTACCTTCATAAAAATAAAGATCACTTCTGTAAAAAAAGTGATATACACTATTTTAACACGCGTAATAAACATAAACTTGTTGTACCTGCCTCTAGGCTCCAAAAAATTAACAAGTCGTTTCAAGGTCAATGTGTGCGATATTATAATAAAATTCCAGATAATATTCAAATGTTAAGTATAAACAAGTTTAAGTCTACAGTAAAACGACAGCTATGCCTTAAGGGCTATTACTCAGTAGGCGATTATATACAGGATAAAAACGCCTGGGATGGAATTGTAATAGAAATCTAATGTGAGCTAATATGTTTCTTATTTTCCATCTCTCATGTTTTCCTTTTCTTCTTTTGAATTTTTCCTTAATTTTCAGTTTCCCTAGTGTCATATTCTTTTTCTAGTTTATTCACTTTTAATTTTAAAAACATAATAATAGCACACAACAAAATGATGTGATATTTACTGAATATTGTTGAAACTGTCTGGTTTTTCTTTTTTAAAAGAGTGGCCGTGAGTTTGTTTGCCCGATTTCTTCTCACAAGGCTCAACCATTTGGAAACGGGCGGTTATAGATCGAAACAGGCAGATGTGATATTATGTTATCCATTTTGTTTTCTTTAATCATTTTACATTTGACGAAGCAAACTATTGTTGCGGTGACTCTGTGTGTGTTGATCTATAATTTTTAATTATAATAATTATTTATAAAATCGACGATTTCGAATAATTAATGGTCAATTTTATTTGGGCTTGCGCGGGTCAATGATCTCTGGGGCTTTACTGGTAGAGCCAATTATGGCGGATTGACGGCAGGGAATCTCCAGACCAAACCGGATACCCGGATACCCTTCAATGGGTCAGAGTTTCTCAGCTGTCCACAGCTGAGAAGAAGGACGGGCTCGGCGTGCACTTACACTGCCACCGAGCAGGCATGGGAAATTTACTTATTTACTTTCCTTGCCACCGTCAGTAAATCGTAATCCCGAAAAGAGTCCTGGTTATGTCTCGCGACTCCAATCGGGGACGAGGGTCTTGGCTAATATCCACAAAGTGGCCACCAAGGCCACGAATCTTAAGGGCTCTTTTGTAAAGGCCCTTAAGGACACCTTCTCAGCTGCCGGTGGTGGTTGGTGACGTTGCGCGCCTCCAGGTGGCGAACGATCGATTGACGGGGCAGGTGGCCAAGCTTGGTTATTGACGCAGTGTGGAGAATTATGTAAGGACGTTTTCCGGCCGTGGCTCGCCTGTGAATTTTTTGTCTCAGGTGTGAGCGTCGCTCCCCTTCCTTACGGAGACTCTCCAGCCCAGTTTCCTGAAGGAAGAGGTTATGGGCATTTTCCCGCAACGGGTGGGGCGATGACCCCCTTGGCCGGAGACGACGGGGAGGAGAACGAGGAGAACGATGTTCCGCCCGTCACGTCAAAAAATACATAAAGCCGAACATAATTCATTTTTAAAATCGTTTTATAATTTGTAACATAAAGTTTAGTGAAGTGATTAAAACGAGACATTTTGCTTTTGTCGCGCCAAAATATTGTCGCAAGCTACGTTGCCGTTCAGTGCAGCGAGTTCCACTTGTTATTTCGGCGACGACCATCGATTTGGCCAATATACATACATAATCTCGGCGTAAGATAATATGATGTGTATAATAACATATATGAAGATCGAAATTACATATGAAGTCCACATTAATAAAAAAGTATGTTTCGACTTCACTTCCAAACGACATTCTATATTCGTAATTCTTATTATCCTTTTCCTGAGATGGGCACGGGTAACCAAGAGACATATCATATACCCTATATTCGTACGCACTCGATTTATTTATATTCAATTTTATTTAAAGCTTCGTGATGTCATTTGAGAATCGATTTAGTCGAATAGTCTTACTAACAAGAACTAGCGAAAGATAAATCGATTAGTTGGAATGTCAAAAATATACGATGGTAAAAAATTCTCTAACCATTTCAAAAATTTTATTCACATAGATATTACACGAATATAGTCATCCCGTTGACGAGTTTTGTACGATTGGAGTGTGACATCTCTTACAAAAATGGAGGATAATAAAATCAATCATGCCCATAATTTATTATTAATAAATTAACTTATTCGAATATATTAATTTAATACATTAATGAATGCCCCATGATAAAGACTGTAAGCGTTTATTTAAAATATAGTGATATAAATCTAGTCATATTGTCATCACCAGCCATTTTATTACATAAAATATCTGAAAAGCACTTCATACGAAGGAAACGACGTAACCAACTTCATTTTAACCGAAAAACTGTTATAAAGTTTGATGATTTAAACAATAAAATGTGCTGCTAATCTCCGTCGTTTAAAGTTAGAAGTTTTCACACTAAGTTTATACTTTGTTTTAAGTGCTAGACTTCGAGCGCCACCGCTCTGTCACCGATTACAAACTATATTTATATAGCTATTACATAAACTTATTTAAATATATTGGAAATAGTATTAAGTATAGTATAAGCCTCGTTAATTTTAAATGGGACCATGCAAACCCACTTACAAACTGTCTTTCAGCTCTGCCAGCCCCTAGCTATCCACCATTTGCCAATTCACTACTTGTGATGTTATGTCAATCATATCCAACGAGGTTGGAAGTGACTGTGTCACCCGTAATATGGTCCTTCCTATTCTTGATTAGATTCTTCTAGTCATCTGTCACATCTTATCAAAAATGCACAGATCATTCCTACCCAAAAAAATAACTATACTACGGTATGGAATGTGGAAGTGTCACGGTTCTCGTAATACTCGATTTTTCTAACGTTTTTAACACGTTGGAATTTGACATTCTGGTAAACATAGCTCGCTCACTTAACATACCTGCAGTGGTGATCGATTGGCTTCGAAGTTATTTGTGCGGAGGTCGGCAATGTATACACATTGACAGCTTCTTGTCAAGTGTCGGGCACTGGTGTGCACAACATCGCTAAAGCTATTGATATTTGATTCTATTGATCTGGCTAATCGCATCTTATGGACTCAAAGGTTTGGGTCATTATCGTTGGGAGCACTATTAAACTTTCGTAGATTTAGTGGTAACATATTCCTTGAATTAATTTTAATAGCCCTTTACTAATAGTAAGGTAGTAAAGGTCAATATCTTCATCCATCTACCTACTTTCTATTGTTCATAATTCAGTTAATATCATTTTAAAAGTAAGTCAAAATACTTTATACGCTAGATGAATGATCTTTTTTTTTTTTGGCATGGGGAAGCCTGCTTTCCCCGGGATAGGGCTTGGCTAGGCGCGGCGTCGATTCGGAGGGGGGCCTGAAATAACATGGTCCGGGTCCTCCCCTGAGCAGGGCGCCTGAGACCGGCTGTCGGAGTGGTTTTTAGTGGAACCACACATACTCCTGGCTCCTACGTCCCCGAGGAGCCGAAGATCCGAAGGGATTTTCCACCCCATCAAGAAAAAAAAAAAGAAAAAAAAAATGATGAATGATCTTTTGAGTAGTTGTTAGTTATGATGGGTCGACATCCATACATACTGGACTTCGGTCTAGCTTGACGGTACACTACAAAGTTATGTTTATACCGAAGGTGTTACCAGGGTACAAACTTTTAGGTCCATTCGCGTACTGTCGGTCTGTCATGCGTAGCTAGTTCTTTGCAAAGGAATAAATCTTAAAAACTGAACGTGGCATGTAAAAATTTGCTCTCATTAACAATACGTTCGAGAGTCAGAGTATGATAAGTAACGCCCCATTAGGATTGGATAGTATCCGCGTGTTGTGAAAGTTGCAATTAGATCAAGTGTGTGGATAAAAGCCATCTGTTATATTATTAATTAATTTAAATGCCTAACACAGTTAAGCAATAACGCTTACAATTTATAGCTTCACAAAAATGGGAACGAATCAGGCTTCTTCGGGCTCTTTATCAGTAAGAAATGATAGCTTGATAGGTCATCGATCCTCGAGCTTCCATTCCAAAGGATACCTTAAATTACCTTGAATGGTCTGTGCGGAATATTAAGTAAGCGACAGGAAGAAATGGATTTCTTACTGATTTCTATTCTAGTCCTAAATTTTTGTATCTGGCAGCAAATATAATGTCAACCAACGAAATTATATTGACCTATATGTAAAAATACTTTGCTTACATTTTAGCTTAAACTTTGATTATATACAAGTCTAGATAGAGCATCTCTAATAAATTATGCGCATGAAACGGAATCCAATTGTGTGAGTACGAGCGTGTAGTTATTGTTAACAAATGGGGTGTTCCTCCAATGGATCAAAGGGCATAGCGATTTACACGAAAACGACGCCGCTGATGAGCTAGCAAGGAAAGGATCTGCAACATCGGTGGCGGGTCCAACTACACTGCTGCCACTACCCTTTAAACAACCTCGCTCTTGGGTAAGGAACGAACTCTTGAAGCGCAACCAACATATATGGCTGTAGGCAGTCTAAACTGGTGCTGACAGGAGTCTCACCACGTTTAACCTGTAGACTACTAAGTCTGAACCGACTAGGCATCCGAATGGCTGTAGAAATCATTACGGTACATATATATGTCGTAAAAATGCCTATGGTGCTAGATGTCAATTATTGTAAATATTTTATTGACACAAATTTGGTAAAAGTAATGTCAATTTATACCTAGTATTTTAAAAAACACCCTTTTTACGATAAAATGGTTTTTTTCGATTACATTTTTTTAAACTTATATTTATTTAACTTATATATATATATATATATATATATATATATATATATATATATATATATATATATATATATATATATATATATATATATATATATATATACATATATATATATATATATACATATATATATATATATATATACATCTTGAAGGACATGTTGCGTCCTACATGGCGTTATTTACCGATGATGCTGCGTCCCACTGACTTTGTGCGTCCGGAATACGGACGCAAGATTGACCGACCCTCATTTTTAGTCCAAGGGTCCCTTATGATTATTAGAATGCAAGGGCGAAAAATTGGCATGGACGTAATTCCATCACTAAAATGCCTTTTAGCGTATAATACAGTTCCGCCATCGTCCGACTGAAATTTGGAGGGCACTAGTGTTCAGCGTATAATTTACCACGTATACTTTGAGTTCAGTTCACCGATCTTATCGTGTCCATTGAATATCGTACTTAATTTGTAAAGTTTTTATCATGTTTCCGTGACAACAATCTTGCGTCTCTTAAATATCCTTAAACGGGCACTAGGTACGGTGTCTGAGAGGCATATTCGGGGTTCACGAGGGACGCATGGCGCGGGCCGCGGGGCGCCGTGCTTCAGCGCGCTCGCGTGCCGAAGTTTGTAAACAAACAGACATGTGCCAGCCGTGATGTAAGGTGGTCACCAAAGTGAATTATTTGCAAGTGCGTTAAACGTGGTTATTTATTTGGTCTATTACACAGGATAACAGCATGTCTGTTGCATGATGTTTTTTTCATGAATCTGAATAGTTTTTCCACACTGATTTTCAAAACACATGCCGTTTTTATGTAGCAGCTCTAGTTTAGCTGCTATGAAGTGACAGGATTTTTCACTAAAATGCACATAGTTAAGGGTTAAAAATTTATTAAATATATTTATTCTGAATGAAATTTTCTTTTATATGGGTTTCCCGCGTGGTGTGTGTTAGGATTACTATTTTGAATGCTCCAATAATAATCAGTCATCATTATTTACGCTCCAACATCCCTGAAACCTCTCCTCCATAGTGCGAGTATCCTGGTGAAAATGCTCTCCTTGTTCCTCGCTAAAGTCACCGAGATTTTCAAGCAAATATTCTAGATGGCTAAAGGTGGTGAAGCTTAGTACCTATATTGCATCCAAGCTGCTGAAAGTGTATCAGCAACTGTTCAATGTGCTGAATGTTGCCATCAGTTGCTTTCTATTTCCAAAAAAAATCCTCACTACCCAAACAAACTCTTCCCATGCACAGGGAAGCTAGAATTTCTAATGCAGTCTTAGACAGTCCAGGGTCCCTGATCAAGTAATTTAAATCATATTGATTTAGAGGTCAGGGATAACTGAGACAATCAAAGTCACTGTCTCTACTACTGTCGTCATTATTGGTTTGTTGACTCCACTCGTTTGGAAGATGTACATGGCTGCTGTGGTACTGGTTCGTCATTAGTATTCAAGACTAGTCTGATAACAGATTTTAAGTTGGAATATATCCACTTCGAGCAATTTTTATGGTTTATTCCTAAGATTTTCGTAACACAGAAATAACAGTCATCGTGATGATTAGACAGTTCACGCCAGATCATTGTAGCTTTGTACTTAAAAGATTGTTTTTTTTTTGTTTACCCATAATCGCAAAGACTCAACACATTTTTTACATACCAAACTATGTATCCAGGGCTTGGCGTTTGTCAGCAATGGAAACCCAAAATAGTCCAAGTATGCTTTTTTCACGAAGTCTGACACGTGCAAACGGAATTTTTGGACATATATTCTCCACAAATAACACAAAAACAATCGTGGCTATTAAATATATAATATAATTATATTATATTTCTGTATAAATATATGTCTTTATTTTGACTAATTTTTTCTTCCAGTGCCGTTTTAAATGCATAATAATTATGTATCACAGCGGTATAATTTTCATACCTACAGTTCCATCTCGTGGTGCTTAAACTGCCCATTTCACGACCAGTCTTTATATTAAGAGAATCTTAATTTTTTTTGTAAAGTACAGCGTGACAGCCAGGCTTTGTAAAATGGATATACAGTCAATCAATCAATCAATTAGCCTATTCTAGTCCACTGCTGGACATAGGCCTCTCCCAATGTTCCTCCGCCTTCCGCATCCAGTCCCTTCCAGCTACCTTCCTCAGGTCGTCGGTCCTTCGGCATACGTGACTAGCCCATTGCCATTTTAAGCGTACTTATTCTGCGAGCTATGTCGGTAACTTTAGTTCTTTGTCGGATGACCTCATTTCGAATTTTATCCTTCAAAGAGACTCCAATCATTGCTCCCTGCATGGTCCTCTGCATGACTTTTAGTTTGTGGACTAGCCTCACCGTTAGTGTCCACATCTCGGCAACATAGGTCATTACAGGTAGGACGCACTGAAAGACCTTCGTTTTTAGGTTTAGTTTGCCAAATGTTGCTTAACCTAACTGTGAACTCTTCTGGTCACTTCTTTCTCAAGGTTGTTTCTACCGAGCTGATAACCTAAGCCCAAGGTACATATTCTTGAACAACTTGGAGCGTCGACCCTTCGACGTTAATCGGCCTGGGTGTGGCGTGTTCATTGAACATAACTTTGGTTTTGTCCAAGTTCACACTAAGACCGACGCGTCGAGACGCTTCATTTAGGCTGTACAGCATCTCACCCAGCTGCTCCAGCGACTCTGCTACTAAGACGATGTCATCGGCAAACCGAAAGTACGAGATATGCTCCCCGTTTACCTTAATTCCCCGTCCAGTCGAATCCAGTGTCTTGAGTACGTCCTCAAGCGCGTTGGTGAATAGTTTGGGAGATATTTCATCCCCCTGTCTAACGCCTCGCTGCAAACTTATGGGATTGGTCCTCTGGTCTTGGAGTTGTACGGTCATCGTGGCGGTGTTGTATAAGCTTCTCAGCACCACGATATATCGCCAGTCGACACGACATCGTTGCAGAGCATTCAGAACTGCCCAGGTCTCGATGGAGTCGAAGGCTTTCTCGTAGTCCCCAAAAGTCATACAGAGCATCTGATTGTACTCCTCAGTCTTTTGCACAATCTGCCGAACAGTATGAATGTGGTCTACGGTGCTGTAGCCTTTTCCAAACCCGGCTTAGTCTGGTGGCTGGAATTCGTCAAGCTTTCTCGAGAGACGATTTGTGACGACTCTCGAGAACAAATTGTAGATATGGCTCAGGAGTGAGATGGGTCTGTAGTTCTTCAACAAAGTCTTGTCGCCTTTTTTGAAGAACAGGTCACGGTTCTGCGACATACTTACTGTGGTACCACAAGACTCAGAACTTGGCCTAGTTTTGTACACCATATTTACAGGAGATTTACCGCAAACACCTGTAGTTACTATGCAACCTACGCATATGATCCTGGGGCTATATTGGCTTCTAGGAAGAAATACAAAACTGTCCACCGACATCAAGCTGCTGCTTTTTAAGTCTGTCATAAAACCAGTCTGGACCTATGGCATTCGATTGTGGGGAGCCTGTGTGATCCAATATAAATAAAATACAAAGTATATTCTAAAACAAATCAGCAACGCGCCCTGGTTCATAAGAAACTTGGAAGTTCATGCTCATCCAAATATGGCCCCTGTAAAAGCCTCTCTTAAAAAAAAAAACTAGATTGGAAAATCATCCAAACCAACTAACTGTCCAGTTCACACTACAAAACTGCATAACTTGCTTGAAAAGGCGTAGGATCCCGGAACTCGGCAGTAATAAATAAGCCGCTTTATCCATATAGAAGATGTTTCTAATGAGAGACTTCCCAACCAGAAAATATCAAACACCACATCTGCTCATAGTTGGAAGGACTGATCGCATGATAAAACTAAGAAAAAATAAATATTTGTGCGTTAAATGCCCGCAGTTTTTCTCCGAATTTTATACGGAGTAAGTCAATTCTGGGCTGACATGGTCCAGCTTGAAGCGTACCTAAGTCCATATGATCTTTGAATGCAAAACTTGTTTATTCAAACTTGAGTTAAAATACGTACTTGGTACTAGGACTGGGGCTGCTGGCCCCTCTGCGTTATCCAGAGATTGCTGATCGATATACGGACTTTTATTAAAGAAAGATCGAAGGTCCCTAATTTTCTTAATAAGTTATATCAAATCTCAATGACAATTACCAAGAAAAAAAAACAGTGTAATTCAAATCTAATTCACCGATATTATAAATAATAAAGGTAGGTATGGTTTTTTTTTTTTGATAAAACCTAAATGTCATAAATGATATATGATAATAAAATTACGCGATCCCGTATTTAAAAGGTACCTTTGATTCGCCTGACGTTTCGACCAGGTTGCACTGGTTAAGGTCACAGGCTGACTACTGTTGCAAGTCACGTTGATTCTCGCCAGCATAATTTTATTATCTTCAAAGGTATCATTAGTATTATCATCTGTCTTCGTGAGCGTTTGTCTAACACCCGGTATGTATCCAGTCTATAATTTCGAATCAGTCCCTAAACATCCTGGGGTGGGCATCAGACCATTCTGGGGTGGGCACGGCCCACCCGGCCCCCCCTCTATATACGCCTATGTCTGTGCCTGGAGTCATTATAAGCCCTTATATAGGTGGAAGCCTCTTGGCTGATAAGCTGGATACAATAATTCAAAAACAGTATTCGGAACCAATCTGAATTCAATAGTAGATGGATGTCATTTAGTTATTACATATTTCCATTATGATATATGCAGAGCATTATACGGAATTGATTTAAACATACAGTTGGATGGAGGCGGGAATGTGCATGCAGTGTTTAGTAGGTATACGCAGGTATTCAGTGTGCAAGAAAGATTTAAGAGTGAACGGACGCACTAATTCAGTTATTCGGAACCAATCTGAATTCAATAGTAGATGGATGTAATTTAGTTATTATAATCATTATGATATATGCAGAGCATTATACGGAATTGATTTAAACATACATTCGGATGGAGGCGGGAATGTGCATGCAGTGTTTAGTAGGTATACGCAGGTATTCAGTGTGCAAGAAAGATTTAAGAGTGAAGGGACGCACAAATTCAGCTAGAAATATTTAATTTGAATATCACCATTTAACGTTTAAATGAAATTTGACGTCGACTACTGATATGATACTGATTAAAACATCTAACATACGCATTGAAAACATTAAAAATATCACTACATTCAGTGGACGCCGCAGGGTGGTAGTTTGTAAAGACGCAAGAAGTCCTTCGCGATTTATATATATATATACATATATATATATATATATATATGTATATATAACAACGAATTGTCACTGTGTGCGTGTAAAAGTGTAGTCATGGAAAATTCGACATTTCAGATGCTCGCCTCCCAGCAAAGCCATATCTCACACGCACTTTAGGTTAGGGTAGGTTACGGTTTAGTAGGGGTGCTGTCTAGAAAACCTCCACGTGGTGCACCCTGGAAACGTTGGCGATGACGCTGCCTTTTGTTCCTCAGTTTTTGAGGACGGCGTCATCGCCAACGGCTAATATTCTAGTAAGGAGAGGAGGCCATCTTTCTTCGGCCACTTGGTTGAGGCTTGGCCCAACAGAGCGGGCGTGTCTGTCGATACCTCTGTTGGCTCTTCGCTCTTCGGAGCTAAGAGGATGAAAACCTCGGTAAAAAATCACGAAGGAGGGACCCTTCCATGGGTCGTAGTTTCTCCGCTGTCGTCAGTGGAGAAAGAGGGCGGGCTCGGCGTGCACTCACACTGCCACCGAGCAGGCATGGGAAGATTTAGTTTCCGTGCCACCGTCGGCATATCGTAATCCCGAAAGGAGTCGTGGTCATGTTTTGCGGCTCCGATCGGGGACGAGGGTCTTGGCTTAGCCGCCCGGACTGCGAGGAAGAAAACCTCTCTAAAAAATCACCCCGAATCCCGTGTTCTGGTGCGTGACCAGGGGATGCATGGCTGATGGGTAGTTCAGTCGCAAGCGCACTCCCAGCCGGGGCACCTGCGGACCCCTCGGTTGGGCATAAACCTTCGCTTGCCCGGGTATTGGGGATCTCTGCCCGGGTCGACCTTTATTTCTCCCCCAATCGTGGGTACAAAATGGAAAATGAAATTAAAAACATAAACAAACCAAGTGAAGAAAAAAAGAAGGAGTGTAGAAGAAGGAGCAGACGGCTAGCAGGAGAAGCTGTGTCGACGGACGAGGAAGTCTCATGTGAGACGACTCGTTCGGTGGAGCTCCCAGAAGTCAATTTGACTCCTGGGAGCAGAAGAATGTCGGTGCGGTCCAGGGCCGCTAGTTCGACGGCCGACTCAGCCGAAGAGATGGAGCTGGAGGTCACTGAGAGTCGCAAGCGCGGACGCTCCAGAGACGAGGATGGCGACACGTCGCAAGATATGTTGCCACCAAAAGTGGCAAGCAGCCTCAGAGGGAGGGCGAGGTCGCGCACGCCGATCCCAGCTCCGGCAGGTTCCGCCTTCTGCAGGTCGGGTGCTTACACCCGGACCAGAGCGGAGGGCGAAATTGAAGCGGAGGAGGAGATTGCGGATCTCCTGCTGAAAATCCGGGAGCCGGTGGAAGGGGGTTCTGTCCCCCAAATACCGGTAACCATGCAGGAGAGAGCGGACGCGGCGGTGGCCATAATTAACAAAGTGGCCACCAAGTCCACGAACCTTAAGGGTTCTTTTGTAAAGGCCCTTAAGGACTCCTCCTCCGCTGTCTCAGGGGTCGTAAAGACCTTAATTGGTGACGTGGCGCGCCTCCAGGTGGCAAACGATCAGTTGGCGGGGCAGGTGGCTGAGCTCAGCGCTCAGTTCGCCATATTTCGGGCTCAGGCGGTCTCCCTTGAGCGACCGGTCCAGGTAGAGCGGCAGCCTGCTCCTTGCACCCCCTCTCCCTCCGAAGTTCCGGACTCCCACTTGCGTCAAGTCATTGACGCAGTGTGGAGGATGATGGACGGGCGCCTTGCAGGCCTTGAGGCAAGGCTTCCTCCGGCCCCCATCGTTCGGCCGCCACTCGCGGGTGATAAGCCCAAGGCCGCATCGGGTCCGACGCCACTTCCCGTCTCAGGTGGCCGCGTCGCGGTGTCGTATGCGGCGGCGACATCAGCGCCAGTCCCTGCAGCTGTGCCAAAGGCCGGGCGACCGGTTAAGGCCGCAGCAAAAGCATCGAAGGCCGAGCAAGCCGCTAAGGCCTCGGCTGCGAAAACGGCTGAGTTTCCTCCGCTTTCCACTCCGGCACCTAAAGGAACGACAGTTCCTTCTGGTGCTAAAACTGTGTCTGGCCCCTCCGCATCTGGCCCCCCCGCATCTGGCCCCTCCGCGTCTGGCCCCTCGACGTCTGCCCCCTCTGACGACGGGTGGCAGAAAGTCGAGGGAGGCAAAAGGTCCCGAAAGCGGAACAAGAAGGCTGCCAAGAAAGCAGCCTCTGCCCCGCAGTCACCATCGGTGGCAGTGGCCACCACCAAGAAGCCGCGAAAACTGCAGGCGCCTAAGACAGCGGCTGTGGTGATCACCGTGTCGCCGGAGGCGGCAGATGGCGGGCTATCCTACGCGGCAGTATTTAAGAAAGCCCGGGATAGCCTCGCCAGTGAATTCGGGGCTTCAGGCGTCAGGATGCGCCTCGCCCAGACGGGAGTTCGGGTCCTAGAGTTCCCCGGGGCTGAAGGTGCGAGGACGGCCGACACTTTCGCCGAGAAGCTGCGGGGTATCTTCGCAGCGACGGATGGTGTCAAGATCGCCAGGCCCACCAAATGCGCGGAGTTGCGTATTTCAGGCCTGGACGACTCCGTGACGACTGAGGATGTCCGGATTGTGGTTTTGGAGAAAACGGGATGCACCCCGGACAGCATCAGGGTTGGCACCATCCGCCCCGGTCCAGGAGGCCTTGGCGCGGTGTGGGTGAGGTGTCCTGTAGCGTCGGCCAAAATCTTGGGTGACGCTGGCAAGGTCCTCATCGGTTTCGTCAACGCCAGAGTCACAATTCTGGAGGCGAGACCGATGAGGTGTTTTAAGTGCCTGTCCACGGGACACACCCGCGTCATATGCGCAATCTGCTTTGACTGCAGCGGACTTTGTTTCCGCTGCGGTCGACCGGGGCACAAGGCAGCGGAATGTTCCGCCGCCCCTCACTGCCCTGCATGTGCGGCGGGCAATCTGCCCGCCAACCATCAGATGGGGCAGGGTGGCTGCAAGCCGCCCCGCACTTCTCGTCAAACTTCGGGGGCTAGCCAATCGACCCAGGCTGCCACCGTTGTCATTCCAGCGTCGTCGTCGTCGCCCATGGAGGAGGTTGTAGAGACGGTCCAATAAATGGACCAAGTCTCTAGCCTCCTTGTCCAGACGAACCTTAACCACTCTGCCGGTGCGCAGGATCTTTTCCTGCAAACCATGGCGGAGTGGTCGATCGGTGTAGCCGTAGCCTCGGAGCCCTACTACGTTCCTCCCCGTCCAAACTGGATGGGTGACCGGGATGGCTCCGTGGCAGTCATCAGCTCCACGGCGGCTCATTCCCCGCCCTTGTCGCTAAGAGACAAGGGTACCGGATATGTTGCTGCCGAGTGGGGGGGTATCACCATATATGGTGTCTACTTCTCCCCCAACCGGAGTCTGAGCGACTTCGAGGTTTTCCTCAACAACTTGGAGACCTCGATGCGGCGACTAGCGTCTGGGCACGTCCTAGTGCTGGGGGACTTCAACGCAAAGTCCGTTGCGTGGGGTTCCCCCAGGACGGACGCACGGGGCGATGCCGTGGAGGAGTGGGCGGCATCGGTGGGCCTCTGTCTCCTAAACAGAGGCTCCACCAACACGTGCGTGCGGCAGCAGGGGGGGTCGATAGTGGACCTTTCGTTCGCTACCCCTGCTCTCGCCACACGAGTAAGGAACTGGCGTGTCCTGGAAGAGGTTGAGACGCTCTCGGATCACCTCTATATCCGATTCGAGCTCTCCCGGATCCAGGACCCCAGAAGGGGTCACACGGCGCGGCGTTCTTCCCGCTTCCCGCGGTGGGCTGTTACAAAAGTGGATAGGGACCTACTGGAGGAGGCAGCCATTATTTACGCTTGGCTGTCTCCGCGGCCTCAGACTGAGGAGGCAGACATGGGGGCGGGCCGCTTTCGCAATGCGACTACGCAGATTTGCGATGCGGCCATGCCCTGCATCCGAGGTCGTCGGCCTCCAAGGAAGGAGGTCTACTGGTGGTCCCAGGAGTTGGCGGACCTCCGTGCGGCCTGTACTCGTGCCCGGAGGTCCTACACTCGCAGCCGGCGGCGTCACCGCGAAGAGGGGGAGGAGGACCAGCTTCATGAGGAGTACCGAGAGGCGCGGAAATCTCTGAAGCTGGCCATTAGCCGCGCCAAAGAGGAAAAAAGAAAGGAGATGCTGGAGGGTCTCAATGGTGACCCCTGGGGACGCCCATATCGCGCGGCGCAACAAATTCTCCGCGCGTCGGGCCCCCCCCTTACGGAGACTCTCCAGCCCAGCTTCCTGCAGGAAGTGGTTGAGGGCCTTTTCCCGCAACGGGTGGAGCACGTACCCCCGTCGATGGCCCCCTTGGCCGGAGACGACGGGGAGAACGAGGAGGATGGTGTTCCGCCCGTCACGGAGGCGGAGGTAGGGGCGGTTGTTCTACGGATCCGTTCCAAGAACACCACCCCCGGGCCAGACGGGATCCCTGCCCGAGTGTTGGCCCTCGCCCTCGACCACATGTCCGACCACCTCAGGGAAGTGTTCGACGCTTGCTTGGCGTCCGGGCGCTTCCCTGACTGCTGGAAGAGCGGGAAGCTGGTCCTTTTAAGGAAGCCGGGACGGCCTACCGACTCGGTTGCGGCCTACAGGCCCATCGTGTTGCTGGACGAGGCGGGTAAATTGTTTGAGAGGGTTCTCTCTGCCCCCATCGTCCGGCACCTGTGCGAGGTCGGCCCCGATTTGTCGGACGCCCAATTCGGTTTTAGAGCGGGGCGTTCGACGGTCGGTGCTATGTTGCGCCTGAGGGCCGTGACCGAAGAGGTAGTGAGCTGTGGCGGCGTGCTGTTAGCGGTGTCGCTGGACATCGCCAACGCGTTCAATAGTCTGCCATTTAGCTGCATCAGGGAAGCACTCCACTATCACGGAGTGCCAGGGTACCTGAGGCGGCTAGTGGCAGACTATTTAGAGGAGCGTACCGTCATGTACGAGGACCGAGATGGAGTTTTGAGTTGTCGGCCCATGTCGTGCGGTGTTCCGCAGGGGTCTGTCCTTGGACCACTCCTGTGGAACATGGGGTACGACTGGGCCCTTCGAGGCGACTTCCCCCCCGGGCTGGGCGTAATCTGTTACGCCGACGACACACTGGTCACAGCCCGGGGGGCGAACTTCCAAGAGGCGGCGCGTTTGGCCACCAGAGGTGTCTCTCTGGTGGTCGGTCGCATCGAGGCGCTGGGTCTGCGGGTGGCCCTGGATAAGACGGAGGCCCTTTTATTTCATGGGCCTCGTCGTGGTCCACCCTCCATCGTAGTCAACTCGGTTCTCGTACCGGTTCGGGCCCACATAAGGTATCTGGGCCTGATCCTCGACGGTAGGTGGCTCTTCGACGAGCACTTCCGACAGCTTGCTCCGAAGCTGGTCGGCGCTGCGTCCGCCCTTGGGCGACTCTTGCCCAACTTGAGCGGACCCAGCGTCGCTACAAGACGGTTGTACACGGGGGTTGTCCGGTCAATGGCACTGTACGGTGCACCGGTGTGGGCGGGAGCTCTGACCGCCCAGAATAGGGCGCGCCTCTGGCGCCCTCAGAGGGTTATGGCGGTTAGAGCCATACGCGGATACCGCACCGTGTCGACGGAGGCGGCGTGCGCGTTGGCCGGAACTCCCCCGTGGGATTTGGAGGCGGAAGTGCTCGCCGAAGTATATCGGCGAACGGCTGAGTTCCGGGCGGGAAGCGGCAGTCGGCCCCCGCCCGAAGAAGTACGCGAATGGCGTGATGCCGCTCGCCGAGCCACCATGGCTCGTTGGTCGTCCCGGCTGGAGGCTCCACGTGCTGGCTTTGCCTCCGTGGAGGCGCTCCGGCCGGTCATCGTCGAGTGGGCAGGGCGGCAGCACGGGACCCTTTCCTTCCGACTGACGCAGGTTCTTTCCGGGCACGGCTGCTTCGGGAAGTACCTGCACTCGGTCGCTAGGAGGGAACTGAGTCCCGCCTGTCACCACTGCGACTGTAGTGAGGACTCGGCTCAGCACACGCTGGCGGTTTGCTCCGCCTGGGCGACGCAGCGTCGGGCCCTCACTGCAGTCATCGGAGGGGATCTCTCGCTACCGGCCGTCATACGCTCCATGGCCGGTAGCGACAATAATTTTACCGCGGTCGCGACCTTCTGTGAGGACGTCATCTCGCAGAAGGAGGCGGCGGAAAGGGTCCGGGAGGACGATCTCCACTCGGACCTAATTCGCCGCCGGCGAACCGGGCGGCGGAGGCGCGCTTACCAGCGCCTCATGCCGCCCTGAGTGTGGCCGCGGGTGGACGGGACGGGTTTTTCCCCTTCACCCGCTATAGTGGCCCCCCGCGAGGAGGCGGCGTCCGCGTGTGCCTGGACGTCGCCTAATTGAGAGGTTTTACCCGAAGGTGCGCTTTTGCGGGCAGGCGCTAGGGGGGGTCCGGATGTCTTAATAAAAGCTGTTCCCGGATCCCTCCTACTTAAGGCGCAGTACGGCACACCGTGTGGTTTTAGTCGGTTCGATTCCGACACACCGTCCCACCGAAAACCCCGGTGGGGTGACGGCCCGAGGGGGTTTCCACACGCACAAAAAAAAAAAAAAAAAATAAAAAAAAAAAAAAAAGTTACGGTTTAGTATCTTGTTCTGCGAGAGCCCTTAGCCTACGGTAACCACTTAAAATATATAGAGTATAATTACAGAGTATTTTGTACCCGGTGACAGACGCGGCGGGGGAGTTTGTTTTATAATATGTAGTGATGTTATGTTTACGATAAGAGGTTGGCAGTCAATCTAGTATTTTACTCTTAAAAGTAAATATCTTTTAAGATATTTTTTTGGTAACTCGATTACTAAGGATAGTGACGAACTCCGTGTTTTGTAGAGGACTTCACGAATATATAATAAACCAGCAACCCGCCCCATCTTCGCACGGCTAGCAGAGACATCTTCAACAATCATCAATATTAACAAATTATACACCTAAGCGGCGGCGGTAGCGTAATGGCTAAGGCGTCGGACTTGCGATCGAGTGGTTGCGGGTTCGAACCCCACCCAGTGCACTGCCGACCTACCGACGTGAACCCACTCCTAACACAAGCTTTCTCAGTAGCCGTTCAGTAGTTTTTCAGTTAATTGCTAACAAACAGACAGACAGACAGACGAGGTGAGGGACTTTGTTTTATAATATGTAGTGATGAACATAAATTAAACCAGACTTAGAACACGTATCACACAAATAATATTGCTCAATTTACTTGAAACAATAATATCATTTCCCATTTTCCCTAGTTGTCTCTCCGAGTTGTTTCCTGTCGAGGAAACGGTAATATAACTTCACTGTCTGTGTGTGATAAAACAAGTGCTTTGTAACTAATCCTGCTTAGCTTTAAGATTGTCATACATTGTCTACGAAGCAATCGTAGGTTGCTGGCTACGACGTACGTAGCTCGTAGCTTATGTCTACGAAGGGGCCTTGGTATAAAACTTGCTCAGACTCAACGAGTGTTTTGACAGTAGGATTACAAACATGTTTAGGTTATTAAGCCAGATGAATGCCCCGTGTTTTATGGTTCTTTTGAATATAATAATATATTTCTATAACGGTGTCATGTCTGTACATTGAATAGTAGTAAAAAATATGTATGTTATTGAGGCAAATTTTCGTAACGGTTAAGCATCGAAAACGATTTTCTGTTGCTAGTTGTTATAATATTCCCAAGCATAAATGTAAATATACAATATTGAAAATACACTTAAACAACATATTGTTTAACGCGAATTTATTTTATACTAGCAGTCTCCGCACGCGCGTATTTATATATTTTGCGCGAAACCCTTATTCTTTTTCCAAAATAAACGTAGCCTAAGTTACTCCTTATAGCACCAGCTATCTGCAGGTGAAAGTCCCGCGGAAATCGCTCTACCCGTTCCGGAACAAAATTTGCCGGAACAAATGGACAGGCAGACAGACCAACAGACAAAAATTTAAAAACAGATTTTTAGGTACAGGTTACGTGCAAATAACTGTATGAGCTTAAAAAAACTATTATTTTGACATTACAAACAGTACTTCAATTTTATTTATTTGTATTGATTTTGTCATTCTCATAACGTTTATTATATTTGCGCAGCAAACATCGTTCTCGGCTTAACAATCTCGTAAAACTCTAAGAGAAAAACCATAGAGAAATATTATGGGTGAGTGTTAAAAAGATGGTCACTAAAAGTATTTGTGTCATAACGACAAGACAAGACAACTATAATTCATATTAAAGCTATGTTTTATGTTACAAAACATAAACACTGATGCTTACGTACTTGGGTGCTTAAAACCAGATTTCTTAGAGTTTAAATCTTATTGTGATCTATATATACACATTTTTAAGAAAATTTCCCGCATTTATGAATGAAATTTAGAGTTCGTAGGTAGAAGAAGTGCAAAAAGCTAATCATTTAAATCAATATCCTACTTCTATTATAAACGTGAAAGTTTGTGAGGATGTTTGAATGTATGGACGTTTGTTGCTCTTTCATGCAAAAACTACTGAACCGATTGCAACGAAAATTGGTATGTAGACAGCTGGATACCTGGATTAATACATAAGCTACTTTTTATCCCGATATTCAAATGCAATCGGGACTTACGCGGGTGAAACTGTAGGGCGCAATGTTAGTTTAAAAATAATGCGAAAACCTTGCCATTGTTCGGATAGTCTATACAATGACAGTTATACTGATTAATGATGTTTAACAGTTAAAACCTAACCAATCATGGTCTAAATTCAACCACCAATCGATCTCTAGTTAGAGACAAATATATAGCTATCGAAGCATCTTATGGCTACACAGCTGTCTTTTCTTCTTCTTCTTTGGTCTTGAAAAAATGCATAAGAATTCTTATCATAACCATTTTCGTATTTTTTAAATTGAAATATACTATTTTGAATATCCTTAAAAAACTACACATAAGTTGGGTCCAGTAATTAATTTCGCTTTACGTTAGTTTTATCTCATTAAACCCAAGGCTGGGAAATTGTTTAGTTATAAAAAGGTCCCGAGATTTATCTAAAATCTGATTACTTACGAGTATGTGTACCATTTTCCCTTACATCAAAATAAACAAAGAAAATCTTTTATCTTATATTATTAGCATAAATTACATTTCTGAGCAAAATTACCGAATGCCAACAGATATAAAAAAGGAATTTAAACCGTTTCATAATATTAGAAGAATCACAAAAAGTCTCATTTCATACTAAACTTAATTACACGGAGAAAATCTGATTCTTAAAAAGAAATATGATATTTCATACATTATTATATCTTTGGAATTGAACAATTCAGGCTACGATTTTTTGACGTCCCAAATACCGTACATATAAAAGATAATTATTCCAGAATATTTATATTAAACAGCAACCGTGTAAAATACACGGCATACCATCACGACGTGTAGGAGTGTGGTGTGTGTGACTGATATATTTGTTCAATAAGTTTAGATTAACTGTCTCAAAACATTGTAATACCTATTTCCTCAATGATTTTTGTGTCCGTGTATGGTAATAAAGGTTTGCATATCTGCTACAATGATGGTCTTCAGTAAATGGCATCGGACTCCTCGAATTGAATTTCGGACACTGAAACATAACGCTTGTTCACTTCCTTTTATAATACGTAGGATTATTGTATGTACTCAGGAATCTTTCCCCTGATTTTCCCCCACTAGAATAAAATGAATACTGATAGAATTGTTTTGCGATTCATACCGCGTCGAAATATTTTTTGTATTCCGTCTTTGTAAAATCTTTCAATGTCAGATGTACGATTTGGCGGTTGACATACAAGATACATTTATTATGTACTTGAAAGACATTACAATATACTTGTTTGTTTATTGTTTGAAATTGTTTCATTGAATTTTGTGTTATTGAATAGTTTTAAGAATTGAATAAGCCCGCTTGTCAAGTAAGTGTTAGTACTATAACCTCAACTATAACAATATACAAAAATGGTTTACGATTCCACGTCAATTATTTTTAATAAATATTTATTAACAGTGACGAATTACGCATACGCATTTCAGTCAGTAAACTAATATAAAGCTTAGATGTAGTTTTTACAAAAAAGCAAATAGTTGTTATTTAAAGATTTATACGGTCCTTCTCACGTGTCTATTTCAGGGATGCAGAACTAACTTCGGGGCCTTTATTAAGAGATTAAGCGACATAGAGTGGCCACTAAGACCAACGCGGTTATTCGCTTGATGAATATCCTATTCATTCAACCAATTTCATATATGAGATAAATAATAGTCGTACAGTTCTAACTGTACGACTATTATCTATATATAAAGAAATATTTAATTAATTCAACATCTTACGATCATGTTGTTACGATTTATAAATATCGATATCATTAGCTGCATTCGATACCGACATAAACCTTAAACGACGTTCAGTGTCATTGTCCATTGGAAGATACGGTTAATCTCACTGCGGAGCAAAAGCTGCTTCTTTATAAATTCCTAGTCCAGCCCCTCATTAAATATTGTTTTCTACTCAGGGCGAGATCACTAGCACACCAGCTTGAGCCTTTTCAATGATTTAAAGGCAGAGCTTTAAGGATTTGCGACACACAGGTGAGTGTTCTGTTGATTATAAAAGACTGTGGACTGTTGGAGGTACTGTTTCAGATGATGGCTATAAATGTACCATTCGCTTGCATCTTTCAAAAGTGGAATAGTCGGCAGATGCTCAAATAATGGAATAACATTCTTGAACTGGACTTCCGTTGAGACTAACGGTCTCAAGAAAGATCATTAACATCTCTAGTGTTCCGTCTATCAGTATAAAAAGAAGCTAATAATGCTATAACAAACTATAAACACTACAGCTCTCATTTCAGTTACGAAAACAATCTTCAAATGCTTAATTACAGCAGCAGTACTACTAGCAATACTACATTAGCAGTATACACCGTACAAAATTAGAATTCTTAGTGATTTGAGACTTAATGAATGTAAGGAGTGAAAGTTACGTATATCTTCGCTATTTGTATCTAGGTATTCACCTTCATACTAATTTTATTAATAATTCGACTCCTTCTTACGAAGAAGTTTGAAGTTTCAAAGTTAATTACCGACTTCACTTAGCTACCGAGTTTGTCTTTAAATTAATAAATACAAAATTTTAGTATTTTAAGCGTTGTCATGTACAAAGAGTTGTATAAAAGGTGTCAGGTGTCTCGCCTTTCAAGGTGGATAAGGTAAAACTTTTGTAATGAAGCAGGTGTTTGAGTGTTGTTTGATTTTACTTTAGAAACTTTTATTTAAATATTTGAAATAAGGTATGTAAACTTTACATAGTTTGTATATAAATGCAATAAACGATTTTACAATGTTGTTTGTTTAGAAAAAGGCCATAAGACTGAGGTCTTATCCGAGATTTCAAGATCACAAGATCGTGGTCCATTGAGCTCCGGTAATGGATAATTTAGGCAATTTCTACGTTTTGTAACTTTGTTGTATTATATGATCTTGGTGATAGTCTCAATGTAATTTTATATACGAGATAAAGACTAGACATACTTATATTTCCCTCAAAAGAGTCAATATACAAAAATATGTCAATGTATTTTCATCCTCATTACTTCGATAATTGGCACGCCACCACTCGTCGCGGTTCTCCAGAATTTAAAGACCGATACGACTTTCAAACCTTCAAGAAAACAGCATACTCCCACCTCAAAGGCCGGCAATGCACTTGTAACTCTTGAGCTGCAGGTGTCCATGGGCAGTGGTAGTCGTTTACCATCAGGCGACCCGTTTGCCCCCTACACAATAATAAAAGAAATGTCACTGGAAAATATAACAACAAAGTCAATTCTTGTTGACTTTGTTGTTATCTGTAATACCATAATGTACCAATGTACCATGTAATACAATTACCAGCAGAATTGGGATGGAGTTAGCTGGCACCAATAGCCCCCGATCGCCAACGGTAGTGTTGGCAGAGTTGGTTCATATATTACAGTGTTATAATATATTACAGGGTAATAATAGAATACGCAATAATACTACGTGGTTTTGACACCTTACGCTAAACTGTAGTTGTCCTCACAAAAAAAAATCAAACTAATTCAATGTGGGTTAGATCATTTTCGTTAAAATTCGGACGATGACAGGAATTCTTACCTTTCTTTCTTTTCAATCATAGTTGTGGGTCCTGATCTATCTCCCCACTTACAAGTACGTTAAATGTTTAGAATTTACCGAAAGTACATAAATTTCAATCATTCAACCGTTGCTATGACAGAAGAACCATTAAAATTCGATTTTAGAGGGTCCGGTACAGCTGTTTTGTAACTATTGTGTACTACAGTTTAATGCGTCACCCAAGCAATTAATTTCTTGTTATCCTAAGAATTAAGTAATTTTAAGCTCTGCTTTATTGGGTTAACTTATAATTGTAAAGAGTTTAGTGCAATTCTAAGGAAAATTATTTAAAGTTTCCTTCGGCACTAAATGCTGTAAAGCGCTAACAAGTTATAGCCTCTTCAATGTTCCTTTTAGTAATAGACTTTCGCAATTGAACCAATGTGTATTACCACCAAGAGGTGTTCCTCTTACGGTTTCATCCAGAAGGAGCAAATTTCTATTCAGATTCCATTTTTGGTAACATTCTTTATATTACATATAAGACTGTCCTTACTCTACAAGATATTACTACAGAATCTGCGATCTTGATACTACGGTTGCAACGTTGTACTAGATTTTTTTTGGTATAAATACGTTACTATTTCTATTCACGCAGCCACAAAAACTCACAGTACCGATTATGTAGAACTCTAAAATAATAGGTACACAACAGAATTTGTTATGATCGTGCTAGGCCGCACCCCACCGAGAAGGAAACAATTATAAGCCTCGTCTACCAACATTGGAGATAAGGATATTTTATTCACATTTTTCTATAATAATCATGTAATTCCCAATGTCACAATAAAATTGCAAGTATTATGTAAGCTTAAGTCTTTATAATATCATTTGATAATGATGATAATTAACTAAGCTAATTATCATGAAACAGTGCCCAATCAATTACGATGTCCATCGTTGAAGAATTAATCACCAGAAGTTATTAACTATTTGCATAAATTTTGTGGGTAGACGTGCAATTAACATGGTTGTTAGGACAGCCAACCAAGTGTAAGAAGGTCTTTGAGCTCGCTGAATTTAAACTTATGAATATATTTTTCTTGTTTCATAATAAATTAGTCATTAAATGAGGGGCTTGGAAGATATTTTATAACTTTTTAGAGCTTAAAATCTTAGTTTTAAAAGCTGTCGTAACGTGAAATGTATTCTGCATAATATTTATGTTAACTTTTATGTAGGGTTTGTTTTAACAAACCCTACATAACGTAAACTAATAAAGTAAAGAATAATTCAGTAATAAATTACTGAAATGTTCAAGTCTGATAGACTCATTAGGATTGTCGTTTTGTATGCTACAAGTTAATAAGCTCCTAAGACTACATAAATAGTTTATTTAGAACGGGCGTAAAATAAAAATTACAAGCACCACGCGTTTTATATATGTACCTGGTCAGGCCTGTCTCATGCAATCAACTCCAAACTTGCTTTATTTTATTGTATTCATATAAGTCTGTCTTAGTCGAATTCAGTATTTCACAATTACGCAAGTAACTGATTTGCCAAACCAGAGAGAAGTGTTACTTTTATTTTTTTACTTATTATGTGTATTGATGTGTCTTATTGTGCTTTTCTAAATAAATGTTCATTCATTCATTCATTCACTTTAGCATTCTATGTTTGTATAAAAATACATAATATATTATTATGTATGTTTCATCGCAGCGCCTAAACTACTGAGTTCATTTCGATAAAAGACAAGAGTTAGTATATGTAGGAAAATATTAAAATATAGACATGTGACAGAATATAAATTTTACTACATTTCAGCGTTTATGAATACTACACATTTTAAATATTCCTTATCCTAGATTGACAGCATCTCCTTTGACTTGTCTTTCAAAGTAAAATGTTTGATTGTTGTAGTTGACAACGACCTACAGAGTTTAAATTGCAATAAGAAGCTATAACGTGAACCTGCTAAGGAATTTCAATAAATCCCAATGAACAGGAATATATAGTTAGGTATATATTTTAAAAAGATTTGTCTAGCTCAGTAAGACGATGATAGCAAAGAACACCGAAGTACTTTCTCTTTAGTTTATTTTATTACACCTAGTCGGGTTAAAAGCTCAAGAACTTTTATCCTTTTCTTAAAGTTCTTTTTCCGTAGTTGGATCACAGTATTTTTTTTTATTAATGTGGAGGAACGGGTATCATGTTCCTCCAACACAAAGGGAGGATCCTCCAACCAGGCGAGGTGATCATGCCTGGCGGGCCGCGGCCCAGCGGTTGATGTTGGGAAGTTGTATATATACTAATCGGCGCGAGAACTCTCATAGCGCGATGCAGGATTAGTAGGTTGTAGATGTTTCTTGTTGCTGTATGTAGAAGTCGCCACATCACTCCCCTCCAAGACTGGAGGTTGATATCTTGATGAGTCAGCTGTCTATGCTCTATTAAGGAGCGGGCCAGGCCCAGTAGTGAGTAGTTCCGGTGAGCCGGAACTGAGTGCCACAAGTTCTAGTGAGTCGGAACTGTATTCCGCTAGTCCCAGTGAGTCGGGGCTGAAGTGCGCTGGTCCCAGTGAGTCGGGGCCGGCGGTGTTGCGGTGAAGTCCCCAGTGAGTCGGGGCGGTTGCTGCGTAGTGGCTGGCTGCTGCGTAGACGGGAGAGAGATGCTCTTCTTACGTGGACCGTAGGTGCAGTGTGCTGCGCCTAGACGCTGATGAGGCCGTAGGGGTAACCAGGCTGGAGCGATCGCTGCAGGCGTGTGGTATCCCTGTCAAGGCCGAGGATGCTGGCTGGCTGAGACTTGATTACCGCTCATTGCTGTAGGAGTGTATACGATGGTGGCGATGATGATGCTGCGCTGATCTGCTCCATGAAGGCTGCTTCCAATCACGTCGGGGTCACCACTGTGGAGGGACGGGTGTCATGTCCCTCCAACACAAAGGGAGGATCCTCCGACCAGGCGAGGTGATCATGCCTGGCGGGCCGCGGCCCAGCGGTTGATGTTGGGAAGTTGTATATATACTAATCGGCGCTAGAACTCTCATAGCGCGATGCAGGATTAGTAGGTTGTAGATGTTTCTTGTTGCTGTATGTGGAAGTCGCCACAATTATATTTGAATATGGATTGTGTATTTTGTTATTTCGATGTAATTTGCACTTAATTGCGTGGATCCCAGAGGTGATCATGAGATATATCTAAGGATCTTCCAAGAGTACTTAAGTATTATCTATTCTGTGCACTGGTACGTGCGCGGAATGTTTGCTAGGTATGGTTTCGAGAATAATAAGCTGTCTTTGGTATTAATAGGCAAGCACCAGCATGAGTACATCATCCTATATCCATCATGCTATACGGGAAAACTTAACCAGAACTTATTAGAAAGAATTAAGAAACTGAAGTTTTAGTAGATGACATCAGGGTGTTAGTGTTTGGTGGATGACATTGTCGTATCTGTTGTTCTATGATAATGCTAGTTATGTTAAGAATTTGTAAATTAATGATTTTGTAATACATAGTTGCCTAAAAAAATAATAGACTGCACGATACCAATCGAACAAGGTACTAAAATGTGAGAAACTATGTTGAGAGACAGCCAATTAGTCATTTACTATCAGGTGACCCGTCTGCTCGTTTGCCTCCTATAACATAAAAAAAAATTAAAAAAATCTGGCAGTAGGAAGTAGACACCAGGTGGCTTTAGAATCTCCTCTAAGAATCGCTCAATAGTAATCATACAATGAAAAATTCACTATACTCTGTCCATTCATTTATTTACCTTTCGAAAGTTGCTTGAAAACATAACTGTGCCAAAGTTTGTAAAAAACTTCAAAACGTGCATGTTGAAAAATATATATGATAACTATTTTCATTTAATTATATTATTTATTACTATTCGTAGACATTATGATCACTGTACAGTAGTATTTTTTTAAGGTAATAATTTTTGTTATACGCAATAAAAAAACTTACATTCTATTGAAGAATGGTATGGCCTGATGGTCTAGTGGTTAGTGACCTTGACTGCTGAGCCAGAGGTCGTGGGTTCGATGCCCACCAGGACAAATAATTGTGTGATGAGCATGATCATCTGTTCTGTGTCTGGGTGTAAGTTATCTATAATATGTATTTAGAAATAAATATGTTATCGGCAGTCTGGGTGAGATGTGTAAAGTTATTATTATCATTATTATTGGACTTTACTCCTTAAGAATCGATTTGCATATAAGGCGCCCGGTATGAAAAAAATATGAAGAGTAAAATTTAGTGATCGGAGGGCAGCGTAACGCTTTATTGTGCTTTTTATGCTTTATTGGAGTTTACTCCTTATTCTCGACGCATGTAAGTAGATATGTGTATACCTTTATGTTATATATATGTGTAAATATATACAGAATATATAGAGGGAGGGAGGGAGAGAGAGAGAGAGAAAGAGAGAGAGAGGGAGAGAGAGAGAGAGAGAGAGAGAGAGACTCCAGTAAATTGTAAACTCCAGTCGTGCGTCGGAGCTGACACACAATTTTTTTTTGTAAGTATTGATGAGAATAAATGTTTCCATTGCAATTTTACAAATCGATATTTACTATTGTTAAATCGATATAAAAAGCTTTTCGCCTACAGTCATGATTTAGTGATAAGTAATGAACAAATTAAAGATGATACACACTAGATTCGTCACTTGAGTCTTTAGTAATCAATTATTATGTTAGTAATAAATTAAATGTAATATTTCAATACTTTTAGCTAAAATTAACTTTTTACTTTTTTTATCAATTAAAACTGTCTCTAAAATAAATTCGATTGTTATTTTTAATCAAATCGGCAACCTGTTAGGTCATCATTAATTTACTACTTAATGTATGTATGATACTTCTACTGTAAGACTGGTGTACAAATAAAGTGTTATCTATCTATTTATCTACTTATCGAACTGTCAAAAAAGAAAATAAATGAATAGACAGAGTATAATTTATGTACTTTTGTAACTCATAAAATTAAGTCATAATTTTCGTTTTTAACTGTAAATGGTTAAAGTAAAATTTTGTTCACAGAATAAAGTCATTTAATGTAAAACTAAGGGAGTACCTATTCAAACAACTGACAGAATCAACCTGCGCATAGTTTAACATCTAATGTTCTCAGATTTGGTATTCGTGTATAAATATGTATGTATGTATGTGTGGCGTTCACACAACATACGCATACGCCTTTTTATGAACTCAGCTAAGAATCCCGTTATGCGGCCGGCAAGACTGCGTCGAGCGACGACGGTGACGGAGACACATGAACGTGGATCGTGCGCGATCGGATTTCCCTGCCGCGCCAGTCGATATACGATACCGACGCCGAGAGGCTGCGCGCGCGCGACTCGCCGACCGTTATTTAATACGACTTGTATCTTATATTTTCGTTATAACTTTCTATCTCTCGCTTCGCTATACTCTGTACTCTAAACTTCCTTCCTTTGTATGCTTTACTCTTCTCGTGTTTGTAAACAATATATGTGGCCTATTCTATTACAAATTGTGTTTCCGTAATCTTTACCCGCTATCGTTAAGTACGAACATTTCTACATATGTGTATGTATACATGTGTGTGTATATGTGTACATTGTTTTTGTATGTGTCTATGGAAGTTTATGATGTGTGTTAACTATCGTTTAGTTGAGTTGATAATCAAACTTCAATGTTTTCAAAGCACCTACTTCCTGTTTTTTCTGTATAAAGTTTGAATAAATGAATAACAACGCCTGTACAATTTTATTAAGATTTAAAATAACAGAGGTTGATAAGTTGTAAAAGTTGTTAAGTACTCAAACTAAACTTTGCTCCTTAAACAACGTTTAGCTTGCTATGTAAGGCCATAGATATAGTATATACCGAATAACTATCCCAGTAAAAACAAAAGATATAAATATCAATAAGTGAAATACCTATATCGTTTTGGAGTTGCGCGTATACTGGCTAGGACATGTCCGAGGTTGGCAGGTCACAGGTTGTTCTTTCGCTGCCAGCCGTGGTTCTGTCCATAGTCCAGAGCATGAGTGCATGGAACGCCGTCACCGCCTTCTGCGAGGAAGTGATGTCCGCAAAGGAGGTGGCCGAACGGGAGAGAGAGCGAAGTACAACTCTCTACAGGCAGTAGAAGCACTGGGCGCCGCGCCGGAGGGCATTCAATGATCTCCGGCAACTGTAGGAACTGGCCTGCGGGCGACGAACTTTTGGGGAAGTCCTCGGTCGGGGGTTGTGGAAGAATGCAATGGCGATTCTTGCTCCCCCGATCATGGGCAAGCAGTGGAACACCGGGGTGGTTTTTAGTCGGTAAGAGTCCGACAGACCCCTTCGGCCCCCCCAAGGCCGGAGGACATCCATGAGGATCTTCCACTTTAAACCACAAGGTCACAGGTTGTACCACTGGTTAACCAACTATCCCACTTATAAGTCGAATGAAATATTACTTGAGGATTCTACATAGAAAAAAAGGAAGCATGAAATATAAAAAATAGAAGTTGCAAGCGATGTTTAATGTTAGCATAAATAATGTTAATTCTATCCCATTGAAAAAAAAGGAAGCAAGAATTGTAATAAATATTATATTTTCTATCTAAAGCGGATACATGTTTATACAAATAACCTTAGTTGCTCACAGAAGAATAATTATTTGGAAGAATATGCAAAAAACTTTGTGAGATATATACACGCTGGAACGAATTTTCGTCCAAAATTTACTCGGAAATAACCGTGTAACGGACAGCTAGACGGAATGATGACAAAGCGAGATTAATGGCCCAGCAAAAACCTTCATTTTAAAACCCAGTTGTTTCTTAAAAAAAAACTCTGTTAATTGTTCAAAGATAACGGGATCGAATAAATTAACGTCCGTATTTTAGGACGAAAAGTCAAGATTTATTTTGCTTAATTTGCACTCTCCCTTCTTTTGCATTCTTAAGCGATAATGGTTGGTTTAATTATCCAATTTCACTTTTTTATTTATATCCTTCTATGTAAATATGATGATAGGCTAATTATACTGGAATAGTACTTTTTATTTGTTTCTTATTTTATAAGTTCCATATTTTTGGTTATGCAACATTACAAATTGTAATTTAGACCCTTAGGCAGAGGTTTTCATCAACATTCTGCAATAATGCGTACCCAAAAAGATTAGACAGATCTTACAGATACTGTAATTGTTATTTATCATCAGGATTAGTTTGACATCACGATGATGTCAGCTTGATATCATTCAACGAACAACAAATCTGTTAATATTGTGTGGTGGTTTTCGTTTTGGTGGCGATAGGTGTAATAGAAGTGTCGTTTGCACTCACTTTGCGCCTGTGCTAGCTGAAGAGTTTCGTTTGTTGAGTAAGTAACCTTGGTACGTAAAATTGACTAGCTTGCAATGAACATGTAAAGATTTAATAATAATGTTTTTCTAACGTATTTTATTTCAACTAAATTAGTATTTTTAAGAGTTCTATAAATGAAACGCTCTTTCTTGTTCATACAGAGCTTAGGGGTTACTTGCAGGAATCAATTTTTCTCATAAGGTATTTTTTGTTCGTTTTTCAAATAAAATCGATTTAATTTATGCATTGGATTGACAAGACAATGCTGAATTACGTCGTTTATTTCATATGTTCTGTTATAACAAAATACATCATCTGAATTTACATATAACTTTCTAAGACTACAAAATAAATCGGTTACTTATGTTAAAGAGGGTGTAGGCTGTGTGCCCTACAAAATAAGCGGACCCTTGATATACATTGCGGTGAACATGGGGAATATGAGTACGGATTTTCAGTACCCACATACATAAGTTATTAACTTGATGCCGCTTAACACAATTGCCAATTTTGAGGCGATACTTCCTTGTTAGTTACTTAAGTGTTTTAATATTTTTAAGTAATAATTTGAAATTAATCTAGTCTGGTTAAAATAGTACAGGCTCTGTCTGTAGTCTGTGTACAGGCTGTGTCTGTGTCTCAAGTTATTATTATTTTCAACAATCATTTAATTGTACCTTTAGTGTTATTAGTATAATCATACAAATCGTCTTGTTTTCGAATTTCACTTTTTGTTATTAGGTTTGGTACCGACTCAAAATTATTTCGGTATTTACATTAATGTAGGAGTTTAATTAGGCTAACAAGTTTATTTTTCACTTTTCAGTTCCTTTCTTCTTTCATCCATTTAATTTTTTGTTGAAACGTTTTTATTTTTTA
The DNA here is from genome assembly GCA_949752705.1 of Callimorpha dominula. Lineage (NCBI taxonomy): Eukaryota > Metazoa > Arthropoda > Insecta > Lepidoptera > Erebidae > Callimorpha > Callimorpha dominula. The sequence continues at coordinate 9,699,041 of OX457005.1, forward strand.
GTTTTTTTGTGGCTAAAATATTCAACTACAGGTCTCCGTCATGTTGTAGTATCATCAATCAATAAAATCGGTTCACAGGTGAAAAGTCAATCGGTGAAAAATCATTCATTCCCTATTTTTCTAATTAGGGTTGAAATATTTGTTTGAAATTTAAATGAGACCAACTTCGAAGTAAGCCCTATCCAATAAAGAATTATCGAAATCGGACTACCATATGAAAAGTTATGCGTGGGCCTACATAAAAAAAACAAATATACGGATCGACTTGAGAACCTAATTCGTTTATTCGTCGGTTAAAAAACATGACAAACAGAATTTTCACGATGTGACACAATTAAGTAACAAATTATATTATCTCTTAGAGATCTGACATGTCAATGTCAATAATTTACTTATAATTATTATATTATCAATTTCACAAATCAAAAGTTGAAGTTGATAATATAATTGACATTGACATGTCAAATGTCAGTAGAAATTTAACTCTAAAAGTAAATATTCAGAATCCTGAAATTATAACATTAAATTTAATGGCAATCTAAAACTTAAATATAGTTTCTTTTTTTTTCGACTCCCGCCTTAGGAATTACTCCTGTGTCGCGGGGGACTTTACAAACATACAAACAACGGACACAAAGAACACCCAGACTGGGGTGGGAATCGAACCCACGACCTATGGCATAGCAGTCGGGGTCACCAACCACTAGGCCAACAGATCAGTTTTAGATGTTTGCTATTTTTAGGAAAAAATATAGGCAGCAATTGAAAATAGATAGATAAGCAATCTAACTAAATCTAAATAGTTCTACAATAATTTTTAACAGTGTCAGTGTATTTATTGATAACATTTGTTAATCCAACACCTTTCTTCTTCGAGAGAGATATAGACCAAATAGAGATAGAAACCAATGCAACGCTAATCTCAGATCTGATAGTTATATAGTTTTATCGTCTGAAGACCGACTCAAATCGGTCGTGTGCATTGCCGTATTTCCTTTAATGACGATTAACTGACTAACATCTGATCAGGTGACGACATCGATTTTCGAGTGAAACTATGCATTAAAGTAGGGGTGAGTTGTCATACGTTCCACTACTTTAGACAGAAAACTATAATCGGTCAAAGGCTGTATTTCAATATAATAAAAAATACACAGCAGTAAAATTATATTCTAAATCTATAGCATTATCTATATAATATGATTATGAATATATAAAAACAAGTAAGGTGCAAAAAAAAACGGACTATTAATATGCATGTGTCATAAAATGCCTACGCATCGACGCTTACTGGTAGCGTCTGAGTTCCCGTGACCCGTTCTGAGGCCTTCTGGCTGGCAGCTTTGCCACGTTGAATGGTAATGGTAATTGTATAATGAGATTTTTAGTTTATCGAACTACTATTTAGAGTGAAGGCCTTCTACTTGAGTTACGTACCGTTAACATAATGAGACCCTGCGAACTTGAGTCCTGGCTGGTGCCCCTTTCAAGTTTTCTTGTTCACGAACGGAAACAAATGAGCGAATGACGTAACCTCTACACTTGTTCGTTTGTTTTTTGTTCGTCAAAAGCAAGATTTTGTATCAATGTAAAATCCATATTCGTTAGGTACAGCTTATTTGTTGTATTTTGGTTGTTAGCCTTCGCCGACTCTCGTTCTCTTTATCTGTGGCTTGTGTCAGTGGTATCTATATTTGTTACTAAAGGTTTGTTTTCTAATTAAATTTGTTGCTACCCTTTACTTTTGTATCCCCTTTTTTTGTTTGTAAATGTTTTTATTACAAAATAATTCCATAAAACTTCGAAGTGTAGCTACCGGTAATTAACTTAAACATTTAATATAATTAAATTTTATAATTGCTACCCCAATATTCGTGTACTCACGATCTAATGCTTTTAAGGCCATTTTATTTTCTTATGAACATGTCATAGTAGATAAAATATGCAAATTATATTTATTTTCCTTTTTTCTTCTTTGGTTTTTTAATTATATCATTGCGCGATGCAGGATCAGCAGCTACTACATAGTTCAGCTCAAGAAGTGTGTTTTTACTGGAAGTCGCCACACCCATGAAATACCCCTATGTATATTCATAATGCTCTCATTTATAAAACATAATTACTTTAGTAAATCTTTTGAATGTAATTGACGGCAGCAAAATTTATATTAAAAACATATAAACGTTTTAAAAGTAATAAATGTTGAAAAAGTTACGGGAATATCTCAATCAAAGAAAAATTATAATCCTTCCCGACTTCAGCATTTTCAAATCAAAGCATTTAATCAAAAAATGTTACTTAAATCTGCAGCTCTACAAGAAATAAAGCTGAAATTTCAGTGTATATATTGCGATTAAAACATATGATAATCATCTTATTTTATAAAGTACGCCTTATCTGCCCAATCTATCATTTTTCTTCGTTAAAATTTTAACGTTCATTTTATTTCTTTTAGTATAATAAGATATAGCTGTGCGAGCTTCAAGTAGAGCTGCCACGCGCTAGTGATTTATAATTTTAACAACTTCATACCATCGTGATGAAGATTAATATAGAAGTTGAGCGCTACTTATTGGATTGAAAAGGAAAGCTGGACGGCGACGCAACAAAGTTTCAGCTTCAACATTGATAAATTGCAACGAGGGACTGATCGCGGAGACCACTACACCAAATATTATAAAAAGTTGTTGATGGTAGAATTTTTTAACAATCCATATTAATAATTCGGTCAAGGGATAAGGTACACTCGATTGAAACCTTACCTGAATAATAAAACATAAAAAAATAATGAATTCGAGTCGCAAAATTTGGATTGTCGAGTATTTTGTTAAATTCTAATGATGCAAATGGCAGTCACCATATTGGCCACTCGGATGCCATCTTGAGTTCGTTAAGGCCGATTCACGCGTATATCTTGAGTTCCTTAAGGCCGATTCAAACGTATATCTACCTACATTTTGTAAAAGATTGTGTATTATGATTCACATTTCACCCGAGCGAAGTGAGGTTTTCATCTAGTACCTATTAAAGCCAACCAATAGGTTACTGTACAAAAAAGATAAGAAAATCGGTTCACAAGCAGAGGAGAAAAGGTATTGAATATGTTGTCCAAACCAGCAACCTTTTGATTACGACGATTCTTATGGTTCTGAAAACAGTTTATAATATTTAATGGTACTAAAAAGATAGTTTGCTCATTTAACTGACGTGAAAACAAATATTTATTCACAAAAGAATATTAAAAAGTATAGAATATAATATTTTGGAATTGAAACTTTAATAAATCATAATTCGATATTACACTCGTAATTGGATTGAAGACTTCTCGAAAGTCTCATCAATTTCAATGAACCATTGGAAAGTTTTGAAGGACCGAATTATGAACAAAATTGGTGTCACCAAAACCTATAAAGTCTTATTTTGTTGGATATTGATTTTTATATCTTCGTGTTACTGGATAAAATTCACAACAATGTCAAAAGTTTGATTGTTATTTCTTTACGATTTATTGCTTGCGAAAATGTTTTAATAAAATGGTCCTCATTATTAGGATTATGATATAATATTCTTATGTATATAAATAGACTTTTTATGCTTTGTAAAAATACATCTACTACTCTCATAGTTAGATACTGTGTTATATTTTCGAGGCGAAAAAAAATTATCAATATTTAATTGAAGACCAATTCAACTTTTTTAAGTAAACACAGACAAGTTACAATTTGAGACACCCTCAGAGTTTTAATTTCCTAGACAACTGAAGGTATTTTCAAATACAAATTAATTATTTTCGCACAATAATGGGGAAAAAATACTACACCTACCTAATTTTATGCTTGTAGAGAGCTGCTTCTATTCGTGGGAGAGCCATGCTTCAGCACGGTCGGTTCGATCGGAGTGATACCACGGCTTCACAGAAAACCAGCAGTGAAGCAATGATTACATTGCTTTCCGCCGAGTGATTGAGGTTACCGGAGGCCTTAACCCTTCCCTCTCCCTCTTTCCTCTCCTCACCTCTTATTCCCCCTATCCCTTAAAGGCAGTCAACGCACTTGTGACTCTTGAGTTACAAGTACTCATGGACAGCGATAGTCATTTACCATTGTTATTATTTTCCTGCTCGTTTGCCCCCGATACCATATAAAAAAAATCAAGTAGTTTCAGCAGTGACGTCATCAGTTACTCAGTTTTTATAGATATATGTACGTTTCTAAAAAGATTTTCAAGCAGACATGCAGTTCGGCCACCTACATACATTTATACCCGATACAAGTACAGTTTAACCTATAATGACAATATCAAAGGTTAACTGGCATAACGTAGTTACATAACTCAGCTACACGTTTCATAAATCAGAACAGATATACAGTTACTTACTCTGATGTGCCACAGTAAGTCAACTTGGGTGTTATTAGAGCAGTCCGCGTTGGCTCTTAATAAACGTATCTGATACTAAATGCTGCCACAATTTCACTATTTGATGAGATGAGGTTATAGGTAGCAGCACCATCACAGTATACATTCTGTCAAAATATTTTGGAATTGATAATTTAATTCTAATTCCAAATTCAATTCAAATAATTATTTTTTTGTGGTTAAGTTGGCACAACTGTTTTCTATATTGGCGCGAAGTTTGAGCAATATCTGTAGTTTAGTTTGTTTTCGGTACTCGATTTTGTAAGCTCATCTCAAGATTGTTTTGCGATTTTTATAATGAATAAAAACATCGAAAAAAGAGTTGGTCTCAAATTTTGCATTACAAATGGAATTTAATGTTTAGAGTCACGGAAAATGTTACAGAAGGCATACGGTGAATCGACTTTATCAAAAACTCGTGCATATGAGCGGTACAGTGCATTCAAAAGCGGTCGAGATTTATTTGAAGATTTTCCTCGCTCTGGTCAGCCATCAACGTCTTCAACTGAAGTTAACATCACTAAAGTGAAGGAAATTGTGACTGAAAATCCTTATTCAAGTTTGAGAGAGATAGCCGCTGAACTTTCTGTGTCTCACGAATCGATTCGTACCATTTTAAACGATCGCTTGGGCATAAAACACGTTGCCGTTCGACTAGTCCCGAAAGATGAATTTTCTTCAAAAACTCGAAACCGAAAAAAACACGACAAAATCGATCAAAAGTCAAGGTCATGTTGACTATTTTCTTTGACTATCGAGGTGTTGTGCACTCCGAATTCTTTCGGACCAAAAACTCAACCAATAATTAAATAACCACCGTATTCACGAGATATGACTCCAGCCGACTTTTTTCTCTGTCCAAAACTCACATTACCACTTCGAGGTACCCGTTTGCAGTCGATAGAAAATATCAAAGTGAATTCGTTGCGAGAACTGAAGTTGATTCCGGAAAATGTATTTAAAAAAAGGTTTTGATAACTGGATTATTCGTTGGCGTAAGTGTATTATTTCTGAAGTGTCCCCACTTTGAAGGCGATACAATAAATTTGGAAGAATACTTAACATTTTGTGTTTTATTGACCTTTTCCCTGTACTTAATTGACAGAGCAGTATATGAAAAAGTATAAGTGAATAGTGTGCATTTAGATGGCGGTACCGCAGCTAAAATGTGTAGTAGGATGAAAAAACATCTCTTTGTAATGGCGTACTTTTGAAAATTACAAGACATCGGGCGATTTTTTCTTCTGTTATTTATTTTTTCACGCTGCACGCCTATGAAATGTATTACCAGAAGTTATGAGACGAGTTCATTCACTAACCGTTTTTGAAAAACTCATCAAGGATCATTACCTATCTCCGTAATAACTGAACATTATATATGTAAGTTTAGATAATAATACAAATTGTTGTGTACTTAAAAATATTGTTAAATACAAATTCTATTTTATTTTCTTATTATTTTGCATCAATAGGATGGATACTGCTATACAGTATCCACCCTATGGGTGTCTGTAAGAGATCGCAGAATGCCATAAGACCGCTCATTGTACTGTTACTTAATACCATATTTCTAGATTGTTAAATACTTTTTTAATTTCCACTAAAGAGTACCTACCTGTCTATCTATTTTTAATCTACTACTGCAGACAACAAAAAAAAATACTTTTCGAATTCAGCGCACATCACTTCGTCTTATTACATACCCTATTTATATTATTATTATATATTTTCCTAGCACTTACTGGTTTAATCCCCCCCCCCCTACAAGATGGTGCTTCATACCTCTACCGATAACTTTTAACTCAGTTTTAAAACTCTGTTGATCTCATCACCGTCATTTTTATTTCTGAACAATACGGTACGTGATTGTCAAATCAAATCAGTTTCTTTTTATTAAATCAAAGTTTTCTTGATATTTATATGTGTGTGTGTGTGAGTGTATTTACAAGTAAATAATTAAACTTGGTAATAGTAACGAATCTAATTTAGCAGAGGTTTACATAACGGTTGAATTCATGAGCACTATTGAATAATTTATTTAATCATAGGAAAGTGCCATATTTTTACACTGTGATAAATATTATTCGGAAATACATAATATGGGACTAATAATAATTTAATGACGCGCATTAGTAAATTAAAGTGTTTACTATTTAAAATAGAGAGACCAGTATGTTTTTAGTAAACGTCAAAACTATAGGTTCGGTACATTTATGTATGAAATACTAAGACACGACGTCACACGTCGGCATTACTGCTACGCACGCTACGCCTTAAAAACTCTATCCAAAATTTAACGATTGGAATATATTATAAACTAAAACGAAAAATGACCAGATAATGCTAGTACCCCGTAATAGTAGTGTACCGAGCTAGTAATGTTATTGATAACTGTAACACTAGTAACAATTATGCAACGAGGTTACACCCTCGTTAAATAAATTTCATTTCATATACTTCTCTACAGTTTAACAAATGGGATGAAATTTACGTAAAGTTATTAGTCTATAAACTTCTTTAATCACCGGTCTATCTGAGTCAAAACGGTTTTTCAAAGAAGACTTGTAGTTCCTGTATCGCGTTAAACAGATAGCACGAAGAGAAACAAAGTCATCGATCGATAGATCCGCCGGAGATCTGTGCCATTGTTTATTGACTTCATTGTATGAAAAAGTAAAAAAAATCGTAGTTCCTATACCTAAGAGCACGATAGGTAGAGGATTAAAAAACGCACAATGTTCTTTTACCGTAACCTTTCTAACAAAAGGAATATAAAGCGATACAATACTCGTGAATGGAATTGGAAATCTGGTTTCAAAGAATAACCACAAAAAGTTGTTACTTAAAATCTCCACGTAGTCTTATAACATCACAAAAGGCAACATTGATAAAAGTGTAGCATACAAACGATGAAATAAAACACACCCTGTATATTGCATCTTTGAATCGTTACAAACACGTGCGTTCAGTAAAAAGGTCTGTAAGTTCCACGTATCAAACTATATTTTATTTTAGTCAGACTGTACAAGGAGTAAAAATGTTCCTTGTGAAATTATTACAAAGAAATGTTATTAACTTATTACGAAAGGTACAGTATTTTGTTAGTAGTGAAGATTTATATAAAGTCTGCTTTATTCAGGTTCAATACTGGGTAAAATTGTTTGTCTGACAAGGTTTGATAAACAAGTAGGTTTTTATACCTTCAATACTTGTTACGGTCTACTTGTTTTGTACGTTAGATAGATAAATTCTTTATTCATGAACCATTTTATAAGTTTACATATTGCTCCACAAAACCGAATAATCGTTTTGTCTGTGGAAGTACATTGAAGTACGTGTACTCTGCTGTCATCCGATATGATATATTATATTACATAAAGTATGAAAGGTCGTATGTAACTATGGGCGACTAAATAAATAAATAAGTTGAAGTGTAGCTTTTTTTTAAATGCAGTCACATATTTTTCGGATGTTTATAGTTTTCAACATGTCACCTACAAAGTGAATGCACTACACTAATAGTGAGCAGACATTTGTTTTTACAGAAGAATTAGTCTGTATGCCCATGGTGTAGCGTTTCACTTTAGCACGCGTACACATGAAACTCACGTTCGATAACTCACTGTAGATACAGGTTAACATCTCTGCTCTCGCCCGTGGGACGTGCGCTTTACCTACAGCACAGTATATATATGTATACTGTGCCTACAGTGAGCACGAGACAATGAACATAACTATAATTTAGTTCTACCCTACATACACTACACATGACAAAGTCAATTTTATTATGTTTTACATAGTTTTGTAACTATAAGATGGTTTTCAATAGCAATACCTATATCGTATATATATATATATATACGATATAGGTATTGAATACGCGCAGTAACGGACTAAAGTAAGATCTGTAAAAGGGTAGGTTAATTCTACCGTAAACCGTATCATTTTAAGTACCTGTTCGGTATCAAATTATCTGTGACCCAATAACAACAAAATATATAGTATATGATAACATAATTATGTTAACGTACGTATTAGCCTGGTCGAGAGGTCAGGCAAATCAAAGGTAAAACCTTATCTTACCTACCTTTTAAATAAGTAATCGTGTTAATTCCCGTTAAAAGTTAGTATATAGTAACTGAACTTGAATAATGTACTTATGCGATTTAAGTTATATATACAGTAGGTAAGTGGAAGAAAAGGGAAGATTTTATTATACGTAGAATTTACTACTATGTTTGACATATTTTCATTATGATTTTATTCAAGACAGTGTATCTTACAAAAATAGTCCGTTTGTTTTAAAATTTTATAAAAAGTTTATCACAAACTTAACCTAACACGTACATACGATATGCAATAACAGTGTCGTCAAAAAGAGCACCACACTCTCCGTTCCTCATTTTAATCATAGTGCAGCCTGCGTCTAACTCTGTACCAAGTAATCTAATATACTCTCGAGGTTATTACTGAGAAATCTTAATGTGCAATACAAGATAGATGTAATGTGTTAATGCTTCTATCCTTGGAAGTTGAGTAGATTTTATTTGTTTAAGTCTTTAGAAAAGGCTTGTGTTCAGAAGTGGTTGAGATGAAGATGAAGTCTAAAGTTGTGAGCGTTTAAAGACAACCGTTTGTAATCAAGTGTAGATTGTATGAAAAAAAATTCAAGTAAATGAGCGCTTCTTCTTTGAACTGAAATCGCATCGCGAGTTCTTTGTTTAATCTAAACAAACAATACATTACTGGTTTAAACCAAAAAATAGCTTTCTATTCCTATGTTTTGTCATTTAGGAGAAAGGGTATAGTTGTAAAAGGCATAGCTTAGTAGATTTCTGCTCAAATAATAATCGCTTATCTCGAGAAAGACCTGCCTCCTACACAATATCACTACATCACTACATATTATAAAACAAAGTCCCCCGCCGCGTCTGTCTGTTCGCGATAAACTGAAAAACTAGTGAACGGATTTTCATGCAGTTTTTACTAATATACAGAGTAATTCATGAGGAAGGTTTAAATGTTGATGAAGGAAATATGTTGATGATTGTTGAAGATGTCTCTGCAACCCGTGCGAAGCCGGGGCGGGTTGCTAGTTGCAGATAAGTTTGGAGTTTAATGGTAAGAGAGAAGTAGGATTTTCATTGACACACCAATTACCACTTACCATCAGTTAGTTGTACAACTGTTGTTTAAATAAACTAAACCAATCACTAAAAGTTAATAATTTGATAATAATATTTTTAATACATTTTTGTACAGAATCTACCTACTTAATATAAGAGGAATCTAATTCATTCAGTCAACAAACGTATTAAAAAATGCAGTAGTCAAGTAGTTTAAAATACATTAAAGGCGAGAATTCCACCACACAAGCGCTTTATTTATTAAAAATACTCCACTAGAACTCCATTAATGGCTAATGTGAAAACGCTTGGAATAGAACTGAAGTCTTATTGAAAATCGTTTTCTATGAAAGAGCTATAAAACGATCGAATGGATTTTCATATAGCTATGAAACTGACATATAAATTATGCAGCCGCTTAAATCTATTAGAAAATAAAAAAATCTTACGCTGTTAAACATTTCATTGCATTAACACTCAAGATTTTTATAAAATAATACATAAAAAACTATCTCTTGTTTAAAATGTTAATGTAACCCAAATCTAATAAGAAGGGTTACTTTGTTGAATTAATTAGAAGGTTCTACCTTAACTTGAATATTTTAGACAGCTTTATTTTATACTGGAAAAGTCTATCGGATAGAAAATAAAGTCCCTTTTTGTTCTTGAAAAACCTGGCTCTTTAGGCGTCCGCGTTGTTTAATGACGTATTTTTCTCATTTACTTGTCGAGTGAGGGATTTACTTTGGCGGATACGGCCACTTAGTAAAGTTAGAATTAAGGCCTAGAGTCAAAACAGCTACTATACTCTACTGCCGAATCTTCTACTGATCTGTAACGGCTTCTCGGACACTGTGTTTATGTTAACACTAGATGAAAACCCGGTTTCGCTCGGGTGAAATGTGACTCATAATCGGCCTTAACAAACTCAAGATATACGTATGAATCGGCCTTAACGAACTCAAGATGGCATCTGAGTGGCCAATATGGCGACTGCCATTTGCACCATTAGAATTTAACAAAATACTCGACAATCCGAATTTTGCGGATATAATTATGTTGTCTACTCAAAATCATTTTTTTTTTTGTTTTATTATTCGGGTAAGGTTTTAATCAAGTCTGTCGTACCCCTTGACCGAATTATTAATATAGATACATATATAAACTCGCGCCGTTCTCCTTCGGGGTACAGAGTTAATGCTCACCACTTGTTTTGATATCAACATAATCATGTGCACTAAAATCTAAAAACTCGCATTTTGTATGCTCCCAACAAAACAAATTATGGCTATACCATAACTGCATGTATTCAACCTAGGTCACTACTATGTATACTCACGTCACTTGCAATACCAAAACCCCCTAGAAAGCTTTGCAATTCAAAACCTTTGTCCGTGGAAAAATGCCGAAAGATTCCTTCTTCAATAGAAAATATAAAGTGAGGCGTGTAGCTGAGTGCCGCGTGCATTTTCTGATAGACCATACCGTCCTATACAAACATTGCTGTTCGCTTACTTCGTATCAATAGACAAGTGTTTTTGTTCGATACATTGCAGTAGAAATGTAAGGATTTTTGTTTAGTGCTGATTTGTATACGACTTAGTTAGCTAACAAGCATACCACCCATCCCATGGTAAACGGTTACCGTTGCTTATAACGGCTTCTAGAGCACCCTACTAACGAGTACAAAAGCTCTGACTACAGTGGAGGATGTGGAGGTATTTTCCTATTCATGTAGAATATTTTTGTGCATTACTCCTTGTAAGCTAAAAAATGTTTTTGGTAATACATTACCTGGACACTCACTCATGGGCGTACCAAGGGGGGGGGGGGGTACATAAATAGACATGTATATTTTATATATGTAAGTTTTCAATAGATCAAATAATGTTGAGTAGATTGACTACTTAGTAAAAACAGTATACTTACTTGATTTTACTAAGTAGCCACATGCTGCCTTACAAATAAAACAGAACAACATTCTATCTAGAGCAGACTACTACTATATTCAATGGATACAACAAACAACCAACGAAGCTGTTGCCAAACAATGTTAAGCAGTAATTATATTAAGAAAAGAAGATCCATATTATTCAGAAACTCCGAAAGCACAGGAATATCCACTTACCAGGAAACATTCCGTATAATAGTAAGGATCGCTCTAACACTTATCTTGCAACTTTTCACTTTATACATAAGCACTCCACGTTACAAGCCATTTTGTGCAGAATATAAAAACTGAGTACATACTAAATGAAGAAGGCTACTTGGCGAGAAAGAAGTTTCTTGTGTCTAGGTACACATTGTTTGAAAAGATGTCAGGCGCAAATATTTAAAGGTTACATCTACGGTGTGTTCCAAATGTGTAGCAAGATACATTTTAAAGAAATATTAGTGGGATGACAGCCATCATACGTTTAACTGTTTGTTGGTTATCATATTACTATTTAACTTTACGTTTAATGTAATAATTTATTTGCTATGCATCTGGTAAAATATTCACAAAGATACAAAAATGCATATACATATTTCTGTAAGAAATTACTTATAATGTAATAAATTAGAAGATACAAATATTTCCTAAAAAGGATACAGGAAAATATAAAATAAATATAAAATAAAAGTCGTTTCGAAAATTTGTTAAAATCCCTAACAAATAAAATTTGTTTGACACTAAATCCATAAGACCTGTAACGATAAGACCGCCGATTGTACCTAACATTAACATTAAACTTTGGATACATAGTAATTCTATATGGCGTACAATAAAGACTATTCTATCTTATTAGAATGCCAAAGCAAGTAAACTACGTAAATTATAGCATCTCTCATGCATTCACATAAGAATATTAACTAAACAAAGAAATACCTATCTAATAGAATATCTTCACTATTCTGCTTATTACATCACTGTTACTGTAATAATTATAAATTTTGTCAGACAATCTGGATAAAACTGTTAACAAATCAGATTAGCCTTCCCTTTAATATGCTACTAAACCAAGCGATAATTATCACGCATCTACATACTACATAATCCCTTAGGCCTCCCTTACAACATGAACGTCATGAGTTGGCCTATTATTCGCCAATAGCTAATTAATCGATAGTGTTTTGATAGGACCGTAATTATCCTGTCAGGATTAATATAACACACAGGAGGTTAAGTGATAAGAACTGGTTTCAACGAAGTGAGATCGTAATTTTGTTACTAAGAAAATATACAGCGGTAATATAGAGCGTTTATGGTCAGTGAATGCTTACAACACATTAAATTGTTTTGAAACTGTAATGTTATCTTTCTTTCTTTCGGTATCTATAAGAGATGGATGAATGGATGGATTTTTAAAAAAATTCTTCTCCTTAGAAGCCTATATCATTAATTATTCTACTATTATAACTCAGAGAAATTTTAAATGTTTAACTGTATGCGGCTTGCAACTTCCTTCCTATTTAAATGAATAATGTTCTTCCATAATGATGTTACTAGTCGGAAGCTTCGATCTTTGGGAAACTTTGCGTCTAAGCGTATCGGGTAAGGGTAAGGGGATCGCCAAGTGGCACTTTGTTATATGCAATCGATTTCTCAACACTACCGATTACGTTCTTATAGTCGTCGCTTAAATGTTGGAGCAGGGTTTGGAGCAAACGTTTGACCAAGATATTTACAGTAATTTCATCTAAAGTTAAGTAAGGTTACAACGGTACCACACGTGACGTTTTGTTTTAAGGATTCCATCTATTATAGATTAGCTTTTGGAAAATCGTCAGTTTTTTTTCAACATTTTTTTTTTATTTCCCTTTTGCAGGAAATACAACTATGCAGTTGAACTTAAAATGCAAAACTGTATCTGCTTACAGAATTTCATCAAAGTCGTTATAGCCGTTTCCGAGATACCCAAAATATAAATACCTACATACATGCAAGAATTGCTCGTTTAAAGTAATACAATTCAGAACTTTCTCTCGAAGGCGCCACTCTCTTATAAAAATGTAAGCTGATATCATTACACTTTAACTGTAACGCATATAACTCAATCTGTATACACCTTAACTCTCTAAATTGGTTCTTAGTTAATTGTCTTTATTTATTAAAATTGTAGGCAAACATGCGATCCCACTACGTGGTTTCACTCAAACATACGAAGGTAATCTAATAGCGACACTGCAGTAGAAATATCAACGATGTTCGATGACGCATTTGTTTACATATTTCTACCCACTGTGAGTAGTAGATGTTACACAATAACATATGTTAACGATTTCACAAAGATAACAAAGATAATTGAAACAGTAAGTAAGTAAGTAACTACTCTTTATTGTACACCAAATACATAATATTTATAAATATAAAAAAAACAATTTAAACATAAAATGCACAATGGGCGGCCTTGTAACAGTAGCCAGTGTAACCTGGTCGCAAAGTCAAGCAATTTAAAGGTGAGTAATTTAAATGTACATACACAAATAGTCGCGTTGATTCTCGCAAACATATGTAAATGTTATAAAGTGTTAAGCTTGTTTCATCAAGCCAGGCCACACCTACCACCACGAATGTCGACTATTCTCATTGCTGGCAAAATGCGTTACAACTCAAAATAACAATTTGTAACAATACTCAAAGCACATGTAAATGTTAAATAAACAAACCGTTTTCAGTTATTATAATACCGTGTCTTTGGAAATTTGCTTCCTCATGCAAAATAATGGATATTCAGAACTAGAACTACTTTTATGAACTAAACTTATATGAGCTTGCTTTTCTTCATATCGTCAAGAAACTTGTTTTGTAATTAGCCTCTTTATATGACCAAAATACGAGCCATTGTTCCAGATTAATAATAACTTAACAATACGCTTGTTAATCTATCTTTGAAATTCAAGTAAGTACCTTAACAAGTCAATTAATCATTTACGAGAAATACTTGTAATACAAACCCTTTTCAAGAGTGAAAGAACAACCTGTCTAGAGTTTGAATGTACTTGCTGAAAAATCTTGATATACTACGATAGAGTTCTATACTGTTATGAATATAAGTACTTATAACATTATGCGTATCTAATAACAGTAATAACTTACCTTCTTATAGTGTATAGTTTCGCTGTTAAAACATTTATATTGTTAAAGATAACTATAAATTTCACTGTGTCGTATGTTATACATAGAAACGGTTCTTTTGTGAACGGATAACTATACATTTTGTCCAAGCGGCAGACAGTTATTCTTTCTCATAGTGTGAGCAAGGTACCAGCCATTGTATCAATGAAGGCCAGATTTCCAATTCTCCTTTCAAAGGCACTTGCGCCTAATTCTATCAAATACCCTCACTGTTGTCACTCCAGTCAACTAGGATTAATGGTAGACACCCAATGTAATCACATTGAATGAAGCTCGTCGCGTTTTACGTATTGATAATAAATTAAAACACCAAAAAAAAATCAATAGAAAAGAGTTTGCTTACACCTTCAATACCATAATGCGCAATGTTTCAATTTCAAAAACTGATAGGTCGATACTTCGACGTGTTTTGCCCGATTTGCCTTGAGGAATGGTTCGGTAAGAAAATAGTGTATCTTTCCTTTTTTTGTTAAGCAATCTCAAGCGTCCCCGTCGTTATAAGATTTTTTATTACAATTTATTTATTTCATAATGTATTCATAACACGTTTTACAATTTCCTGGTAAGTATGGCCCATTATGAGTTTATAGATTGTAAGGTTCTTTTTTGGGCTTTTATAACCTCATTGCCGGTTTTTTTTATTAAGATGCTCAAAGAACACAATCTAATAAAGTAAGTTACTCATATATTTGGTGAATATACACATATATCTTATTTCAAACTTAACAAAAACACTTTTATTTTTTTACAGTTTTCATAATTCATTTTTCTCTTAAGAATACGTTCTGAAATTATTCATGAAAAAGTTGTCACCTGCTTCTACAGAGAAATAGGACTCAGGTTGCCAATTAAGTATATTCTTTCTTACCATTATAATTAAAATAAATAAATCATTTCTGATTGCTGTTTACACTTGAAATTAAGTAATAACTTATATGTAGTTAATTTTATTTAATACTAGCTGTGTCTGGCGGATTCACCCGCGTAAGTCCCGATGCCGTAAGAATATCGAGATGAAAAGTAGCTTATGTGTTAATCCACGTCTCCAGCTATCTATATACCTTTATTAATTAATTTTTTATGTAGCTTAGATGGTAACTAGCATATTTCATTCAAATTTTATTTCATAACACATATACATTTATATCGAAAATACAGCCGCCACACTGTAAAAGATTACCGAAGTTTAACATAATGATACACATCCCCATGGCACACATTCTTGTGGCTAGCCACTAGCGGAAAATGGCTGTTTTCCGCCTCCTTCTTTATCATGGACGTTTTGGCCTTCTGTCAGGCGGCTTCAATATCAATAGAAATCTACTCTGTTCTGTCTACTATCCTAATCGAACAACACACACATATCTTGAATCCTCATTTAATTAAATGCTATTCTGTCTTAAAACCGAAAAATATCGTATCCTGTTCTGCAACCCTAGTAGGGAAAGTGTTCTTGCTTGTGTAATATGTAATGTATTCTGTCCTAGTACTAAGTATTATAAAAGTGAAACATCATAAGTATCCTTCGAATATTTTAATAAAATTTTATGCATGCATAAAGGTGAGCTATATCTGTAAAAGCTATATTCGTGAGTCTATCATGGTAAATGACTGCGAAACTGCAATATGAGCGTGAATATTCGATTGCAATAACTATTTAATGTTATGTCTCTGGGTCGCTGCAAGTCCCCAGCTATTACTACAATATTGCATATCTAGTGTCTGTCGTCAAAACTATGTAGTCTCCAAGCTGTTAATATCCTCATTTAAAGTTACAAACTCGTATGCAACTATGGCTATAACTTTTGATTGTAAAATTCCTAGGTTCTGTAGGACTGTGAAATGATAATAAGCTACAAAAGAGTTAAAATTATTCTATCCATAATCCCATTCATACCACTTTTGTAAGACAGAATTAACAACAGAGCGTTCCACGAAAACGAGTAGGGTATCATTTCACAAATTCAAAGGAAAGTTAAACTTCCTTTGTGACACATATGTTCAGATAGTCCATTCTCGTCATTATATCAAAGAATTTATGGTCTGATTTCCAAAACAGTCAACTTTCCATGACATTGGGGAATTAAAACTAGCTTTTAATGAAACCGAAACTGCGATATTACTGCATTCATAGAGGAGTTCTATGATTTATAAATTTGATAGGGATAATTCTATTATACGACAAGAGACAAAAGAACTCTGTATTTCTGCAGGATTCGCTGATTAGCACAAATCGGTTAGAATGATAACGGGTTAATCATGTTTGAATTCATTCAGAGGACATGATCTCACACAGATATCCAACGGCTAAACCCGTAACCTTACTGAATTACTTACTTTGTTTTATAGAGCAACCCTTTGTAAATCATCATAAACTATTTTTCAAATATGTAAAGTAAGTTTGAAAATATCATAAAACGATTTGTATAATTTTATCGGCAATAGTATTTAAAAAATTATTGGCACCTTGTGCATAACTATTGTTCGTAACATCATCAACGAAACTACGCAAGAATATTTCATTTAGGTAGTCGCCCTAGTCGATTCCTAGGAGACTTTTTTGGGACAGACCTCGGTCACTTGGTCTTGCCTGCCTATCTAAACTTCAAAAGCTATTTTACGTTGTACGGTTTTTGTATCAAGATTTCTTTAAAACTAGCCACCTCTATTTCCCAGTTTGAAAATAACAAAATCGGTAGGCACTATTTTCAAAGCAGAGAAAATATATTTCGAAACATTTTCCTATTTACATGTGGCACGTTACTACATATAACATGTTTTATATGCAAGTATTTGGAATGAAACATTGAACAAAAGGCTTACAATGCAGTTTGTTGCGGGTAAATGCGAACCATTAATGATTCGATTCGCCCATGATTACAACAGCACACACGATACCGATATTAAAAACAGATTCGCTTACGTTGATGCAGAGTACCAAACAGTTTTTGATGCTCTCGGCAATACTGACTTCTACGTATTTACCGTATTACGTAGACAATTACTGTTGTGCGCCGGCATAGCGCAAACGAATAAATAACTCTACTTTACTCCGATTCTTACAATTTTCGCAAACTAGGTCCCAAATATTTAAATAAAATATTTTGATTTCATGTACCTTTTCCATCCGTCACGACAGCTTTTCGTCACGTTACGTAAGATCATAGAAGTTTATTGTTATAAATATTGGTACAATGTCAGGGTCCGTTTACTAAAGGTGTGTGAAAATGTTTTGTATGGTTCCTTGAATTCAGCCAACTGAAGACTGGGTCGCTCTAATTATGAATATAAAACTTCAAAAGGGATTTTGAAGTGTTCTGTTAGATATTGCTGAAATGTTATTATTAGAAAGATTTGGCCAAAACTATGAACCGGGAAGTATTAAAATTTTCATGTTTATCGGCTTGTGTAAAAGTGCTTATCAATTGTGTAAAAATTAACGAGGATATTCCCGTACGTGGCAGCAGACTGAGTTCTGTGGTCAGATATACCGTCCTGTGGTCGTTCAATTCTCTTATGCCGCGTTCCAATATTCAAAAAACTATTCGTTTTGCTTACGGATGGTAAAATTTTCGTTGAAAATTCAACAATATTTTACCGTCCGTAAGCAAAACGAATCGTTTGTTGTTTATTGAAACGCGGCATTACTGGATACCACAATGTCAGTTTGTCACACAAAATTTTTAAATTTGCTATGCGAATGTATAGAAAACACATTGATTTTGTGTTATACATTTTTATTACATGAATGGATAGATACAAATCAGAATAATATGCCACATGCATGCTTATCAAATAAAATGGTATGTTCCACGGTATTTAAATGAAGTAACTATCCTGAATCACCACAATCTGGCCACGTCAGTTTATTGGCCACAATCCTTATTGCTGGGTTAAAACCATTGTAATTATTATGATACTTGCAGTATATCCCCGTATGCTGTAAGTACGTTACGTAAGGTTAAATAATTACAGCGGGTTTGTTGCAGGATCAGTATCATATTTACTATTGCGCGTAGGTATTGATTTTGACATTGCTCGCTGAAAATCTGTAGCACCGTTTTACACGTTGATTACCAATACATTAAAGAGCAGATATTGGTCAACTTTTTCTACTTAGTACTTTACAAACATTTGTAACTTTCCTATAGATCTCTAAACTGAAGGTGTAACTAATATTCGCTTAATGTTCTGTTTAAAATCAAAATTTACTTCTATTTTACGTCACTATCGACTTAAAACTATTTCATAAGGCCGAGAAAAATAAGACTTGGGACTGTAATGCATTACAACAGTACCTACCGGTTACATAGTCTAAATATATTAACCATAAGGAATTTTAATTAAATCTCTTAAAAACCGTGTATAGTCTTCTTAATAATTTAACATATGCGACTAGTAAACTTTTGAAACATTACATAAGCTAAATTTTACCCAACACCATCAATAAAATAATACCAATGTTATCCGTTGCATTATGAATGCCAATTCATACCGCAAGCCTAGAGGCTAATCGATTGGCGAAAATACATTTGGAAATAAAATTACTCATGCATTTTGTATTTGCTGAATTTTCAGCCCCAAATTTCTGAATAAACTACGTAGCACTTTCAAGTATCGAATTTAATAATATTACAATATGGTACTGCTCTGAGCATTGCGGTTTCATGCAGCATATTGCACTGCAGTGTAATATAGTGTGTGTCTTTAGTAAGTTGATATTGAAATAGGAGGATATAATTGTGATTGTATGTATACAGCACTGCAGAAAGCTGGTGAATATTATACGTTGGTTTTCTTCTAGACTTCCGCTTTTCATGCATTTAGCGATCTCTTAAAATCAAGATTGAGCTGATTTTTTTAAATCGTTCTAGTCGATACCAACAGTTTCGTCATTCTAGACAATTCTACTAATATTACAATTTATCTTACAGCAAAATCGATAACAGTTTCCCTGAACAGAACTTCACGGACGCTTTAAACATTAGTGGCTTAAAAAAATAAAACATTCTAGTTTCGTGATGAAAACAAATTCATTTTACGAATAAAAAGCGTAGGTATTTAGTATATAATTATAAAAGTACGATCTTTGGATATCAGCGTCAATAGCTGTAGACTTTTAAATGCTGGTTTGCATGAATGTGGTGGCCCGATGTTCACCATAGCCCGGACACCTTTAAGATATGTGTTCAGTTACCCTATAAGAGCAAGCCGTATCTATGTATAGATTGGATGTAGCCGTGATAAGCAGTCATTGCAGTATTTAAATTTACGGTTTTACGCAATCTTCGTAATGCAAAACAAAGAGATTTATTTTAGAACATACTCTATGTTTATGTGATTTACTAATGTTTATCTAAAGTTATGCCTAGATATTTCTAGGCGTAACTTTTTATTTTAAACAATATTTAACAATTTTTTTTTTTCAGATGAGTTTTTTACACTTAAACCGTGATATGTCATACTTATTGATTATTTGAGTTTTAAATTGTACAAATTTAGTTTTAAATGTATGGTAAATTTAATCTCCAAAAACTCCCTAGCCCCATCGCATGAGTTAACTTTTTTACTTAGTAAAATATAATGTATGTATTCCAACAAAGATATTCTACAAATCTATAGATTACCTGAAAATTATTTTGTTTTTTGCTGATTTCATAAGCATAAAATTGTAATGAATTAACCTAGATGGTTAATTAGTTACAATTTTATTGCGATTACATAATCCAGTATAGCACTACATACATTTATGATTGAATATGTATACTTCTAGAGTTCATTAAATTTGAATATGAAACCGATGAGTAAAATATTGAAATTGTTAACCAATAATTTCAGATCATTTAGATCTTGTAAATTTGATAAAACACCGGAACAGTTATCGAAAACCGAAATTGTTATAATAAATAGCATTATGAAAAAGAAGCAGGTTAATAATAAAAAATCTATATATTTTAAAATAAGGTTTAAGAAGTTGGATGTGTTCGAACGTGTGAAACACTAACAATAATCGATTCGGCGATCATTGTTTTCATTGTCATATCTGCTCATGGATAAATAGCCAAGAGCCTCGATCAACACCTTAAGAGGCTGGCGTTAGACGGCTGGATCAAGGGACTGATGCAGAAGGCAGTTTTTCTCGACACGGCCCGTATAGTGAGGAGGTTCCGGTCTATGGAGCGCTAGCCACCGGTATCTTGGTCTACTATTTTTCATATTTTTAAATATATTTTTTTATGTACGTATTTAAAAAAGTAATTTATATGGTAAAAGATGAATAAAGAGAATAATTATAATAATGAATGATTATTACATGCATGTATAAAAAAAAAAATTTCAATTTAAATACTAAATATAATAATTTAATTGTAATCTTATCATATAATAATGTCTCATTGCATGCAAAACACATTTTGATTTCAGTATACAGTTTTTTTTTTTAATTTTGATATGTCATCTTATATTAAACTTTTATATAAATAAATTCAAATTTTAAATCAATTTACAAGGTTCATTAGTAATATTAAATATGGTGAAGGCCTTCTCCATTTTGCTCCAGGTGTGAAACATCTTTATAAAAAATCACATAACTATACACATTCAATACAAACCAATCCTTTAATAGCACCCATTCGGTCACGATGTATAGAAAACATAAGATTATTTTACTTGAAGAACTTTTATGGAATCACTGAAAAGGTTCCTGTTAGTATTGAGTAGTGTGTGGTCAATGACAAACAGACACTTATATCAGAAACAGTCTGCAACCGGACCACTCGGATATGGCCTTTCAGGGGTCGCAATTGCTCTTTTTTATGGATCTCGGTCGGCGACAATGATATATCGGTGGGTACCAAACTCTTCATTCGTCACTTGACCTATTTTACGAATGAGCACCTAAGCTTTCAACATACCCTCAACTGTAACCCTAGTTCAGTGCTTACGTTTTCACTTGGAAACATATTGGAAATGCTTTACGACACCTTGTATGGGAAGCTTTTACACAAATCGTTATTTTAATGATGGCACGTTTTTTTGTGACTAATGTATTCCTACCTGTTCAAATACATTTTATTAGATATTATTCTTATTTTATGCTACTAAGTACTGGAGTTACTGCAAGGATTGCGCAGCGGTTTAAGTCTTCAACGTGCTGTTAATGAGTTCACTTTGGTAGGGGGTTTTTAAGGGAACAATTATGTTATTTGAAATATAGTAGTTTCAGGAAAACTCTCTGTTGTCAGTCTCGTTGTATTTGTTCATCATGGAAAACTTGACTTTTCAATTTTGGGGTATAAATTAGTGTAAAATGTGTATAATGGTTTAAAACGCATAGAATTTCATATTTAAAGAACCTGCCTAATTAGCGTCATGTAAATTGGCATCCATTGTTTAGTATAACATATACAACAAAAACAGGGATATCATTTACTATATTTTTTTTTGTAAATGAAATCCCCAGTGGCTCAGCGCAAGGGAAATAAAAGGCAATGTTCAGTGAACCACCAGCATGTTACAGAAAATATGGATGCTGTATGCTTACCAAACCTATTTCTTTTTGTTTTTTAAAGGAAAGACGACTCTCGCATTAGGAATGACTGCTGTGTCGCGGGGGACTTTACAAACATACTAACAACGGACACAAAGAACACCCAGACTCGAGTGGGAATCGAACAGTCGACCTATGGCGTAGCAATCAGGGTCACTAACCACAGACCAACAAGCCAGTTTGGCCTGTTTGATATAGATCATTTAAAATGAAATTAATACATAAAACACACCGTGTATGTATATTTTATAAAGTAAATTGTATTTGATAAAGCACAGTACTTTAGTATTTTATAAAATTCAATTTACTTTATAAAAAATGGCGAAACAATTTAAAAAACGATGTAGTATCATAACATGTTTGCTCACAAATTGCATGCGTGCCTTTGAATAATGTTACCTACACTGCTTTATGCAACATGTAATATAGTTCGAGAGGAAACAATAATACTAGTGATATACTATTCGAAACCAAATAATCAGTATCTAAATACATAACATTTATTATGTTATGATATAAAGTCATTAGCATATCTTTAAAAAAATACTTTCTCACGGCATCCAAATCTAATCCAAACTCATTTCTTCGCAAAAAGACGAGTGAGCTTAGAATGGTATTACCATAGTCCTTCTGTAGATTAAGTGGGTCGATTAGATTTAAGACGAAGGCTGTAGTGAGCCGAGATCGTTCAGCCTGATAGAGCACGTTCTGCTATTCTGCGTACGTTGACGTACAGCCTACAGTCTGTTGGAAAGATGCCATGAGGTATAACTCACCAGTTATCGGAACAATATAACACATTATCTCAAGTAGTTTTGATAAAGTATTAATTGACCTAGGTTTATTAGACGTATTGAGGAGAAATATATCTTTCGGAAATTATATTTCTTATTTGTTTTCTGTTTTGAAGATAATTTTCCCTCTGACTTGATTTTTATTATTATAGAAGGCACTGCTCGACCTTTGTGACCCAACGAGACTTAATAGAAACAGATTATCGTAATCTAAGGTTAAAACAGTTGAAAATTTTAGGTTTCCGAGCGAGTAGTTTAATATATTCTTCAAAGGGGAATGTTCTCTCAATTGAGGATAAACTATTCAACTATCTCTTTGATTGTAGTGGCTAATTTGTAGGTTTGTAGAAATACATGGGACTTTAATTTAAGAGTCATTATATGCCAATTGTTTTTCCAAAGCTGGAAATGGATAAGTAATGCATTACATAACCATATGATGTATAAAATGCATTGTTTTCCTAGTCAAATATTTTATGGGCATTCGAATACAAATTAATAAGTAACTATATTAATCAGATTAGCTGTAAGCGATGACAATCAAATTAAATCAAAATCGTTTATTTCAAATAAACTAATTATAGGTATTTTTGCGGTGGATGCAGGCCGCTTTCAACCGGTCTTTTTGGAAGTCATTAAGGGAGGCCTATGTCCAACAGTGGACGTCCTATGGCTGAAATGATTATGATGATGAGGTATTTTTGAATTCTCAGGAAGTCAGTCAGTCATGAAGCTAGTTACCTGTACGACTACGTCCAATGCATAGATATTATGGAGAAGAACAGGCAAGAAAGACGACCAAGAACGCTCTTTTTCTATATATTTTGTTTAAAAGCAAAGCCAAAAGGAAGTTAAGATTTTACCAGTCTATGTATGTACCTATATAAGTATGTTTTTATTCAAGTATGTTGCACTGTAGCTTCAACTACTGAAACGATTTTGGTGAATGAGGCATCGATAGATTTTTAATAATGGTCCGGGTGACATAGGCTACTAAAATTAGATAATAATGTTTAGTATCAGAAGTAAGATCTTGACTAGCACATTACAAATATATATAAATATCATATTTGTAAGTAAATAAATGTGTTTAACATGTTAACAAACAAGAAAAAGTAATACTGCGCTATGTACGGCATTTTTCGTAGTCCTTCATTGCTTAAGGGAAAATTATATACGTGGACAATGTAACATAATGTTCAAATATAGTCCCAAAAAATTACTAATATAGTTTAAGTAATAGCAGTCCAGAGATGACCAGCCCCAACTAACGGTACCACGGCATATACCATTTAGAAGGGAAGATTCACTACACGTGCCACCATTAGAAGAACTTTTAGGTAAGCATCCTACTACTGTCATCCCGATCGTTGATCATATTAGGCGTTTAATAAAATGATGACGATTCGGTTACCTGCTATAATACTATTTATAATTTAACTAAAACTCTTGGACATATTACACACCTATATCTTGACCCAAACTAAGCAACTAAGCAAACGAAACGCTAGGGTCATGGGGTCCGAGTGCTCGTTCCCTTTATAAGGAATTAGCTAAGCGACTGATCGACACTTCTCGTGACCAGAAGGCGGGCCTTTTTCTTGCACAGAGAATTAGCATTGCCATTCAACGTGGCAATGCTGCCAGCCTTCTGGGAACACTGCCAGTAGGCAACGATGCGGAGGAATTTTATGACGCATGCATGTAAATGGCTTATATATAGAAATAGATAAAATTAAAGCATACTTAGATATTTTTGGAAAAACCAAATACCTAATATTAATTATACATGGAGGCACCCAAACCAATGCAAATCCATCTATTCGAATCGATATAACTATAAAACAAATTTCGTTTAATAATTACTGTGACGCGCTTTGTCTACAGTATCTTCAAATGAGTGAAGAATGAAAGGTAAAATTGTATTATTGTAAGTTCCAACAAAAGGATGGAGTTCCTTTTAATTTCTGGCGTCGTGATTAAATGGCGTTCCTTTGTGTAAATGATGTTGCTTGTAATCCATTTCACTTGAAGTCCATTAAGCGAATAATTAAATTTATTTAATAATTGACCGACCCATACTTCGTTAAGTGGTGGTTAGTTGGTTTCAAATTTTGCTCTTACACTGTCTATTTTGATTATCCTCATGTTTGAAATTAACTTTGTTATAATGAAATAGTCTTAAACTTTACCACACTTTGCGAATGCAGGTTCCTATTATTAATTTACCTGCATGAACTTTGTAATTAATAGCAAAACTATATACAAGTAGACAAAGACAAAACAGTTCAGTATTTTTTTATAGGACTGTCCCAAAAAAGGAGTATAATGTTTTCAGGGTTCGTGTATGAATGTATGTGTGTTTCTTCGTACTACCATAATTTCTAAAAGATTGAACAGATTTAGCATATCGGTAGAATCATTACATCGTTTTTCCCAAATTATAATTTAAAAAAAAATCAACATCCGCTGTATGGTGTCATTTTCAAATGTAAAAAGTAACTTCAATTCATTTTTTGGCAGATCAACAGATTTTCTTTAATTTTTCGTTAAGTAGCAATGGAAGAGTTTAGTGTTATCATCATGTCATCCGAATAGAAGAAAGATAAGAAAGAAACTATTGAAATTGAAATTTTTTATTTTTTTGCAGAATATGGGTGTACAAACACAGATGGTTATAAAAATAGTAAAAGCCCAATACCATATTTAACCGTTGCCGGTGTGCAAAATAATTACATCATTTATATTATTTACATTATTTGCATTATTAATAATTATAAAATAGAGAGAGAAACAAAAAAAAAATGTCATCTCAAATTCAAGATAATAACCATGTCAATTTTATATAAATGTCAACTATAAGGGAAAAAAATCAAATGCAAATCAATTATAATGAACGTCAATATGCAACCTTAAATTGACATGCATCAGATGAATCAACAATATCATTGTAATACAATATTTATTTATACTATAAACGAATCTAATGAAAGTATCAGAAATTATAGCACTTGAAGCGGTGAGAATGTACAACAATGTATGGCTTCAACAATGAAATAACTACTACATGAACAAATAAAAACGATATGATCTTCCTTTTCTGTACGTTGTACATAAATCCTTTTTTTATATGAAAGAAAACAAAACACATCACAAGATTAGCCTACGCCTTAACCATTCAAGGCTTAACCACTCAACTGATTAACATGACAATGCATAATATATGTTGGGGCCAGTTCTTAGAATTTAGCACTTCATGATGTAACCGACCATTTCATGAAATATAATCAGCCAAAACTGACCGTATCGCTTAAACATTAACATTTGATTATATGTCAATCCACGTTCTACATATCATTATTGAAGGATGTCCGTGATATAAAAGGTTCAATAAAATATACTTACGAGTATATATTGTTCTTTTAAGTTTTCGTAACGACATTTTACTGCGTTTTTTTGATTTTATTTGCACATTATTGTTCGCTTTTAATACTAAATATTAGTCAGCCATTAAGATCAACTAAGCGTAATGGCTAAGGCGTCCGATTTGGGATCATGTGGTTGCGAGTTCGAACCCCACCCAGTGCACTACCTGCGTGAACCCACTCCTAACACAAGAATTTTTCGCTTAGCTGGAAGGGTTAACAAGAATACTAGTAATGTGTGACCCACGTTGATAGTATTCTTAAAAAAAGAACTTTGGATAATTTAACTGTTAGACGATATAATCACTAATGTTTGACCATCTCATGAAATAGTCGTGCGTTTAACTGTTCAGCGTGTGACATATCGTCAAACGCCGATATTTAATTAATCTTGCATGACCATATCATGATGGGACGTGGATGTGACCGACCATTTCATGAAATAGGAATATTTCAGGAAATGGTCGCACACGTCATGAAGTGATCAATTTTAAGATCTCCTCGAAACATACACGTTGTCAGAGGATAGAAAAAATGAGAACGGGTACCTTTTCACCCAGAAAAAAATTGGCAACTGTTGGCAAAAAATAGCCGAATTGATTGACAAAATCTGAATTAACGCCAGAAAAAAAATAACTAACCTAAAAACCTTTTTAATAAAAATAAACCGAAGTTCTTAGAAAACACATTTTATTTTTTACTCTTTTAAGACAACAAAGAGGTATATGGATGAGCCAATAAGCGCAAACTTACAGCTTTTTTATGGAACCTTATTTTCTGTGGTGCGGCCGCTTTTTCATATCATCCTTAGAATAATTTGTCAATAAAGTTGCTGAATAAATGTATAACGTTATTATTGATAAGGTCGCAAATCGAAAGCAATATAATGAAATTTTATGCTTTATAGGAATGGTTATCTAATGGATCTGTAATATTTTTATTTGATGTTGATATGAGACATCATTTGAGTGCGTTGTAATAACATATAATTTTAGTTTTTGTAAGTATTAATTTTAGTTAAGTATGCGATTCTATAAATTACTAGCCCTTCCCAACAGTTTCACCTGCGTTTATGTCACTGCTCCATTCCTAATGGTTCTAGCGTGGTCTTAAATAGCTTATAAACTTTTTGAAGAGTTAGGCTATCAAATGTTAGAAAAATTATGCAAATTTATATTTCCATCGCACAATGATGTCAGCATAGTTTGCAATACGTAACAAATTGAATTGAATTTCCTTATTCAAACAAAAAGGGACGTACAAATATAAAACAGAGGCTATCAAATAATATCGGCTCTGATATCGTATAACAATCCATTGATAGCACTTAGTTTTTTTTTTACAACAAGGAGAATTGTTACACTTAGCATTGTTTTTACCGATTTTTTATCTTAGATTAATTTATTAATATTATGTTATTTTTTTTGTCCCACAAAAGTGAATGTATTTTCTTTATTTTTATTTATAAAAAAAAATATAAAATAAAAATACTTTGTCACTAGCTATTTTATTTATTATTAAACACATTTATTAAGCGTCGTGAAAAAAAATTGTGCAAACCTTCAAGAAACGATGAAACTTGGTATGTAGATAGCTGGAGACCTGGATTAACATATAGGCTACTTTTTACCCCGATATTTCCACGTGATCAGGACTTACGCCGGTGAAACCGCGTGACGCTGCTAGTGTTAAATAAATACGACAAAACTATCACAATTTATCGCAACAATTTACGAAACGATTTGTAATCCAATACCAAGCGAGTCAGTATTTCAAAAGCGATATGGATGTATGTGATTAATTTCGTTGAAGACTCTGATTCAGATTTAACCTGTAACTTTTTAAAATTGTATATAATATCATAATTAGCCTTTCGTCGTAGAACTTAATTCCGAACGAAATATATAATAAAATGTCACCATTATTTAAAGTGCTTGACTACTTTATGACGTGATCTTATTTTACGATATGGCTATGGCACACGGAAGGTAGATTTTGAAGGTTGCCTACCTCAAAAGGAAAACCGAAACTTACGTGAATTACTTCGTTATCATTCTGTCTGCCTGTCAACACCTTTTTTCTCAGGAATGCGTGCAGGTATCAACTCGAAATTGATACTGTAAACGCAACGCTAAGACTGTCTTTCAAACCGACTTGAAATATACTAATGTTTTAGTTATACGTTTTGGGGACTCATTTTGAGGTGGGACATATTCAGAAATTTTTTCGAGAATCGATTTCCTTGACTATGTACATGCAAGTTTATACGCAATCCTCAGTGCGCGAGGTAGACTCGGACTTGTCCGATTTTCTAACAGTATTATTATATATTTGTTATATATATATATTATATTCTTTAGACAAAATTGCTGGATTCTCATGATTGTCGTATTTTTTTTTACGTTGTTGACAATTGTAAGTAGAAGCAGTATTTCATTAAATTAATCTGTAATGAATGACCTTTTATCATACAATCAACTAGTAGTCAAAGTTATTCTCCAGCATGCACTGTTTATCGAAGTAACTACAAATGGAACACCATTAAAAAAAAAACGTTTTCTTAAAAGTTGTCGCTGATATGAAATGTGTTGTTCTTACCATGTTTTAGAGCCTTACATCACGCTTAAAATTACCATTGTTTTATCTAATAATAATTTTTATGCTTCTCCAATCGGTTTTTTTATTGACTTGGTTATATAAGAAAAAAAAAATTATGATGTTATCTTTTTATTGCCTGAGTGACATCAATCGTTCTCGCTCAATCCCTGCATCAAATGGCTTTCATGTTAACATGAAAGAGTGACTGAGTTAACATGCTTTTGTTGGTAATAATGTATGTACGAAAAATGTTTATAACATTACTTTCATACTCTGTGTTATCTACACACAATACTCTCTAAGCAAATAATAGGAAAATGTATTGCTACGATATTGATTTTTTTATATTAAATAAAAGCCACATTCTACACATTATATGAGACGTGGGTTACCAAATATTACAAACAGCCTGAGGCATGTTACGATAAGATAAAAATAGTTGGAACTAATATAAGAGAAATTCCCTTTTTATTATATACATAAAATAGTTTGTGGCAATTTTCGACCTCATATAATCTGCAATGTATTATCACAAACTTTTGTATTTGCATAAATTGACTTCACGTAATACGACAAGCTAAAACAGTATTACATTTGTGTAAATATTTACCATACGAAGATTTTACTACCACCACTGTTTCATGACCTATGTATTTATTAAAATTGGTACACAGAAGTGGTCTGACTATATTGGCGTGGACCGTTCTTGCATGGGTAATATTTTTTCTGAACATTGTGACAGAATGTGGAGGGTCTAGTTTATTGTGCGTACGATAGTTATTATTTTGTCTTATATTATCTTATTAGAGGATTTTGAATATTTCTAATTTATATTATTTTCCTAGTTAAACAATAACAGTTTTGATTTTTTTGGTTAAAAAGCATTGATTTTCATACAGTACCATTGTATCGATTGCATCATATTTGCTATTAGGTTCGGATAATTAGCTGTATGAGCTACGCTGTACATTGACCATTGTGTGTAGTAATAGTTGTTCTACCTATTTAATGCATATCGGCATTATTCTTATATGAATGTTTTTAATATTAAAAATTGAAAAAAAAAAGAAAATATTTTAGTACCAATATATCCATCAAGGGAATTAGTAATCTACTCATTTAACATAAACTTTAAACATAACACACCCCACTACAAGGTGTGTTAGGCTGTGTTAATATGGTTATAATGGGCAGGTAATTTCCCAACATATCCTTCGAATCATTAACCAACCACGAGGTTTGGTAATAAGTAAGAACCAGTCACGTGTGTGGTGTATCAGTGACTATAAAGGAATCATAGTACTAGTACTGAGCCAGCAAGAGCGCTCAGTATAGAATTGCAGTACCGGTGTTAAAAGCAGGAACAGCAAAACAGTAGTAACAGCAGGTACAGCAGAAATAGCAGCAACAGTAGCAACAGCAGCTGCAGATGCAACAGTAGCAACAGCAGCTGCAGATGCAACAGTAGCAACAGCAGCTGCAGATGCAACAGTAGCAACAGCAGCTGCAGATGCAACAGTAGCTGCAGATGCAACAGTAGCAACAGCAGCTGCAGATGCAACAGTAGCAACAGCAGCTGCAGATGCAACAGTAGCAACAGCAGCTACAGCAACAATAGCAGCAACAGCAACAACAGCAACAACAGCAACAATAGCAGCAACAGCAACAACAGCAACAGCAGCAAAAGAAGAACCAGTAACAATTTTCAGCCAACACAAGAAATACATTTTAACAAGAAACAGCTTTTACTTCCAAGAATATCAAAATTCAATATCAGAGAGGACATTGCGTGTGTTAGAATTTTGAGCTTACAACCTCAATAACCGCAACTAAAATATATCGATTAATAATATTCCTTGCATAAAATTATCTAGATACAGTCACAGAGGTTATTAACAAACAGTTTATGGATGGCGGTAGCAGGAATTATTAGAAACAATAAATCAAACTCAAAATTATTTATTTCAAGTAAACCCATTGTAGGTATTTTTAAATTGTCAGGAGTCAGTCTGAATAAGTAGGTCGTGAATCTAGTTGCCTGTTCCAATACGTAGATCCTTGGAGAAGAACAAGGCAAGAAACTCCAAGGACACTCTTTTTCAACATGTTTTGTTTACAAGGTACTTGTTACATTGTTGTTAATAATTGTGTATATCATATATTCGAATAAACATAATCATATAAGCATATTAAGCATATTGATCATAATATATGATATACGGTAGCAGAATACTAATTAGAACAGTATCACACAGTACCAAATCATCACAACATAATTCTCCTATTTTATAATATAGGACATTAGTTTCATTATAGATCGCCAACAATAAAATATTTTAGAAAAAGTATAACAGCTTAAGTAAACTAGTAATGGCTAAGTCCTTCCAATTCCAAGGCTTGCAATAGAATGCCCGATATTGGACCCAGACGGGGTATTTATAACAATTCAACCCTTTAACAAAATAAAACCAACATACCCTACAATCGTATCTCATTATTTGAATTGTAGACATAATTATAAAAATCTTTTTAACAAAAAATTAAACCGACGAAAAGAACTAAAAAGCAAAAAGTATTGAGCTTATTTACATAAACTATCAAATTTTATGTTATAAACTTATTTTGAGTCGGTGCCAAACAACAAACTGATTAATTATCAAAATTTTATATGTACCTACGTGGGCTCTACGTAGGTACTCGTAACTGATCATTTTATTATTTGGCGCCGACTCAAAATAAGTTTTTAATATAAAACTTGATATTTTTTCGTCGGTTAAAAGTACAAATACCGGCCACTTTGGCTTTGTGTAATAACGTCATGTTGGCACCTAAATGTAGATATATTTTTAATAGAATCTATTACGTGCGTATTACGTTTGTTTTAATATTTTTACATATTATTTGTTTTCTGTTACATTCGTTTTACATTTTTATTTACATGTAATCCTTTGTGAGTGGGCAATATGTGCGACTTACGTGGCTTCCTACATTGACCTTTGTATGTTGTAATAGTAGTCCTACTTTTTTAATGCATATCCGCATTCTTGCGACGATATGCATGTTTAAATATTGTAAAAGAGATCCGCCACTTTGTATGGGGTATTGGTACAGAGCTGTACAATGTTAAAACTTAAACCAATTTATACATTACTGCTTCAGATCAACATTGAACTTATTTGACCTCGACTGGTATGCGGGGCTATAACAGTCACATATATAATGATATAATATCTTGGAAGTCATTAAGAGAGGTCTATGTCCAGCAGTGGACGTCCATTGGCTGGAATGATGATGATGATGATTGTTTTTGATATAACAACAAATTAATGACTTTCAGAGTTTTTCTTTTACTTCTGCTGAGATCTATCTTCTCGCCAAATTACATTAATTAAATTTTTTGTTTCTATTTATTTAAAAAAAGACAACTCCCGCATTAGGAATATTCCTGTGTCGCGGGGGGCTTCACAAACATTTAAACAACGGACACAAAGAACACCCAGATTCGGGACAACTATTTGTGGATCACACAAGTTTTTGTCCCGTGTGGGATTCCTAATAATTCGGTAATGAATTGCCATTTATTCTTCACATTAGCTCAATTATTGAGCTAATGAGAAGAAGAAATGGGAGCTCCGTTTGAGTAAAGTATGTTTAAGCGACCATGAGTCATAATATATATTTATAAGGAAATATGTAGTCTTTTCAGCTCACTGACACATTCTGCTCAAGATAACTAGGTTAGTTAAAGAAGTAATTTACTTCGAATCAACTATTTCTGTACTACAAATTTGTATTCTATCGCCTCATGACCATTGTCTCCGTCATGTTTTCAACATGAAGGTACATAATTGGATAATTAATGGCCCTTCCATCACCGTTTCTATTTTATAATCTTCATACTACTTGATATTACCTTGTTTCAACATGTTAAGCCAAATAAACTAATAAGTAACATCTTTTAAGTATATTATTTTGCTAACACGGGATAAAGGTAACCTTCAGAGAGTTGTAACTGGTTATACTAAACGCATGATAAAACCGCAAACCAACGCTGTTTCTTAAAGATCAAAGAATCTAATTCTCAGTTGAAGAGTTTAAATTGCTGTATTTTGCTCGAGTTTCCATTTTACACTCCTATCCCTAATAACCTCTTCATGTTCTTTGATCCATCAACTATTAAGTTAACCGCTACAAGGCTCCTGTTTGAAGGCCTCGACATTTACAAGAAGGAATTCATTAGATAAAATATGCTGTGAAGAAGCACCAGATTTTGGCTATCAATCCATGAGCAAATATGACGATCGGAATAATGATTACTGAATCGTCATTCCACATTTCGACAATCTCTTGAGACAAATCCAAATATTGCACAGCGTTTATTCGCAACAATAGTTCCATCAGTGATGATAGATCGATCCCAATACATTGTAACTCGAACATTTTCGAGAACTGGGTCGGGCACATACTTGTGATATGGCACCTCTGAATTCAGAAGGTTGTATTTAAGGGCAAGATATTGATGTACTATCCTGGCCACTTAGTTGTGTCTGTGCAAATAATTATTAATAGATTCACCAGGATGGTGGCATGCCCAGCAGATGCCAACTGTATCTTTCAGGATATATTTCCGATAGTTATTCGTTATAACAACTTCGTCAATACTCGTAATTGCAAAGCCAAAACCTTCGGTTTCTCCGAAGAGATCACCGAACCGTAGCCAAGATGTGGATGGTTTTAAGTCTATATCAGGCCCATTTAGGGCCCGATGAAAACGACCATGAAGTGCTTTGTGCTTCCATACCTCCCTGCGATCATTAGTACTAAGCACTTACAGGTTTGCGCCAGTTCTCTTTAGCCAGACCGAGTGGAGTGAGTCCACGACCCCCAAACTTTCGTGAGATATACAACCTCATTACCGATGAACGTAGGTAGCGCATTTCTGATTCTGGCTTGGTTTCTTGTTAGCCTTTTTATTGTGTTCCATGACATCTGTCATTATCTTCGAACATTTTTGGTTTTGACTTTTATAATAATAATCTTTATTTACACAATAACAAGGATATACAGTTAACAAAAATATAAATTTAAACATTTTGCTAAAACAATCTTAGTAGAATGCGATGCGACAGACTAGTTAATCAAGAAAATGTTAACAAACGTTATAAACCCTGTTTCTTACACTGTCTCTTACTACCTGTATGATAAGAGACAGTGTTTTGCTTATTTTAGAAAACTACATATTACATAAGTCGCTCGACCAGTTTAGTGTGCGTGTGTGTGTGTGTGTGTGTGTAAGGGTGTGTGCGTGCGTCCGTGTAAGGGTGTTTTTGTATGTGTGCGTGTGTGTGTGAGGAGGGTGTGAGTGTGTGTGTATATATGTGCTATATGATGTATGATTGGTATATTGATAGGCGATGTATGTTAGGGAATAGTTTTGGATATTGTTTATGTGGTTTTTGTCATACTTTTTATTATTATTATTATCTACGAATAAAAAGTAGCCTATATGTTAATCCAGCTCTCTAGCTATCTACATACCAAGTTTCATCGCAATCGGTTCAATAGTTTTAGCGTGAAAGAGTAACAAACATCCATTAATCCATCCAAACTTTCACGTTTATAATATTACTGGGATTAGTGGGAAGGCCAGGACTTAGGTAGGTATAATAACAAACAACAACAACAGACCTTGGCAATATGTCGAATATAAGAGAAGCCTTATATATCTTATCGGTTTCGATATTTGATACGGTATTGCATTTTGCTTATGTTTCATGTAATGTGTAAGTTACATTTGATTTATAGTATGAAGCTTCTAACACACATAAAGCAATAAAAAAATAAAAAAATACATAGTAGTTTGCCAACTATAACTTTGTCAGACTCGCGTAATAGACAAGCCAATACTGTGCAATAATATTTCTATATATATATAAATTAATCCCTATTTCTCTTGGTCACGGCATAACGCGTGAATAGCTGGACTGATTTCACCAATTATTTTTGAAGTGAACTTCTTTAGGCATGTTTTTGCACTTTTGCTATGGGGCAAAAGGACTGAACTTGTTACCGTCACGGTAACATTACATATATAGATTTACTAGAGGGCGCTGATCTAAACATTGAAAAATCTTTAAAAACATAATTGGTTTAATAAAAGTGAAAACAATATACTAATTTGTCTGTGAAAGTGTTATCTCTGCTTTAATAAACTTGTGAACTAAATACGTAGTGACAAAATTAACGACACGAAATATCCAGAGATACTGGAATCTGTATGTACTTATGATGATATCTGATGATGGTCACTAGTAGATGGCATCACTTTTTGAAGTGAAACCTCCTTTAGGCACGTTGGGCACTTTTGGTATGGGGAAAAAGCACTGAACTCGAGTGACCGTCACGCTCAGATGATGTATATTGTCATGATGACATATAGGTGTGTCTGTGTATATGTATATATATATATATATATATATGTGTGTGTGTGTATGTGTTTTTACTTCTGACGTGCAGTTTTACGACTGCCAGTTTTTTTTTGTGTTTGTTACTGTCAGGAGAAGGCTCTTATGAAAAAAAAAAATTAAGTAGAATTAATTTTGCTTTGCATCCTTTATTATCGATACAATTTTGAAATTATTTTAATCATGGTTTCTATGCGGGCACTAAGCTTCCATAAAACTGGGTCAACCCAAAAATACGGCCTAAACATTTGCAAATTCAGCACCGCTTTAGGGTAGGTCAGGTAAAAAGTTAGCTCCTAGCAAGAAGTATGAGCCATCAGTCATAAACGTTCGTGTTCCAGACATATCATTTATCAAGTGACCAAAATTTACATGAGGTGGACGGATCGGCCTTTTTATAGACGTATTTCTATTTCAATGAGTTGGTTTGAACACGTGATTGCTGCGATTTTTCATATATACTCGTCCATTTCGAGGTCTATAGAAGGATTCGCAATTTCGCACTAATATAAAACTTTTTCTTTTAAAGCAAGGTTTTGCTCATAGTCTATTAAGTTAAAATTATTTTTTAAAACACTAAATTGGTAAATAAAAGTGATTTGAAGCGATAATTTGAGAGTTATAGGGCATATAGGGTTAAAAGGTTAATTTTTTTTAAATACATAAAAAGCGCAACCGGGCTTTTTTTCTCTTACTTTATATACATTATTATACTGCAAATAAACAACCATGTCAATTTTCACTATGAATTTTACCGTACTTAAATTAAATTTATATATTATTATTTATATATACTAATTGATTTAATTTAAAAAACGTAGTTTGTAAAACCTAATTTAGTGTAGCGAGTTCTATTTAGCAATAAGAGATTCAGAGGCTCACGTTAGGCAGCTGGATTAAGAGCCTGACGCAGAAGGCAGTTCTCTTCGATACGGCACGCATTGTGAGGTTTCCGTCTCTGGAACTTTAACCACCGGTAGCTTGGACCCTGTACTGGCTATCGGTGGGACACAAATTTTTAGTTTTTTAATATATTTTTTTCGAATGTATTTAAAAATGTATATTTAAATAAAGAAAGAGAATAATAATATTAATAAATGCTTTTTATTGTACACCAAAAGCAAAGAAAAACAAATATACAGAAACAGATATTATTTACCTAAAATGCACAATGGGAGGCCTTATCGCAAAAAGTATTCTACTATACTTAAGATATTTCATTATAAACTTAAGACACTTGTTTCATTTTTTATTCTTGAAAATTAACTTAAATGGTGCCATTTTGTTGGAAGATCTCTTTAGCTACGATTGAGAAAAATTACAAACAGTGGAATTTAAAACACGCCTAGATAAAAGGAAGGACGTTATTAGAATAAGTAGAAATAAAAAATATTCTACTTTTTTCGATACTTATTTATACATGCATTTTTATACTGTTCAAGAGCCAAACAGTACATTTACGAGTATATCGATCCGTAGATCATACTCGTAAGTAAAATATTGTGCTCTAAATATGACATTGTATCGGGCTAGTATTTCCTAAGTAGTCCTCCATAAGTCGGTTAATGACCTCAATAAATGAGAATTATAATATTAGATAGAAATACAGTCGTAGTTTCATTTGTTCCCTACTTATATTTAATAATTTAAACATAGGTATCTTTAGAAGACGCACCCATACAACGATATCTTTTCTACTTTCAAAGTAATCCAAAAGATTATACAATATTGTCATTCCGAAGACATTCTGATTAAGAATAAATACTTCAATAGAGTGTCAATTGACTATCATATGAAAATTGATTCAGTTTCTTATATACCTATCTGTTCAATAGGCGTTGACCAGTTAACCTGGTTTTCTCTCTTAATACTTAGGAATGTTGTTGTAATAATTTTCTTAATATTTGTATCTGCGTAAGAAATACCGACTTTTATATTTCTCTATATGTCAATATATGTCAAGAATACATTCATATTCTATACTAATAAAGTCCCTAGTGCATACTGCCAAGTCCATAAAGTTATATCATCAGCAAATAGGAACAAGATATTGATTGTTTTGGCATGTCGGCAGGTCATTAATATAAATAAGAAAAAGAGGCCTAATATGCATCCTTGGGGAACACCAGTTTGTACATTATTCAATACTTTATTTGTAGGTTTTTCCGTTTTGTTTACTATTGACACTTAAAGTATCATTGTAAAAGATTTTAAGTTTAAGTTGCCTATAAAATCTCATGATACATTTAGAATATTTCAGGATTGACATGGTGAATATTGATTTAGCTTTTGTCATGAAGAATTAAATTAATAAGTCATAAATGCTATACGATTAAACATTTTTAATAGTAGTACACTAAAATTATTACAAAAAGCATAGACTGTTTATTTAAAATAATACCTTTAGTAAACGTGGTGGTAAAATGGCCTAATATTGTCTTGAAATTCTCAATATAAGCCGGTGAAAAGCTTGGTTTTCGGTTGTTGTCCAAGGAGAGGCGGTACCGCAGAAGCGGTATACCATTATAGTAAAACCACATCCCACTAATGACTGCGTCAATTCCCAGTGGGATACTATCAGAATTTACTGGGTATATCTATTTTGATAACGAACAACACTTTATTTTGATAAAGCCAATGCTTAAGCATTTTCGAGTGTAAATGATATTAGTTGAGGCTGGATTGTTGCAGGCCTGCATAACTTCACGGTATTCATATGTCTTATTAACAATCTGTTTTAATATCCTTAAATATAGTTTCAGCTCGCTTTGAATTACCACCAAAATATATTATTGAATGCAATATTCTTTACTCGAAACTCCCTTGTTTGAACCATGCGTTAATCATAAAAAAGATAAAGGTATTGTCTATGCTGAAATGCTAATATGCAGAAAGGAGACCAACAAATTCAAATAGTCATTATTTTCTTTTATTGCAGAATTGCGAAAGATTTGGTTGTATCAGATGAACATCACAGTTTATTCAATCTACAACTGTAAGGGCGTTGGTATTGCATAATTATAAAAACTTTGTAACAACAAATTAACCGACGAAACAAGAAAGGAGCTGAAAAATAAACATGTCAGTATAACTAAACATCTAGACTAATGTAAATACCTAAATAATTATGAGTCAGTGCCAAACATACAAACAAGCAAATTAATTATTACGTAAATTGTTGGCAGTGGCGATTTACACGTTTATTTGCCGAATTTGTTTTCGAATTTATTAGTAGTTGTATTTTTAACCTCGTTGAAGTGCGACATGTAATTTTCTAATGGATTGCTCCACATGTAGTATTTTACATTTTAACTTAGATGGATAATTAATGTATAATTATTGTATTCGTTTTGTGCACATATGTGCACTATTGGTTATATTATTGGTTTCAACATAGTTTCAGCTAGTATATAGTAATATTGAAATTGAAATATTAAAATGTATACGCCTTGGCCGAAGACTCAAACAAAGCTGTCAGTGTCCTTTAATTACCTTCTATGATAAACGAGTTTTATAAGACCATATTGAATAATAAGACGAACACATATAACATAAAATGCTTGCTGGAACATTCTATTTGACAGTTCGCAAACAGTAGAACGTTCACGGCTTTAGTCGAATTCGCGCGGAACTGTGTGCGGAATTGGTAACAAAAACCTCTACCATCAGCTATCTATAACAGCTACAGCCAAGATAAAAAATACTGACAAATAGCTAGACGTTTATATATGAAAGTTATTTATTTCTAAATTCAAATGTGATAATCTATAATACTTATAAGGAGGTTTATTGTGAGGTCTCGAGAAAAAAAAAATCTATAAAATTTTTTCGCAAGCCTAAAATATCATATTTTTTATTAATGAAACATTTAAAAACAAAACTAGACTCATTTCCCTAAATTATGATGCTAATATATTGATATATAATTATTTGTCAGTAGTTTTAAAAAATACATCTTTATACGTCGACTATTCGCGGCCCTGAATAGCGCGGAATGTGCGCGGTAAATTGGTAACAAAAACCTTTGTAAAGCTAAAATAATAATATCTAGAGAGTAGATAAAAATACTGAAAATAGCTAGACGTTTATAGAAAGAAGTTATCTATTTCAAAATTCGATAGTGATAATTGAAAATATTTCAAAGGAGGTTTATTATGAATTCCGACTAAAAAAAAAACTTTCTATAAATTTGTTTCATAGAGTGTTAGCAAAAATCGCACCATTATTGCTATAAACTATCAAATTCACTAATAACAGTAACCGCTATGTTGTTCGTACCTCAATGAGCATTGCTCAGTGATTGTTATTAATTACTGATGTATGCCTCGCCTTTTTATCACTTCACCACTGTGATCACCACTGTAAATCGTACGATGGCGCCACGCTGACGGTATAACTAGTCATAATAATGACTATTAACTCATTTTTGTTAAATAGTAATCTGTTTTATCATCTATTATAGCTTGCCCCTCTTTTTAATAAAATAAATACAAGTGTTTGATGTGGCGACAACATAAGCTTTAACAAACCTTACTATTACCATAAAATAAATAACAGTAGTGAGTAGAAAATGTAATCGGCCTGGGTAACATGCGGCACTCACTGAATAAGATGGTGGTGCACCTAGCCTGTTAGTACTCTTGTTAATCCCTCCAATTAAGGTAAGCCTTTGTATTACGAGTGAGATTAGGTTAGTAATTGATCTTGATGTAGTTAGAATCCACTCTCTGGTTCTAGGTCCGATGCCTTAGATAATGATGCATGGAGTAATGGGGATTTCACTAAAGTACTTGCTATTTAATTTTATTGCGTAAAAAGAAGGGAGGCGCTTGCGCGTGTAAGGTGATTATAAAATCGATAAGGAATCATCACGTGAAATGGTGGTAAAAATGGAGTTGGATTGTCCACACTTCTTCCCGAGTTCTGATGTGAAGGCTGCTTATGTCTATTTTACCATAATTATGAAGATTACACAAAGTCACAAAGTATCACCATTATTTAGTGTTCACTTAGTATTTAAACTGTTTTCTTTTTCGTGAGCCGGCTCTCACGCGCGCTTTAGTTTACTTGAAGGTTATTTTGTTCTGTTATGCGACGTCCGTCTTCGCTCTCTTTCTGGACTACAGAGAGTGGGACAAGGAAGGATATAGGAAGTGTACGAAAGCTCACCAATTTTCGTAGGAATAAAAGTATGTAGGAGAAGATTTGACTTCGGGACTAACGGTCTACGAGTCGGCTTGGCACTACACCTACACACAGTCTTATTGCCGCGGTCGAGAAGAAAAGGCATCGTAAAATCTGTCTCGCGTTCCGTAGTTACCTAAATACCATAGTTATGCACTTATTTCTTTGATACGGAATTACTCAGGACTGTAACTTATTTGACTTTATTTCCTACCCACCCTACCCACAAAACTATGTACAGACGGACACAGACACAGTGAAAAATAAGGTACAGACGACATCAGAAGTTGGAATCAGTGCCGGTATGGACAGAAAGTGAAAGTAATCGAGTAATTTACTGGAGTTTAATCCAGATAAAGCTTATACATCTTGTGGTGTCCATCAGTAAGACACTAAAAAGTGCTGCGTTGACGTGGCTATCGTAAATAACATACCAAGGAATAACATGGAGTGAGTTAGGTACTGTTTACTTGGTGGTTTGTTTCATCTTAGCCGATCGGAGATCGAAATCGAGATCGAAATCTGTTGACAACACAGGGCGAGTGTTTTAACGTCAAACTAAGCAACCGACAAGCCCACAACGAAGTCCCCCAGGCCACATCGCAAACCGGTGCTTGTGTGACTACGGCTGCCAAGCGGTAAACGGCGGCGGTGGCGACCCATGCTGAGCGACTTGTGAACATCGGCCTCATGTCATTTCATTCGGGGACGATGGATCATAAAGGTCGTTTGTATTGTTTTTATTTTTTATTCCGGTGCTGAGTGCTAGCTTGTCAAAGAAAAAGTATTAGCTAAATTTAGTGGCAAATGATTTAAAAACGTTACAGAGTGACGTGATGTTAGTACGTGAAATTCTAAAGCTATTTTTCGCCACGAACATGACTGCTATTCATTTTTCGCTTACTAAAATTGTAAATGCGATCCGAATCGCATCCTGCAAAGGCATAAAGACCGTATAGGATATCTAGTGAGAAACTTAGTACAATGCTTGATCAAGTATGGAATTAGACACACTTTATCCGACTTGGTAATGGTTCTAATCGTATGGTAATAGATTACCGTGAGCTTAACTATAACACTGTACCGGACCGGTATCCTTATCCTGTACTTTCGATATCGGACCAGATTGCTTGTCTGAATGGTGCGAAATATTTCACCAAGCTAGATTGTGTGAGAGACTTCCACTTAATACCAGTCACAAGGAATTCGTAGAGCGTACAGCGATTATCACAAATGAGGGCCAATTTGAGTTCTTGGCTATGCCCTTCGAGCTCAAAAATTGTATTTTCGTCTTTCAGAGCGATAGTACACGCTCTTGGTGACCTAGCGAATGATTATTATCTTACCAGATGTAGATCTCTCACAGAAACTAGGACAAAAGGAATCGTGGCCAGACTCTATGGGTAAAGGTGCAGTCATCGACATCCTACAAGCCGCGGAGTGCTAGAAAGAAGGTTTCACAGCACGAAGGTCACATTTTCCACATTTTCGTTCAGTGATTTCGTATTGTTAGCAAACGAAAGTAGAAGTCAGACGATATTAGATCCAAAGTTTAAAGGTCCTTTTAAAGTAGTCTAGGTTTTTGAAAGGTGATCGTTATACACTGAAAATTTGCATGTATATTATTGCTTGCATACAAGTATGCACATGATAGATTAAGAAAAAAGTCAAGTCAAGTCACCAGTCGAAGTTGATGTAAACAATGACCATGATGATGATGTGAAAGCTTTAGTTGCGGTAGAAACTCGACTAAGGGAATCCATCGGCCGTCATGTGTTCGACAGTACCAATAGTTATTAGGTGTTCATAGCCCGGTAACAATCGCGTGCGCGATTACCGTTTAACTCTGACGGGGTCGTGGTCTGCAGAGAAAGATGTTTGTGAGAGCAATGTCATTGCTGAGCGGCTACAGCGGCGTTAGAGTGTTTTACTCGGGAGTTTCTGTAAGCTTTGTTGTAATTTGTGGTTGTAGGAGAGTTTTGATAATGACGACTTTGGTCGTCTGGACTTAGGTCCTTCCTGGCTATGGCTTTCATGTAGTGGTTGTGAATTAATGACAATTGTATTTTTGATTATTGCTCTGTTGACTTAGAGTAAAGTATGATGAAAACGATAAACATAGTGTAGAGAATTCTAAACGGGCGTAGAAAAAAAACTGAAAAAGAGCTTAACTAATGAAATAAATATAAAGTACGAGTAGTTGCGATAATGAGGACAATACTTAAGCTTTCATGATGATCAGACCGTACCTGGGTTTCAGTGGAAACCACAGAGTGAAGAAGAAATGCACAACACATTTCACAAATAAAGAATTATAAGATCATATACATGTTGTATTTTCCAAGTTTGAGTAAAAGAAGCTACAGTAAAGAACACACAATAACATTCATAAAAGTATACATACAAAGATAAGAACGTTCTTTTCTCTTGAATCAAATGATTTTTTTCGTTCGTTAAAGGGCTCGGACTTTCCGGCCAGAAATGGCCAGTTTGAGTTACAAGTATGCGACCCTGATCATCTATCGGTATAAGGAACAACCCTTTCCTTCCTATATTAAAAGGGAAAGGTAAAGCATGCATGTATGTGACCACTATTCTCGTTGAAATGTTTTCATTCAGGTTCCTATTCCCACGCGCAACACCAACACCTTAGAAGAGCCATCATAAAATCAGCGCTGCATAGCAATGAAGTGTGCAGATTTTAAAGATAGCACTTGCTTGTAATAGTTTCTTTGCTTTTAAAAATAATGTTTTTAAAAGTTACTTTTGTGTGTATAAACAAGCCTTTTTTCTGTAATATTCCCTTAATCCATTAGTAAGAAAGGGATGTAATTTTTTAGTATGAAACGGACACCCTTTTTTTTTGAATACCAAAGTCGGTTTATGACAACTCCATTATTTTAGTCACTTATTAAAAAAAGCCACCCTTTATGACCACGTTATGTATATCCATTGGGTAAGTATAATGAATAAACCAACCAGAAAGTGCTGTCTAAAGGAAATTGAATCTTCTCACTGGGCTGATAATTACGTCAATATGTTACGTCATGAGAAATTGACGTCGTCGCTGCAGTAGATTCTGTGTGCACTCATCCGTGAGAGATAAAACTGAACACCATTAAACATATATACTTGTAGCAGTTGCTTTCTATCAACGTCGAAGTACAGGCAAAAACGAATAAAATATGAACGTTAAGTAAATGTATTATATATTATAATATTAATTGTACCACTGAATAAACATGGAGCAATATTCAGGATTTTTGAAGTTTATACTAAATTTATGTTTATGTGTACTGTGGTGTTCCTGTTATATAATTTATACAAAGATTAGTGTAAATGTAAAAGTATGCGAATAAAAAATTTCGTGAGTATTCATATTAATTAAGGACGTCTATTCCCAGTTGTGATCACTGGCTTTGTCACCACTCAGGATAAATGGGAAAAATAATCCAAACTGTCACCAGTGGTGACGTATAACATATACTTTCCTAGTTGAAGCAACTGGCTGTGTCACCACTGGTGACAAATGAGAAAAAAAACATAGCAGCTATCCCCTATAAACCTAGCCATTTCTGTTCAATTGACCTTTTGATTGATTCTACCTTACTTATGACGTTTTACAAAACGACGATTGATAGTCAATTTAAAAAAATACATTGTGTCGTATGTCCCAACTGGCGATAGTTGGGATGTTTTTTCATGTACTCACTCACTCACGTGTATATTTCGGAGATGCCCGACTAGTTTTGGACCCGACGGCGTCCTACCGCGTCGGTTGATGATGCCAGCCTCGACTGGCTTCGCTCCAACCGATTACTTCGATCTGTCGCAACTAGCGCCGTGTTGCGAAGTATCACTAATAGCGGCGGTAGCGTAATGGCTAAGGCGTCGGACTTGCGATCAAGTGGTTGCGGGTTCGAACCCCACCCAGTGCACTAGCGTCGTGAACCTACTCCTAACACAAGCACTTAACTTAGCTGGAGGGGTTAACAAGAATACTAGCAATGTGTGACCCACGTTACTAGTAGTCTTTTTAAAAAAATAAAACAACAAAACAAAACTATTTGGAACAAACCCTGCCTCGTAGGACGTAAGTTTCAAGGCCAGTCGCCGACTGGACG
This sequence comes from Callimorpha dominula, assembly GCA_949752705.1. Taxonomy (NCBI): domain Eukaryota; kingdom Metazoa; phylum Arthropoda; class Insecta; order Lepidoptera; family Erebidae; genus Callimorpha; species Callimorpha dominula. Next base: position 9,743,840 of record OX457005.1, read on the forward strand.
CAGTGACCAACTATTGTCACTATGGTTAATTGAAGTTGGGACAATGGCTTATTTCAATAGCATCTCGTATTTTTCGCGATACGAAATATTTCTCTTCGGCCAGTACGGAAGTCTTATCGAAACGTATAAAATGAGCCATGTCCATCTTGCTGACGTGTTCAGCTACGGCCAACCTGTCAAAGTCCATGTTCTTCACATAGCGTATATGTTCCTGTGGCCTAATCAGGTATCCCCGAAATATACTCGTGTGTATAACCGTATGTCCTTTGTTAATGCGAAAGTAACTCAGTCTGTCTGTCTCTGCCTATGTTTAAATGTAGAGTCGGAGGTATGGTGTTGTTATATGGTAAAAAAATATTGGTTTGGAAAAAAAAAGAAGTAGAATTCCACGTCCTGTGTTGTTTTTTTGTTTATAAAATTATTTAAATAAAATTTATAACAAATATATGTTACATAAATATATAATATAGATAACTCCAATGTAAACACAGCCTAAAAATATGTTTGGTTATGTCTCATATTCAGAAACTCGCAAAACTCGTTCATCATAATTTATAGGGCACTTCTCGTTGCCCTAGAATGATGAAATTTGATGCAAGAAACACGGTTCGAATAAAAAACTGTATCTAGAAACTGCTTAAGACGCGAGCGAGTCTTACTCACTGATTTTCATTTTCCGTGTTTTAAATTGCTCTCAATGGCAAAAGAACATAATCTTTCTTCGTATTAATATTGAATTATAAGTTTTTATCACATACATAAATAGATATCAAAAATTCAGTTTGTTAAAAAAAAATGTTAAATTAGTTGCACATTTTCAAACAACATAATATTATTAATTTTTATGTCAATTTAAATGATTTTGTTTTTTTTTATTCTGGACATTTCATTAACATCCTTGGTATTGAATAGTAATAGTTTCATTCATGTCAGCCTAAATCCTGTATGTTATAAAGTCTTTTACCCACGTGAACACATCCAATCCATATTAATAAAATTAATCTAAGAATAGGGTTTTATCTGAAATATTTAAACTCCGTAGATGTTATCACTAATCCTGTAAGTGTTCTAATCAATTCCGAACAAAGTTTAAGCTGTAGATATTTGAACTACGCCGAGATCTTTATACGAAATCATGATTTTTATTTTAGTATAAGTACATGGTTTACTCTTAAATTATTTATTTTACGTAAAAAAAAAACAATCTTTTAACATGTTTGTTCCACATCCGTCCGTGTTTCGTCATAATCTTATAATACATTAAAAAAAAAGCTGATTTGTCGTATAATGTACGTCTTATTCGTTTCAAAATTCAAAATAAACATCTTACTCATATTAAATTATTCTCTAATAGTGGTCAACAAAATATCGTACCTAGAAAGAGGATTAAAATTGTAAAAGAAAATTAAAGGGTATTGAAAAATTAATCTACCGCCGGATAATCGGTGTCTTGGTACCTATTTATCATCTAATTTGTATTGCGACATTAGTATGCGATTATAATTAAGTGAAATTAAATTACAGTTATACATTTATGTTTAAAGTGAACAGCTGCAAAAAACAATTTAAAAATATATAGGTACCGGTGTTTTATTCTCGTACGGAATCTTTACATTTCAAACTAATACATAGGTACTATGTACTCGTATGTTGTTTAAGTAATAATATAATGTCAATTTGTATATTGTAAAAACAATCACTGAATGCACATACGTTTCTCAAAAAATAGATGTTTACATCGTTTACAAACACGAATAAATGTTTCGGAGAATGCTGTCATGTCCTTTATTAATCCTGAATAACAGATGTACACATTTGTGTACGTGAATATTCACATTGACATTCGCATACGAGTTCTTTTAATCTCCTGCCAGAATGTGCTTGCTGTTTACGAAATTTACGTTTTTGAACGCCACAACTTACAATTAACAATAGACGACACGCTAAGTAATATGACTTTGGTATTCAATGAAAAGGGCAGTTGATATAATCGACCAATTCTTAAGATATGTATTCCAGGCTGAATTTGAATTTAAAATATTAGAATATAAGGGTAGGAAAGTAAATGGAAGAATCCTACAAAAAAAAAATGGGTGTGACTTCGGAGACCCCCGTTGTGGCCGGGTGACTAGTGTTATTTCTCATCAAGTTCCTTTCTTTTTTTGACTCAGACGTATTATGCTGTGTACGTAAATTCAAAACTAAAATATTTTTTTTAGTTAGTTAAAATTTTTTTCTTTAAAATTTTGCACATTTGGTATATACGCGGATTTAATGCCTAAGGCGTGTTCTACCAGTCATCCAGTTGGTGAAGCTGAGAAAAGAAGAAGATGCACTTAAAGATTATGTTCATCTATAGAATAATCCTAAAAGTAGGTTATTTCTTTTTTCACCCTACAATTTAAGTTTACAAGGAAACAAAGGCACTTACGGTCCGTCAGTTTTTTATCCTACACTGTACTTAAAAAACATATTCAAATTAACTCTGATTTTGACAACATCAAAAATGTGTCCAGAAAAGACAGGGTTTGTGAATCTAAACACCAGTTTTTCACATCGCTTTTATTACTACCAGGGTAATCTTTACAATAAACTAAACAGAATTCCATATTTTTATTCACTAACCAAAGACAGATGTAAGTTGATGGTCAAGAAATGATCGCTAAACCTTAACTACAATCTTACAGAAAGCTTATTCCATGAATACATACACGCACGTGCACACACAAACTCAAACACACACACACTCACACATGCACACGAATCAAGAGCTTTAATACTTACCTCGATAAAATCCGCATACCAAATGTTAAGTGATCTATTGTAAAATATTAAAACTTTGTCAATCTTCATTCTGGGGTGGGGACCTTATGATCTATAATACAAGAACTAATCTACTCCAAATACCAGATCATTACATGCACTAGGCTGTATAAAATTATTATTATAGTATGTGTCATATGTGTGTAATTAATATCGAACAGTCACAGGCTTATGACGTATGTATATATATCAGTGTGTATTTGTATACATCCGTATATCGTTGCAGTTTTAGTAGTCGAGTCACCAGGGGCCTCCCATTTCTGTGCAGGAAATTGAAATCCTCTAGGTACGATTCGGACTACGTGATATTGGGCCCTTGGAACAAACATCCGTTACTGAGCTTGAAATTCACGATTGCTGTTATTAGTTGCCGTGCATTTACCAGGGTTTATATTTCAACCCAAATAGCGACAAAGCATTGGTCAGATTATGCAAAGCTCTGTGGTATATTCAGAAGACTTTCATGGATGAAATGGTGATGCTATTTGAGAAATTTGATTCCATGGCGACTTGTTAAAATTATTTTATTTATAACAAGATTGTTTTGCAGACTTAGATAGATGTAAGTAAGTAGATAGATATAAGATTACTGTAAGTATTACACACAAGAATAGTATTCTCGGTAACCCTTAAAGATAACTCTTTGTCTTAAGAGTAGGTTTACGGACCGCGTCCTTAGTGAAGGTACTGTGTGACCACATGGCCGGTAGTAACAAAAGTCTTACCGCGGTCGCATCCTTCTGCGATCATCAGAGATGTCATCTCGCAGAACGAGGTGGCAGAAAGAGCCCGGGAAGACGTTCCGCCGGCGAGAGCGGAGGTGCACTTTCCAGCGCCTCATGCCGACCTGATTGGGCATCTCCACCCGCTACGAGCTATCGAGCGACGTTGTAGGTATAGCCGAAAAATGTTAAAACTATGCTTTAGAAATACAAAGAAGAGAAGCATAATATTTTTATGACAGCTTAAATTTTTTTAAATATTATTATGGCACTGTAACAATCGATAATTTAAATAGTCTAACTTGCCCTTTTCACTCTCGCAAGCGTGCGTGTGGTATACGCAACGAGCCTCTCAGTTTTGGTAAGTAATAAACTGCAGACGCTATACTTTTCAGTTTTTGTATCAAACTATTACAACATACATATTATTATATTTACAGAAACATTAATTGTATGGTCTGGTTTATTAGTATGACAGCATATAAAACTCATGCACGTATAAGTGAAACTATCGATTATCACTACGAGTATGTGACGCGATTTTCGTATTTTGTATATTTGATCTAAGGGCGCTAACAACTGCTTAGCATTCATGGTTTTTTTATAATTTAGTTAAAAAGCACAGTAAATAAATATATGGTCGTAGGGTATTTAGCATATAGCCTTCCTTGATAAATGGGGTATCTAACACTAAAATAATTTTTAAAACCGGATCAGTATTTTCAGAGCCTATTCAATGCAAACAAACAAACCTTTCCTCTTTATATTAGTATAGACTAATATTATATTAGCATAGACTACTTATTCTTGTTTATTTTCAATCCACTGCCACTGCTTATTTTTAATCTGTTTAGATATAAACAAATAAAATAATACATCGTTTCACTTGTTTGTACTTGGCAGACGTAATATTAAGAGCCTTCTTAATCTTTTTTTATTTAATAACTGTCAATGTCAGTCCTGTAATGGACGATGGTAATGGCGTCAGACAAGGTTATTTGATTTGACAAATATTTACTTAAATTAAATACATTTCTACTTTCGTTTTTCTGATAATTTAATTTTGAGGGCAAAATTTTATCTTTTGTGCTTTCAAGATTTTATCACTGTAAACCATTTTATTTTTTTACATTATTAAGACAGGTACAGGAATTTACGTTTAATGTAGCACAAAACATTTACATTACTACAGTACATTTTTTTAAGTGTGAAGTAGCCTTGTCTCTAGATTCTACGGTATGGTAATGGCTGAAAGACTTGACTCTCCAAGGAGACCGTGCAAAACCTTGTCATGATTTATTATTAGAAAAACCTCCCATAGACATACAAGAAAGCGTGTTAGTAAAACGTGGTTAAATTGCTAAACAAATACAGATTCACAAACTGCTTTCGTACTCGTATTAAAACAAATGAGTGATGAATGAGAGAATGTATTACGATGAAATATTTTCTCATCTTCAAAGGACAAAATGACTCTAAACTCTGTCTAATATATGCAATAATAGTATTAATAATAATGTTTTTTGTTGTCATTGTATTTTTTCCAATTTGATACTTAGTGTCACATTTAACTCAATGACTTTTAAAATTATTCTAAGGGTCTATTCCAAGCGGAAATAAAAATCTAAGATATAAAAATAAATATTTTTCGTTTTTGATCATGGTTATCTTTTATTACTGCTGCTTTTGTTTTTGGAAGTTGAACTCAACCATTGCAAAATCCTTCTCGGTACTTATTATTGTCCTTCATCCCGCATTGACTTCTTCTCTTCCTTGGACCATTTATTGGAATCTTTTACGCCTTCGTACAGTCACACTATTCTGATGGGAGACTTTAATACCTGTCTTCTAAAAAATGACCTCCGATCTACCTCCTTCCGTGCCTTGTTGGAATCCAATAACCTTCCCATTCTTCCCCTTAGTGCTACACACCACTTTCCCAACTGTACTCTTTTTCTTCTTGATATTATTGCCGTTTCTTCTGCAGAACATGTAGAGAATCACGGCCAATACTCTGCAGATGCTTTTTCTTATCACAACCTTTTGTTTCTATCCTATAAAATCGGCACACCAAAATTTAAACCTAAAATCTTCCTGCAGCGCAATTTTAAAACCATCAATTTAATTAATCTTTGCAAGGATGCGGGCAGCATAGATTGGGGTCCTCTTTATGATTCGGATACTGTAGATAAAAAAGTCGAAATATTTACAACAGCACTGACAAATCTTTATGATGTACACGCTCCCGTGCGGAAAATAAAAGTAAACCACCTACCATCTCCCTGGCTCACAGAAGACATTAAATCGCTTCTATCAAAAAAAGCAAAATTCAAACGTTGTCCAAAAGTGCAAATTGGGAGAAATACGTCGCGATTCGTAATCACTGCAATAAGGCCTGTAGGAAAGCACAACGCCAACACATCCATTCCTCTGTTGAAAACGAAGACCCAGCCAAAGTTTGGTAATTTCTTCGATCTCTAGGAGCTGGAAAATCACGACAAAACACAAACAAAGATTTAGATATCGAATTGATGAATCAACACTTCTCCGCGTCGTCCAATTTTGACAGGACAATAAAAGAAAATAAGTTAAAATATCTTACTTCTCTTTCAACTACGAACTCTCCAATATTCGTCTTCAGTCAAATATCCGATTGTGATGTTAAGAAGAGTATAATTTCCATAGGTTCCAACGCAGTTGGAAGTGATAGTATCAGCCGTAATATGATCCTGTCAATCCTAGACGAAATCACTCCTGTTCTTACTCACATATTTAATTTTTCTTTAATAAGTGGAAGCTTTCCTACGGCATGGAAAGAGGCACAAGTTACCCCATTACCAAAAAAATCCAACCCATCCAGTTTCTCCGATTATCGTCCTATTTAAATCTTACCCTTTCTCTCTAAAGCTCTTGGACGCCTCGTTTACAACCAAATCCGTCCCTTCTTTTCTGTTCTGGTTTTCGTCCTGGACATAGTACAACTACTGCGCTGGTTCATATTACGGATGATATACGGTCAGGCATGGAAGACGGTCAGTTAACGGTGCTGGCGCTGCTTGATTTTAGTAACGCCTTTAACACTGTTGACATCGATGTTTTACTCGGTATATGTGCTCTCTTAACATATCTCCAACGGCAGTTGACTGGTTTCGTAACTACCTGTGCGGACGCCGGCAGCGTATTCGTATTGAGGAAAGATTCTCAAGTTGGTACACTATGCCTGCAGGCGTACCCCAGGGTGGCGTTCTATCTCCCCTGCTCTTCGCAGTTTTTATAAACTCTATTTCCAATAAACTCATCTCCTCCTACCACCTTTATGCAGGTGATTTACAGATCTATACCCAAGCACCTGTGGAACGGCTATCTGAAGCTATTTTTAATATTAACAAGGATATAGAGCAAATTCGTGTATGGAGTAGGCAGCATGGATTAAACGTTAATCCGTGTAAAAATCAAGCTACTGTTGTTGGTAGCTCCAGGGCAACATCTAAAATTCATTGGACACAGCTACCTCAAATATTCTGTGATGGTGCCTCCATTCCCATCGCAAATACAGTTAAAAAAATTTGGGAATACTTATCGATAAAAATTTGTCCTGGGGTCCGCAGCTACAAGAGGTAGGTAGAAAAATGTTTGCCTCTGCAGGGTCATTGAGAAGATTACGCAACTTCCTACCGGTTACCACCAAAATTGCGCTTGCAGAATCCCTTCTTCTTCCCATTCTCGATTACGCAGATGCCAGTTATCCTGATCTCACAGAGGACCAATTAAATAAACTTGAGCGACTTCAAAACTTTTGTATACGGTTCATCTTTGGTTTACGCAAATTTGACCACGTTTCTGAATATCGAAATAAGCTCAACTGGTTACCTATTCACCTTTGCCGGAATATTCATATCCTTTCACTATTATATAGTACACTTTTCAATCCTAACACTCCTCCTTATCTCAAAGAACGGGTCCTTAGGTCTTCAGAGAATTTGACATTGAAAATACCAATGCATTCCACGAATTTCATGGACAAATCTTTCTCAATTCAGGCCATTCGTCTGTGGAATGCATTGCCACTGTCCATCAGGCTCGCAAAAACACTTCCCAATTTCAAAAAACTAATAAAGGAGCACTACCTTAGTTGTTGAGTGGTTAGGTTCATGATATCCGTGCATTCATATTTGTGCACCTATATTTATTTATTTGTGTATATATGGATATTATTATCTGTATATATATAGAGTTAAACTTATGTATGTGAAAACATATATGTGTAATATATAATATGATATTATTTTTAAGCAACTTTACACTGCAAGTCCTCTTACCATCCATAAACTCTCTTTTCATCCAATGGTTGCCTGGAAGAGATCGCTGAACGCGATAAGGCCGCCAATTATACAAGGTTTATAGTTTGTGAGATTATGTATATGCAGTCTTGTTTAATTTCTTATGTTTTGAACAATAAAGAGTTAATCTATCTATCTATCTATTGCTTATTCTCGCTTGTGTGATGTAGATGATAATATTATCTCCGTAGTCAAAAGATCAACAATACAAAGGATAGCGTAAAGAACAAAGCCGTTAGCTTGTTTACCCATTTGTTCCGTTGAATCGCGAACGTAACACCTTTTTCATATAAATGTTTGTACTATAAACACATTGCATTCATTTCCTTAATAATAATTTGATATTATTCTAGATAAAAATACGCATGTTTATAAGGTTAAAAATAAATTTTTGGTTTCGGGTTAACCCTGTAGGCTCTGTTTTTGATTTAGTATGGATTTTTGTGTTTACTTATTTTTTACTCGTTTCTCATTTGTGCGCTAGACATTTTGAGTATTTAAGGCGGTAAATGAGCTTATTGATGTTTATGATTCAAGTATAAATGGCTTGTTCAGATCTATTCCTATTTTAGACTTGCGATCAAGTGGTTGACGGTTCCAACCTCACCTAGTGCACTACCGGCGTGAACCCACTCCTAACAGAATTATTTAACTTAGGAGGGCTTAATACTAGTAACGTGTGAACCACTCTTATAAAAAAAAAATGGGGTGACAATGTTCCCTGTACACAATGCACATGTGGTTGTGTATGTGGTTTGAAACATGACGCGTACGCGACATGGTACGAACCATGTCGCGTACGCGTCATGTTTTGTTCCCAATAGCACTAGAAATAAACGAAAATACCCGTAGTAAGTATTGTCGTATTTTTTTTAAGTTCTATGTTTTTTATGTGTGTTATTAATTCCTCTGAGTGCTTCTGTTCGGCACGGGGATTATCCATCGCTGTTTGCTTTTTAACTTCCGAAGCTTACTGGGGCCACAAATCCGAGTCTATACCTATAACCAGCCTAGATACAATTTTGTATTCATGCCGATCGAAAATATTGTAGTAATCCTCTTCGTTCTTTCGTCTACAGAGATTGCCTCATCAAAGAGGAATTTTTTGTTATCTCTTTTCAGTCCTGAAATAAGAGAACGATTTCGACGTCTAACTTCTTTCTTTGCAGGATAGTGTAGACAAAGTAGTAGTTTACAGATACAAAACTGCTGTAAATGATGAAAAATGGATGTAAATCATGAATGCAAAATGGGCACCTGTAGGTCAAGAATCACAAGTGCGTTGCCAGCCCTTAGGATTCGAGTTGGGGAAGGGGGGAAGATGGGGAGTGGGGAGAGAGAGGGAGAGAGATATATTATTATTATAAATATACTTGCATATGCAATAAAAATTCCCTGGGCTTGGGCTATCCCTCGTTCCAGGAATAGATCACCCCTTGTTTCAGTAGAGGTACTGAGCCATTTTTCAGCGATATGGTTACATCCACGCAAACGAAGTCGCGGGCATAACTAATATATAATATACTCTATATTTTAGTACATAATATTAAAAGTTATGTATAACCTATGAATAACGTTAGCACTATTTTGGCGTAATTTATGTAATGTTTTGAAGTCATCTCACAGCTTTGAAAGCTTCTCGGAATATGAATGTTTATATTTGGATATGTAAGAGAGATTTTAAAAGTAACAAAAATTAATCAACCCCCATAAGGCACCCAATCATAAACTTTAGTTATAACATCAATATCAAACACTTATTGACGCTACCTATGTAATATGATTTTAGTCAAACTGGATCCAATTTGCATCAGGAGTGTATCTAAAAAATGCTAGTTTGAATAAAAATAAAATCAAATCAAACAAAATCAAGTCAACTTCGGAAGTGCATTTAATGGTTAGAAATCTTTGAGAGTTGATGTGGTTTTTATCTAGACATAAAACAGGGCAACGACAAAGACCATTTGCTTTATGTTGCACTTTTTGATACCAAAAAACAACGTAAGCGCACAGTATCCTCTAAATGACATGCAACAAAATATAGGTTCATAGCTTTAACTGCTGAAAATACGCCTTTCTTCCTTTTAAATAATGTTGGCCAAATTCCTTGGAGTTTTTTAATAAAAGTGTAATCCGCTGGCGAAAATGAAAATTACAACGATATTTTAAAATTCAGAACATTAAAAGTTGTGTAGGTGATAAATTTTCGGACTAAATTTCGGAGACTTTTATTGAAATGTAAGAGATGTTCTGCGACCATTTTAATGAGTTTCATTTATTAGGTTTTACTATGAATACTAACTATTGACTACTGTTTTAAAGGTGCTATAATCTAATACCTTTGAACTAGCAATTCTTGTATATATAAACAGAATATATGAAACGGTTCCAACGATTTTGTATACAGATACAGTTTTGCATTTTAAGTTCAACTGCATATTTGTACGAAATTTTACAAAAAAATCAATACAAAATGCTACCGAGCTAAGCTCGGTCTCCCAGGTACTATACTTAATACTACTAAATACACTGAACAAGTATCCTTACTTACATACTTGTAGTAATTGAATAACCTTTCTTAAGAATTTATACCTTGAACTGTCTTGTCTATTCAAAGTTCTCATTATGTTTATATATAGTTGCTTTCTTGTTTGTCTATTTCCTAGTTACAAATTTAGCAATCAATATTAAAACATTTTAAATTTCCACACACATTCCATTTCAAAGCCACGCTTTAAATTTAATATATTTAATGATAATGCTGTTATTAGAGACTGCAAAGCCTAACATTCTATATTTTTAAAAGAATCAAAACAATTGAAGTATACACCGTTGTTTAAAGTTGACCTTCTTTGCGTATATTTCATTACGAATCTTATTTTTATCTTTCAAAGCAGATTAACCTATTAAAAGAAATGTTTACTTTAAGCAATGAGCTGAGGGGTTTAAACCAAAAACTCTAGGGGATATTAATTTCAGTTTCTCTTCTTGTACAAAGTTATCTCCACAAATTAAATTTCTCAATGTTCTCGACAAAGGTAAACATACTTGTATTTTTAGTATGGAGTCATCCAGGTATATTATTTTCAAGAACTCATTACTCGAACCGTAATTCAGGATGCTTGTAAATTTACTTTTTAAGAACAGGCTAAAGTAATTTAGTTCCAAGCTGTCCTTTGTGAAGTCATTGTGGAAACTCCCAAGGACTTCATTTTGCAGCTCTATGAATAATAAATATTATAAGAGAATAATATTTCATAAGCTTGTCGTTGTATAATTTTGTTTTAAGCCGAATATAAGGCAACTTAAAGCCAATTAAAGCCTTACAGAGATCGGGTGAAGACTTCCAACCTTAGAATCGTAACTTAAATAAAGTTTTGTAGATTACAGTGCATATGAATCGTTTCAGAAAATTACTATTCTAACGTACTGACTTCTACATTTTCAGATTTGGGGTAACGTCACGCAACTTTGTGTTATAAACACAAACTTGCCCAACACATACATATATTGAAATATCGAATCGTTTAATTGTCAGGTTTTATAAAATCTGTACACTAGTTTGTGCAAACTTGCGTGTTACGCCCACATTAGCAAACGCCCTATTTTGGACACAAATTTTAAGTGCACCAAAACCTGTTCCACCTTCAGCCTACAGAACTACAATATGGAAAAAGTCATGAATGTACTTACTCCGTTACCGGCCAAAGATGACGGTATTGTTTTAAAAATGCCACCAATCCGCATTAAGAGTCTTCCCAACTTATTGGTTTATCATTACTTTAGCTTAACCATGATTATATTATAGCATGAGTACCCAGGCCATAATATTAACATGGAGTGTCAATATTATACTATTATAATGCAACATTAATTTGATTTTGTTTACCGATAGGCGATGGCCATACTATAAACAATCTCTGTTCAATGCATTTGCTATAGCTATTAATACAATCAAAACAAGCTTGTTAAGCTAATGTTTAGTCTAATACAAACACGTACTAACGTAGTTAATTAATATCTCTGATGGTCTCTGTGGCGCGGTGCCTTCGACTGCCACGCCGGGGGTCAAGGGTTTTGATTCCCGCTTAGAGTAAATATTTGTATGCATGGATGTCTTTTTGCATTGGGCTGAGTATTTCCGTGTATAATACGTAAAGATAATACGTACATGAAAAAAAAATAGTAAAAAATTAAACGCTTGTTAAGAAGAAAGAAACTGATAAGCGAAAAATATCAAAATTGTTAGCCTAACTAAAGTACTACATTAATGTAAATACGTTAATGATTATGAGTCGGAGCTAGACATTGAAATTATACTAACTAAAGCTCCCCATATAACTATAAAGGGTACAAAGCCATTTAGTTCACCATTAATGAACTCATCATGTAACGTTCCTGTTTGGGTGATGGGTTATGAATCCACTTATTCGTAATTTTCGGTATTGATTTGATAAGTAAAATAAGGCACTGAAAAGAAGCTGATCTGGCTCAGACACAACTCGGCATTTAGACTCCTTAAAGTACAAGTCAAGGAACTAAAATACCAAAAGTTTGGATTACCACGCATTTTTATTTTTGGATAAATATGTCCAGACTGCGGGTATCGAAATTCTTAATCAGCGCATTTTTTTTACTATTCATCCAAAAACAAATGTGCGTGGTAATGAAAAGGTCCATTTTTGATCATAAAACAGCTAGGTTGACTGGGCTAGAAATGAATTTGTCATCACCATTTAATTTTTTTCTAGACACTAGGTATCACTAGATAAAATTTTCCCAAAAAAAAAATCCTGTAAATTAATTTCAGCCAAACGTAAAAACAGGTGGTTCAAATTAAAAAAAAAAAAAAAACCAAAATTGTCCAGCTGCATGGTCACTGAGCCAAACGTAAAAAAATATTGAATGCGGCGAATGAGGAAGTTCCAAAAACTTGCATTGTGTCATTGTGAGTTGTTGAGACAACTTTGTAATGCAAATTAAAAATCTATATTTTTCTACTAAGTGATATCAAAACAAAAAACGGGTTTCTCATAATTTTTATAAAATATTTCTACTTTGAGAATTTGGATGGTAATGACAGAATCACCTAAACATTATATCAGAAATGTATTGCCTAAATTTACCAAGCAGCCTATTTTTGGCATATTATTATATCCCAAAAAATGAGCCCCCGCCCGCAGACCAAACTCAAAAAGACGAAGACCATTTATGCCCAAAGAAACGATTCGTGTTGCTTACGTACAGTAAAATTTTTATTGAAAATTCAACTACATTTTACCGTCCGTAAGCAAAACGAATCGTTTCTTGATTACAAGAACCGGGCATTAACAGCTTTATTCCACAAACAGACAATAACATTTTTAATCAAAGTGTTCAAAGGGCGAGAAGACATGAAGTTTCCTTTCAATTATGAAACAACAATCCTTGGACCTTTTACGAACGGATTGTTTTGACAATTAATAAGCGTTTTCAAGAATATCTCTGATATTCCTCGTGTACGAGTACCCGGTTCTCGGGTTTTTTTCGTGACAAATAGTACAAAAGTTTAAAGAAGTTTGAAGAATACATAAAAACCAGTGTCACAGTTAAATAAATATTATACACGCGTTGCAGAGATTTAATTTTCATTTCATATATATTTAGTTTGTCGTTTCCGACTTTTTTTAATGGTCGTTGAAAAGGACTGCTCGTGGATTTTGTGCCGTTACCCCATAGTAAAGACCGCAGTACCTTAATGGTTTTGTTGGATAAACAGCAATTTGCAGAGACCCTAAAGCACAAACTGCAGTTTGTAAAATGACAGCTTCGATAGAAGACCTCAGATGACTTGATTGAAGGCCTGCACCATACGCGATACAATTTGAATTAAATATATTAATATTGCACTTCCATTTCTACTTTTCATCGCATAAATATTTTTACCACCTTTTATACTCTTTAAAAAGATACCATGCAAAGCTTTTCAAACAGACAAAACCTTCAAAAGTATACATTCGGAAATGAATTCAATATTAATGCCAACAAGAAAAACTAAGCCACATCAGTAATGTTTCAAAGCGGCTGAACCGCACACATAAATAATGGGCGTGATGTATGTAAGCAGTCTGCTGAGACCCAATATTCAGGGAGATTCGGGAGCACGTCCGAAGAGAATTCATATTTCATCCTTACCGCTTGAGAGCGGCAAGGAATAAGCGGATAGATACGTGACGGTAAAGTTAGGGGAATCATGAATAAGTGAAGTTGGAATTAATTGACTAATTTAATCAGGTCCAATTTTTAAGAAATATTCGTTTAGGAAATTCATATATTACAAGCTTTATGAGTTATTCCAGCTTTGAAGGCCCTAAACCCCTAAAGAGTGTAATTTTTTTTGACTTGCACTTCAATAATAATTTAAACAAAGTCTGTCCCTTATTATCATTTTCACAATTTTACGGGTTATTATTGCCTTTCGACAGGTGTACTTGGGTTTCGTAATTACGTTATTCGGTTTTTTTTTATATTTTTATGGGATAAGGAGCAAACGAGCAGACGGGTCAGCTGATGGTAAGTGATTACCGCCGCCCATGGGCAACTGCAACTTGAGAGTCACAAATGCGTTGCCGGCCTTAAAGGTGAGATTAGGGGGAGGGAAGGGGGGGAGAGGGGAGAGCGGAGGGTGGGAGAGGGGGTAGAGGTTGGGAAGATGGGGAGATGGAAGGGTTAGGGCCTCCGCCAACCTCGCTCACTCGGCGAAATAATATGAAAACATTGTGTAAATATAGTTTATTGGACATCATTTCTATATCCACTAGCCTGGTTGAATATCTTTGATTTGCCCGACCTGTTTATATTCGCGATTCCGCGTTTTTATTCCCACCAACGCAAAATATGCGCGATGACGTGGAGTTGCGGAAAAAAGCCTAACCTACCTTTTAAGAACGTGTTTGCGTTAATTCCCGTCAACATGATTATACCTTATTTGTATACAAGACTACTTATATGTTATTTTCTTGTTTAAATCATATAATTTATTCGCTTGTGATTTGGACCAAACACTAAAGCGGGTTCATAATTTGACTCGTGTCACCCAACTTTAGATTGGGAGAAGATCTGGAAGTACTTGTACTTTGAAAAACATCCAAATCAAAAGCAAGGGTGTTTGGCTATGTTTAATAAACAATCCTTTCTTTGGAGCAATGTTTCAACTGGATCAAAAGTTTGCATTTCATTATAATCTTGTCTCTGGAAAGACTGGAATCTATAATGATAACAACATTGTAATGGATAAAGTTTACACTGTTCGTAATGAAAGCCCTCAAGTTGTAATTCTTAGATTGTTTGGGCAGTATACAATTTAAATTGTCTCAAGGAATCAAAGGTTGTTTCTAAATGAAGAACAGTGGTGCGGTTATATACGTTTAATGTCAAAACCTTTTGTTTATGAATTTCTGTAGGGTAGAGAGTTTGCTTTGGACTTCATGACGAGCAACTTGCGCTAAAATTATTTTGCTTCCTCTGATGTATAGATTGAAATTCATACAAAACACCGTAACTATATTTACACTAAATAGTTTTGATTTGCGATCGTGAAGTCACAGGTTTGAAACCCAAACAATGCACTATCAACACACCTATAGCAGATTTTAGTATTTAGAGTGGTTAACGAGGTTACCAGTAATATTTATATAGACCTAGTTACTAAAAAATATACATATTATACATATAAAAAATTTACGCAATGTCGAAACTGTATGTTCAGTATAATTTAGTGACATTTAGGTGTTCCTCAAGATTTTACCGCGATTTTTTGATTATTTATTTATTTGATGATTTGAATTAAGGCGGCGCAATTTAGATTTTTTAGTCTTTAGCAGAGCACTGTTTAACAGATGAAGACCCAAGGCTCAGGCACTACAGCATGACGTTTATCTTCATTAATTTTTCTCGGTAAAGAGCGGCGATGCATAGATTACGGTGATTTAACCAGGTGGTTCGTTAACTTATTTTCCATCTTAAGGGTATAAAGCGAATAGTGTACTGGATGAGGTTGAATTTATCAAATGCCAATCCTTTCCCTTTGCCCTTAAAAACTGCAGGTGATAATTCAATTTATGGAGACTAAAATTGGTAAAAAGGAGTTTAATATTACATGCGCAAACTTTTAATGTTGTGTTCGAAAACGTTAAGGGTTTAACATAATTACATAAGTTAAATACTTTTAGCGATGTTTGTAGGTTAGAGAAGTTATGATTGTCTCGGAGTCCATATATCAGTATTTTTATACAACGCGCTTATGCACGCGACTTCGTTCGTCGTTTCTTTGAAAACTCAAATTCAAAAAATCAAAACCACGGGAACCGAACATTTTTCCGGTAAATAGCCTATGACCGTCGCTAGGATATAATCTATCTCTTTACCAAATTTCATTACAATCCGTTTAGCCGTTTAGTCGTGGAAAGGTACCGTAAAAACAAACAAACAGAGTAACTTTTGCATTTATAATATTAGTATGGATAACTGCGTGAAACACCTCTAAATACCCTTCATGTCAGACGGTATGCTAATATTAAATTAATTTACCAAAATGCTACGTATCATTAACATGAATGTACAAACTAGTGCATTATTAGTTGCGTTTAGTACTTATCAGGCGTAGAACACAAATTTGAATTTTGATATTTGAATGATATTTGAATTTTGAATTATCAATGTCTCCTAAGAATTTACTAGATCTATTGCTGTTAATTTTGTTTAAAATATTTCAGAATCAAGCACACGGTAAGTGTGATAGGTGTTTACCGTCACCTATCAACATTTATAACACAATCCAAATCCAATGCAAAAGCAAATATACTATATTTTTAATGCTGGCTCGAGGTAGACCAGGAAAAAGATGTTTTGAATTATTTAGAGGAGGTCTTTGCCCAGAGTGGGACAGTATAGGCTAAAAAAAAATGCTGGCTAACCGTGTTATTCTAAAGTGATAATTCTAGACGTATATCATCTTTACACGAACGATTCGGCAGCAAATGTCCATTTTACGTGCACTTCGCAGTTTAGAGCCCCCTAAACCATTAAAGAAAGCATCATGTACACTGTGTTGCCTACAAGATAATAAATTAAGCAACGGAAAAGAATAGAATTAATGCTTTTGCGTTAAATACACGATGTGTTGAGTAAACCTCACTCAATCAACTGTTTGAATAACTTTACATGTAAGTTGTGGTTAACGTAATTTCCAAAGTTTTAGCACACCAGTGCAGTGTTAGCAGACTTAGTAGTCTCAAAACAAACAAAAAAACACCTGCATGCTTAGAAGAAATTAAACAGTTAACATTTTAACAAGGCACCAAAAGTGCCAACAGAATTCAAACATCAAAATGAAAAGCATAGCATGTCTGAAACTGTAGTTTGATTCCAACTTGTTGCCCAACACTGACTAGTTAGAGTTACGAGTTAGAGCAGACAGAACTGATACCATACTCGTAGTCATTTGTTGTTTTGCAAGGCCGTTACCGGACGCTAGACCCAAAATAAAGCTTTTTCTTAGTTCAAAAGGTTTCGTTTACTTAAAGAGTTAAGGTTATGTTTTAATTATTTTTTTGCCTTATTTTGTTTGAATTTTACTAATCGCAGGGTTGGTCAAAAAAAATCTTGTAGTGCAAACAAATAATAAATAATTTCAAGACGTCATGAACTGGTCAGGAATAATAATAAAAATTATAATCTTATAGTCATATAAAGAATATTACTTTTAATCTACTTTTCAGATGGTGAGTTCTATTATATAATAGGTACCTAAATAATTCTATAAAATAATGCAAAAAAAAATTGTTTTGAACAAAGCTTAATTTAAATAAACCTGACTGCGATTGTCTAGGTAATTAGCGTGTATTTACCATCCACTTTTAATAAATTGATCAAATAATTGTCGCTTTCAGTAATTATTAGTCAGTGTTTCCCCACTCACATAATTTATTCAACCGAACTTCTTGTTGTTGGACTCGTATTTGTGTAGTAAAAAGTAAAACTTGTACTAAAGTAGTAGTAGCATGAAGCTTGTACTAAGGTATGCAACAGAGAATTGTGAATATCCCGACAGGAGTGATAAATACCTCATGTTCTCAAAGTTTCAGTTCAGAAATGAGCGTAGAATTTCTAAAGGCTTGGTCGTTTGCTTTTGAAGCAGGTGTACAACTTATGCACATAGATTAGAAGAAACTTTTTATCATTTACAAGACAGTATTTCTGATTTTGAGCAAATTTGAAACTAAACTTTAGTGTGCTTATATATTGATCATGATTTTATAGATTACGTTAAAGTTTGATTGTCTGATTTGTTTACATTACAAACCATGCTTCATGCTTGTAGTAAAGTAGTCGTGAAAACCGTTTTCTATTACCCTGGTCTATTTTAAAGCAATACTATACTAATATAGAGGAAATTGAGACAACAATTTGAAAAACAATTACAACATCGCTTTAAGGCCATTCAACGAACGGTCCCTTTAAACCCTTAAGCCTATGTGGTTTGGTACCCACATTAATACCAACGAATTTCACGGCGACGCGCGACGCTCCATTAAAACGCTTGAGATCCATCTAATGTTATCTAATGGATACTGCCAAACTTCAGGACTCGCATTTACTCGTGCTCCTGCCAACATTCATCCATCCAAACTTCGAAGTTGCGCAGACCAATGCAAATACTACACATAAGGGGAATTGAACCCACTTCCCCTCACGTTGAAGTTGGATGCCGTTGAGACATATATATTCGAAAGCAATATGGGCCAAATAGCACAGTCAGAATTTGATTGCCCAACTAAATAATAAGTGATACTGCAATGATATCAGTTTGATTTCAATAAAATATACTGATAATTACATCCGCCTTATTTCTGTAGATTGTAGATAAAATACTGACTGACAGATGGAATAACGGAACGGATCAAAATGTGATGTGTGTCCTAGTGGATCAAACTATGAATCCGTCCGTATCCGTCCGGTGCGTACGTTTATTTGTACCTTTAGTGGAATATAATAATAATCATTACTTTTAACGAGTATTAAAGACCCAAGAGTTCCTCGTCGTTGAGGGCACAAGCCCGTGAGTAGTTCTTGCAATGGTATGTACTTATATTTAGATATACTATTTCAATTATATAAATTTGTAGGATATTTACTTACATCAAATACAAGAAGTTTGTTTGTGACAACGTATTTGTTCTACTACTCACAGTTTCAACAAAGAATATTAAACAAGTTTGTATTTAACATGCAGACATTATCACAAAGGCCTTTTGAATATTATTCGTGCGTCTTAATATAGAGAATTTCGGTATGAACACAAATGAGAATTAATTATTTACATTCCTGAATGGTAAACTTAACAGTCAGTAGAACGTTTGTTTGGCATTTTTATATTCTTATTTACACCAGAAAATAATTTGATAAGGACGTAATTAATAAAACCTTAAATTAAAGTAGTTATATATTTTTATCACATAAATGATTTTATAATTTTTACGTACCAAAATCTTAATGCTATCTTGTATTACAGCATAAAAGTTCTCATGCTTGTTATTATAAATAAATTATAGCAAATTATTGCCGTGGAATTGCAATCAAAGTTTACTCTTGTGTTGAAGAAACATCAAACCCTGCCAACACCATTTGAGCACTCTGATAACTATCACAAATCTTAATGCAGTGGTTAAACAACTACCACTGATTTTCTAAACTGTTGAGAATTTTCGTTTGCAGTTTCAGAAATCTTGTGAGCTTGACTCGCTTCGATGTCAAAAATATTTTCTAATTTCAGCCGTTGAAATCGCTTACTATCAAACTGTTTGGGTATTTACTAACCCAAACAGTCTGATTCTGATCATTGTCTTTCCACTGTAAAACACATGTGAGTCATAACAAAATTTAATAAACTAAGCGATCCTTATTTGATTATGTAACCGCGGGGCAACTTCCACTGCGACAAAACATTGTTTATGATGAGGCCAAGTAAAATTATATAACTGTACAGATCTCGAAACAAAATCGTATTTACGTAATACAATAATACTTGCTCTGTTTATAATTATGTTGTTAAGCAATAGCTGCATAGAAATCAACATGGAGGAAAATAATAATAAGATCCTGAGAGATAATACACGGCGCCGTCTAGACCAAAACTAAATTAAGTTGGATAACTCTAATGCGTTTTAGAACATGAATAAACATACATTATGTACCAGCGATTTTATTGGAAATCAAAAACCTGCAACGTTGCAGTCGAATGCTCTACCACCGCACTATTGTGGTCACCAAACTTTTTTTAATTTCAAAAGTTTTGATAAATAGTTAATATTTCTGGCGCAGAAATTCACATTGACATTCACAGGCATCATTGGTATTCAGTATAGTATAAATATATATATATAAAGAAGGTTACCATCGACCTTCTAGGTTTAGTTGGTAACAAGACAAACTGCAATGCGGTGGAATGTTTGTGTTAAAATTTTCTTGTTTCACGGAAGGGTTTACGGTCTTTTGACAATTTGATTTCCGAAATTGCCTCGGCCATTTTTATTACGGACATTTTTATGAAACATTGAAGACCCCACTTCCTCAGGATCACGTAACATAGTTATTCCTACGGCGGCCTTCCGAAGCCTAAAGAAACTTCCCTCATTTGCAACTGATATAGCAGTTGACCTCCCCTACTCCATACTACATAACTACCATACTGTTAAGTTTTTACCGGGGAGTAAATTTCCATTGCAAGGGGTTTGCGATTATCATTGGCAACAAATTTCACCGGTATCTACTTACTTGGTATATTAATAGAACAGTCGAGATATCGTGATCAGTTTGGTGTCGCTACATTTGAGGTTGTGATCTTAGTTACCGACACAAAAGCAGTTTTTAGCACCACTAATTAACTTACTTCAGATTGGCAAGTTCTTGCTCTCTTTATTAATGATCTATTATTTCTAAGTAAATTTCCAATGAAAGGATCTCTACTGAAAGATAAAATTAAGCTGACTCGGTTTGTTTAGCACTTAAATTAGCGTAGCGAAGCGTCTTTGTCTATTTTAGGATTAGATTGAAATGAATCTCCTATTTTTAGATACTAAAACTGAAATCAGATGAACTTGTCTGCTTGATTATAATTATTAACCA
This sequence comes from Callimorpha dominula, assembly GCA_949752705.1. NCBI lineage: Eukaryota > Metazoa > Arthropoda > Insecta > Lepidoptera > Erebidae > Callimorpha > Callimorpha dominula. The sequence goes on from OX457005.1 coordinate 9,764,889, forward strand.
TGTATAAATTTGTTCTGATATCTACGAAATTACCAGAAAATATGTACTTTAGTTCTTACATTTTAAATAGACGTACCGTACACATCGACAACTTCACCATTCCACCACGACCACCTCGGTCTTACCATTCCATTTATTAAGGTGTTACAGATTTTCTGGTATGCGTGTCTAGGAGACGGCTGATAACCAAGACTACTAGCTACTTCTAGGGTTGTTTTTACTGTTGAGTAGGGTCTACCAGAGCCCCACGGAAAGTATTCTTGATCGCCGCCTTGGTTGTGTAAAAAAATTAAATAACTAGGCAGATTTATTTTTGTTATCAATAGAATTCTGACCTTATAAATAATTAATTAGATAACTTTATAGATACCGATGATAAGATATATCACATACACAGAATCTGTAATACTTATTTTTTATTGATCCTATTTATTTTTCGCAGCTAACCTGGTTAAAGCTTCAGAGAGCCCTAGATTAAGCGAGAGGAAGACTGGAGGTCTTTTGGGAGAACTCAATGGCTGAGATGTTCAAAATTACGAAACAAAAAATGTGTTTGATAGTTGGTCTTCAATAGACCGCCCTATTACTATAATTTAATTTTGCTGCTCTAATAATTAATCCATCTAAAATTTTAAATTGCAAATTTCTATATACGCGATTATCCTTTAACTCACCAAACTCGAGTATCACGTCCAAGTACGTGATTACGGCTAAAGCCGACTAAACGCAAAATACATTATAATGAGCCACATGTAGCTCTCCAAGTATTGAAGTAATTACCGAGATCAAAGACGATAGGTACGCCTTCTAATTAGTTGGATAATATCGTGTTTTGTATCTTTTATTACTCCTTTTGATTTACTAAAATATACTCGTATCTTGTTTAAGCTGCGAGGTACAGAAACCGAATAAGAATATTATAAGGCTTGTAGACATTTCAGTCAAGCTCTCTAGAGATGTTATTTTAATTAACAAGCAGAAACCTGTCATTAAATCTAATTTTCTAGGTAACTATAAATAAAAATTTCATAACAGCAATTAATAATATTCGTATCATGCATAGAACGATATTCTAACGTCTAAATATCTATAACAACTAACATGAATAAAAAATTCTCTGATAAAATATCAGAAGTGATATCCCATTTCATAAACTAACTTCGCACTAACTTTCATAAACAAACTTAATTCGCAATTCCCTTGCAATGGAAATTTACTACCCGGTAAAAACTCAACAGTGTGGTAGTTATGTAGTATGGAGTAGGGGAAGTAAGTGCTATATCGGTTGCAAATTTGGGAAGTTTCTTTAGGCTTCGGAAGGCCACCGTAGGAATAACTATGTTACGTGATCCTGAGGAAGTGGGGTCTTCAACGTTTCATAAGAATGTCCGTAATAAAAATGGCCTAGTCAATTTCGGAAATCAAATTAGCAAAAGACCGTATGTATACCCTTCCGTGAAACAAGAAAATTTTAACACAAACATTCCACCGCATTGCAGTTTGTCTTGTTACGTTCTAAACCTAGAAGGTTAACATCGATACTATACTGAATACCAATGATGCCTGTGAATGTCAATTTCTGTGCCAAATCTGGCTTCTTGTTACTTGAATAGTTCATAAAACTATTTATCAAAACTTTTGAGATGAAAAAAATTTTGAGATGAAAAATTTTGAGATGAAAAAATAATAATGCGGTGGTACAGCATTCGATTGCAACGTCACTGGTTGCAGGTTTGATTGCCAATAAAATCACTGGTACATAATGTATGTTTATTCATGTTCTAAAACGCATTAGAGTAAAGCTTGCACAGCTTTACTTAGTTTAGTTTTTGTCTAGACGGCGCCGTGTATTATCTCTAGAATCTTATTATTATTTTCCTCCATGTTGATTTCTATGCAGCTATGTTTAACAACGTAATTATACACAGAGCAAGTATTATTGTATTACACAAATACGATTTTGTTTCGAGATCTGTACAGTTATATAATTTTACTTGGCCTCATCATAAACAATGTTTTGTCGCAGTGGAAGTTGCCCCGCGGTTACATAATCAAATCAGGATCGCTTAACGTATTAAATTTGGTTATGACTTACATGTGTTTCACAAAGGAAAGACCATAATCAGAATCAGACTGCTTGGGTTAGTAAGTACTCAAACAGTTTGATAGTAAGCGCTTTCAACAGCTGAAATTTAGAGATGTTATTTAAATTAACAAGCAGAAACCTGTCATTAAATCTAATTTTCTAGGTACCTATAAATGAAAATTTCATAACCGCAAGGAATAATATTCGTATCATGCATAGAACGATATTCTAACGTCTAAATATCTATAACAACTAACATGAATGAAAAATTCTCTGATAAAATATCAGAAATGGGATATCACTTCTGATATTTTATATTCCTGTTAGCTCACAATGCGTTACAATTCGTAATTGAATACAATCTTCTCGTCATATTTTTCTCATTTAAGTAGACCATCTGTGTTTCTTGTTTTCAATAAATCTTGTTTTTAATAAATCTTTTTTTTTTATTGGGGATTTCCTCTCCCTGTTTCAACTGTCGCTTTTTAAGAGTATTAAAGAGGGTCACGTGTATACCTGTGAAATTAAGCGTGAAGTGAAATTTTTATATTATTTAATCTTGGCATCAACAGTTATTTACATAATATAGTAGGAGAGGTGTAAATAATTTTGATGATGGTAGGATGCCGCAAAACCCTTAAAAATTTGTATTGTGCTTTTTATAGTGTGTGAATCTGACGAAAGTTACCTAATCGGGTTAAATTAAAGGTTTAAAATCTCTGAATCTATGAATATTTAAAATTAAATTCGAATATATACCCTTAAGGCATCTTTAAATTTTAATTCTGTCAAAATTTATTATTCATCATCGTTTACATAATTTTACTCTTAAGTGTTTTATCTGTTAAGTTTTAATCATTTGAGCTGTACATAAACTAAAAAAACATAAAACTTATGTTTTATATCTGTCAAAAGACAAATGGTTCTGACTTTACATCTGAAGGCGACCGTAAGTAATAGAAATTGGCGGCTTCGCGGCCGAGCTAAGACGAGACGATTACTCTTGCAATTGCTTTGCGTGCTTGAGTGTTTCCCATCAACTTTACAACATACAATTTTAAATGCTTTTAAATAACATGCTTGAAATCAACTGGCAAAATGATTTTAAGTAAATGACCTGGTGCTGAAGCAAAACAACACTTCTTGCCTAATATTGTTACAGATAAAGTAGCAGTGTATGTAAAGATAAAAGAAAAAGCAAATGTATCTAGAATTACACACCATACACACATTCATACTCCACTCCGAACAAAAAAACAGTGAGTCGTAGGACTGCACGTCAGAAGTGAAAACATAACTTCAAAATGTATTTGCATACACATACACACACACATCTTTATAATATATGTAATTAGGTTAAAAATAAAAAGTAGGTAATAACCTTAGATTATATATAGGTCCAGATACCGTGTCCAGTACAAAAGTCACCGTTTACTTTGAAGCCACTTTTTGGAGCTGTGTGAGTGAATGCCGCCCAACGCGAGTGTCAACGTACAATAATTGCGCTTGTGTGCGTGACGGTTTTACTACCAGTGCATAGAGGTTACCCCAAAATGTAGGGACTTTTTTATGAAACATAATACATTTTTTTTGATGTAAGTAATATTAAATAAAGACATTTTAAATGTATTTAAATGTGTTACAAGTATTCGTTTATTTCATTTTTTTTTATCGTTTAGTTAAAAAGACAAATGTAAAATAAAAATAAAGCTACTTAGGAGGAACTATTTATATACTCAATGTATCAGGAAACCGGAGCATTGTATCCCAATATTATTGCATTTTAATTCAGCCACTCAAACCATGTAAATTTAAAGACATATTTACAACAATACTTGGATATATACATATATATATATAATTTTTTTTTGTTTTAAATTTTATCACGTTCCAACGAATTGACAAGTTGTAAAAATCAATACATATTCTTTTAGAAAATTATACGATCTACGAAAAAGGTCGGATATGATTTTTCGCTAAGTTAGCTCGTTTAAAAGTTATTCAAGGTTAAATTTCAGTAAACCCAGTTGGAGAGATTGACTTAACTTTAAGGATTATTTACATCTGAATAATGCCGTAAAGGTGGCTCTCAGATCGATAACTACAGTGAAAATAGTATGTAAATAGTGAAAGTAGTATGAAAATAGTTATAAAAAATTAACAATTAGGTTCAACATAGTAGAATTTATAGTTTTTATCATACTTTCAAGTACGTAATTGCAGAATTTTAAATGAGCTAACTTAGCGAAAAATCATATCCGATATTTTTTGTAGATCGTTTAATTTCCTACAAGAATATGTATTGATTTTTACAACTTGTCAATTCGTTGGAACGCGATAAAATTTTAATAAAAAAAAATATAACGTTATTTAAATGGGAAATCAAAAATCACGAAGCGGCACCTTTTAATAGTATTATTATAATATTAAGAGCTGCTGTTTTCACAGGCTTATTTTTACGTCATCTTGAACAATACTTTCATGGTAACTAATGAAAAAAAAATCAAAATCTTTTTTTGGCCCACCCTAATATATATATACTTTTTTTTATGAACTATCAAGAAACTAGCAAAATTTTACAAGTCTTAAGTGCTCTATAGCTTTGTTCGTTAGGAGTAGTAATAATAAGTTATAATACGAGTACAATCCTATAGCCAAAGTATCATTTGACAGAAACATTGAACTCCGGGCGCTAGAGCTTAGAAATTAAGAATATTTGAAGGATTCTAATTTCGCGAACATGAACAGTAAGCATATTTCTCGTCTTTCTATAAATAACAAGTTATGCAAAGAAAATTATACATACTGCTAGAATGCGTTATGGGTAAATAAAATTCACGTCCCTGGCAACATCTCTAATAATGGCGTCCGCAATTTTATTAATTTGAAATTTTGTTCTATTGTTTATAAATACATTAGGAAATAGAATACTTAGAAGTGAAATGTGATGTCACTTATGATTTTTTTTTGTATGATTTTTACAGGATGTAATTGCACAACCAGGCATTTTTGAATATTATATAAATAGCGGCTCTAGACTTACTTCAGCGGCGAACGTCCGCTCGCGTATGACGAGTGAGTCGCTTGTATTTGTATTAGTCGCTTGTATTTTTTGGCTTCAGTTTTGGGGCGCGGATTAGGCATCTGGACCTATATATAATCTAAGGTAATAACATACCTAAATATATACATAGGGTACACTGGAAGTTCTGCGCTCCTGGCCGCTCATAAATGTTTGAATTTCGAATGTTATATTTTTTTAAATATAAGAAACTCGGCTCCGTCTTACGAATTTTCGATCAGGGTCACGTGTCCTGAAGCGAGTTTAACATTTTTTACCGATCCCAAAAAGTGCACAACGCCGCTAAAGAAGTTTTCACTTCAAAAATAAACTGATAATAGTTCCGAGATCGCTATCTATGCGATCTCGGATGACCCATGATTTAGGCTCAATGGAGTATTAATAAATTTACTTCAACATACATACAGAGGATAAAGCCTATAGTTTTTAAAAGTACGGCTTGAGCGAAAGCAGGCATTCGTAATTTTGTTCGTGTCCTTGAAACCTTAGGGCCAACCGCGAATTCCGTAACAATTATTATTTTAAAAGCAGTAGGGTAGCCGCGTTGAAGCAAGATAACACGCAGCCAGATTTGGGAAATATATTTAATGTCTAGGTATGTCGTGTCGTAAAATAAAATAAAAAATACGGTCAATTTAAACTTTTGTCCTCTATTTTATTGTGTGTGGGTCTATATCATGTTCGAATATTTTAAGTAAAGCTTCTGGTTCTGATGTCATATAGGAAATTAGTAAGCATTAACTTAGTAGCTATTTTCTCATTATAATTAGGTAGAACGCCGTCCTATTTCCAACAATTATTAGTACCTACTAGCTACCACATAGTGCTATTTATATTGTTCGCAAGTTTATATATAAAAAGTGTCATTAACTTTTATAAAGGCAACGCTTTTTGTGGGTTTTTCATCTCATTACCTTAGTGTATCTAAATACAAATTGACTGCGGACAAAGTCCGCATGCTTCCTTTCGCGTAATGCTCACCTAAAGTAACCTTTGTAAGTATCTGTTCATTTCATATAAAATCTTTATGGCCTTTTTATCTCCATTCACCGAATGAAGCTGTCCGCAGTGAAAATGACACTTATCTCATAAGACCTATGTACAAAAAAACAACGATATAATATTTTTAAGGCTAGGCCTATAAAACTATCCCTTTATGTATACTCGTTTCATAAAAAAGCGGGTTAAGCGCGAGTTCAACACGCGTGAAGAGGGTTCCGTACGATGAAAACAAACTTCACATTGTAGTTAAAGAGCATGTTCTCCATACATTGAAATTATTGCAAATCGAAGTATGTACGCACAATATTAAGAGATTTACCAGATTATTTTAAGATTATAGACTTCTTATAGGTTTCCTACAATAAGTACCCTACTATTTTCTGTATTTTTTTTTAAACTTTAGGCTCAGTAGTTTTGGAGATATCTATCTCTTTGGAGGGCCTATCTCCGAAAACACTAAGCTGCCTATTTTCTTGAAAAGCATTAAAACTATTAATTTTTAAATCATAAAAAAACAATTGAGGCCAAAATTCATTATGTTTCGGTCAGAGGAATTATATCAATTCCTCTGACCCAAACATAATGAATTTTGGCCTCAATTGTTTTTTTGTACCAAATTTCACCTTAATTGGTAAAGTGGATTCGGAGCAAATTGCCTGTGACAGACGGACAGACAGACGCACGAGTGATCGTATAAGGTTCCATTTTTTTTTCATTTGGACGTACAGAACTCTAAAAACAGATACAAGCGACACGCAGTCGTTAGAGGTCTCAGGGCGCCTTTATGAGCTTTTTTTTTGTGTTTTCAATAAAATTCTTCATTGCCTATACCTTCCTTCCTTATATATATACCTTCTTTTATCATTTTTTTTCTACTTAGAAATTTAAAGAAACAATGATTAGTTTACTTTTTAACTAATATCTTAACATGTACCTAGCGTTTATTTCTCTGTAATGAATGAAATGATACGATAGTATTAATAAGATAAACAGTGTGGTTTTACGGGTCGCAGCTGTTCGTAGTCACATATGGCGACAGCGTCTGACCACAACCCATTATGCCATTGAAATAATAGTAATATTGTACACGTTTTACAGTAAATTGCGGTAATTAGCGTACCCATAATATGTGGTCAATATGAATGTTTAGTTGACATATTTATGTTGGTTGTACACAAATTGTAATCAAGAGACGCTATTAATACGATTGTGTTATCTGACTCTTTTTACGTAATTGTTTATTTAAGAACATCTTTATGAGCTTCAGAAGGTTTGGGTGTGCTGCCCCTCCATTCAACACAAAGCCAGGATTCTTCAACCAGGCTAGATGACTATGTCTAGTGGACCCACTGAGTTATTATTGTGGACCGCGGCCTTTACGGTTGATGTTGGGCAATTCTATATACATACATATCGGTGCAAATACTTTCATTGCGTGATGCAGGATCATTAGAGGATATTGAATTATATTTTTGCTTTATGTGAAAATCGCCACAAGTTCTTTGGCTTTTTATTTATTTATTTAATACTTTATGCACAATATATACAGAGGTGGACTTAATGCCAAAGGCATTCTCTGCAAGTCTACATCACGGTGGTGTAGGAATTGATGAAGTAGGTGCATTAAGAAGTAAACGAATATTAGTGTAATATGAGACGAAATAAATATATTTATATTTGAAAATAAACAAATATGTACATAGGTACATACATACATGCATGAATATATAAGTATAGTTATATAAATAATAGACACATAAACATATTTTTCTACTGTTCTGACGATTCTGCCAGTTTACGGAAGAGGAGAGCACGAACTTTTGTTTTAAATGATAGGCGACTAGGTGCCAAAGTCTGAGAGAGTCTAATTGGCTAAAAGTATATTGTAATTAGAATTTAATTAATTTTCATAAAGAGGTGGGCAACTTGTTTAAATGGTAGTATTTAGTCGTGATAAGATGTTATAATGCTTGTTTAGGCGACAATTTGAAAGAACTGTCGACAATTATTGTCAATACAAATTTACCTTTATCTTGTATATGCGTGTTTATATTTAAGCTTGTAAATGTAACACGATTTTAAACTTACGTTGAAAAGCTGACTGTTATTTCTTACTTCTTATAGAGCCTCTTCACTCTTGGAGGTTGGCCCTAAGTAGGTAAATTGGGATTTATGAAATGTATTAAAAATAAAAACACTATGTTCTTCTTTTGAATGAAGGTTTTGACTTAAGAAGAGAAGAACTCGCAGAAGGCATATTTCTTAAAAAATATAATAAAAAAATAAAAAAAAAATAGTTCTAATACGAAGCGTTAATACTGGACATTTTTACATGACATTATTTTAAAATTTTGTTCCCACGCTAACAAGAGAGAACGTCCCTACCAGTACCTATAGTATGATGTAGTTTATCGAATGTTATATAGGTATAACTATCACGAAAGGATCAGTAGCCCCAAAGTAATTTGATATGTTTTCGCCATATAAGTTTCCACAATATCAAAAGAATTGTGAAAGAGTAATGCAGTCAAATTACGGACTTCTGTACGGTTTTTATTGCTAATAAAAATTATAAACATGTAAAACGTTAATGTAGTTATAGCGATACGGCACACTTGGCGCCAGCGTACGACTTTGCCAGTTAAACATCACTAAAGAAGTGCAAAATAATGTCTTCTTAAAAAAAAAGGCAGTCATGGGACAACTTAAACGAAACGACGAACTTCAAACGTCACATTAGCAGGTTGGTGACATTATTACTAGCGTGACGGTCACGAGTTCAGTGCTTTTTCCCCATAGCAAAAAGTTTCCAAAAAATATTTGCATAAAATTTTAATTTAAAATTTGCACAACATTTTGGCAAAACTCCTGTGTGCCAGACTTATCAGAGATTACAGTTTTACACTTAAACCTAAACCACTTTACTCGGTAAACCTCTTAGCATTAGCTGCGACCCTTTATGTCACCTTTTCGTATAAATACTTAATGTTACAGATGACGTCAGAATAGTATGGATACGTCAATATTAGAAAAGTAGTAAAGTATACGAGTATATTAGAAGGAGAATTATTTCTGCGTAGTTTTTGAAATACTTAATGTTTATTTGTAGAAGAAGTACAAAAGGCTAAAATCTTTTAAAATAATGTTACAAATTTAAAAATTACGCGAAAACTGCTGCATCAAGCTACTAGCGTCCAGTATACACATTGAACTGTCATCGTACAAAAGACTATAAAATGGCATACTAGCTAACAAAATCAACAATGAATCATGGTCAAAATTCGACCACCAATCGATCTCTTGTACCAATTAAGTATTCAAATACGTTTTTTTTTCGAAAGTTTTCTCACTGTGTCTTGTTGGTAATAAATTTCGTAATTGCGCTAAAACACTCCGACTTCATTATTGTGACCTAAGTCCCGCTAGCCTATTTTACGAGGTCTATGGTTCGGTCGCTAGTAGAATAGGCTGATGAGGTCGTTGGCACGCTACACCAAAAGTTTTCCCGCAAGACATGCGGATACTCAAGCGACGAAAACATACTCAGTCGTCAGCAAAACACGGGAAACCCCTCGCATATTGCTAATGCCTGAGTAGATAGTAAACACAATTCGAATACCACTCAAAAACCGCGTTTGAGTCATCCATCATGGACATCCTTTGTATTAGCCGAACTATTATAGATTTATAGTATGGCTTGTTTTAAGTAAAAATAAGATCTTATTCAGACCCCGATTACTACTTGTGTTTGTCTCTCTTATTTTTAATTCCATCTCTTGGAGGGTGTTTGATACCAAGCGTGGTATCTTTGGACTGGGTGTGTGACACTAGTAGGGATATAAATAAAACCACTGTGCACTGTACTATGGGTTCGTAGGACTCCACGGTTTAATTGGTAGTCGCCTTGAACTAAACTCCAGTCTCGCTCCGTCATACAAAATGTTTGTAGGCCTTATCTACTAACACGTGTAACAGAACCATAGCGCGATCTAAGTTTTGTAACAGCTCCATCTAGAGAGCGAAAAAGTAACTAGTATTTTTAACTTATGATGATTTAGATCGCACTATGTTGTTGTTGGTCTCAAACATACCGCCCACCAAGGACGTTACTGACGGAATGTCCTTCTTAAAATTGATCTGAATAAAGTTGCCTTAAAAACGCACTATACAAAAATATGTTGAACTGTATAAAAAAACATTTTGACCAAAACTCTTAATAAATAAAACATAATATGTGTTGTAAACAACTACAATACAAACTTAACAACTAAAACTAATTCTAACATATAGATAAACATGATTTCATTGATAGCAAACAGAGATCAAATGAATTCATAGTTACACGTAAAACAATATAAAGCTAAAGAATTTAACATGTGTAAATAAATTATAAGTAAGTTTTTTGTTTAAAATAAGGTTCAAAAATAATTTCTTATCCCCTTTTATACATCATTTGATTGGCCTATCAGATAATATTGAACTATATAAAACAGTAAAACAAGCCCTACGCAACAACTGGCAAAATGCATATCTTAGATGTTGGTCTTTTAAAAGTTGAGGACTGAGTGCACACAGTGACTACACGGGTGTTACCATCAACACCAGGGTGTTTCTCTAATACTCGACCCATCAACCAACGAGTCGGCGGCAAATCATCTTCTTTAATCAACACAATGTCGCAAATTTTTGGTTCGGGAACTTGAGAAGACCACTTGTACCGACTCATTAAATTACAAAGATATTCTTGGGACCAACGTTTCCAAAACGACTGTAACATCTTTTGAACTAATTGCCAACGTGACAAATGACTTATGTTAGGACTATCATATTGGCTATCTGGTACATTTACTAACGGCTCTCCGATTAGGAAATGTCCAGGTGTTAAGGGTAACGGTTTGCCAGGGTCTGTAACATGTATAACACTCATCGGTCTAGAATTTAGACAAGCTTCGACTTGGTTGAGAAGCGTGGAGATCTCCTCATACGTGAGCGTAGCATCACCGATGACCCTTCTCAAAGGGAACTTCGTTGACTTTACGCCTGCCTCCCATAGTCCGCCAAAGTTGGGACTATGAGGAGGTATGAAGTGCCATTTTGTTCCATTAGCTGCCAGATGTTCGGCTATTGATGGCTGAACTGCTGCTAATTGCACCAGCTCTCTACTGGCACCCACAAACGTGGTACCGTTATCACTATATAAATTGGCGCAGTGACCTCGCCTAGATACAAATCTTCTAAAGGCTGCCAAAAATGCTTGAGAGCTCATATCACTGACGACTTCAAGGTGCAAAGCGCGGGTGGCCATACATACAAAGAGACATATGTAGCCTTTATATGAACGGTGTCCACGACCCTTACTTGTCCTTATATTTATGGGACCAGCATAATCTACTCCGCTGTTCAAAAACGGTCTTGCCGGAGTAAAACGAACCGCTGGAAGCGAACCCATAATTTGATTTTTGATACTGGCTCTATGCCTGATACATGTCACGCACTTGTGAACATGCTGTTTGACCAGACTTCGTACACCTATGATCCAGTAGGCTGTCCTTAAATAATTAATCATAATCTGAGGACCTCCGTGTAATGTTTTAGAATGTGCATCAGCTATGATAAGACGCGTTAGGTAGCTTGAGTGAGGTAGAATAATAGGATGTTTCCGTTGTTCTGTTAACTGTGCTTTTTCGAGTCTACCTCTGACATTTATAATGCCCTTGTTATCAATATAGGCGCAGAGTGATTTTAGTGAACTTGATTTCTTTTGTATAAAGCTATTCTCTTGTAATTGTTTGTACTCTATTGTAAATATTTCTATCTGTGTCAATCGTATACAACATTCAAGTGCTGCGTCTAACTCTGTCTTTTGTAAATGATTTTTATGAAATTGTTGGTTTTCCTTTAAGAATCTTCGACAGTATGCCAGAACCATTACTAGTTTAGTTAGGGTAGAATACCTTTCAAAAAGTGAATTATCTAGAATAACTGACACATGAACCTTTACGGACTGTTCTAAATCTACATTAAAATTATTTGGTTTATTGTAAATAATGCTACTTTCGGTTAAGAATGATGGTCCTTGAAACCATAAACTATTATTAATAAACAAGCTTGGCAGAATTCCCCTAGAAGCACAATCTGCTGGGTTGTTCTTGGTCGAGACATGAAACCATTGCGAAGCTTTCATGGTGGTCAAGATTTCTGACGTTCGATTGGCCACAAATGTCTTCCATCTACTTGGGTGGCTATTAATCCAGGCCAACACAACAGAAGAGTCGGTCCATGCTCTGACTTTGTCGTTAGAGATATTCAAGACTGCAGCCGTGTCAGCTAGAAGTTGTGACAAAAGTAACGCTCCACATAATTCTAGCCGCGGAATACTGGTTTGCTTCACGAGTGCTACTCTGGTTTTTGCAACTAGTAGGGACACGTGTACTCTCCCTTCTCTATCAACGATACGCAAATAAATCACGGCTGAGTAAGCTGTCTTAGAAGCGTCACTAAACCCGTGCAGTTCCAGATCATCGTTCAACTTTGTACCAAGCCATCGAGATATCCGGACACCGATAAGTAACAACAGTTCCTCACGGTAAGTACTCCATTCCCTTTTCAACTCGTCATTTAACTCCTCGTCCCAACTTACACCTGCCAGGCATAATTTTTGGATAAACACCTTAGCTAAGACTACACTAGGCGCTAACCAACCTAGTGGGTCAAATAGTCGAGCTATATCTGAAATAACTGATCTCTTAGTTATAGGTGCTGTCATCGAAGGCGGGAGATTCACTAAATACTGAAATTGTCTGTGCTGCGGTTCCAAGAAAGACCTAATATTTTAATTGTACTATCTATTTTTATTTCTAATGCTTTTTCTTCTTTGTACTCTATTTTATTGTCCTTACTGTATTCTTTTGTGTCCTTTTTGTCCTGATTGGTAATTTCTTTTGTTCTTCTTTGATCTTGTTGTCCTTTAGTATTAATATTTTCTATTGATCTTATTTTATCTACTATTTCCTGACTGTTGCTATTCCACTTTTGTAGTTGAAAACCCCCTTTGCTTAACAAGTCTGTCATTTGCTTATATATTTCGATTCCTGTTTCTACGCTATGACAACCTGTCATTAAATCATCCATGTAGAAACTGCTGAGGACTCTATCCTTAGCTAACGGGAAGTTCTCACCTTCATCATAAGCAACTTGATGCAGGGTCCTAACTGCCTGATGTGGTGCAGATGCGGTACCAAAGGTAACGGTCATGAGCTCATAGTCAGTAATGTCTTTTTCAGGACTGTTTCGCCAGAGTATGCGCTGAAATATCGCGTCTTCTTCGGCTATCCTGACTTGACGATACATTTTGATTACGTCTGCTACAAGGGCTATAGAATGAACTCTCCATCTTAAAACAGTGTGTCTTAAATCAGACTGCAGCGTAGGTCCTATCATTAGCGTGTCATTAAGCGAGACTCCGTAGCTGTTCTTTTCGGATGCGTTAAAGACAACGCGAACCTTTGTGGTGCTTTTGTCATCCCGCACAACAGCATGATGAGGTAAGTAGACAGCTATTTCTTTATTTTTGTCCTGTTTCTGTACTGGTCTCATATGTCCTAAATTTAAATATTCTTCCATAACTTCTGTGTAACTATTTTTTAATTGTTTGTTAATTCTTAGTCTTTTCTCTAATGCATTAAATCTTTTTTCAGCTATGGTACGTGAATGTCCTGCTTTACAAGGGGGATCCGCGTCTCTAAACGGTAATCTGACTAAATACCTTCCATTGCTATCTCTTTTTGTTGTCGTACTATAAAGCTCTTCGAATTTCTTCTCTTCAGGTGTAAGTATTTTCTTGGAACTAATGACCTCTTCAATTTCCCAAAACTTTCTCAAAAGTTCATCTTCCTTTACCCGAGCATGCATGACATTTATCCTATTTGAACTGTCCTTTGCTTCAGAATTCACTGTACCAGACAGGATCCAGCCCAAGGCAGTGTTCTGTGCTATAAAATTATTAGATGGACTTTTCAGCATACCCGACCTAATTATGCAACAATAAACATCAGCCCCTAAGAGAACGTCAATTTTATTAGGTGTGTTGTAACCTGGATCTGCTAAGTGTAAATCTGTAACACCTACCCAATCCAAGTTTGTATGCATGATACGCTCAGGTAATTGTCCGGTGATCTTACTTAGTATATAAGCGTTTACACTCATTTTAAAATCTGGTTGAATACGAGATTGGATGTTGACCTGTACCATGTTCCTAATCATGGTTGAACTTTGACCACCCAGACCTGACACGAAACCTCGAATTGGTATCTTTTTCAGTCTGAGGGCTTGCACTGTGGCTTCCGTGATGAAGCACGCTTGCGAACCTTGATCCAATAAGGCTCGGACTGTTTGATACTCGCCTAATCCCGACTCGGCTTTTATTAGCGCGGTAGCTAATAAAACCTGTCTAGGTTTAGGGACTTTACCTGTAGACAAGCATGAAACTATCGGATTAGACTCAGTTGTTAAACTAGCGCTATTGATAGTTTGATTTGCTGTGACTGGTCTTTTATGCTCTGGATCTTGGGTAAGATGCAAAAGAGAGTGATGTCGCTTCTGGCAAAGTCTACAAGTGGTTGATTTTTTACAATCACGTACGGTGTGATTGCCACCTAAACAGTTGAAACAGATGTTGTTTTGTGACACAAACTTACGTCTAGTCTCGATTGGTTCTTTAGCGAATCTTTTGCAGAAGCAAAGTTTGTGTTGCTCTGAGCAGAATTCACATCTTACCTTTGATGAACTAGTTGCTACCTTTGCCTTTGAACTATAAGCATTTGAACTTATGTTACTGACCTGATGAACTGTACCCTTTTTTGAACTTGGCTCTAGGCATTCTGGAGCGCGGAAACGATTTTCGATAAAAACTTCAAATTGATTATAACTCGGCAAATCGTTATTGGAATCGTTGCAAACACTGAGCTCCCATTGTTTTCTTGTATCACTATCTAACTTAAAAGTAACTATATGTATGATAATAACATCCCATGTAGTCACATTGATGCCTAAATTTGTAAGAGCATTTAAACAATCGCTGGTGGTGTCAAGTAGCTCTTTCAATGATGTTTCTGATTCTACATGCATACGTTTTTGACCAAACAACTTTTTTAGAATGCAATTTGTTAAGTATTTCTTGTTGCTATAACGTTTTTCTAATTGAGTCCAACACTGCATATAATTAGCGTCGGTTATTGGCGTGTGTCGGATCAATTGATTTGCTTCACCAGAAAGATGGCTCTTTAAATAATGAAGCTTTTGCACGTTGTCCAAAGATTCATTTTTGTGAACTAAAGATATAAAAAGATCATGGAACGTTGTCCACTCTCCATATTTACCCGAAAAAGTCGGTATGGCTATCTTAGGTAACTGTACGAAAGCATTAGTAGACTTAGAAGTACTAGGATTCTGATCGATTTGTTGGACTGAACCTTTAGCAACAAGTATTTTGTTGAGTGTTGTTTTCAATAAACTTTTGTAAATTATGTATATATCCTCTGTTTTATCATAAATATCATTTGCCTCAGAATGTTCTATGTCTTCTAGTTTAAAGTTTTCAAATAATTTAGCATTAGTATTTTTAAATGTAACCCAATCCTTTTCTAATAGTTCTTGTTTTGTTTCAATGTACTCTATGGTCAATCTATCCTTACCGCTTTTCTTAAAATTAATCAATCCCTTATTTATGACATTGTATAAACTTTTCAAAAGGTTAATTGATCCTTCTATTTTAAATTGACGTTTTTGAATGGTATATAAAAGGTATATTTAATCCGAAAATTTATTTTAAACTCAACAAAGCATATGAATCAATCGTATTGATTAAGTTTAAGTTGATCTGAGTAAAAATTACAAGTGGGCTAAAATCGAATCCAAAATTTTCTAAGTTTCAATTATCTGTTAAAATTCTACAAGTGTTTTAGAAACATACAAGTCGAGTAGAAATCGGGCATAAGTTCCCCGTTCCCCCGTTTTTGCATAAATTATTCTAAGTCTTAATTCTAACATGCACATAAGATAAATTTTACAAGTCTAAAAATTAACAGTAAATATTACAAGTCCCAAATTTCTTGAGATTCTTCAAAGTGATCTACTTCATAGAAATAATGTCTATAATAGTTTGCCTTGATTGTTTGAATTTAATTACTGCTCCGGAACTACATAAAAATATAAATTAATGTACTCACAAATTCGCACTTGACACAAACACTATTTGTTGACATCCGAGTAGCGCCCTCTTGTGGACACTGGTTGACCTGCCAGCGGCTTCCGATGAAACGATCTTCTAAATTGCTTGCGCTGCGTCTGTGTTGCACTGGATATTGCACGTCCTCTGCGGCGGCAATGTTGAACTAATCTCGCCAACAACGACGACAGACGTAGCTGCCGCTGCTGCGGTGAGCGTGTGCTCTAGTGCAGCGATCCACTGCGAGTTACACGAGGGGGGCGACGCCAACGGTGGCACCGTAAAATAGTCCTTATCTGGCTCGAAGGACCAATGTTTGATACAAAGCAGGGATATAAATAAAACCACTGTCCACTGTACTATGGGTTCGTAGGACTCCACGGTTTAATTAGTAGTCGCCTTGAACTAAACTCCAGTCTCGCTCCGTCATACAAAATGTTTTTAGGCCTTATCTACTAACACGTGTAACAGAACCATAGCGCGATCTAAGTTTTGTAACAGCTCCATCTAGAGAGCGAAAAAGTAACTAGTATTTTTAACTTGTGATGATTTAGATCGCACTATGTTGTTGTTGGTCTCGAACAGAGGGTTTAAGCCTTCTCATTTCCAGTTCCACTTTGTTCGAGGTATATAACCTTCTTGACATAACACTGTCCATCTCATTTTAAATGGTTCTACGTTTGCACAGAAGAATAGATAACTCTGGACATCTGTATAGTCAGATTATTCGTGATACTATTCAGATAAGCGCGCTATCTTTCTTTTATCCCCAACCCAACTGAGTTTCCTTTCTTGTAGTTTATCAAGGATTTCGTGTATGCCAAAACAGCCGTGTACAAACTAGTTGCACATTTTATCGAGTCACCTCCCACATCCCTCCATGTTTTTATTTCAGGTATTTAATTCGACTCGACTTAGCGTTAGAGAGACTTATCAGAGATTGCTGTTTTTCAATTGGAAATTTGTACAAAGAGTACAATGAAATAAGATCTATCTACTTTCTACTACTCCATACTTCTCCCGTCCCAACAATGCAGAAATACTGATTATACACTAAATCCTTTTACATTGTAAACCATACAAACGTTAGGACATTAGTTATTTGATGAGCTTAGCCACAAGATTTATTTTTAATTATTATATAATTTAACCTTGTTACACTACCTCTTAACTTATATATTTTTAATCACGCGCTTCATTAGAAATATTTTTGCAAAGAAAAATGTTGGGCGTCTCCTTAATAGGAAACCTCGAAGTTTTAGCTTTTTATTAATCATTACACAAAAAAGAGCATTCAACCTTTTAAATCAGTTTCTAAAAGGTCTTTTCTGTTGGTGCTAAAGAATAAAAATTAAATCCTTTTAGTACGTTGTCTAAGTTTTGACACTTTATGTGTGCGGTGAACATTATTTATTC
The DNA here is from genome assembly GCA_949752705.1 of Callimorpha dominula. NCBI lineage: Eukaryota > Metazoa > Arthropoda > Insecta > Lepidoptera > Erebidae > Callimorpha > Callimorpha dominula. The sequence continues at coordinate 9,782,700 of OX457005.1, forward strand.
TTTAATAAAGTTTAGTTGGCTATTGTTATCACCATAGGCGCTGACAGGTATTGTACGGAGAGTTTGAAATTCATCGCACAAAAACTGGGAAACGCATAAGTTCTAGTTACACGAAATTCGTCTATTTATACCATCTAAGACTGTTTTAGTGCCACTACGGTACAGAATATCTACCTATTTAGTCGATATTGTGTGACGTCATAGATTGTGCTGCCGTTGACGCTAACATATACATATATAAGTTTCTAATGTAAATGTTTGAAAGTACCTCAATAATATCCAAAATACCTCCTCAATGCATACATGAATTAAATTAAATTTACTATCAAAATATAATTCATTGATATGAGTTAGATTTTGTTGCCATAAACACGTATAAAAACCTAATTTGTATTTGTAAGTAGTCATTATATTATTTTCTATACAAGTAGCCAGATATCATTACAAATGTTTACTTTAGCGTACGCATAGTGATGATGATCAAGATAATGAGCTCTTACTACGTTAAAACAACTACAATGTACTTTTGTAGTTAAAATAAATAAGTAAATCTGTCTTAGTTTATTTGAACTTGGTTTTCATTTTTGGGTCGAATACACATTTATTTCAAAAACCCATTACAATAATATATTGGATTGCCAGCAGGCATAAATGGTTCAGCTTCCGTGAATCTATTTGAAAAAAAAGAGGGTTAAAAACGGTTTGAAATACTAGCTTTGCTTTGTTTAGACTTTGACTGATAGGTAAAACATGACAAAAAATCAATTATCATCCTCCGCGCCTTTTCCCAACTAAGTTGGGGTCGGCTTTCAATCTAACTACGATACGGCCGAACTTTGATATTTAAAGTGAAGCGACTGCCATCAGACCTCCACAACCCAAGTACTAGGCGATATCGAAGTTCTGTAGTTAGACCAGGTTGTCGGACTTTTTAGGGCTCTAACTACCCGTAACGAATGCCACAGATGTTTGTATGGCACCCGGGACCGACGGTTTAACGTGCTCTCCGAGGCACGGAGGGGTCTCAATTTGTTAAGAATGGTCACCCATCCTAGACTGACCTGGCTAGTATTACTTAACTTTGTTATGTGTTAACCTACTCGGTTACCACTTAGCCTCGAGCCCCACGATGACAAAAAATCAATTAATACTATTTTAATGAAACAATGTGACAGAAAATGGACGAAAGGTTCGGGCGTACGTTGTACAGGGTAAAAAACCTTATAAATAAAAAGAGAGGCAAAGGTATCACTTATTGACAAAAAAATGTCACAAATAATTTTTGAAATGACAAAGGTTTCATTGATTTTTCTCAATTTAACCTTTGTCACTGTAAACTTTTAAAATGAACTGTCAAGATTTTGATCAAAGATTATGAAAGGTAGATAAGTAAAAAAGCCACCTAAAATAGTAATGAATGTCAGTTAATTCAACAAGAAATAAATCAAATCATGACCCTTCAAAATGTTTATAAGCCTCGGAGCATAGAACTGAGTTCAGAAGTTAGAACTAAGGGGCATTAGTTCGCGAAGATAACGGGATGTATCGTAATTAGTGTATCAGGAATTCTATAGTAGCTTTGTTTGTACCGCCCCCGTTTTTTTACAAAGAACCATTATAGTGCCAAGATATTTAGCGAAGTTGCGTTTTATGTTCCATAAGATGAATATTTCCGTAGTAAAATATAAGATTAGACATAAAAACTTTGCGCGGTTTGATTTAAGATTATGGACGGCTATTGGTTTGCTAAACATTTAAAGTCTTATTAATAAGCAATCTTGGCTAATTAGATAATTTGAAGTTTTTTATATGTATCGGTAAAGAAACAACTTAATTATGCAATTAGCAAAGTGTTGGTACTTACCTAAATTATTAGGATTATATAAAATTTTATCGAAATATTTGTCAGCTGATTATAATTATATGATATAATATATATTATCTAAATTATTTATGGTTGGCATTTAGATGGCAGGCCCACCGGTTAGAGCTTTTTTCCCAACATTTGTAATATATAGCCTGACCTGGAAGATAAAATTTCCGGTCTAGGGACGCCTCAATTGCCTTTTTTATTGCAACACAAAGTATAGTCATACCCATACGAATTGGCAAACTTTTAGGAGCTATGTTGCCTCAGACAGATACACACGTACACAGATACACAAGTTAAACTTATAAACACCCTACCTTTTTGCGTTGGGGGTTAAAAATCAGCATAGATGGCTAGGTTATCTTCCATTTTGTTATGTGTTCGCAGCAGGTGTTAGATGTTTCTGTAATTTTTTCCTACGAAATAAGATAGATAACAAAAATTAAAATTGAAAAAGCCTGCAGCAGGCCCGCAGAGATAGATTTCGTGTTTTTTTTATTTTTTTTAAAATCTGCCTCCCAAGGCCCCCCCCTTTGGGGGAATATCCATTCACGAACTTAACCTTCATTTTTGCCCTTTTGATTTGTCGTCCAAGTTTGAAAGCAATCGGTGCACAATTGCGACCTCTATCGTGATGGTAAAATTGAGGTACATACATATATAAATGGCTAATATATGCCTTAAAACGATCTTGTAAAAGTTTTAGGAAGGTAATATTATCGAGTTTATTATCCATATAAGTAATATCCCTTAATCCCTTACCTTCCATGACCTTCCCTTCTTAACTACCTTACCCTTTCAATATACTTTCAATTTTCCCCATATTTAATTCCAAAATTGTCCGGTTGACGACCACAGGCTTAAATAGTACGAGATTGGGACCAAAGTTTTCGTTTCGGCACGTATGGGCCGGCTCGACCGGACTGATACCACAGCCTCACAGAAAACCGGCAGTGAAGTAATGATTTTTGAACTCAAGAGTTACAAGTGCTTTGCCGCCCTATAAGGTGGGAATAGGGGAAGAGGGGGAGGATTAAGGGGATTGCATTGCTTTTTGCCGAGTGAGTGAGGTTACCGGACCCTTTCCTTCCCCCCCTCTCCCCCTCTACCACCTTCTCCCTACCTTAAAGACCGACAACGCACTTGTGATTCTTGAGTTGTAGATGCCCATTAACGGCGGTTAAATCATTTACCATCAGGTGACCCCTCTGCTCGTTTGCCCCCTATATCATAAAAAAAAGTAAATTATAGTGTGGGTATTTATATATATACCTACACCTCTGCCTACTCCTTCTGGGATATAGGCGTTATTACATAAACACTATATAAAAACATCCAGAGAAATGTAGAAAGATGTGTTCACGCATACAAATATTTTCACTAAACGGGAATCGAACCCGCGACCTCTAACGTTGTAATGGAATGCTCTACCATAACGACAACACATATCTACTGCACACTTATTACTTTCCTACATTCACATGAAAGACATGAAGGTGACTTTCATGATAAAGACCCTTCTACTGACCTCATCAATATATTTATTACGGTGTTTAGCATATAGATGCTATGTTAATAGTCGGTATCATCACATTCTCCCTCTCCCTCTCTTGTTTTAGTCAGCAAAGCAATAAAATAAAAGAATATAACATGAATACTGTGAGTCACATTATGTCTCCTGTTTATTGAATAAACATCTCCATTACTCAATTGAAGCTCGCAGTTCAAAGACGATAAATATTTATTCTGAAATTAAACAGCCATATACTCGCATTAAGTTCTACTGCTGGTAACCAAATACGTTGATGAATTAAATTAAGTTATTCGTGTCTAAAATAGATAAAGATAAGGTATTTAATTTAAGAATATTAATGCAATCAGGCACCCATAGGACAGGCTTCCCTAGTGAGGGGCCACCGGCAATATTGTTAGTAATTACTTGGTAATAAATTATTTTCATTTCATTTCAATTATTTTACTAAACCGATCAGGGGTTAGTAAAGGTGGAACATTTCAATTATTTTACTAACCCCTGATCGGTTTAGTAAAATAATTGAAATGTTCCACTAAAATATAAAATGAAAAGCAATAATTTAGTATATCTTACCATCAATGACAAAGTAGCATAAAAGATCATTTCATTTCAAGCATGTCGAGTCAAATGTCTTTTAAATATAATATAGAATTATGATCATTATTGAATTGATATAAGTTTTGATTTTTTTTTTCTACACGTGATTTATTACTAAGTCTATATCTTTTAGGGTTCCGTTCCTCTTAAGGGATAAAGTAACTCTTATAGAATCACTTCGTTGTCCGTCTGTCTGTCAAGACGTTTTTCTCAAGAACCCGTTGACGCATCAAGTTGAAATTAATACCAAATAGATTATATATTTATATCACATGAAAAAATAGTTTTTTTTATTCTAAACTTATATTTGGCGGTTGGAAAGTTGACTTAGTCTTAATTATTATTTTAAATTATTTTTAGAACTGCAAAGTTAAGTTTGTCTTTCGGAAAAGACGGGCTAAAATGTACAGCATCGAATCAATACAGGGTGGATGAAGTGGCGGCAGGTAACAGGAACCATTTGTGATCCCAAGTTTCCTGTTAGGTTGAAACGACAGGTGTATAAAACTATGATAAGAAATGCCGTCTTGTAGGGTTCTGAAAGTGGGCCCACAAAGAGAACGGATGAGAGACGCCTGCAACAGTGAAATGACGAACGATATAGAAGAATAAAACATATTGCACCGACCCCAAATAAAATTGGGACAAGGGTGGGCAGATGATGATGAAAAGACGGGCAAAAATCTTCGAGAATTGATTCCCGAGATGGACGTACTATCTACATACAAATGTATTTGCTTACGGAACCCTCGGTTTCCGACTCAGGCTCTTACTTGTCCTTTTTTTTAAGTATATCTACTTCTCTTGTGACTATCTTAGCGGAATTAAAAATAAAAATAGTTATGATTAAACTTTTTATGGTACAACAGGTATTAAATACAATAAATCTCATATAGGTATAAAAAAATTAATCCCTATTTCCCTTGGTCACGTAATCACTTGAGAACGACTTAAACGATTTCAATAAAAAAAATTTTCATGTTTGTAAAAGTTTGTTTTCATTTCTAATACTTTGTATAAGGTTCTTACGGAACGGAAAGTTAACAAAATTGAGCAGAAAATCGGTTCCCGTAAGATAAATTTGAATTTCCACGAGAATGAAATCGCGGACAGTAGCTAGTAGCTTATGAAAATAATCACTTCTAAAAACAATAACACGTGTCCACTCAAACACCGTAGATGCTCGAAAACTAAATTCACCCATGCGAAATTTATGTTATCCGTTTAGTGGTAGTTGGGAGCTACAAACAATAGTGACGAAATTCTCAGAGACACCATCCCGAATAGTCAATCGATCTTCGCCATTATAGCTACATGACAATGCAAGACTGCACATCTCTCGGCAAACCGTTTGAACATTACAAGTCCTGCAGTTAGAAACTATACATTATTCTCTGTACTCGAAAGACCCAGTCCCAAACGATTACCATTTTTCTGCAATTTGGAAGATTTCCTGCAAACTGTACAACATCCAGGAAGTCGTAGAAAATGCTTGTATAGGCTTCATAGAATCCATCGCAGTCTATCTACCCCAGAGTTTTATCGCAAGCAATAAATGCTCTTTTCGCGAGATTACAAAAATATCAATAAATAACACGCGTAAGTGTAAAGTTAATTGCATATAATAATTAAAAGTGTCAATATTAAATTGTCGTTCTCGATTCCAATATAACCACACCGGGTATCAGTGAGGTGGTATCCGAGGGGGTTTACACACGTTAAAAAAATCGTTTGTTGAAGGTACTAGTCGTCTAACACACTTCCACCGGAAAACCATAGCAGCGAAACTGCTAAATTAATACAGATGTGAAGTAAACCGCAACAAAATCGTGGACAGAGAGCATTTGCTAACTGCAGCAAAATGCGTAAAATCACGCAGGATAGAGATAAAATCATAATAAAATCTATACGTTAGAACAGACAATGTCGCTTTGCGTACAACGGACTAGTCATGATGAAACTAATGGACATGGTGTCCTACGGGCGTAAATTATATTTTCAATTTTTCTTCATTAGACTATATATATATTTATATATATTTTTTTTACATAGCCATTGTCACAATACATTGAAACCCTGCTTCCTGTGGTAGGTGATAACCAGGAGACAGTTACTACTATTCTGCGCCAACCTTCTTTAATAATTACACTTATTCATCGATAGATGGACTCGTATAAAAGTGATGTGAAGTAAAAACATATATAATTGTCTTTTATGACTTAAAGTGAATAATTACCGTTACAGCTAAGGTTTTGTGTAAGAATATTTCCTCGATCATCATGAGTTTACTTACAAACGGCTTAACCTTTTACTTTTAACAACGTAAGTCCATGTATTGATCGCTGCCTTAAAAGAATACATATTGTACTAATTTTAATGTAATTTGAGCCATTAATATCAATTTAGCATAAAGTAGCTTTAATGTGAGTTGTTTGTGTTATAGCTTATATTCGTTCCACCGAGTACCGTAACTTGTACCAAGTTATGCAGAACGAACTTTTTGGTATGATAAGTAATGATAAACGCACCAATTTTCGAAACGTCGCTACATTGTCTAAACTTTCATGACATCACAATTACATGTCTAGCAGCTTCGAAGGGTACTACGAAGTTATATGTAAGTGTCAAGCTCGATGAGTCTAAACTAACTTAACATTAATTATATTATTAATGTAATGAAAACTCTCATTTATACCAATGTGTTAGCGTATAGTGTATTTTTTATAAGAACCGACTCACAGTGTCTCTTAGATCAAACTACACATTCCATCTGGTGTAATTTTTACTTCCACATCCCGGTATTCGGATATCGACCGATACACTTATTAGTACATGAAAAGCAAAAGACTTTTTTTTATTAATAGAATACTAGTGACAGGCACACATTACTTTTACTTTACTAACCCCTCCAGCTAAACTAAATGCATGTATTACGAGTGGGTTGACTATACAAAATGATAATAACAATAATAAAACATATAACGTCTGCCCTATTAAGAATAATCAGGCTTTATCTAACTCGTCTAAAATTAGTACATAATTCATTACTTTTCCAACAAGTAGTGCAGTATAGATAAAACAGTAATACTCAGCTTCATTTATATTTAAATAAATGTAGACCTTTCGTGAGACTTCAAAGTAAATTGCATTGTTATGTAAGATCCGACAGTCAGTACCTGATGCGTTAATAGGGGCCATACTCGGTCGAAATTGAGGTGCCGAGACCTGCACAAATGTACTCCAAAATGGACGGGAAATTTCCATACAATTAGGCGAGAGTGCTATATTGTTAATTGCTGTAGAACATAGCTAGAGAATATGGAAAATAATGATTTCATAAAAGGAAAGCCGTTTGCATAGAGGATTTGATATTTTTCTTCGGTTTTAGATAAGTCTGTTAACTCTTTCGCGAGTGGTGCAATCGTATATTTACATATTTGTATGCCATAAATGTCTATTACAGTATACTCGTGATGTATAGTATTAGGTATATAAATATAACAAAACGTATGTGCCTACTAAAATTAAATGTCTTAAAATGTACATACGTTCTTTGTCCATTGATTTTTTTTATCTTCGGTGAAATAAAATTTACCCTGTTCGTATCAACAGCAACCGTAAAAGCAAGACCGACAAGAGATGTCGTTTGGAGAAGGTAGTCACTAGTTAAAAATGCAATACCATATGACAGTTGTGTTGGCAAATAGCTATCTTTTCTAGGGTGTAGGTTCTTTGTCAGTTAAGTAAGTCATTCTATCGTTAATTGGATGTGCATTACCTCCCTAACATAAGGAGCATGTTAGAGAGGTAATGCACATCCAATTAACGCTAGAATGACCCAATATTAATTGAAGTAAGATTGTGAAGACGTACTTTCCAATGAGTTTGAAATTTTAATTTGAAACAATTTGTAAATTTACATGTTGTAGTGCTCTACAATCGTGAAGGCAAGGGGTCGTCCATTAATCACGCGATGTTTTTTTTTGCAAGTTTTTAACCCTCTGGTGATACGTGGTGAGGTTATAGACTAACCCCACCTCACCCTAGCCAAAATCACATGTATTTATTTAGCTTAAAATATATTTTATTAAACATTTTCAGAATATTATCTTTAAATACAGATATAAAGCGCTTTCTACGTAAAAATAAATACACGTGACATCTCACTACAACCCCCTTGTTCGTGATTTTTTCCGGACCCCTCCCTTCCTTTCGAGCCTCATGTGATTAATTCACAATCCCCAAGTAATCTATGAATAGTGAATTTCTGTATTTTGTTCAAGACAATAAACTTTAGAAGCTATATAGAGGTATTTCAACATTACAACTCGTTCCATAATTGTAATAACCAGTTGCCAGGATAAAGGCCCTGGTGTTATTCCTCATATTTTAGTGCTAGATATAATATTATAGTACTAGTTATATTATCAATTGACAACATTGACGATTTCGATAGAAGAAGAAAAATTGAATTGCTGGGCCATTACATTATGTAGATGTGTAGTTTGAGATAAGACGATCGTGAAATTGTTATATTATAATTCACATTTAGGATACTTAAATAAGGGCTATTGGTTTACATTTTTGCGTTACTGTGTTAAATAAGTGAAGGGAAGAAAGAAAAACATTTGCGATGAAGGTCATGTAATATGTAACCGTTTGATAGTTACAATAACTTTGAGATTAAACGTGGTGACGCGGGGCATGACAGTTTTCTGACCGAGTTTCAGTTGCCCAAGTATGGTAGTATCTCCTCTCTACAGAAGAATACACTACAAGTGTTGTACTGTTTTTTCTCGTAGTAGCGACGTCAGAGCTTTTTAAATAACTGAGTTGGTAAATAAGTGGTTAATTCATGCCTTGTACTTGCTAGCTTTTATACGTCTGCCTAAAACCACACTCACTTTTGAGAGAAAGTATTACTTAGTGTTGTTAATTCATAAAAATAGCGGTGAAGTGACTTAGGTTATACGCCATCTTAATAATCTTAAAGTAAATTAGGTGTACACTTTGTTAAATATCCATCTTAGCTGGGTCTTTCTGTAATGTTTTCGGCCAAACAAAATATTTTTCTTGAAATAGAAATATGATATTGTGTCTATCCCTATATCTATATTTTATTAAGCTTTATTGATATGTCTACGTAAACATATCTCGGGCTCTGTATCTCTAGATCCTAGACTAATAATAGGTTTGTAATGAAATGTAAATACCTTTATATATTACGGTTCCAATCGAAATGAAGATTTATAATAATAATATTTTGAGGCTTTCAGAATATTTTGTTACAATATCCAACCCACGCTCACAAAAATATGATGTTTAATTAATGTTTTTCATATAAAATATTTTACTTTTAGTATTTATATGCTTAGTACATTGGATGAAAAGGACAAACATTGCTAAAATTCCACTAATTATGTTTGTTTGATGTATACAAAATAATGTAACAATTTTTTGCATCTCAGCCTAGTGAATACCATTAAAATTAATTACTTAGTTAAAGTCTCAAATGTTTAACCATTGCATTTACCCACGGCATTGCTCCCATGGATCAAATTAAAAAAGCTAACTATTTGTGAATAGAATACCTCGCGTGTCCTCTCAATTGCGGAAGATCCAGTTGAGGAACATTAAAGAGTTTTGCCTTCTTTAGATTGTTTTGGAGCGGTGGACATTATTTGACCTCTATTATGACCTTTTTTTGTGCGTGGGTAAACCACTTTGGGCTGTCATCCCACAGGGATTTTTAGTGGGCGGTGCGCGGACAGTGTGCCATACTGCGCCTGAAATAAAAGAGATCCGGGAACAGCTTTTATTAAGACATTCGGACCCCTCCTAGCGCCTGCTCGCAAAAGCGCGGGCACCACCTTCTGGTAAAAACCTCTTAATTAGGTCGACGTCTGGCCCCCAAAGCGGAAACCTCTGTTAACTGACCTAACCTGACCTGACCAGAAACGGACAGGAATGATAGCTCCTTAAGAAAGACTGCGAAAAAAAATCAGTTGATTAGCTGTTGGTATCGCAAACGTTTTCACCTGGCCACCTTGCTATCCCGCCCACTAACACAAAAGGTGTCTCTTTGTGATTATGAGGGAAAAACTTCTGTAAAAATTATTCTACAGACGTAAGTGGGCTTGCTATTTCTGGATTTGTTTGCAAAGAAGAACGGCATCAAATGGCCCGTAGACAGAAAACGAGGCAGTGATCAAAGTCAATTAGATTAAGAAAGGTCGATAATTCTACCTTAGCCGAGCAGATCTATCCACATAACTTTTAGGAATTATAATGTAAATAAATCTAATGAAAGACACGTATTATATAAAAAATAAGTATTTATATTTGTTTTTTTAAATACATACATTATTATCAAATAGCGTAATGCGTTAACATATACTTTTGCAATTTTAAGTAAACTATGGGACTTCCTTAAAAAAGCCCTTATCAAATACATGAATTCCAAATTAAGATTGGATATTAAATAAACCTTTAGCTGGAATACGTGGTGTGAATGATCACTTTCTTCAATAAAGATTCGGTCCGTAGTATGATTAATTTACATATTTTAACATTTATGAATTGAAAAGGTTCAAACAGAGTGAATTTGAATTCAAGTAATTCCTGGAATCGATGACGGCCTATCAGGGAACGACGACGACAAATGACGACCTATTAGAGTCGAGAAACGTACGAGTTCCAGAGTTCCGATAACGTTCAGTGCAAAAAAAAAGTATTGCACCATGGTTTCTATGTTTAATAAATAAAAAAAAATATATTTTTATCAGTTTTTTAAAACCCATAGCAAAAGCTACACTTAGTGTGACATAAGGTTAATAATACTTGACTAATGCATCCAATAATTATTATTATATTAATAATATAACTTTCGGGATATGCCGACGGTGGCAAGAAAGCTAAATTTACCATGCCTGCAAAGATGGCAGCGTGAGTGCACGCCAAGCTTGTGGACTTTGTGGACAGCAGAGAAACTCTGACCCATGGAAGGGTCCCTCCTTCGTGAATTTTTAAAGAGGTTTTCTTCCTTATAGCTCCGAAAAGCGAAGAGCCTACAGAGGAATCGGCAGACACGCCCGCTCTGTTGGACCAACCCTCAACCGACTGGCCAAAGAAAAATGGCCTCCTCTTCGTAATAGAATATGAAATCTAGATATCTATTAAATCATAAAAAACGGAGGAGGAAAAGCAGCGTCATCGCCCACGTTTTCAGGGAGGAGGAGGTTTACGTGGAGGTTTTCTAGACAGCACCTCACGTGAACCCACTTCTAACACAAGCATTTTAGGTAGCTGGAGGGTTTAACACGAATACTAGTAACGTGTGAGTATTCTTAGTTAGCTGGTAGTATTCTTTTAATTTCGATACGCACCGTCTTCCACAAAAGATATTTATTCCATACAGCAGAACCAAAGAGTAATAAGAACATACACAAAGCTGAAAATTTACATGAAACCTTAGCATAAAACAGAATTCGTTTGATCCTTAGGTATGCAATGAGAAAACAGGTTTGAATATTCGCTTAAACGAAAGTTTTACACGGTTGTATATACGTGCTTTTATGTATGTACGAACGGGAGTATTTTATATCTAAAGTATAAAATGCTGCAAACTGTAAAAGGATTTTTGATGGTACTTTTATAAAGTCTCGGGAGTAATATCGGGTATAGTCTTGGGAGAAACAATACAATCTGAATGTTTTTTTTTTGTTTTGTTCTACTAATAGTAAATAATATTTAGACACATTTATTGTAAATAAATGTGTTTAGGCAGCAGAAATCTGTGTAATGTAATTTATTCTTGATCGATGCCTTTATGTAATCAGTATTTATGTATTTTACCAGAAGGGTAAGTAGAAGAAGCAAAGTGAGGCCTTAACCTTAGACTTACCAGTTTAAGCACTACTATGCTAGTACTATTATGTATTCTATGGTTTAAGTAACAATAGAATGAAAAACATTTTAAAATCAGTTAGTTTTGTTTAAATGGTCTAATTATATCTTGTGTCTATAAATCCCTACAAAGTGTGTACATGAAATCTTAGACATATTACCTATTTCACTGCTATATTTATAACGAATACTATTACAAAAAATAAACAATTTTTGCATTGTCTCTAATAGTCTCTATAATGGGTCTCCGCCACATACAAGTCCAAAATGTTTTCAACTTTCCATAAACCTCAAATACGCATCTGTACATTTCAGGGGTATAAATCATTTACTTCATGTCAAACAATTTTGGTTATCAACAGACATGGTTAAGTTTATGACGTGCCAATTGCCATTGACTTAGGTAGAACTATAAATCGAAGACATCTGTCAACCCACTGGGAATCGTCGAACTGTGTTCGGCCTTGTGAAAAATTGCCTCTTTTATATACTAAGAATATTTTGCCTCCTGAGAATATCTTCAAAGCCGTCAACAATATATCCGTATATATTTATATACGTATAAAGATTAGTGACTTGAAGGTATTCTTACGTTGTCTTCTACAAATGATACATTTTTAGACATGCGGAAAATTAAAATTAACAAACATGTGCACGAATGGTTTGAAAATGTTTTACCATTTTTTTTATGACAGTGTTCTGAGTTGTGGATATTATATGCATTAGATAGCATAGATTAATTATGTCCTGAATGTAATTTTACTTATATATCTACTAGCAACCCGCCCCGGCTTCGCACGGGTAGCAGAGCATATTATATCTACATATTTTCGTTAATATGTGTTAATCTTAGAAGATAGACATATAGCTGTCCTATAATATTGTAGTAGCTATTATTATAAGGTAGTAAAGGTTTCAGTTGGCTTGATTTTTCCGATATCTTCAACAATCGTCGTCATATTTCAGAAAATTTATATAAACTAACCCCTAATAAACCTAAACCTTCCTCATGAATCACTCTATCCGTATCTGAAAACTGTATGAAAATCCAATAGGTACTTTTGCACTGTATCACGAACAGACAGACAGACAGACGCGGCGGGGGACTTTGTTGTATAATATGTAATGATTTGTAATTATTATAATAACAACGGCTAAATTCGTTGTCAGGTTCTAAATACTTATATGTAACTATAAATTTAAGTCGGAAAGCACAAAAGCGTTATTTACACCATTTGAAATATGTTTCCCTAAATGCTGGTCTTTGTCTCTATATATTTCTGTCAGTCGTATTTTTTTGTCAATCATAGGAATTTATTTACTAATATCGTAAAGGCAAAAAATTGTGAGGATGGATGGATGGATGGATTGATAATTGTTCCTCTTTCACGCAAAAACGGCTGAACGGATTTCGATTAAATTTGGCACAGAGATAGATTATAGTTAAGTTAATAGCACATAGGCTACTTTTTATACCGGAAAAAATGTACGGTTCCCGTGGGATAGATTTCACCAAAATTTTCATGCGAACGATGTCTCGGACAACAGCTAGAGTGACTATCTCAAAAATATTCATTAGCCAGGGATGGCTAAAAAAAATCAATCAAAGGTTATTTGTAGCAATCGTTGAATGGCAATTAAAACAAAACAAGTAAGATATTCTGTAGATTTTTCCAACAAACGAGAACCCCCGTCAAATGATTAATCATCTCTTAACAAAATTAACGCAAAATGGCGACTATACGGCAAACGCCTTTTATACAGCTAATCCATTCGTCTTGAGAATTGGAGACAGATAAAAAGGGCCCTTTAAAAACAAGCTGCCTGTTCCCTCGCCGAGATGAGGTAAAGCGTTTGCAATTACGTAGACAAATGAGTTGAGATGAGCAAAACTCGCTTATAAAATACTGTAGAGAAATACACCCGACATAACAGATCACGATCCTAGAGAACACCGTTTTTCTCTTTTATGTTTCTAGTTAATTTAGATTCTAAAGCTTGTCTGAATTTGTAAAACTTCGTGCAAATATTACTTGAACACGTCTGTGAATAAATGAGTCTAAATGACGTCACGTACTCATGTTATTTTTTCCTGAAATAATTTATTGAATTAAAATTATGTCCCAATAGTACTTTCTATTTGTTTTTATTATTAGGTTTGTGACGTAACAATTGATTGATTCAATTTTGACGTGCGACATCTACGGTTACTATTGTATTTATAGGTTAGTATTGAAGCTCGAGTCAAATACAGCTCGGTTTATATTTTTGATTTTATATATAGTAAAGTAAGTACTTATAAAGCGCGTGCGCGTCTAGTTAGTTGTCACGTCACATGTCTCGTGATTTTTTTTTTCGTAGTCAGGTTCTATATACTTCACTATATGTAACTATAAATTTAAGTCAGAAATCACAAAAGCATTTTTTACAGAAAGTAGCATAATGAATAGGTTTAAATATGTTTGAATAAATGCTGGTCTTTGCCTCCGATTTTGTTTCTGACCCGTATTTTAACCTAACCTGTTGGCGGATTTGGATCACCATGATTCAGACGCTCAACGCGGCTAAAGAAGTTCAATCACAATTCAGTATGGACTTCATAATTTTAATATTAGCACGATAAACCACTAACTACACACACTAACCTCACAATGTAAACCAAATAATTGTTAAAATTGTTATTATTACGTACCAATAATAACTATTAAATTAATAATGACAATTATTAGGTATTAATTGAATATACTAAACACAGCGACAGCAAGGATCAGCTGACTGTACCTTTCTCGCTCGGGTACACTCGGCGGTCCCAAGTTCACCCGATCGAGCATTTCACCTCAGAACGTGACGGATCAGTCTAACTTGAACTTGCGGTGCGCCAAAAGAAGTTTTCACTTCAATAATTCACATTTATAAAATATCCAACATCGGTGATGCAACTCCATTTGACATGATCTGAAAATTATACTGCATACTCGTTGAGGCGTTAGCTTGAGTACTACCGCGCCTCTCTTACTTGCCAGTAACAGAGGTGCTAAGGGAGGAATCCACCAAGGTTGTGAACACTAATCATCTTACCTTAAACCCAGTTTTGTAGGCCTCGCTTCGAATAGACGCTAAAAATATTTCTAGTGTCCAGTATATTTTCTTATCTGTTAACATTAACTCAGTTTATGAGCCCTGAAATGGAACCCTGAACTCTTTAGATTAATTAACTTATTACTTTAATTTAAACGACCATGTAGAAATTATATTATTTCTAGGTCTCATGTTTTCTACCACTCATGTATTCTTCGTATCGAAGCTTACGAGAAATTAAACTTGAATTAGACCACAGTTGTTTAATTATTATGTATTCGTTTCAGTAAAGCAGAATTTAGTTGTATAGATAACATTTTTATTTATAGATTTCTGAAAGCCGGGTTACTACCAAAAAAAAACCTCTACTTCTCTCATTTCAATATAGACTCACCTGTGACGGAAAACCATTTTCTTACCACTTCACCATTAGCCCGGTGAGGTGATGGCCCATGTTTCGACACAACAAAAAACTCACTTTGACTAAAGATTGTGATTATAATGACAAGTAAACACAGGTACAAACTTTTTGATATTCTACTTTTAGCAAGACCATTTATAAAGCATATCGTGATCTTTAGCGAATTTGGTGTAGCTCAGTCTATCAAACATAAATTCCTCAAGAATTCTTATGCCTTTATAGCTTTTGGAATGTTTTGAAAGAACTCGCTAGATTAAAGTTGGATTTTGTAGTTGCATTAAATAACTACGTTGGTGCATTTTCTCACAAAAATGTTGCTGTTTTTCTCAAATATATTTTGGCATACCAAACCTTTTGCCTTCACAATTTCTGTGTTCTTACAAAGCTTTATGTAGTTTATTGATGTCTTTATTACTTTAATTCCACTAATTCCACTAATATTATAAATGTGAAAGTTTGGATGGATGGATAAATGTTTAAATAAATGTTTTTTGTAAAAACTACTGAAAAGATTGCGATGAAACTTGGTATGTAGATAGCTGGAGACCTGGATTAACATATAGGCTTTTTATCCCGATATTCCCTACGGATCGGGACTTACATTTGTGAAACCACGGGGTGCTGCTATTTTTATACTATGTGGAAAAAGTATTTGATCAAATATACATAATTAAAAGAAATTCTTCAACGAGGTTATAAGGTTTCGGTACGATGTTTTCAAAGTTGGTCTATTTACTGAGAATATTTTATGATTAATATCAGATGTTGATATATTTCAAATATCGGTTAATTTGTGTACCAAATTATACTTATGTTTGCGTCAATTGAGAACGCGGTTTTAATATATACTAAATATGTTACGAAGTTTGCGTCAACTAATTACTCATCGGTTAGTTTATACAAAGACCAATGAAGGATACAATATAAAGTCTTGTCGTATTTTACAATCGTTGTAAAATAAAAATACTTTTTTTAATGTTAGAGTGACAAATAACTTGTATTTATTCGATCTCATTCGCTCTGATTGGGCGAACTGTGCTCTGCCATACTGCAAAACCAATCTGTTTAACTTATTTTCTACATAACTTTCGTCAAAGGTTATGTGGAGAAAGTATTTATACAGCAAGATATATAAGCGATAATTTATAACAAAAACCACTTAACATAAACCTTTTTCGATGGGAACGAAACCATAAGAAAACAACGGTCAAGTGTGGACGTAATCATTCATCGGGTATCGTACCCTAGCAATGGGGCTTATGAATTCATTGTTGTGAAGAAAATATTGTGTTTTTCTCAGACCAACATGTATAAAAACACACTGAAGAGTTTTTTTTTAAAGAATACTAGCAACGTGGGTCACACATTACTAGTATTCTTGTTAACCCCTCCGGCTAAGCTAAAATGCTTGTTTTAGGAGTGGGTTCACGTCGGTAGTGCACTGGGTGGGGTTCGAACCTTTTTTCGATTGAGTTCGGTTTAAATTTGTGTGTATGCTCTAGTATTCTAAGTTTATGGTTTATCCCTCGTGTTCTAAGCAATAATTCAATTTTTTTTCTCTCCCCTTTCTCCTACTCTAAAATTAAAGTTCCACAACGCACTTGTGAGTCTTGAGTTGCAGGTGTCATCAGAATACCTGCCTGCTCGTTTACCCCTTCCCTATAAAAAAAAATATATGTAGGGTTAGATATCAAACCGAGTCATAACGATGACTATGAGGACAGATTATTATCCACCTTTTGTTTCCACAGGTCTATTATTCGTGATTACAGTATGCCACCTTATTCAGCCATTATTTAACCATTCGTTCACTCCACGCAATATTTATTCCTTTGATTCAAGAGCATGTTGAAGTAGTAATAACAATCTGTATTAAAAATTGCTTTATCATCTAAATATTCTGTGTTTATTCCATAAAAGAAAAATCATTTTTATATTTCCATATGTCGACATTAATAAATGTTATAGACATGTGTCGCAAATGGAAACTAAATGATCTTGGCTGCTGAGGAAAATGATAGGATGACGCAATACCGTGCGAAAGCCGATGTCGTTCTACTTTCCGACGGCATCAAAAGCTTATTTCTCATATAACGAGGCTCAAAATGAACTGATGATAGCTATATGGATTGTTATGGATGCCTTCATTCGATTCCTCGTCCAAAATCTACATTGTGTAAAGAATAAAGATCTGTATCAGTGACCGTTTCATTGATATGTAGCCTTCAGAAATAAAAAAAACGATGTATTTGATTTAACATGCAATATTAACTTTTTTAGTTTTATTCTATTTCTCATATCGGTTTTTCAATGCATGGAAATGATATGCATTTATTCTATTTTTAACATTTAATTCTTATACATCCCATTAAAAACATAACAATAAATAAAGTCCAATTCTCGAAGATTTTTGCCCGTCTTTTCCAAAAAACAAACTTTACTTTGCAGTTCTAAAAATACTTTCCTTATATTTAGATTTATGACAAAGTCAACTTTCCAACTACAAAATATAAGTTTGTAATCACAAAAACTTACATTTTACAAATTACAAGAAATTAACGACTTTCGGATTTTTTCTTTTACTTGTAATGTGCTGTCAGACCTTGCTTCGTACCAAATTTCATGATTCTAGGTCAATGGGAAGTATCCTATAGGTTTTGATTTACATGCAAAATTATCAAATTTGTTATAATCCAAGATCGAATGGCCGTATCTTTTGACTGCAGTGATTTAGAAGCTTGATTTTTTTACAATTTCAAGAGACCGCTGACATAAGTATTTAATGTTAATTTTAATTTGATGCCTCTACGGGTTCCTGAGGAAAAGGGTCTGGACAGACACACATACCAATTACTTTACTAATTGTGCTGTGGGACCTTGCTTCTTACCAAATTTCATGATTGTTTTGATTTACCTGCCGAAATGTTCTATGGCTCAAATGGCCGTTTCTTTTGATTTCGTTGATTTTTTTGAGCTTCAAGCGGTTACAGATGTTTATGTATCTACGGGGTGCTGTGAAAAAAGGCTCTTGAGAGACAGGCGGTTTCTTGAGGAAGGCAACCCTAAAAATTAATTTACGTCATACAAAATATACGTGCAATACGGGTACTAACTAGAATTGTTAGATATGACGGTTTATTTGTACCCAGTGAATAAAATTCAAGTTTAAACAAACTATAGGATTCGCAAAAACAAAAGACTGTTTCATAGTAATAACCTTAGTCATAGTCAGTATAAAGTATTATATTACTTTCGTATTTAATTCAGATCGTGAAATGTATAGGAAATTGCACTACCAGCTGTCACAGCACTGTTAAACATCGTGCACTAGCCGAATTGGATGTGTATCGGAGCGATAAGCGGCGTTGCTTTTCACTCAATGGCAAATAAATTATTGCAGGCCTTCTGCCACTCGAAATGCACTATGTAATTATTTGCTATTTCCGTTTTACTGATTTTCCCGATATTGAAACATTTTAAGTATTCTAACAAAATCGGATTGTCGTTATTGGCCCCACTAAAAGAAAAAACAAAAAGAATACCTACAGTAGCTCGCTCGCTCAAAGTTTAAATTGTTTACTGTTGTACAGATTTTTTCTATTTAAGAATTTTATTTTATTTATCGATTCATTCCTGTTTTAAAACTTAAATAGAATCGGTATACCAACAGCTTAAAGGTGATTTAATTTCGTTTTATGTTGTATACTAGCTGACCGGCGCAACTTTGTCCGCGTTTGTAAATTTACCCCGTTTCTACAACATTATTAATTAATGCTCCGCTCCTATTAGTTGTATCGTGGTGTTATATAGCCTATAGCCTTCCTCCAATAAAAGGGCTATCCAACAATAAAAGATTTTTTTCAATTCGAACTCAATTCGAAATAAACTCTTCAGCTTTTTATTATTAGTATAGAATAAAATGGTATGTCAAGGTATCTAAATAAATATACCACTTAGTCGTTTAATGACATTTTTCTAATCATTTTTTTTCACCACTGCTAGTAATGTATTGGATTCATTTAGTAAACGTAATTTATAGATTGGCTGACCACCATTGCTGTCTATTTGATTAGAAGTGCTTAGAGGAGTGGCTAAAGTTATTTGTGTTTTACTGAGGATTTGAATGTACTAATGTCCTATGTTTTGTTTTATTTCTTACTTTCACGCGTCGTTTCGCTAATGTTATGTAGCCACTTGTAATTTAAATTTACGGTTATTAAAGTTTAATGGAACATTTTTACAAGTTTAGTCCTTACACGTAAGTATATTATACAAACGTGTATTAGTTTGCAGATGGTTATTTATTTACTTTTTTAATACTTTTTAAACTGGACATACTAAAACCATAATATTTGAGATTGAAGAACTCTTTTTTTTTTTTTTTTAATTCACATTTATTTAGAAGCTTTTACCTTACAAAGGTACGACAGCCTCATCGTACCCTAAACTTATTAATAAACAACAGATCTTAGATATTAAACTTAACTTAAATCGTCGGTAATAGAGGTAGATAGTGATGCAACAACCATTTCGTATAGCATTAAAGCGTTATCAGAACTTGGCGCGGATAAAATTTGTATAAAGGCCCCCACATCATATTTCTTAATTTTTAAGTTTTGCATGACTAGCTCTCTCTCTCTTCGATTCTTTTTACACTCCATCAGAATGTGTTGGACGTCCTCTACCATTCCACATACTTGGCAATTAGGTGAATCTACTTTTTTCATTAGGAATCCAAACTTTCTCGATGGAAAGTGATTAGAACGCAATCTATGTGCCATTATAACATAGGCTCTTTTTAATTTGCCATCCGCAAACCAAGGGATTCGTGTAGGTTCACTTTGCAATATCTTAAACCACACACCTTTTTCTTTACTGCGTTCATCGAAGTATTCTTTAAAACTATTATAGCATATCCCTTTAAAAATACCAAGTACCTCTGTGTATGTTGGGACTATTTCTATTTGCAGTCCTTCTATAATAGCCGCTTTTGCTAATCTGTCTGCCTCCTCGTTTCCACTTATACCTATATGAGATGGAACCCATTGCAACCTCAAGTTAACATACTTAGTCGGTGTATTTGTTTGAGAATTGCATACGCTATCGGTGCACCTCTATATCCAGAGGCGCATCGAGCTATATGCATTAAACCACTCTTACTGTCAGTGAGTATTACTATATTTTTGTTATTGTAATCCGCAAGGTTGCAACAAACATTATCTAATGCTTTTGAAATTGCAATGAGTTCCACCGCCATTATGGATACGTTTGTATTTGTACTTTTGAATGACGCCGAAGTTCCATCACTTAAACTATAATAAGCTGCACCGAAGCCAGTTCTACTCTTAGAGCCATCAGAAAAGAACATCTTCCATCCATAGTATTTTTCACTTAACTCTTTATAAACTTCGAATTTAAGTGATGTATCTTCGTGCTTGTTTTTTGCTAATTTTATACAGTCTAAGTTAAACTTTATTTTATTACGTACCTCTATAAAAGTTACCCATACGTCTAATGAGTACATATCTAAAATGCTCGAACAATGTGTACTGTAGGACTTACATTGGTTGTATACTGTCACAAGTAATGGCTTTTTCTTATTACTCCAGTATCTAGTAACTGATAGATCATATAACTCACTAATCAAGTTAATAGTTACATTATTCGAAACTGACATGCTTTTTATACAAAACTTGTATGCCAGATATTGTCTCCTCACAAACAGAGGACATAAACACAATTCTGCCTCTATGACATGGATCGGGGTACTTTTTATGAATCCTCCTATACACCTTAAATCCTGGTTTTGGATTTTGTCTAATTTACATAAATGACTCTTCGCACTATTGTCAAAGAGAAAGGAGCCAAAGTCAATCCTGCTTCTTATCAATGAAATATACAATGACCTGAGATGCTTTGGGTGAATACCCCAAGTTGGCCCTGACAAAACTTTAAAGACGTTAAGAAACTGATGACTTTTCGGTTATTTCGTTAATGTGCTTGTTCCACAATAGAGACCTATCCAACCAAATACCCAAATGTTTCACATTCTCGACTGAGGGAATTAATGTTTTGTCTAAGCTAAGTTTTATTTGCTTTTTCCTTTTCCCCCTACTAAACAGACATACCTTTGATTTATTTGGGGACAGTTCTAGCCCCATCTGCTCCAATAATACCACCATAGCAACGAGAGCAGTTTGTAGTTCTATCTCAGCATGGTCTAAATCTTTATGGCTAAAGTAAAAAACAAAATCATCTGCATACTGTGAAACTATAACATTTTCAATCTGCTGACGAATTTTGTATGTAATAATATTAAAAAGAAGCGGGGAGATCGGATCGCCTTGTGCCAAACCTCTGTTAGCTCGTCTGACATCGATAATTCTTTCATTACTGCTATTTTTTGCCATTAAGTATCGTTCTGATAGAAAGGAATATATATAGTTGCAAATTCGAGAACTAATTCCTAAGTCATCTTAAGTCGGCTTACAGTTTTAGGAATAGCAATCACTGTTATTGCACGCCATTGTTCTGGAATAACCCCAGTTCTGTATATATCATTAAATATTTGGAGGATATACCTTTTAGCTACGTGTGAACTGTTATAAATCATGGAGTACGTTATACCATCATTACCTGGAGCTGTATCCTTAGCTTTCAGATTGTTCATAAGTTCTTCCATTGTAAATGAAGATTCTAACAATTGGTTCTGAGACTTAAATGTTGGTGTCCTATTTATTACTGAGTCCGGAGTAAGTGAAAATAACATACTTTTAAGTTTTTCGTCAGATATATGAAAATTTTGATGGTTGGTACCCTTTGAACCATGCATCTTTCGCCACATGTCAGAAACTGAAGTAGTTTCACTTATACCATTGCAGAACCTTTTCCAGTTGTGATGTTTAGCTTGGGATATCAATTTTCGTGCATTAGCCATTTTTTCTTCTAATTTCGATAGGTTACTAGGAGTTGGGTTTCTTCTAAATGTGGATAGAGCCAATCTACGCTCGGCCACTGCTCTCGATAACGAAGGATTCCAATATTCTTTTGGTTTAAAATTTCTTAAAGGGCTAGTACAAATTTTTGTCATAGGTATATGTTTATCTGCTGCTAAATTAACTTGTTTTACCAAATAGTCGTATCGAGTCTGAATAGTTTTATTAAAATTATCTAAACCGATAAAAGAATCATTAAGCTCCTGGCGATAGTCGTCCCACTTTGCTTTTTTAAAATCTCGCCTTTGTGTATACTCTGGGTTTTCGTGAAAATTCATAGATATTTTCATTATGAGGTGATCACTACCTAGATTTTCATTCATTACCTTCCAGTGAAATTTGACAGCAATATCAGAAGACACAAATGTGATATCAGGTGATGATTTTTGCATAATTCCATTAACTAATTTGACCCTGGTTGCCTCTCCATTATTTAATGTCATAAAGCTGTGGTCTAGTGATGAGTCTAATAATTGACTTCCACGTTGATCAGTTTTATATGACCAGTTTGTGTGATGACCATTAAAATCACCAGCAACTAATGATTTTTTGGGTACTAATGAAAATATTTTGTTCCAATCTAATATAGTTGTACGCACTGAAGATGGACAGTAAATAGATACAACATATTCTAAACTTTTAAAATTAAGTAATTTTACGCATATTACTTCTATACCTACATTGCTTAAACTAATAGGGCATATTTGCGTTTTTATGGATTTATGGATAATTATCGCAACACCTCCGTAAGAGTCTACTCTGTCTTTTCTATAAACATTATATCCGCTAATTTTCAAGCTAATATCTGGGTTTAGCCAGGTTTCACTAATTATAGCAATATGTATTTTTTCCTGTGATAGTAACGCCTCAAAACTAACAGATTTCGGTTTCAAACTCTGACTATTCCACTGTATTATATTTATTAACGAGTCTTTGCGATGATTATCCATGTAAAAGTTTAACCAACAATTGACTCATATACTCTCCAGTAAAAAAAATCTTAATAAATACCTTACATTCTTCATAAATTATTTTTACTATTAACATTATCATTTCTTCAATGCCCTTCTCCGAACAAACAATTTCCTTGATTTTCAAAAGTATTTCCATTAGTCTGCGTGATCTTTGCCTCTTCTTCTCCCTTTCTTCTTTGCTAGTTTTGTCGATTTCTTGAATATTTCTTCTCTCCTTCTTTTCCCTTAAAAAATTGTCACAATCTGTTTCCATCAATGCGTTGTCATGTAAGTCTTTATGTTGATGGCGTTTATTAGAGTTGCCCATTCTTCGTTTTTGTACTTTCTCATCACTCAGTAATTCTTCTACATCTTTTTGAATTGTTGAACGAACAACATAGCTGCAGGTCTTTTCCCTAGTCTTCTCTAATTGGTATTCTTCCGATATCTTATTAGGAGACTCTGATATCTCAATTGAAGGTATTTTGTCATTATGTTCTTTTAAAAATATTTCTAAAGCTTTTCGATAAGGAATGTTCTGTTCACTCATAAGAGTTCGGATAATTTTCTCCTTTAAGAAGACTGGACATGTCTTATCAAGTGCCATGTGAGCTCCTTTGCAATTAATACATACAAATCTAATGGTTTCACAATTATCATGTTCTTTAGCGCATTTGGGACATAATAGCTTTTTTATTGGGCAGAACCTCTTTATGTGACCATATTTCCAGCAGGCAGAGCATTGAGACACGGGAAATACATATCGTTCAACCATAAAACGGCATCCGTAAGCATAAAGAAATGATGGTGTTGTCGAACTTTCGAAACAAACACGCACAGTTTCACTTTCTACCCACTTTCCATCCTTGTTGATACGCTTTAATCTTCTAACTGATATTATCTTATTCGAACTCTCTAAGGCTGCTAATATCTCTGATTCTTCAAGATCCAAGTCGATACCTCTAATTATGCCATAAGACAAGCTCAGTTGGTTAACAAATTGGGCTCGTACCCCTAAGTCAATCAATTTCTTACATTTAATTAAATTTTCAGCGGCCTCTTTAGTTTCAAATTGTATTAACACCTTGTAAAGACTTTTATAAGTGATTCTCAATACGTTTTCAATATTTTCACTCTTTAATAATCTTGCAAGTGCCATTTGTTTAGGCAGAATTCCTAAAGATGTTAGGCAAACCTTGTGCTCATTTTCAATATTTTCTTCCCTGCTGACCCCCGCTCTGTGCTCACTTTCAACCCCAGACTCACTTCTTATAAGACGCTTAGGACGCCTTCTGGTCACCGTTATAAATCCTTCTTTACTGCTTTCCTCGTCTTTTTCTCTGGCTCTTTTCTCTAAAGTTCTGCTTCCATCATTATCACAATTTTGCCAATTACCATCCTCACGCCTAAAAAACACATTTGTCATATCTATATCACTGTTATCTGTTTTTTCATCGTCACTTTTTTCTTCCATTCTTAAAAGTTGTGGGTACTTGAAAATAAATTCGACTCGAAGCGATACGGAGTAAACAAACAACGTGCGCTCACGTCAGCGCTCCGCGCGCGAATGATTGAAGAACTCTGATGTTGTGTGAACATAGGCCTAAAACTAAATTGATCTTTAACGCTGCCAATAAAGGCCTAATTAAAAAAAAAAAAAAACTTCATGACATAAATAGAATCCAATCGACCATATTCTTCGAATATTAGTCGAAGAATATAGTAAAGGCCTAATTAAAAAAATAAATAACTTCATGACATAAATAGAATCCAATCGACCATATTAAGCAGCTTAAAGAAGCTAAAGAAGCGTTAAAGATCAATCAATAACAAGGATCAACAATATACTATTAGCGTCTATCGAAAAATCTAGATTTTTCTTTTATTACAGCCTCGTATCCACTAGGTAAATAGGCAACTAGGCAACAATTGACGCACAACACGTGACGCTCAACAAGACCGGCAACGTTGCCAGCGCGGTGCAACATGGTGCGCGGTTTGTTGTTTGTTTCTGTGCAACATGACATGCACATGCAGTTGAGCATCAAATGTTGTCAAGAGTTGTCAAAAAATGTTCGTAGTGTGGAGTAACGAAAATGGGCTTAAATTAATCAAACTGTATCAAAACTGTGAATGTTTGTGTTGCCGAAGACTGGTCATACGTGGACAGACAACGTTGCTAAACAAGTTGCGCGTTGCCGTGAGCAACAAACGTCGCGCGTCAATTGCTTAGCGGGGACGAGGTTTAAGTCTCTATAATTCTAGAAGTGCGATATTATAGTTATATAGTATGTTCCATAAATGGTATAATAAGTTTTCCTTTTACTACTTTGTGTTGTGGGGTCACCTGTTTCGTTATGCTCTGCTTAGTCAGGAAGCAAATGTCAACTTATTGTATGATAAATAACTTAAAAAAAAAATATATAAGCAACGAAACGAAAGAATAATAAAAAAAAGTTTGTTATAATATAAGTGATAAAGCGACAAGCAAAGCCAAACACTCGTAAGGTTTATCACCCGTTAGACCCACCTAGTGTGTCATAAGGTAAAACCCATTTAATCCCCTATAAAGAAACTCATACAATAGACAGCCCCAGCATTTTATTTATCGAAATAAAAAGAAAGAAGTAAAATTCCAGCTATTGTGTGGGATTCTCTAAAAGGTTTTTTAAAAGTAATTACTTTTAAAAAAGTGACTTGGAAAAAGAAAATAATGCCAATATATACTGGATACTAAGTCTGTGACTTGTTTAACATTAGGTATTTACAAAACATGACATAGGTTTACAGTTCTTTAATTCAGCTTTAATTAAACTCTTTAAAACATAGTCATCACGCACAAAATGAAATGCACAACACTAACTAAACTATCTCTGAACAGAAGTAATGTACATGTTGACTAATGTCCAATTCAGCTAATAAAGACCCGCTAAACTGAGTAGTTATTTTACATTTTATGTATTATCTCTATAATGTACCTACCTGTCACTGTTACAGTCTACGTACTACACTAGATTAATTGGTTGATTCTAATTTGTATCAGTCTGAAGGTCCCCGAAGGCTACAATAGAGTTGTAGGTATATAACACTTTGTTTAATTGATAGGAAATAACACCATAAAACTTAGTATAATAGTAACTTAAAAGCGAAATAATATACAACATTTCCCTTCTACACTTAGACGAAGACGAATATTATGAATATATTTAAAAATCAAAACGTAAATAAAGATTTAGACGCGAATATTAGTTGCGCTAGTTGAATGTGGAGCTCGTGAGCTCAGGCACCATTCAGTACATTGTTAACGAGCGAGGCGAGGTTCGCAGGCGACGGGGCGAGGCGCTCCCACCCGTCAACTCAGGCTCCGATTGCATTCAACTCGCTGGCGGATTATACATACATAAGCTCGAAAAAGATTACTCTCCTTCGACAATCGGGTAAAAATAGGATTAGGTTCGTATAGCATACATTGCAGAACATCCGTATGAGCCACAGACAAAGCATGAATAGCGTATGTATATAATTCCTTTATCTGTGGTTTCATGGTGTGAGCTGAGGCTTCACAAAGTGTCCTGTTAAGTGGGCTCTTTTGTAAACCAAAACCATAATACGAACACAAACTACCTGATGTCGATTGATGACGTGACTTTGACACAAGATCAGTTTATTTAAACGTGACTTTGACACAAGATCGGTTCATTTAAGATGCGTAAAATAATGTAAATAAAATGGTTTATAACTTATATGGTCGTACCCAGTAAATTACAAACCACTTTAATTTACTAATTTATAGTTCCAGGTCTGTAACAACTATGTTCCATTTATTAACACATGAAAATTAGAGACTTATTTTCAGTGATCGTCATCGTCGTATGTAAGGTAATGTAAGGGGCTCGTGGCTCAGTGGTAACCGAGTCGGTTAGCACATTACAAAGTAAAGTAATGCTAGGCAGGTCATTCTAGAATGGGTGGTCATTCTTAACTCATTGAGACCCCTCCCTGTTAGTTGGAGCCCTATGAAGTCCGACAACCTGGTCTGATAACTTGGAATGTGGAGGTCTAATGGCAGTCGGTTCACGTAAAATATCAAAGTTCGACCGTATCATAGTTAGACTGAAAGCCTACCCTAACTTAGTTGGGAAAAGCGAGGAGGACGATGATGTTATCGTCGTATGTAAATTGACAGATTTATGGTCGAGTTACACAAAGCATTGAAAGATTGCCGTATTATACAAAACCACTTCCTGGATTGGCAAATTCTACAAGAGCAAGCAGGTTTTGTAAAAGCAAGGGAACAAGAGAACAGATACTTAACCTCAGGCAAAATCATCGAGAAGCCTTACGAGTTCGTCACACCAGTAGTACTATGCTTCGTGGACTAGAGCAAGGCTTTTGACTGCGTCAAATGGGACTGTATATGGAGAAT
The DNA here is from genome assembly GCA_949752705.1 of Callimorpha dominula. Lineage (NCBI taxonomy): Eukaryota > Metazoa > Arthropoda > Insecta > Lepidoptera > Erebidae > Callimorpha > Callimorpha dominula. The sequence goes on from OX457005.1 coordinate 9,810,479, forward strand.
CCTGGACAAAATGGGTGTGCCACAACATCTAACTGCACTCCTTCAGTCACTCTACAGCAATAGCCACGGCATCGTTAAATTGAACAAAGTTTGTCTCCAAGCCATTTCCGTTCATTTCAAATTCCATATTATAGCTTTCTTTCTCTATTTCTCCAGTTTTAATTGAGATAAGAGGTTCGTTTTCATCTAAGCAGACTCGCTGGAGATGAGCTCTTTCAATTGAGCTATTGCCAACTTAAAGTTCCGACATTTTCTAACTTCTATAAGTCGTATATGTTTTATAAACTCCCTGCCTATAAAGTACTTAATAGATTTTGTTTGAAGAAGTCAACAATTTAAGTCTAAGAACATTGTATTTGTACCTCTGACCGTTTTCGAGTAATTTTGAACTTAATATGTTTTCGTTATTTTATACTCTTTTACTTTTATTTACTTTACATAATAATCAATCTTAAAATGAAAATAATCCCACTAATGTTATAAATGTGAAAGTTTGGTTGAATGGATGTTTGTTACTCCTTCACGCCAAAACTACTGAACCGATTGCGATGAAACTTGGTATGTAGATAGCTGGAGACCTGGATTAACATATAGGCTATTTTTTATCCTGATATTCCCACAAGATCGAGACTTACGCGGGCGCTGCTAGTCTGCAATAATTTTTAAATCAGAGGTTCAAATACAATGTTCTTTGACTTAAATTGTTGATTTCTGCAAACAATATCTATTAAGTACTCTATAGGCAGAACGTTTATAAAACACATACAATTTACCAGAAGTTAGAAGATGCCGGAACTATAAGTTGGCAAAAGCTCCATTGAAAGAGTTCGTCTCCAACGAGCCTTCTTATACAAAATCGGACCGCTTATCTCAATTAAAGCTGGAGAAATAGAGAAAGAAAGCTATGAAAACATGCTAGAATAGAACGGCTGGACTTGTACCAGATTCCTTTTTTATACATATATGTTTATTGATGATTGTGATTCTCCTAAACTTCAGTCTATTTGATGTCAAATTCAAAATGATATACATTAGAAGTTTATTTCCATCCACGCCTTGTATTATATTTTTAGCAATCTATAAATAGCACTTACCATTAACTTGCTTCACTGGAAATAAGTATTCAGTCGGAAGTTTTAAATATACAATGAAACTTTCAAGTTGGTCGTATGTACAGTCGGGGTAAGAAAAGGTTCGTCACCTTAATGTCGACATTTGCTTGCAACAAGGCAATTATTAGTCCTGCCAACGTTTCATTTCAAACGAAACAGAAATATCGCGTTGACGTTTGCAATAACAGCCTAATCGACTGATGGTGACAGGTCAACTAATAAAGATAGAGATGCGGTGAAATCTGTCAACGGGAAAACCCGGAAACTACGACTAATCCCGAAATGTCAATCAATAATCGTATTAAATTATTGACTTGTTTATTTCCATATTCAGTATTGATTCTTATAGAATTAAAATAAATGGTAAATTTTATTTAAATAAAACTTAATCAAAAACGAGTATTTCCCATCGATCATAGATTGCACCCACTTAAGGCGAGAGCATTATGTCCGTTCCTCTGAAACCCTCCCAAACATTTCAGCAATGCACTACAACAAGTGCCTTAGTTATTTCGTTGTTATTGTTCCACCGCTGCATGTTAAAACCCAAAATCCGTCCAGAACTAAGATTTGGCAATACGTGGTCCTCCAAATACCTCTTTCCGTTTAGTCTCCACAAGTTTATTCTCCCATGTTGGGATGATTGGAAGCTCTTTTCTTCAGTAAAAATAGTGTGACTCCAATCAAAATAAAAAATTTAGGCGTGTTGTTTTATGAGCATTAGTTAATGCCACTTTGAGTGAGTGTAACGCATTTATTATTACTCTCGGAGATACATCAAATAATTCGGCGAAATAACTAGTTTTCATGAAATTTTATTTTGACTGCCAACCATTGCCGACTCATAAAATTCTTTAGCCCTTTGTCTTTTGCCCTTGGAAGAGTCGGGCGGCGTCCAGGATTGGAGGTGATCAGTAAGATTACCCTCTTCCGCATGTCTCCTAATCCAGAACCTTACAGTGTCTCTCGTAACATTAAGATTTGAAGATATGTTGCTAACGTTATAGCCACCTTCATAATCTGTAATAATTGCATATTTAACTTCCTCGGCATTATCAAATTAAATACGACCAAGAGTTATTATTGATCGCAAAAAATATTGACACTGAAAAACCCTTACAACTAAATAGAAGTTTATTTGACTAGGTCATTAAAAAGGTTTCATGTTGATATGAAACTAAATATAGGTCAGAGATGTATACTATTTTGACCCTTATCATTATATCACTTGTATACCTGGTACTTTGGTTTGAAAAGGTACTAAGAGTCTACGACTTTATAAAGGAATGAATTCAAAAACTGACGAAGGTTTTCGAACCCCGACTGTACCTAATATTCTTTGTCTATTTTATTGAGCAAAGATGTTTAATCCATAATTTTCCAGACCAGTCTTATAACAAATTTTTATTACACTGGTTTGTGGAAAACGGCGCGTTCAATCACGCACAAGAGTAAAATAAAGCTGTATTCATACCTTGCCGTTCAATGTACCTTAAAGAATTAAGACTTAAATAATTACAGAGAGAGTTTATGATATATTTAGAAAATAAGTAGTAAGATATTTTGCCTAATTGTAAGATACTATGAAATACTAATACTAGTGAGCAGGCATTGAAAAAACTACATCTCAAAGTAAATATAAATTTACGAATAAGTCTAGAACATTAAAGACATTGCAAACTTCAGTTTCAATGCAAAAAAAAAACGGAAGTGTCATTTCTAAGAAGAATCAATATCGACATACATTTTTGGATGATAACCAGATCGGTACTGCGTACCTTTCCTAATTCGATTTCATTGACCCCAACATGACCCGTATTGAACAATGATTTGAATTACATACAATGAAGTTTGCTACGTAGGTACATTGTGAAACTTGGTCAAAGTGAGAGCAGAATAGAGATGAAAAAATCAATAGCTGTTTAAAAAAAATCGTGATTATTATGTTCGATGAGACTCTTTTGTTTCCTCTGTATACACATAGTATAAACTAATTTTGAAAACAATCATTTCGTTGAAGACAAAAATTTTGCTTGTATTGTTGCATATGTAAATAATTAACATCGTCATGTTTAGGTCTACATAGTGGTTGCGGCTGTAAACCCTTTTTGTAACACAATCTCATACTGTAGATATGTTGTTAAATTTAAATTTCGCGTTTATAACATCAAGTCACACTTGACGTTTTTGCCTCTATACTCTGTCCAATCGGTGCTATACTCTCTGCTCTGTGACATCTAAATGTGTGTGTATTATGTTAAAGAAATTAAACAAATATTTCAATAAAAACAGTTTCTATTTATTTCTACTTAAAATATCATAAGTATTCTCTGAGGTATAGCCGAGTCCCTTGCAGTAACCCCACTTGTGCCGTGTGGTTTTAGTCGATTCGATTCCGACGTACCACTTCACCGCTAGCCCCAGTGAGGGGATGACCAGAGGGGACTGCCACCGGAAAAAAAATTATAGATATGTAGTAGTAGTGATAGTGTGGATTTTGATCTACACTATCAACGCAAAAAACTAAGATAGTTTTCTCTGCATATAACACAATAGTTCTTTGTAGAATTCAAAAAAACATGCACATTCCTAGAACACAAAACAATTAAGCCGCGTTTTCACTAGGAGACATTAATAGTCCCGCGACTAAAATAAAAAATATAATAAATAACTTGCTTACATATGACTCTCTGCTTTTTCTATTAAAACATCGGCGACATCTCAATCACAACTGGGGAGTATGGTCAAGGCAAATGTCAATCGTTAATGTGCCACGACAACAGCTGTAGAGTTGTACCACGTGAAAGTCGGACGATATGTCTCCGCGACATATCTCCTAGTGAATACATGGCCTATTTAATAGACGTACTTACCTAAGCCCTAACCCAGAGTGGTCATATCTGACTATGCGTGCACGTAGTAGACTGAGACTAACGCAGCAAAGGCAGTAGTTGAGCAAAATGTCAATTACCTAAATGTCAGTAAACCGCATCAGCATCCTAAAGATGTTGTTGTATTTAACTCGCAAGACTAAGATGACTCCAACGGGTATAACTTACCCATAGGCTGCTCGAGTAAAACTATAGGCAGTATGCTTTGAACAGAGTGATTTTCACTTCTAAGAACAACGAAAGAACCTTCGGGCAATTATATTCCCTTGGAGCGCCAATGATCTGCGCTCACGTATCAGATCATCGTCATCAGACATGTCATCTTTCAGGACTTTAATTTTAGATGTATTGTTTATGTGTCAGCCTATACTTCACTGCATATGTCTCGCAAACCGCCAATAGATTACAAACAGCACCCACCTAGTCTCAGCAGCTCCATAATATATAGTCCGTAGCTGAAATTTTTGACGCATACATTACCAATATGACACCGGTATGAGCGCTGCTGAGCTCACCTATGAGGTAATTTATGTAAAGGTTAAAAAACAGAGGAGAGGTCAGTCCACCCTACCTAATCCCGCATGCAGTGTCATACGGGTCGAACAAAGCTCCCGATCATCTAACCTGATTCCACTATACCATTACCATTCCTTTAAGAGGTATACGACTTCCAAAGGCACATCCACATTGCATAGTTTGCAACAAAGAATTAAAGGCTTGTGACAAGTCCAGCAACCCCACACATTTTCTGTGTTTTTCTATTAGTATAGTATCTGACAGCCTATGCAATATGTCTCCCGTTCTATTCCTAACAATGGGAACAACCATTGTTTTGGTAAGTTCACTTGCTTGGTACTTATGACAAAGACAAAGGTTAACATTAGAACATGGACCAGTCCATTAACCATTGATCAGATATTTTTACCAAAGAATGATTTACACAGGTAGTTGCTGCAACAAAAAATATTAATGTAATACATCAACGATGCGAATGTATATAACATGTAGCATGTACAAGTATTTTCAGAGAAATTTTGCCGACAATGGTGATTTGCAAGTCTTTGCTACCAAAACTTTAATGTGAAATACTTTTTATTTGGACAACTAAGGTATATTTATTTCACGTCTCTTAAACGCCTAAGCCACTTAACGATTCTTTATTAGCTCCGACGTTGTATTATGTGTAATCTTATAAGTGCTTCATCATGTAATACAATTCATTTGTTCAGTGTTACAAATAATTCTTGGTGATTATTTACGTCTAGGACATTTGGTAATAGCAAACGTATTTATGTTATTATTTTATTTACAAACGTACTTATGTTATTGTTTTATTTACAAAGGAACTTCATGAATGTCGAAATTGTGACTTGAGTGACTTGATTTTACGAAAACGAAGTGATGTTAGTTTTTTTTTAACCAATAGTAATCGAGAAGATTTGGGAGTTGATTTGTGTAATATTTTCTTTGGAGGCAATGACCTGATAAAAAGATTTAGACATAAACAATCTAAGACATGTTATGCATTATTTCGTGCTTTTAGTGTTTTTTACGTTTTCAAACATATAACCATTAAGCTAAAACCGTGTCTCAGTTTGAAATATGTCACTAGCCCTGATTCATAAAGTTAGTACACGGGTACAAACGTTCGTAACAAACTGTAATAATATAATATCCCACGCCATTAAACTTTAATAACGACCACATTAAAATAACACAACTTAACCCTAGTTATATAAATACTCATAAGTGCACATAAATAAAACGAGTAAAACCAAATACCTACTTACTTATGGAATTACTTCGTATTAATTTATTTTCCCAGCTCTTCCAACGTGCGCCATAATACCCGGCATCCAATCTATCCCAGCTACCATCCGCAGGTCGTCAGTCCGACTGGCTAGGGGAGCGTCCTACCTTCCGTTTACCGATTCGCGGTCTACACTCTATGACCTGTTTGCTCCAACGGCAGTCTTTCGATAGAGGTGGCCAGCCCATTGCAACTTCAGTATACTTATTCTGCGAGCTATATCGGTAACTTTAGTTTTTTGTTACTTACGAATTTTATCGTTCAAAGAAACTCCAAGCATAGCTCGCTCCATAAAACTGTCTCAAGAAGTAGGACGCATTGGCTGAAGACCTTTGTCTTGAAGAATTGTAGCTAGGGTGATGAGAAAACTCAACGTAGTTTGCCAAATACTGCCCAACCTTACTGGATCCTTCTGGTAATTTCTTTCTTTAAGTTGTTTCTACCGAGCTTCATAACCTGCCCAACTTCGAGTGAGGTTTGGGTGCGATATGTTCATTGAACATAACCTTGGTTTTGTCCAAGTCCAAGAGCGATGAGTTGAGACACTACATTCAGGCTGTGCAGCTCGCCAGCTGCTCCAGCGACTCTGCTAGTAGGACTATGTCATCGGCAAACTGAAGATGTACTAGCCTATTGTATTTATTCCTCATATATTCCAATTCAGTGTCTAGAGCAGTTCCTCAAGCACGTTGGTAAAGAGTTTGGTAGATATTACGAGCTGCAAATTATCGGATTCGTTCTCTGGTCTTGCAACTGGTCGGTCATCGTGGCGCTGTTATATGTTTAAGCTTCTCAGCACCTCGATATATCGTCAGCCGACACGATATCGTTGCAGAGCATCCAAAACTGCCCAGGTCTTGCTGGAGTTGAGGGCTTTACTAGCTATAATTATATGCTTTCGTGAAAGAGAACAAATTCAATTATTAATGTTAATCTATCAACATAGTTCTATTATACAAAAAAGTTCAAGTTTTTTTTAAACGAGACTACTTGTTTCCAAAAAAAACGACAATTCGACATAATTATATATATTCAGGGTAATTCTTTCCTTTCCTTTAATTCAAAGCTATAGATTGATGAATCGGTGAGTTAGTACAACGCTATATCTCTAAGCTTATATCTATAGAAATAACTTCCTACTAAGCCATTATATTATTCAATAAATTATATAATATTTCATTGTTAAGTTACCTTTCGAAGTCCATATTAATTTATAAATTAATTTATTAACAAATATTATTAAATACACATATTTGCGGCTCCATATAAACAGTGAGGACGCCAAACAGTGGTTTATATCTGAATTATAGAAATGTTCTTGCGTTTACAGTTATGCTCCCAACATATTATGCAAAGGAAAACTTTATTAGTTGGAGTATCGGTAGTATCTCATGCGGACTATTAGGACTATCACTCAAAATATTCTGGATTTTAAGGCTTCATGACATTCTGTAAAAGTCGGCATTTTAATTAATTTTCGTAACTCCAGCTTTAGTTAGTGAAAGAGATTCATCGTCGTTTAAACTTTTAAAAGTGTCTGGCTACGTAGAAAACAATCAACAATCTTGTGTTGGTTACCCAAATGTCATTATTATATGAAATTCAACTTCGATATTATGACGAAATTAGAATTACACTTTAAGGGTGTTTGGCGGGGGGTTGCCACCTTATAAAGTGTTGGGCAATTAATACAGTGACTTCTAATATATTGATTTATTTAAAAAATAAAATAAATCTTAAAATAATCCTTCATTGAATTGATGAATGGAGCGAAAATAATGTTCTATGATTAAATTAACAACTGTATAATGTCCATTACATAAGTAAACAAAAGAAAAGAAGAACTTAATTTACATTAATAATAACAATCATCATAAGTAAGGCAAACAAATGAAAAATATCAATCTTCACAGAAGCCAATATTAATAATTATAGTTTCACCAATCAAATATGTTATAGCCCACTGCTGGACATAGGCTTCTCCCAAAGGGCAACGCAGCACCCGGTCCTACACCTTATGCATCCAAGTCTATCCCAGCCACCTACTTCAAGTCGTCTGGGGAACGTAATCATATTTTAGTAAAACTGAAAAAAGACGATTTAATGGGGAACCATTAAAGCATCATGTCTTCATCATCAAACCTCCGTAACCGTAAAAAAAACTCGAGAGATTTACTAGTAGCCACAAAAGAGTTCCACTATCCACCTCCTGGCCCCTGCATGAAGCCTAATTATTAGATAGTTGTTAGTTTTTGTTTATTTACAAGTGAAGCTGTAAGTGAAAACTTGGCCATCATATACATACATCCTAGTAGCAATATTTAAAAATTTGGACATAATTAATAGTTTGTACTATGGTATTTGAATGGCACCATTACTAAAAAGATTGCACCATTTATGAAATTGTTTTTAATCATTTAATAGCTACACTAAATATCAAAAAGTTTCCGATCAAATACATTCTTCGTGAGTGTTTGCACTTTCAAAGTAAATACTACATCGTGTTGTCCAATAAAGCTAATGTATCGCGTAATTGAAATTGTAGCGATTGGTCATACTTTCATTAACTGTAAAGCTTTGAACGCACGGAGAATTTACTAAAAGTATCGTATAAATTCTGACTAATATTATAAAGACGAACGTCTGTGAAGATGGATGAATGGATGGGCGGATGTTTGTTACTCTTTTACGCAAAAACGACTGAACGGCTGAACCAACGGATAGATTTCACCAAAACTTCCACGCGAACGAAATCGCAGACAACAGCTAGGCTTTGAGTAAGTAGATACTATTACGTCATAAGGTTCAAGTTTAATATTTCCCCATCGTCTACCTTATTCTGCCTCTCATCACTCAGAACAGTTTTCAATCACCCATCATAATAGTTTCTAACACAAACCCTCTTCTAGGTTTGAGATTTTTAAAATCTTGAGTTCACTATGCCCTTTTTACCGAAACTGTATCCATTATTATTATTTAGAGTAGTTGAACACTCACTTTTTGACTAATGCTTCTTTTAATGCTATGATTTTGGTTAAAAGTTAAAGTTTTATTAGTTATATTAGTAGATCAAGTATATAGTTATAAATACAAACGAAATATCTAATAACATTAATATTATGTTCTACGGATTTATTTGATATTACACATGTAATAAACTATACTGTTTACGTTTTCCAGCGAGGCGGACCACTTTCATTACTGAGTGCACATGCAATTTTCGTGCTCCAGTCAATGCAAAAAGACCACATACATAATGTGTTATTCATTCTAGACTTATCGAAATGTCTGCTTAATTTTATATGACTTGCTTCAAGCAAGTCAGTCTACACTCTATGGACGTCGCAGCAGGACGCTTCACTCCTTGAAAAAGGCTCCCCGTTGGGTCCGAAACTAGTCGGGCATCCCCGAAATACAAACGTAAGTAAAACCTTATATCTTTAATATACCACTCACGAAAGTTTTTATTTTTATATAAAAAACTGGGTGTGCCAATTTAAAGTTACCCAAAATCACATATTTTTGCTACAAGAACTTTCAATTAAATCGTTTCATAAAATATGTAATTTAATCACAGCTTCGTAGTTTCTTCTTTTCCATTATTAGAAACAAAATTGGTATAACATTGTTACAACATAACCTAATTAATTTTCCTTGTATTATGGAATTTATCGATTTTCTTGAGACTTCAAAGATAGCAATACGCAATCTTTGAAGTCGTGTTGACAGCCAAAACACGACATCCCTGTTTCGGTTGTTTTTTCTTGTCCAATATCATTTTCTTTTATTTGAAATATGTCTGAATCAAAAGGGTAAAATAATATATTTTATTTCTGTAGAAGTGGATCTTTTGTCAATTTAATTTAAATAAAGATGCTTATACTTAGTTAGCAAGATTAAATATCAATGGGTAAAACCGTTAGTAGCCTAGAATAAAATTATATAATTGAATAAATTATAATTTTAGAGCGAACGCTACCAGTAAGCAATGATGCGGATGAGTCCTTAGTGTTTGATAATTTAATTTAATTTGTCTTTAGTTGTAATTATGTAGGTATAACCAAGAAGTAAGTTAAAATTGAATTCCAAGATTTTTTTACAAAGTTAATTAGTTACAAGTGAAGCTAATAAATGGAATATCCTTCCACTAAATAATCAATTCCGAGGCAAAGCAAGAGGCACCGAACCTATATGCAAAAAAAAACAAAACTAAGGAGATGAAAAGAGAACTCGGACAACTATTTAAACAAACCAACAGAGAAATAAATAAAGACTACAAATAACATAGACAAGACATTATAACAAAAACATAGTCGAATTAAGAAGCACTAAAAGGAATGCAAGAAAGCAATTAAGGAATTAAGCTTATAAAAAGTGGATACAAAAATTAGAAACCAAAACGAATGAAACAAAATCTTGAAAACACATAATAGACCAGGCAACTAATTTCTATAAGGAACTTTACAAGAAAAGAAACCAAGAGAATAACATTGAAGAAATAATAATTTACATTCCTTATCCAGAACGTATTTCCCCAATAGGGGAACAAGAAGTATTATAGAGAAAGAAGCTGTCGTAAAAATAAATTATTCTCCGCCCCCCCCCCTGGCAACTACCTGTTACGCAAGTAATAGTTTCATTAGAAGAGCCTGAAGTTTGTATGATGATGCGCTGTGTGAAGTTGATATGAGAAGATGTGAGATTTTTCTCTATTTCTTAACTCCTTTTAGAAACAGGGTCTTTATTAACTCTTTTCCTAATAATTTATGTTTTAAAAAATATCTGTGTTGTCTAAATAAAAATATGACTGCTCTCACATCTCAAATATGTTGCATAAATGTTTAAATTCATAAACTTGATCTAGATGTTGTATTAATTTAGGGAACTATTAGGTCTATAAGTACATATAAATATGTTTAGTCTTAACATGTAAATGACTGTTTGTTCCTCAATAAAAAAAAAAAAATCAAAAGAGTGCCTCCGACATCAACCGTATGAATGTAAGTCCCATGTCTGCTCACAAAGACTCATTATGCATCATGCAAAGTAAACAACGCTTTTTATATCAAATCGAAAACAATAAAAATTTTCATGTAAATAAGACTTATGGCAAAACTTCTAAGGATATCTAACAGTTTGACGCACCTGGGAATCGAGCCCAGGACTTCAGAATCGCTTACTAATATACATATTATGTGCTTTGGCTTTAAAGGGATTATCCCCATTCAAACAAAATTATTATTCATAATCCCCCTTTATAACTATTTAGACATCCAGTTTGAAAATCATTACACTCCTGTTCATCCAAACGTTGCCTGGAAGATATTGCTTGTTGTAATAACGCCGCCCATTGTACATTTTATTTTTAAATTTACCTATACATTACATGTTTGGTATACAATAAAGAGTACTTACTTACCATCATACTATTTAAGGAAAAATGAAATAAATACACTAGTTATATTTACTATTATAATATAATTTCGTGCAGTAAACTATCTGAACTTTTATATTTTCTACAAAAGGGTATCATTTCGAATAACTTTAGCCCAACTGCAGAAAGTAGCTGAATTGTGAAAAGTGAGTTGGGTGCGAGTCGAAATACAAACAAGTTGTTTCCACTGTCGGTGACCCTTCCTGTTAAACTTTGTTCAATTAGCATAAAGGACGGACCGTAGACGCGGTTGGACCACTTCAAACAATGTATAGGGTTATTTATATAAAAGTATTGGGTTGTATTTATACTGTTGTAAGGCTATGAACAGGTCACTATCTTATAGTTGGTAACTCATTATTCAGGATCGAGGTCAAGGGAACGCTCGAATGATTTCAGAAATGTTGACTCATTGTTAGATGCCTTAAACAGAGATCAATCCCATGATCCCTGTTCAAAGGGTTCAAGTGCTTGTTTTTTAGTACTTTTGAGGTCAAGACACATTAACACCAACAATATAATCACTGATTATATTGTGGGTATCACCCTTCTGAAAACGCACGCAATACTTTGCTTGGACGAAGAAATGGCATAACAACAACGACGCATGTGCTACCCACACCAGACCTACCCACCATCCATGCCAGCAACGATATTTCAATTAACGTTAGAGTGGAATGCCGAAAGTGACAAGAGTACACCAGTCATTTAAGTATTCATGGCCTGTACTTCTACTTTATAAGACATCATGATGTCTTGTCTGTCTTGAAGAGATGTCATCAGTGACAATGTTGCGGAGAAACTTAAGTAGCTCCGAAACGGAGGCAGGTAGCCAGATGGACCGTGGTGTTCGTCTAACATTTTCCCACCACCCACCACCAACCATTCCCTTTAATTCGCATTCTTCCAAAAACCAAACAGCTGGTTCTAATATATAGTAATGCAAGTAGACAAACGCTAGAAGGTTTTACAAAATTATCTTGAACATAAAATACTTATTTACATGACTGCCCAAAAAGGGAGTGTAATGTTTTCAAGGTTCATTCATATGTATGTATGTGTTTCTTTATTAAACCATATCTTCGAAATATCTGAATAGATTTGGATGTATGTATCTTTAGAATCCTTACATTATCCCGAGTGCAGTTATGTTTATAAAATTTTTAAAAGAGTTACTTGTTTATGTAAAATATGTTAGAATTGCAAAAAATCTTAGTTACCTAAGTACTTACTAGTTTAATGCAGTAAATGTTGTAAAATTCTTCATATTACATAAAATCGAAAGTGTGTATTAGCATATAAAGCAGTATTTTTATTGTAGAAATAGCTGACTGCTAGCCTTATATGACCCTCGTCTAAAATTGTTATCCCAGCTTATTTTAAAATATGCATTACAAAAATATTTTGCTCGTGTATTTTACACCGTTTACTAACAAACTCTAATGGTTTTATTTTTTATGCAAACATGTTGAATAGGGTAAAGTCTTGATAGCAATCGTTTTACTCTTTTTCCAGAACAAATAGGGTTATTTGTTCAACAATTTTTTGCCCATTCACAAAATTTGGTAATAACTAATATTTGCCCTAAACATGAAAAAAGCCGGTGGGAAACGGGATCCTCCAAGTATGACAAAAATCGATCACCGGCATCTTTAAGATCCCGTTGACCATTGTTAGTGAACAGGTTACAGATGATAAACGCAATGCAGGTAGTCGTGAAATAATCATTGTGGATACAAAATGAGATACTAACATCAGGTCGTACCGTGAACACATTCTATACATGTTTCAATCACTTGATCCATTGACCCATGAGTTTGTTTGCCCGATTTCTTCTCACAAGGCTCAACCATTTGGAAACGGGCGGTTGTAGATCGAAATAGACAGATATGATTTTATGTTGTCCATTTTTTTTTTCTTTAATAATTTTACATTTGACAAAGCAAACTATTGTTGCGCTGACTCTGTGTGTGTTGATCTATAATTTTTAGTTATAATAATTATTGATTCGAATAATTGATGATCAATTTTATGAAATAAAGATATTGAATTTGTATTTGAATTTTTAAATAAAGAAATTGAATTTGAATTTGATCAATATATATTTTTAAAGGCTTTCGGATTAAGTGCGCAGCAGCAACTGCACTCGGACGCACGAAGGACTTGTATTAAAAGCATCTCACTGCATTTAAGTAATATCAGCGATTGAGATCAATACGTAGAAAATGCAGCTTGTCTATTGCAATTTTTTTTAATTTCGTTAGTACACGGATTTATGAGGAAAGATGAAACCCACTTAAAAAATTAGGTAGCATCGTACATTCTAAAACTTACAGGCCTATAACTTGTTCACTAAACCTACCTGAATACTACTGGTGTCACTAATCTATACTAGTATTATAAAGCTGAAGAGTTTGTTTATTTGGTTGAACGCGCTTATCTCAGGAACTACTGGTTTGAATTGAAAAATTATTTTAGGGTTGGATAGCCCATTTATCGAGGAAGGCTATAGCCTAAAGTATATATGTTCATGATACTTCTATGTAATAGAGAGTAATAAACGGAGTTTCGTCAGTCATGCACCTGTTTACATTTGCTCCCTAACGACCACATCATAGTAGGATGTGGTTTATATCACACTATCTGACCCGCCCATCGCAGCATTTTCATCTCGGTGACATGCATTTTGTGCTCTTCACACTTCCTTATCGCCCAACACTCGGATCCATACAACATTGCTGGTCTAACTGCTCGTTTATATACGGTGCCTTTAGTTTTTATAGGTATTTTTGGGTCACAGAGCATCCCAGAGAGCGACTCCACTTCAGCCAGCCTATCCTGATTCTGTTGGATATATCTTCCTCTGTGTTTGCTCTGGTGCTGACTATGGATCCGAGGTACTTAAAGTCCTCTACTTTGTTTAAGGAGGTGCTTTCGATAGTGGGAGCTGACCTGGGTGTTGCTTTTGTCACCAGAGAAACTGCAATGCATATATTCTGTCTTTTTACGGTTTACTCGTAAGCCGCTGCTTTCCAAAGCCTCAAGCCATCTTTCAAGGTTATTTTGGATTTCCGGCAGCGATTCCTCTATCAAGACCACCATCATCTGCATAAAAAAGTGTCCATGGAGCCGGTTTTTGAAGGTCTTTTGTGATGTAGTCCATGACAATGTTGAAAAGCAGGGGGCTTAGTGCGGATCCTTGGTGTACCCCAACCTTTACCTCAAAATAATTACTAGTACCCGCTGGTGACACCATGTATATGAGTATATATTATATTATTACCTTGATAAACACATTTCCTCGTACATATTTTTACCGAAAATATTCTCTGTATTTATTAAAAAGAAAGTTCTAAAAACTTGTTAAAGGAAATTTTATTCAAAAGACATTTTTCTGGCATCAGCCATTTTCATAAAGTAAAAATAACTCGGCTAAAAGAAAACACTAATTAGGAATATTGTACGAACCTCACATTTTCTTGGTAATGATGACAAATCGCATCGTATTCTACAATACCATTTGTCAAGAGCTTAATAATCGTAACTGTAATCTGGGACATATGTCACGCAGAGCTTAAGGGTTAAGCTGTGAAGCATGAAGGGTTAAGCCTTTAAGAAAAATCCCGTTCGTATTTACCGGTAAGTAAAGCTAGCAAAAGAAAAATACGTTTATTACGAGTTACAAAACCTTAGGGTTTACGCGTATGTACGATACCGATACGATGAATAACGAACATGAATATCAAATGTATGTTGATCGTACAATACCAACGTGAGTTTTGTTGGTTTGTTAATGCCATAACTACTCAACCGATCATGATGAAATTTTACATACACTTTGTCAGGTGTAGAGAAAAGAACATAGGGTAAACCTCACCCTAAAAGGACTTCTCCCTTACTACTACTACATTAACGCGCACAAAGATAATTAACTATGCCAGAGGTATAAACGCGTATCACGTGTGCGTTGACAACCTTATCGCTTCCCTGGAAAGGGTTAGGGCCTCGGGTAACCTCACTCACTTGTCGAAAAGCAATGCAAGTATTGCTTCACTGCCGGTTTTCTGAGCATACGTGCCGAAGCATGGCTCTCCCACGATGCAATCTATCTCCTCCTCATACTCCTACACTCCTTACTTCGAACCTACAGAAGCCAATGGTTAGTCAGCACTATTACTTAGTCGGTTGGCTTCAAATAAATGCACATTCAAAATCTGTGGTATGAAGAAACTAAATTTTATTTACAAGACTGTGTATGACTAAATATGCATATAAATTGCTTCAAGTTATACTCTCAAAGCACTAAATCAGAAAGTACTTATATCCATTCGCCATGAACTTTAACTTTGACTTCATATACCTACAGGAAACTACCTTAAGTCCACATGAAACGATCTGATATCTTTACGACTCTGAACAGAAAGTTTATACATCCAAAGTATATTCTTGAGATATTTTATTCGCAAAGTTTTCTCCACATGACGTTCTATTTCATATGAAAATAGCCCAATTTTTTAATACATTATGACCTGACATGGATTATGTAAATTTATTAAAGTAGCACCTAACACAGCTTGTTCAGATTCATTTAAATATTGTTGATGTTGTATTTTTTCTAAACCTATGCGAAGGTGAGATGTATTTTGATTTTTTGAAGTGAAAACTTCCTTAGGCACGTTTGACACTTTTGGCATGGGGAAAAACCACAGAACTCTCATGACCGTCACGCTCAGATAGATATTATATACAGATTTGTGTGTTATACTTTTCAGTTATATATGTAAGTTATGTCAGTCCTACGTCTGACAGTTTTTTTTTTGTATTGTGAAGACAATACAAAAAAAAACAATTAAAACTTTTATTGAAGAAAGAGACATAAAATGTAGCTATTACACTTAAGTGAAAATACAGCATTTTTTTTTACTTTGAAATTAACTATTGTGATTAATGAAATCGCATTATTATATTGTAGGATAGGAAGCTAATTTCAGTCTTCCAAAGCTCTTAAGTATTTCTTTTTAATAAATGTTCTTTATAACTTCCAAAAGGCACTTTTTCAGAAGCCAAAAATGGTTTACAAACGGTTGTGCTTTTGTGAATCAACCACCCTGATAATGCGGCAATTAAACATGGAATGCGTTTAAAAAGTTTAGGCTATTTAACATCACGTTAACATCACGCCAGTTATCGAGGAAGGCAGCCTTCATTTTTGGCTTCTGAAAAAGTGCCTTTTGGAAGTTATAAAGAACATTTATTAAAAAGAAATACTTAAGAGCTTTGGAAGACTGAAATTAGCTTCCTATCCTACAATATAATAATGCGATTTCATTAATCACAATAGTTAATTTCAAAGTAAAAAAAAATGCTGTATTTTCACTTAAGTGTAATAGCTACATTTTATGTCTCTTTCTTCAATAAAAGTTTTAATTGTTTTTTTTTTGTATTGTCTTCACAATACAAAAAAAAAACTGTCAGACGTAGGACTGACATAACTTACATATATAACTGAAAAGTATAACACACAAATCTGTATATAATATCTATCTGAGCGTGACGGTCATGAGAGTTCTGTGGTTTTTCCCCATGCCAAAAGTGTCAAACGTGCCTAAGGAAGTTTTCACTTCAAAAAATCAAAATACATCTCACCTTCGCATAGGTTTAGAAAAAATACAACATCAACAATATTTAAATGAATCTGAACAAGCTGTGTTAGGTGCTACTTTAATAAATTTACATAATCCATGTCAGGTCATAATGTATTAAAAAATTGGGCTATTTTCATATGAAATAGAACGTCATGTGGAGAAAACTTTGCGAATAAAATATCTCAAGAATATACTTTGGATGTATAAACTTTCTGTTCAGAGTCGTAAAGATATCAGATCGTTTCATGTGGACTTAAGGTAGTTTCCTGTAGGTATATGAAGTCAAAGTTAAAGTTCATGGCGAATGGATATAAGTACTTTCTGATTTAGTGCTTTGAGAGTATAACTTGAAGCAATTTATATGCATATTTAGTCATACACAGTCTTGTAAATAAAATTTAGTTTCTTCATACCACAGATTTTGAATGTGCATTTATTTGAAGCCAACCGACTAAGTAATAGTGCTGACTAACCATTGCCTTCTGTAGGTTCGAAGTAAGGAGTGTAGGAGTATGAGGAGGAGATAGATTGCATCGTGGGAGAGCCATGCTTCGGCACGTATGCTCAGAAAACCGGCAGTGAAGCAATACTTGCATTGCTTTTCGACAAGTGAGTGAGGTTACCCGAGGCCCTAACCCTTTCCAGGGAAGCGATAAGGTTGTCAACGCACACGTGATACGCGTTTATACCTCTGGCATAGTTAATTATCTTTGTGCGCGTTAATGTAGTAGTAGTAAGGGAGAAGTCCTTTTAGGGTGAGGTTTACCCTATGTTCTTTTCTCTACACCTGACAAAGTGTATGTAAAATTTCATCATGATCGGTTGAGTAGTTATGGCATTAACAAACCAACAAAACTCACGTTGGTATTGTACGATCAACATACATTTGATATTCATGTTCGTTATTCATCGTATCGGTATCGTACATACGCGTAAACCCTAAGGTTTTGTAACTCGTAATAAACGTATTTTTCTTTTGCTAGCTTTACTTACCGGTAAATACGAACGGGATTTTTCTTAAAGGCTTAACCCTTCATGCTTCACAGCTTAACCCTTAAGCTCTGCGTGACATATGTCCCAGATTACAGTTACGATTATTAAGCTCTTGACAAATGGTATTGTAGAATACGATGCGATTTGTCATCATTACCAAGAAAATGTGAGGTTCGTACAATATTCCTAATTAGTGTTTTCTTTTAGCCGAGTTATTTTTACTTTATGAAAATGGCTGATGCCAGAAAAATGTCTTTTGAATAAAATTTCCTTTAACAAGTTTTTAGAACTTTCTTTTTAATAAATACAGAGAATATTTTCGGTAAAAATATGTACGAGGAAATGTGTTTATCAAGGTAATAATATAATATATACTCATATACATGGTGTCACCAGCGGGTACTAGTAATTATTTTGAGGTAAAGGTTGGGGTACACCAAGGATCCGCACTAAGCCCCCTGCTTTTCAACATTGTCATGGACTACATCACAAAAGACCTTCAAAAACCGGCTCCATGGACACTTTTTTATGCAGATGATGGTGGTCTTGATAGAGGAATCGCTGCCGGAAATCCAAAATAACCTTGAAAGATGGCTTGAGGCTTTGGAAAGCAGCGGCTTACGAGTAAACCGTAAAAAGACAGAATATATGCATTGCAGTTTCTCTGGTGACAAAAGCAACACCCAGGTCAGCTCCCACTATCGAAAGCACCTCCTTAAACAAAGTAGAGGACTTTAAGTACCTCGGATCCATAGTCAGCACCAGAGCAAACACAGAGGAAGATATATCCAACAGAATCAGGATAGGCTGGCTGAAGTGGAGTCGCTCTCTGGGATGCTCTGTGACCCAAAAATACCTATAAAAACTAAAGGCACCGTATATAAACGAGCAGTTAGACCAGCAATGTTGTATGGATCCGAGTGTTGGGCGATAAGGAAGTGTGAAGAGCACAAAATGCATGTCACCGAGATGAAAATGCTGCGATGGGCGGGTGGTGTGTCGAGACTGGACAAAATCCAGAATAAGTACATCCGCGGATCCTTTAAAGTAGCTGAAATACAGCAAAAAATGAGAGAAAACCGTCTCCGCTGGTTTGGTCACGTAATGCACCGTGGTGAAGACCATATGACCAGACAGGTGTTGGCCATAAGGGAGAGCTAAAGAGGCAGAGGACGCCCACTTACTACATGGACAAGAACAATCCACAATGATATGGTGGCGTAAATGTATCAGGAGGGCTGACCCCGAATAGGGAATAAGCCAGGGGATTGATTTATATATACTCATATACACTCGTATAATAGATAATACTCATAGGAAACGTGTATAATTATATATATTATGTATGTTCAGATGGTTTACGTACACATTTGGTTACATAAACTATTTTCGAAGTGTTTTATTCAGTCCCTAAAGATAAACATAGAAGGGTGTTCCCTTAAAAATACTAAAGATAAACAAAGAGTCCCGACTAATGTGTACGTTGGCCTAGAATACAAAAAAAATAATTACAAGACGCAAGTTCTCGCAGAGCAAGTGAAAATTAACGCACAGTTAAAATTATTTAGTATTATTAAAACTGCTCGACAGAACCGATACATACAACTGACTGCAAGACGTCAGCTGATGTTAAACCACCCGGAAGATAGGTTTAAAGCTGCAATTCTGAAACGGTGTTGTTGTTAGCCACCAAGCCGTGAGAAATAGGCTGTATGAATACGGCCTACGAGCACGACGCTCAATTAGGTGCCCACCTATACGCCATGGGTATTGCGCCCGTCCAAACGAATGGTATATGGAACACTTGATATGAACACAGGAGCAATGGGATAAAATGTTATTTTACGATAAGTCCCGGTTTGGATTTAGGCCTGATACGAGAAGGGTAAGAGTGTATCGTCGTCTTGAAAATGCTGATCGGCTGAGATGCGTCCAAGCAGTGGCTCCATAGTGATGGTATGGGCGGGTATTATGAAGAACAGACGTACTGAGCTCGTTTTTGTAGATGGCAATATAAACGCTGAAACTTGCGTTGAAGATGTCTTGACTGAAATTTCACGCTGATGAATGACAATGCACGTTCGTACACAGCTCGGAAGACCAGACCAAACCACTTGGCAACGGAAAACATCCGGGTGTTGCCGTGGCCTGCACAATGGCCAGACCTCAATCCCATCGAAAACGAATAGGACATGCTCCAGAGACGTCTTCTAGAGAACCTGGACGGAGTGACGACAACTGAAAGACTTGTTAAAACTCCATTGGGAGGGATTGCCGCTGGATCAGATAAACAGTTTTATAAATTCAATGAAAAATTGTTGCCGACAACTTTTAACCAACAGAGGCGGTCACACTTTGTATTGAATTACCAAATAATTAAACAATGTCGTTATTTAATTTTGTAAAACATAAAAAGTTTAATTTCGTTTTAACTTTATGTTATACTACGTATGTTACGGCGGTACATATATTGTTAATTATTGTGATTAAATGAACGATTAAATGAAAAATTTGGTTGCTTTAGTCACTAATGCATCAAAGAATGCTTAGTTATTATTTATAAAAGAAAGGTAAATATATTACAATAGTAAAATTCGTTCAAAAGTTCAAAACCGTACATGTTGCTTAGACTTTTTTGATGTGTGTATTAGTATAGATAATTGCATTAAAAACACATCTACATATATAATTTGTTCTGCACCTACTGGTTAAAACATTATTCACTAATTACTTGTAAGAGTCAATTCGTGTGAATGTGGTTTAGCATATTCATAGAATGCACGGTCTATTTACCTGTTAATAAGTAGCCAAACTCATGGACCTCGGGATTGACAGGCATTGTTGACCAAATGCTTATTTACTAAAATAATTAATTGATGAAGTTTGTTTATTCAGTGACATAAGCTCTTTTTCTCAATGTCCTGACTTTTAACGTCACTTTACAGTTAATTATTTTTTATATATTTTATTATAGTTATTATATAACCCGTCAATACATTCAGAACACCACTTTAATTTTAATCGATACTTTTTCTGTTAAAGAGTCTCGTTCTTCGCACTTTATCGTCCATATAACACCATGTATTCTAAATACAATCTGAAATTGATTTTAATTACATGATAAGAAAGCTATTATCCCACTAATCCAACTAATTCCCCCTAATATTATAAATGTGAAAGTTTGGATAGTTGGATGGATGTTTGTTACTCTTTCACGCCAACACTACTGAACCGATTCCGATGAAACTCGGTATGTAGATAGCTGGAGACCTGGATTAATTTATCCCGACATTCAGACGGTATCGGGACTTACGCGGGTGAAACCGCGGCGCGCTGCTAGTGTAAAATATAGGACAGACAGGTTCAGTCATTTACATATCTTCTATATAATAAAAATTAATCGCCAAATGTGTTGCTAAGCGCAAAACTCGAGCACGGCTCGACCAGTTCGGTTAATTTTTTTTTTTCATATTTTCGTTAAGGCACAAGGAAAGTTCTTATAGAGAGAAAAAGCGTAAAAGTTGGGAGGAAAATACTAAATAATACTTAAAACACATGTCTCCAGCTGTCAAACATTTGACGTCAATCAATAACTTTTGACAGAACGAAGTCTGTCGGGGCAGCTAGTTTAAAATAAAATGTACATTGATAAGCTACCATTGTTATCAAATAGTGCACTGCACACATACACATTGTCGACAGCAAATTGTAGGTGGACCCAAATGGCATTGACGTGAAAACTTTATAGTTGCACTATGCAATTACCCATTCTTAAGTGAAATACACCGGAGCGCTTAAAATTTTGTTGCCACTAAATTTAGATGGACATTTTGAAATTATTTATATTATTTGCATATAATATATGTATTAAGTTTACTTTGTTAATATTGGGGAGACAACCTACGTAACGCTATTTATAACTCAGCTAGTGATAAGAATGTAATGATACTGAGATGTGTGTGTTTGCGTGTGGGTGTGTGTGCGTGCGTACGTGCGTGCATGTGTGTGTGTGTGTTTGTGTGTGTGTGTGTGTGTGTGTTTGTGTGTGTGTGTAGGTGTGTGTGTGTTTGTGTGTGTGTGTGTGTGTGTGTAGGCGTGTGTGTCTGTGTGTAGGTGTGTGTGTGTGTGTGTCAACTTTAAAACCACATCTACTCGCTTTTAAACTTTCGCGTTCCACGATATTATTATGTATTTACACGGGAATTAACGCGATCACGAAATAGGTATTACATAGCTCTGGATTTCGTGACGTTTCGACTAGGTTGTATTGGCTGTGGTCACAGGCTGACTCAGCTCAGGTATTTAACACTTATTTCGTGATCGCGTTAATTCCCGTGTAAATAAATTATTGTATACACAACTACTCGATCGCAAATCCGATTATGTAATAAACATTATCAAAATTTATTCAGACAGACACATTAATAAACGATTAAATTACTAATATTTTAGTCTCTGCCCACTCCCTTCCTAACTCAAACACAGAATGAAATAATATCTCGCAATATCTACTTGGTGTAGCTCCATCAATTTTTTCTGCGTCGGATAATACCCGTAGCATTGCTTCAAATTCTTAATAGAAGCATTATCGAACTCACTGGAGTTTCAGTGAATGGTGAACATTGAATAATATTGTATGCAACCTGAATTTCTGGATTTCACATTTACATTCCTGAATACCAAAAAGTAATATTGTTGCAGGGACAGAAAGTACATTTTATCATTAAATTCATTACTACATCAATGGCTATAATCAAAAGGTTGAAAATCAAATGCAGATAAAGCTCAGTAGAATCAATCAAATCAATCAAATTCAATCAAATCAAAATCAAAATCTAATTGGAACTGTCTGATTAGGGATTTCTTCTACACCACCTTTGTGGCGGTGATTAGGGCTCCGAGGGTCAAAGGATATTGTTGACTGTGTCTGATAACTGTAGTTAAGAATATTTCTAGGCACCTTTGTGAATACACAATGATTATTTTTAATTTTTTGTACCTTTTCCAATTTATATTTCTTTATTATGATGACTTATCAGTAAATCCCTCTTTTATTCGTATTTTTTATTGCTTTATGTGTAATCGAAGGTTCATACTACAAATCCGATGAAACTTACACATAACATGAAACATAAGCAAAATGCGATATCGTATCGAATATCGAAACCGATAAGGTTTAAATAGGTATAGGTAGTCGCTCTAATATTCGAAAGATTTCCAAGGTATTTTAGTTATTATACCTTCATATACTGGCCATAGATAATAATATTTTAAGACACTTGTGTATTTCTAAATACATACATATGATTGATAAATTACACCCAGACACAGAACAAATTATGGTGCTTATCACACAATAATTTGTATTATGCATAGGTGGGAATCGAACCCACTACCTCTGGCTCACTAGATCACTAACCATTAGACCAACTCACCTGTTAGATATCTGTAATGGGAAACCATCTCAGTGCCCTAGTTGGTTTCCAAGTCACACAAACAATCAGGTGGGCCTTATCCTTGTTTGCCACTTTAAACTGTAATTACCAAATTAAAAATTAAAAAACTGTATTTGTATATTGCAGGATTTATTAGTTCAATGTTAAGACGTTACGCACACATTGTCGCGATACGTGGAGTGGTGGAGTGCAATTGAATATGGAGCTTCATCACAGTATTATATCTAATGAATTCCTTCTTATTAATGTCGAGGCCTACAAACAGGAGCCTTGTAGCGGTTAACCTAATAGTATACGGATCAAAGAACCTGAAGAGGTTATTAAGGAAAGGAGTACAAAATGGAAACTCGAGCAAAATACAGCAATTTTGACACTTTAAGATGTTGTGAGAGAGATGAGAATTAGATTCTTTGATCTGTAAGAAACATTAGCGTCGGTGTACGGTTTTACATGCGTTAAAATAACTAGTTACAGCTCTCTGAAGATTGTACATCTATCTCGTGTTAGCATACACTTAAGAGATGTAACTTAATAATTTATTTGTCTTAACTATTAAAACAAGTTAATTTTAAGTAGTATATAGCTTACCAAATAGTATATAAACGTTAATGGAAGGATCATTCTTTATCCCATTATGTACCGATATGTTGAAAGCTTGACGGCGAAGGTTGTCAAGACGATAGGTAGACAGATAACTAACTTGTGGTACAGAGGTTCGAAGTAAACCACTTCTTCAATCAACCTAGTAATCTTGAGCAGACTGTGTCAGTGAGCTGAAAAGATAGAGACACTGCATATTTCCTTATAAATATATATTAACTTACTTAGCTCATTTTCTATCTCACTTGACTCATTGAATAAATCTATCTCGTTTAGCTCTAGGTTACAAATATCACTCAAACAGCTTTTGTTCAAACGAAGCTTTCATTTATTCTTTTCATTAGCAGAATTAGGTAAGGTTACTCACAATATAAATATTCTCAGTTTTCATGACAATTTTAGAAATCATTCATATTTAATTGTTTAATTACTTGAAACGTTGCCCTAGTCGGTTCATTTTAAAATAAGCAACAAAACAAACATTGATGCGAAATTAGTGTAAACTCAAATATCATTCTGATGGCCAAACAATGCCCCCCTATCGATCTCATTTTTCTTTACTTTCACTAGATAACCGATAAAAAGGACTGATAGATAGTGACTGATGAGTGATTGATAGATTGAGTGATATAGAAGACTGTGTTTCTCTGAGTGATATAAATATTTTGGATCACTCAATCAGGAGCTACAGAACTCTGTCTCGCAAAGTAATCAATTACAACGGCAATATGTTCTCGAGACCTAAGAAGAAAAATATTCGGCATCGTCATCGTAATCTTAAACATATATATAAATAATAAGATTATTGTAAAAGCACCTATAGTCAAGCAAACTGCATGATGAAATAGTTTGCGGAGACAATGTCAAGGAAGCCGACATACTATTTCAGAATCACTTTCATGTAAAATAGAATAAATAATAGTTTACAAAAACCGAAAAAACACACAAATAAAATGTTTATAACTATTGACACTATGCATGCACCCCACGCTTTTTTCCAATAATATACATCTATTTCTTATTTACACTATTCTCAATCCAAATTTATTAAAATTTATTTTCTATTTTTTAGTTGGATTTTCTGCAAAGGCGTGTTTTTTTAATTTTTTTAAACTATTATTTTTTTATCGAATTATTGCATCGTCATCGGTCTTTGACAGGTGTGCGAAATTTGAATGAAATCTGGCCGTTTAAAGTGGGTCAAAATCGCGCTCTAAGCATTCGGTTACAAACAAACATACAAACGTGTGAATAAAAAATAAAAAATATTGTGCGTTGTGAAATATGTTTGGAAAGCGGTACGAGAACCTTAATAACAGGTTTGAGGTAATTGCCTCGGGTGGACCGGAGACAATTTTATGGGATACAGGCTTTGTGACTACTTCAAATATTTCAAATCCCTGACATCACCAGGTTTCCCTTCTACTTAATTTTAAATATAAATATATAAACCTATAATAAAAAACAAATAAATATTTTAAATGTTTCAATTTACTGAACAGTTCTTACATACCCAGAAAGTGTTCAGGATATAATATGGTATTATACAACTGCTAAGAAACTGTTCCTACAAATTGAAAACAATAATTAATCAATTGATTAAGGGTAATCAGAATCAGAAACTTTATTCATTTCTATTTGTTTGTTGCTTCAAACTCCGCAAAAGCCAGTGATTGTTATTTTTAAGCGGAAATGTGAATAAAATTTCAGTGTTGCTTCAAATTTAACCTAAAGCGCGTCAGTAAAATTGTACCTACATTATGCACTAACTACTTTTTTTTTTAACTTCATTCCTACCTCGTAATTTTCAAAAACCTAAAGAATCTAGAAATCTAGTTTTTTTACTATCGGACGCAGCTGCCGATTTATTAGAATTTTCGGCCACCTATAAAATAACCCTTAAGAACATAATCATAATAATGAAATGAAATTTAATACTATCATTAAAAAGTTACCGCAGTGAGTCATTTAGTTCTAATTTATTTACAGTGTCCAAAATGAAGTTCATTAAAGGGCGATTGTTTGTTCTACTTACATCTGCATTATTATTAGCTACACAATATTTGTTTCTTTTATTAATCCTTCAAAATAAACTGAAATATTTAATCATTTTGTGATGTGCTTGTTATAACTAATATAATACTTTAGGACAATTACCAACGATAAAATATATTATTCAAAAATATATTCAAAATATCTTTGTCACCAGAGGAACTCCTTTTCCTCTGGTGACCTAGATATTTTGAATTTAATGACACAGAAAAATTTAAAAAAAATCTATTTTTTTTAGAAGGAATATTTATCCTAAAACGTGTTTTTCATTAAAAAAATATTAAAAAATGGCAACACTAATTCAGGTCCTCTAATTTTTTGCACAAAGTACTCATTGTTTTTACAAGTGAGTGACAAGGAGTAAAATCTGTTAAAAAAGGCGCACACAATTAATCGCGGATAGGTTGCCTGATGAAGATGAATTATAAACATGACAATGATAAATTACGACGCATCTAGTTGTCACCTTTTCATTAAACGCCGTTGATCAATTGAAATACCTAAGCGCCATAAACGGTCCAACGAGTATTAATTAAATATTAAATATATTATACCCATTCTGTTTCTTCTGCTCATGAAAGCGATCGCTTGTAGTGTTTCTGTTTACTTTATTACGTCTTTCAACTTTTTATCGTTAAGGGATTTTATTCATTTAATCATTCCACTGGAATAGTGGCACTATTACATTATTAGTGTTGATATACTTACAGAGTGTTACAAAATGGTGTGTCATATTTTAGGGTCGTATAGTAGACCGGCAGTAAAGTGATGATTGCATTGTTTTTGTCGACTGAGTGAGGTTACAGGAGGCCTTATCCTTCCCCCCCCTTTCCCCCTTCCCCTACTCCCACCTTAAAGGCCGGCAACGCACTTGTGACTCTTGAGTTGCAGGTGCCCATGGGCGGCGGTGTAACTTACCATCAGGTGACCCGTCTGCTTGTTTGCCCCCTATAACATAAAAAAAACAATTACGCAAAGCGCTGACAATTTAAGGGTTCCTGATTTATAGTACGCAAATTTCATTTTGAAACTGATAAAATGTACTTGAACATTGACTAATAAAGCGAATAGAATTATATATTTTGTAAGAGAGAGGACTGACATGAATGAAACTATGGGTACTTAAATACCAACAATGTCCGAATTATTTTAAAAATAAAAAAAAAACACTAAAATTGACGTGAAAATTCATAATAATGTTGTTAGAAATATCCCCCTACTCGTACCTGTGGTTAATTACCATGATGCTGCACCAAAAACAGTTTTACCATTTTCCTACATGTATATTTTGTGTTTAATTACTTTCAGCTTCGGGCGCAGGCAGAGGGTAAAAAAAAAGCTTACTTTGTGATAGCATTAAATAAGATTTATTTTATCCTATGATCATAAAAGGCATAAGCAATTTACAACCTGCATTAACTTTTCGGCTTGATCGAAGTTTAGTATGGTTTTATCATTCGGCCCCCATATGTCTTCTTAAATGAAATTCCATCCGTCTAGAGAGAAAATCGTTTCACGTGGATATTTTTGTTAATACTTTTTTTTTTTTGGTGATGAGGTGGGAGATCCTCATGGATGTCCTCTGCCCTTGGGGAGGCGAAGGGGTCTGTCAGACTCTTACCGACTAAAAACCACCCCGGTGTTCCGCTGCTTGCCTATGATCGGGGGAGCGAGAATCACCATTGCATTCTTCGGCAAACCCCGATAGACATTGACCCGTCTCACCCTAGACGGATCCCGTCACCCGGTGCGACCAACACCCGTCGGCCGCACTCCTCTGAGAGCGCGCGCGGAACACTGCGCGCTGCCTCTCGGGCCTGTATCAAAAGTTCGCCGTCCGCAGGCCGCTTCCTAAGGTGGCCGGAGTCAATTAAACGCCCTCCGGCGCCCGGTGCGTCTGCTGCGGGTAGAGAGAGTCGTATTCCGCTCTCTCTCCCGTTCCACCACCTCCTTTGCGGACATCACCTTCTCGCAGAAAGAGGCGTTCCATGCACTCTCGCTCCGAACCATGGCTAGAAACACGGTTGGGAGCGAGAGACTACCCGCAGCACCAACTGCCACGACGAGACCACAGCGCTGACTAGCCCAGGCTGGGCATTCCGCCAGCGTGTGAAGCGCCGTGTCCTCGGGGCAGTCACCACAATGGTGGCACCGAGACGTCGGCTCCCGGCCGATCCGACACAGGTACTTTCCGAAACAACCGTGTCCGGAAAGCACCTGCGTCATCCGGAAGGTGAGGGCTCCGTGTCCTCTCTCCAGCCACCCTTGTAGGACGGGTCTTACCGCCGCTATAGCAGCGTGCCCCGCGCTAGGTCGCGCAAGTCTTTGCTCCCACTTCACCACCAGGATCTGGCGGAGCTCGGCTCGGTGTGCCTCTACTTCGCAAGGCCACTCGCCCCGATCTAGCATATCCCTGCGCCACCGATACAGCAGCGCAAGGAGTACTGCCTCCCAATCCCAGGGTGCAGATCCGGCAAATAGGCTAGCCGCCTCGAAGGAGATCGTACGGTACCCCCTTATGACTCTGACGGCCATCGCGCGTTGCGGCTTTCGCAGAATTGCGATATTACGGTCCGTCAGAGTGTCTGCCCACACTGGCGACCCGTAGAGCGCCATAGACCGTTCAATCCAGCTTTCGGCAGGCTGTATTAGGCCCTCCCAAGTTGGGCAGGAGCCGCGAGAGTGCCGCGGTGACGCCCATCAGTCTGGGGGCCAGCTGCCGAAAATGTGGTCCGAAATCCCATCGGCTATCGAAGACGATTCCTAGGTACTTCATTATACGCTCGATGCCGATTGTTGTTAATACTAACCCTACCAACAATATCCATGTAAAACGATGTATCATGTAGCTGTAGCTGTCTACATGATAAAGGAAAGAAAGAATTTGTTCTTCGAATTTTAAGTCAAAAAATCCTAGCTTAAAACAGAGATTCTCCTGTTCAGAAGCGATAGATAAAAAGTGGGCACAAAGAAAGGTCCTCTCTCCCACTGCTTGTCTATCGTGCTTTTATTTTGCCAACCTAGGTCATGAGTTATCAGCAAAATTTTGCAGATGTGTAATAGATTATTAAAAAAAATCAAATTGGTTTCTCATTTTAGTAACTTTACAATATTTATTTGAATGAAAATGTTATTACCTACACAGTTCTCGAATAGTATAGCATATAGCAATGATTGCGTGTTTAATATAATCTTAATAAAAGTAAAGGAACAGCCGACAGAGGAAGTGTTTGATGCGGCCTATCTTTCAAGGTTATAATAGATCTTAAAAGATATGCCGTTAAGACAATGACGAATATATTGAAAATTACAAAATATAAAAAATATAATAAATATATAATATATTTTTAAATATATAATATTAAAAAATATAAACAAGTGCTGTTCGTTACGTGTTACAAAGCTTCTGATAAGTGTAATTAGTATAATTTTACAAGCCTTAACAAAATACAATATAAAATAAAATCAGAGCGCTAAAGTACGTAAGGTATTTTCGACAACGTTAAGGCAGTGAGTGTTAGAGGGAAGTGGAAATGAACTATATACAAGCTCGTTCATTCGCAAGTAAAGTTTAAAAGGCATGCTTTATACATATAACAATATTAAAGTAGGGATACTTTAGCTTTTAAAGCAATGAAAAGAAAACTATTACATTAAACTAATAAAACTAAAATTAGTACAGTTCAGTAAACATATCAGTGTAGACAAGTGCCTTACACATAATTTTAACAACTCGAAATTAACATGTTATGGATTGTATTTATGCGATGTCTAAAGTAATGACATGTCTAAAAACCTCATCTTGTAAAATGTTTGATCAACAATCTCTGATGCCATATCATACCGCCCCGCCGGCGAGGCAATTTGATTTAAGCATGTTTATCCTACGAATAAAAATTGATCGCGAACCTAAACAAATATTTTATTTCGTAATCCATCACGTTGGATAGCAAAAGGATTTAAGGATTGCTCAACAACTCCGAAATCCATAATTACATCGAATAATATCTTGAACTTTAAAATGAACAGTTATATACACATATTTACATAGTTATATATACATGTCATATTGTTTTAATATTCGCAGTTTCAAATATTTTTACTACGCCACAGCAACTTGAATTTTTTTTAGCTTTTGGTTGTTCAAACTATGTATTATATTATATTCTTCTACATCTAAGATACATACAGAAGAATATAATACACACAGTCCAGTGGTTTCATTCCGATTCTAGCTTCTGCTTGGCTATGGCAGAACCCAAATACTCGCGTTTGACCTGAATATCACATGATGGTTAACGCATAACGGTTAAAGACTAATGTTGTACTAGGCCTAGCAGTAGTCCCAGTTTGAAATACCACCAGACTTTAGCGAGCGGATTTAAATGTCATTGCTAATAGGGTAACGAACAAAATTAAGTAAACAATTAGTTCAAAAAAACACTAGCTATAACCTTCTTTACAAACAAAATATTTTACACCTATATTTATTTATGATACTTCCTTCAAAATATGTACATAGATTGGGCAAGATTGAATAAACAATAAGTTTTAACTTTCGATTAATTTGTTTTTGCCACCTAATAATGTTACAAGGTGACATTGAAATTAACCAAAAAGCTTTTTCTTATTTTTCAAGACAAAAACTGTAATTGAATATTTTCAACCCCAATTTAATATTGAGACATTCATTTATATAGAGCACCTTTCTGACTGCGACCGGGCTATATTGAGCGTATAGCGAACAGCGAGTTAAACTTAGTACGGTAAATTAATGTCAATAGACTACAAACACGATCGACAATTGCAAATTAACTAGCAACCCGCCCCGGCTTCGCACATACAGTAGCAGAGACATCTTCAATAATCATCAACACATTTTAATCAATTTACACAAAATCTTAACAAATTATACACTTTAACTTTTGAGTTTATCGCAAACAGACAGACAGATGTGGCGGGGGACTTTGTTTTATAATCTATACTTATAATAAATCTGTAGCGGGATGAATTCTGTACATTGAATATATTGAAAAAAAATCGACTGAAGGGTAATAAGATATCGATACTGATGCCGAATATGCGATTCAAACAATTTTTGTCTGTCTGTCTGTCTTTCTGTCTGTCTGTTTGTATGTTCACGATAAACTCAGAAGTTACTGAAGTTATATGCTTGAAACATAGTATGATAATAGTTTGAGTGTCTGCGCAGGTTATAGGGTACTTTTTATCCCGGGTTAAACTTTTGTTCCCACAGGAAAATTAATGAAAGCTGTAATAACATTGTATTGTTAGTAGAATGTATATACTTATTTCGAACTACACTGCAACAAGCGTATAGCCTATCTGGTGTAGAGTACGAATTCCTCTTTAACACTCTTCTTTTTTTTTGCACTTTTTTTTGAAATGTTTTAAAATTAGGTATCGTTTTCAACCAACGAAAAAAAAGGAGGTTCTCAATTCGACCGTTTATATACATAATTCTTTTTTTTTTAATATATATGTTCAGCCCTCTCCTTTATTTATGAACCGATTTTGATTATTCTTTTTTGTTAGATAGGGTATACCTCAAGGGTGGTCCCATGTCAAGGAAGTCAGGATCTCGTTATGGAATTCTGATAAAATTGAGAGAAACCCTCTAAAACTGTAGAAACGAATTGTGTTTCTGTTTACTTTCCTTTACTTTATCAGATATTTGCGTTTAGAAATCATCACATGATGTAGCCGAGCTGATGAAAAAAAAAATCGCTGGTTCTTGACTATGCTAACGAGCTATTTTGCCTCTCGCAGCCATCAAATTCATAAATATGTTTCAGGGCATTAATAATAATAACAACTTTACACACCTCATAAACGGCCGTCTGATCCTAAACAGGGCCTGTACTATGGTAACGAGACTGCTAATAAACATACTTATATATTTCTAAATACATACATATTATGAATAAATTACACCCAGACAGAGAATAATTCGTCCTGGGTGGAAATCAAACCTACGACCTCTGGCTCAGCAGTCAGGGTCACTAACCACTAGACAATCAGGCCAATCCAATATATATATATAGAGAGTTATAGAAAAAGAAGATCCAAACTTTTAAACTTTTGCGTTCCATGATAATATAATTATGTTGACGGGAATTCACGCGATCACGTATTTAAAAGTATTATACAGGCCTGTGATCACGGCCACGACAACGGCAAAGCAAAAGTATGTCATGTCATACCTTTTACATACTTGATCGCGTTGATTCCCGTCAACATGATTATATTAGAATAGAAAAGAATTTTTATTTAAAGCATCTATGACTTAGTTGTTAGTTTAACTTAACACTTTGTTAGTATTACAGTATTTTACTATACTAAATGCATAGCAGACACTATCGCCAAAAAATTACATCTAAGCTGAAATATTGACATGTAACCGGTGAAGTTTTTTTTACACTTTCTTTTTTTTTATAATATAGGGGGCAAACGAGCAGACGGGTCACCTGATGGTAAATGACTACTGCCGCCCATGGGCACCTGTAACTTAAGAGTCAAAAGTGCGTTGCCGCCCTTTAAGGTGGGGGATTAGAGGGGAGGAGAGGGGCTGAGGGGAAGGACGGGAATAGGAGAGAGGGAAGGGTTAGGGCTTCCGGTAACCTCACTCACGCGGCGAAAAGCAATGATAGCATTGTTTCACTGCCGGTTTTCTGTGAGGCCGTGGTATCGAGCGGAGTCGAGCCGGCCCATACATGCCGAAGCATGGCTCTCCCACGTAAACTCGGTTACAGTAGTGTGAAATCTTATGTTACACCGTGACGAAACAAAGCTCAGAAGCAAACATTTATCTGTTAGGTATACTGAGGGGGCCCATAGTTTCTAGGAAGCAGCACTGACTGACTGACTACAGCAAGAGTCTCCCAATTGGTCAGACGAATCGAGATGTTAGGTCGTCACAGTTGTTTTATGACGATTTTCTGCGAGGAAAAAAACTCTCGCGCAAGGAGGAGGTGACGGTGTGGATTCGGTAGAAAAACTTCCAGGTGGAACCTTTTCACTCGCGCTCTTATGCGTACGCTAAGAGTGGCCGTGGGTGTATGAGACGAGTTTTATGTTCTTCACCCGAAGCAGTCTCCCGTGAAGAGGGTGTCTGGACATCACCCAGTTGCCGTCAGCTAGTCAGCGCTGGGTGGATCATTGGAGGCAAAACGTCGCCGTACCGACGATCAACTCATAAACGGTGCTGTGAGGCACACCGTGTGGTTTTAGTTGGTTTGAGCCTGATATACGGCCTCACCAATAGCCCGGTGAGGTGAGATTCCACACGAAAAACAAATAATTTGGCCGTGGTAACATTACCACGGCCAAATTATGTCGTCATTTCACATGTAAGCAACCAAAACAACCTTTTTTGTACGCTCCAGTTTGTTTCACCGCCAATACAGTATCAGAAATACTGCCTGGAGAAAGAGGTACTATGCAATAAGTGACAAAGTGTTTTCCGAAAAAAACGCGAACGAAGTCGCGGGCACAGCTAGTATGATATAATATAAGCTCATGTGTGCATAAGAAACTGGCTAAATCCAAAGTGTTTAGTTTTTTCATTAGGAATAATATCTTACTCCATTTAACACTGTAAATGGGTAATGCATACCCATTTACAGCTGAAAGTGAATGGCGCTCTGTTGTGCGGTAATATTGTATGAGCATTGATTGGTTTCTATATTTCTGATCAATCCTCAATATTTTTCTTTGTAATCAAACTTCAGTATTAAACGAGCACCTGTAGTGTACTCGCTTGCAGTGAGACATGGTTGTATATTTGTTAAATAGGTCACAAAGACATCGATAATTTGTAATCAAATCCTCGATATTATTCAATGTATTTTTATGAAATTATTAATGTTATTCTTAAAGTATAATTTGACAATCTTTTATCATAAACATCGAGAGTGCCAATTGAGATTGTGTAATAATCTATATTTATCTATATATATATAAAAATCGTGTCACGTTGTTTGTTCGCGATGAACTAAACTAATGAACCGATTTTAATTAAATTTTGCGCAATGTGTGCAGTTTGGTCGAACTTGAGAGATAGAAAAGATTTTTTTTTTTTAATTGCAAATTGTCTAGCCACCTTGTATTGACCTATCTTGTGTTATGCTATAATATCAAAATAATTTATGAACCGTGCGGGTTTGCTTGCTAAAGTGCTGTAAAATTAAAACTTTAGGGTTATATAACACCATCGACTAAAAGTGTTAGGTCTTTTTCTAAAAAAAAAAGACCACCTGAGTTGGGCCTAACTGAACAAGTTTATACATATTTCAGTAATTAATATGCTTCGCGTATGAAGTATACTTGATAGCTGAATTAAAAAAGCACTGACACAGAGTCAGCTTGTGACCACGGCCGGTAAAGGTTACGATCAGTTTATGATCGAAACGCGGTTCAAAGGTATGTGCGTAAACAAAACATAATTTTTTGTTACCATGCCATTTCAAACCTGTGTAGTGTCTATGTGTGTGTATCATGGAACGCAAAAGATTAAAAGTTATTACACAACCGCTGCATAACATTAGTTATGCTTTACGTGTAGCGTTAATAATAAGTTCCAACAGTTTTCCTCAGTTCACCATTTTAAACTTTACATATCAGGTTAACAGCATGCCGGTGCTGTGATTAGAAGTTAGTAAACATGTTTCTGAAGCTTAATAGCCAATGATAAATATTGTGCATAAAACTATATTATGTTCGGGGAGCTGTCAAATGTGAGCAACTCTTAAATCTTTATTAATTTTCATAATGTGAGTATCCAAAAATTAAAAATCTTTACAAAAGAAAATTTTGCAAAGTTTTTGGTAACAAGCTTGTAGAATTCCTGACAAAAATTAAACACAAAATGTATTCGTTCAATTGACTGCTTTAGAATAAGTAATTAAGGCTCATATTAATTTGTAATAATATGTATTTTTATAATTTAGGATTTGCGCAAATTTCACGAAATAATATTAAACCAAAACAAATGAAAAGCGAAAAATATAAAGCCTTGATAATGAGCTTGTTTTTAAAACATGGCACATTAAAATATGTTGTAGTTCAATAAGTATTAATCTTATTTATATTATAATAAGAAATTACGTTTAGAATGAAGCCTAACAATTTTTTTTTATAAAACAATATAAAAATATTTTTTTTTTTTTTTTTTTATGTGTGGAAACCCCCACGGGTCATCACCTCACCGGGGCCAGGCGGCGAGGTGGTATGTCGGACTCGAACCGACTAAAACCACACAGTGTTCCGTCACCGGGTCTTATAGCCGGGGCCTCAGGTGTACCCTAGAAAGGAAATCCCTGTGAACCCCAGCAGACTTGGTCGCCTGTTAAACCAGGTGACCCCACTTTGAGGTGCAGATGGTTCTGTCCCCTCTAGTTTAGAGAGGCGCGCGCAGAACACGTCGCGCCACCGTCTCGGGCCTGCTTCTGCTAGGGCGACAGATAGCCCTTTCCGTCACCCCCAGGCAAGCGCTCATGGAGGCCGGAGATCGTCTTGCACTCTCCGGCGCCTAGTGCGTCTTCTGCGGGACGGAAGAGTACTTGTTCTCTCCCGTTCCCTCTCCGCCGCTTCTTTGGCATTCATCACTACCTCACAGAATGAGGCGGCGGAATCCCACGCACTCTCGCTCTGGACCATGAACGTAATCATGGTCTCCAGCGAGAGGCTACCCACACCGATGGCCGCCGTGAGGTCAGCGCGCTGTTGCGCCCACGCAGAGCACTCCACCAAAGTGTGGAGTGCGGTATCCTCGCGGCAGCCCCTGCAGTGGTGGCACACAGACGTTGGCTCCCGGCCTATGCGACACAGGTACTTCCCGAAGCAGCCGTGTCCGGTGAGCACTTGCGTCATCCGGTAGGAGAGAGCGCCATGTCGCCTCTCCAGCCAATCCTCCATGACGGGCCTTACCGCCACAACTGTGGCGTGCCCCGCGCTCGGTCGCTCAAGTCGTTCTTTCCACTGGACCAT
The DNA here is from genome assembly GCA_949752705.1 of Callimorpha dominula. Lineage (NCBI taxonomy): Eukaryota > Metazoa > Arthropoda > Insecta > Lepidoptera > Erebidae > Callimorpha > Callimorpha dominula. The sequence continues at coordinate 9,846,480 of OX457005.1, forward strand.
GAGCACCTGGCGGAGCTGAGACCGTTGCGCCCTGATATCACAGAGGGCAGATTCCAGGTCCTGCTCTTGCACCTCCCTGCGCCACTGGTACAGTGTTGCGAGGGATTTCGCTTCCAGGTCCCATGGCGGAGTGCCGGCTAGGAGACTCGCCGCTTCAAAAGAGATCGTGCGGTATCCTCTTATGACCCTGACAGCCATAACCCGTTGTGGACGTCGCAAGATTGCAACATTGTGGGTTGTCAGGGTCTCCGCCCAGATTGGTGCCCAACGTATAGTCTCCTGCAGGAGGCTTCGGGCCCCCCCAAATTAGGTAGTAGCCGTGAGAGCGCTGCCGCCGCCCTCGTAAGCTTGGGGGCCAGACTTCGGAAGTGGGGTCCGAAGTCCCATCGGCTGTCGAGAACGAGTCCCAGATATCTCATCGAGGACTCGATGCCGATGCGAACACCTCCCACAATAAGGCCGGATCCCCTAGGTGGTCCCTTGCGAGGGCCATGGAAACAGAGGGCCTCGGATTTGTTGAGAGCCACCTGGAGACCCAGCCGCCGAATTCTCGTAACGACTTGAGCGACCCCGGCCGTGGCCTTTATGGTCGCGTCGCGGTGCGTCTTGCCTCGCGCCGTCACGAGGGTGTCGTCGGCGTAACATGTTACAACAACACCTCCTAAGAGCACACCGCGCAGCACCCAGTCGTAGCCGATGTTCCACAGGAGAGGGCCCAACACTGACCCCTGCGGAACACCGCACGACATGTTTCGCCGACCGTATCTTGCCCGAGTCGGGTAGACTACGGCTCTGTCTGATAGATATGCCCCGACAATGCGGCGGAGGGAGAGAGGCACTCCGTGATACACAAGTGCCTCTCTAATGCAACTCCAGGGCAAGGTGTTGAAAGCGTTGGCGATATCAAGAGACACCGCCAACACTACCTCACCCCGAGACACCGCTTCCTCCGCCAGAGCTTTAACGCGCATGATCGCATCCACAGTGGAGCGCCCCCTACGGAAACCAAACTGGTTATCCGATAGGTCCGGCCCCACTCTAGAGAGATGAGGTCTGTTTTGAACTCTAGGCATAGCCGCATCGCAAATATGCGACATGGCCTCCCGGAACCATTCTGCCTCTACATCAACATCAACAGGCCTGTCTGGTGCAAACACCCAGGCCTTTACGATGGAGGCTTCCAGGAGGAGCTCGCGGTTCAAATGCTTAAGCGCCCAACGCGGACCAGAGGAAACCACTGCGACCGACGCATCAGAGATCAGGGGAGAGACGTCGAACCGAATATATCTGTGATCGGACAACGTCTCCACCTCCTCCATGACACGCCAGTCCCGGACACGGCGTGCCAGAGCAGGGCTTGCGAAAGATATGTCCACAATCGAACTGCCCTGCTGACGAACGCACGTGGCCACAGAACCCCGGTTTAGGAGGACTAGGCCACATGATACGGCCCACTCCTCCAGTGCCTCGCCCCTCGCATTTGTGGCAGGGGAACCCCAAGCAGTTGACTTAGCGTTGAAGTCCCCCAGGACAAAAACAGGGCGAGGTCGACACCCCTCGATGACGACAGCGAGCTGAGTGAGCCAATCCTCAAACTCTGCTAGAATACGATTCGGCGAAAAATAGACGGCCACGACCACAAATTCATCGACAGCTACCGCTACGCATCCCCGTCCCCTGGCAGTGACTGCAAAGGGGGAGGACCCAGCGGCGGTGCCGTGAACAATTGCCGCCAAGCCGTCCAGGTCCCCAGCCCAGATATCACCGGGAGGGGTAAAATACGGCTCGGCGATAACAGCGACATTGATAGACCACTGCGCCATGCTCTGGAGCAGAAGATCCTGGGCATGAGCGCAGTGATTTAGGTTCGCCTGAAGGATGCGGATATGTTGACCTATTATTGAATGTCCATATCCGCATCGCGTTGTGGACGAGCAACTTGCTCTCCAGTGGCATCCATCCTTGTTCCGTTAAGCTGGAGAGCAATTGGTTTGTCCCCTGTCTTTGGCCTTGATGTAGAGCAAGCCTTGGTACCTGCCCGGTGATTGGCCGGTTCGCCTTCAGCTGTACATTTGCAACAACATGGTGGGGCATTGCAGGCTCCAGCTTTATGTCCAGACTGGCCGCAGCGGAAGCATCGATCTGCCACCGTGATTTCCGCTGTGCATTTCACCCCAACGTGCCCCACTGACAAACACCGGTAGCACCTGGTTTGGCGGGGCTGTAACAGCCGCACCTGTGCCTTGAGGAAGCCCCCAATTAATAGGCTGTGACCATCTGTGATTTTCTGGGCCGCTGCAACTGGACAGCTAATCACTGCCGTCCCTAGACCTCCAGAACCGAAACGAATTGCTCCAGCCCTTACTTGATCCGGAGCGCAGCCGCCGACATTTGCCACAGCGGACACCTTCTCATCTGCTGTCACCGAATCATCCAGGCCCAAAATTCGCACGTCTGCGCATTTGGTGGGTCTGAACACGCTTACGTCAGCTGCATCTAGAGATTCCCTCAACTTAGCCGCGAGGGCATCAGCTTTAGGGCTGCTGGTGGCACCGGGAATCTCTAGAAGCCGAGCTCCAGTGCGGGTCGTTTTGCATCTTACCCCGTCAATTTCTAGGACCTTCAGATCCACAGAGGCCTTAGCCTTTTTAAGAACATCAGCGTATCCTACGCCCCTACCTGTGGCTTCTGTCGTCAAAGTAAGGACGACAGCTGTAGAACGCGGGGCTCGGAGCTTCTTGGGAGCCTTTGCTGCGTCGGCCTTGGCGCTTTTTTTGGCCACCTTTTTTTGGCTCTTTTTCGCCTTTTTCTTGGCTCCCACCACCTCCCAGGTCTCGTTGTAGGAGGACTGCGTGGAAGCCACACCAACACCCAGAGGAGAAGCGTTTGGCTTCTTTCCTTTCCTCGCCTTTGGAACAGAGGTAGTTACTGTAGAGGGTGTTGTAATTGTCTCTGGAACAGCCGCTTTTTTATTTAGACCGGTTTTAGGGCTTGTTTTGGTCGCTGCTGCGTATGACACTGTTCTGGGTGCCGCCAGCGGTGGACGCTCTTTTATCCCTTCCAACGCAGAGATGCGCTGCATTATGCGCTTTTCCATTTCCGCCATTATCCTGGAAATGGCAGCATCTGATGTCATTTCTACCCGCTGTGGGATTGCTGTCATTTCGGCGGTAGCACTTCCTTCACAACGTTCATTGCGAATTTCGTCTCGTAAGGCGCTCATCTCCTCTTGCAGTTCCTTGTTGGCTTTCTCCGATTCGGCCAGGCGCGCTTCAAGGTGGTCAATATGTTGACGAAGCTTGACCGTCTCCTCAGAGGAGGAACACTTTAGAAGCGCCTCCGTCGCCTCCTTGATTGAGGAGGCAGCCTCCATCAGCGTCTTCTGGCAAGTGCGTTTCGGAACCTTGGAAAGATTGGCCATTTCCGTAATGCGTTTTACCGCCTCACCTATTTGTACCCCCCAGTCAGGAGCCAAACCATCCTCTGTCGAGGAGAGGGAAGTCCTGCTAGATGTCTGTCCCCGGAGCCTTCCCTTCTGTACCTCCCCCTTTTTGGAGGAAATGTTGAGGAACAGGTTTTTGAGGCGCTCTTCCTGTTCTTCCGCCTGTGCAGCTTTTTCGGCAGCCCGAAGAGCTGCTGCTTCTTTACGCGCCTTGGCAGCGCCGATGTACGCGCCGGTTGTAGGCGGTCGGCCTCTACCACGTGCGGCTTTTGGCATTTTTGCGACTGGCAACGTGTCGTCAGCTTCGCTAGAGGAGGCAGAGTCTAAGCCCGAGCGGCTTCTGCTCCGGCCCTCTTCGGAATTTGTAGGAAGCGGTCGTTTTCCGCCTCGCCAGAATTTTGATGTAGCCAGTGCTGCGCAGCTCGCCTGACTTTTTTCTGACTGGCTGTCAGACATCACCACATCTAATTGGTCTCCCTCTAATATCGCGACCTTCGCGCTTGTTTCGGTGGTCGATTTACAGCTGACCGACGGGCTGTTTGGGCATTGGTTGCTCCCCCCAGAATACGACTGGGAGCTGCCGGAGCCAACTGGCTCCGGGAGGGATTCCCCAGACAAGCAGCGTCTGGGACCCTCCTGAGTAGATACTTTTGTATTAACCTCTGCCATTGTGTATGAGTTTTATGTCCTCCGACAGGGACGCCTTCGGGACTGAGTTCCCCTCAGCCATTCATCCCATTGCCAGGCGTCAGAGCGTGAGATTGGGGTTATTTTTTATAGAGGTTTTTCTTCCTCGCGGTCCCGGAGAACCAGCGGTCCTGTCAATTCAGGATTACGGCTTGGTCGAAAGGCAGCCTGTATCAGACCAATGCCCATCGTCCTTGAAGAGTTCCAATGACGGCAAACCCTTCCACCCCACGTTAGTTATTTTTATAGAGGTTTTCTTCCTCGTAGCTCCAAGGAGCCTCTGTGTCTGTCCTTTAAAGGGCAGGGTTACGGTTGGGCCGATCGGTGGTCTATGTTAAACCTGTGTCCACTATCTCTGGGTAAATTCAGAGTTCGCGAACCCGTCGCCCCTTTTTTCGTTTCTCCATACAATACCCTCTGCATGAATCAGAGGGCAGACGGAAAAACATAGAGTGGCCTTAGAGGCAGGCCCCTCCTCGCCAGAATATTAGCCGGCGGCGATGATGCCCCCTCCAGAGGGAGGAAACAAAAGAAGCACCATCGATGCTTGGCTCGAGCAGGGTGCACCAAAAAAAAATAAAAAAATCATAGTAATCAAAAATAATAAAATTTTTGATTACTATGATCCCATCCCGCATCATAATTTAAAAAAAAAGCAACTCAAAATATTATGATAAGAAGTAGACTGTACATTTGTATATAATTAATTAATTATACAGCTATTAGGACTAGAACGTTTACCACGCATTGTCTTTATTAGTGTTCATTCAGTAAATTATAACAATTAGACGCTTCATGAACCTAATAGCACTGCTTGCTATTTGCTTTTACCAAGGGTACGAACGTTATTTTGATGCAAACTTTATTTATTAAAAAACAATGAAACATTTGTATGTAGTTATTTGACATAATCCTGAATAGTTGCGCATGCTAGGTGGCGGGTACTGTCATGCACAGTGAATACTATAGCGTAATGCATAAGCTTTTAAAGGGTTCTTAGTCACACCGGGGTTTGACTAAATGCTTCATCAATGTGAACCCACTCCTAATACAAGAATCGTAGCATAAATAAATTCTCCTATGGATTTCCTTGATAAATATTTAGTTATATAATTATTTAACCTTTGTTATTGACGAATTTAAAAAACATTAATAGGAAACGGAACGTGTGAAAAAAGTAAAGTGAAGGCTGGGAAGAGATAGTTACAATTTCTTTAAAATATAATAAGACTTTTCTTTCGATACGGATCGCGGAAATAAACGCTTATTTTGAATCTGCCATGCTACATATATTTGCCAGACTTGCATGCAGATGCTATAAACTTGTGTAATAAATGATCGTATAATCCTTTTTAATTAGAACAATTTACTTCTTGTTTAAACGCGTTAATCTCAGTAAATAGACGATAGATTATTCATCGAGGAAGGTTATAGGACCTTTAGGTGTGGACCCTTATGTTAACAATTGTTATGAACTCCAAGCAAACTACGAGTTTTTCGTTTAATATTTGTATCGACATTTCAATAAATGTGAATATGATACAGTATAATTAAATTATTTCCCATTACAGCATCTATCCGACAAGCGCCTAGTTTTAACTAAAATGTAAGCTAATTTTGGTTTGTTTACTAGAGTTCTATATTTTAAATAATAACTTGACACATCTCACACGGCCGTCTGATCCCAATTCATTCCCAATCCCAAAATTTTGATAAAATACATCCAGACACAGAAGAAATGAACGTGTTCATGACATAATTATTTATCCCGGGTGGGAGTCGAGCCCACGAACTCTGGCTCAGTAATCAGGATCACTAGAACACCAGGCCCGTCGAATTTAAGTAGGTACCTAAACTTTTATTAGATAAATTGTAAGTACTTAAACTTTAATTAGATAAGGGTTGCATTTGATGTAAATATAAAACGGTCACACAACATACGTACCTAATGGCTATGGCGTCGGACTAACACATGCATTTAGCTTAGATGGCGAGGTTAACAAGAATATGCCTACCTGTAATGTGTGACCCACGTTAGCACTATCATTTATATAACAGTCTTACAACCACTGATATCAATTATGAAAATCACTAACTAACAGTAACTGCCAAGTTGTTCGTACCTCTATTCGCACTCAAGTCAATAGATCTCCAATTATTTCTACCCTTTTATATTCCACTATTCGTTAATATTTATCAATCGACCAATAGTATTGCGTTACCGGTATAACCAGTCAAAATAATGTCTATTAACTTATTTTTATTAAATAGTGAACTGTGTAATCATCTATTATAGTTTGGACCTATTTTTAATAAAATAAATAAGAGTTTTTGATGTGGCGACAACATTTATAAAAATAAAATGTTATGTACTTAGGTTTTTTATTTAATTACGAAAACGCTCTACCTAAATATTTCTACTTTATATTTAAATTAGATTAAATAGTTCTAATTCATATTTATTATTTTAATATTAGGGTAGTGTTCGGGACTATAGCAGCTACTACTACTATAGAGTATACATATTTTATTAATCTTCATTAGTCAAGTTATCAGTAGTAATCAGGTTATGAGTAGATAACTAGGTCAGCAACAGTAGATGTATAATTTTTAATAATACTTATTTTATTAAATTGATGACCAATTTTATAAAATTTATGCATTTAAATTAGACTAAATATCAGCTAAACCCTATCTTGTTTCAAAGTTTCTCGAAATTTCATTAAAGTGTGTAAGTGTAACAAAATCTACCTACAGAGTAATGTCTTCATATTTTCATTAACATACATATATTTCTTAGAACAAAAAAATATATAATTTCTTTATAAGAACTTACGCAGAAAACATTTCGCTTTTCGATTTATTTAAGATTACATTCTTCATACATTTCATGAAAGTTTTTTGGGCGCTTTAATCTTTTGATATGTATCTGAAAATTGGTTATTTTTATATAACTAGTTGCTATACTTCCCAGTACCATACAGTAATAAGATATTTAGTTAAATAAAAAAAAATGTAATCGATGATACTTTTTTTTAAAAGAAAATTAATTATATTTAAAAAAAAAGTATCACCGACTTTAATGTGCTTTTTAGTGAAAAGTAGAGGTATTTTGTTGAAATATAATATGGGTAGGGTATTTTTCAAAACCCACTCGACCGATTTCGATCAAATTTAAATGGGACCACCTGTATACAATTTGAAACAAAAAAAGAATTTTCCAAGTTGGTTCAGGCGTCTTCGAGTAATCGGTGAACTTACATAAAAAATAAAAGATTCCGACGAATTGAGAACCTCCTCCTTTTTTGAAGCCGGTTAAAAGAAGCATGCTCCGTTCCAGTGATTTTTAAGACAATTGCTGTCTAGAGGTAAATTACCTTTGTAATAATGTTCTGTCTGTCTGTAATATTTTATATAATGTCGTATACTAATATTGTTGTAAGCCTTGTGGAAGGCGCATGTAACATTTACTACCAGGCCGTTTATTTGCATGTTAATACGTTTATTTATAATCTAAGGAATTACAAGAAACTAAGGATGTGCTAGAAAATATTTCATATAAATGTAAACAAACGTTTGGTTAAAAAACAGCTTAGGTTACAAATAATAGGTTCGTTTAGTACCGAGGACATGACCTAAATTAGGCTCGAAACCAAATTCAGCAATTCTACGAGCAAAGAGACTATCTAAACTAACATGCCACACCATTAAATAAGTCTTATGATTAAATTCTATTGTTCATAGAAACCATCTAAAATTATTCTCGGAATTCTAAAGCTCTCAAATATTTTCGTTCGATTTCCATAACAAAATGAGGTCCCAAGATGCGTGTTTCAAACACTTTAGCAAGACAATATCCAAAAAGCAATTACAGTCCGTACGTATAAAAAGGTCTTAACAAAGCGGTATAGCCGAAGAGTAGTTCCATTAAATCGAATGGCGGTGTTGATTTCAGGAAATAATACGTTGGATTAGGTCGCCAGTGCCCTCTGGCTGTCGTAAATAGGAAGTAAGTCAACATTCATTTTTGTTAGCCTGTGTTATTGGACGCTTTTAACAATACTAGGTACTCTCTGCATTTTAGTGATGTAATAATTAATGATTTCGATATGAGATTTTTTGTGTGTAAAAAGTAAATGATAATATAAACATCCCTGAGACATAAAACGATCCCTTAATGTATAGCTTAACGTAATGTAAGCAAGTAAAGAAAAATATTAATTATTACAATATATTTCTCACACCATCCATTGTTATAAATTTTGTGGATAGAAGAAGGACTTCCATTAAAAATAGATAAAAACAGTTCAAACCAAGTTTTACTTTCAAAAAAAAATTCAGTATGAATAAAATTCACGCAGGATGTCTTATTTCTTCTATATATATATATATATATATCACTACATATTTTAAAACAAAGTCCCCCACTGCGTCTGTCTGTTTGTCTGTCTATCCGTCTGTTCGCGTGTTTCATAAACTGAAAAACTACTGAACGGATTTTCATGCGGTTTTCACTAATACAAAGTGATTCATGAGGAAGGTTTTAGTGTATAATATGTACTCGTGCAAAGTACCCGGGGCGGGTTGCTAGTGTATAATAAATCTGTAGACGTGTTTGATTGTGCACATATCACGTAAAAGTATAAAATAATCGTGGAAACGTTTAATGCCCAAGTAACTATTTATATTTATACTAGTACGGCTGCCATCGTTGAACATAATTAATCAGAATTAATAACTTTTGGAAGTCTTAAAAGATGATTTGTACTGGATTGATTATGTGAACTATCTATATTGTATAACCAGTCAATAAATAAAAAAACAAAAATGTGTATAATTCGGTGTAGCATTAAGTATTTGATTTATAGCAATCGACTGTCTATATTTATAGTAAAAAGAATTTAACATTTTCAAGAAAAATGTATCGCGCAACATGCAACGGCATCTATTGGTCCCAAGTAATAGTAACTATAAAACTGTTACGTTAAGTGGTAATTTATTTTTTAAGATATTTATTATTAGCATATAATACATGAATAGCGACGTATAAATTTCAATACTAACACAACATTTTTTTTGGAAATTTATATATAATATAATAAGTATATTATACTTATTATATTACATATAAATTTCCAAAAAAAGCATTTGGGAGTGTTATACTGGACAACAAACTGAACCCATTTCTACTATTTTTGCTATTTGTGTCTGTACGTCTGTTTGGTTGTGCTTGCAACACTTCAAAAGTACAAAACAAACATGGAAACCTTTTCATCAATATTGTACGTAGTTTACTCTATCCATATCCAGTCCCATAAAAACATATCATTATAATGCTGACTGCATTGTAATCATATTATTATGTTTGTGACTGTAGACAAATAGATATCGATAGGTACATTCCATTATTGGCCCAAGTTATATCAACAAATACATTTCTGAAAGTGCACAGTACAAAGTATGTGTACTTTATAGATGGCTTGGTTGATTATTTTTTAATTGCGGTGTTAAGATTCACCTCAAAATAATAATAATAATAACCTTTGTGCATTTATTTCCGAGCGCAGCGGCTTTTCTGTGGTGATTGTGGAGACAACAGGAGTTTTCTTTTCATTGTTTGACGATCCCAGAGTAATTGGTATCCTAGTTTTTAGCTAAGCCAACGAGCTATTTTGCCCTCTCGCACGTAAGCTAAGAGTATATCTAAATCCAATTTGATAAATTTGTAAACCGAATAACGTGAATGGAACCTTTTAGCTCATAAATAAATATTGTAACGGTAAATTAAATTTCTGACACAGCTGTTTGCTTCAGCGTGTTTACTTGGTAACAATTATTCCTTTTGTTTTTAAGTGTCGTAAAAAAAACGTAGAAGTTTTCCTTCACATCTCTTTTTACGAGTGTCGCAGATTCTTATGCCTGAGACAACGATGGATTTAAAAATGTAATAATTTATAAAATTTAAGAATTGAGGCTGAACGACGCCGGTTAAGCATAAAGGTCTTAACTTTTTAATTATAAAGTATATTGCTTTTTTTATAGTCCTTGGACTTAGAAATATTTTTAGACATTTCAATTCAAAGGCCAGAATTGATAGATTATCTTAAGCTATAAATATTGAAATGGAAAATTCTAGGTAAGCTTTTATTTTAATATCATTACGACTTTCAAACTTGTTAGCAAAGAAATTAGGTTACAAAATCGAGTATGCATTGACATTTAACTTGACATTTTTTACACTATACCTAATTATAATATAATCTAATAATCTGTTTTCAATGTTGATTAGTTCAGAGAAAGTTTTAAAAGGAAATTGTAATGTAGTCCCCAATTACCTATAACCGATAAAGCCTTCGTTATTTGGATTTTTATCAGATCGCATCACGGAACAGTGGAATAAGGAATAAGGTACTTAGATTTCTGTGGTCTTACCTATATGAGCTTGTAAACTATGGTGAATACAAACTAATAACATTTTAGAGAATCGACCGAACATTCAAAGACCGTTCATTCTGCATACTAGGTACATTATGTCCACAACATGGCCTATTCTTGTCGTTTAACAAAACGAGGGCGAAAGCTTCCGATGTATATGACGTTCATATTACAATAGCGTTGGCGGTTTCATCGAAGGTGAAACAGAATGAAGGTCTTCTGCTACCTCGAATCCCGAATCAAGATTTGTCCTTTGGAGAAATTATTGAGTTATCAAACTATCACAGCCATTATCCAACTTATATGCAAAAAAAATCCTTTCTTCCTGTTGACAGTTTTTCAGTAAAGACTATTATTTTTTTTATATTACTCACATACGATAAAGTAGTACACGGCTCACCTCATAATTTATATGTAGATATGCCCAGCTGCTTTCGACTACGGTGACTGCTGCCTGTCTGTGTCATGTGCCCTTAGACGACTGCCCTAAAAACTGGCAACTGAATCTTGTTTCTCTCTATTTGGCATTGTGATAAATCCTAGGTAAATGTACTGTGACTTGCAGGGTGAAAATGTTTTCATGTTCGATTGACTTCGATTTCTGCATAAAAATTCTTGAAACATTATTAGCTGTTAGTTTTTGTCCGAGACTCTGCATACGTGGACGTTCATTATCGAAAACAGTTACCAACTTTAGTTTAGAACATTCGAAAATTCGATTGTAATTATAGGTGATAAAGACGCGAGGTATCATTTATCTTGTGTACGAAAGCTCGAAGCTTAAGTTGTATCGATAGCTATTTAAGTGGTTTAATACTTTGATCAGCAAAGTAAAATTCGATATTGGTAGATCACCATTAGTAATCGGTAAACACCTGTTTTACAAACTTTCGTTTAAACGATATCAAATCCGTGGTTGGATTTAGATATAACATTTGAATTCAGAATTTACGACTTGTCAGATTGATGCCTCGTACCGCCTCTGGTCTACGCATATAAAACAGTTCCGTAACAGATTTACAGCTTCGATAAACCTGAACTGAGTTTGAAAAACGAAATGAGGATGAAAAAATTAAAGGTTAAGTCCAAAAATCTAGTTTAAAATAAAATGATTCTGAAGAAGATTAACTGAACTGTTGAATAACACGTACGAGATTGCCGCTAGGTTGGGTTTTTAATTGCTTACAAATCGCAATTGTTATAAACGCAATAAACAAGTTACAAGTTTGGCAAGTCTCTTTCATTCACTAAAAGTGACGCTGCAAGTAAGCCTAAGTTTATATTATTTTATTCATTTAGAATATCAGTTTTAAACTATATAACATTTTTGCCTCATTTTTATAATTTAATGTATGTAATAAGGTATGAATATTTGACAGTAATTAATAGGCGATATAGAAGATGTAAAGAAAGAAAGCGCAGAGTAGGACGTCCATTATCGCGGTGGACAGACGACCTCATAAAGATTGCAGGACATCCGTGGATCCAGGCCGCTTACAACCGGTCTTCTTGGAAGTCATTAAGGGAGGCCTATGTCCAACAATGGACGTCCTACGGCTGAAATGATGATGATGATGATAGAAGATGTACTTAAGGTGTAAACAAGAGAACAAAACAAGCAAAAACAGTGAAATATATTTAGTGAAATCTATGTTGATATCTCGTCTTGACGCTATTTATTATAAACTAGCAGCACCTCGCGGTTTCACCCGCATAAGTCCCGATCCCGTGGGAATGTCGGGATAAAAATAGCGTAGCCTATGCGTTAATCCAAGTCTCAATCTATCTACATACCAAGTTTTATCGCAATCGGTCCAGTAGTTTTTGTGTGAAAACATTACAAACATACATACAAAAACACAAATGTTTCCTATTTATAATATTAGTTTAGATAACGTATTATATTTTCTTTATTTATGTTTAAATTGTATGTACATACATAATTAAGTGGTCCTTACTTTAATGGAAAAGAAGAGAAATGTGATCGTTTGCTTAAATTCTTATCTGTCAACCCACACTTGGCTTGAATGAGCATAAAACATTACCCTCTATGGAAGCCCAAGGCGTAAAAGGCAGTTGTAAGTCCTTTTCTGACGGTTCCTATTACATTCAGTGTAATATCTCTTAGTAAATACACAATTTATGTGAAAAACACTAGTTTAACTGTCCAGTAGATACACTGACTGGTAATCTCGCGTTTTGTTCAAAATGAGAAAAATGTCGGTCGGTATTTAATGGTATAAGTTTTATTAATACCATTGGGAACTAATGAAATGACATATATCTTACTAATGTAAGAAACAGTCTCGATACCACTGATATAACCATGAAAATCACTAACTAACAGTAACTGCCAAGTTGTTCGTTCCTTTGTTCGCACTCAAGTGAAGTTCTCATGTTATTTCTACCCTTTTATAATGCCAGTATTCGTTAATATTTATCAATCAACCAATAGTATTACGTTACCGGCATAATCAGTCAAAATAATGTCTATTAACTTACTTTTATTAAATAGTGAACTGTGTTATCATCTATTATAGTTTGTCCCTATTTTTTAATAAAATAAATAGGAGTTTTTAATGTGGTGACAATACTAATATTATAATCGTGAAAGTTTGTGAGGATGTGAGGATGTATGGATGTTTGTTGCTCTATCACGCAAAAACTACTGAACCGATTGCAATAAAACTTGGTACGTTACTTTTTATCCCGATATTCCGGCATCGGGACTTACGCAGGTGAAACCGCGGGGCGCAGGTAGTTTAAAATGTTTTCGATTTACTGTATAGTTATATTGGTGTAAGTCTCTTTTGTTGAGTTTAAATTCATAGACATTATAAGCATTATTAATTTATCCAATGCACGCATTAGTGAGGCATCTGCAAGAGCAAAAAAAGATTTCCCTATCATAGGTTAATGCCTAAAAGGACTTTCTAAAGCTTTCGAGATTCTATTTCGATTGGTATTTTTTAAAATCACGCATGTAAAATATTACATGCGTGATTTTAAGAATTAATAAGAATAATCATCCTTCAAGAACAGTGCAGTGTCCTCGAATAAAGGCCCAAGTGTCACTATTCGGAATATAAACTGATTGTCTATATTACTTCTTCGACACATTTTATTAAAGCCAATCTCCACGCGGCAACCCAGCACGCGTGCATGATTGCATATAAGATCCGCCGACGGACCAGCGGCCGGTATTTATTTAGCGCGCGCGATTACATCGAGTGACATAGGCCTAACTATCAATGGACAATATAAAGTAGGATGCGTGGTCAAGTTGTTACTATTAACTATTCATATTATTCAATGTTCGTCAGGCTGAGAATAAAACTAACATATAACACTGCACTATCAAATGTAAAAAAAACACGAAAAAGTGTGAGTCTGACTTGCGCACCGACTTCTATGTAATTAGGTCGACGGCAGTCCTGGTACGTACAGAAAAATTCGTTGAGATTTTGTAATAGATCTGTAAAATAGGTCCAAGATTATTATAAGTTGTATACTAGCCCTATCTTCGCACGGGTAGCAGAGACATCTTCAACAATCATCATCATATTTCAACCAATTTACACAAAACCTAAACCTTCCTCATGAATCGCTCTATCTTTTGGTGAACTGCATGAAAATCCGTTCAGTAGTTTTTTAGTAGAGATAATATTTAACTGACTAAGATAGGTGTCATAAAAAATAACCCCCTCTTGACTCAAAAAGGTTCATTAGTACACGTACACAAGTAGACAATGTGTCAAGTAACAGGTGTACAAATGCTCCAGTAATCCTGATACACTCACACCCACACACACTATTCGGACAGATTCGGCATAATTGCCTCTCACACAAAGGGGATTACACGGAAAACTACCTCTTTCGTCAATCAGCAACCGTTTGATGTCATTTAATTGCCAGTATTCCTGAGTAGTCTAATTAGACAGTATTTTGGAGCCGTAATGAAAATATATTTTATACATGTATAATATCTATATATTATTTAAAAATTATGATTTGTTTATAAAAAAATATTTGCATTGCCAATATCCTATTAATTTATAACAGGTTCACATTTAAGATATTAAACGAAGAATTTGCATAATATAACCTAGTTTATTTCAAAGAAATATTTTTTTTGGTAATATGACATTAATACATATTAGATGTGTAATTCCAGTGGTCACGAGTCCATTCGTGACCATGAACGGTGCAATTCGATCGAAACGTCGGGTAACCAAGAGGTTTTGTATCTTTCAAATATTATCGCGATTAAATCCCGAATTACACATCTAATATGTATTAAAGTCGCGAAAGTTTAAAAACAATTATGACATTAATATTCTTATAATACCTACTTTTAAAAATAATAATTTTGGAATGTTTTTTTAAATTATTTTTTAAAAATAACTTAGTTATTTGCAAATGACATGTCACATCAATGCCAGTTATTTATTTTTTTATTTTAGGTTAAGTCAACAAAAAAAACAAAATTGAAAACGTAAAATTGATTACTGAAAACAACAAAAAAGCAAGAAACTGTGTAGGAGGATAGATATTGAATTGGGATAGAGCCAGCGCTAAGTACCATGTCATTGACATCATATGGTTAATGGTCATAAAACTAGGTATTTTCAAAACTTCCAATTTGTGGCCTCCACCAAGCCTGTATTAAACAACATAATTCATTATTTTGCATTGATAAGTGATTACTTACGTTCTATTCATGTAATATTGAGATATACTAACACCGTGTATGTTTCCATCCATTTTTACATGTACAGGTCCAAAATAATAGCAGCTTCGTATATAAAGCGGGTGTTCAAAAAGCGGCGTCGTTGTTAAAGTATCATAAAAAGCAATCCGTTGCTGATTCAAACGTAAAACAATGAATCAGTGTGATATTGTCAGTAAAGCAGAGGTCATGTGATTCATATTTATTATAACCTAATACATATCCTATTTTGAAAATAATTAGATAGAGATTAATTAATATTGAGATGCATATATTATTTTAATTAGATTAACATAACTTTGCACTAGTTCTATAAACCAGTCGTGTATAAAATAGAGGGATATGAAGTGCACGGATGGCGCAATGGTTTAAGTGGTCAGCTCGCCACTACGCCGCGCCGAGTGTTATGGGCTCAAATCCCACACGGGACGAAACTTTGTATGATCCACAAATAGTTGTCTCAAGTCTGGGTGTTCTTTGTGTCCGTTGTTTGAATGTTTGTGAAGCCCCACGACGCAGGAATATTCCTAATGCGGGAGTTGTCTTTTTTAATAATAATAAAAAAAATATGTTTATCCTGCGTTAACAAACTTGGGAATTATTTAATTATACATGTTCATTCATTTACAATAATTATAAATGGAATTTAGGACAATGAGATGTTTCTGTATAATTCAGGCATTTAATTTCCCCGGTACACGAAATTCGCTTTAAAAGAAGTACAAATAATTCCCTTCACGTATTAATTATCTGTGTAATGAAGACTTAACACTCGCAATACCAGTATCTCTTCCTACCGCTACCTCACGTACATTGTCTCCGCTACATGGCGATACCATTTAAGACATGCAATCTAATGTATTCAATTACACAGTGCAGTAACACTAACGAAGGTAGAACTTCGAGACACACCTCGTAAAAATAATATTATAGATAGTTATAACATATAGATAGTTACAACTTTGATTCACTTCCAAAATGACAATTGATAACCTAGATACAAAACGGTGAACACTATCGAAAAAATATCGCGAGATCAATGACACAATAGTGAGCCTCCCGGCGCTGTCCGTACGCTGCGGCACCCCCATTTACATTAATTCGCAATATTTTTGTTGCTCCCCGTCACTCGTAATCTACGCGGCGGATTATGCAAACTGTTTCCTCGTGACCTGGATCTAAACGAGCAAACAGTTTATTTTTTAACTAACAAACATAAAGGATGACAATTATGTATGTGATACTCATTTAAAATAGGATTGATGAAGTTAAGTTGCAGGAGTCAATTGACAATTATCTTTATTTCATAAAATTGCTCATCAATTACTTGATACTAGCTGCGCCCCGCGGTTTTACTCACGTAAGTCCCGGTGCCGTAAGAGTATCGGGATAAAAAGTAGCCTATGTGTTAATCCAGGTCTCCAGCTATCTACATACTAATACTTTGTTGTTCATTATTGCAGCTTCTGTGACATAGATAGATAGATAGATAATACTATTTATTGTACACCAAACACATGATATATATACATATAAAAAAACAACTTAAACATAAAATGCACAATGGGCGGCCTTATCACAACAAGCAATATCTTCCAGGCAACCTTTGGATGGACAGGACTGTAATGATTTAGTGTGGGCGTTTATGGTGTAAAATATTTAATACGTACAAATTGAACTAATATGCACCTACTACTAGTATAGGTATGATCATATACATATTTACACAAACATATACATACAACTACATTCGTATAAATAAAATAAATACATACATTATAATTGTGCTTAGTATTAGATTATATATAGATTATCTTAGACATAATTTTGCAGATAGTATTCTTTTAACATTTTTTTGAAAGATCCTAACGATGGTGCTTGCTTGATAGAAAGTGATAGGGCATTCCAGAGACGCGCTGCTTCAACTGTGAAAGATTTATCAGCAAACTTTGTTGTATGCACTGGTATTTGAAGTTGTAAGATTTCTGATGATCTCAACAATCTTGAATGTGTGTCACGTAGGAACCTAAAACGTTCTTTGAGATAAGAGGGAGTAAGCGGATTGAACAAAATGTTATAAAGTAGAGAGAGGATATGAGTATGCCGACGAAGGCGAATCGGGAGCCACTTGAGCAATTTGCGGTATTCAGATACGTGGTCATATTTGCGTAGGCCAAATATAAACCTTATACAAAAAATTTTAAGGCGCTCAAGTTTATCGAGTTGCTCCTCTGTGAGATCAAGATAACTGGCATCAGCATAGTCAAGTATTGGCAGTAGAAGTGACTGTGCAAGCGAAATCTTTGTAGCAGTCCGTAGAAAATTCCGCAGTCTTCGTAAGGACCCCGCTGAAGCAAACAATTTGCGACTTACCTCTTGCAGTTGTGGGCCCCATGACAGAGTTCTATCTATGTATATTCCCAAATTTTAGATTAGTAGCGGTAAACCATTAAACGTTATTTGTGGCAGCTGTGTCCATTCAATGCGGGAAATCATCCTGGGACTGCCCACCATAATTACTTGTGTTTTTGAGGGGTTCACCTGTAGACCATAGTTGATACTCCAGTCACAAATGCGTTCCAAATCACGCTTCATAGTTAGAAAAGCTTCGTGAATTGTATTTGGTGGAGCTTGAGTGTAGATCTGAAGATCATCTTCATAAAGGTGGTAGGATGAAACTAATTCTTTGGAAATGGTATTAATAAATATTGCGAAAAGTAAAGGGGATAAGATGCCACCCTGTGGCACACCAAGCGTGATATCACACCAAGAGGAAACTGACTCCTCAATGCGGATACGTTGACGGCGACCAGACAGGTAACTGTGAAACCAATCAACCACTATTGGAGATATGTTAATGGAGCGTAGTATACCGAGCAGGATATGGAAATCTACAGTACTAAAAGCGTTACTAAAGTCCAGAAGTGTAAGTACTTAATTACTTACTATACTTTAAAAGTTGACCCTCCCTCCAAGTTCAAGATTGAAAGTTACAGACTCGTACCTTATCTTCGCCTTAAGGTACATTTCTTCAAGGTATTTTCCCTTGCCATACTTTTCCTTTAAAAAAATGTCGGGCACTTGATCTACAACATCCTTAACATGTTGAGAGAGAACCAATTTCTTCGCTTTTATTTCCGTGTGAGGCTGGAAAGTAATGCCCTAAGTGACAGCTTCAAACCCTGTTATAATAAATAGGCTCATTTTAGACTGAAAATAAAAGATTTTAATAATCATCGATAATATATCTTGCATCAAAGATTAAAGTTAGTAAAGTAACTAAGTTGAATTAGTAAAATTGTTTGTTTACGTTGCCTCCTACGAACCCGAGACAACCCGAGACAGTCAATTCCTCACCGTGCACAAGAATTCAATTTTGCATCGGCCCTTAGGCCTGCACCCGTAGAATATCCAACTGACTCAGGAGCTCAAAGCTAATAACCATAGACAATGCCGTTTGTTCGCTGACTGTGCTTCGGAGCGTTAGGAAGAGGACCCCAATTTTGGCCGAAAAATCATCTTCAACGACGAGACAAATTTCTGGATGAATGGCTATGTTAACAAGCAAAATTGCCGTCTATGGGACGATGCCGACCCACACGAGGTTCACCAAGTGGCAATGCATCTACCAACAGTTACTGTTTGGTGCGGATCTTGCGTCGGCGGCGTCATTGGCCCGTACTTTTTCGAAAACGATGTTGATGAGACCGTCACTGCCAACGGCGAGCCCTACAGATCAATAATAACGATGTTTTTTGGCTGGAATTGAACGACATGGACGTGAACGACATGTGGTTCCAGCAGGATGGTGCTACGTGCCACACAGCGAACGCCGCAATGGACATTCTGAATTAACGATTTGAGGGTATGGTTATCTCTCGCAGAGGTGACGTGAATTGGCCACCAAGAACGTGCGATTTGACCCCGCTAGACTTTTTCTTGTAGCGTTTTCTGAAGTCGCAGGTCTATGCCAATAGGCCACAATTGACCGAAGCCCTCAAAGTCAACATATCACTAAGCCATCGCTCAAATTCAGGCAGATCTATGAGCCAGAGTAATTTAAAATTAGACCTCTCGGATCCGTGCCGCAGTGAGAAGCCGCGGCGGATATTTAAACGATGTCATGTTCCACACATAATGGCATACATGGGGCTTTCAAATAAAAAAAAAAATGTTAATGCCTCACACACAGCTTGTTTTACTCCATTTCAACATCGACCCGGTCCCGGATAACCCTTTATATTATACTTTATTGTGCTGGGATAAACTATAGCTTAGTTTTGATTCTAATTTAAATTCATTCTTGGCGGAATATTTAATTTCATATCTATGCAGCAATGGCATTTTAACTAAAAGAAAAGTAATCTAACAGAACTTTGAACAAGATCTTTCAATTCACAATAATTCAAATTCAACTTTTAGCAATTATATTTGAAAAACAAAATGTTACTGGTAAAAAAATATTTCTTTATGACACATTTAAATAAACGTCACATTTCAATTTACTTTTCTAATCATACAGCTGTAACTTGCGAAGTTTCGCATTGTCGTTTACGTAGAATCAGATTGACACGGAAATTGAATATAATTTCGACGTATATAACCCTAACGGAACCACAGAGGCTGTTGACACCAAATCAATTCGATTTTAGAATAAAATTGTAAAATCAATTTGGTTTGGTTTGGTCAATGACGGGAAAGCAATTTAGGGTATTGGGGTCATCCCCTAGTGACAATACCCAGTGGTCAGTATCCTGTCTAACCTACTGTACTGTATACTATACGACAAGTGTCCGCAAGTTAGCAAACGGATATTAGTGTCTGTTTATTGTTAGATTAAGCAGATATCTAAACTTCATCTGCCTCTTGTGTGAATATTGTAAATAAAATGTAAAAAAGGCTGATATTTACATCCACTATCTCAAATTGTATGTTTATCAACACGCACTTATATATTATTTAGCCGTTCTAGTAGTAGGCGCTTAATATCTAGAAATATGCTATTTCTATCAGACTAGCTCACGAAGTGTCATCAGACAATTATATTTTAGACAATACTTTTCTCAAGAAAACAAAAAGTGCATGTGATAATTTAGAGAAAGAACCACGGCACATATTCGGTGTTTTAATAAATAAAAATAATGTTCTACTAAACGTCGCACAGAACGACAGCTTTAAATGGCTTTGGAGGCATTAAATACAGACTCATTGTAAAGTAATTCAACTATTCAATTCTCAAATATCATCAAAATGTCGATTTGGAAACAGATTTTCCCTCTGACAACAAGAATTTATGACATTTTCGAGGAAATGAGCTCGATCAATGAGCTCCGGGCACTTTGACATAGTTTCCATTGTGTGACAAGATTAAGTGGTTACCATGTTTCCCTGTTAATGTCACCAACTTAGATTTTATTGCGAGCTCCAAGTGAAATGTGTTCCCTCGAGTTAATTATGACTTAGTAAATAAAGCGAACTCCATTAGAATTATTATAGCCAGTTGTTCCTAAAGTATTATTAAGTTCTCCTAGTTTATGAGCAAAATAATATTATTAAGTTACTTTGTATAAGTTTTTGGTTCCGTACCTTTTCTGATATAACTGACATTGTTTATATTATAAACAAGGTGTACCGAAGAGAGGATAACAAAAACTTTATACAAAGTCTGATGGGCCGTAGGCGCTGAAATATAAACACGCAACGAATACCTACGTACTATTAGCAATTCTTTAAAGAAAATAGAAGAACAACTTCCTATCTGTGTCGTGGGTTCTCCAGACACAGGTCGTATGTCGTGGGTGCGTAGCTCTGTAGTAGTATTAAAAATCTCGACAAGATACCTCAATTACTTTAAACTCCGATCTACATATCAGAACGTGACCATACGCGTCACATCTTATACTTAATAATCTTATCTCATAATTCTATGCAACATAATTCTACACATAATTCTATATAACAAATGATTAACCTATTCGGTTAGTGTTGTGGGCGGATGGGGTAGATTATACGTAAACGCGAAATAAGTGAAAAAGGGCAGATTTGAGGAAACCACAAGAGAGTGGAATCGGTAAGCGAACCGTGTTATGAAATTATTGCCTGTCGAAAGCTTGTGCAGAAATATTCAATAAAATTTCAAAGCTCTTTTCCTTTGCAAAACGTTTAGCTTGTGTCGAGGTCCAGAGGTCGAAATCCGATCGTAGCTCGTTAAATTATTGATATCTAAAGCTCCGTCGATGCTACCGAAAAAACGTTTCCGATTTTTTTTATTGGTAATGCTTAAGCTCATCAATTACTTCCAAACAAAAAATAAAGAAAAACGGTTGACAAACAAACATGAAAAAGGCACATAGTGTTTGATTGAAAAAGGTACTCAATTGCTTTGTCTTCTGTTTCTTTCATATATAAAAAAGAGTACCCATATTTTAACCTACAAATAATATATGTATATTCTTACATCCGAATATTTACATTAAGGTGTGAGCGATTTACACCTATGCCTTAACCGCCTTACCTAATTGCGTAAAAAATCATTATAATATCGTTAGAAGCCATTTTATACTTACGTAATGTACTTACGTACGATCCGATACTTTACGAGCAAGTAAGCGCAAAATCGTGTGTCAATTGATCGTGTTCTTAAGGGCCCGTACAGATGTACACGTTTGTTGCGCAAGTGAATTCGGCGCGTTGGCGTGATCTGCCAAAGGTTATAGCAACTTTAAAATTCTATGCTAATTACATAAAGCTTATTTTGAAATCTTCCCTCAAACACCGCGTCCGCGCAGCTACCGTAAAGCCGCCGCGCAGCCGCCGCGAAGCCACTACGCAGCTAACGCCCAGCCACCGCACAGTCTACACTCAGCGCCCGCATCATCTCCACGCTGCCTATCATTTTCATTTATGCTGCTACAGAGTTGCCCATTGCCTTTACACGATATCTTCAGAAGCATTCATTTCGTTAATAGAAGAGAAGGATGTCTTGTGGGACAAAACTCTTGAAATATACTAAGATAAACGCAAAACTTTCTAGGCCTGGAACGAGATATGTGTTATTTTAATGAAATTATGATATAAAAATTTAAGTAAGTCCAGAAGATCTTGATTTTTGCTACTTTAAACAATGTTGTGTTCCCACATGGCAATAATATTGATTAAAATAACATTTATTTATTATTTATTAATAATAATAACTCCACACATCTCACACACGGCCGTCTGATCCCAAACTAGGCAGAGCCTGTACTATGGTAACCAGACTGCTGATAAACATACTTATATATTTCTAAATACATACATATTATAGATAAATTACACTTAGACAAAGAACAAATAATCGTGCTCATCACAGAATTATTTATCCTGGGTGGGAATCCAACGCACGACCTCTGGCTTAGCAGTCAGGATCACTAACCACTAGACCAACAGGCCAGTCAATGTATGCGTCTGTATGTATGCGTTGTTTATGGAATGTTGTGCATTCGTGGTAAGAAAGCGGTTGCGGCGTATACACGAATTGTAAGCGTAGTCATATAGACGCGCCCTAATGATCACTTGAAACTGTAAAAGTAAAGGCAAATGTAAAAAAAAGGACTCAAGATAAAGAAACAGTAAATTTAGTGTAGCTCTTGTTTGTTCCCAACTGCCTAAGGGGGTTAATGTTTTTCGAGCTTATGTGTGTCTATGTATGTTGCATTCTTTGGCACATTCAACAGCCTAAACTGATTGATGGATTTCCACATAATGTATGACGTGGCTTTATATTTTTCTCATTTCTGACAGTAACATATTAGGGTATATTATTTTGTTTTTTTAATTAATATTTTTAGCGAAGTCAGGTTTTTCTTTTTCAGTAGACCTTACCGGTATGAAGATATAGAACGAAGTATACACATATAAATAGAGTTTTATAGATACATGATGTGAATGTAGACTGAGCCTTAATTATTCATACGGCAATTAACGCGATCAATAGATCCTACTAATATTATAAACGTGAAAGTTTGTGATTATGTATGGATGTCTGTTGCTCTTTCACCCAAAAACTACTAAACCGATTGCGATGAAACTTGGTGTGTAGATAGCTAGACACCTGAATTAACACATAGGCTACTGATATTCGGCACCGGGACTTACGCAGGTAAACCGCGGCGCGCAGTTAGTATTACATACCTTCGGGAGCAGGTATACAATGCTTTTTCTCTCTGGAGACATTAGCCAACAAAACGAAGTAGTACGCTACATCCTTACCAAGGGGAAGGTCGACCTGGTCCTAATTTTATTTAGAACAACTTCACATTTTTTTGATGAAGTTTGTTTGTTTGAACTAAGCCTTGGATTCATTTGTCCGAATTGAATTAGAATTTCCGTTAGGTAGTTTAGTTAATATGCACCCTGCAGGAGGAGTCTATTACCCCTCCTCAGTTTTTTTTTCATACTGCCGAGGTACCAAACAAATACTATAGATAGTTCAAAGATGCGTGTTAGTTCAAAAATGTGCGAATCGTCGACGATCCTAAACTCAGAAGCGGTATTGAACCATATCGATTTGGGGGCTTTGCCTGCCTGTGCATGTTCTACCGCTTTTGTAACGGGTTGTAGTCCTAGGAACTGTTTGACATAATGCCCACGGCCGCATTCTACCTCCGCACCGCTTCGCCACTACAGTATAGTAACAAGCGTCCATAGGCTACGGTAACCACTTACTATCAAGCAGGCCTTAGGCTTGTTTGCCGCCTTTGATGTGGTACCTATAAAAAAAAACCCTTTATCCCTTTCAGATATCCCTTTTAATCGTAAATTAAGGTACTTAAACTATAAGTTGGCGTCCAGTAAATTTTCAAAGTTGATTTTGCAATTATAAATTTGCAATACAATAAGTCATCCAGGTTCTTCAGATAAGCCTTAAGCATCTCAATATTACCATAACAAAGAACTTTAAACACGTGTTAGTATCGAGTACGAAGTGTAGATATTATAATATCATATATATTAATTAAATTTAAGCGTTCATTGAACCATAGCTAATGAAGTCTTTAACACCACGTTAGGTAACGATATGACTTTAATATCGCTGTTATTCATGATTTAACTTTTGCTTCCAAAATTCTATATAACAGCCTACATTTAGGACTTATTAGGGAATATGCATGTATTTTTTTTTTATCTTTTATTGACTTGTTCCATCATTCTACTCTAATAAAAAATATAAGTAACCTTGGCAATGTTCAAATTCATTTTTAAAATAACGCCGCCATATTTCGCGGGCCTTGGATGACGTCAGATACCCCGCTCAGTGTTTGTTTCATAAACTTAGTATACTTACTTGAAGTGTTACAGTAATTTCATACCGATTTTCAGTTGTAACTACTATTTATTGTACAATACAGTATTTTTTCCTGTACATAATAATAATGTAAAATACGAAAACAATGGTGTAAATTAATGAGAAGAGATGAAGTATCTTCAATATCGTGTTTATATTGTTGTGAAGATCACTTTAATGTAAGCATATTACAATTTAATTGCTAGTATAGTGTGAATTAGTCAGCAGTAATTTATGTTTGTTTTAAATATCAAGCAGAAGGCAACTTGCTTGTCTACTTAAACTAGGTAACAAAAGTCCAATCAAACTTCATGAATATAACTAACTATACATATCTTACCTATCCTTTAGATTATAATATAACAAGTATTATAATAATTACCTTGCAGCTTTCACTCCTTTGACCTCAGCCGACGTAAAATCTGGATTTGATGCAAAATATATAGTCATCATGAATGCATCTATTTTTGGTAGATTGTCCGATTGTGCTTTGACAAAACTACATTCAGTCATCGTCCTAGACGATTTCTAATATCACTAGAATGTATAAATTGCACTAGCTAAGGGCAAAAAACACAGGAACACCTATCTTTCTCCGTAACACTACGAATATAGGCGCCGATAAATGACAGGACGGGGAATTTGACGTCATGTTTTGTTTCGACCAATAGTGAAGCGTTTTGCAAAGTTGCATATCTTAATTAATATTTTTTGTAATTAAAGAAGAAGTAAATAAGAAAATAATTGTTTAGGCATAATAAGTGGACAATAAAGATTCAAGGGAAAATTAATCAAGTAAATTTAAACGACATGCATATTCCCTATTGGTACAATTTACCTTCACACTACTGCTCCTGTCTAAATGGAACGATACCTAATCTGTTAACCTCAATATGGTAGACCAATATTGCTCTAATTAGATGTATTACCAAAGTACGTTATAACTACTAGTGATTGTCTAGTGGTACATATTCGTAATTAATTGTATTCGTAAGTAATTTTTTATCGTGAGAGCCATGCTTCGGCACGTATGGGCCGTCTCGACCGGAGTGGTAGGTACCACGGCCTCACAGAAAACCAGCAGTGAAGCAATGCTTGCATTGCTTTCCGCCGAGTGAGTGAGGTTACCGGAGGCCCTAACCCTTCCATCTCCTCCTCTTCCCCTCTCCCACCTGTTCTCCTCTTTCCCCCGTCTCCTATTCCTTCCTTAAAGGCCGGCAACGCACTTGTGACTCTTGAGTTGCAGGTGCCCATGAACGGCGGTAGTCATTTAACATCAGGTGACCCGTCTGCTCGTTTGCCCCCTATACTAAAGGGTCTTTCAACAAGGACGGGTCGATGTTAAAATTTAATAAAACAAGATGTGTTTGAGATATTAACGAAATTTATTTTTTATTTGAAAGACCCATTTATGCCATTATGGATCCAATATATACATATAATATAATACATCGTTCAAATGTCCGCCGCGGCTTCGTATGGTGGCACGAATCCGAGAGATCCAATTTTTGATGACTCTGCTGCATAGATCCGGCTGAATCTGAGCGATGGTAACTTTTTGTGGATGCATTGTCACCTGGTGAACCTCATGTGGGTTGTGGTCATCAGATATACGGCAATTTTGCTTATTAACAAAACCATTCATCCAAAAATGTGCCTCGTCGCTAAAGATTATTTTTCGGCCAAAATCGGGGTCCTCTTCCAAGCGTTCCGAAGCCCATTCAGCGAACACACGGCGTTGTCTATGGTCATTAACTTTGAGCTCTTGGGTCAGTTGGATCTTGTACGGATGCAGTTGAAGTCTGCGAAAGGCCGAGCTCCTTATTTCACTGTTACGTATATTATTTCACTTTTAGCTGACACCTTGGTTCTTAACTTATTATGAACTATCAGTTCCCGCGCGGCTTTGCTCGCGTGTACATATTTATATATTTTGCGCGAAGTCCTAATTTTTTTTCCAAAATAAAAGTAGCCTAAGTTACTCCTTCTAACACCAGCTATCTGCCAGTGAAAGTCCCGTGGAAATCGGTCCACCGTAGATTGGATGGAACAAACAGATAGACAGACAGACAAACATTTTTAAAACTGAATTTTAGGCATAGGTATCGTGCAAATAACTGTATGAGCTTAAAAAAAACTATTATTTTGATATTATAAACAGACACTTCAATTTTATTTATTAGATTTGACAACATACAATAGCCATCTTCGATTTTGGCCTTACATGTGGCTTAATTTTACTATTTACCTTTTGAATATTCTTCTTTTATCTACTTTTCTTATAATATGTTAAGGATCTACATAGTATACAAGTAGTATACGAATTCTTGTAGCAAAACCTGTGATGCAGAATTAGTGCTTCTGCGTTAGAGGAAATAAGCTGCCGAATTCTGTGTAATTGATATCTTAGTACCATAATAATTTGTTAAATTAAAACAGTTAAATAAACAAAGTTGACATTCTGTCAGTATTTTGTATAACATTTAATTAGTAGGTACTTTGAGTTTAGGAACAACCTACCTACTCAAAAGTGTAATAAATTAATGTCTTATATAACGTAACATAGAGCTGTTTCACTCTGTGGTTTCATGTGATGGTGAAGAGTAATAAAACCACAGCAATCTTATAAAACTGTTTAATTTTTACACTAAGAGGACATCTATTTATTTTGTTAATACCATGTTTATAAGCAGGCTGAATGAGAAAGAAAAACAGTTATATTTACTGTTGTTTTCTCAGAGTTGTCCATTTTATATTTATGTTGACTTTCTAAAGGCCGAATACTTCTCACTGTTCAATTATGAGACATAATCAAGTTTCGCTCTGTCGCCCCAAACCACCTTGACAGTGACAACATGAAACTTAACTCCGTTAGAGCTCGTTTAGAATACATGCCCTCCAAAATGAAACAGATTTCACATTTTCATATTTTAGTATTTTTATATAACATTGTTAATTTTTTACCTTAGATACTCATAAATAAAGTAAGGCTTTGTCAATCTCGTTATTTCAATAATGACGTTCACTCATTGACTTTTGTAGAAGTCCTTCACAACAAGCGGCCTTGAATGGATAGTGTGATACATTCCCCACTAGACAGACCGAGAACCCGGTTAAAGTTTCAGTGATCCACTTGAATAAACCGCAGCAATTATAACATAATGTACAGTACTTATGTGTCAAGACGGTTTACATTTTTTAAACATAAAACTGATTTAAGAAACAAACGCTTACTGGAAATCCCATACCATAGTATATAGTACCGGTTGGTATGATTGAATGGTATGCGGGATATCAACCTTGTAAAAACCTTTAATCGTGGGAGAGCCATGGTTCGGCACGTATAGGCCGGCTCGACCGGAGTGATACCACGGCCTCACAGAAATCCGGCAGTGAAGTAAGGTGCTCATTGCCTTTCGCCGAGTGAGTGAGGTTACTGGAAGCCCTAACCCTTCCCTCCCACACTCTCCTCCCCCTTCTCCCCTCTGCCACCTTTCCCCTACTCTTATCTTAAAGGCCGGCAACGCACGTGTGACTTTGATTGCTTGAGGATCCCATATCAAGGAGAAAATTCCAAACTCCGAACGTCATGTCAGCAAAGGCAAATACACGTAGTTCCTTAAAATAATACGCAAATTTTGACTTTACAGTGTGAGGCTGAAGAGTTTTAGTTCGATGTCAAAGTAGCTGTGTAAATCAAAATTGAACAGTCTCAAGACAACAAGCTTACTGCAGTTGAATTAGTTTAAGTAGATACCGTTGGTAGACGTCTGGACATCTAAAATTTAAGGTTAGCCAAACAGCAAACTCGAAGCGAAACCAAGAAAACTGATTACATTAAAACAAAGCATAAACAAACTATGTAGAAAAGACGATTTGGTATCTCTTGGCAAAATATAGGCAAAAGGAACTTTCAGAAACAATTTATGTTTCCGCATTTTGACATGAACTCCCCTGCGACAAAAGCCAATAGTTTGTAATGTTACATCTATCTGCGTTTTTAGATATTGCTTACTTAACATTAGTAGCGATAGCATAGATAAATTATCAACTTTGTCATCAATACTTTTCCCTTGTAAATCTTTCCCAACTACAAATCTTAAGTAAAAAACTGTTGGCATTATCTATCAAACTTCAAATGTAATCACACCACGACTCTTTGGCAGCGTTTCTTACACCTACTGGTTATTTGAAAAACGGGGTACCTTAATATTGAGGATACTGTACCAGATACTACAAACTTTGACACGCATAATATCCTAATGCTTACCACTGCATTTATGCGGTTAATATCCGTAATTTCCTTTTTCCTATCTTTGATGGCTTATTTGAAATAGGTTGAAAGCTGAGAGATCACAAGTGTACAACTTAATAATATACCCTCACTTTTACATGCCCTGTTATGGCGTGAGCAACCGTTAATAAGGTATCAAAAAAAAGCAGCGTGGTTTTGTCATTCCATATTCAGAGTTTTTTTTTCCTATTAATAATTTCATAAAGTTGCTTATTATTTTACAGTTTATATCCACAGAGTGCGAGCCAATGATGTGGAACGCTGAATCACATTACTAGTTCTCATCACGTTATTAGTTAACTAATGAATTCAATCATCACTGTGTATTCATTTCAGGTGAACCACGTTGAATGGAACAGGAATTTAAAAACGTGCAGGATCTGATATCACACTGATTGCTAATCGAGTATGAGAATGTCTCTATAGTTGGTTGAATCCGATCGGCATGCAGTTGGGAGGCGGCCAAAGCGGCAGCTAGCCATATCAGATTACATTAGATACACAAAGCAAAACCAAGTCTCCACCAACTTATAGAATATTCTGCAGATACTTTGATGTTTTGACAGCCATTAGATACAGCTTTGCATGAAATATGAACCAATCCAACTAGATGCTTAGATATTATTAGATTGTTCAGACTATTACGAAATTCTACTACTACTAATGCTACGAATTTCAATTCGTTAGGTACTTAAATTCAAATTAAAGGTCGTGGTTATAATAAAAGGTCACATATAGTATTCTGATGATAGCATTGCTAAATACATATTCTCAGTTCTGTAGGCGTAACCATAAAACCCCAACTTTTCAGAAAACACAAAAATCTCTATTACTTTTTTGCGTTTCACACAATTGGCTATTTAAATTTCCATGTGGCGTTAAAGTAATTTTTGATTATTTAGAATACTTAATTGTTGCAAAGGTATTGGAAAAATAGTTAATTATGTGTCTTTGGATCAACAATATTGGAACAAAACTCAATTACATTTTCGTGAAAAAATTATTCGACTGATGGACGTATAATAAAATGTATTGTAGGTATTTATTATCTAAATATGTGAAGAACTCTCAAAGTCAAAGTATTTATTGCATCATGGAAGTAAGCAAGTAAGTGTACAAAAATTCAGGTGTTACAATTAAAATAGGTACTTATTACTTAGTACCTTTTTCAAGCATTGCAATACTGAGGGTTACAATATTGCCCGTAGTATATTTAATCATTCATATTTTGAAATTTATATTTCATTTGTTATTTATATACATAATTATCAGTATTTATATTCATAAAACATTATAGGTATAATCAATTGGTTATAACTTTATAACTAATTCAATTTATTATTTAACGCCACATAATAGTCTAAAGTAAGTAATTATCGGTACATTCACTATATATAAATATATATAAGAAATATATAAATAAAATATAAGATTTGTCTTGTGTTAGGAGAGACATAAAACACGTTTATGGAAAAAGTTGGTAAAAGTGGCAAAAAAAGGAACTACAGATTTTCCGATAAAAATTCGAAACCCCTAAAAAAACACCTTTCATGTTGACGACGTATTATTAAAGTATTTTATTATACAATTTTTTTATGTAATATCAGTATGCTTTAAACTGAAGTAAGATCTGGAATAAGTTCGGTATTTCCGGATCGATACGACCTTCAAACCTTCAAGAAGAGCTTACTTCTATCTAAAAGGCTGGCAACGCGCTTGTAACTCTTGAGTTGAAGGTCCATGTCTGTCCATGGGCGACCGTAGTCACTTACCATCAGGTGACCCGTCTGCTCGTTTGCCCCCTATAATATAAAACTTTTTTTAGTGTGTGTATGTATATCGACATCCTGATACTAGGTACAACTGAATCCATTGACACGAATGAAACATTATCCCTTTATTTACATTCTTTTTTGCATAAATTTTAATAGTAAGTATGTCAGGGCATAACTACACTTCACACTTACTCGTACTTTCATAAAATATCGCTTTATACTGACAGAAGCACAATAAGCTTATTAGAATACTACCTCAGCATCTATTCAGACGTTTGTGTAAATAAATCTCGGACATGAAAAGAAATTCTTGAGGGTCAAACTTTTGTTGCATTCTGTTTACTCATCGTGACACCGCAATAAATAACACAGCAAGCAGTTTCTACGTTTTGTGGCTTAAAGAAAATTTCAAGTAATAAATCCTCATTTACTCGTAGTGCAAAAATTTTAAATTTAGAATTGTATTTATTCGTGCTACTATTCAACTAAAGAAATATGTCTTATCAGTGTTTGTATATTATAAAAATTAATTTTTTGATACATGTTAAAATTGTTACCTATTACTACTAAAATAGTTTTAACTTTTTCTTAACTTCACACATCTCACACACGGCCGTCTGATCCCAAACTAGGCAGCATACTTATATATTTACATATTATAGAAAATACTCAGACACAGAACAAATGATCATGCTCATCACATAATTATTTATCCTGGGTGGGAATCAAACCCACGACTCTGGCTTAGAGTTTAAATAGAGGTGTAAATGATTAAATCTGTTAGATACGAAAAATTATCGGTCTAATTCAAATCACAAAGGTACGAATGTAAATTAGTGAAAATAAGTGATTAATTTCAGATGAGATGTATTTTTAATAAAAGAATAATAGTTATAAGACTATTATTATTGTTCTTGAAAGTGTTCTAACTACTAATGTTACATACAGACGTATCATCTAACATGAATAATTAAAATACTTTGAGTCAAAATCACCAATATCATTAGGTATCATTTCCTTCAGCGATAGACTTTTTCAATAATATAAAATAGGAATAGCGTCATGGTTTATGAATACCGATAGATTTTGTAAAATTACCCCGTAAGAAACTGACAACACCGGCTAATCTGTAATTACTACAAATTTTGAAATAAAATTCCGTATATTCTCAGAAAATAGTGTAAATTAAAACAAAACTTACCGATGACAAGTAATCTTAGTGTTTTTATAAGGTTCTCTAGCATAGTTTTGACACAATTTAATAGCACAAACCGGCATGATTAATTGTTTTTCACAAGCTCGTCGACGCTTAGATATTCAAATGACAATGACGTCTGTCACACGCGAGTCTACGAAATACAGTCGACTTTATTAACGCCGTTCTGTACGGTCTATCTACTTAACTGTAAAAACCTATTCAGGATGGGTAACCTGGCCTTTGTTTTAACTATGCAATGGGATAGGTCTCAAGTTCATCACGCATTCATAATTCACATAAAGTCGTTACAGGTGTGTTAGAGTTTGTGTTGATATTATTACATAATAGCTAACCTGGCAGACGTTGTCCTGTCAAAATTGTTCTTCTTCTATTTGCCCCTCAATTTCTCCATTTTCCGGGAAACTTTTTAAATTCTTCTTTCCTTAAAAAATTATTCAGACTATTAACATAATAAAAGAAAAAAAATGTCAAATCGGTCCGGCCGTTCTCTTCACTTGATTTGCACGATGCTTGAACAGCATTTATATATTCTACCACGATTGCTGCTGTTCAATCGAAACGTCAGATAACCAAAACGGTATCATTACCTCACAAATATTATCGCTATTAAGTCTCAATAGTTTAAAAATAGAAAAGTTACGTTTTCAATACAAAAAAAAAATAACAATTAAATACTTAAATACCTCTACTTTTAATATTATTCATTACTACATACCCGAAATTAATTATTGTGTCTTAGGAAGTGGATAGAACCCCCGCATTTGTGGGCAAAACGGCGTGCGACGTTCAATCGCACAGTTACATTTACCAAGTAAATGGTATTAGTGAGACATGTCCCCCGTTGGCCATAAATGCCAAGGGCCACGTTTAATATTACCAAGATAGTTTAATTAAATTGGAATTCTAAGAGCGTTTCTAGTATCTTGTGATATACGGTTCACTATGTTGAACACATAAACATAGTATACTGGCATAAATTTGAATTATACTGTAATGTATGAACCAGTTCAGCTTATGTTACTTACTTACAGAATATGTGTAAAGGATTGGCATTATTTTCATAAAGTTATGTACGTTCATAAGGACGTAAAGCACTGCAAATTTTTGCTGGAAAGGGAGCTAACAGTAGGGTCTCTTGGATGATAGTTACATAGCACTATTAGATTGTAGTTGTAGGCTTTTATAGCTAAAATCATATCTAACCTCTATCGAATGATTAAAATGATTAATAATTAAGTTCAGTTTACCTTTACAACATATGTCGACAACGTACAAAGTCAGCCTACGCAGGAGACATCAGCTAAAGACGGATTTTGTGACAGAACCGGTTTTTTTCTTTTGAGTTTGTATCAAAGTCCTTGGTTTTTTGCTAGATTGTGGATGTTTACCTATGAATGGCTGCAACTTTTTAGTTGCAGTAACTACTGCGATTGTTTACATTTTTTGTTGAAATGGTTATTATGTGAATGTATTGCTTGCTTTAACGTAGTCATTTCTTTATGATTAACTGTACATAAAAATTAATTACATTTGTGAAAATCATACAAAAGTTTGTGAAAAGTCATGCAAAATTAATAAAAACTTGTGAGTAAAATAGTTAGTTCATTAATAATAAATAACACAATTTTCTGTAAGTCCACTGAAAACAATCTGGCACTCTTAACAGATCTCATTTAATTTTATTATAATAAGGTACTTCCTCATTTTATATTTTGTAACTAAACTGCCTAGGGTTGTATTAACTTTTTAATCTAGTTAAGTAACACAAATTATGTTAAAGTGTAACTTGTGAATATAGCAGTTAAAGGGCCGCCCTTTATTGGTCTTTGTACTAAAGTTTCAATTACGACCTCCATTGAGTTACTTGTCACAGTATAAACTGGAATAGCTACGAGTTCTCTATTCTTGAAGTTATCAAAGTTAGTGTCTGTTTTAACGGTTATTGAAAATATTAATCGTAAACCAAAAGTAAAAGCAAAATTCAGAACTGTGACAAAACTACCTCCTACAAAGACAGTGTGACATTGTATTTTTTAAAATTGTGGAGGTACGGGTGTTATGTCCCTCCAACACAAAGGGAGGATCCTCCGACCAGGTGTGGTGATCATGCCTGGCTGGCCGCGGCCGAACGGTTGATGTTGGGAAGTTGTATATATACTAATAGCCGCGAGAATAGCGCTCTCATAGCGGGATGCAAGATTAGTTGTTACTTCGTAGTTCAGCTCGTTTTCGCTAGATAATGTTGGAGTATGTTTTTGCTGTTTGTGGAAGTCGCCAAAATTTAAATCCCACATCCCACTAATACTATAAATGTGAAAGTTTGGATGGATGGATGGATGGATAGATGTCTGTTACTTTTTAACGCCAAAACTACTGAAACTGAAACTGAAACTTGGTATGTAGATAGCTGGAGACCTGGATTAACATATAGGCTTTTTATCCCGATATTCGATCGGGACTTACGCGGGTGAAACCGCGGGGCGCTGCTAGTACACATATAATGATGAGTTTAAAGACCTCGATGTATTCAGCAATAGTTTGACTGCTTACAAAATTAAACTACGCAAACAACTTAAAAAAAAAAACATAAATACATAAATTGTTATTATCAGTCATGTAGATAGTTGTGATGAGTGACGCTTATCATCATTGAGTTCATGACTGTACATGCTCCTGTATTGTATCCATTGTAATGTATCCAACGCTTTGGAACTCTAAGTCTATAAATACCGTATTGTCTCCTGCTGCAAAAACTGTATGCGACTGTCCGTTTATTGAATAAAATCAAACAAAAAATGTTAAAATAAATAATCTCTGTATAAATATTTGTAAAAGTGCTTCTAAACAACCACGATACCAGTAGTTTAACTCACACCACATTACCAACAAAATCCCACCACTCGGTGTCATTTATCGTCAATAGAAATACACCAAAAAATATTTACAAAAGATAATGCTTTGTATTATTTACCTAAAATATATGTTAATGGTATATGGAGTATACATGTAACCAAAATAGAATTCCAAACGGTTGCTAACAAGATGTCAATCTTTTTAGCATAATGCACTCATTTCTATGTCTTCCTTAACAGAAGAAATTCTGTTTAGGTAAATTGAAGCCAGCATCGTGCGTTTAATGAGGTGCAAATCTTTCAGGTCTCTCATCGGAGAGAAACTAATTTGCAATAACATATTCAATTTGGGGAGGTCTTGTTTAAAAAGTCTAAGTGCTTTAATATACTCAGATGGCAGAGGAAAAATGAAATTAAAACGTTATAAAAATGAATAAGACAACTGTTTTCTTTCATACACAGAGTTAGCTTTCAGAGACACTCAACACAACGGGTGTTAAATAATTGTTACTATATTATCAAGTAAACATACGCACAAGGATACGTACGTATGTACTTACATGAGCATGAATTTCATAAGACTGAAACTTGGGAAGGTGCATGTATACTAATTGGCGTGAGAACTTTCATTATGCGATGCAGGATTCGTAGTGGTTATTACGTAGTTCAGCCTGTCTTCGCAAGATAATGTTGAGTATGTTTTTGCTGTACGTATATTATTAAAGCTGTAAATATCCATACTTACTTATTACCCTCCTTCAAAAATTCCTTTCACTCCTCATTTCTCATCGCACGTTCATACTTTAACTATGCAATGTTTTAACTATGCAATGGGATAGGTCTCAAGTTCATCACGCATTCATAATTCACATAAAGCCGTTACAGGTGTGTTAGAGTTTGTGTTGATATTATTACATAATAGCTAACCTGGTAGACGTTGTCCTGTCAAAAGTGTTCTTCTTCTATTTAGCCCTCAATTTCTCCATTTTCCGGGAAACTTTTCCAATTTTTCTTTCCTTAAAAAAATAATTCAGACTATTAACATAATAAAAGAAAAAAAATGTCAAATCGGTCCAGCCGTTCTCTTCACTTGATTTGCACGATGCTTGAACAGCATTTATATATTCTACCACGATTGCTGCTGTTCAACAGACAGGTTCTTTTAAATTTTTCTTAGAATTTATTGTAATAAAATTATGTGAATGTCCTTTAAAGGACACGAAAAAATTTACTTTCAGAAACAAACTTCTCAGACAAAAGTTTATGTTTTTGTGTTAGCCAATAATAATCAAACTAATTCTTCCAAGAAATTAACTAGCTTAAATAATCACATTAGAGCTCCGAACAGGCTCTTAAGGCATTAATGGTACGAGCACTCATTTTTATCTAGACGTTTTAGGATTCCGTACCCCAATAGTTTAGTTTTGATCGTAAGAGAGACATGCTTCAGCACGTATGGGCCTCACGGTGGTGCATAATGGACAAAATTCTCGCCTCAACTGAATTTTTAAGGGATTAAAAATAAAAAAAAAATTGCTGCATACATTTGTTTTTAATCAGTCAAAAAGTTTTGAAATATAAACATTTCAAGCAGCGAACTGTAGCGTCAAAAACAACCAAATAAAAAACGGGATATCAGGTATAAATTTTATATAAATATACATATGTGTCAGTAGAGGTACAACATGTATGTGGGCATGAAAACATACATATCTGCATGCATACATATCTAATAGGTACACATATATTATTAAAAATATATTTTTAATAATTGAGTTAACATTGAAAGGAACTCACATTTGTAACCTCAAAGACTAACTTTGGGGTTACAAATGTTAACACTCGACAACTCAATCATGATATTATTATCCGTTTAAAGTAAATTAGAATATTAAAACCTAATTTAAAGTAGTTTCCGTTGTCTTACAATCGTGAAATTTAACAAATAGCGAGGCACTAACACATGAAACGAGAAACATAAAAAAACGACAATTGTTAATTTATCATTAGTTTTTTTTTAGTAACACAAACCATGTGTTTTACTTTCATTAGTTAGTTATGTAGTAAAAAGTATCATTTTCAATTCGACGTACCTTAGCTAGGAATGTTCAGTTTTACAAATACGTATGTATAATTGGCGAACATTATTTGCTCAGTTTTGTGAGTATGGAACCCTAAGCGAGTAAGTCAGACACTTTTTTTAGATAGATCGTATCAAATTACATGAGAAGAGTTTAGATTTCGGGTATATTTTGTTGTAAATGCCAGCTTATTTCTCAGAATATCTGTCTCAAAATAGCAAGCAACTTTCTCGGAATACGAAGACACCAAATTAGTTTAGATTACATGTAAAAATGATGCTTGAAATTCATATTTTACTTTTGGTTGTAATTTCGAACCATTTCTAAAGGTCAATTCGCCTAATGATTTTACTCAATCATACCTTTTTGCTACACATTTAATTATATTTTTTGGACCGTTCACTTGAAATAATTCCATTAGATAGGTACTTGATGGTGATGTGAATTGTACTAACAGGCTGTAGTTTTTCATCAACATCTCGTTAGCGTCGATGTTTGCTTACTAAAGCCTGTGACCTTAAACGAGGTTGTGTATTAATGAAATCAAAATTAATCAGTAAATAACATTTAATATATTTAAAAAAAAAAAAAAAAATCTTAGTATTCAAATTTGAAATTTCACGTTTTCCCGTTTAACAAAACTGGATTATTATTCTTTAACGTAATTCTTATTATGCTATGTTATAGTTGTGACTAAAGATCATAGGATTGGTGTGATTGTGAGAATGTAGCTGTAAGTTATCGACAAAACCCTTCAAAAACTTATATTTACAGTTTTATCACCAAATACGTGTATAGTGCGTTTTCGGCAATTACTCAATACATATAAATCCATCCCGCAGACCATACGGCAGAATAATAATCCCCTGCAAAAATATTTTATTCATTCTTAAATAACAATATTATAATACAATTATTTGCTACGCACATTTTTAGTAAGTTACATAAGGCTGCTGATGCTGATATTCGTTTTTGTTTTTCCACAAAACAGTTTTTCAAAGAAAATTTTCTTTGAAAAACTGTTTTGTGGAAATGGTTTTGTGGAAATGGCACCCATGGTTTCACTGATTTCCGACAAAAAAAATATTAATTGGCAATTGATAAAGCACTAGAACCGCCTGATGGTAAGCAGCGCCGATGCCTTTAATAATTTAAAACACTAGTGGTGTCCTAACCTATAATGAAAGCTCTGGCGACCCACTAACAAACATACACACATGGACAATTGTACATACTGTGAACGTCGTTCTTGAAATTCGAACACAAATGTATTGTGCTTAATTTCCCGTTAATATTGAAATATCATTAACGCGCATCATTTATTACTTTGTATTGGTTGTAGTAATGAGAATTTAAATATTTATGAACCATAATGTACTATCAAAATCCTATAATGCTAACATAATAAGTTCTACACTATTCTAAATAATATACAAAAGTCACAATTATATTACTTCATTTATCGTTGATAACCATTAAAATATACTCTTTGACAAATTGATTAGGATGAAATGTTGTTTTAACAGACTAATATTAGTAATGAAGTACATACATTATAAAGGTACATTTTCTCATTTACTCGCTACGATATTTGGGGATTGAATCCGAGTGGACCAAGAGTTTTGCAAGATCAAAATTCTAATGTCTTTAGAGACTTGAATTAGTCACATTACTCTCTAGTATGACATGAAAGTGTTAAAATGTAGCTGCTATGCTATGTTCCCATCATATCAAATATGTAACGGTCATGGAAATATATCTGATTAATCCATGCTTGTTGGGAGTCAAGTTACATTATACTAGTATGTATTCTTCTAGTAAAGGCGGCCAGTTTTTACGATTCTTCTACTTTATTATAGGACCGACTTAATTTATTTTATTTCACACGGAAATATCTTTTCATTTTCATCACCAATTTCTCTTATAAAAGATTGTAAAATGTTTACGAGTGCGTTTATTGTGAGGCCAAATAAAAAGCGTTTTCTTTGTTTTGGTATTAATTTTTGTTCTCTTTCTTACAGTATTTTAGGGCCCAATATCCTTACTTATTTATTACTAGACTTTTTAACATAACCATTAAGTGACAAGAATAGTTTTGGGACACATTATTTTTACCAAAATACCTAATCTAATACATTTACCATACCTTTAAACGAGCAGTTCTTGTATATATGTATATGTATATTTATATATAATTTGAATCTCGGAAACGGGTCCAACGATTTTCATGAAATTTAGTATGCAGGGGGTTTCGGGGGCGATAAATCGATCTAGCTAGGTTTCATTTTTAGAAAACTTAAAAAAAAACCGAGCAAAGATCGGTCGGTCGGTCGGTCATCCAGGTACTAATACTTTATATCAGTACAACACAACATCCCAACTAGTCCTAATTAGTATAATATTATAAATGCGGAATTGTATTTGTATGTTTGTTTGTTACGCTTTAACTACTAATCCGAACAGCATGCTGTTTTCTATAGACGTTGTCAGGAATACAGAAAAAGACGTAGAGTGCCTTTCATCCCAAAACTACTGTCCCCGAGGTACACCTGAATTAATTGTCACATTCTACATTAAAATATCCTCCTCGCGTAGAAGCGGCGAACCACTTAACCGGGCGTCATGGGATTAGTAGATGAGGTCCCTTATTGTGACACCGTATCGGTGACAGAAGAAAGCTCCCTGGTCGGAGTGTAAGTCTCAAAAGAGTAACATACCGACTAACTGAATTCGACTAAAAACTTAATTACGCACATACAAAAGTAATACTTCAAAAGTTTATAATTACAATATTCAACAGAGTCGTGACACAGTATAACGTGATATAAAGAAGTCTTGCAAAACACCAAATTTATGCCTACTAAATTATTCCTCCTATGTATTAATGTGCCAGATGCAATAAAGAGTCATCAACCTATTATGAGAATCCTTTGAGAGATATAATAATAATAATAACTCGACACATCTAACACACGGCCGTCTGATCCCAAACTAGGCAGAGCTTGTATTATGGTAACCAGACTGCTAATAAACATACTTATGTATTTCTAAATATATACATACATATTATAGATAAATTACACCCAGACACAGAACAAATTATTATGCTCATCACACATTTATTTGTCCTGGATGGGAATCGAACCCACGACCTCTAGCTCAGCAGTAAGGGTAATAATGTCACGAATGTCTAAATTGTTTCTATTTTTTTCTTATCTCTTCTTAAACATTGGCAATTATAATTAGTCAAATTGTAACCAAGATATCAAGACATGCATTTTATGAATTATTTGTATTTAAATAAACGCATGTCTTGGTTTTAAGGCAATCTTCGGAGACAACGTTATTTAAAATTACATATTCAGCGTTCTTGTCTTAAGAGCTTAGGTGCATAACAAAGTACCAACATAGCAGGAGGAAGGAGGAGAGACGGTGACACTGCAACGTCATCAAAATAAAACAGACTGAAGTGACCCAGCTACAAAGTGTGCAAAAGTAACAGCAATAGGCTTCTGTAAAAATCCAAGTCAATCACAAAGAAATAAGGGGAATGAAGTCAACTCAAATTCAAATTCAATAAATGTTAACGCCAAATTGCGTCACAATCAATCACACACATCAATTATTATAACTTTATATTTCAAATGACAATTGAGATGGCTATTGATGATATGTGTACAAGGTATGTGAACAATCAATTCGTCAACTTTTTAAATTTTATAAAACATATTTTAAGAATATTCTACATTTATAAATACACTTAGTACAAACTAATTCTTAGGAATTAGTTTGTACTAAGTAAGACCGTAAGACCACGAATAGATTTAATTTTAGAATTAAACTTCTTAGAAGAGAACTTTTGCCTTTGTGTTTACCAATAATCTAATTAATTATTCACAGACTTAGAATAATAACGCATAGAAACCCAATACGAGTGCATAAAGTGAGGCAACTAAAACTTAGCCATATATGGCTAAGTTCGCTCAACGAGTCGTCAGTACTCAATGTCACGTTCTGTCAAACACAGGTCGCGAAGAATTATTGAAAATGACAGTTTGTTGCGTGAAGAGGTGTTATATATAACTATTTAGGAAAACAAAAAAAATGTGATCTTTTGATTACATTTCACAAGTAAATACTTACATTTTATACATTATTTTTACGTAAATCAATCATCAAACAAAAAGTTCTAATAACCTTACTTATAACAATACAGTATTGCTAGTTCTGGGAAAAAAATACCCAAGTTGGTTTTAATTTGGTTCTTATTTTTGTTGAATAGTTTTTTAAATTAAAATGTATGTTTTGCGTACTGAACTTTGGTTTCACAAATTAGTTGTATTGAGAGATAAAGGTGGTTTGAGCTATGCTTCAAAAGAAGTATTTTCTATATGTTGCGTTGCTGAAGCTGCTGTTAGAAATTTTATTAAAGAAAATCGTTTGATAAATAATTCTTAAGCATTAAAACGCCTGCTCCTCTTGATAATTAAAATGTTTGTAGGTACTCCTTGCTTTATCACATCAGACGAACATGTAAACGGTCATATCCATAACACGAATTTAATACGTCTTGTTACGAAAAGAGAAAATACGATAAGAGATATTGAATAGAAGCGTGGTTTTTAAGGTTTTTAAAATATAAATATAAGCTGTTTATTGGTTTGAAGAGTGTTAAAATAAATATTACAGTTATTGATTAACATGTTTTTTATTTTTAAAATTTTTAACCACATCCCTTTCTTAATGCGGTTAATTTCCTTTTATTTTGGAATAAACTTAATTTTTACCTCCATTTAAATATACATAAAAAATAATCTTCATCTTATCTAATTAATGATTATCAACTCTTTTAAATACATGTTTAAATAAATATTTAAACTTATAACTAAATACAAATACATATAATAAAGTATTTATATGAGTTAACATTCCTGATTGATTCTTGATTGGATCCAGAATTTTCGTTTTCCCATATTTTGGTTAAAAAACCTAATGATTGTAATACTGAAAATTATATTTGTGTGCGTTTGAGGAACGTAGACACATTCGGCTCACGCATAGAAAGAAAATAAAGTGGACACACGATATCGCTCGTGTTTTGTACTGAACGCGGTTTCTATGCGTTATTATTCTAAGTTCACAGATATAACCCAGCTTAATTAGACACATTACATGTCAGAGCTAATGGTTTGAGCATACTTTTTATCTTCGTATTTGTTCACGATACACCAACTTATAAAATAAATAACGTGGTTTTAGATAACGGGTTTATAAGCGTCACTTGTTTTGACCAGCTTTTGTTTAAAAAAAAATACAAATACACAGAAAACGTATTGGTCAAATGGCTATGGCTTAAGTGGCCATACCTTTTCATTGCATTGACTTAGAAGGTTGATTTTTTTTACAGCTTTAAGGGACCGCAGACTTATATATTTGGTATTAATTTCAACTTGATGCATTAAGGGTTTCTGAAAAAACCGATTCGGTGTGCAAGTCAGACTCGCTTGTCACTTGACCGGTTTTTTTATAAACGGACATTGCCTGACAAATTATATCTACACCCTTCAGATTATTTATTACCTATTATTTAATTATTCAGTCATGTTTTTAAGCGATGGCGAAATAGACCGCACTGTACAGCATCGAATCAATACAGGGTGGATGAAGTGGCGGCAGGTAACAGGAACCATTTGTGATCCTAAGTTCCCTATTAAGTTAAAGGGACAGGTGTATAAAGCAATCATCAGACCTGCCGTCCTGTACGGTTCTGAAAGTTGGCCTACAAAGAGAACGGACGAGAGACGCCTGCACGTAGCCGAAATGCGAATGTTGAGATGGATGTGTGGTGTGACTAGGATGGACAAGGTGAGAAATGAATATATTAGAGGAAGCCTGAAAGTAGCACCAGTGGATGAAAAGCTGAGGAGCAATAGGTTATCGTGGTATGGACATGTGATGCGGAGGGATGAGCAAAATGTAGTGAAAAGAGTTTTATGTTTGGATGTTGACGGGTACAAGAGAAGAGGACGACCAAAGAAAAGATGGATGGACTGTGTGAGAGAAGATATGGCTAGAAATGGAGTAAGCAGTGAAATGACGAACGATAGACTAGAATGGAAGAATAAAACATATTGCACCGACCCCAAATAAAATTGGGACAAGGGTAGGCAGATGATGTTTTTAACAATGCTGTAAAAATATTTCAACTTATAACATGCTGTCCTAAAGTATGTCCTGATCTGT
Organism: Callimorpha dominula; assembly: GCA_949752705.1. Classification (NCBI taxonomy): domain Eukaryota; kingdom Metazoa; phylum Arthropoda; class Insecta; order Lepidoptera; family Erebidae; genus Callimorpha; species Callimorpha dominula. The sequence goes on from OX457005.1 coordinate 9,889,562, forward strand.
CTGCAACACGTTGTATACTTATGATCTATCCTTTCGACGAAACTAATATAACTAAACTCTTAAGGGCATTGCCTAGACGATGCAGGCAAACTTACATATGACTTAATCTCTGTGGTGTAGACATTTTTAACGATTATTTTTGATTGCATAGATTATATCTCCAGAGCGGACTGGTGAAAGAAATCTAACTTGACTTAAATTATTTCTTCTGGGGTCGCTCTGGCGGACGGCAAAATATCTAATGAACTTTCAAGACGCGTACTTTAAACACATTGAAGTCGTTGCTTATTTTTTAAATTTTAAATTTTGGGCCTAGCTTATGTCAATTGCATCATGACGACAACATAGTTGGAAACAAAGTGCCACCACTTTAATTATAGCATCTTCTTTACCAGCCCCTTGTGAGTTTACAATCATGTTAGCCCTAGTTTCACTAGACTCAATAGGTCTTAGTGAACTAACTTAGCGGAAAATTATATTCAGTAGAGTTATACTCGCCTGTGTCCTTAATTCACTCATTTAAATTGTTATGATTTGTAATTGATTGATTAACAGCATAGAAGAAAAATGAGACAGAGTATCTAAGAATAACAGACACCAAGTTGTGAAAATGGAACAAGAAATTTACTTAAGACTTATTTGAACTTTATTATGTATCAATAGTCCAAATGAGAAGAGATTAGTTGAAATTCGAAGAACATTTACTTGTTTATTTAATATAAATATTTAATGAAGTCCTCAGTTAAAACATCCCCTTAAGTTGAACCCTGGGCAACACCGCTTTCATTGCGGGGACGTTGATGGTTCCAGGTAAACGGCATCACAAGCACTATGTTATTAAAACAAGTAAATAAAATAAAAAGAAGGGATTATCATATTAGGACGACCGTGATTATTATAAATATGGTAAAGATTATAAAGTATGTTAATGAGAAAGCATCTTTTTGTTCTATTATTTAAAAAGTAATTCTACAATGAAATTATTGATTTTACATTTGCCTCACTCATAAAACACTTTCAAATTTCAGGTTTTTAATATCAACGATGATTTTCAAGTTCTGTTCGCTTTTAAAGAAACACATATTTGAATGTATATCTCGTTATGTATTATATTATGTAAATATATATTATGTAGCCAAACTTTAGTTACATAGGTGGTAGAACCTTTATAATTGAGTCAAGAAACACGAACCGTATAAAGTTTGTTATGTAGCAGTTACATGGGACTGACCTACATTGTTCTCTAGACTGGAGTTCCCATTTGAGTCCCGATCAACATAACGTATATAATAAGTAGATAAAGTTATTCCTACCTTTGTTAGTATTATCTACACTAGGTAGGAATTATTTCAATAAATTCCGTATCTCCCTTTAACGATTATGATCCCTTAAATATTTTACTATAACAGGATGTTGTTGGCAACATCCTTGATATTTGTAATAGTTGGCATTTTTTCTTACGAAATAATGCACCTATTAATTTAACCCCTTATTCTAAAAGCCTACTAATATTATAAACGTGAAAGTTTGTGAGGATGTATGTAAGTATGGATGTTTGTTACTCTTTCACGCTAAAACTACTGAACCGATTGCGATGAAACTTGGTATGTAGATAGCTGAAGACCTGGATTAACTTATAGGTTTTTATTCCGATATTAACACTTGATCGGGACTTGAGCGAGTGAAACCGCAGGGTGCTGCTAGTGCAAAATAAATTTTCCGACTTTTCTGACCAATTTCTTGAAGTTTTAAGAATTTACTTACGTAATACGAATCTTACATATTTTTGTATCTTAATGCAGATAGTGATATAGAATCATGTGGTTACGATCATTACCAAATAAAACGTGGTAAATAAGATTTCAATAGTTTTTGTAAAATTTTGATAAAGTAAAGATTGTGCGTGCGTTATCATTTAACAAAGCTTTTCTAATGGAAGTTTATCTGAAATAACATATTAAATTAGAGGCCTTCTTGCTTAATATTCGTAGCCTAAATGATTAAAAGAGTACCGCATAACATTAATATCTATGTAACAACAACAGTGCCTTGCAGAGATACCTTTATAAATATTGAATACTAATTAATTTATCTAGAGACGCAATGAAATTCATTTCAGATAAAAGAAGGACAACGTCGCGATTTTTGCTCGAATAGGAACCATCCGAGAACGTACCGTACGTAAAAATTTTATGTTCTGTTTACCATTCATTTAATTAACCTTGCCTTATTCGGTTGCAAATAGTTATATAATACTTTTTTCTCATTTTTCATGTAATAACACCATTTCTTTTAAGTAGAGCCTGTTTTTTCAAAATAATATAAAACCCTCGTAATTACTGCGCACTTCTTCAGAATATGGAAAAATGTCAAGCGTGTATTTTACTTGTCGTAGTAATTTCCGGACATGAAAAAGGTCGTGTCATTTTAAATGTCTCTAGATACCTTAACTCAATCATAACTTTATGCTTCATATTAAATTAAATTTTGTTGTCCTTACCTTTGAAATGCTTCCAACTTAGAATTTATTGCAAAGTAAATTTTACTTAGTTACCTACTCTTAATTTTTTTCTCGTTTGTCATATTTATCAAACATAAAAAATGTAAAAAATAAAATCAAATTATTATTCATTTTTACAACAAAAGTTAAACGATACGTGAAAAATATACAACTGATCCAATCCAGTTTGCCATTTAACCTGTTGTATTAATTACACGTGCGTACTATGGGTGAATTTAATCCCCATTTAAGTTAGTTCTCATTTTCAGGGTGCAGAAAGATCCGGTTATACTGCAACGAGGTGGCCTGTGAGGAACTGCCAGCAATAATTGATTGAATATGGCAGTGCAGTCGATGTCTTTATTAATTATTGTATGTAGGAAGAGCATACGTTTGACAATGAGGCTAATTAAAAAATACATATTCACTGGTCATAACTGCATCTGTGTGTAATACCTTCTAGTATAAAAGATAAGTGTCATGTAATCGCAGATTATATATTCTCTATTTAGTGGGAATTCACGGTATAAAAGCTACTCCAAAGTACGCTCCCATACTCTAAAATACTGCAAACCAAAGCATTGTATACTGTCACTAGGGTTTGTATGTGTCAGAAGCCCTTTGTGCGCCTCAAGAAGTGAAGCATTTGGAACGTCTTACCTACGATCGCTTCGACATGTGAAGTAAAACGAAGCCTGTCAATAATCACTCCAACGTTTACTTATACACTGGTGAGTATTCCTTCTTGGCAAATCTAAGCTGGTAACATTTGTCAACATTAAACTGCATGTGATTTAGACTGCACCACTCGTCCACTTTACTTAAATCATCTTGAAAGAGATTGCTGCCGTTTTGTAATTGAAGAATTCTGTGCAGCTTAAATCGTCAGCGAAAAGTAGACAATTGCGGTTGTGTATGACCGAGGTAATGTCATTTATAAATAGTGAAAACAAAAAAGAGTCCCAAGTGTGATCCTTGGGGCACCCCAGAGATTTCATAGTAAGAGTCTGAGTTGTAGCTATATAAAGAAACTATTAATAAACTATTTGAATTATTTTTGCTATGTATGATTTTAACCAGTGCATTAGGGTACCCGTTACGCCAAAGTAATGAAATGTTTTAATCAAAATTTTGTGATTTGTCTTATCGAAGGTGCTTGCAAAATCGGAGTATTTTTATATTTGCGGTACTTTATTCTAAAGTTCCCGTTTTCTTTTAACCTAAATTAATGAACAACTCAACTGTAGTTAGATTTGTTATTGTTTCGCTTAGGAACATATCTCTCAATGAAATTTCTTATAATGTCATAAAATAATGAGACCATTGCACTTCCACTCCATTGCAGTGGTACACACCCGAAAATCTTTAAAATTAACATGATTTAGTAATAGAATTTAGACCTTAAATAGCTTAGTCTGCAACTATTTACTGATATTAAGAACTGATTGTGAAATTAACATGAGATTACTACTAGTAACGCAGGGTACTTTTTATCTAATTTGCTCATACATTTGTACTAATCGGGATAATTGAATAATCTAATTTAGACAAACGCTACTTTTAGTTGCGAAAATAAATCTTGAAGATGGCAAAATAGGGGATTCAAATTTGAATAGGAGACCAATCCATTTGTCAAGTTTATTAAGATGAATTTTGAATAGAGATAAGAAAAACCTTAGAAAAGGAAATACGCTCTTTTTTGTCCCAAAAATAGACCTTAAAGTTATCAAAATATTAGATCAAAGTTTGTATGGGAGGCCAATCAATTAAGTGATCAAGAACCAAGTGTATCGGAGTTCATAGAGACTTCCTCTCTAGGGTAGACCTGAGTCCCGGGCAATTAGGACGCCGTGACGAAACACGGTGTGGTTTTATTCGGTTCGAGTCCAACATACCATCTTGCCATTACCCCGGTGAGGTGATAATCGGTAGGGGTTTCTACACGTCAAAAAGGTGTACCATTAGAAAACAAAAACGAAACAAGTGCGAGTCCGAGGGTTCCGTAAGCAAACAAACTTGTATTTAGATAGTACGTCCAACTCGGGAAAAATTCTCAAAGATTTTTGCCAGTCTTCCGGTCCGGTTTTTTTCTTTTGAGGCACGGAACCCTAAAAATAGACTAAAAAAAGTACTTATTCTACGCAGACGAAGTCGCAAACACTAGCTAATATAAATATATAAATTCTTAATATTTTCTATTAAATACAATGTTTGTAAGGAGCAGTATCAGATTCCTTATTTTTACTGTAAGCTTGTACAACAAAATACCTATCAATAGTGGACCAGAGATGTAAAAACGATTATTCTAAGATTTGGAAATCCACCAACGAACTATCCTTTAAGCCTTCTTTACCTTTGAAGTTGAGTAATAGTTTTTTAGACGATCTATATGTGATTACAGAGATGTTTGTACATAAGTTTCAAATAAATAGCAGAAGTGCTCATCGTGCACGGACTGTCACTTCGTCGTCGTCGAGATGAGTCAATACCGACGCAGGTATAAAAATAATTACACCCGAAGGTCTATTTGAATGTATATCAAAAATGAAACGGGTAAAATAGCAGTGCCATGATTATCTACAACTATACTCTCTGCTTACAAAATTTCACATCCTTTACGTATCACTCTGTTTTTTACAAGATAATCTAATAAAGACTATATATTATAATATAAATATGCTTTCTTACATCAGTCGTACGTGGTTTATAACTACATTTAATCTGTTATGTCTCAAAGTATTAACTGTTTCTTTAAATATTGATATGGTCAGCAGACAAATATCATAAAATTAAGGTAATAAATTATTTACAGATTAAACGCTTGGCTATGGGATGAGGCAGGGGAGATTAACATGTGTTGGTGCAGTTCCTGATTCAAATTCAAATTCAAAATCATTTATTCATTTAAGACACTAAGTGACATTTATGAACGTTAAATTGAAGCTAGAGTTAAAATCATAGATCGGCGCAAACAGACGCCACAGCATGTGCTGGATTGTCGAGGTAAATTAGGTGAAAACACCAAAATCTACTGCCTGCTTGTGTCGATCTATAACTTCCAGTTTCCAAAATGCGTAGAGCCTTATGAGAAGAATACTGGCAAAGAAACTCATGGCCACTCTTTTTAAAAGTAAGATCTTCAGGTACAATAGTGTTAGTGTTACACGAAAGGTAAACAGGATGCAAGCTAATGCCACCTGAATTTCAATTTATTGAAATGCTCCAAAAGCTAACGTACTAAAAAGGTGATAGGTGATACCGTTGAAGGTTTGAACTTATTAAACATAGAAATCATTCAAGGTGCACATCTACCTTCATTCAATTACAAAATCTACTGTTAAAAATAATTCGTGACTGGATTAAGAGGCTAGAGTTGCAGTTGATCGAACCAAAATAATAGTATAGGCTACAGCATCGCTGACTAGGCCGACCAGTCACCCCAAGCAGCACCCGTTCACGAGTATGACGCATGGACCAGCCATCATCTCCTTCGCCATATCAGAGGGAAAGAAATGACCCGCCCCATGACGACGCCGCAAGCAATGACATTTTAGTGAGCATGACGAACCATAGTCGAGATACTGATAAAAATCACTACTAGTCAAATTACCATAATAAACGTCACGCATTACTTTCAACTGACAATGGTTTGTTAATAATTTAGCTTAATTATAATAAATAAAAGACAAAGAAGTTTGTGTGTATATACCTAATGACACCTTAAGCCCAAGACTGTTTGTCGTTTAGATAATCGTTGATCCTATAGTAGGATTTCCTAATAAGGTGATTTTTTACAGTTTGCTTGAATTTATCTACAGGAAGGTCGCTTACATGTATAGGAATTTTGTTATAAAAACGTATACCAAGACCTTCGAACGAGTTGTGTACTTTATGCAAGCGATGATAGGTACCAACGAGTTTAGACTTGTTTCTTGTATTAATATTGTGTATATCACTATTTTTCTTATAGTCATTAATGTTGTGCCTAACAAACATAATATTTGCAAAAATATACTGTGATGCAACAGTTAAAATACCTATATCCTTAAACAACTCTCGAAGAGAGACTCTAGCACCTAAATTGTATATGGAGCGGATGGCTCGTTTTTGGAGAATAAAAATCGTTTCAACATCAGCCGCCTTGCCCCAAAGTAGTATACCATAGGACATGACGCTGTGAAAGTAGCTAAAATAAACTAGCCTAGCTGTGTCCGTATCAGTGAGCTGGCGTACCTTCCATACTGCATAAGCTGCCGAACTAAGCCTACCTGCAAGGCTGTCTATCTGTTTTGTGGTCAGTCCATTGTAGTTTACTATCTAATGTAATTCCTAAGAATACTGTTGAGTCTACAATACTTAACATTTCATTATTTAGAGTTGAATTAGTACCTAGCTGTTTTACATTTGGCATAGTAAATCTCACACACTTTGTTTTATTTGAATTTAGTAGGAGATTGTTAGTTGAAACCCTATACAATACATCTTTTAGCGCCCTATTCACATCGTCAAAAACTGTTTTCTTACGATCGACTTAAAAAATAAGTGACGTATCATCAGCAAATAGAACTATATCACAGAGATCTTTTAAATAATAAGGTAAATCGTTTATATATATGCGAAAAAGTAGAGGACCTACTATAGAGCCCTGAGGAACGCCCATAGTAACAGGTAATCCAGAAGACCTCGCACCATTGACATCTACATGTTGAATTCTATCTTTCAAGTAGGAAACAATTAGTTCCAAAGCAATACCATTAACACCCTAATGTTTAAGTTTAAGAAAAAGTGTGTTATGTTCTACACAGTCAAAAGCTTTTGAGAGATCGCAAAATACACCTATCGCATCTTGCGAATTCTCCCATGCATTAAATATATGTCTCAAAAGAGTTGCACCAGCATCAATTGTTGAACGACCCTTTGTAAAGCCATATTGTTCTTTGTGAAATAGATTATTTAGATTAAAATGGCTTTCTAGTTGTTGCAAAATAACTTTTTCAAAAATTTACTAATAGCTGGTAACATTGAGATTGGCTTAAAGTTACTTGGTTCAGTTGTACAACCCTTCTTGAATAAAGGTATTACTTTGCTATACTTCATCAGGTTAGGAAAAACACCAGAATCAACACATCGATTGAATGTTATAGCTAGAAATGGTGCTATATCAATTATAATAGTTTCTATTAATTTAACAGAAATTCCCCATAAATCCCCTGAATTCTTAGAATTAAGAGACTTAAACGTTTTTATAATGTCTGTGGGGTTTATGAATTCAAATACAAATAAATTCTTACATTTGTTTACATTGGCCCTTAACAACAATTCAGACCTGGACGCACAAGAATTCTAACTGGTATATTTGTGAAAAAGGTATTAAAAGATTCAGCTATGTCTAAGTTGTTTGTTATAAACCTATTATTAATATTTAATTTTAAATGATTATCTCGAGGTTTACTATGTCCCGTTTCATTATTAATAATGTTCCATGTAGCTGTTATTTTATTATTTGAAGACTTAATCTTATTACTTATGTATAAAGACTTTGCCCTAGTACATGTTTGCCTAAACATCTTTGAGTAATTTTTGACATATTCATGAAATTTTGGGTCGAAATTACTCTGTTTCATAGCATATAAATCATACAGCTTTTCTCTACTTTTGCATATTCCTGTTTTCGCCCAGTCACAGAATGTCGTTTTTGGTCTTTGAATTATTGTTTTTGACTTAAATATACTGTTAAATTCGATTTCTATCATATTGAATAAGTAGCCGTAAAGCTTATCCGGATCTCTTTGAGTCCAATCTAAATTGGAAACCTTATCACTAATGTTATTACTAAAATTCAATAATCGGTTACTAGTCATAGGCCTGCATATAGTTTTGTTTATTCTATTTTCTTTCATACAAGGAAATGTAACAAACCTTTACCAATTTCATCGCTAAACATTATTATATTACTATTGGTACTGTCCAATTGATATTGACTAGTTGTTTTGCCATTCTAGAAATTAACTACATTATTGTTATTTGCTGTCAATATCCTAGGGGCACATGTTACAGGCAAACTGTATAAAGAACTAGTGGTTACATTGTGGTTATCAGACAACAACAATGAATCATTCCTACAATTACATGAATTAACTAATTTACCTATTGCCAAAACTTGTTCCCTACTTTGTTTTTGTGAAATCTCATATTTACTACTAATAGTTCTCAGTTGCTCCTCAAGTTTCTTAATTTCTGTTTGAAGAGCTCCTGTGTCATCAAAATATTGTGAAGACATGTTATCTACCTCTATGGAGTACATATTGACCTGATCAATTAATTGCATCCTCTGCCTATTTAATGCTACACTATCTATAAAGAACTTATGTTTATAAATAAGTTTTTTTGTTTTTGTAATAAATTTTTTAACACGAATGTACTTTTCAATTTGTTCTTACTACATTTGATGACTTTTTGAGATTTATTAACTCTGAAGAAGTCATTGTCATTTGTGAGATCTATAATGAGAGCCGAGTTATGGTTGTTAACTACCAATGGTGAACTGGGAGCGACCAGCTCCTCATACAGACTCTGATTTGATGCTGCTACTATCGTCCATATTTCTATATTCTTCAATGACAAAATAGATACTCCCTCTGCTAAATTCTAATCAAGCTATTTTATGAAATTTACTAACGAAGAAAGGCTTCCACCACTCACAAATTTCGTCATCACAGTTATCAAGACTTTTTGAAAACTAGATGAATGGAGATAAAAATAGAACGACTATTGGCATACTACAGAGATCCTATCGCTCGTGTATATTGCACTGAAGTATCTCCTGAATCTACATTACATTCGATTTTCTGTGATGCTGTTAAACGACACGAAAACGAAAGTGCACAGATAACAACTCTTTCGGGCCGAGAATATTGCTAGACTGTTGAGTATGAAATGATTTACCCAATGAAAATTCGGGTCTAGTTCAATAGTATATTTCTATTTAATAATATATATTAATGGTATCGTCGTTTACAAAAGAACTTCTTAGAAACTCCGACAGATCTTGTTTTCAAATTTAACTATTAATATGCAGCCGTGGAAACATTAAGTCAGGTGAGTATTTATTTAACGAACAAGTATACAGCGTGCCTTTCGAGGAAATGTCTTTAGGTACCGCTTATGTGTATTTACCTAACCTACATAATCACTATATATTATAAAACAAAGTCCCCCGCCACGTCTGTTTGTCTGTCTGTCTGTTCGCGATAAACTGAAAAACTCCTAAACGGATTTTCATGCGGTTTTTACTAATAGACAGAATGATTCATGAGGAAGGTTTAGGTGTATAATTTGGTAAGCTTTTGTGTAAATTGATGGAAATATGTTGATGATTGTTAAAGATGTCTCTGCTACCCGTGCGAATCCGGGGCGGGTTGCTAGTAATTGGATAAAATACATGCAGCAAAGGAACGGATCAACTTATCAACGGCTTAGCTTACGGGCGGAGAGTGAAAAAGGATAGTTTTCATTTCAAAAAATACATGATTTCTGAAGGATAGCGGCTCTATTTACTTTCCATAAGTAAAACAAGAGCCACGCAGTACACAAAAGATAGTTATTCTAAAAACGATTTTAGTTGCACTTTTAAAATTTTAACATCGAAAGCATCTGTATTCAAATTCAATACAGATGCTTTATAACAATGCATATGTAGGGAAACTACTGTGGTGGCGTGTCCAGTATCTATTTAATACTCTTTATTATATTGTATTGTGTAAGTATTTATACCTTAATATTAAACGTGTGTGAGCTAACATTTATACACACATGGAACAAGCATTTCGCTTACTAAGTAGTAGACATATTAAAAGTAAATAATATATACGGAAACTATATTGGGGTCGCTGCTATTCAGGTGACCTAGTATGCTAGTGAAACCAATAATAATGCTTACAATACTCCCCCCATTGAAAAAATCACGTCACATTACGGTACATTTCAGTATGCAAAGATAACGATACAAGTAATAACAATAATAATAACTCGAGACACCTCACACATTTTTTATGCAGACTGCATTCTTTAAACACATAAACTGTTCTAAGGTAACTGTCCATGTTTTCGTTGTCCCATAACTACCGCTCAAAACTAATAAACAAACTTTATAAAGTTTTAAGGTGGGAGTATAGAAAGAGGGGGAGAAGGGGAAAGAGGGGAGAGGGGGATTAGAGGAGGGAGAGGAGAAGGACCGTAATAGGGAAGAAGGAAGGGTTAGGGCCTCCGGTAACCTCACTCATGCGGCGAAAAGCAATGCAGACATTGCTTCACTGCCGGTTTTCTGTGAGGCCGTGGTATCGAGCGGAGTCGAGCCGGCCCATACGTGCCGAAGCATGGCTCTCCCACGTAACGTTTTAATATAAGCTAGTGCCCTTCCTCATCATGATTATTTATTTATCAAATATCTTATCTACACAGACCTCTCCTTAAACTGTGACTGCCCAAATAGATGTCGTGTTACAACAAATAAATTTATACCTGCTGAACGATCTAAAATTAAATACACTGAACGTAGACTTAATACAGAGTAATCTTTCAAAACCAACTTCGGAAGTGGCTAAACAATTTTGTCATCTAGCCACAATCGCTCAGCACCGATCCTGAAAGTTTTTTAATATAAATTAAATAAGTCAAACAATGTAATAAGGTATGATGAGGCTGACATGTCCTTATTGGATAAATGCCCCAAAAATAAAAAATAAATCTAGATTAAAAAAAAAAACAAATAAATACCTTTTAATCAATATTTTTGATTTTGATCGATAACTCCTTTATCTGGCATTGCTCTTTCTATGGGCTAAAAACTAGGGTAAGAAAACTAATTGATGTCTTTAAATAGCTACATAATGCCGACGATTTGAAAACCCTTTACATGAATTGTCATACGCTATGGCAGTAGATCACATCATAACGCTTCCTGGCTTGGGGTGGGGCATGAAAGTCCATTTTTCTACCCCTAGAAAGAGCCCAAAGAGTGGTCCTCAAGGTAATGACTAAAAATTAATTTTGGTACCAAACTACCCAACTTTAAAATTATACAGCAGTTCTAATAGTGCGACGAACAAGCACAAGTGAAACTTTTGATCCCTCGATATATATATTAGCAAACAGTGATCGGATACAGTTCGTTTTCGATCAGACACAACAATGGCAAAGGTTTCGGCGATACACGGTTATTAACGGTATATTATACAACAAAATTAACAAGATCTTGAATTTATATCCTCTAACAATAACGAATCTGAAAAAGAGTTTAAGAAGTGGAAAGAGTTGCAGAATCAATTTTGAAGGAGAATGTTGATAGGAATGACAGTGTATTTAGGTTTCAACATGTCAGTCCTTTTGAAATTATCAAAGCTTTTAACACGCTAAATCTAAAAAAAATAGCCGACCTCTGGGGAAATTCTGTAATCATTACAAAATCTGTTATTACTGTAGTTGCTAGTCATTTATCATCTATATTTAATCAGTGTGTAGATAGTGGTGTATTTCTTGATCTGATGAAATCTAGTAAAATCATTCCATTGTTCAAATCTGGTAGTACTTCAGACCCAACTAACTTTAGAAAAATTTCTGTACTACCAGTATTCGGAAAAAAATTTGAAAAAATTGTGTATGATTAGATGCGAAGTTTCTTTAATTGCCATAATTTGTTACATAATAAGCAATATGGTTTTATAAGGGGTCGCTCCACCACTGATGCCGGTGTAGAGCTCGCAAAACATATATTTGATGCCTGGGATGATGCCCACGATTCTCTAGGCATTTTTTGCGATTTATCCAAAGCTTTTGATTGTGTTGTTCATGAAACTCTGATCAGGAAATTATATCACTACGGTATCAAAGATACGGCGCTGGATATTCTTACTTCTTATCTAAGTAATAGGATTCAGAAAGTCGATATTAATGGCAAGCTATCTCCAGGGTTGGTGGTAAAAATGGGCGTTCCGCAGGGATCTATACTTGGGCCATTTTTGTTCTTAATGTACATTAATGACTTACCTTATATTGTTAAGAACAACCACGAAATAGTATTGTTTGCAGATGATACTTTACTCTTATTTAGGCTAAAACGTATGTGTACAAATTTTGACGACGTAAACGATGCTGAGTGGTTTAAGGTTAGCAATTTACTTCTTAATGGAGAAAAAACTAAATGTATCCGGTTCACTACTCCAAACGTTAAACAGGTGAAAACGACTATACTATTAATGAAGACGAGTTGGAACTAGTGGATAAAACAAAACTCTTAGGCATTACTCTTGATTCTAAACTTCAATGGGGCCCTCATATTGATAAATTATCGAATAGACTCAGCTCAGCTGCATACGCAGTTAGAAAAATTCGTGAACTGACTGATGTTGAAACAGCTAGATTAGTTTATTTTAGTTATTTTCATAGTATAATGTCGTACAGTATTCTACTGTGGGGGAATGCCGCCGATATTCAATCTATCTTTGTGCTGCAGAAGAGGGCTATTCGAGCAATTTATAACGTAGGCAATCGTGATTCACTGAGGTAGAAATTTAAAGAAATTAACATAATGACGGTAGCGTGCCAATATATTTATGAAAATTTAATTTAACTTCATAAAAATAAAGATCACTTCTGTAAAAAAAGTGATATACACTCTTTTAACACGCGTAATAAACATAAACTTGTTGTACCTGCCTCTAGGCTCCAAAAAATTAACAAGTCGTTTCAAGGTCAATGTGTGCGATATTATAATAAAATCCCAGATAATATTCAAATGTTAAGTCTAAACAAGTTTAAGTCTACAGTAAAACAACAGCTATGCCACAAGGGCTATTACTCAGTAGGGGATTATATACAGGATAAAAGCGCTTGGAATGGAATTGTAATAGAAATCTAATTTGAGCTAATATGTTTCTTATTTTCCATCTCTCATGTTTTTCTTTTCTTCTATTATTTTTTTCCCTAATTTTCAGTTTCCCTATTGTCATATTCTTTTTTTAGTTCATTTACTTTTAATTTTAAAAACATAATAGCACACAACAAAATGATGTGATATTTACTGAATATTGTTAAAACTGTCTGGTTTTTTTAAAAGAGTGGCCGTGAGTTTGTTTGCCCGATTTCTTCTCACAAGGCTCAACCATTTGGAAACGGGCGGTTATAGATCGAAACAGGCAGATATGACATTATGTTATCCATTTTTATTTTCTTTAATCATTTTACATTTGACGAAGCAAACTATTGTTGCGATAGCTCTGTGTGTGTTGACCTATATATATAGATATAACTATAATTTTATGAAATAAAGTTTTTTTTTTGAATTTAAATTTGAATTTGAATCATGGCTCTTAAAACAAGATTCAACAGACACTGAAAATCTCATTCATTGTTTTTTAAAGTATATGCCCTCATAATTTATACATTTTTACATTCGCTGGAACCATTCTAATAAACATTTGGACCAGTCTTACTTGGGTACCTCTGTAATGTTTTCGTGAAACGCATTCACCGCCAATTCAGACTTCGAAAAAAGTACGCCTATAAGTTTGGCTTTAGTTTTAGGAAAAAAAAGAAGTTGCAAGGTGCGAGGTCTGGACTGTATGGCGGATACGTCATCAGTTCAACACTTGAAGCCTTTAAATAAGCTTCCGTTACCTTAGCGGAATGTGAAGACGCGTAATCGTGGTGAAGAACGACATAGCTTCGAGGACGTCGAATGTCTTGATTTACCGTTTTCCGAAAGAAGCAACCATTTTATCACCAATGCCTCGACTTGAAGGAAAGACCCATTTTGCCGACTGGCCTTTTCTTTCCGGTTCAAAACAGTACTGGGTTTCGTCACTTGTGACAATATTATAGACAGCCAAAGTCAATCATGGGGTATCCATCGAGTGCAAAGCTTTCAGATGCACATGCAAAATGTTTTGCACTTGGCTCATCCCAATGCCTATATTAGTACAAATTTGCTAATAAGTATTTTTTTGTCAGTTTCAATCAAATCGTACGGTATCAATATTGGATTCTGTAACCTGTGTGTTTCATCATCAAATGCCAATGGTGGCTACCACTGGCATCTGGCAAATCTTTTGTTGACTTAAGCCACAGCGAAGATTCTATTAAATCAAATAAACATAAATAACTAAATATAAATAAACGAAAATTTTCACGGGTTAAATTCATAATAATAGTGACACACAATTTTCTAAAAGATGCTACAATAAAAAACAAATTAAAAAGAAACATGTTCCCAGAGAGGTTTTTTTTATTTTATTAACTTCCTTTTTATTCCTTCGAGGTCTCCTTGCGGAGGTTTGCTTTTTAATTTTTTTATTGTTAGTGGATAGTTCCAGAAATATTTAGTATACTCCACGTTTATGAAAACAGTTCGCAACTCGTTTATCAACTCAGCACAAGTCTTTACATTAGCACCTAACAAGCTTCTGCAAATTACTCACAATAATACTCAAATACACATACACACTACAACTACTATAAATGTGTACTGTTAACTTTTTCTTTAGTCTTACTACCTAACAGTTAGTTAATATAGTGATTCCCAATAAGTACCGTAGCCTGAACTAGGAATCTAATGAGTCAGATTCTTGAATACTACAAGAATGTGTTTATATGAACCTGTTTCTACAGGGTTGATTGCAGGGCCTAGTGCCACTCGTGCGGGACCGGTCTGGTTTGGCCTCCGCTGTAACACGTTCTACTTATTGAATGAGTCTATATTCTTTTTCTTTTTTTTTATGGTATAGGGGGCAAACCAGCAGACGGGTCACCTGATGGTAAGTGACTGCCGCCGCCCATGGGCATTTGCAACGCAAGAGTCACAAGTGCGTTGCCGGCACTAAATTTAGGAGTAGAGGGTAGGTGTAAAAGGGGGGAAGGGGGAGGAGAGGGGGAGAGGGAAGGGTTAGGACCTTCTTAACCTCACTCACTCGGCGAAAAGCGATTGCTTCACTACCGGTTTTCTGTGACGCCGCGGTATCACTCCGGTCGAGCCGGCCCATACGTGCCGAAGCACGACTCTCCCACGATTATGTGATAGTATTTAGGTTTATTTGTATTTTTTGTAGATCAAAATTCTAATTAAATTTGATTCATTCTTACAATGACATTTTTTATGTAATTTTGTCTTTTTTCCATTGGCTATTTAGCTAGTTTAGGGCAAAATTTTGTTATGGGAAGTAAGTATTGAAGACAATGTAACCATATTTTTTTAAAAAGTTATTGTTAGGAAATTTACAAAGATTAAAAAAAAAAGATATTTAAAACAAATATTCCGTACAATACACAGCTATCGGGTAGATATCTAAAACGAGTATATGTAGACAAGCAATATTTAATATACATCCCCGGTTCCTAACCCAAAGAGTAGAGTTGGATCAAGCTTATTCAGGTTGTTGGTCGTATGAGCTCTATAGACAAGCTAACACAGCGGTTTAGAAGTTTTTAAAGTTTTATTTAAACGAGTCCTCTTCAACTAAGTTAGATATTTGTGATGTTATGTACATCTTCTAATGATTTTATGTGAACATAAGAAAGTCATAAAGTCAATCCTACTATAATATTATAAACATGAAAGTTTGTGAGGATGTAATGGATGTATGGATGTATGGATGAATTGATGTATGGATGTATGGATGTTTGTTACTCTTTCACGCATAAACTACTAAACCGATAGCGATCAAACTTGGTATGTAGAGAGCTAGAGATCTGGCTTAACACATAGGCTACTTTTTATCCCGATATTCTCACGGCATCGGAACTTACGCGGGTAAAACCGCGGGGCGCAGCTAGTTCTAAATATAGTAATATTAACTTAAGAAGGGACATTGTTTACTACTTGTTTGGCGCAGCGGTCGATTCCCGTTGCATTTAGCATGATAATTCTTTTAGCACAGATAAATGTGTGTGTTTCTATAACCAATATGTTGTTACAAAAAGAAAATTAAGTATGTACAACTCTGTTCAAGGACTAGAACAAACAGTAATGTATGCTTAGTTTGGATCTAAATAACAATGTGTAATTCGTAATATATTATAGTTACATTTCGGTAACCGAAATAAGATCCTATTCAAATATAATGAAACTTAATGAAATCAAAAAGTTACAACAGAATTACATTACACAGAACCAAAAAAATATTAACTCATAAATTGTATTTAAAAAAAAGTATCGCCGACTTCAATGCGCCTGAAAATACCCAAATCGCTTCAAGTGTGCCTATAAAATTTGAAGAGTTTCTTCGATTCCTCCAGGTTCCCATAATCAGATCCTGACCTGATGACCATGGGACCGCCTGGGAAGTATACCCTTTCAAACAAAAGAAGAATTTTCCAAATCGATGCAGGTGTCTTTGAGTAATCGGTGACCATAAATAAAAAAAAAATACAGTGGAACATAGAACCTCCTCCTTTTTTGAAGTCAGTTAAAAATACTTAGATACGTTTTCCGCGCCTTTTCCCAACTAAGTAGGGGTCGGCTTTCAGTCGAACTACGATACGGCTGAACTTTGATATTTTACGTGAAGCGACTGCCATCAGACCTACACAGCCCAAGTACTAGGTGATATCGAAGTTCTGTAGTTAGACCAGATTGTCGGACTTTTTAGGGCTCGGACTACCCCTAAACGAATGCCACAGATGTTTGTATGGCACCCGGGACCGACGGTTTTACGTGCTCTCCGAGGCACGGAGGGTAGGGTGTCCCAAATTTTTTTTTCTGATTGCGCTACACAAGACCCCTCAAAAGTTGCGTTATAACTTTTAAATTATCGTAAAAATAATAAAAAAAAATATATAAAAATATCTTGAGGGCTCTACCGGCAGTTTTATTTTTCTCAAGTAACACTTCAGTACATATCATTTTTTTTATTTGTACATTACTCTCATTTTATTTTCTAATCACAATGATAGTGGAATAATAAATTATGATTTCCAAGTAACGACAGGTTGTTTCCAGTTAAGAATAGGTTTCGCTCGAACTCGCGAAATTCATGTTTTGACTAGCTTTACTCAAATTCTCTACTTCAATTGTGAGGCAGTTCGTCTCATTTCTAGTGCTGAAACAGTGACACTCCGTACTTTTTTGTGATAAATTAGTAGATAGTAATGAGCTCAAGACGAAGTGACACTACTTGTGCTATATTGGGACCATTTAAAGAACTTGACGATCGCCAGTTACCGGTGATAAGCGACGTTATAAAATTTATTTTGTTAACAAAAAACGAACTAAAACTTCAAAAGAATGGGAAAGATCCATCCAACACTGAAGTTTTTTCAATCGTTTCTGAGAAAATTAATGTAATTTGGGGTAAAGCCTCAATTCCCATCGTTTCCAAAGAACGTGTTACCCAATTGCTGAAATCATATTTTGATAAATACCTGTCAATAATAAGATATCCCAAAAATAAAAAACAACAGAGCTACGAAAACAAACTAAAGTGCTTTTTAGAATTGTCGAACAAGCTCTTCGACATTGAGACAAGAAAACTTGGAGCTGATGGATGCATGTTTACCAAGTACATCACAAGAAACCAATCCTGCTCCGGTACGCGAGTTGCCGCCTCGACCACGGCGATCACAGTCTCCTGCAACAGAGCTTCCTCAAAATACTGATGTGCTTGTAAATGAGACTTAGTTTAGTTCATTGGCTCGGAATACTCTGGTGCTGCCAACGGTAGCTAAGGTATGTGATCGGTGTGGACTATCAACGCGATCTGCGGCTGCGGTCGCATCGGCGGTCTTAGTTGACGTAGGATTGGTATCTTCCAAAGATCAAAGTCTTGTTATTGACAAGAATAAAATTCATAGAGCTGTTTCAAAAACACGGGCCAAGGCCATCCAAGACATTGATGCTATTGTAGTTAAAAGTATTTACTTTGATGGACGAAAGGATAAAACACTCGTAAATGAGAAAATAGGTACCACCGTAGAGAAGTCTTGGAAGAGCATATTTCAGTTCTCACAGAACCGGGATCGATTTATTTGGGACACACGACGCCAAGTCGTGGCACTGCCAAAGCGATCGTCACTTCTGTCATATCTTTATTAGAAGATCAATGGTTTAACTTGGAAGAGGTGATCTGTGTGGGGTGCGATGGTACTGCTAGAAGTACAGGTTGGAAAGGAGGTGTCATTCAATACCTAAAAAACTATTTGAAGAGACCATTGCAATGGTGTGTTTGTATGCTTCACGTAAATGAATTACCGCTTCGCCATTTGTTTATGTCTCTGGATGGAAGCACATCTAGACCAAAAGAATATTCAGGACCTATTGGAAAAGAGCCTGTTTGTGAAAGTTTAGCTCTAGTGTCTTTTTGTGCAGTGACTGGAAATTTGCTCGAATTACCTGATAATATAGTGCAGGAATTAAGCACGAATCAAAAGTATCTATACGAAATGTGCCATGCTGTGATGGCTGGTTCCTGTTACCCCAAGCCAGCGAGCCGCCAACCTGAAAAAATGGCACATTCGAGATGGCTTACTATTGCCAATCGAATACTCAGACTTTACGTAAGTACTTTTTCGCCTTCAAATAATTTGGAACTGCTTATGAACTACGTGTTCAAAGTTTAGTATGGTTTCTCATTAAGCAAAACCCATCATTTAAACACGGAGCCAAGCATATTTTTAAAATGATTATGTATTCCCGATTTTTACCTGATAGACAAAGATGTATTATTGATTCAGTGATCGAAATAAAAGGTATTTTCGCGCATCCAGAAAACTTGCTTATTGCCATGTTATTTGACGATAGGGACCATAATCGAGATCTTGCATCTCGCAGAATATTAAAAGCTAGAGAAGAGAAAAAAGCTTAACGTCTCAGAGTATTTAAGTCACCGAAAATCAATTTCATAGCACAAGATTACATAGATATGCTATTTTGGCAAGACTTTTGAAATATCAGCTCCACCGGTCCTGCGACACGTCTCCGACGATGAACTAAGGCTAAAGAGCAAAGCCTCTTTATTGAAGACCGCCCTTATCACACACAGGCAGTGGAAAGATGTGTGAAATTGGTAACAGAGGCTTCTCAAAGCGCAACAGATACCACAGGTCGGGATGGATTTATTAGGAATAAACTGAAATCTCGCACCGAAATGCCTTACTTTGGCCACAATAACCAGTTTCGTTTTTAAAGTATGAAATGACCTATCCATTTTTCTCTCTTACCACACTCATTGTTGTTCTCTTTGATTTAATAAAAACGATTTAAACGTTAGTTTTGTATGATTTATAGTTTATGTTAGGAACCCCTGAAAATTACGAATTTAACTTCAAGGACCGGTAGAGGCCTCAAGATGATTGATATCTAATTAAATTTTATGATACTCGTAATGTGTGTATCAAACCGCAACTTTTGACACCTCTTGCATAACCGTAGCTCAAAAAAAAAAATTCCCATACATCGACGGGACACCCTAACGGAGGGGTCTCAATGTGTTAAGAATGGTCACCCATCCTAGACTGACCTGGCTAGCATTACTTAACTTTGTAATGTGCTAACCTACTCGGTTGCCACTTAGCCACGAGCCCCCCAATACTTAGATGTACTTTGAAATAACCCAATTTGCACACTTACCTTACTAAAATACAGCCAATGACTATACAAAATGAGATTAAATCAAATTTTAGAACGCTACGAAATAAAAAATGACTGTAACGTACATATGTGTTAAAACTAAACAAAACCAAAAAAATATTGTGATTGGCGATTTTGCCTTGTACTTACGAATTTCGAACACTTCATGGTTTAACAACACAGTTTTCTTCTTTTTTACAGAGCCAGTTTTTTACTTTCTGTAAAGTATATTTTATTTTCAAAGGGTTCAAAGTGTATGTTATTTCAATATCCAAATTTTAGGCTGCTAATGAATGTGTTATTGTGTACGTACGACCTTTTTTGTCAATTGTATATTTTACTTGCGTATCCCTATCGTTACCGTCGTGTGTAAAGATATCTAAAGCAAGAGACAGCTGAGAAGTGTGCCATATCGGAATACAGTGTGTAAGAACATTACGTTCTTATTGTGACGTTCAGACATGAAAGACAGTCTCCCCTAAAATCGTTGGATCGTGAATGTTATGAGATAGGAGCCGGCTGATATATCCTATTGCTTTTCTTTTATCATGCGTTCAATACAGAAAATGTCCAAGCAATAAGATATATTGCCTTGAGAATGACACCGAATGTAGTACAAAAACAGAACTTAGCTCTTTAGTGTATTTCATTGTTACATATAAAACAAAACAGGTTATTTTTGATATACAGTATTTACACTATAAAAAGTTCCAGGTGAAAGGATGAAAACTGTTTTTTTTATTCAGTGAAAGAATACGCGTTTGTCTTTACTTCAAACGTAACGTTTTAATTCCTTTGGGTGTGGACAGCGTATTACCCACAGATTGGTGTACATTGTATTGTATGATGACCTCTGTGGCGTGGCTGTAGTGCATTCAGATTGCAGCGCCAGAAGATGCGGGTTTGATTCCTGCAAATCGCTAATATTTTTTTGCAAGAAACATATATTGGCATTGATCTGGGTGTTTCTTTAAATAATGTACAAAATAATATCTTTATTCATCTTTTACCATATAAATTATATTTTTAAATATGTACATAAAAATATATATTTCAAAATATAAAAAATAGTAGATCACAGACATCGGGTACAGGGACCAAGATACCGTTGGCTAGGGCTCCAAAGACAGGAACCTCGTCACTATACGGGCCGTGTCGAGGAGAACTGCCTTCTGCATCAGTCCCTTGATCCAACCATCTAACGCAAATCTTTATTATTATTAACTATATTGTACAATATTTAACATATAAATAAAATTTTATAAAAGATAACTGCAAAGACGTACGCCTAAAACATCGGTACCACTTTTAAATCATATATTTTGCCTAATTTGGCCTAATTTGGCATAATCTTTTGGGGTAACTCTACTAATAAAGTTATGGTTGTAAAATGCAAAAACGCTGTATACGTGCTATGTTTGGCATCCAGAGCATGGATAGCTGTAAACAACTTTTTATGAAACATAAGATTAACATTGCCATCAATTTACATCATAGAAGTAGCCCTATTTGTTAGACAAAACCCACATTTGTTCCCTAGCTTAATGGATAAAGTTAAACGAACTCGTCGTGATAATACAAGGCTATGCGTTCATCCAGCTAAAACTGCACTACTGCATAAAAGTGTAATTTGTATGGCGCCATTAATTTATAACAAAATTCCAAAGAGCATCAAAGAATTAGATATAAATAAATTTAAGAGCACTCTAAAAAATATATTAGTTAATAAGTATTATTATAATGTACTAGATCTCTTTAAATGTATTTAATAAATGATTGTAAAATAATTAGAAATCAAATATTATTGTTAGCATGAGTATTTTAATATTAACTGTAAGTCTGACATTAGAAATGAACATTAATTTAGGTGTTACAACTATTTAATATTTGTACACCAATAATGGTTAAACATGTTGATACCTCTATTAACTAAGCCCTACATATAATAAACATATAACCATGTATTGTTAACTATGTACCTACACATGTTTTGCAAATAAATATATCTTATCTTATCTTAATTTCTACAACTTACAGTCAGACTTCTCCCGCCTCTCACTCCTTTAATTCACAACTTTTACTAGGGAGTAAAAAGACGGTAAAACGATAAAGTTCTTGAATTTAATGATGATGTATAAATAAATTCATTGAGTAACCTTTGTACGTACCCAACTGTTCGCACACTCCTAAAACCCTAAATATCATCTTCATACCCTTTTCCCTACTTCATTTCATTTTCAATTTAAAATCGTTGAAGTATGGAAGTTACAAAAAACATGTTATAGTTAATTTTTCAATTATTACTTATTATATTAATATTCTTCTTTAAGACCTTAAGGCCTTATCACATTTCATTAGACATATTAACTATTACGATGGACTTGGATATGACCTAAGCAATAATAGCTTACTACAAAACTATGTGTAATACAAATGTAATTCGACACATTTCCTTCGAAAATAAGGAATATAATACTGGTCAATGAAATCGAGAAGATACGATAGGAACAATACTATTGTTCTACCGTTTATTCATTTCACAGAGGATCTAAGAGCTGTGTGGTGTTGCATTGTTCATTAAAATAATTATTTTAATATTTCACAAAATATATTTGCTGAAATTCAAGCTCGCCTCTGCAGCGTTGTATAGTAGGCATAAGAAATTATATGTACTATTATTTAACAACTACTATAGGTAGGAATGTTGTTTTTTTCTTAATAACATCTATAGTAGTGTCTTTTAACTAGCAAACTCAAAAAAGAGTACCTTTTAAAATCATATCATGTAATCATATCATCGTGATACTAGAAATTTTCTTTAGCTGTTTTCCGACCTAAGAGCCTACCCTCTTTCTAACAAAACATAATCATTAAAAACTTAATAGAGATCGCCTAGTGGTCGAATTTCGAGTCAATTTTAATATTAGTAATACTAACCATTCATTTCCAGTATAAATTGAACTATGATTCTTTTTCTGAGTTTCCTTATGATGGCAGGTACTGGACATGTGTAGCTTGATGTAGCTATTTTCACATCAATTTTAAATTTATAACACATATTGTTTAGTTAGTTTTCTACACTTCTCCAGATAAACATGAAGTATTCCAAATTTCACATTCCTTCGTATAACATTGGTTGAGAAGAGGGTTATAAGAATTCTCTTCACGTATGTAGATAAAGTATGAAAGATTATAATTTAAAAAAATCGACGAATTGAGATATGTATCCTTGAGTAAGAGACGATATCCTTAGAATGCGGTTAAATCACCAAACATGTTAACAACAATGATGATAACTTGGGAACTTTCTTCTCTATTTTGTTGGGAAATTAATGGTAGACAGTATTATTTTCCAATATGTTTAAAAGGATCGCCCACCAAATGGCAGAATCGGTATCGGAATATCGATCTATTTATCTTTATTCCCTTACAAATATTATCTCTTTTTTAATAGGGAGAGAATAAACCACGAGTTGTAAACTGTGGCATAAAAACACATACTTACATGTGTACTTTTTTCTACTAGAGAACTGAAATTTGGCAGGGAGGTAATTCATAGGTAGGACACGTCAGCTAAGAACGGTTTTTGTGACAGGACCGGATTAAGGAGATCTAAGGGCTCTGACTTTATATGAAAGTCCTTAGTTTTACACTGGAAACCTGAATTTCGGCAGGGATGTAGTATATATCAAGAACGGATTTTGTGACTGGACCGGATTAAAAAGATCCAGGCTATATAAACCGAAGTTTATATAAAAATCCTCATATAAATAGTAAATGGTACGAAGTTCACCGGGTCATCTAGATTGTTAATAGTAGCAATGACTGATGTTAAAACTAACAGAAAACTTATTGCTAAGTATGTGTGTCTATTAGCGCCTAAAGGTGTCGTGTTGTGTCACGTCAGAAGCGTATTTATTTAATTTTTTATGGTAAATGGTGATGGTACCACCTGATGGTAAATGACTACCGCCGCCCATGGGCACCTGTGATTCAAGATTCACAAGTGCGTTGCGACCCTTTAAGGTGGCAGTAGGGGAAGAGTGGAAAGACGGGAGAGGGGGATTTGAGGGAAGGATAGGGGAAGGACAGGAATAGGGGAGAGGGATGGGTAGGGCCTCCGATAACCTCACTCAGGCGACGAAAAGCAATGCAACCATTGTTTCACTGCCGGTTTTCTGTGAGGCCGTGGTATCGAGCGGAGTCGAGCCGGCCCACACGTGCCGAAGCATGGCTCTCCCACGTTTGGCCATCCTTCTAGTTTGGTCGGTTCAATATCTTTATTTCATAAAATTGGTCCTCAATTATTCGAAATCGTCGATTTAAAAAAGAATTATAATTAAAAAAGCAACACTCCCCAATTCATCCTTAGAAGCAATATTTCCTTGCCTGGAAGAGATTGCATTTAGCAATAAGACCGCCCTTTGTACATTATCTGTTTGACATAATATGTATATGTGTGATACTTTTACTGTAACAATGGTGTACATATAAAGTATTATCTATCTATCTCTTTCCGTCTATTGTCTTCCCTTCTAACTAACTACAACCAATTTTCCCATGAACATTACTAACGTGCCCGATTAACGGCAATAGCATCGCCCGCTATTACGTGAGTGGGACTAAAATATAGTTGGCAAATTGCGGGTTTAAGACGCCTCTGCCTACACCGAAACATCCAACACCGTGAGTGTATGTATGTATGTATTCATTCGGATGATCTTATATAATAATGATTTATTAGCTTTAACGATCAGATAATGCATTGTTAAAATACGTCTGCCTTTTTTGCTCAACTTCCATCGTCATATATTTCATTACCGTTTCTGCTAGCCCCTCTCGCCTGTAGGCTCTTGAATTATTATAAAAACAAGTATAACCAAGCATTATGACAGAACACATAGTACAGGTCCAGAAGTCCCACTCCGTCAAATCATTCAAATAAATAGCGACTCTTGTTCCGAAACAATTAAGTTGCAATTCAGGTGGCACAGCGCTAATTATCTACAGTAATATTCCAAGAAGCTTAGCCTAAACCTAGAAGTTGCCCCTCTTTCTATCGCGTAACTCTTATCTGTTCTGGCGTTCTATGCCTATCGGTCACGAGTGGCGTTCTCCTGTGACCGATAGGCATACGGGTAACTAGCCTCAATTAGTGCCGGCGCCATGGCGTTGGAGGTAAGACCGGCCGTACAAAGGTCCCTGCGTCCCGGGACCTTGGTTTGGGGAACTAGATGCAGGTATACTGACCCTACTTTTATAACGAATGCGTTGGTGAGGTGGGGGCAGTATAAACAAAATACGTAGTGAAGAGAGAGAGAGGGAGCTGTTCTAGCGACACTTTCTTTAAATAATTAATTAATCTAAATATTTAATTACCAGTAAGTTATGTGCCTATTACTTTATTGTTGTGAACAAATAAACCTAGGCTAGGTACTAATAGCTCGATAGTCTAAATAAGAATGGATGAAGCGACGCATCGCGTGAATGAACATCAAATTTACGTGCGGCCTGGCCGGCGTGTGGCAGCCCACTGAATTTTGGCATGACTAGTCGACCTCGCCGTGTACTTGTAACTTTATACCTACACTGCGGAGTGGCCCTGGCCTGGCATTACATACATTTATAACATCTAAGTGTGACACATGCTTAAAGATTTTAGTTTGTGTCCTATTCTGAAATTATCTAGCTTCATTATGTTTATTTTACTTGATCGTATATCGGTATTTGTGTCACCTGCGGTCACGAAACTGATTATGTCCTCTTGGACCTCTAGCTACTCATACAAAACCGTACCACATGATAAACGTGCCTAATTTTGAGTCTAAATTCATAACAATGATTATACCTCTACTTAGATAATTACAATTTTTTTATGTCATTTATTTATGAACCATGAATTTCCTACATAGGTATTAGACGACCACAAATGAAACAGTTGTGAGGGCCTCGACTTATTACTTGATATTTTCTTACAAATCGTAATAATCTGGTCCTTACATTGAGTTTGGGCAGATACATATTTAGTTTTATAGAGGGTTTATTGTGAAACATAAATAATACTGTCTGGAAAAGATTGCCTCTTTTTGCCGAGAGAAAAATTTCCCGAATATCGTCGCACCGAGCCAGATCGTGATTGAAAATACATAGTGTCTCCTATGAAAACTGATTGAAAGTATACAGCATGACATAATTCTTATAGCTATTAAAATATGTAAAATATAGTTCGTCGATAAAAATTTCATGTGCCATAAATTTAAACCAACCTGCAAGTGCATGGAACAAGAACCATTCAAGCATCTTATGAATTTGAATGATGCTAGCTGTTATTTTCTTCATGTCCTTTATGATGCGCCTATATAATAATATATCTTTATTGTATACTAGCGGACCCGACAGACGTTGTCCTGCTGGAACATAAATAATATTATTCCTGGAACCCTATATCAGCGCCATCTACCGGGTCCAATTGTAAATCTAAACCATTCTTGATTCCACCTAAATTCACACAAAAATTTTCATTAAAATCGGTCCAGCCGTTTAGGAGGAGTTCAGGAACATACACACGCACAAAAGAAATATATATATATGTATAAAGATTATATTTAGTATTTTCAACAGTCATACTCATTACCATAGATGTCTTTACACAACAAATGGTATTTAATTGTGGTATTAATACTATAACTAGTGTAAATATCCAAAACATTAAATCATTACGTCATAGGGGTACGTTGAAATAAGTGCACTTCTGTCAGCTATTACTAAACTAGATCCTGTTTCCGAAAAGTTTGTTATATATTTTTTATTTTTTAATCGGTATTGTTTTTGAACTAGTCAAATTCTACTTCCCATACTAATACATTATTTCTTTCTTCATTATTTTTATTTAATGTATTCCTACAGGTATGGTTACATAAGGAACTATTTCGTTCCTTCAGTAGTAGATACTATACAGCAGTGTTCCTGAAACGGCATAGCGGGAAGATTGGATACGTCTATTGAATGTTGCCAAACCCGGCAAACTCGAAACCACAGGCTTGGGGGGTAAGTTTGACACTTGTTTCGCCTGTATGTGAATTGTTTGGCCTGTTTGCCAAGGAAATTTAAAACTTATTTTCTTATTAAGTAATGTACTAAAAATCCCGCAGATTTCTTTGCTCGGTCCTTTGATTTTGTAATTTCATATTTTTATTAATGATATATCAACGTCCTTTAACTTTACCGCTCTAATGAACTTTATTTATGGAAGACATGAAAATTATGTAAATGAAGAAGACGCCAACAATCTACAAACGTGCCTACTGTTTTTATAATTATTGTGTAAATAGTAAATTGGATTTTATTGGGTATATTGGGTATCCCTTAGTACTTCCTTTTCCTACTTTTTTATTTTACTAGCAAATTACCTAAACTTCTACAGCTAATTTGCTAGAAAATTGGCTCTAGCAGTACGACAAAATGGCACAGCAAATAACTTGTGCTTTCTGCTGCGACACTAGTTGTTGTATAAAAGTCGATAAAAATTGTACATGCTGCCACCATTTGGTCGCAAATTTTCCTAGTCTCCAAGAATTTATAACTTAGGCATCCCAGCAGAAAGTTGGTGGGATTAAGTGCCACGTGTCCCTGTACATATATCAGATACTTTAAATATCAATTAAACTAATTCATAAAGCTACGAGTTCAAACCTGATTTACTCAATCTTACCTTATTGTCTACATAAATATACTAGACACAGCTTTCTTTAAATATCATAAGTAGCTAAATAAACACAAGTGATATGATATAAAGCAATACAGTCTACCATGTAAACGACTATCCTGCATTTGCATCCAAACTATAGTCGATTGTACTCGTAAAAAAACATCTTTAAGAAAAATTGGATCGTTCTCTTTTACCTAGTCGGGAATTCAATAGTCCATAAAAGGTATAAAAGCCTCCGGCTATAGAAAAGCCTTTAAGATAGACTCGCATGGTTTGTTTTATAACTCAACCTCGGCCCGACGTCGTGGACAAACACTATTTACGATCTGTTAACGTTATCGCAGATACTGAGCTTCAGTAGTATCAGGCCACACGCCAAGTGAGTTACTGTAATTTCACTAGTATATAAGGAAAAAAGAATTAGGTCACGCGTTTGTCGCGTTTTCAACCTACAAAGGGAGTTTTGAAACCGATCCTACGACGACGTCAAAGGACCTCATTGATATATTTCCACATCTTATTATATTTTCGTATTTCAAACTCTTAAAGAAATATGCTCTCTACTTAACTTTAATACGATCGGGTCCAATTAGCGTTCTTTTTTAAACAAAAAGTAAGTTGAGAACTTCTACAAGAAAAATTAAGGCTCATTATATCAAAATTAAGTTCGACGCTTGAGGAAACCAAAGTTGTTGAAACTCCACAACAACAAAAGGAACTAAGAAAAGAAATGGCTGTATGAAAATTTTACTCATTTAAAGTAATAACCTGATTTTTTTGAGCGGAAAACGGTAAAAGATACTCACAATGGACCCAAAATTGAAGTGGAACGATAGGGGCTTGATAACTACAATGTAGACGATGTATTAGGGGAAAGAAATATTATTTTGTCCCCTCTATGTAATTATTGGTATTTTCGAATGAATCTTGAGGCACCTCGAAATTGACATAGGGGCTTATAACAAAGCCATAAATTGAATAGATTGCAAGAAGAGCCTTTGATTCAAGCACACACATAAATGTTGGTAGGCGTGTGCCGTCTAGAATTTTAGTTATTGTATTGGCTAGACGCAATAAATTCTGTATGTAATAAAACGAAATATGGTTTCTCTAGAATTGAAAGTAAATCTGAATAACATGGTTTGTGTTTACTTCAGTAAAATATTTGTTTGGATTTTCAATATAATGTTTTATAGACTAACATATACAAGCTTTACTGATACACGAACAAGTTAAGATGTATACACACAGAAGCTTTAGAAGAAAAAAAAATATTAACTTGATTTTATCATGGTCTATTACGATGCTAGTATGATATCTGTAAGTGTAAGATATATTTAGGCAATACGATTGTAGATTTAACCATATTATAAGGACGTCTTGTGCGCTTAATAAGTGCTTGAATTTGACATATCTGTCAAATATAACAAACAAGTAATATTTTATATGATATAGGGCGGAAACAAGACAACAGACGGATGACCTAATGGTAAGTGGCTACCGCCGCCCATGGCCACCTCCAACGCAAGTCACAAATGCGTTGCCGGTCTTTCAGGTAGGAGTACGCTCTTTTTTGAAGGTTGAAGGTCGTAAATGTCAGGAAATATCGAAAAATTATTCAAATAGCATGTCACATTCACATCCTGGATGCTATTTACAGTTTATTTACAATTTTTATTCCTAATCCTTACTAAAAATATATATATTAGGTATGTTGTTATTCACTTATAAAAGAAACTACATTTACTGCATCAGGTATTGACGTTTTTCAATATTTGTGAAGCCACCCTAACCTTGGAGAGTGGGTGCTCGTCTTTATAGGGTGCTTTGGCAACGCACATCACCATGTGGGGCTTATATTACCCGATACATTAGCTTTATTGATCGCTCCCGAGTATTTATTTCAAGGGATCGCTTTTATAATAGCATCTATTGTTGAGATGACGGTTTCCTTCTCTTTTTTTTTTAAGATATAGATGAGAAAATTATGGGTAGGTTTTGAACTTTCTGTATTTTGCATTTGGCTATTTTTTGTTTTTAAAGTGTCATTCATCATTGTTTTAAAGAATCAGCTCTGTTATATAAGATTTTTTGTATAAGACTGTATTTTGTGGGCACTTATACTTATATATCCACCGAGGACTAAAGAAATATGTATTACAGACCCATATTTCACTGGCTTCAAAACTCAATGCTGCTAGGAGAATTTCTAAGACAGAACCCAATTAAAATTCACCTGACTCGAGAATCGAAGTCGGTACCTCACTGTCGCACACAAACGTAGGTGCAAAACTTTTGATACTAGATCAACGAGCCAGCTGTATTAATGAGTATAAATTCGATTACCTTACGTACATATTTCTATGTAAGATTATCTAATATCTAATATCATAGACAGACAGAGATAGACATTTTATTGCTTTTTCAAAGACTATTCAATTTAATAACTATTACACTATGTGGATTCATTTGTTTTCTTTTTGACAGTTCCTTGAGAACGTAAGGGCGTTTGTCCAGCCTGTCACCGGGACCTGTCACCTGTCACTTTCAACAAGAACGATGGTACTTCGAGGCGAGTAAAGATGACGTGACGGCGATCATGCAACCGATCTCGGTGTATATCACTATGCGTTTAGCCGGTATGAGTGCGCTCGGGTGAGTACATACATGTAGCTTCAGTACAGCAGCAGTCTTCGAATGAACTGAACCCTCACCTTTCTTTCATTTGACTACTAGAGGCAGACAGCGGTTCCATCGTTTCGTCGTAGAACACTGAAAAGTGGAACTAAACGCTTTGATAGCTCCTTTTTTATTCGAATCACCAATGTCTGTAATGAGACGTACTGCAGTAGGGTTTCTAAGTTAATAAATACGCTTTAAGATGTATTAGAAACCCTCATTCTATGATTCGCTCGCACGTCTTATTTCTAGTACTTAACGCACTTAAATTATTTTGAATGGTGTCTGCAAAGTTTCAAATACTGCAGTAAACTTTTGTAGCCACGTTATATAATTAAACAACAAAAACTTCTTAAATAAAATTAATTGGTATTTTTAATCGAATCAACAATATTTTTAGTCGTCGCTAATTGACTACTTGTCGAACTGTCAAAGAGAAAATAAATGAAAGGACAGATTATAAGTTGCCTGACAAATCTGAATAAGAACATTTTAATTATACATAGAATAGAATGAATAGAGCAGCCTTATTAGTTAAATCTCACATATTACACTGAAAGGAAATAGAAAAATTCCATGAATAATATATAAAACTTTTCATTGAGTCATAAGTTCATAACCTTTTAGCAGTAGTTAAGAACGACATTAGTCAGAATTTTAAATAACCTTTACTTAGAAATTACATTTAATACTTAAAATACCCTTCCTTTGTAAATCGTAAATGAAACTCTAAATTGGTCTATCTCCTATTCACATTAAATGATGCATTTTTTCAAAAATAATGTACAGACAGCGTTGTCGCTCCATAATAAAATGGAATATTTGTTTGGCTAACTGCTACAATTAGTCAGTCAAAAAACCGGATCTCCAAATGAGACAAAAATCAGAATAATTGTGATTGTGTTGTATATTAGCATTGCAAATACGCTGAGGTATTACTTAATTGTACAGCAAAGCAACACACAGTGAGGCAACTTACACGCCTCAGCGTTCGATTTGTTGTTGTTGGTTTCGAACCTGCTGTAAGAGCAATCAGGAAGCTTGGCATATTCTCACTATATCGTTTTAGGTGAATGACCAGTAGAAGAGCAAAATCAAAATTAGTGCTTATTAGCTAGAGTCGCAGAATATGTAATAATATGTATACATAATTATAATAGTAGTATGTACAGAAAAACCACTCACCTTCCCCTCCAATTCGACTTACCGAGACTTACGTACAAACCTGTTGGTCTAGTGGTTAGTGATCCTGACTTCTAAGCCAGAGGTCGTGGGGTCTATTCCACCCAAGACAAATATTTGGGTGATGAGCATGATCATTTGTTCTATGTCTGGGTGTAATTTATCTATAATTAATAAAATATATAAGTATGTTTATCAGCAGTCTGGTTCCCATAGTATAGGCTCTGCCTAGTTTGGGATCAGACGGCCGTGTGTGAGATGTGTCCAGTTATTATTATTATTATTATTATTATTATTAACTTACAGAGAAGCGGAAATCGAACCGCTATAAATACCTTTATAGCGCTATAAGCGGAAAGTCAGCTGTACTCACATAATAACTCTGCAATATGGTTCTGTTAATAGGTCGTAAAACCCATTCATTGAGATCTATGGAGGTATTAATGAAATTTTCATGCTTTGTAATATTTCCTTAGTCAGGGATTTCCAACATATATTCCGTTTCGAATGGTTTTGGTAACTATGAACCACTAGCAGCGCCCCGCGGTTTTACCCGCGTAAGTCCCGACCCCGTGGGAATATCGGGATAAAAAGTAGCCTATATGTTAATCCAGATCTTCAGCTATCTACATACCAAGTTTCATCGCAATCGGTTCTGTAGTTTTGACGTGAAAGAGTAACAAACATCCATCCATCCAAACTTTCACATTTATAATATTAGTGGGATTAATGAGTTTTCAAGTACGATCGATCGATGCTTTTTTAAATAAAAAAAATTACTTACAAGCATGTAATAATAAAGGAGAATTCGTGATCCGGTAGTGAAACCCTTGTAGACAATAAGTAACTCACCTAGAATGTTAGTGCCAACGTTATGAACAGTTATACATTCACATACAACGCTGTCCACTATTTTAGGTGAATTTTGAACTCATTTATTGAAGTGAATACTTCTTTAGCCACGTTTGTGCACTTTTGCTATGGGGAAAAAGCACTGAACTCGTTACCGTCACGCTAATAATACATAATATATAGATCCACTAGATGGCGCTAATCTAAACATTGAATTCTATCAGTTTCTTATTAATTAATCTCACCAACCTGCTAATATGACGTTTTAATTTCGTCGTTTCCTTTGAGTTTTCACTTCTGTCGGTAGTCCTATGACTGCCTGCTTTTTTTTTTATTGTAACCCTATCACACAACCCTTCTCTGCATTCTATTGCTTGATATTAAAATATACCGTCATATTGACAAATGAAAAACGACAGTGAATTGGTTACAAAATCAGATTATTGTTTTCTTGCTCAGTTCCAAGTTGCATGAGTGAATAGAACACATTGATCTGCAAAAAAGACTGCAAAGACATTGATAGTAAGACTCGGCTGCGTTTTAAGTTAAATAAATAATTAAGATTACTTAAAATTTCGAATTAAGTTGCACCGATCATGATAACAAAACGGCAGTAAGTGCGCAACACGCGGTTCTACTATATCGCAATACCAATTGCTTAACAAATTTGGTTGCCACCTCAGATCACAGTGAGGTCTGAGGTTACCACTAACACCTTCACACTTTGGCAACGAGAATCGAACGTGAACTGACTGGCCTGTTGGTTTAGCGGTTAGTGACCCTGACTGCTGAGCCAGATTCCGTGGGTTCGATTCCCACCCGGGTTTGTGTGTTCTTTGTGTCCATTGTTGGTATGGTTGTAAAGTCCCCCGCGACACAGGTGTCATTCCTAATGTGGGAGTAGTCTTTTTTTAGAAAAAAAAAACATCTTGCCCGAGGCTTTGCCTGCGTTAAAGTTGTTTTTTTATCTCCTGGGAACAGTATTTTTTTCTGAATGAAATACCTTAGGTACCCCAAATAGCTTCAAAAAAGTAGGTACCTCCCTAATTCCTTTTTCGTACATACCATTTTAATGATCGGTTAAGTGGTTAAGGCGTGAAAGTGTAACAAACAAGCAAACTCACTTTCGCTTTAAAAAATTAGTAAGGATAGGTAATATTAGTGAGGATGACGCCTAAAATATCATCCACTAGCTGCACCCCGTGGTTTGACCCGCGTAAGTCTCGGTGCCATGGGAATATCGGGATAAAAAGTAACCCATGTGTTAATCCAGGTTTCCAGCTATCTACATACCAAGTTTCATCGCAATCGGTATAGTAGCTTTTGCGTGAAAGTGTAACAAACATGCATACATTCAAAAAATCTCATAAACTTTTACATTTATTAGATTAGTAGGATAAATTTTAGGTTTAAAAACATTTGTTAGCCATCTTTAAGGACACTGTTTGATTGTCTACCTGGTCTCAGAGTTATTATATTCTAATTTATTTTAACTAAACTTTGCTTTACCTAAAGCTTC
This sequence comes from Callimorpha dominula, assembly GCA_949752705.1. Lineage (NCBI taxonomy): Eukaryota > Metazoa > Arthropoda > Insecta > Lepidoptera > Erebidae > Callimorpha > Callimorpha dominula. Next base: position 9,923,616 of record OX457005.1, read on the forward strand.
TTTCTGCGAACCACAGTTCCCTCTCTTTATGCACTTGACTATGTGTGCGCAGCAATGAACATGATCCCTCATATTATCCTATAACATACTTACATTATGAAGCAAATTCATTCCCAATGGAAAGCCGTGTCATAATTTTTGAGTGTGATCCCATTATTAATGATGGATTAGCTGTAGTTTTATATCGTTAACAAATATCATGAAAATGCGCTCCAAAAATATAAAGTAACTAGATGCGCCCCGCGGTTTCACCCGCGTAAGTCCCTAGTTATTTTTTTTTACATTTTCTAATTTTCTGCGCAACTTTATTATTTTTTTCTTTCATAAGAACGTTCTCCTGACAATAACAAACACAAAAAGAAAGAATTAGCGAAATCGGTTCAGCCGTTTACGCGTGATGCCGACCAAGGGAAATAGGGATTCATTTTTATATAATATATATATAGATTGGTTCGCCAGATGAGTGCAAAGCGTAATAAAACAGCATCTGGAAATAGGAACTCATTTATTTACATACAAATATTTACATTGTACTGAAACCGTACGTACAGAAAAACAAATAGAAATGGCATCTTGAGCAAATACACCTAAGTAAATATTATGCGATTATTATGCTGACGACAACTTATACCTTTACAGGGTGTTACAGAAAGGTGTGGTCATATTTTAGGGTAGGGTATAGTAGACCCCATGAATAACTACTAAATTTTTTTTCCTGATTTTTAATACTGAAATCTTATTTTGAAACTGAAAAATTAAACTTGAATATTTGCCGATAAAGCTAAAATTCCGTATGCGAGAGGACTGACATGAATGAAACTATAGGACGTTGATGGAATGTTTTCTGAAAATACATACAAATTCATAATGTGTTGTTTAAAAATGTGCACCTACTTTAGAAAAAGTTCAATTTCAAATTTATTTTTGTCTCAAGCTAAATCAACAATTTATCGGCTACACATAACGTTTCTAAAATTTGAACACACCTTTCTGTAACATCTTGTATAGAATAAAACTTAAATTCAAAATTAATACCTATCATTGAATCTCTCTGTAATTTACAAGAGCTAAATACCTATGTTTTGAGACGAAAAATAAAGTCTTGCAGCGATTAAATTACTTGAAATTGCACTATCACGGCACAATATAAATTTCAACCCCTCTGCAACAGCAACCTCACTAACCGTATTCTGCGGGGCCGAGCACATAATGGAGAATCTTATTATTTCTAAAGAGAATTTTAAGAATTGAAAAATTAGAAAATATAATTTGTAATACAAACGGAATGTACTAACTACTCTTAAGTTATCATAAAAACTTAATTCATTTAGATTTGCCTTACACTAAATTAGAAATAGAAAATTAAGAATAAACTAGATAGTAAACGATACTGGAAGTAAATTAAAGACTTGAAACAGAACTTTAGAAATGCGTAGAAGAAAATCAAAAGAGGTTTATAGTTTCTCTTTGGATAATTTTCTGTTTGAAATTACTAAATTGTTTGTACGTTTTTTTTTAACCTCGTCTAAGTATCACTAACATTCGTTTACCTAAATACAAAAATATAAAAATATTGTGACAATCGAGTCTGTAATATATCACAACATGAGCCCTGCTTTTGTTTAACGTTTCCTAATCACTAACATTGACTTGTTCGATGAGTTCATAATACTTGGGTTGGAATGTCAACAGGTACTATAAATTTAAATCATCATCGGATTCACTTTCACTAAAATCCTTCAAAGCTTTGTGTATTTCTTGTTCAACCTCCATAGCGCTCTGTTGTTTATCATCTACGGCCAATTTGTTATAAGCCACGTTGGAATGGTAATATCCACCGTAACAGCGTTTTTTGATGAAATAAGATAAAACAAGATACAACGAAATAGAAATGACTCCAAATAACAATACGGAGAGGATGACGTTGAGCCTGTAGTGCCAATTAGCGTACTTTAATTGTGGAACAATCGTGTTAGGGTAGCAGTAGAATTTTGGTTCAGCGTCAGTTTCGTTGTACAGTCGTGCGTCGTCTAAACAAGATAAACATTGGTTGTTGTGGGGGCCCATACACGTAGCGCACGTATAGTGACAAAGAAGACACGTGAGTGGAGTTTTAGTCTTATTAGCAGAAGGCTCCATGTCTAATGCTTCCAACGCGGTTGGTGTAGAGACGACACCGTCCTGTCGTTTCCTGACACCCTCAGAAAAATAAGTAAGATTACGTCTTCTTGAGCTCCTTTCTCTTACAATTTCACTGGCGTATGTACCGTCCGGACAACGCTTGAAGCACCGACCGGAGTACAAATGTAAGCCCTTCGCGCATTCTAGTGAAAAAAAGAACAAAGACGTTTAATTACATGGGACAATAGACCGATAGTCCTTCACCACCCAGCACCATTGTCCAGCGTCCATGCAGCTTCACGGTCTCTTGGCAAACGATGCGCGTCCGAGCTAGCCGATGTCAGTTCACAGATATGGGAAAGCGAGTTATGGAAAATTTAGGATAGGTTTCATAGAATCTTGTCACTGATCTCATATAATTTTGTTGATAGTTTTTTTCTATCCAAGACATATTCGCTACGAAAACAAACAAATGTTGCAACTACACATGCAAAAGAGACGTGCACAAAATTAAATGAAATCAGAGAAATAGAAAAAAAAATTAAACGACGTGATGAAGGGTTAAAGTAGAATAACATATAGTGCTTTAATTAGTTTTTTTCATTAAGCGTGATGAGCTGTGGTTACTGATTATGTAAGCTCGTATTAAGCAAAGCAAACATGCAAATTAAATATTACAAAAATGAACAAAAAATAAGTCTAACGAAACACAGTTTGTTTTCTTACGGCAATACAAAAGACAACTAAAAACTAAACTAGACTAATTTAATCAGAGACAAGACTCTTAAATTAATACTAACTAAATAAAAACCTGTATGAATTTTGTAATAAAAGATTGTTTTATTCCCATTCACATTAGATTCAATATATACAAATTATGCTTCAACATTTACATTAATAGATACAGTTCATTCGATTACTACTTATCTTCGAGATTGGTGAACAATTTTACACAAGAAACTAAAACAAAAATGAGCTCTTTGACTTCTAACACCGAACGATTGTTGACAAACAGTACAAACTAACATCAATCGAATTTCGGAGTGATGGACAGCAAAAGAAAATCAAACCTGGGTTATTAAAATATTCACTGAATTTATATTAAAATTACAATAATTTAACTACCAGTCGATCAGAAATTATGATTGTTCAGTCGTTTTCAATTTACAGGTTTGTGAGCAAATTTGTACAAGTCTCCAAATTTATTAATATCATACGTATCTACTCATTATTTACAATTATTATTACATTATCCTATGCTGTATGGATTGGCAATCTTCGCTACGATCACAACCACAATATGCAATTATGTTAACCTATGAGTTAAATTCAAAATACATGAGAATTACATTTGTTTGTGTCAGTTATCTTAGCATAATTTCTGTCACAGGACTATCAGTCCTTGTCAGGACTTAAACTAAATTATAATCTAATCTATGTTTTCATTCCACTTTGTAATTTGTCACTGAATAATTACACGTAGTTTCAAACTAGGAAAACAAATTTACGTGATGTGTGTACTGTGTACTTCTGCGATATGTGAGTAATCGTTAAAGTTGTTCAAGCGAATAATTTAAACAGATATATATATATATATATATATATATATATATATATAATAGAGGATAACAGTTGTATAAAATATTATAATCTTAAATCTTGTGTATACTATTTTACGGTACAACAATAAAGGCAAAAAAGAATTGCTAGATAGGTGATACAGTTCCCTATACCTACGCTTTAGAGAACGGAGCATTTTTATTTTTTACAATTGAGGTGAGAAAGACGCACACGGTCCGCTTTATGGTAAGCTGTTAACTGCTTATAAAAACTCAACACCAGTGTTCGTTTAGTGCGTTGCCAACTCACCAGCAAACGTAACACATTACGATGGTAAGGCTGTCTATTTGTGGCCATGTGGAGGTGGAGGAATTCAAGTAGAAATCTACTCTTCTATACCTCCTGATATTATTTAAAATACTACCAGAAATAACAGCTGTCTGCTTTGAAAGTTATTGATAGTTATAGACCAACAAATTAAATTTTCATCATTCCAATGTTCAATAACATAATTAAATCGTTTCTAATAAAAACGAAAAGGACACTAAGAATCTTTTCACAGAGTACGCTAGAAATTTGCAATATAAAAATATCTTGCCATTATTCTTAGTATAAATACCATTGTTTAATTTCGGTTTAAGAAATATGATATTTCTATTCAGGATTTTTTTTGTTGGTCTTTGACTAACAATGGCCATTCAACTTGTTTTTAACGCAGGTTTCTGTTGATATTTTTATTTTTTCGCTTTATAAGTGGGCGACAGAAACTAACAAAGATAAAGAGGGACGGTATGATGTGTAACTGACCCAGAAAGGGGACTTAAATAAAATATAACTGTATCTATTTAACAACAAGAACATGCAACATGGCAGCATGAAACTTGTGTATGTCAAGATCTCTAATAGTTATAAAAAAGCAATCAAGTTCAAGAGGGTGTCAAATCAATCATGTTTGATCAATCAAGTGTAAAATGCAACGTAGGACTCGGGTTTCATAATTAATTCCAAAGTTGAACTATTTTAGTTCATATGTAATATGTTCAAAGCTATCAACTGTGAAGCCGTGACAGGCATTTAATTATGCTACGATAAACTCATCATAGAATAAGGACAGTTTAACCGTGAAACTTAGTGTAACAGATATGTTTCAAAGTACGTAAAGGTGTTTATTTCATACATATATATGATATAGACATAGCTGCACGAAACCTGCTACCGAGAAGCTATCAACTATTAAATATATATTACGTAAATAAACCAAAATAATTCAGCCTAAAATAAATTTATTCTATTACTTATTTACCTAAAGTTCTTTTACAAACTATTTAGCTTACATAAAACACGTATAGCTTACGATAAATGCGCTAACATTTGGTATCGTAGCTCAATGTAATCAGTACTTTTACATAGCTGCTATTCGCATAAAGTATAAAAACTCTTTTAAACAAAAAAAATCATATTGTATTTTTTTCGAGACAGGAATTCGAAATATTTCATTTGATGAGTAACAGCCAAATCAATTTTAAGTACGTATACTTAAGTTACACATTGTATTGATCTTACGAAAACATTAAATATTTGTTCACACACACATTCTCGTCTTTTACACTTTGCAATTACTCGTGAAAAATGGACGTTATCGATTTGATATCGTAATTTTACATTATTTATTACGTAATTGCACTTGTTCGCTAGCTCTTCAAAGATTTTGCAATTAAACGATGACGATTTAAGATTTAACTAAAATTAATTATGTAAATTGTATTTGCCTTTTTTTAATTAAGTCGCACGATATTAAACCCTAAAATAATTAGTGTCATTGTTTTGGGGTATCTAATCTATGAGTAGGCAAGTTCAACTAAAAAAAATGTGTTTTACACATATTCAATTATTCTTTCTTCTACGAAAATAACACGCCACATATTTACTTGTTCTAAATTTTTAGCCTCTAAAATACATTTTCCAAAAAGACAGTTCCCTGTCCACTCTGATCTAGAAACTTCATTCAGTGCACTTAATTCATATTTAATTCATAAACATGCTATATATTATGAATACAATTAAAATAATAAACTGTAAAGCTAAAACAGTACAAGAAACAAGAAAGGATCATATAACCAATAATTATTTCATTTACATGTTAGGAATTCTATTAAAATTGAACTTTACTGCGGTACATGCCTTCATTGTAGGTACGTAAAGCTTATTTGGAAGGCTAAGTTCGAGACATATTTTCATGTCATTACATATTTTATAAATAATTTAGTATATCTTGTCATATGTATGGGTTATATATAATAAAACATTTTTAAGTAGCTTTTGTAAACTACCTTATGTAAGTAAATATATGAAAACTTAAAAAAGAACTGATTAACAAGGCAATGAAATAAGTCAAGAAATTATTCAAAGAAAAATATTGACGGCAGAAAGGTCATTAAGAAAGTAAAATTTAGTTATGAGACTAAGAAATATTAGTAATTCTAACTCGTATGCCTCCTTGAAAACTGATATCCAGATCAACCTGTGTTAAGCAGTTATTAATTGCCTTCCAAGACATAGGCAGTACAATTTTACTAGACATACAGGACTGACAGGTGACTACCAAACCCTGTTAGTGATTTTAATGAACATTCCGTGTGTAAGAGATTTTAAGTTGCTAACTGAACCGATTTTATGAATATGATAGTGGTAAAAGATAAGAATAATCTATAAAATTTATCATAGGTCGGCAAAAATTGAATAAAGTAAGTAAGTCATTTAAGTTACCTACGTTTGGGGCCAACAGTATACGCCATACATACGACAGGATTACAGTAATGTCGGGAAAGAAAAACTAACTTAAAATATATATAAATAATAACAGCTTGTACTTATTATATATAAACCCGGTAAATTTAACTAAAATCACATGAAGTCGCGGCGAATACTAGGCTCTCAGCGCGGTGGCGGAGGTCGGTATTAGAGGGCACAAGCAAGGCGCTCGAGGCGGCCGCGGCTCTGCGCGTTTTAATGCTAACCTTACGCTAGGGGTTAGTGCACAATCATACTTAGTACTAATTCTATGGGGCTGTCTGCGTTGGCCAGAATGGCTAGGCTGTTGTAGGCGTAACGCGTCGGCCACGGACATGAACAGGAGGATGAATAGACACAAACCTAGGCACGCGCGCGGTGACTCCGGAGCGTGTGTGGCGCATCCTGACGCGTTGCCTGTGTATTGACCTGCGCTGCCAGTATCTCCCGCTTCAGGTGGACTGTCTTCGCTTATCTATAGTAATAAAAAATATATGTCTTCATTGTTTTATTTAAATATTCAGCAAATTACCAGTTTGTAATTTTGTTCTAATCAGAATTAGTGACGTATCCACTTGTGACGTACCCAATAAATATGATTCTGTGAAGCCTGGTTTTAGATTAAAATACCTCTACATAACATTCATAATTACTATTTAATTAATTTTATGAAATATGTTGTTTTAATGAGAATAATTCTAAGGTTCTACGGGTTAGTTGACTATTTTACTCCACTATTTTTAAGATTATTATTTCAACATAATTAATACTAACGATATGAAGTATTTATTTATTTTATAAGTAGGTAGATACCTACACCTACGATAGCCGACTAATAACATTAATACAAAATTCTTACAACAACCTTAGTGTCTAAGAAAGTTTCTTACCGTTTAAGTTTAAAATACTATTATTTAGACAATTTAACTACGGTATTAACTAAACCATATAATTTTAAATATTCGTACCAAAGACCTCTTTAGGAACATAATTGTTGTCTCGATGTCAGGAGAGTCCAACATCTATATAACAATGAAATATAATATATAACAACTCTATTTATACAGAATTTACAATTTCATAGCAAAAGGAGTTTAGTTATTACGAGTAATAATCTAAGTGACTACTCTGCTTCTGTTTTGCTTTCTGTCCCGTATTTTGCCTCCCTATTCTTTAAAACATTTTAACAATAATATACTATTTCAGTACCTAGCGACCGAGCTTCGACCAACGTGTTTTTTTTTTGGGGAAAACCTTTTCCTTTCAGTAAAATCACCTATATACATATACTTAAAGTTGGAGATACGTTAAGAGAAGTTAGTATGCCAGGCAATACGTCCAAGTCCATATAAATAGATTTTTAACACTAATTCGGCGATGTCAAAACAAGGTCGAATAAGTCTCACCAAATTCAATTTAGCAAAATTTCGAGAAGCGGGCAAAATAAACGGTGATGAACTTTCTTCCTACGATTATTGATTAACAGTTTGTAGACATCAAATATGGACAATTTAGACTAAATTTGACATATGAATGTAAAATGTTATGTACCGCTGCATAACGACGCTATAAAAAGTTCAGTCGCATGTTACATGTGTATTATCTGTGGTAAAAGTTTAAAATTATCAATAGATTATATTGAAATTGCAAGTTTATAATTTATATTACATTTTGTCTATGTCTTTTTCAAAAAGCTATGCTAAAGAAAACTTATATTAAGTGTGCTGTTCATCGACTTATACAAAATGTTCGTTTGAAATGGCTCGGCTAACAAACTTGAATAGGGATGTTGAAGAATCTTCAAAACTGCTTTCATTTAATAGCTAGGCCCTTATTTAACTCAAAAATATACTTACTTTATTTTAAAAAACTTAATTGAAAAGAAAAAAAGTAATTTAAAATTTCCCTTTAAAACACTCGCATCTACATGAGCTTGATTGCGTCACTAACCGATAAACTGACAGTGCTCCGTAGAGTAGCATAAGTATTATAATATGTACTTAGTTAATATCAACTTAATAATACCAACTGACAGCTGTCAGCTAGATTATTGGTTAATGACGTAATGGATCTGGTTAGTATTTGCAGTCAAGTGATAATAGTTATTATATACACCTTTTTAATTTCACCATTCATCACCATTTTCTTAATTCATAAATCTATCACACTGTTCGTCTTTTTAAGCATGCGCCTAAAATAATAGGTATGTTACACATTAATAATACTAGTCTTCACTGCGATATGAAACAAGTGAAAATTCTCCCAGCACACGACCATTTCACTACCTTGCAACATGAGTTAGCAGACGAGCCATCTGCTTTGGCCACGACGTGCACCTTTCACTTAAAGCGTTTCATGTATTATATGTGTGTCTCACGGGCGGTAATCTACCATATTATTCATCTGTATCCAAGCGAAAGTACAACGAAAACATACATATCCCTAATGGTATATATAGCACCTGGATTATCATTATTAATACATATGGTTTTTTCACGGCCATTTGCAGAAGATTATATTTTGCGCTGTCTCCATTAACAAAGATTTATGACGCGTGGCGTACAGAATTTTTATGGAAGCGGTTTGTTTGTTTCTAAAACTTACATATTTATTAGGGTTACAACGTTCTCTACGCTTTGTGGGCGTTTTAGTAAAGTTCAATGACTATTTGTAGATGTTTCCTTGTAAATTATTATTCTGTATGGGATAAATCGTTGGTGAAAATCATATAAATATTAAACAGAAAGTTTGTTTAACAAATTGACGGCTTCATCTATTAAAACTTTGCTGAAAATCAGAATGCAGAAAATTATAACTGCACATTTATTATTCAGTGACGATGGGAACTTTGTTTTTCTTACCGTAGTTCAAATGAGGTATTGAAACTAGTGTGTTTAAATTGCACGTAACAGACGGGTTAACAAATTAATAAATATTGTATTATGTGGGAATGTTTTGGAGATATATTGTTTACATTGCAGCACAGGTGTTTTGAATATTATCCCTTAGCGCTATACTATTGTTCTAAGGATAACAGAAATTACGTTTGTATCGTTCAAATGGTTACGCAAGCTTTTATATAATGCTATAGACACGCCGTTTCATATTATTATGCAATCCATGTTACTGACATGCCATTCTACAGGCTTGGAATTTTATTAAACATTTACCGTCAATAACAAAATATGATGTCTAATATAAGCCCATACACATAATATTCCTTTCTTTGGCTCTAAAAAAACTATCATTGATGTCGTCAATTCTGTTTTGTTATATTGTGTTCAACTATCTAAACTATACTAAAACTCTTTAAAATTTTGTTTAGTCCTGCCAAATGACGTTTCCTATTCTGAAAACATAGGACTAAACTTTTTTTGATTTGACAGACCCAAAATTGGAAAAGTTACTCAACTGGTCAAGATTTGCTTATTTGTTATTCTGTTGTACGTTTCGAACGTCTAAAATTATCCTAAATTAGTAACGTTACTCTAGTGTTAGACATCATATAAGTACATGCCGGCTTTTAGTAATATAAATTTCTTCGATTTTTGCCATAACTTTCAAACAGATAGTTTTTTTTTTCAGAATTTTGTTTATTTAACTATATTTGTAACTGCATGCTAAACTCATGCCATTTCAGTGATTTATTAGTATTTCATTGTGGGAAACACCCTGTACAACCAATAGGCATAAGCTACACATTACCAAATACCATCAATCAAAAAAATATATTATCTCCTTCACTTCTACTATAAGGCTGAAGTAAAAAAAACTAGGAATGAGCTCACCGTATGCGAATGCCACGACACGAGAGTCAGGTCTTCGCCGAGCGTGTTTGGCTGTCTGTCCTCAGCTGAGTCAATGTCACTGACTCCACCACCCCACGGTGGGGGCGCTGCTCCCCCTCCCTCACTAGACAAGCCTGCTCCCTCGCTGGCCAGATTCGTCCCCCCACCCAACGAGTTAGTATCAGGAGAGGCATCGTATTCTTGTGGTGGTGTCTCGGTTCCGTAAAAGATTAGCTCCCACTGCGTTAGAGGTCCCGCTGTTAAAACAAAAGCCCTTCAGTACTACTAAAAAGTTTTCTTCAATGCTCATAATGTAGACACGTACGTGTTAAATGGCTGGTCATAAATACGATATTACGAGTAATAAAAGTATGTTATGCAGATAGTGAGAACGATATTTTGCTAGATAGTAATCCACTTATCAAATGTATAAAATTGTGTGTGTGTGTGTGTGTGTGTATGTGTGTGTGTGTATGTGTGTTTGAAAATGTATTGTAAACGAACTTTTCATTTTATATTTATTCATCTGATCCAATGGATGTAATCCAATTGACAAGTGGGTAGGTACTATCTAAGGTCCAAAAATGTGGATAGCCAAGAAAAAAGGAAGTTTAAAGCTAGTTAATAAAGTAGTAATTATGAAAATAACAAAAGCGTGACCTTTATAAATAAATTCGCAGATAAACATGTCTTGAAACAATATTATAGCCAATAAATCTACAATAACACAACACAACTACAGAACAAATTGAAAATTCACACAAACTAGATTAACTGCCACTCTGTCTACAAAGGGTACGGATAATTACTTAAATTGAGAACAAAATTAAATTAAAACCGATGCTCTTTCGTTAAATAAGTTTTGCTACAAAACAAATTTCATACAATGCAAACACTCGACATGCAGAGAGCGGCGCAGCCTGGAACAAAAGTAATTGACGTGCAGATTTAACTAGGCAGCTGTAAAATGAAACGTCGCGGCAAAACGAATCAGCGGACACGAGACATGCAGTGCGGTGAGCATATTGGTACCGTGGGCTTGTAGCGGCGCGGGGTAAATGCGCTGTATTTTAGGGTACTGCTCAAAGAGGCTGGACATCTTCCGGCCGCGAGCGTCTGCAGCTGCCAACGGATCGGTAAGGTCTCCCCGCAGGTTGAGGCTAAGGTCGGCTGCAGTTGACGTCTTCACTCGTGTCGTTGTGCTTTCAATAGGCGAACGCGTCGCGGGTCGGCTTTGCTTAGACTTCTGAGAGTTCTTATTTGGATTTTTTGAATTTTTATTCTTTTTGCGTTTCACCAGCCCCACCGTGTACGTTGGTACAGGCATTGGTTTACCTCTGTTATTTTTGCGCCCTGACTGAACTACAACAGGTCGAGTGGCGTTGCCATTTTTTCGTATAATCGGATTCCGGAACGGAATCGGATCGTTTTTAGCTGCCGGTGAGCTAGTTCCATACAATGTTAAAGACCAGTCTTGTAACGACGCTCGGCCTACGATGTAGAAATGAATATACAATTTTCGTCTATAATTAAGTTAGAAAAAATATTAAAACCATTATCGTTCTGCGAAAAACTAATTTAGCAGAACTACTCAAAGCAGTTTTCTGTACTGTTCATCTTGAAAGCTGGATAGGCCTTTTCATAAATTCGTATCCTTGGGTTTGTAACAAGTAATTCCTTTATAATGAGGTCGTAAAACGTCTCAAAGTTTGGGGATAAAGTTGGAGTTTATTCATGATTCATTATATAAAGTTGCTTACCCATATATCGTCCTTCGTTGGTGACTTCTAGTTGCCAGATGCCCAGGGGCGACTCGCCCCACATGTGCACAGACATGAAAGGCCAAGAGTTGAAACCAGCGCGCGATGAATCATGCGGCCTGCCGGAAAATTAACTGTCTAATTACACCCTTCTGTACTCAAGAGAGACTCTAGTTAGCGTCTTGTGTCTCGTTTAATAAACTTGCTAACTATACACAATCTGTGTAGATATAGTTATAGTTTCCTACATTAGTGTGTAATTGACTATGTCTCTGCAATTAACGCCTTGCTCAAACGCTAACAAGTACCTGTATTATAATTTAAATGCATTCTCAAACAGGAGTTTCACAAGCTATAACGGCATGTATGTAGGCACAATTAACAGCATATTATATTAGTAGTACATTAATATTAATAATACTATTATTGCAATTGTTATTTGTATCTGTCGTGAGATCGTGTTATGTGACGTCAAGACACATAAAAAACGATCGTGCATACTAAAGAATAAAAACAAGAGGAATTAACACGTAGCGAGCGCTGTATTACGGACATCCGAAGCGCGTTGAGTGACCATTCACATTAATTATTTTTAAGTGTATTGCAATTACTAATTAATATGCAAGTGTGATTTTGGCAACACCGTCAACTGCATACAATTACTTACCTAGGGGCTAGCAGCGTGACCTTGGTCCCAGCAGGTGATGTAAGCGATATGCGAAGATCTCCTCGACGAGCGGCTGACAAGGATACTCGTGCTTGAACATGCTCTAGATAGTTCACACCAGGGCAAGCTCCCACGTCCAACTACGGAATAATGTAAAATATTTAAATACTAGACCAAAGACCGCTGCCCAAAGACGACTAAAGTTTAAACTGCATAAAGCCATGACCTATTTAAACAGTAAATCGCTCAAAATAGGGTTGGCAAATCCGAATGATTCAATTTTCTTTACACGGAAGGTCATGTAAGGGCTGAGAAAGAAAGTAGACTAACAGAGCGGCCCAAAATATCGGTAACTGTGTATGGAAACGTTCTATCAGAACATTAGTCGGAAGTAGCCAGAAAATAGGACAGTTATTCAGAGTGAATCACGAAAAGGTTGGAGTCAAACATCTTTTTAAGCGACTTCTAGAAAGGTAAGGTTCTCAATTCGACAGATTTTTTTTGTGCATATTAAGCGATGTCTTCACCATTTGTGAACCAATTTCGATTAGTCTTGTTTTAATTGAATTGGTTGTACTCAAGGCTGGTCCCAATTTAATTTTTAAAATTAAAGTCGGTTATACTTTTTTTAAGTAGAATTAAGAAGAATTATATTATTAATACAGTAACTAGGATACAGTTCATTGAAAGGTTATTCTTTCTATACATAGTCGTGTACACTTGTAACTTTATATATATTTTTAATTAAAAAGTTACCGTCGTTAGTATCCTATGAAGTGGTATTAATTAAATAAGTAATCGACATTATTATAAAAGTTCTTTAAAACTTACTTTACCGAATTGCTGAATATGTAAATAATTTCTAATTAAATTACAATATTGTACGATAAAGCAGCCTTAAAAATTTATAGCTTTGTAGTTTGTTAATATATTGTAAATGTTATGTCTTTTTAATAAGGCAGGTGAGGAAAATAGTAAGCTTTAAAAATGTGCAAGAACTAGGTCTGATGTGTCTTAACACCTAAATTTATTAAATAAACAAATGAGTAACCTCTAGGTAAGGCAAGAACCAGGCAAGACTTCTAGCCTGGTTAGTTACAGCTCAGCATTTTATTGCAAATCAGTATTATAAAAATTCTACATAAGTGTTACAAAAAAGTTTTCTTTGTATTTTGAGTCGATTATAACGACAAGCCCAGTGGGCTTCAGAATTATCCACGGGGTAAGTAACTAGAATTCATTTTATATAAATTAACCTGCAAAGAAACTGAAGATCTCGGCGGCACAACCCGCTGTGGTCTAGGGGCTGCAAGCTCGCATCTTCTTTGCGCCGGTACAGTTCGCCAAGTTCTCGCCAGCCGAACCATTCCAGCAGCGTCCAGGAGCCCGTAACCAAAGGAATGTGATACGTTCCGACCAACACCATTAACCTTCCAATCACCGCCGATGCTCAGACGTTCCGGTCTTGCTGTGCGCACCACTGGGAAAGAAGTATGCTTATATTAGAATAACACACCAAGGCGAATGTAGAAAGAGTCTCTCCTGTCAATACCTTGATAAGATAAACAAATAAAAAAGAAAAAATATTTCAATACATGTGTACATGTGTACATATACCAAATCTGGAGGAAAAGCTTTCGTACTTATTATTGAGTAGATCTGTATTCCTTTTTAAGCAGAAGTAAGACATTGCGCGGCTATTTGGAGCTTTCACCACCCTAAACGAGAGCAGGAATACTCTCTTGAGTTTATATTAGGGGTGGTGTGCGTAGCGGTTACCCGTTTGTATAAACACTCGCTACACCCAGGGGTGTCACTCTTGCAAAACCTACAATGCACGAATGCAACACTACGCTGTAGGTCGAAGTCACAAATTCAAGCAGACATCTTCTGGCTTTTTCATGCTTTAACACTTCATACTTGTCAACCCTTTTAAGTACATTTACTTAAAAGGGTTGAGAAGTATGAAGTGTTAGGAACACATTACTAGTATTTTGACTGCACAGACGGCGCAATGGTTTAAGTGGTCACCTCGCCACTACGCCGCGCCGAGTGTTGTGGGTTCAAATCCCACACGGGACAAAAATTTGTGTGATCCACAGATAGTTGTCCCGAGTCTGGGTGTTCTTTGTGTCCGTTGTTTGAATGTATGTGAAGCCCCCGCGACACAGGAATATTCCTACTGAGGGAGTTGTCTTTTTAAAAGGAGAAAAAATTAAAAAGAAAAAAAGAGAAAATTTTATTTGTCTAAAATAAAACGAAAGTGCACTTAAATCTACTATTACTTCGCATTCAATTCTTTTTCACTGCAATGTTCAAATTTTTAATTGCCAATTGAAACTGGCCTCTTCCGTAAAATCCACTAACTGTTAATGATTTCACTGCCCATCGAATTGATTGAGAGCCATATACATTCAAGGTATGGCGTATAAACAATACAATTATTGCAAGAGCGCCGCCTCCCTCGTTTTATCAGAAATTGGTTTTATTACCTCTGTAACACGTGGAAAAATAAATAATTCGTTAACAGGAATTTCAAGGAAAGTAGACCTTTTATTTTTACATATACAGTAAAACCAATTATTGCACATAAAAGTTTATAAATGCATTGGTTTTTTTTTTGTTTTTATATTATTAATTAGTATTATTAATTAATGCAAACTAGCAGACGGGTCACCTGATGGTAAGTGACTACCGTCGCGAATGGACACCTGTAACTCAAGAGTCACAAGTGCGTTGCCGGCCTTTGAGAAAGGAGTACGCTCTTTTCTGTTATGGTGTACAAAGGATTTTTTTTCAAATATTAACTATTTAAAACCATTATTTTCATTCTATATCGTACGTTATGTATTGTACACACACGGCGATTTCTTCCAGACAACCTTTGTACAGATATTAATCAAATGTAATGTATGGTTTACTATACATATAGAAATTTAAGGACTTGAAACTACTACATATATTTACGTTAACCATATATGTACATTCTGTTTTTCTGTTTCACATATACATACACATACACTTACATAACTGTATAATACCAATTAATAGTCAAAACACTTAGTTATCAATACAAATATGTAAATAAAATTGAAGTGTGCACAATACCTATGTCTAAAAATCAGTTTTAAAATTTTTTGTCTGTCTGTCTGTCTGTTTGTTCCGGCTAATCTCCGGAACGGGTGGACCGATTTCCATAGGAATTTCACTGGCATATAGCTGGTATTATAAGAAGTAACTTAGGCTACTTTTATTTTGGAAAAATAATTAGGATTCCACGCAAATTACATAAATATGTACACGCGAATAAGGCCGCGCGGGAACTGCTATTTATATTATAAATACTGTTAATAAGGTCTAATATTTACAGTTTAGCAATAGGATTAAGATACTATTAGAACGAGATACCGCACACAAGCTACATCGTGCTATCAGTATTTTAATAGGGTAACTTATACAATAGCGTTCTTGCTAGAATCGTAGATTTGATGTTATCATATTGTGGAGGAACGAGTGTCATGTTCCTCCAACACAAAGGGAGGATCCTCCGACCAGGCGAGGTGATCATGCCTGGCGGACCGCGGCCCAACGGTCGATGTGGAGAAGTTGTATATATACTAATCGGCGCGAGAACTCTCATAGCGCGATGCAGGATTAGTAGGTTGTAGATGTTTCTTGTTCCTGTATGTGAAAGTCGCCACAATATAAACTTGCACTAGGAGAGTGGATTTAATTGCTTTTACGCATATAGGCTTTACAGCTAGTGTTTATAGTATTTGTAATGGATGCTCGCTCCTCGCAAACAGTGCTTACTTAACGGGAAAATATAAAGTAAATTGTGCGCAATATAACTTTTTCTATAACACTGTGATCGAGAACCAGTGAGTTCTAACAATATTATAACTTATATTTTACTTAAATGAGAATGTCATGTGTTTGTTTGTTGCGCTTATACGCCTAATTGCTTTACCGATCATCATGAAATTTTGCATAAACGTTGTTCAGTTGAAAAATTTACTGTTTCCGAAGGGTACTTCCCGAAGGAGACTCTTGCAATAGAGTCATTTGTGACGAAATACTGTATGGTTTTAGTACCACCACTTTTATTAATACCACTTCACCAGTAGCCCCGGTAAGGTGATGTCCCGTGGGGGTTTCCACACTATAAAATAAGGCATATTGATGCTAAAATGACTAAAATTTGTCAACAATGAATTCAAAAATCGTCCATACGAATATATATGTAATTTGCAAGCATGAATATATATATATATAAAACATCAATAACAAAACCAATCGGTGAAAATAATTTAATTATCCAACCTTAATCATTACCTAGCATTTCGTGTCCTGTAATGATGTGTTGAACATTTTCCATTTAATATACTATTGAAATGATTCGACGGAGTTATAAATAGTAGATTTATTACGTTCCAAAATGTCTGCCTAAACTAAATCATTAACTTAGTATATGTACTTTACGTTAGTATACTAAGTTTATGCCTAAAACAGCTTGTGTAAACCGCATGTCGGACAGACAATTTATCAGAATGCTAATATAAATGTACAGTTATTAGTTATCAATTTAATATAATTATCAAAATAAAGGTTTTAATTACTCAAATATTTTTCACAAAATTGCTTTTACTTGTCGTGGTTGGTTATTGTGAGTTCATAGTAGGAATCGCAACTTTTGCTAAGACTTCGATTGTATCTAGAGCAGTAAAAGCGTGTTTATTGATTTATTTTGGAAATACAAACAGTTATACACTAATCTTAATTAGGACAATTTAATTATATTAAACATATGTATAACTCACAGCTGTTAGCATGTTGTGCTGTTAGTGGCGCTCAAGGCATATGCCTTGCCTTGGGCACGCCACAATTGTGGCGGTAAGACCCATCATGGAGGATTGGCTCGAGAGGCAACACGGCAGCCTCTCCTACCGGCTGACGCAGGTTCTGACCGGCCACGGCTGTTTCGGCAAGTACCTGTGTCGCATAGGCCGGGAGCCAACGTCTGCGTGCCATCACTGCGGAGGTTGTCGTGAGGATACTGCACTCCACACTTTAGTGGAGTGCTCAGCGTGGACGCAACAACGCCGAGACCTCGCGGCGGCTATTGGAGTGGGAAGCCTCTCACTGGAGACCATGATTCTGTCCATGGTCCAAAGTGGTAGTGCGTGGGAATCCGCTACCTCTTTTTGTGAGGAAGTGATGTCAGCTAAAGAGGCAGCGGAAAGGGAACGGGAGAGGGCTAGTACTCTCCCGTCCCGAAGGAGAGGCACCAGGCGCCGGAGAGCGCAGAACGATCTCCGGCCTCCATGAGCGCTGGCCTGGGGGTAACGGATGAGGCTGCCCGTTACTCTAGCAGAAGCAGGCCTGAGACGGTTCATGCGGTTTTCACTAATAGACAGACTGATTCATGAGGAAGGTTTAGGTGTATAATTTGTACTGGTGCAAAGCCGGGGCGGGTTGCTAGCTAAGATTATAAAATATAGTAGTGGGCTATATTATTGAATGAGTGAAGAAAAGGTATTATGTACTTCGGTATGTAGAGCATGCCTACTTAGCCGAATGGGACCGAGTAAAAAGAAAAGTAGTTTAACAACTTCGGAACGTAACGCAGTTCCTTTTAGTTCGAGTTGGCTGAACATTAAGGAACTTTTAGGCTTCAGTAGGCTTCGTGAGACGATAGTTTGGAGTGTAGTGGGAATACATTTCGAGAACAATTTCTTAGAGTGACTGAATGAATACTATAAATATTGGTAACAAGACACGAAAAGCAATAATTGCTTTTCTTGTCTTTATCAGATTCCGTTTATAAATTATTTATGAACGGAATCTGATAAACAAAATGTTTTTGTTTATCAGATTCCGTTCATAAATAATTTGGTTTAATTTCTTCTGCAAATACCGGTTGCTCGTGCAAATATTAATTATAAACACATCATTTATTATAATTGAAATGTGATTGTAAAATGCAATCAACATACTGGATGAAATGCAAGAAAAGAAGATTATTAGTTTGTATTTTAAAAAAATATCTAGAATACCTAATAGCAATAGTCACAGTAATATTTAGGTAAATATCTATAGTAATCTTAAAATAGGAGTGGTTATGGGGATGGAAAATTTACAAAAGTTTATGGAAGTCGGTATATAAACTAAATTACGGCCATGGTTTGGATATGTCCAAAACCTTTGAACTGTTGTTGTCAAGAACATGAACAACAAAAATAAAAGAACAAGATAAAGTATATTTTATGGTTGCACCCCGAACATATTTGGCAGCCCTTATTTGCGCAATAATAATCTTGTTATATGAACAAAATTTCGTTTAAACTCGGCACAAGAACGACAACTGTAGTGTTACATTAAAGTCTTTTTTAAAATAACATTAAAGTAAAGTAAAAAAATAGAACAGTTTTAAGGTTTTCCCGGTATTTGAAAACTATTCGTGTATGTTCTAATCAGAAATCGTGTGTGCGGAACCACACGTCACTAAAAATGGAAACTGGTTCTGGCTCCCAATAATAGCACGGATCGGCTATTTGACATGCTTCACTTGAAAACGAAATTGTAAGGGGTCGACAAAAATACCTCGGAAAGCCATAAAGAAAATTGCCAACTGAAGGTTCGCGCGAATTATTGCTTGGGCGGGGCGGAAACTCGCTTAGATCATAGGTTTTACTCCGGCAAACTATATTTTATTATAATGCCCATAACGACATATTACTTCTTATCATAAAAATACGCCGCAATTTCTTTTACTTTTTATTTAAATTAGAACTGTTATGACGGGATGATGGTAGGTATTGATTTTGTTTATATACCAGAGGTCCGGTGCGTTACCGAGGCCTGGCTGTATCCGGGTAAAGACATGGCGAAATATCTATAGTATGCTTCTGTATTAAATAATTCATGTTACTAAAGAGCAGGCCACGTTGGGGCTCGGTATCGAAATGTCGGCCTGTCGACGCAACGTATAAGAGTTAATTCATATTACATCGGGCCGAGTCTTACCAGCGATATGGTCCGATGTAACATGAATCAGCTTTTTCTTCTCTGGCGAATATTTTATCAGCTGATTACAATGGTATAAAATATAGTGCCTCAAGAAAGGTCCTTATATAAATTTTTTGGCTTGGTTTTACGAAGGCCAATTAATCATTTACAAGATTTGAGGGTCGCCTCTAAATGTCTGGTAATAATAAATGTTACTTTTATTAATATACTGTAATATAAAACTTAAATCCGATCCGCTCAAAATGACTTCACACATCTCACACATGGCCGTCTAATCCCAAACTAGGCGGAGCCTGTTCTATGGTAACCAGACAGACATATTATAGATAAATTACACCCAGACACAGAACAAATGATCATGCTCATCACACAATTATTTGTCCTGTGTGGGAATCGAACCCACGACTTTTGGCTCAGCAGTCAGGATCACTAACTACACTAGACCAACTGGCCATTCAAAAATTAAAGTCTGAGGAAAAGCCATGCGATAGCCAACGCCGAATTCTTCATTTTGTCCTCTATTTACAAATATATATTAATAACTCTTGGAACTCTGGATCCTAGTTCTACTCAATAAAATCATTAAAAATGAGTTACCTATGTGTTGCATATCTCTCCACGTAAGATCTCTGTTGGCTTGTAATGTAAGTGCACAGATTCCCGCAGCTAGCGGCGCTGATGCAGAAGTTCCTGTGTGTCCTGCTGTACAAGAGTGATGGAGATCGGTCGTCACGACCTACAAAAAAAAAGAAAACTATGAAGAAACGTTTTAACTAACATTATAAATGCGAATGTGAATTTGTTGGTTTGTAAAAGTCGCAAGCTTTAAATGTTGGGGTAGACAACAGGCGGCGCGGGACGGCGTTTGCAATGTACAAGCGACAAACGCCGAGCGCGGTGAACGCGGCGCTTTGTCTGCTGTGAAACGTAAACGTACGTACGAAATCTTTATATATCCACATTGCAACCGGCTCACACGCGTCACCGTCCCGCCCGCTGTCTGCCCCAACCATAAGTGCTCCACCGATTATCTTGAATTTTGTATACATGTTGTGTGGAACAGAATTGGACATATATGCCTGATCCTAGAATCAAGAAACGATTCGTTTTGCATACGGACGGTAAAATTTCGTTGAATTTTCGCATAATAATTATTTTTCAATAGTAATTTTCGCAATAAGCAAAACGAATCGTTTCTTTATTATAGGAACCGGGCAATAGAGTACTTTCATCCAGAAAACAAGTACTGTACACAATTGATATCTGAATTTATTGAAGTCACGGGCAAAAGCTAGCAGCTACACCTGAACTAAATGAATTAAAGACTAACATGGCAGAAGTAGTATTAAAGAAGAGAAGTGCATAACTCGTCAATTACTCTTCATCAACCCATTAACGGCTCACTAATGGCAACTGGTTACCTTCAATGATATAAACCAAAGCCAGCTGTCGAACGTCTTGACGCAAGAGGGAACTGGCTGCCAAAGATGATGAGGATAACGATAGTAGTAGTAGAAAATATATTTTATTGGAAGTGTTGTGTTTAGCAATTTACCAATGATTTTAAAAATAAAGTCATTTAATATGATTTACTTCTCTAATAAGTTGAAAAATAAGCATAAGCACAAAAGGACAGCACTATACTACACGTGTTGCCTAATCACTGTCTGCTGTAGGACAGAGGTAGATTCAGGACTAATTGCGGTTACAATTCGAGCTGAAATCTTTTGTGCTCCTTGTTACCTTAGGACGACTTTTTTTCCACTGTCTATATTTATTAATGAAACAGTAAAACAAATGGATATTTGCAACACGTATCATTCATTCATTGTCACATACATTTTTACTTTTACAGTCCAATAATCCACTGTTTAACTGTAAAAGTTTGTAGCACATTCCGGTTAATATTAGTGCTTTCACAACCGTTATAGCACCTAAAAACAAAGAATCCTAATAGTATAAAGCCGCTTTAGAAAGCACAGACAGTTTGAACAGGGTTTTATTAAAATGGGTAAAGTATCCGGTTAAGCTAAATCCCGAATTTTTTTATGAACTACATTATAATTATCATCCCATTGTAATAAACATATAGAAAAAAATATTATTTAGTACATAAAACAAACATTAGATTAATCATCGTCACCATCAACCGACCAACTAATCTGAGGAAGGTCTTTCACCGATTTAGAACATAATGACGGTCAAGTATTTTTTTTGAATTTTTTTTGGAATATTTCATTAAACACAGTTTTACAAAATGTGTAGTTAAATTACGATACGATATTATAATGAAAAAACATTTGTAATTCATTTTCGTCATACGTCGTACCATTAGATACACACACTCACTGTCGCACTTAAAATTATCAGGTCTGTGCGATTCCTTCTGTCTGAGTAACTTCTTTCTTTAAATTGTGGAATGTACTCTCTGCCCTGATTTTCTGAAATACCTATCATATTAGATTCATATTTGTTCTAATTGCCGAAAGCCTTAAATATTGCTAATCAAATAACTTCTAAAGATCCACCATGTACATAGAAAGAAACTAAGAACAAAGATCGATCTGCTTTGAGTATGTGAATATGCAACCTATAAGTTCTGATCCCTCAGATGAATGAAAGCAACCCTTACTTATCGGTCAATCATTTCAAGAATCTTCCTCGACACGAGCTAAGGTCTGCAGGTTGAATATACATCTAATCGTCACTTTCACTCAACAGTTAAGTTACTAGGAATAGTTTTGTTCGACCCTAAACTTTTCAAACTTAGATTGAGTGGATCCTTAGTACTCTCTTGTTATAACACTACCTACACGAACAATTACCAAGATTCACATAATATTTTATATACAAATGATATTATTTTATTTACTCCGTAACCAGTTGAGGTGCTGGCAAAGGGTAAAATAAATTATATAGACAAGTTGTATAAAGCTATGTAGGGATTGAGGTAACTCTTTTTAGGTATAAGTGGAGTCGAGAGTGGTTCCAAATGGGTAAAAAAGTGGAGCCCTCCATAGAAATGGTAACAATAGCGAGTTTCTTTTCGATTCGCAATTTCATGTAAGGTTATGAATGTATTTCAAGTTCTATTTATGTTAAGACATTTTATTTTCTTTATAATCGTATGATTATCGCGTGTGGTATATATTAAATATAAACTTTCATCAACCTTTGAAGGTATCAAAGGGATTGAAATGCGGACTATATACCACATAACAACGGTGAAAAATAAAACATTACGAAAATAGAAAGCATTTCAGAGATCTGTATTTGAAATGAGATAAAATTTTTTGTTATTAAACAATATTCATTTCAAAGAATAATATTTTTAACGGCAAAGGCATTTTAAAGTTTGCGTTCTTCTTGCCTTTGAGAAGTAATAGGTATTACTTTATATATTGCAAAAGTCAATAAAACGAAGTTTTTGCTGGATATTTTTTTTTATTAAATAGAGACGAAAATCGAATCAAAGAGCGAGAGCACTTGAAAAATTTTGAAGAAAGAATAAAGAACTACAGAAGTACCTATGTATTATAATTAGCTTCTGTAATTTTTCAAAGATCAGTTGTTAACTGTTTATTTATTTACGAAAAAGCGTGTAAAGTGTTATTTGTTATATATGTTCTTTCTAATTAGCGTCATTAACTTTAATTTTGGATGGCTTATAACGTAGTGAAGAAGATGTAGTGTAACCTGGCGCCTCACGCCGAGGGTTTTTGAGTTCTATCCCCGGCATGCACCTCTAACTTTTAGAAGTTCATGTGTGCATTCGAAAGTAGATACGAATTTCTTTAAACGGTGAAGCAAACATCACGTTTAAATCCTTTTACTGTAATCCAATGTCAAACCTCACTAGGCTAACGTGGTATACTATGGCCTTTTTTTTGTGCGTGTGGATACCCCCCCGGGCCGTCACCCCACCGGGGTTTTCGGTAACGCCACACACACTAAGAGAAGGCTGATGTCCTGTTGTCAACTGTATATAAAAACGGGTTTTACATCTATATCTATTGACTGAATTTTATGCTCAAAAATTCCTTTGTCTATTACCTACTCAATGATTTAAAAAACTTAACTCAATGATTTAATAAAAAAGTGTCGACACTGATTATTCTGAGCTTACATAAATAACGCTCATACATAAAAAGTAACAGAAGACACAGAATTGTAGTTGTTTAAATGCGTTCTTATTCACAGGAAGTGTGTTTATTATTTAAGAAATTAAAACAAATCTAAAACTGTTACACTACACACTACAGTACATTTTATATTGAGGATCGGGTAGGGCGCACCTAAAGATTTGAATTATTTTGCAATACAAAAACACTGCGTGTTAGTCATTAGCTTCCTCGTAATCTTTTTATTAATATATAGAACTTACCTGTTTCTCATTAATAGCCCCACTGCTATAGGTAGCAGCTAAAGTCGAGCTGCACATTTCCGAATACCACGGCACTTCTCCGCGCTCCGTAGCAGATGATATAGACAACGTCCAAATAGAATTCGTGTACCCATCACAATTGCAGTTATCGTGTTCTCTACCGCCATTTCCTGAAGCCCACACGAAGATGGACCCTTTGCCGTTACGGCCCTGCGGAAATCAAGACATTAATGAGTACCAAGTACGGGTTTTTATTGCGGAATTGCGAAAAAAGCTTTGAGAGACATCTCTCAAAGCTTATAGCATCTTTTGTTAGTGTTTAACGATTCTTGAAATTGAAGTTTTTATTAGTAATACGATGTTGGGTGTAGTTATTCGTTGTAGATTTTAGGGTGATTTGCACGACAAGTTGTACTTCTGAGAACCGTAGCTGTTGCATACGACTTCGTTTGTAAAACAATATATAAAGTAGCCTTTGTGCTATTCCAGCCTGTACCTCTGTGAAAAATTTCATCCAGATCTGTAAAGCCGTTTTGGTGTGATTGAGTAACAATCATCCACACATCTCATCATCAAACTTTCGCATTTAGAATACACTAGCGCCCTGCGGTTTCATCCGCGTAAGCCCTGATCCCGTGAGAATATCGGGATAAAAAGTAGCAAATATTATGTTAATCCAGGTCTCCAGCTATCTATATACAAAGTTTCATCGCAATCGGTTCTGTAGTTTTGGCGTGAAAGAGTAACAAACATCCATCCATCCAAACTTTCACATTTATAATATTAGTGGGATAGTAGTAAGATAGTGTGCTATCTTTACATATCCTGGGACGAGAAAATATCTTAGTTGAACCAATTAACGTTACAGAGGCAAGCGTAGGCTTGTAATTTATTAATCCTTTCCAGAATATACTACTAACGGTTAATTAAATGACGCAGTACGTGGATTTCTCTGTTTTATCAGAGAATATAGCCACAGTGAGGCCATTAATACCCGGTCCCTATAATCAAGAAACGATTCGTTTTGCGTAAGCAACGAAATTTTACCCTCCGTAAGCAAAACAAATAGTTTCTTGTTTATAGGAACCGGACATAAGTAGATTAATTGTTACAGTAACTTTGCCGTTAATAACAATAATATTTGTATTACAGGTATATTATATTACACATCGCTAGTTAGACCCAAACTAGGCATAGCTTGTACTACAAATTCTAATACGTCACGAATAAACTTATTATTTTTGTAGATATAATGTAGATATATATAATACTAGCAGCGCAGTCCCGATCCCGTGGTAATATGGGGATTATAAGTAATTTCATCGCAATCGGTTCAGTAGTTTTGGCGTGAAAGAGTAACAAACATCCATACATCCTCACAAACTTTCACGTCTATAATATTAGTAGGATTTATATATGCATAAACACCTACACCGTCAATACAAAGACATACATACAAATATTTGCCCTGAGCGGAAATTGAACTTGCAGTCGAATGCTCGAACGCTGCACCACATACTTTACGTAGGTATTTCAAAAGCTTTTAGATATTTTAAATATAAAACTATGAGGAAAAACCAGCACAAAGCGCAATTGGTTACCGGTGTCTTTAAAAACAAACACTCGTACACCCACACGTTACTAACCATATGTATACGGAGTTCTGGTGTTTCTACTCATCAATAGAAATACAATAATGCTAGTAACGCAGTATAAAAATAATTAAATAATAAGTGGTTGCGCAGTGGAGCGTCAAATTGAATGTTTTCAGGTACAACTCCCGAGATTTTGGCAGCAACAAATTATCTACTATAAGTGCTGCTTTAAAACGAAATAATTCCGGAGTCAGTTTCTCATTTTTGTCACTAGAATAACTCGTATTTTTATAATTATGTTAATAGATTTTCCAATGACATAAAACAAGCACGATAACAGTTAGAAAAGCTAGCAGTTAGCTAACTAAAATGGGCGACATATATTTTTTAAATTTAATTTTATAGCTCTATGGAATAGCTCCATTTAGCCAGCCAGTACTTTCAGCACTTTATATTTATTTTCTGTACATAATTCGTATAATTCATGCTTGTTCCAAATTTAAAATGTTTTTATTCACTCAGTCACTAAAAGATAATTTTTTTCACTGTTATTGATGAATCAAATGCCCTTTTTTCGGGTGGGAATGATAAAATTACTATTAACCTACTAACACAGTTTAAAAATGATTAAATAATTTAAGTGGTTGCTCAGTGGAGCGTCTCAGACTCTAACAAAAAATCTGTCTTTCTTGTCTATAGCCGTATGTAATAGATCAATTAGGTCGTTAGCTTGACCGTAACACTAAGAAACTTTCAGGCCGAACTTGAGTCTAGTTGATAAGGGTAAAAGAGAACCGTCGTAGCTGAATTTAAGCCACATTGAATTTGGTGAAGTAGGTATAAAGGCTTTTCACGGAAGCTTTATATATTTTTGTCTGTAGACATCTCATTCAAAATTCTGATCACGTGACAGGAGAATGAAATTCATTACCTGACCCGAAATCCTGACTGATTGAAAAATGTAAAAATGTTTGATGGGTTTTTTTTCTTTACACTTGATTTGAAAACTAAGAATTATGTTTTTCCTGTGAACTTAGTGTAGCGTTTGGATTAGCTTCAACATGGCATAATAATCGCAAATACCGAAATCCCTTGTTGAAGTGAAACTTATTTAGAATCGTGATTTGAAAATTCGACGAAACGAAAAAGCGGCACCAAAAACAGACACATATTCATAAACATGATTTAGCCTGCGAGAGAATCAGATAGAATACGAGTATACAGTGTTAGGAAACACAGGAGTATAGGAAACATCCTATAATCTGAAAAGACAAACATATTCCTAAATAGGATTTAGCCTGCGAGAGAATGAGATAAAATACAAGTATAAAGTGTTTCCTATAATCTTTGTTTTTGCGCTTGCGTACTACGAAGCCTTCAGAAAATGCGTCATGGTCAATGTGGTGTATCATTTTTGTGCATTTGCGTATTAAAATTCCATGGTTAATTAATTTATGTTAATTATTTAACACATCTGTGATAATTTGACCAATAACTTTAATATACATCATCATAAATGAAATTGATTAACATTAGTAAATTATTTGTGTTGATTTTACTTTTTATTTCTCATTCTCTCGTAGACTACTTTTCTGAAGTTTCACTTCTGCCGTGTGAATTGCACACACACACACACACTTTTTTTTAGCAATGTATGGTGGTGCTGTGTGTATAAATGTACATAATACATACGACTGTCATGAAGAGGCACTAACGATAGATTCCGTCAGTAAATTTCACTGGCCTGTTGGCCTAGTGGTTAGTGACCCTGACTGCTATGCTCGTGGTCGTAGGTTCGATTCCTACCTGAGTCTGGGTGTTCTTTGTGTCCGTTGTTTGTTTGTTTGTAAAGCCCCCTGCGACACAGGACTCATTCCTAATGCGAGAGTTGTTTTAAAAAAAAAAAACCACACGCATCTACTTCTTCGGGGAAAACAACTAAGTCTCTCATAAAATACGTTACACTAAAATCAGTCCACCTCTTTGGGAAAGCCATAATACGCCTATATATATATATGTACTTGCACATTGTTATACTAAGCACATCGATATTTTATTATATTTCTTGTTTCGTTTCAGTTAGATACCACCGTCTATATTTTTAGCTTGAAAGATTGGCGTACTGAACACCACAAAACAGAAACGACAGTATATACAAAAGTCCATCAACGAGTGATAGCGGAGCGTGGCGATGATATATGGACGCATAAGCCGCGTCGCGTCTACGCTCCACATATTCAAATGTCGTGTCATTTACCATACCGCACGCTTGACGCCTCCACTATCCTAGTTCTATCGCTGAGATTATAGGTATGTTTGAAATTATGGTAATGGCAATCTATATTTAGTCAAAAGAATAAAACTTTGAGAATACGTTCCCGAACATAATATACTTTTCAGTTTGAAAATTGTAACTAGCAATGAACTACATAACAAATAAATTAAAAAAATTACTGGCCTATTGGTCTAGTGGTTAGTGACCCCGACTGCTGAGTCAGAGGTCGTGGATTCGATTCCCACCCAGGACAAATATCATTTGTTCTGTGTCAGGGTGTAATTTATCTATAATATGTACGTTTTTAGCTATTACATAGCTTAGTTTAGTTTAATAAATTAGCTATTAATTATTATTTTTAAAGCTTTTATACACGTAAGTTTTAAACCTTTAGGAAAGAACCCTTTTGAACATCGGAATTTACGTATTTCGTTGCTAATAATTAGCAGTTTGCGATTGGCAGCTAATACTCATTGACGTCGGACCCATAACGTACGCACGGACAATTGGGCCTAATTACACGATCAATACGATGATCTCGTAAAGGGATGCGCTGTAGCTAGGTATATTATCTAGCGCTGCGTGATGTGTGCAAAACCAATGGTTTTTAATTTTTATCGCATTTGGAGCGAAATGGGTCATGCAGCTGTAGCTGTATGAGTAATTCGTTTTACACGAACACTTCATATTTAACAAGCAATTTTCGGCAGACGTTGTATATTATTATGTTAATTACATTTATATACTTCGCTTGCGTACAAGTTTAAAAGACAACTCCCGCTTTAGGAATAATCCTGTGTCGCGGGGGCTTCACAAACATTCAAACAACGGACACAAAAAAATCCCAGACTCGGGACAACTATTGTGGATCACACAAATTTTTGTCCCGTGTAGGATTCGAACCCACAACACTCGGCGCGGCGTAGTGGCGAGGTGACCACTTAAACCATTGCGCCATCCGTGCAGTCATAATATTTTGCTATCCCTCGTGAACAGTACTTTTTTTCTGGATTAAAGGTACTCTATGTCTTTTTCTATCCCCTGGCAACGTAACAAACAAACTCACATTCGTATTTATATTATTAGTTACGATTATCAACTTTAAGTTGCTGAGACATAAGTTTGGACTTTCCTATAATCCTCAGCAGGTCATCAAATGGGCAGAGGCGTAATACGGGACCTTTATCTTTTGACGACAAACAGCCCTAGGATCTGTACTCAGTTGCCAGGAGGAAACTATTTCTCAACTGCTCCACTGTTGCGAGCGACTTTAGCGATAGTTGTTTTATTCTAGAGTAGCTAAGAAGAAGAAGCTGGAATAAAGAAGTAGACTTCAAACCGTATCAGTTATACAGTAGCTTTCAACAATTTTGACTATGAATGTAATTTTTCATCACCGATTTTCCGTTAGTCATTGCTTATTTAGTTATTGATGATGATGAGTTTATTATGATCAAACATAATTAATTTTATTTGAGTAGACTTACATTTCCAGAGAGCAAGAAATGGTTTATTTCTAGCTGAAAATACTCATAACTTTAACATAGATTTACGGAAGCTAAGGTAAATATTCCGAAATGTTTAACTAAATTTGATAGAACCTTTAAAGCCCCATTCATAAATGTTTATGTTTTAATAGCACATTTAGTTACAGCGGGAAGTACATTACTTTTCGGGGCGGTGCGCGGTGCAGCGGTGTTGACATTTTGTGACTTATCCTTTAATTGAGTCTTATTCCCTTTTAGTTCGTTACACATACTTTTATAACGTTTTAAATAATGTAGCTGCTTAAACAGCGCAAACTTATACCACGGAAGCAACGAGGCGGGCAGTCATTAACTAAATATGTACCTATAAAAACTTGTCGACTCACAAAATAAGTTTTAACTTTACACATTTACGTTCGCATTTAAAACCGCAGATGAAAACAGAAGTCATCCGTTAAAACTTTTTTAAAACAATTTTGTACAAAGAAGAAGCTCCAAGTGCTGTTTAGGGTTGAAACAACATTATGAAGATTTTATGCTTTGCGAATACTTGACCATACAATGTGGAAAATAGGGAGAGAAAATAATTGCGTCATTACAGAAATTGCTTTAGCGAAGTGTCGCTTGGTTGGTCGCGTACCCTTCACTAATTTACTTACAAAATGGACGTAACTGAAAGAAGATAAAAAAAAACTAACAAAATAGGTGTCAATATTATTAGCTCTACGCCCAGTGATAAATTAAAGTTGTGAATTTAACATTGCTGAGTTTTCATTAAAGGCACGGACGGACGGACAAATGTGAAATTTGAAAAAGGTTTGAGTTTCTCGTGCGTTGTAGAGAAATGTATAAAAGTCGCTGTGCATATAGGAGAGAAAAATCTCATTTATAAAATAGTCGGATGGTGGCAAAACGTACCGTAAATATAGCATTATTTTATTATCTGTTTGTAAAAACTTCGTTTAGAATTTTCGATTGCGAGGGATTAGAGGCAAATCACCGAGTACAGGCTAACGGACTACAGAAACTATCGAAAATACGATAGAGGTTTTATGACGATAATTTTCTTTACACCCATTGCAACTGCATTTTTCTAAAATTGTTTTTTGTGTGTCACCGAGGATGAAGCTTATTGTTATATATTCAAATATTTCAATACTGAATGCGTCATTAAACTATAGCACATAACGTTATTATATACAACACGTTATTTTTTACACGACTGCCCTAAAAAGGAGTGTAATGTTTTCAGGGTTTAAGTATGTATGTGAGTCACTTTATTCGACCATAACTTCTAAATGCCTCAATAGATTTGGATGTATGATGTATCGTTAGAATTCTTACATCATCCCAAATAGCTATAAGTTGTTTGAAAATATCAATGTGGCGGCTGGTTCGCACGTAATTCAAGGCAGTTGTATCTTTTACTTTTTTTAACTAATAATGCAATTTGAAATGCTTACTATGTGGTTTAAAACATATTTACAAATCTTTAAAAAGTAACACACTGAAAAATTAAACCAAGTTTTTTTGTAAGTCCATGTTTGGTAATAAGGTGGCTTCTGTTCTACTTTCGGGGTTCGCTACCGTTATTCGGAACAATATCGGTCGTCTATCTGGGCTTTAACTAACGGTACGGATAGAGACAAATTTTATTTGATTAGCATTACTGGGTACTTCGTTAGTTTAAATCTTCAGCTTGGGCTCTGTACGGTCCGAAAATTTGTGTTGAACGTTGAACGTGTACATGGACGTGAAGTTTGTTACAAACGTATTTATATTATAGTTGATAAGTGAAGTGTCAACTTTTTCTCGTGACTTTGTCAGTGGGAATGTTGGTATGTGCAATGGATAGCTCATTATAGCCATATCGGACTTTCTCACTGATTCCCACATTATAACTATATAATGTATTTTAATTAATTATAATACATTCTATATTATACTATATATTTTATTCCCCTGTAACTCTCTTACTCCAAAACTAATTTTACATAAACATTTTTATCTGTTTATTATCCATCCCCTGTCGTCTTTGTCCTTCCAAAGGTTGCCTGTAAAAAATTGCTTTTAGCGATATGGCCCACTGTACATATTGTTTCTGTCATTTCTTTGTAATGTAATTGTTACTGGTGTACAATAAAGTTTATTCTATACACCATAAAGTGCGTAATACATATATTTTTATATTCATAGTATTTTATGTTTCTCCACTAACCTCTAAAAAATATTTCAGGTTGCCAGAGGCGCCATCAGAAAATGTACGCGTAAACTATAGAAACACATACAATTGTAATCCCTATCTTGATGTGATAGTGATCCTGTAGGTACAGCTTTTCACACATAGTTCACCCCTCGAACGTGAAATGTAATGGAATTTATTTGGAAACCTAATTAATGGAAATTTAATTAATTTCTCTTCAATAAAGGAAGCGGCCGTCTTATAATAAACTATAAAGATCCGTCTACTAATATTGTAGTACTTAAATTAAATTTATATCATTACAAAGCTTCACTGTTATAATTAAAAACAGGCCCGACTACTGCCACTCTGCTGCTTTAGTTTATAAGACTTTGACTAGATCAAGATTCTTCCATTTCAACTTAAATAAAATTTCTGTCTTATATTCATAATATATATAAATAAGAAAGTAACTCTGTCTGTCAGTTACGCTTTTACACCTAATCCGCTGAACTTTACTTTTCTTCCTACTGCTTCTTAGGGGGATGATATAAAAATAGTGTAATAAAAACGCAGCATATTTATACTTTTTGGTAAGAAATAAAAAATGTTTCTATGTTTTGAACAATCAATGTGAAATACGGGTGTTGTCTTTTTTAAAAAAAAAAACCTACATTTGTATACCTACAAATCTATAGTATATCTTTACTAACCCCTGACAGGACAGACCCCTTTAAGTAGGTAGCTCAGATACGTGCTTAAAAACGGGAAATCAGAAGAATAGAAAACATTCAACAAATAAATAAATATTGAATTAAATTATACTATAGAAACATATTTTTAGAGTTTACTTAAAAATTGGTTATATATATTTTTTTTTTATGTTATGCAAACGTGCAGACGGGTCACCTGATGGTAAATGAGTACCACCGCCCATGGGCACCTGCAATT
Organism: Callimorpha dominula; assembly: GCA_949752705.1. Taxonomy (NCBI): domain Eukaryota; kingdom Metazoa; phylum Arthropoda; class Insecta; order Lepidoptera; family Erebidae; genus Callimorpha; species Callimorpha dominula. The sequence goes on from OX457005.1 coordinate 9,956,205, forward strand.
CAAGAGTCACAAGTGCGTCGCCGGCCTTTAAAGTGATACCATGAATTCTCTTATATTGTCCACAACACAGATGATATAAAAACTAATGACAGGAACAGCAAAGGTAGAAGATGTATATATTTTTTTTAAAGACATCTCCCACATTAGGAATGACTCCTGTGTCGCTGGTCATTTTACAAACATACAAACAACGGACACAAAGAACATACAGACTCTGATGGGAATCGAAACCACGTCCTAGGCGTAGCAGTGAGAGACACTAACCACTAGGCCAACAGGCCAATCAATTCTCATTTAAACAATAATCATAGAAACGTTGACATTCCGGTCTAAAAGAGTACAGTTTCCACTGAAATAGCATTCGCGATGACAATTAACAAAGCTCTCGGAAAAACACTGAAAGTAGCAGGTGTGCATTTAGTGGACTGCTCAGCGTGAGCGCAGCAGCAGAGGTCAATCCTTGCGACAGCTAACGGTGTAACTATCACGCTGGAGAAGTGGAGACCATGGTTCTTTGTTCACGGTCCGAAGCGAGAGTGTGTGGGATACCACCGCCTAATTTTGCTAGAGGTGATGTTGGCCAAAGGCGCGGCGAAAAGGGATCGATAGAAGAAGTGTACCTACTCTTATTTCTCGCAGAAGAAGCACCAGGCGACGGAGAGTGCAAAACTATCTCTAGGCGATGAGTTACCAGTCATGACCAAGTCTTTCACAGCGTTCACAGGGATTTTCTCTCTAGGGTACACCAGAGACGAAGTCGCGAGCATCAGCTAGTGAAATGTAAGTGCAAAAATGGCTTCTACCTAATTATATTAAAAAAAGCTATAAAGATTACAGTCACATTTCTTAATTTTGTTTCTGCCTGCAGTGGTAAAACAGCAAGTAGCTTCTTACATCAATTGCCATCTTGTTAAATGTAGCGGATTTGATCGCCACATGCTATACCTATTATGTGATTGCAGAAACAGATTATTTGAGTTTAAGTATGTTTACTAATTTTAATAAAAAACTCAAAGATACTCCTTCTAAAGTTCTGTCATAATATTTATTTTAGGATATATTTATTAACCTTTTTGTCTTATAGTGCTTTATATGTATATTTAGTGGTTTAAATACTAGTAATTAAAAAGTAATCTAAGGCTTATATAAGCTTAAAACTTTTAATATATATATGCTGTTTTTTGTAGATGGCTCTCCAAAAAGATTTTTCAATTCTATGTGTACATTCGCCAAACTCAACATTGAATTCAATGGACGCTTCCATTGAATTCAATGTTGATATGAACTCGATAGATTTCAAAAGCACCAGCAAATCAAAAATATTATATGTATTGGATTTACAATCAATTACCAATTTTCCAATTACTACTACGTTCCATGACAGGTATGTAATTATGTATACGGGAACATACCTTTGAACTGACTGACGTTTCCAACCTGGTCGAAACGTCAGGCAATTCAAAGACATGTAATTACTTATTGATCGCGTTATTTCCATATACATAATTATATTTCCAATTATGAATATGGTCTAATGCATTAGAATTTCAACGTAAAAGGTTAATGTACAATTGTTCGTATGTATGTACCGTGGTTATCATGTTCAAACTAGTTCAAATAGCCTACACAATTTAAGCTCATTTCTATTAGCACTAGTAGTGAACTGGATCACACTTTACCTGTAATCTCGTTAACTCTTCCAATTAAGCTAATTGCTTGTGTTAGTTGAGGGTTCACTTCGGAAGTGAACTAGATTCGATTGTAAGCCAACTTGATGACAAGTTCGAAAAATGACCCACTGTTCTACTGACGATGACGCCTAAATTTCATACAAGTCCATAGTTTCGTACAGAAAATACCTTTGAAGGTTTATTTCTTACTATTTTCGTTTTGATGAGTTTAGAACATGTAAGTACATGCTCAATCATCTCTACCGCCTTTTTCGCGACTATTTCAAATTCAGCTCGTGCTCTTGAATTACACAGAAACGTACGATCCAAATTTGGTTCTTTTACAAACAGTTCTATCGTTTTTATATTATGTAATTAAAGTATAGTGTATGCATGGGTCATTTATAGATTTACGTAAATATTTGAGCGTAATGTTATCGTGTTAGTTTTGTAATTAATTTGGTCCGTACACCCAAATAACATTCGAAAAAAATTCCCGCAGTGCAACTCGACTGGAATGTCACAAAGGAAATGCTATATACATAGCTCTAAATATAGGTATTGTTACACGTTTCAATCAGTTGCAATACAGACTGAGAGTACAATTTATTTGTACCAGGAAACACATTAGAAATCATTCCAATATTACATATCCCATCAAATAAATGAAGTATGATTTATTTTACAAAATAACGCTAGGAATTTTAGTAAAAAAACTAGATTCGTTAAATCAAATTCTACGGGAATACAAGGGGAATTTTGTTTTAAAAGAACTACGAATAAATCTTTTTGATTGGTGAAACAATTAGCAAATTTATGCTACATTCTGCCTTGCTACATTACATAATTATAATTATAATATATTATTATTTTACTATTATTATTTCATATTATTAACAAAGATGTTAGTATCTTCCTTATGCTCAAAAACAGTAGTAGGTACCTTTCAGGGGCATGAAAAGATTAGACTGTTTGAAAGTGGTCTCCTGCCTACAGAGCACGGCAGCTTTGATACAAGGTGTTAAACTGTCTCAAAACTGAAGACAACTCCGTTATACACTTTTGAAAAAACTATACAGTAGTCACTTGGGAGAATTTCACACGGTGGTATTGAGAAATCGATGGTTAAATGGTCAATATCCCAAACAAACTATATTATATACGATGACAAGTACTAAGAAACGCTCACATTTATCGTGATAAGATCATGATAGTCGATGAGTCGTACTTAACACTATGCGAGTTACTGTAATGAATGTTATAAATATTTGCCATCTCAGCTCCACTTGCGACCTGCTTATGAACGCACGCGAAAAACACGATAACTGTTACCGCTAATTATCGTGAGTATATTATAAATCAAAATGCTCAAATAAAATTTCTCGAAACAAAATTATTTTTGCTTTTAATAATTAAAGTAACTGGGCAAGGTATTGTTGTAACGAGTTAATTCTAGTTCAAGTTGTGCTAAAATAGGGATCTCTGTAGGCTTATAACTTTTAAGTAGCTTTTCATGTTACTGTTCCACTTACGGATATTCCTTTATAATAGGTAGACGTACGAAAGCAAACAGTGAATTTTCATTACTCTCCATCCTCCCAATATTTTTTTTTTATAAAAAATAAACCAACTTGAACGAAACTAATTCTTAAAAAAATTAACTAATAAATACTTAATGTTTTATACACTAAAACTTTCCTGAAAATATGTAGAATGCGTTAGGGAATAGTCATGAAAACTGTCCATTGCTTTCAAGAAAATCGCGGACATACAAACATGCGGCTCAAATACAGAAGTCGGAAAAAAAATATGGACTAGAGCAAAGTTAACGTTTGCGATTTACGGATAGTGCCATAGTTCCCCTTTAGTGTGCTATCCCGTGAGTGTCGTAAACCGTGAATAGAAGTGGAAGCTGAAAGCATAGACGACAGTAAATATGTGTGTAATAAATAACGGACACGACAAGAATTGCAGAATTTTGCGGTAAGAAATATCGCATAAAGAACCACAGGTGTCTTGAGAAACGGTTAAGGGGGCATTCACATAAGTGGCTGCTTTGACCACAGAAATACCCTATTATTAAAACCGGCCTTGCAGGTGGCATTTATGGTCACTGTTTCGCTCCTAATGGTCGTAGCGTGATGTTATATAGCTTATAACCTTCCTCAATTAATACTCTATCCAATACAAAAAGAATTATTGCAATCTGAGTCATAGTTGCAGAGATTAACGCGTTTAAACAAACAATCAAACAAAAATATCTTTACATTTATTACATTAGTAGATATAATAACAGTTGAATGATAGTAATAAGAAGTTTAGTAATGCTTTATCTGTATGCAATGCAATTTCAATACACGGAAATTATGGCGAAATGTACCAGAACAAGAAAGAGGTTCGGATCATTTTCCCGTAAAGTTACAATACTTAATCTTCTGTCCTTACTATGAAAATCATTCATAAGTTATATATGCACCTGTCTATACATACAGTCTTTATTTAAAAGAAAATATAGTTATATATACAACTAGCAGCGCCCAGCGGTTTCACCCGCGTAAGTCCCGATCTCGTGGGAATATTGGGATAAAAAGTAGCCTATATGTTAATCCAGGTCTGCAGCTATCTACATACCAAGTTTTATCGCAATCGGTTCAGTAATTTTGGCGTGAAAGAGTAACAAACATCCATACATCCATACTCACAAACTTTCACGTTTATAATATTAGTAGGATGTCTTATGTTATAAATAATATCAGCACTGCGCTGCGCTGCACGCATCGAGATGCATTGCCCACATTATACGTGTCTACGGCTTTAGTTGTTTTCTATACTAATGTATGCAATACTGCTGTTAATAGCTAGTTAAACGCGGGGCTTATGTGTCTAACGTCTTACATGCGCGTTTCTGATTCTGCAAATCTAATCTAAAAATGGTAATGAAGGCGATAAAACGTTTACTTTCAAATGCATGAATATTTTTTTACCATACCATTTGACAAACAATTGTGTAATGTATTTTTTATACTATACAGGGTGTTAGTAAAACGCTCCCGAAAACGAAGACAGACGATAGTACTTATGGTACCTTTGATGATGGGTCAGAAACAAAATCGATCCCGATGAAAAAAAAACTATCTTTTTACAGTTTTTTATTAGCATTTTTATTTATTTTCTTCTTTTATTTATCAAAATTGTTTTTGTATTGGGTAGAGTATTCGTTGAGAAAAACTATGAGACATGTAACATCACGCTACGACCCAAATTTTTCTATTGTTGGGAAATTATTTGTGGGAGATCCTGCTTCGGCATGTACGAGCCGACTCGACCAAAGTGATACCACGGCCTCACAGAAAACCAGTGAAGCAATGCTGGCATTGCTTTTCGCCGCGTGAATGAGATTACTGGAGGCCCTAACCTTGCCCTCGCCCCCCTCTTCCCCTACCTTAAAGGCCTGGCAACGCACTTGTGACTGGTCAGGTGACCCGTCTGCTCGTTTGCCTATACAATAAAAAAATAAAGAATAAAATTGTGCTGTTTTTCTGGATGAAATTTACCCTCTGTACTTTTCTGTGTCCATGACAAATGACAATGTGTATGCTCAATGAAAGGTTAAGTAGATAAACGCAGGCGCAACAGCAGCGAACGGCTAGTTTTTAATAAAACTTAATCAACGTGCTATGTTTGAGGTGATGATAATGATGACGGTGATAGCATAGGTAGATACGTGTAAATTTTTAGCACACGAGGCAAGTATATTAATAACACTTGATGTACAAAACTTGTTCTCAGAGAAGTACAAAATTTATTACCTTAGTCACTCCTTCAATGAAAGCTCTAGTCGCCAGTTCTCCCGGCCCGTCCACAGTCTTCCCATCATCATCTGGTCCCCACGACGCACTATAGATGTCCACGTGCTGAGGGTTTAAGCTCAACGATCGGGCCTCAACTGCATCTGTGACGTCACCATCCAACATGCGGACTCCTGTGAGAACAGTCGGAAATTATCAAAACAGGCATCTTTACACTACTTATTTGTGGAGTGAGGGTAGTTTTAATTCGAGTGTTATTTGTTCACGACTTCGAGGCTTTGGCCGAGTTTCAAAATAGAACAGCATGTGAATCAAAGTGACTAATATCGCGTTCCAATAAACAAGAAACGATTCGTTTTGCTTACGGATGGTAAAATTTCGTTGAATGTTCAAATTTATAATTGGATTTATAAGTTGATAATTTTATAATTGGAAAGGTATAACACTAGAGTAGATAAAATTATACAACACAATTATACATACACACATATATTTATTTATTGCTTTTCATAATTCGAGTTAGTACTAGATAGTACTTATTGACTCGATTTACACTAATCGAATGATCTTTTAATGACATGACGTAAGCGTCAACTCAGACCAGTGAATAAAATATGAGCCTTATTGCATTAAAACAGAGCTGAAAATGGTACGCCGCTGCCCGGTGGACTTGATTATACTACTTGCATACGATTTGTGTGTGTGTGTGTCACGTTGTGAGATTGTGTGTGAGTATCGTGGTGTTTTTGATAGCAAAATACCATACGTCTGACCTAGTCATGTCTGGGGTAAAGCTTTCGCGTTAAACAATTACCACTAAGCATATTATCTCAAAACGTCACCGGGCACTATACAAGGGAAAGAATTTCCTTCACTTCACATTGTTTATTTTTCCACCACCCAATTAAAAACACAAGAGTAATTATTTATTCTACGTGTGAACTTTGTCTAAGTAAGCTGTACTTATACGCTCCTTAAATCCATCAGCACTCATCTATGAACGACCTGAATTTATTTCTCTTAATAAAAATTTAACAACAGAGTTTTTTACATTTCCACACATATTTCGTATAAAATAAATCTTGGTCCGTTCAAAAGGTAACGAAGTCTCGAGCTCCTAAATTCAAAGATCGGTTTTTTGCAAGATTTTTAACGGAAAATGTAGTTGTTTTTTGGCATTTATATATACAAAACCTAAATCTTAAAATCGCATCGGTACCCAAGCCATCCATCCTATCATTACCTACTCTTCTATCGCGTGAAACAAACTGAAACAAAATAAAACTCATGATATTGACACTGTTGATTTCAATACAAAAATAAACATTGACTTTGACATGACCCTGCAATTTGTGCAAAGTTTTTTAAATATTAATATACCATTACTTTACATAGTATAGTATTATTTTGAATCGAAATTCTAAAACATCTCTACCAAGCTTGACAAATGCTAGTGTTAAGCATGAAATGTCCATGCAGAGGAAGACAGGATTAGTTTTATTTTTCTTACAATAATTAAGACTTCTGCAAATGTGTCAACCGAGATAATTTATTACTTGGCAGATCTCAGAGGACGTTACTTGAAATAGACGTTGTCGGCGCTACTGGTACAAAACGACATAATCTAAAAACTTCCGTAATCATAAATTATATGGAATACAAAATCTTATCATTTTAATGAGTCTGTTTTATGCGTGAACATATAATATTTTATGACGTTATAAAACTTAGTCTACATCAACAAGGGGGCCCAAATGTAGTAAAAAAAAAACGCGTGATGTATCTATGGGACACCCGGTTAGAACAAAGTTCCTTTCACTAAATATATTTAATGGATTGAATAAACTGTATCAAAGTATAGAAAATATTGTAAAAACTCGAAATTAAAATTGCACCATCTGTGAAAGTGGCCATACTAATACATGGATAATTAGTATACAAAATCCATAGATACCGTTAATAAAATAAATCAATCCGCGTTCAACAATTTTCGTTTCTCTATCACTTTTTTCCGTTTAGCCCCGATCTGCCGAGCGTCTGAAGTGTTTTTTTTAAACTTCCTTATCGCACAATAAGGAACTTCCCAAAAAAGAGGATACTTTTTGAAAATATTTATTTTTTAATGAAATTAAGAAATGGTTTTCTTTTTCTTTTTTATATTGATGACATGAACATTGGCAGGCAAAATGGTAAAGGTGCTAATGACCATATAACATTAGTAAGGTGTAGGTCATCTGTATATTATTACGTGAAGAGAATTCTTTATACCCCTTTTAAAAGAAAATTTAAAGGAAGTAACATTTTTAATATTATAAATGTATATAAAATTTAAAAATTATCTGAAAAGGGTTTCATAGAGCTACAAGTGTCCAGGATATATATTATGTTTACATGTCATAGTATTAAAATTTTATACAATGACAGTTCAACTTATACTGGAAATAAATAACTTAATTTATCTTACAAATAGATCAATAAAATAAAACATTCCAAGTTTGATGAATTACTTTCAAACTTTGACCACCAGGTTCCTCTAGTTAATATAGAGCGACAAGGATCTATTGTCACGAATTTAAAATCAGAACTACGGCCGCCATGTTGTAAAACGTCACTTTATTCCTATAGCGTTGAGATACGCCGTTTTTCGATTTATAAACCGCGTTCCCAACAATGAATGCTCTTTCCACTTTAGGCCGACATTGTTCTGCTCATTTCATATTTCCTCAAATCAATTAGTATTTTTTACTGCATATATTAGCATTTCTTTGTAGTACAATGACGCCAAAAACTACATAATAAATTGCGCTGTTCCCAATTCAATTATGTACCTTTAAGATTCTCTTCTGAAAATTATATCAAATCATGTGCCATTTGTATTAATATATGTATATACACTAACCCGCGATCTTAGGTAGGGAATCTACCTAAGATCGCTGATAAACCATAAACTGTAACTTGATTCTAAGCACCAACGTTAGCATAAACGATTGTTATAGCTAAACGTAGAAGTTATGTATTTGTACACCAAAGGAAGCAATACAAGTTAAACATTGTAGGTATGTAAGTTAACACGAATACGGCAAACCTTCGCGGCACACCCTACTTGCTAATAACTTCATATCTGCAGAAACTTTATATTTTCTTATTTATACAAACATTTACGAAGGCAACATTTTCTATGCAAAGTAATGCAAACCCCGTGAAGCAATTTAATATTTGAGGTCCATCAATATGCTTGAATATAGAAAAAGAGCACAGACATGCTTCTTACAATAAACATCCATTACTTAATATTACAGAGAAAGGTGATTTACGTTTAGCATTTTTTTTTTAATTACTTTTTTTGATGCCTTTTTCATGTCTCTTTGGGGATTTTGTCCGGCTAATATTCTGTTAAAATGGGAACCCACCACATTTTGACGGCAATTCAGGAGAAGAAGGTTCCGCCATCTGTTGATTCATTCAAAGACAGCTGTGAATTGGGTCTGACAAAGCTCAGAGAAAGGGTTACGCAGAAATATTGTCGAGTGTTGAAGAATATAGTCCACTGCGTTACGTCCGATGTTAAAGATGGGAAGAGGTGGTTTTAGTCGATTAGACTATGATGTAACCAAGTGGTTATATCGGATCGAATTGACTTAAGCGAGTCAGATCGAGTAGACATGGCTTTCTCTTCTGACTATTGCATATGTATTGACAGTGGCTGAACAGATATGTCACTATCAACAGACTGTGCCTTATATTCTTCCAAAACGATAATCTCGCAACTGAGTACAAACGGCTTTCTCTTGCGACAATTGCAAATCTGTTGACAGTGGCAGAACGGCAGAACACATACGTCAGATAAGTCTCTGCCAACAGATTGTACCCTATATACTACCAAAACCGTAATCTCCCAACTGACTTACTCAGTAATTATCTCTGCAGATTAACTTAGATATAATTACGTCTATTTCAAGTGCTAGACTATAATCACAGGGTAAAGCAAACCCTATACGGGACGAGAAGCTAAAGCTAGTATTACTGTCTGAGCACTCTAATTAATTGACCCCGATAATGACAATATATTTTCGTGGCATCGTAGCTCCCAAACGAATGGACCGTTTTAAGAGAGTTTTTTTTGTTTGAAAGGTGACTTGATCGAGATTGTTCTTAGGTATAATTCAAGAAAACCTGTTCAGGCGTTCGAAGATCATTAGCTCTTTTCTGATCATAGAAGGGATTTTGGAGTCGGGGGTGTTTTAAAGTTTGAAAATTATGATTATTTACATATGTATATAGCTACGAACTTGCGAATTTGGACGGATAAGAAATTCTGAAACAAGTGAAAATGGTTATCTCAATAAAGAATTTATATTTGAATGCTGTATTAAGTATTGAAACGAAACATAATCCATGAATGAGTTTATAACCAATCCATAAAGGAGAAATCCGTTTCTGGGCCAAACCGTTACACGAATCAGATATGTACCAAAAAATTCGTCTATTTTGCTTAATTAACCCATTCAAATCTTAGCCTCAATTACAATGGCCAAGTATAGAAAATAAGTAGATTTCTATTTATTGTTTTAAACAACCTTTGTAAAATCTCTGCAGCACTAGTTTTATTTTACGTCACTAACTTCACAAACGCTGACATCAATAGAGCGTTCCACTAAATCGATATCCTTACCTAAGAATATCGATTTAATGGAACTCGATACTTTTACTAATAAATAATATTCTATTCTTTTATATAATTGTTTTATAGGTATTAAAATCAAATGTAAAATAGACAATCTGTAATCTAATTAATTTTTATCTTAAGTACTATTAAAAAATAATTAAAAGAAATAAATAATCAATAAAATCGATTACACCAGGGATTGCTCTAGTATAATTATATCTGTCAACTGTCATGGCACAGTTGTAATGTCATTGTCAATGCCATTCGCTTTTCGTATTATTCGTATAGATCCCCTAGTAGATACAATATTAATAAATGCAAGCCAGTAGTGATGTAAGTGGGTTTTCATTATTAAACGTAGTTTTCAGCTGTTTTCGGTAATATTAGCCAGATAAATCTGAAGTCACCACCTAAGCACTTTTTAATTAATTACTTACAACCTGATCGTGATAGTCTGCCGGCGCTGCAGCACAGTCATCGCCAGATTTACGTAGGAAACGACTCAAAAATATATTTTTTTATTAAAATACTCAAATAATAAAAATAACCTAAAATGTAAACATTGTCTGAATTTACCGATTTGGCCAATGCTGGGAGACGTGAAAACTGGGCTCGTGAAACTTTCCTAGGTGCTCTAAATTATGACCAAATTTCAGCCCTGTAACGCCAGCCCCAAGTTTCTATGGACTTTGGGTTTCTCCTTTATAATCGCCCTGAATTACCTTCACATAAACCGGTTATTCATTTTTCTATCCTGTCTAACTTTTCTATTTACGTAGTCATATGGCGTTTGCATAAATCACTACTCATCGGAGGCGTTTGAAATGAAACTCTGTTCGCATAACAGGTCCTCATTTTTTTATAAAAATGGATTTTATTTTTAAACAACTGGTAAAATATCACATGGCTCACCTCGCAACACAAATTCTGTTACAAGCACATTCTCACAGAAATAGCCTAGTGCTGGTTAACCATTGTCATCAAAACATGGAAGCGCTTTCTCAATAGAGGTGCTCCAATTCAAGCAGAAGTCTACCGTGCTAACTCTTACAAACTTTTGCATTTGAGAAAAAAATATAAAGTACATATAGTTGTATGCTACTGACAATTCTCAAAACAAAAGTTGAGTATCACACATTATACATTCAAGAAGCATTTCAGCCGTCTAACCACGTTATACGGCTTTGTTTATAAAAAGAAATCATAAAAGCTTACGATGCGCCATAAAGAGTTGCACACACAGTAACAATAAACTTGAAAATTCTTTTTTCTGTGTATGTATTTCTTAAGCGCAATAAGCTTTGGCTGTATGAATTCTTTTAGAAGCAACTTTTTATAAGCAGTTTGAGTTGAATAAGTTACGTTTTATGCCAGATTTGAGTAATACAACTACTTGTATTAGATTAGAAATGTTTACTTTGTAAAGGGGATAGCCAGAGTTATTTTTAGGTTCAAAGGCAATAGTTGAAAGAAAAGATACTGTTTAACTTATTACGTTTATTACGTATCTACCTCGTCAGCTGTGTTTATGAGAAATGTCGGCTTTACACGATTTAAAAGCAAAAGTCAACCATAAGTCCTTTTTTTTTTAATTTTCTTTGACATTGATTCTAATGTCATTAGCTACATATATAAATGTGTTCAGATGAGACATCTAAAAGTATCAGTAGTATGTTAGTTGCAAGATTTGATCACATTGATGGGTTGGAATATATTTATATAATAATATAATAATAATAACTCCACACATCTCACACACGGCCGTCTGGTCCCAAACTAGGCAGAGCCTGTACTATGGTAACCAGACTGCTGATAAACATACTTATATATTTCTAAATACATACATATTGTATGATGAGACCTCTCGCACAGCTTGCATACTCCTTCGATTGGAAGAATAACTCTTTACTACGCGAGAGGCATGGACTGGTGGCCCCAAACTCGAATTTAGAACACGTTCAAAATATTTTATGAAGAATAAATGTTGAAGACAAGAGAGTCGCCCAGCGGACAGCAGACTGTCTGGACGACTATCGTGCCAAAGGAGCACGGAATAATTCAAGAAGTGTTATTTATAATTAATCTGTTTAAAGTTATAATTGTTACATGAATAATCTGATCCTGATTATATCGCATAGTGCGTTTGCCTGCTCTTTTAATTTTCCTCTTCTAGATAGAACCTATCGAACCTGGTTACCATAAAGCCCCAAGCTTTACACGTGTTGGAGTACGCCGCAGTTGTTTGAGAAGAAGTACTCCAAGCGTTACAGTATTATAGATAAATTACACCCAAACACAGAACAAATGACCGTACTCATCACACAATTATTTGTTCTGGGTGGGAATCGAACCCACGACCTCTGGCTTAGCAGTCAGGGTCAGTAACCACTAGACCAACAGGCCAGTCAAAAATATCTATTTGCATTTCAAGTTTATATATTGTTTTCGCTATTGCATATCCTATATCCTACTCGACGTCTTATTTCTTAATACATTATGAGGATAAGGATCAAGAAAAAAAATAATTAAGGGCTTTAATACGTAGGACGTACCTACCTACGTTAGAGAAATAAGACGTAAGACGTTTTGTATTAAGATTACAATGTAAGAGGTTTCGTTTTGAAGTACGATACGACATTTATTTTATTAAGAACTTATGACATTTATTGAGTTTAAATAAGAATATGAATTGTAAAATGTTTATGTGTGTATTTATAAATTGTCTTGATAAATACCGTCGTTTACATTTTAGTCGGTTAAAAAATATTTGTCGACGCTAATGCTACATCTAAGAAGAATATACATAACTAGCAGTCCCGGTTTCTCACGGGTAGCAGAGCAACTAATTGTTTTTAAACTTTCGCGACTTTGATACATATTAAATAAGTAATTCGGGACTTAATCGCGATAATATTTAAAAGGTACAATACCTCTTGGTTACCCGACGTTTCGATCGAATTGCTCTGATCGTGGTCAGGAGTGGACTCGTGACCACGATCGGTGCAATTCAGCATTTAAGCAGAGCATCTATTGATTTTTACCGACATCTTCAAAAATCATAGTCATATTTTAGCCATTTTACATAAAACCTTAACAAATTATATACGTTAACCTTCCTCATGAATCACTCTGTCTATTGGTGAAAACCGCATGAAAATCCGTTCAGTAGTTTTTTAGTTTATCGCGAACAGACAGACTTTGTTTTATTTTACGTAGTGATGATAAGCAAAAGTTACATTTAGTGATTTTAGGTTTGCAATGTAAGAGAGGTTACCTCAATAAAACTCCCAGATACTTTTTTTTTACTGCCATTAATTTCAGTTTAAGTTTCTAATATACACAAAGAAGTATCGGAAAGTATTTTTTCTAGGTGAAAAGTACCGTATCTTTTCTATATCCTCTATATTGAGTAGATAAGGCGTGAAAATTTATGCAATCACACACAAACAAACCAACAAACAAATTCTCGTTTAGTATTAGTTAGAATTATGCCTTACCTCCAACACTAGCCCCGTACGCGACGCCAACAGCACACAGTGAATTGTTGGCAGTGGCTGCAACCTCGCCAGCACACCGCGTTCCGTGTCGGTTCGAGTCGATCATATCGTACCGCGGTTGTGGGTCCGAGTCGTGAGAGTTGACGTCATATGATGCCATCGGATCCTGGTAAAGAATTCAGCTCTAATAAATACTTAATACCAAACCTCTTTACAATATAATGGACTATATTGAAAGCAAATTAAAAACTTTATGAGGTCTTGGTCCATTGAGTGTTATTATTAAAATTCTCGGTAAATCGGGTGGCATCGGTGTCCAGTTGCCGGTGGTTTACATATGAAAATGATGTGATATGCTATGAAAAAGTTTCCTTCGTAAACCATTACTATCGCACATCGATACTTATAATAATAAATAATATTCTGAGACATATATAACACATCGCTAGGTAGACCCAAACTAAGCATATACTTTGGGTTCTAGAACATAGAAAAAAATCATGCATAGAGAGATACACCACAACATATATAATAATGAATATAATGAAATGAAAATACCTACTACTAATGCCTACATTTATTTTCCCTATGTCGGACTCGAACCTGCGATATCTGACGTTGCACCTATACAAAAAGCATTGACCTAGACAAATTATCGTTTTCCTAGTACTATTTTTTAATTATAATAATAATAACTGGACACATCTCACACACGGCCGTCTGATCCCAAACTAGGCAGAGCCTGTACTATGGTAACCAGACTGCTGATAAACATATCTACTTATATATTTCTAAATACATACATATTATAGATAAATTACACTCAGACACAGAACAAATAATCGTGCTCATCACACAAATGTTTGTCCTGGGTGGGAATCGAACCCACAACCTCTGGCTCAGCAGTCAGGATCACTAACCACTGAAGCAACAGGCCAGTCGCGATCATCAATCTTCTATTAAATTTTAGACATACAACCTTTTATAATTAGCTATAGAGATTGTATGTATTGCCTTCTGTAATAATAGAGATATTCTGTACAAAGCCTGTGCCGATCTGATAGGCGGCACTGAGATTATATCGTCATATTACGCATTTGGAACATTCCTGAAGAAAATAAGCGCCCGTATCCATTCCAAAATAAAAAATCAAATTAAATCATGTGAGTACTTTGAGCACCTACGGGGTTTGTGCTTACATTAACGTTGTTATTCGTAAAATAACACATATGGCAGAAGAGGTATATAAATATATACCTACACGTTTTCTATTTAAATAACTATTACATCCAGTAATCGCATACACATATACATGTACATATATGTGCCACACCCTTCCACATTGAAAACAAATTTTGATAAAGACGTTTCACACGATTTCTCAGAACCAAGACGTGTATTAAGATTTTATATGTATTCAGAAAATAAGCACATTTAACACCGTGTTGTGAATGCCGCGAAAACAGTAATTTTATGACACGTCGTACGAAAACGTTTCGGTACAGTGTCATTAAGCACTTTATCCTCTTACGCTTGTCAGTCTTCGCAGAGGGTTTATCATTTAATTGTATACGAAAATAATATGTGTGTTTAATAGATATATGTATGTAAGTATCTTTACTCTGGCTTTACTTCCGAGGCACATAAATCGTCGTGGCGTATAACCACGACCCAATTACCCATTTTTTCCGAACGCCAACAGTGAAATTAAAGCCGCACGGCCGAGATGAATCGTGTAATTTGAAACTCTGCTGCTTTTGTTCTGCGCACAGATGTCACTCTACGCCCTTTTAACGTGAAAGCACAGATCCCTCGCGTATTACTTGTTCCCGTTCTGATTTCATGGGTGTTTTGCAAACACACCTCTCGACATACACACGGAGAGTGATGCTCTTATTTTCTAAGAAGATTCGAAAGTAATGACAAAAGGAGGCAATACAAAAGTACTGACGTCACAAAACAAACGACAAAAATTTCAAAGAAATTCATTCCTTGTACGTATAAACAAATACGTGTAACGCAAACTAACCGACTTTGGCGTCAGAGCTGGAGGAAGTGAAATGGAAATCTCTAAGGGTACTTACGTAATTGGCAGTTAGATCTGGGTGATCTGTCTCTAGGCCGTCGTCGAGAATGGTGACCACAACGCCGCGGCCCGTGATGCCTTCCCGCCACGCTGGGATAACGTTCATATCTAAACCTCCGCCTCGGTTCTAAACAAATACAAGATTCGAGTTAAGTACATAAGGTTATATTATTATTACTAAAATAATAATTTTCTATTCATTAGTTATTCTTGTAAACGAGTAGTAAGAGAAAAATAATGGAATGCTTTTAAAGTATCACATTTCAACATTCAACAAAAATTCATATAACATTATCATTACTATAAAAATATTTATGACTAACTGAACATGGATGTGACTACAATGAAGGCTTTTTAATTTGAAATACATTGGTGGAATGGATTTGTAGAGGAATACAAAATATCAGGCGTGAAATCGACGTATCCACTGGAAATTTATATTGACGGATCGTCGTGGCAGATATTCTAAATTGCTTTTTATATCACTCACAACGAAGCGAAATAGGGTCAAACATTTCCAAAAGCTATATTATTATTTTGATCATGGTTTTGAGAGGAAAGGCATGTTTGTAATTGATTCACTATAATTATGTTAATTTCTTTTATCAAACTTCATTTTGCATTATTTCAATAAGTTGCTTCTTTTTCCCTTTGATAGAGTAGATACTTTATAATTTTTAATATTTCATTCTAAAATAAGGTTAAATCGTTATCATATAACAGTGTCACTTATAGGATGTAGATAATTGACTCTAATTGGAGGAGAAATCTGAAATGTCATGTTTGTTATTTACTTTCTAAGTGATCTAAGACGTTTACAGGACTTCAACAAACCAGGATAGGATGTTTATTAGATAAAATATCCTCCGGTATGTGTCCCGTCCAAAAGGTTGTCTTTTCCAATTAAGAATAAGTGCACAACAATAGTGATCATAATAAGTATGTGTGCAATATGTATATGCTTAAAAAAATACTCAAAATATAATTCGAGCGAATTATCCCTAAATTACATTAGTAATTATTATAATCTACTTCATTTAACTTTCAATTATCGTAATAATTTTAAATAACATATACATAAATAACATAAATATAACATAAATAACAGATTAAGAAATTCAACCTTAATTTACTATTTATAGACAAAGATATACTCCGAAGTCATGTCATCATAATTAAATTATGTATACATACAAATAAATTATATAGCATAAGAATTACATGTATGCTACTTGTAATTCCTATGCTACTGTTATACGTGTACAGGGACATGCTCTCCATAATATTCCTCATTATTGTACGGTTTCACTGAATAAAATTGACGTCTAGTTAGTCATTCATTACTAACAGCCTAAAACAAAATTTTTCGGCTTCCACAGAGTCAATATTTAAACAACAGCTCTGTAAAGTTAACTGTGAGAAAATTAAACTTTCCTTAACGTTCCGCCCATCGTCGATGGGAACTAAATGAGTGCTTTTGTGAGTTACTTTCAGGCTTGTTGATTTACACCGCCAATATTTGGTGGAAATAATTTAATGAAACCCCGTGAACATAGTATCATATTTAATTAAGTAATATAACGAAAGAAGAGATAAATATAGATATATAGCTGGCAACAAAAACGGTTGCTTCAAAAGCAGAAATTTCTTTTAAGCCTCTTTTATATTTTTGCTCAGATTTCGTGCACTAATGCGGTTTTGCCATACATGTTATTCGAATCAAATGTAGCACTTAAGATCCATTATGTTTGAGTACGTGGTGCTTTCTCTTCTTTTTATAAGCGCTTTAGTAAAGAGTCAAAGGATTTATTATATTTTTACCTCTCCTATTTATGTGTCAATACATTCTTTTACAGATTTTCCTAAGACTCAACGGATATCATGGTAGGGGTTCTCATTGACCACACTACTTAATACTAAAACAATGCAGACACATCAGTGCAAATGTAGACCTTTACTACGTATGCTATGTAAGAAATCTACCTTATTCAAACATTTATCCTAAGGGCATCTTCACTCAGGATAAATATTTGAATAAGTTTTCGACATTTGTATTCACACCGTAACTCTTGTTTTTTGGATCCCTTAAGGCTATAAAGCTAATTCTTTTTCTTGTGTTTTACAACTGATGACAGAAATCACTAAATGTCGGTATTCATTTGATATTTAATTCCTGAGGGATTCAAAAATATGAGCTGTAAATAATAGTGTGCTTCATTCCTCATGTCTGAGAGAGTTTTACAGTTTAGTAGTTATTTTTTTAAAGTAATAGACGATAGACTGTTTTTTGTACATTTAGAAAAGGACGTACAACTAAGTGCAAGAATTTTTATTTATCTTGTTCTAGAATCCAATAAACACGAATCTTAACTTTTAACCGCCGTGCTCAAACCTACAAATTTAGCTCAGTTTTCAAGTAACACTTTAATAGCCGACCCGAGACTGAAAAGTTCCCTGACATAATTTGGCTAAAGATTTTTTTTACCCTAAAATATGAGTCAACTTTGAGTAACATTCTGTATTAATAAATTTGTTTCGTCAACAGTTGTACAGTCTACAACATTTTAGATAAAGAAGTAATAAAATTGGCATTCGTCTAGCACGTAACGTAGAATTTACTATGGTACCCAACATAGTAAATACAAATTCTTAGTAAATACATCTTAAGATTTAATTTGTGTATTCTCAAACTTAAGTTTGTGTATTCTCACAACTCTACAAGATAAACGCAAATTAAATAAGTTGGATGGCACAGAGGCGTAATTTAAACTACATAATGTTTTTGTACCTTTAGTAAGAGAGAGGTTCCCCCGGATGTTTCCGATTAAACTTAAAGTACTTTACAGATTACGAAGCCAAGTAGTATACTAGCACTAGTGCTGTGCTCCCGATAAGGAGCAGGGTGTTTACACTCTATGGATAGGGGAAACTACTAAAGTTCAGCCAACGACGACGTAATTTGAGATTTAATAAGGAGTTATAACACTCAAATCAAATTTTATATCGACAGCCGGTAAGACATTAACTACGTCTATCGAAATCTCATTTCAGATCTGTGTCTGTCAATGTCCATACTGTCAATTAATTCCAATTATATTTTTTAATTATATTTTCCAAGTTTTTAATTCCAATTATATTTAATTCAAATCTATAAATATGTATTTGTTATATGTACTGTACACTTTCGTAACTTTGTTCTTATAATATTAGAATGGTAATTGGTTTCAGTATAAAAACGCTCCCTTTTCAGGTGTGGCTGATCTGTTTTTCTTCCAAAACGATTAACATAATTAGTGTATTATATTAGATGGCCAGTTGTTGTATTTTTGTGTGGAGAGAGTTTCTCTTTATTTCTTTAAAAAAATGTAATGTTAGCAGTCATTTTCTTTTATGTATAATTTAAGAAACGAGTACTAAGGAGCATTAAAGTGGAGTGCTGACGGAAGCTTCTTCGATCTAACGTTTTAATAAGCGTTATATGAAAAATATTAATATCATTTCTAGCAAGTAATTGAGTATTGGTACGCATTGCCTAGGGATATTAATGCTCTATCTTGATGCAATAACTCTTTGTGTATAACTAAACGCACTCCGTTATCACAGGAAATTACCGCATTTGTAATATACATATATTAATGACCTTATACATATAATATACGGTTATTATACAAAACAGTACTTTCCCTGCAGCTGCATTTCCGTACTTTTTTAAGTTCTTAACCGATTTCAAAAAGGAAAGAGTTATAAATTTATTTTTTCTTTTTTTGTGTAAGTACATACCTAATGATAACGTCTCAATTTGCCAGTTATTTTATTATTTTAATTAATATTCCTACAATTCGTTTCGATTCTCAACGAGAGTATGTACATTTTTTCATGCAAAATATTTTAGTTTCAGTAGTTGTAGTAGACTGATTGTAATAATTATTATCCAAGTAATTGGTATCCAAGTAATATTTATGTAAATTAATGTATTTCTCACACATTAATTTACATTGACTAATATCATTTCAGACCCGAGCAGGGGAGTCCCGTTTAGTTTTACACATTAAAATCTGAATCTAATCTTAATAACAACGTTTCGTCCCAAACGTGGTGATTACAGAAAACCGTCCCTAGGAAATCATTTAGGGGACGACTACGGACCTTGGCATGTTATGATAACAGTAATGAACTTTTGAACAAACGCACATTTCACAATAAGTAATAAACAGATTATATACATACAGTATGTTGCAATGGGAAACATTGCAGCTTATTAGCTTGTTTACTGAAATAATCTTAACACAACGCTCACAGCTAATCAGTGCGCTAAAATGTAGATCGAGCTACAAACGATTCAAATACTCTGTTTATATAGATCTTTTGAACATTGCACAGTTTTTATCTTTGAGTAAACCTAGTTATTCGTTACACAACATTAAACTAAACATAAAACTGTTATATGTCCACTTTAAATGGTCTGGTAGCTGTCGAGAGTTACTTTGTATCTGACATAAGAAAACTACAGTACTACTTAAAGTAATTTGCTCTTCTCTTATATAAAAATAAAAATAATTGTACTCAACAAAAATCGAAATTCAATTATTTTTAGGTCTTAATAATTTTACTTAAATTTTCTTGAGTTATACAAAGGATTACTGGATCCTAATTTATCCTATATACAATACACAAAGTAATCTCCTTTGTAGACTAAGCAAATTAAATTTTCTCAAAACTAAAAAACAAAAGAATTTGTGTTCACCTTCGTAAAGAAAATGAACACAATGGATTTCTTCATATGTTTATTTTGTCAGTTTTGTAAACTTTAATTAATCGATCTAATTTAACAAATTGGCATTAACGAATTTCATACCCGACTTAAAATTATTACACCACTTATTTTTACGATTACTCTTACTATTTTATTATGTTTTATATATAATATACCGAATCTGTCACAAGTAATTAATACATGAAAAAAGTCAGCCTTAATACTGGACTTAAACCAAAAGATAGTTCTGGGCGTTACCATAGGACGTACCTATATATGTCCAACTTACTTAGACGTGGGAACTTAGAATATTGGTAGACAAAGTGAAACGTACCCACTGGGCCTCAGGGAGACTAGTTATGAATGCAAATACCGTCTTAAGGTGAGCTGCCAGATTAAAAATTACTCAATCCTTCTATCTACTAGACAAAGGCGATACACATATAAGATCTGTAAAAAACATATTTCGAGAAAATAAAAAATTAAAAATGTATTGTATTCATACTTACTAAATACCACATGTGAGGCCACTTAGGGTCGTTCAGCTGGAACTTGGTGTCAGCGGCTCGTGGCCGTCCCTTCACCCGTGACGGTTGGAGCTCGCGCTTTGAATTTGTGTCCCGCTTCGATGCTGAAGCCAAGTCTGATGACGTCTCAGCTGGTGACAAAAGATTATAATAATTATATAGATGCATTGAGTTGCACAACTATGGGTACAACACAAGATAAAGGTCCGTGATTTCGGAACATCGTAATTTAACGTATAGTACACCAACAATTATAAATTTAAAATACCTAATAATAATACCTAAATTTAAATATAGATTACAAAATAGCTGATGGTCTTCAAACGGCTGAATAACCTTTTTTTTTATTACAATCACCTATTTATTACTATGTAATTCTATGTCATTATCCTCAGCCGCCGCCTCCGCTTTTTCCTAAATAAGTTGCGGTCGGCTTTCAGTCTAATTACGATACGGCCGAAGTTCGATATTTACGTGAAGCGACTGTACGAACGAACGAAAGTACTAGGGGATATCGAAGTTATGTAGTTAGATCAGGTTGTCGAACTTTTTAGGGCTCCAAGTACCCGTAACGAATGCCACAGATGTTCGTATGGCAACCGGGACCGACGGCTTAACGTACTCTCCGAGGCAAGGAGAGGTCTTAATATGTTTAGAACGATCATCCATCCTAAGGCGGACCTGGCTAGTATTACTTAACCTTGTAATGTGCTAACCTACTCGGTTACCACTTAGCCACGAGCCCCTATTATTATTAAATCACCACCTAAAAAATCCACATAGGTGGTTATCCTTTAAATAAACAACATCCTGGTGTCTCAAGATACACCAGGCACACATTGGAGTACTCTGTGTCAAAATGATAATCATTTTCAAAAACATCAGTGTGGTAGTAGCCTGTTTCACCATAGATACTATAGAAAATTAGAAGCAAGGGGTTTCTATTTCATACCTGTAGAAGAAAGATCTGGTATAGTTTGAAAGTCTCTTTTCCGTCTTGAGAGTGCTCGCTGCTGTTTCGCCCATCTCACACGCGTATCTCCCTCCAGCTTGATATGGTGATCGTGCGCGGGAGTTATCGACCGTTTCGTGATCGAATGGTGATGAAAGTGATAGTGATTGTCAAAGATCTGTAGACAAAGAAACAAAATTATTAGGTTTTATTTCTGACCAAAAAAAGAAATATTTTCATTCGACTACATACTTTTCTGTGTATTATGTACACAGTAATAAATAGTAATGTTAATTGTTTAAAGTAACTTTTTATAGGTAAGTAACGTTATTTGTTGAAGGTGACTTGATGGTTAACTGACATGGTATATCAAAACTAAGTAAACATCAGGTTTTTTATACTATGGTAAGAGCTCCACATGCCTATCCTCCTCCGCAAATCGCCCAGCACTATCCTGCTGTGCTGTGCGATATGTACGAAGTACGATTTTATTTCTAGCAAAAACAATGGATATCAACCTTTTTACAGCTTTTGTGTCCACCAATATGCGATATATAGAAATTATAACAAACATATTGTGTTATAAAAAAATGATGTAATGGCGAACCGAATTAAAAAAACTGCGTCCAGCTCTTGGATTCATCATCAGGCTATCAGGCCCAATCTGCTGGACCTGTCAAAACGGATCATATGAGTTGTACTCTAGTTAAATTAGGGGTTTACTCGTACCCGCTGAAGAGTTCCACCATCTGGCTCCCTCACCAGATCAGCTCTAATCCAGCAAAATTATAGTATTGTCATTTAAACTAAGTACATATAAATACAAAGTTTCATTTCGATATGGCAATTGAAAGTAGGTTAAAATTGTTTGTCTTCCAAGATGTGTTTACATAGGTTACAAGTGAAGCTAATAAGAGCGTGTTAAAAACAATCAAAGTCGTGGGAGTCGTCGTCAGAAAACCGGCAGTGAAGCAATGTTGTATTTCGCCGAGTTGGTGCGGTTACCGGAGGCCCTTCCCCTCCCCTCTCCCCATTCCCCCCCCCTCTCCCCCCACCCCCTCCGCTCTCCCCCTCTACTTCCACCTTGGCCGGCAACGCACTTGTGACTCTCGAGTTGCGGGTGCCCTTGGGCGGCTAGCATCAGGTGACCCGTCTGCTCGTTTCTCCCCTATACCATAAAAAAACCAGAACCAGAAGACTGAGCTGCAGTGTAGCGTGGCTGTGTTTAACTTAGTAAATATTTAGATACATAAGTACTGTTTATTGCACACCAAAAATTCCACTCATATTATAAATGTGAAAGTTTAGATGGATGGATGGATGAACCGATTGCGATGAAACTTGGCATGTAGATAGCCGGAGACCTGGATTAACACGTAGGCTACTTTTTATACCGATATTCTCACGGGATCGGGACTTACTCGGGTGAAACCGCGGGGCGGTGCTAGTAGGATATAAACATAAAATAACTTTAAGAAAATAAGTACAATGGTCGGCCTTATGGCAGTCTACGATCGTTTACGGGTAACCTTTGGATGGACTATACTACACTGTAGTAAGAGGTAATTTGTGGTGCAAATTATCCTTATAAGTACTTGACTGTACAAGCAAAGAAGAATATTTAAAATTAGCTGTTGCCAGCAACTTAAAAAGAAGGGAAAACTCGTTATAAAAAGTGGTACTTATATGTACCATTCCAGACTATAATCTATCTCTGTGCCCCATTTCATCCAGATCCGTTCAGCCGTTTTTGCGTGAAAGGCTAACAAATATCCATCCTTCCATCCATCCTCACAAACTTTGTAATATTAGTGTGATGACACTAAAAGTGTAAACTCCGTGTAATTTGGGGAATGCATATTGTATGTTTGTGCTTGTATTGCTCCAGTATTAACATTTTGCAAAACTTCGAATTTCTTCAGTATACGATGAGACCGTACAACTTTAGTGAAATTGCGAGCTTAATTTTAATAATAACGCAATTTCAATTCATAATGCAGCAGTAAATTGATGGTAGACTAACTACGTGACCGCTTTTAAATTAATTTTGTTTATCACATTCATCAGCGAAATAGCAAAATTTTAGCAGCAAAATTCACACAATTTAGGATGACTTGGAAGAAAATATTTTAAGAGTGCAGACTTTCTCATTATTACCGAAAAATCACGCTTTGTTATCTTGAAGGGGTAGGCAAAGGTATGACACGCTTCGCTTCGTTTTTACAAGTTTGCATTTATGTTGCATCTCCATAAAAGAAACATTCGAAATGTAATCAATTAATGGCGGGGCTACTACTTCGTATCGGGAAGAATTATAAACGTAAATTAAACCTATTAATGTGACCAAGACGCTGAATATCATATTCTTTAAATACCGCATTTGAAGAATATCATATTAACACAATCTTAGGTTACCACATTTCATATCATCAACATTCTCAAACCAAGATGCACACGGCGCTAAGGTGGTTTTTGTATTTCAGCACAAAATATAATAATATGCTAGAAATTTTATATTTTTCTATTTTAATTCTGTAAAACTATCAATTAGCACTAAGATAAAAACTTTCGTGAGTGGTATTCATATTATTTAAATTATACGGTTTTACTCACGTGTATATTTCGGGGATTCCCGACTAGTTTCGGACCCGACGGGGGCCCTTTTCTGTCTGGCACCTACAATCGGCGCGGCAGGACGCCTCACCCTTTGATAAAAGGGCCCCCGTCGGGTCCGAAACTAGTCGGGCATCCCCGAAATATACACGTGAGTAAAACCGTATAATTTAAATAATAGCACTAAGATTGCACTAAGTCAACTACTTTTTACAATATTCTTCAATAGGCGCTTCTCCTTGAGTGCACTAATAATTTAATATTCAAATTTCGTACGTATTATTAGTAAGTTAATAGAAACGAAACCTTTTCAATATCAATAAGAGATTCCAAGAAAACTTAACTTCAGCATTTTAATGTACTTATGATTATCTAACACTGTTAAAGGTACTCTCATTGGGGCTCTCAATATTAGACAGCTATTTGCACATTTTATTCTCTACCAAGGTGCAATGTTATGTTTCCCCGTGACCGTATAACTTGCAATGAAATTTTCTTAGAAGATTTCTGTTAATTTTGTTTTGTAATTGATCTGAAAATAGTTCTTACAAGGAGCTATCCTTATGAGCCATAATAGCTCAAAACCAGGATAGCTCCCTAAAAGAACTATTTTGTCATCACATCACCATAACAACAACACGCATTAGACCGTCATCAACTTTTGATTTCCGTAGGTTATAAAAACAGTTTTAATTTGCCTAATATACTGGAATATCAAATATTTTCTTTACTACCCGATATTGACACAGTTTCCCAAATAAACACAACAATAATTTAATTCGCTAATATTTTAATATAAGCAACATCAATTTAAAAAACAAACTAGTTAATAGTTTGTAATTATTATAATTGCATGTTCTTTTTGGTGAATAAATATATAAAAAAAAAACCATGACTATTATTACATTTACACACTCTGGACTATTTCAAATCACTAGATTAAAACTGCAACAATGAATTTCATAACACGTCTAAACGAAAAAACAGCAAGGCATTTAAAAAATACTCTAAGTAAAAGACCTACACCATTCATTGTAAGATTGCTTGCCCTCTTCAATACAATTTATAACGTTTTTCATATTTCATTTTTCTCCTTGGCACATAAATTTTATGAAAAGTCTGCGAGCGCCTCTAGAGTATGAGTGGCCTGTTAAAAGAAAAAAGAACGTGGAACTTAAGACAGGGAACTATTTGTTTAGTTTAAAACTTTTTTGTAATTTTCACTGCTTTAGTTATAGCGATACTTGCTTTACTGAGCCTTTTCAAATACATTTTCTTAATATACAGGCTCTGAAGTTCAGAACGACATTTTTTTAAACTGCTTTCTTGGTAAAAGTAACGCTGAAACGTCCATAAAGCGCTCATCTCCGCATTGCGGTGTCGTACTAATATTATGTTATTTGAATTTTATTACATAGTTTCGGATGGCAGGCATCGTATTTCATATCAAATTATATGTAAATACGTACATTTACAATTCAATGGTCGTAATATACAGCGTTTTGTGAAAATAATTTAGATACCTAAAATTTAAAGTTAAAATGAACGAAAATTTGCCACAAACATTCAGCTTTATTTGATTATTCAATTAATTTTAAAGTTTATTTTTCTCTTGCGGTAGCCTGGCTTTTTTCCATCCACTTCCCGCGAGACAGATACGCAGTGGCCATAAATATTTTCGGCTTACGCGAAAGAGTTTCAGCGTAGCACCCTTATTACGAAAAAAAATCTTATTAGTGAGGGACAAAAAATCCGTTTAATTTAGAATTTATACAAACAGAAACGGCTTCCTACAGTGTTTAGCGTCCACTAAACAACTATCTAATTAAGCTACTTTAGGCTATGAAAATAATGTCACTTAAACTCTTAATTAATATTACAAATGAAAGCAAGTTTACGAATCTTTTACCATTATACGTATAGATAGTATATACATATACTTAGTAAGTGGGAGAGCC
This sequence comes from Callimorpha dominula, assembly GCA_949752705.1. NCBI lineage: Eukaryota > Metazoa > Arthropoda > Insecta > Lepidoptera > Erebidae > Callimorpha > Callimorpha dominula. Next base: position 9,982,736 of record OX457005.1, read on the forward strand.
ATGGTTTGGCACGTAACCGGCAGTTAAGCAACGCTTGCGTTTCGCCAGAGACCCTAACCCTTCCCTCTCCTCCTTTCCTCTTTCTCCCCCCACCCCCCTATCCCCTACGCCCACCGTAAAGGCTGGCAACGCACTGGTGACTCTTGAGTTGCAGGTGCCCATGGGCGGCGGTAGTCACTTACCATCAAGTGAGCCGTCTGCTCGTTTTCCCCCATCCCATAAAAAAAATATACCTCGGGAATTTAAGTAGGAATTATATTATATTAACAAAATGTACATTAACGCAAGTAAAGCGAAATTTAGTCTACACATAAAATAAAAGAGTAATTTTTTTTTATTATTTTTTTTTTTAAACTAATTCACCTATTTTTTAAAGTCGACTTTTCTAGGAATCAAACAGGAATTATTGGGAGAGGCCTACGTCCAGCAGTGGACTATGGTAGGCTGATTGATTGAAACAGGAATTAACATAACACGAGCTTACAAGCTTAATAATAATTAAAATAGCATTAAAACATGGTACGGCATGATATTAAAATAAATAACAAGTTTATATATACAATTTTAAAATACGCCGGACTCAAAAACCTGAACAAAACAAAAAAAAACGCTTAAAAAACAAAATTGGTCCATCCTTTTAGGACATTGATATCACAGGCAGAAACACAAACCTTACCCCCCATCAAAAAATACTTTTGAAGAAACGTTGACAATTTTCATCATGGCATTAAAAACCGGACACAAAGGCCCTTCAGAAAAAAATATTATAATCTAGACACAGAGCTCGACGTTTCATACGTAAATAAATGCTGTATATATTTTAACAAACATTGATATACCTTCAATGCGTCTATCTCATTCCATGACAGCCACTTCAGACTACATTCATTTAAATTTTCGTAAAAGTCTTTACGATCAACGAGACGGTGTGTACAGCGCTTAGTATTAGAGTCCTCTTTAAAGAAGGGTCCGCGGCCTGCTCGCCTTTCTAATTTATGAACTCACGTGGAAAAAAGGGACTCTATGCAGGCAGCCGATACAATATGCAGTGAGTCGAGCTCTTGTATTCTTTGAAAATTTGGAAGCTAGCTGGGCTTCAAACAAAGGGTTTGGCTACAAAAGCCGGCTCTTTAGTTATAGCATAGATTGAATCTATTGTGTTCTACTTCCAAAGGTTTATGCAACATGCAGGTGCTGGAATACCTAAATCTCACGAACCTTAACGTGGTCTATAATGCGTTGTAGCTTTATGATTATATTCATCTAGAACATGCCAACCATTTTCAAACTTTTGAATTCTGGTGTAACGACCATGAAAATGTGTGAAACATAAAAGGGTATTTTATCTAAATATTTTTGAAGGCCTTCAAATTTGCTCATCTCAACAGACAAAAATGATTTTCTTCTGCCAATACAAAACTAAGCCGTCCGAATGAAAAAACGGAACCCTTATAGTCACTCCTGCCTCTGTCTGTTCGTCTGTCACAGCCGATTTGCTCCGAGTCTACGGGACCGACTAAATTTAAATTTCGTACACATATCAATTCCTGTGACTTAAATATAGTTGTGCAACGTAAAAAAATCAATTTTGAAAATATAAAAAAAAAATCTACCTATATTTATTACTTATTATTATATTTTGCTTGCTATGGAAATGTGATGAAATAATTTATTGTAATACAAAAAATATTGACAACTTGTTGACTTGCTTTCTCGCCGAACGGGATTTTAGATTTATATTCCATCCAGATATTTTTTCCAATCAAACCCTTTTACAATCAATGTTTTCATCTCTTTTTCAAATGTGAACGGCAACGTACAGCTGCAGAGCCTGCTCAGGCGAGTTTTATTTTCCGAACGCAACGAAATGCGTGTTGGTAGGTATGAATGGGTTCGTATTCGTTCCGTATATATAATATTTTTTTATTTATCGTTTATTTTTCGTTATAGTTTATATACTCGTATATGCTTAACTTAACACTTTTCACGATTATCCTCTTTTAAGATAATATAGGGTCAAAACTATTATTGATTATTACATTTTTTATAAGGACATGTATAATAAGCGGCCGGATCGCTTAAGGATGATTTCTTTCTTTCAAACAACATTTGAATGTATAAGAACGGACAGAAATTATAAAGGTTACCTATACCTACAGTTAAGCAAAAAAGACAAGTCAAAATAAACATATCACAAAAAGTAAATTTTATAGTAGTGACCACCGTCGCCCATGGACACCTGCAACTCAAGAGTCACAAGTGCGTTGCCGGCCTTTGAGAAAGGAGTACGCTCTTTTCTTGAAGGTTTGAAGGTCGTATCGGTCCGGAAAACCGCAGCCGACCTATTGTTCCAAAGATTGGTTGTGCGAGGCAAAAAATTCTGGAAAACCGCACCGTAATATGTATGTATTTATAAGTGAATTAACACAATACATATTATTATATACTTTCGAAATAGGAGTATAAGTTAAGTAAATAAAAAAATATTCTCTACAATATAACATTTACAATAGTAAATTTTCTAGTTGGAAAGCACTATCCACTGTAAAGTAATTTTGTATGGATGAGAGCCGCACGGTTTCATGCAATCAAATACTACAACGCAGTGAAAGCTCTAAGAGTAAAATAACTTTGCAGACCTCGTTTTCACAAGCTACCGATCTGACAAGTCTTCTGAGTGGCTTTGATAAAGGAAATTTTGGCCTTAAACTCCTTTACTGTATATTCCGAGATAATATAGAATTTGTGTGATTGTTTACCTCTATTTCAAATTTCAAACCCCAAACTAATGCAAGTTTTTATTTACCCAATCAAACAAATAAATAAAATACAACTTTTAAGATTATTTATAATCTTATGACTCGCCTGTTGGTCTAGTGGTTAGTGACCCTGACTGCTGAGCCAGGGATCGTGGGTTCGATTCCCACCCGAGTCTGGGTGTTCTTTGTGTCCGTTGTTTGTATGTTTGTAAAGTCCCCGCGACACAGGAGTAATTCCTAATGCGGGAGTTGTCTTTTATCATGAATGAATCATGAATGAAAATATCAAAAAAAAAATTGTACATAATATATATCTATAAATAAAATGTATGTACGAGTAATAATGGACCACTACATCAACGTTGGTAATTTTTATCCTAAAATTATATTTGAAAGTAGAAAAATGATTGTCACCCCACCGCCCAAGGGTCGAAACAAAGGAATCTCATTCGGGCCGCTCAGCACAAGCGAATACCTACAAGGCACGTGTTTTACGAATATGTGCGTGTGTAGATTTGTAATGTGACCACATTCACTCTCAATAAGAATAAGTAATTCCTTACATGAACAGTTAAGTTTAAGTAAATAAATACGAAATTTCGTTGTGTAAAGTCAGTTTACCAAAATGTAAAGCAGTAGGTATTTATTTACGGTGATATTTATAAGGTACGACACCTTTTTAATACCTGAAGTTTCGATAGAATTGCACCGTTGTTGTATATGTATGTATGTAATATGTAATGAAGGTGCTTAAGGGTGGCTGCTAATTTTTTAACGTCTAATGTAATGTTCTTCTACAGGCTTCGCTCATATTATATGCCACAGATGTTTGATCAGCGCTCAAAAAAAGCACCAACTAAACTGTGCTTAAATGCAGGTGTATGCACAGTTGTGCTATCAGATGCTTCGCAACCGGCTGCGCTAACGGTGTGTCGTATCAGATGTACCCGAAAAATGCTAAAACTATGCTTTAGAAATCATGAATCATCAGATCATCATGCAAGGAAGTCATGACATGTTGTACTTTCGATAACTATAACATTTTTATGATAGCTTTAATTTTTCAAAGTATAAATAATGGTACTGTAAGAAACGATAATTAAAATCCTGTCCTGTTCACTTCCGCGAGCCTCTATTTGACGCGATTTTTGTTAGGGAAAGTATATCTATCGTATAATTGATCAAAGTCTACAAGTAAAAAATTCATCATCATTCCGATGGGCGAAAATAGCCACGGAGTGGATACCTGGAGGTGGTCGCCGACGGCGAGGAAGGCCGAGGAGGAGATGGAGGGACGATCTCGACACCTTTTTAAACATGTGGCCTAGGGTGGCCGAGGACCGAGAGGAGGGGAAGTGTAAAGGGGAGGTCTTTGCCCATCAGTGGGACACGTGCGAAGCTAACTAAAAAAAAAATACAATATACAGTAATATCTTATGTCTTGTGTTTCATTACTTGTGCCATGCTGTTTATTCTTTTGTAAATCCGGTTTTTGTTAATACGTTGTAAATATTTTCTAAATGTAGTTTTAATTCGACTAGATGTTGTAGTTAATAACATAAATATAAACCGATATACATACATAGAAAAGTACTTTATATTGTTAAAAAATAAAGCTTTAATAATAATCGCCTTCGTCTAATATCGATCTCGGCTTCGAACCATTAATGCTTTTGAGTCCTTGCCAAAGGTTTGCAGTGCAAATAGGTTTTTGTTTGCAAAAATACTCCTATTTCTCGATTAGAACCATATTCGTAAAATAAGGTCCAAAATCTTTTCACATTTTAGCTTAATTGCATCGGCATTGATTTGCATTATAGATGTTTACTTTGATATTTATAATCAACGTATTGATTTTGACTGCTCCCTCTTCTTCTAACAGCGATTAAAAATAATTGACTGAGTATTTTCAGAATCCGCTGTGAGAGCTAGAATTGAGAACATTTTGAGATGTAAAGAAAAAGGACTGACAGCTGTTTTTTTTTTATGTTATGGGGGCAAACGAGCAGACGGGTCACCTGATGGTAAGTGACTACCGCCGCCCATGGGCACCTGTAACTCAAGAGTCACAAGTGCGTTGCCGCCTTTAAGGTGGGAATAGGGGAAGAGGGGGAGAGGGAGGAAGAGTGGGAAGACAGGAGAGGGGGAGAGGGGGAGAGGGGAAGGAAGGGAATATGGGAGAGGGAACTGTTAGGGGCCTCCGGTAACCTCACTCACGCGGCGAAAAGCAATGCAAGCATTGTTTCAGTGCCGGTTTTCTGTGAGGCCGTGGTTTCGAGCGGAGTCGAGCCGGCCCATACGTGCCGAAGCATGGCTCTCCCACGTAAATGAAAAAATGCTAAGACTAAAAGGTAACCCCCAAAACACTTTTCGTTAATCTCAACGAAAACAAAAGACAGGGCAAGATTTTTAACGTAGTTACTCACAATTAAGTTAACTTCGATATGTATTTGTATAAAAGCGCCATCTGGGGTCAAACAGCAGTGAAATGTTTAAACTCGCACTAAGTACCCTGACCAGAAATGTTTATTGCGGTTTGTTAAATATATACAACCTTTCTCGACACGACTGTATGGGAAAAATCTCGCATTAGGCATCTTAATCGGCGAGGTCTATTTGGGTAGCTATTGCCAAACGATTCCATAACTGCTCATAAAGACAAACAGTATAATTTTGCAAAGGGATAGTTCAAGCAACACTTCCCGAAAGTATTACGGCATTATAACAATGGTAGCGTTCCGTTTCCATGGCAACGTTCGTAGTCTCCACCTTAAATGGACCTCGCCCCCTCGTAACAGTAAATATTCCGACCCTCCTGCAAGTTTTGAACGTTGCGCGTGAAATAAAAGGTGAGCTGAAGCGCTGTTAGTTATTAATGTTCGACAAAGGCAAAACGTTCACTGTGTAGTCTGTATACAGTGTGTTCATTTATTTATGCGTTCGAGACTTCTGACTTTGGACAATGGATTTTTAAATGAGGCACTAGTAGTTAAGAATGGCATGATTTATTATTTTTAGTTTTACACCCTATCCTTATGTATCAGCACAATTAAAATCACTAAAAGGGCAAGACTTTTTGAATAGTTCCAAAAAAAAAAAAATATGTACGGTTAAAAATCTTTAACTTTACACGTTCCATCTACTTTTTTGAGAAACGAAGATGAAAATACCTGGAAATTCAAACGGTCATAACTCGTAAACGGATAGTTATTTTTATCTCATGCTAGAGTCCTGCACTTTGAGTGATTTAATTTTCACATAACCTGTATATACTTATTAATATATAAGAAAAATTCTTACACAGTTTTTTAGTAAACACGCACAGGCTGGAATGTGTTGGAAGATTAAGTATTCATATGTAGAAGTGCAAAAAGCTAACATTTTTAAACAGTATCTTACTAATATTATAAACGTGAAAGTTTGTAAAGATGTATGGATGTATGAATGTATGGATGTTTGTTACTCTTTCACGCCAAAATTACTGAACTGATTGCGATGAAACTTGGTATGTAGATAGCTGGAGACCTGATTAACATATAGGCTACTTTTTATCCCGATATTCTCACGGGATCGGGACTTACGCGGGTGAAACCGCGGGGTACTGCTAGTGTGCTATAAAGATAAAAATAATGTCAAAACGGCTACGTAAAGTTATAAGAATTCAGTATATATTTTGACCTGTCCTGGTACAAAAGTTTGTACAATGACAGCTCAAGTTATACTGTCGCAGTCGCCTGGCATGGCGGTCGAACTTCAATAGTGTGTTCGCTGTGATCATTAGTTTATATAATTGCTTACAAAATCCAACAACATTGGTATATTGCAAAGTGCTTTTCGTGTGTGTTAAACGAAAGGAAGACTAGGTCTTTGTCTTGAGACAAATAACTTCGCGTTTGTAAGAAATTTGGATTAGGAAAATGATCACAAACTTAAGTTAATTCAATTATCATTTAACTTGTATTTTATATAATATTTTGTTATGTGTGTCAATTGTAACATATAGTTTGTGTTATTCCTTAAAGCTACGTGATAAGATGCTGATAAAAAAGAGCGCTGCCGAATGTTCTATCGATTTTTCTTAGACAATACGTATGGATTGTGTCTACCATTGGTGAAGTCTCTGACTTTCCTTTGTAACTTGTAAATATTATACTAAAAATCTGCTTTCATAATTTATCTATTAGCTGTCGCAGTTCGTTTCAAATTAGTTGAATAGAATGCAACAATTTATTTCTTTAATACAGAATGTTTATAAAAGAAATCAGTAATTATTATTAATCTTAAAAAGGGTAGCCAAACATTTATTGGTTATGACGGTAATAGGAATTGTAGGCAATACTTTACAGAACCGAGATAATAAATAGCCGGATAAACAAGATACAAGTTTTGGGACTCGTAAGTAATAAAAATATATTCCAGCATTTTTGGGGCAAAAGTATCAATAAACAATCTGATAAACATTACACTGTGGCAACAAATCTCGTGATATAGGTCAAGGTAAAAAAACCGCTGTGATTTCTCAAGTGCCTCGTTGTCCGGATTTATGTTTGTACAAAATTATAGGAAAAAATGTGACCGTATTGTCACGTCGGTTGCCATGGCAACTAACGCTTTTATTTCGCAAACAATCGTATGATACATATTTCATTTACCGACTGAGCTACGAATGCCTCTAAACTCGTCTAATACTGTCTGAACTCTCTAAATATATATTATGCTTAGTTTGTTTCATATTAGTATCCAGATATTCCGTCTTAGGGATTTTCTAGTGAACCAAGATTTAATAATTAAAATATTATTATGCACTAAAAGATAGCTCTGCAAAGTGACAAGCATGCACGAAAAACCCGCTCAGCTTTTAGACTTTATGAGAAATTAAAACACTTTCTAAAGGCTATTTAGCCATTTTAACCGAGAAATAGAAATTCATTGAAGACATTAATTTAATATTTTATAAAATTTAGGTGAAGAACTGTTTAGAATATTAAACGATGCCATTTAAAAAAAAAATCTATCATTTTTGGGACTGCACGTTAGAAGTGAAAACATAACACACACACACATCTATTAATGTACCTGAGCGTGACAGCCACACGAGTTCAGTGCTTTTTCCTCATACCGAAAGTGCCCAACGTTCCTAAAGAAGTTTTCACTTCAAAAAGTAATCACAACAAATATGGCACCTCCATTTGTTTTAATTCGTTCGGCAATTTGACAGCTTAAATTGTAGGTCGGTCCGTTCGGAATTCTAAATTCAATTTTGAATTATAATTTGGTAGAGGTCACCAATAAGAAGTTCGGTGATCAGTCAGACCTTCTTTTGAGCAACTAAGGCCTGTTTCTTAAAAATAAAAAATAACAAACTCGGCTCCGTCGTATGAATTTCCGATGGGGATGGACATCAGTGTCTGACATCAGGGTCACGTGTCCTGAGCGAGTTTAACATTTTTTACCCATCTAAAAGTGAACAACGCCGCTAAAGAAGTTTTCACTTCAAAAAAAATATTTTCATATCGTTTCTTTTATATATTTTACTGAAGGTGTACAAAATAATATCATTCAACGAACATGAGTATGTGTATTTTCATCGTAATACAGAAAGCGTGCTACACTACACGCGAGTGAGTCACGCCTGCCTCGGTGACTGCTGAATTACTGTATTAAGGCTACTCACAGGACTATAAAGTCTAAGTTTTTTCATAGATTAAAACTAAACTAAAGAAAGAAAAATAATAATGCGTGACTTAGGGATGGCAAGAATATACTTAACTGACAAAAAGTACACGCACCTGATCCTTAAGATCCTAGTCGGGTCAATCTGATTTACAGTGTTCCTAGTTATAAGGAGTTTTTTTCACGAATAGTTGAGTAGCGTAAAAAAGATCCTGAGCTCGAGGAGGTAATTGAAAAGATGAACCGCGAGGTACACAGCTGTTTTTGTGGTGGTTTATAGACATATCGGTTACCGCTTGCCATCATGAGTAAAAAAAACAATTCTAACATTTCAGTTTGCCTTCTTTCAATATATCTAAAAAAATATTTGTTTTGTGTTTTAAAGAAAAACACCTGTGAAATACGTTGCTATAATCGTCAAAAATTCAAATGAGTAAATCACTCCGTTGAAAGATTTACAATTTTTTCCTTGCTGTTTAAAAATTTTCGCAATCCTGATTATATTTAGTTGAAAGTTTTGGCACGTTTTTAGTAAAAGTAACTCGTTGGTTACATTTTTCGCCACCAATTCAGCACGTATATTTAAAATTAGGTTGTATTTTCGCGTTTATTTTGCCAACGCGGTGTTTTATTGTTCCCTTTTTATCATTACGCAATGTGACAATATTTGAAAAGAAACCACGAACCGTGCACCGTTTATTGAGGAAGGAGCGGAGAGTGACCATAAAAATTTACCGCCGGAGAATCTGCGGGACACGGCGAGTATTAGATAAAAACCTTAAAGAGTTTTTAAAAGCGGAATAACACCCATAGCAAAGCCTCTTTGTAGGTTATAATAACATTCAACTTAGTTATATTAATGTGGTATGTTGTTTTCATTTTTTGACAGCTCCGATTACCTTTTTTTTTTACTGATGATGCGGTGATGCACATCAACAGTTTCGTATTTTTTTTTAAATACACAATAACTATTTTAAAGTTGCATTTTGTTTCAATTTGTAATTTGCACACAGATACAATAAAATACAGTCTATGGAATGTTTAAGAAATAATTATCTTTTAAAAAAAGTATCACCGACTTCAATGTGCTTTTTAGTGGAATGTAGATATATTTTGTTTAAATATAATATGGATAGGCCAACTAAACGCACTGCTCCAATGAGACAGCGATGTTTCGGAGCAAACGAAAATATCTTCGACATATACGATTTTAGGTACCTATTTGTTGATTTTGCAAAAACTGCTATTTCGATAAAATTTAAATGGGACCACCTGGGAAGGTGGAAGTTTTCTAAATTGGTTCAGGCATCTTCGAGTAATCGCTGAACAAACAGAAAAAAAAATTATTCCGACGAATGGAGAACCTCCTCCTTTTTTTAAGTCGGTTAAAAATAGATAGATATCCAATGAAAACACAAAATAACATTCACAAAGAGGTAAACGCTTTTAATGACTGTGACCTATTCAAACGGATATAATAAACCCTGTTATTCCACAAGATAAAAGAGCCACAAGTTTCCAGCTCTAGTCATAAAATTGCTGTAGAACAAATCCTATAAATTAGCTCTAGTTTCAGTAATAGTTGAACACAGCAGGTGTTTGGGGTACGAGTATATCTAAGAAGCCTTAGGCATTAATCAAGATATTATAATATAATACCTAGTTTGTTTTATATTACTACCTACATAATTCTTCTTACAGTTTTTTAGTGAGTAAACATAGGTAGATAGATAACACTTTATTTGTACATTAGCAATACAGTAGAAGATACATTTTCATAATTACAGTTAAACAGAAAATGTACAAAGGGCAGCCTTATTGCTAGATGCAATCTCTTCCAGGCAACCTTAGGATGGGTCAAAATGATTCGGAGAGATAGTGGCAGTTATTGTTATATTTAAAATTTTAATTATTAGTAATTTCTAATAAATATGAAAAATAAAAATATACAGATATTTGTTGTCGCCACATCAAAAACTCTTATTTATTTTATTAAAAATAGGGCCAAACTATAATAGATGATAACACAGTTCACTATTTAATAAAAATAAGTTAATAGATATTATTTTGACTGGTTATACCGGTAACGCAATACTATTGTTCGATGGATAAATATTAACAAATTGTCTGATTATAAAAGGGGAAGGAATATGTTTAGAACGATTGACTTGAGTGCGAACAGAGGTACGAACAACTTGGCAGTTACTGTTAGTTAGTGATTTTCATAGTTTATATCAGTGGTTTCGAGACTGTTTCTTACATATTAAATACTAACGTATTAACGATATTAAATATTAATAATATTAAATATTTAAACATTGCTCCAAAATTGCTTCTAGACGCGTCAAAATATTTGAATTTAGAACATTTTCTGATGGTCGTGTAAGAACCTTGTTAGGCCATTTTAAAAGGTGTTTGTTTAGGACAATTCTGCAAAAACAAGTTTATGTCAATAGCGAATGTTGCTTGCTTTCTATTAGCAGCTAACGTTGCCTAAGCAAGCTTATTTACATGAGGATAGGCACTTACGTGCCATGTAAGTATGTAGAGGGGGTATGCAATATTCGCGATAATTTCTCGACGATGTGTTGAGAAATTATCGCGATGAATGCTCAATAATTTGACTGCGTCTTATCGAAACATTTAAACACTTTCTTATTATTCTAAGTGAGTAATATAATTGAGATGTTTAAATATATTAACACATACTTTAATTTTAGGATCTCTAAATACCACCATTTCGAGTTTAGAAAAATAAAACATAGATATTGGACCCAATTCTGTTACTTCACTCGCTAAATTAAAATTCACTAAATTTTCTTCATATAAGAAGTAAACCTTGTACACTTAGAAACAAGGTCTTATTTCGAATTGAAACAAGTAGGTAACATATGTCGCTATCGAAATAAGCAATTTATTTATCGACTAAAGTCTGATACGCTTAAATAAACTTTAATACCACGTATCGAGAGCCGCTATACGTTGAATGCCATCTCTTTTGCTCTGTGGTTTTAGTAAACGTCTTCGTAGGTGTAGATTAAAAACACGTCATCCTTGTTCGTTTTGAACAAGTTTTTATACGGCAATTATACAGCGTTTGAATAAATGAAGACTCTCGCTGCGTGGAAATAAAGTTGAGTATACGTTGACAGGTTTTATTGCAATTTAGAGGCGATGAGAAATAGATGCTAGTAACAAATAGACTTAATTACGAAGAACACTAGGTTGATTTCATATGAAGAAATTAAGTCAGGTTTTAGTTTAGTCGAGTGTACAATAGAATCGGCACCATTTTCTTTGAAAACTTCGTAGAATTTAAGGAATTCCCCATTGTTATAAGAGGACACTTAATAACGGTAATATCGGAATACCACAAAATACCAATAACAAATGCACGGTACAGTTATCTATACTGTACCGTGACTAATGTAAGGATTGTACACGTCCAAGTAAATAATCGACGCTTTGTTACCCTCAGATTTCTTTCATCGTTTTCTAAGAAACCGCATAATGGAAGATTTGCAATAAAATATGGTCCAGTTATTTACTCCCTTGAGTACATTCGAAGCAGAGCCAATGCACTATATTGATGTTATAGTAGTGGTATCCATTGAGATACCTATTCAGTTTATACGGGTACTTGTTTTTTTACTCAATACTCAGTACTTTATTGCGTTTCACAACTTTGTCTTTGGTAGTGGACTTAGTAGGAGAGGGGGCGAGAACCCTATTCTTTTTTACAGTCCAATTAGCTAGTTATTAAATGTTATTTGTAAAATAAACGATAGGTAAATATTTAGTACTTATGTTTCTATACGCTTTAATTGAGGGTCATTCAAATATTCGCGTATAGTATAGTAGCATTTCTCTATTAAAAGTGTTTTAAATTTATTTATAAATGACTTTCTTGACGTTTTACTATTTTTTTAAGCTTGTTTACGGTTTTATACATAAGGTTAGAAAAAGAGAAGTTTAATTTATCCCTAGGCGCGCGGAGCGCTTATTTAGTTTCGTGTTCATCTCGTTTAGAATAAACTCTTGGTATTTGTGTACGAAGTGACATAATATATATATATATATATATATATATATATATATATATATATATATATATATATATTATACTGCCAAGGGTCACTATTTTGTAATTTATGGAGTGGGGTTTTCCATTATTTCTATGTTTGCTATAATTCGCAAGAGAAGAATTCGTAAAGAACTAAGGTGGATCAGTATTCTTGCTCCATAGGATTATGCCATGGAATTCGTTCGTTGTTTCACACCACGCAAGTTCGCACCACGGTGTGAATCGGACAAGGAACCTTTTGAATTGGCTCCTTGGCACCATAGTATGAATCGTTTAATGTCTTTTCTTAAACTTCGTCAATTCGCACCGACGCACGACTCTTTTCGACTTAGTTGATACGGACCACAACCAAACATTTTACTATCTACTGCAATTTTTATACAGACGAGTAGAAACTTTTAATGAAAACAAAAGTTTAAACATAGTTTTAAAATGTTAAAATAGATATTATATGATAAAGTTTTAATTACATTCTTGACTTCTTCTATGTTTTAATAATTATATTCTCTTTTAATAGGAAACTTACACAAATGAAAAATTGTTCACAAAAATCTTGCATCGCGAATAAGAACTGTCGCAGCCGTGCAGATGCAAGACCTGATTTCAATAGTAACTGAAATTCATTGGAAATAAGATCCGGGCAAACGCAATGTAGTGAAAACGTGCGCTATTGTGAAAGGCGGGGCTTTTACGGCTGCAAACCTACCCGCACCACCCCTTCGAACCCCTCGGTCGTCTGACTTTGCTCTCAGCTGATCCCATTCCAGAGACGGTAGACAGCGTGGCGCTACGTACATAGTAAGCGGGGACGCGTTGTAGGTATTGCAGTGTTCCTTGATAATATGATTTAATTAACACATAAGTTCTCTTTTCTTTAGATTTTTATTATATAGTAAGGCACACGTAAATCATGCATGGGAATTTGAAAGCACAACCATAGATAGTAAGAGCTTGTCTCCGTTAATGCAAAAAAGGAGGTTACATAGGAAACTACGACCGCCATAAACGAGGTTTAAATGCACACGATAATTAACCGTCGTGGTCGTTTACCTATACAGTGGCTTACCTACAGCTTTTAAAGGCTTACGTTCTTGCCAATAATGATAAACGAATGGCTAAGGCAAGACTTGCGATCGAGTGATTTCCGGTTAAAACCCCACTTTACTTTATATTATGTAATAATATTTTCATTTGTACAATAAATTAAACAACAACAAAAAATCAAAAGATACCTGACATACTCCATGTCAATGTATTTGTGGAGATGGGTGCAGCCATAATTTACATTTGAATGTTGTTGAATAATTTATATTTGTACGTCTTTAGTTAGATGCAAAAACAACTGACTGTTATCTGCGCCCAACGTGCGTCAATTGAGATCACAGGGGTCATTTATAAAAGAGACGAATAGAGTGGGTCCAAGGATACTCCTCTGCAGCACTCCATGAATGACGGGCACATCGTCACTGACTTTGTCAAATACTTTGACTCTTTGACAATGGTTATCTAGATGGCTTTTAAATAATTCTAGTTTTGCATATCTTATACCAAGGTGACAAGCAATAGCCGTCGCGAGATAGTGGCATTGACACTGCATTCCACTAGAGAGTGGAGGGCAGTGTCCTTCCCATGTGTGTAACAAACAAAACAGAGTTACGTTCGCATTTATAACATTGGTATGGATATAGATGTCTAATAATATTACATACATATGTGTCGAATTTATAACTTCTTTTTTGTAGCCGGTCATATTAAGAAATGCTGCATTTACTTAGTAAATCTACTTTTATAATCATCTAATTTGTCATTGATTAATAATAAATCGCTTCCGCAGCTCGTATCGAATGGCCATTCAATTTATTTATAGATAGTTCTCGGGGCAGATTTGTGTTATGGCCATTCGGGTTTTCTAATACGCAGTTTCAAATTTGAGATGTATCACTTTGAAATCACACACGTAGCCGATATCGGTAAACGACGCCGTCACACTTACACGTATTAGTCAATATAACAAAACTACTGAATCGATTTGGATGAAATCTTTACTGTTCTCTAAATTAAGTATAATATACAAGTATATAAGCAAATAAAAAAATAACATCAAACATTTAGATTTTAAGTTTCGGAATAAAACGTGGACAAACATACATACAAACATAACTTTAAAATGTTGTATATTTCTTAAGAAGCCCTAATAGATTGTCGTATGTGAATATTGTGCAGTTCCAAAAATATTACGTACTAGCAGTTCCCGCGCGGCTTCGCTCGCGTGTACATATATCTATATTTTGGGCGGAACCCTAATTCTTTGTCCAAAATAAAATAGCCTAAGTTACTCCTTATAACACCAGCTTTCTGCCAGTAAAAGTCCCGTGGAAATCGGTCCACCCGTTCCGGAGATTACCTCAAACAAACAGACAGATAGACAGAAAGACAAAAATTTTAAAAAATGATTTTTAGGCATATGTATTATGCAAATAACTGTATGAGCTTAAAAATAAACTATTATTTTGACATTACAAACAGACACTTCAATTTTATTTATTTGTATTGAGTATTGACGATGATATGGTGTCGAACTCATAACCTCCTATTTTGAAGTCTGTTAAAAGGAGAATAAAGATATAGAAAATAAATCCACTTTATTGCCACAGTGATCTTGATAAACCATCTTTAACCTTCTTTAAGTATATTTTGAGGGTAACTAGATAATATATACCTACTTCGGAATAGAACTTTCCTCGTCGATTTGTTGACACAAATAGTGCATTGAGTTGTTAACATTTTGTTCAAGTTTTTAGCTTAGCTTTTAATCAATGGCTTTCTATAGCTGAATAAAGATTCAATAATAGTGTCCTTATGCACGTTAATTAACGGAGAAGCGACATCGCTAATACATCAAATTTCTCATTTGTTAGACAAGCCTCTAGCAAAGTTCTACTAACAGTAATGAATAAAGAACCAACAAACAGTCAAACGAAAAAAAACTCTTCAGATTTAATTTATTATAAGTATAATTAAGTATAGATAAGAACTAGTAGTGTTAGTTACAAATTATACAATAAGTAAGTGGTAGAAAATACTACGTTAATAATATACGTAATATCATTGAACCATCTTATTAATTTACGTAAAAATCACATATGTACATATAGGTATGTCCAATGTCTCAATATGCTACGTTACAATATTGTGATATTGTAACGTAGCGTAACTAGTGTTAGAAGTAAAACAGTACAGTGTATTTTTAATCGACTTCAAAAAAGGAGATTCTATATTCGATTCGAAAAAAAAATATGTTAGCTAGCAAACTATGTTTGTATGTCCGCGATTTTATTAAAAAGTAATGGAACAATTTTCATGATTGTTTCACTAACGTGTTCTAGATATTTTCAAGAAGGTTCTGGTATATAATACATAAGATATTTATAAGTTCATTTATTTTTTCATAATCATTATCGTTGAAGTCGGTCTGTTTTTGTTAAAAACTTCATTATAATATAAGCGTAGGTACACTTTAAGTAAACAAAGATCTTTCACCTTCGATTTTAATGAAAACAAATTGTTCAACAAATTTTGTAAGACCTCATATCGTGTAACACGTGGATATGTGTTTCAGCTAACAATATCCGACACGAAACATTTGAATCAAATTAATGTAACAGGGTCAAAATATTTAGGCCAAATGTTCCCATTAATTGTAAACTAATATGCTTGCTATAAATACAGGCCATATAAGTTCAAGCATGCTTGTCTATCATTTCACTATCAAAAATTATACATGAAAAAAATAAAAATGTATCAAACCCTATAGTAATTAGGAATGGGCGTGTAGCGGATCGCCAACACAAAAGGACGAATGAAGGTTAAATTGCCGATTAAAATCAGCCCCATTATCGTGTAGAAAAAAGTTTGTCCTACGTTGCTGCTTGATGGAGATGAGCCGTAAAGAACGTTAATGCCTTCGCTAAGTAGGCACAGTTGGGATAAGATAAGACGATTCTTATGTAACACTTCATATAGTTACCATACGTTTCTATTTTCCAGGACACAAAGCATTTTTTATATTATTATATTAAATTTGCAGATTTGAGGGGTCACAAAAAAAAATCTTTTATATCAGTTTTGTTTGTCTTCTAAAATCTTTGTTTTTTTAGACATAATGAGTGCCTACATAATTAAACCTAATGATTGGGATTCCCTTATGTTATTATTACAAACTCTTCGAGTAATATTTGGTTGAAATATTTAAGATCAACAGTTTTGATGTTCACGATAGTTTTAATTTAAAAATGACTGTCATAGTCGTATTGTATGTACGCTAAAGTGTCATTAACGGACTTCTTTAGTTCTCCTTTCACTAACGCGTTACGAGATAGTGATAGAGATAGTAGATAGGAACATCATATTTTTGTTAGGCATACTCATATTATATCCGATATGGTACATACAATTGTGCACATGCTAAGAATAGATAGAAAAACGATAATTTTCTAGATTCTGGAAGATTCTGTTCTTCGTAATAACGCTGTCATGCTTTTTTATTGAATCAGGTAGTGATCTCGTAATATCTTGTTTAATATTATCAATTACGGTTAATTAGATTGGATATTTTCTCGTGTAAAGGCAAACCTTCATCATAAATTTTTCATACTTAAGGCCAGTGACTTGACTTAATTGAATTGATTGTCCTAATTTAATGGTTATACGGAGGGTGCTCCTATCCCATTAAACAGAATCCTTGTTGGCATGGAGAAATATTTTAATCCACGGCTCTAACGTAAGACAGATTTCGTGAACATTTTATTGGACACAATTAGGTGTCTTAGACTTACAACATAGCACCTTTCCTACGAACATGCTTAGTGTTAATAAGCAGAAAGCATTTATTAATGTTAAGATAGGTATAACTTTGATACATATTAGACATGTAATTCGGGACTTAATCGCGATAATATTTTATAAAAACAATACCTCCAGGTTGGGTACAGTCCACTCGAGAACACGATCGGTGCAATTCGATCGAAACGTCGGGTAACCAAGAGGTATTGTACCTTTTAAACATTATCGCGATTAAGTCCCGAATTACACATCTAATATGACGATATCTAATATTTTGTTTTCATCAATTGATTTATTAATTAATAAATGCAAAACAATGTTTGGTTTTTATGTGGTAATAAGTTCGTCGTAAATTCTGGTCACGTCTGCCGCATGTCAGACGAATTGTGGGCAAAACTCAGTACCGAGTGGCGCCCACACGTTAAACGACGTCGCGGCAGGCCCAGCAAGAGATGGCGGGATGTACTGGATGCGCTTTGGGAAGATTGGCAGCAGAAAGCTGTAAACCGTGAGGAGTGGAAGGAGGGTAGCGATGCTTTTGGCCTGCAGTGACTATGAATGATAATAATAATAATAAATAACAAATTCGTCGTTTCGGCCTGCGGTCTAAAACTAGACCGGCCCGAAACGACAAATACCCATTGTACATATAGAAGTTATTCATTTATATTGCTACACGGCTGAAATTAATATGGTATTTGATGTTTTAGGTTCAGATATTTTCCCTTTGTTTTATGTATTTTTTTAAACTATTACATTCATAATGATAAAAAGACAACTCGCGAACTAGGAACTTTCGAACTGTGGATTTCACAAAGACACAATTAAAAACCAAACCACACTAGAATCAATTAGGTATTTGTGTAGTTATACCACACGAATAAATTGTCCATTGTTATCGGTTCCATGTGTGCAAAATTGGAAATAAAAAGATTACAACTTTATAAATATACTTACAAAATTACTTGACGGTACATGTCTTAGAATAAAAGTAAATGTACTGTGTTGAGGACAATGCTCTACTTAAGGCCGTGTTCACGTAACAGTAAAGAGGTGCAAAGATTTGCAGTGACAATTAACCTCGCTAGCTGCTGGTAACTGTACCGAAACACGGAATCTACCCGAATTTTTCGAATATTTTTACTAGCTCTTGACTTAGTTAAGCTACTAGACTACTGATTACAGTACACACAGAACTGTACAGAACGAATAATGTTGCCAAGTCAAGTTTTTTAGGATTTTAGTTTTAGTTTATTAAGGAAACAAATATATCTATTTTTACCCTGTTGTTTACCCTAATATACAACAATAATAATATACAAGTAGTTTAAACATTATCCAATTTAAATTGAATTCCTTTAGCAACGTGCGAGTTATCAGTGCATAATCTTTAACCAACGTTCAATCGTTAACCAACCGTTTAAAGTGAAGCTAAGATAACATGTTAACAAAATCATGTTATTTCATTTTTGTAATTCCTAGCTGTTACCCATGCTTTGTAGTCTTACCATCAAAATTATATTTTAATTTAATTTTATGTATATATAAATTATATGTATTATATATATTATATGTATTAATTTTATTATTATTTTATATAATATTTGAATTTTATAGAAATCCTTTCTATCGTAAGCGCCAAAAAAAAAAGTTATTTGACTACTTATTTTAAAAATATAAACTTAGGCTATTATAACTTTCATGAAATTGCAAATGAGCAAATAATCCTAAGACATTTTTATTAAATAAACTTTCAGTAGACCGGACAGACCATTTTAAACATCACTTCTTAAACTTAGCGGAAATAAAACAAAAAAGAAGAGCTTATAAAAACACAATTCCAAGAACTCAGATACTTTATAAAAACACACTGAGCGTAGAAAACTATAGATGGACAGCGGCGCTGAGTTTCAGTGCTTGTCATATTTAATGCCGTTGCTAAATCTCCAAAGACACGAATACAATATTTTCCTAACGTAAAAGTATCGGTTTCATAAGAAAAAAGATCTAACGTCTTTTCAAATGATTCTGAATATAAATATAACAGTCTGGAAGGAAATTGATCGAGCAATATTTGCGTATAGAAAATGAAGCGATTGTATATAAATTGTGTAGGAAATAAGGTGACTGAAAATTGGATTAGAACGACTCATATTATAAATTTATGATAACAACAACATACTACGACATAATTGGCTCTAGCTATGGATTTTTAAATTGTTTTTTTTTTTTGGTGAAATTAATCTTAGAACGAACACATCAGGGGTCCACACGGACCCCTGATGTGTCGTATATGGTTTGGATGCTCTGTAAACTAACCCTGTCGCCCACCATATCAGAATATCACCTTCATGTTCCTTCATGCTATCTTAATTGCCAAAATAATGATTGCACATAGTTCGTTAATAATAGCTGCTATAATATTCAATTTCATTCGATGCATATACTAGGAAATTCCGTTTGACCCATCCATTTAAGTAGTTTTAATTATGTAAAGTCAATTAATGGTTCCAGCAAAAACATAACACGTCTTTCTAGATCTTCAAATGTGTCAGAAAGAGGAGTATAAGAAGGAAGTTGTTCCACTCCAGTCATGTAGCGGCCTAAGAAGGGATGGCGAAGTATACTCACGGTTTCATGACAAACCGATTAGCACATTTGGAGTCCGTTTTATGTAAGTATATTATTATATATACAGTGCAAACTTGTTAGTTAGTTTGTTTGATAGTTTGTTGTTTATAAAAATTATCAGCCAGTCAGTACGTAATAATAATGTTACGATATCTTTAATTTATACCTCCTTTGTGCGACACAACAGAACAAAAAAAGGAGGCATGTTTGTAAACAAAAAGAAAATTAAGTCAATTAGGCTATATTTGTTTTACAAGGCAGAAAATTAGTCATCCAACAGAACCTAATGTAATTTTCTACAGTATATTCACTTAACTCCGCTTAGAGTTTGTATCTATACATACTACATCACCTTTCAGCTACTGTATACATGCTGCAGACCCCTGTATAGGTCCGCCTTTAACAATATTAACACTATGCAGATCCGGACACAACATTTTCCTTATCAAAACACAGTCAATAGAGTTACTGTTTACTGGAAGTTTCAAAAACCACACCCGCTTTGAATGCGATTTTTCTAGTAACATTTTGGCGAATGCAATATTTTTGTGTAAATAGTCCTCTTTTCCATCGGAAATAATAAATATATGCTTGGGTCTGGTGGACACGTTTAGAATTGGGCTAATAAATTTGGCTTTAAACACTACTGATAATTGTAGGAAGCAGTCCGTGTTACGTTTATCCTGTAGGCCCGGAGAATTCTAATTCTCTTTTGAGTTTCATTTAACACATATACATGATTATGAACGTATTAAAGGTTCATAAGTTATCCTACTAATATTATAAACGTGAAAGTTTGTGAGGATGTATGGATGGATGTTTGTTACTGTTTCACGCCAAAACTAATGAACCGATTGCGATGAAACTTGGTATGTACATAGCTGGAGACCTGGATTAACATATAGACTACTTTTTATCCCGATATTCCCATGGGATCGGGACTTACGCGGGTGAAACCGCGGGGCGCTGCTAGTTAAATATAAAACATAACGAACTTTCATACTTATAGTAAGGAATATGCTTGTGTGTATTGCTGTGTGCTTATGCTCACGTGGCTGTCGGAGAGGATTTATATTTAAAATGATGTATGTATGGGTTGATCCAAATAAAATTGTGGTAACTGAAAATAAACTTACATAGGGAGTGTATATAAACTATTCGTACAACTATAACAATTACTTTTTAAATCTTCATATAAGACTCGGAGAAAACACCGGACTGTCGCCAAAACTTGAAGTCTCTTCTCTCCTGTTAATGTCCCTTTCTATCACATTTTTAAATAAAAAAAGATTCAGCAGTCTTATCACATGCTAGAACGACGCTCATACAGATTAGATCGGTATGTTTCAGTAGTATATAAGAAAGATACTTCTTATAACGGTAACCACATCCAGTTACTGTTAAAGTGCAGTTGTACCAGAGTCGTACTTTAAGACCTTGGTTACGCGAACGTGGTTAGCTTGTTAGAAGTGTGCCACAAGCATTAGTGCCTCGCTTCAGCGTGTAAATTTACTGAAAATTAAACTACACATTCTAAGTACTACTATTGTAAATAATAGGATCATCACGACTCTTTTATCTACAGCTGTTACTAAACTTAAGCGATTTATAAGCTTTAAGAGGGATATTGAAAATCTTTTTAAACTGCTATTATTTTATAGCTATTCCCTTATTAAACACAAAAAATAATATTTTATTGAAATTAAACTTAATTGAAGAGAAAAAATTGAAAAACTAAAGCTACTTTTAAAATTTTCCGCTAAAACACTCGCATCCCAATTGGTTACGTCACTAACCGATTAACTGACAATTCACCATAGAGTAGTATAATGCCCGGTTCCCATAATCAAGAAACGATTCGTTTTGCTTACGGACGGTAAAATTACGTTGAATTTTTTGTAAAAAGGCGGTTAAAAGTATGATACCAACTGACAGCTGTCAGCTTCTTTATCGGTTGATGACGTATTGGATCTAATTGTCGTTTGCAGTCACGTGATAATAGTTACTACTTTAATAATAGGCATTTTTTATTAATTTTGATTTTCAAATTAAAAAATAATAATGATTTAGTTACAATGTAACATAAATTTGTATTAGTGTCAAGATCCCTATTGTTAAGTCTTCAACAGAATTAACGGACAAGCAGTACCATGAAACGCGATCCCTGGATATATGGTCTATGGGTCAAAAGGTAATTAAAACGCGCAACAATTTAACGGGAAACATCTGACGCACTGGTCATGGTGAGGTCACCACTTTAAATGCTACTAACAATTGCACCTTCAAATGCATTCAATTAGTTCATATAAATATTTCCATTAAATAATTGACATGAACCACATTATAACATCATTGTTAAAAATTTATGTATATAAATAGGAGTTAATGAATATATATCAATACAATTGTAACGGCATGCGTTAAGGTTAAGGTTTCAGTATGTTAAAGTGATATTTAGTGCTAGGTTAATTAGTCAGATAATTATTAGCTATCAACTAAAAAAATAAATCCCACCACCACTCCTAACACTAGCATTGAGCTTAGCTGGAGGGGTTAACAAGAATACTAGTAATGTGTTACCCACGTTACTAGTATTCTTTATTTAAAAAAATAAAAAACACTTCCAGTATGTTTGTAACGACAGTTATTTTAGAGCAAACATTATGAATTGTGCGTTGCACTCGCCTTACCGACAACACTGTTTTTAAAGTATCTACTGTAAACGAAATAATAAATATGTTGCAATATTTCTGCTTATTATTTTACACAATGGAATCGAGTCCTCGAAATGGTGATGCTACGCCGACATACTACCTATTGCCCTTGACATACTTGCATTTATATTGATGTGTCCAGAGATAGTTCATACATCCCCGGAATTCTGAATCATTGTTTGGGTGGATAAGCACTAAATAAAATCTTTATTTTGTGCCCATGTAACCCATATGGGCCATTAAAAAACCACACGGTATCCCACAAATCGCCTATGATGGGAGGAGGCACTAGGGCGATTGCCAGAACATCAGCAGTCCCCCCTGTATTCGTAGCAATAAACAAACTTAATCCAAGTGTTCCGTTGATGTACAGAACCGTAAAAATGAGCTGACATTTGTTGTATGACAAATACAACAGATAACAAGCCAATCATTTAGACAGCTGTAACCTCTGAAAGCGGTGATTTATCAAACTGCCTATAACGAGCGCTATACATCTTTGCATTGCGTCAATGGGTTTTGCGTGAAACCTAATGTGAAAAGAATGATCAACCACGTAATTTTTTGAAGTGAAAATTCTTTAGGACCGTTGTGATTTGAAATTCGATGAAACGAAAAACTCACTACGTGTTTCCTATAATCTTTGAAAAGAGACAAACAAATTCATAAATAGGATTTAGCCTGCGAGAGAATGAGATAGAATACAATTACACAGTGTTTCCTTCAACCTTTGTATTTGCGCCTGCGTACTACGAAGCCTTCAGAAAATGTGTCTATGTCACTTCACGTCAACGTGGTGTAATTTTTTATGCATTTGCTTAATAAAATTCTTTGGTTAATTAAATTATGTTAATTATTTAACACATCTGTGTTAATTTGACTTTTATATAAACTATCTAAAATATTTTTTTTGGATGTACTATTTGTCTGGCTGATTTAAACATTAAATAATTGAGTGTAATATACAAATTGAAATTACATAGTATATATCTATAATATAAAGAATATTGTTTAAATCGAAACATTACTATCTTAAATTAAATTTATTAACATTAGTAAATTATTTGTGTTGATTTTACTTTTTAGTTCATTCTCTCGTAGGTTTCTTTTCTCAGGTTTCACGTGTGTGAATTGCACACATACACTTTTTTTTATACAACTAAGTTTAACTTTTGATTGTCGTATCAAAATAAAGCTTTTTATGTATGGCAACTTGGAACTGATCTGATGATAGAGCCAGGAGGTGGATCGTGGAACTCTTCAGTGGTTTTGAAGCCAAACTCTTATACTTAAATGTAGGCAGGATATTTATATGATATCTTGATAGGCATAGAGTTTTGTAATTTCTGAATTTGTATGGAGTTAGTGTTTTTAAATGTGAAGTTAAATACCACAGTTTTAAATTATATGGCTGTAAAATAACTGTATTAAATAAACAGAATAATCCCCAAGAACTGTCGTAATAAACTCCGCAGCAACCCCCGCATTTATCAACATAAATAAAACATTTAAAAACCGACCTACGCCATATTTATTTTGAACTCAAAATAGACATTAAGAGGCCATTAATTTGACTGTACTGAAGTTAATAAAATTCTGGTACTTCATTCGCTTAAATGCGCACATAAAACACCAAAAAACCGGCCAGTGCTAAATAACGGCTTCAAAATAAAACATCGTACATTTGTTGCTTTAATAGGCATTCTCTACGGTATAAGAGACCTACTAAATACTGAATCTACAGAAAATATTAGTGTACTGACGAGAATTGTTCGGGAGGCGATAATTTTGTGACAGTTGTATGACATGTACCTTAGTAGGTACCTTATTGATTCAACAAACAAGGTAACAAGGTATATTGCCCTCTATACATCTTTTACAAGTTGGACGAACGGTTTTGAAAACATGGTACCGATTTCGAAGTGACAATTACTCTGGCGCGATGTGTATCATATTGACACGTGATAGAAAGGTATCGTGTACAAATACTCGCGCGTTTACGATTTGCTATCGAAAAGTGGAACATCTATTTGATTTATTAAGGAGACTACTGCCTATTTTACGGACTTTTGATTCAGAGGCAGGTTTTATAAGACACAAAAGTTTGTTGCTTTAATTTACAGCAAATAGACTGGAAAACTACCTCCATAGTTTCGGTGTGATTTGTATAGAAATGTATCTTTATAGTTCCTAATCTATAAAACCGGATAATTTACTACTTTGGAGCCTTTAGTATACGACACATCGTGTGACTAGATGTATAATAGACTACTATCAGTCTAAACCACAGAACAACTATTTCCTTGAATAACTTTAAACTATTAAATATAAAAAGAAATAATTTTAGACCCTGACAACAGCCCTTTCATTTAATGTATATTTAAAATAATTAAAATTACGATGCACATCTGTGTTTGGGCCACAGGAATTGAAATGTGAAACCAATTTTAATTGAATTAGACCAGCAAATTCGGAGCACATTGGCTGTGCCAGACAGACACAGTCGAACGAGTGATCTTTAAGGGTGACGTTACTTCATTCGGACGTACGGAACCCTATAAACAGATTTGACTTAACAGTCAACTGCCACATTATGTATTATTATCCATACTCCATAGAGTAGACGTATTAGAGTACAAAAAGTCGTCGCAACTGAAAATAAGTACTATAGGTAATTACGCATACATTTCAATCTAAAGCTAGCAAAGCCGAGGCCAAAAGTTAGTCTTTAATGAAACCAAGCTAACAGTACAGTTACCTATCGCAAAACAAAATAATAACCCACTGAAAGAAAAGCTCCCATCAACGGTTGATCTATAATTAAACTGTTAATATATTCAAGATGTTAAATTAAGCTTTGAGTGCGATTAATCTTTCAGATTTCTCTAAAGAAACCGAGTAATATAGACGGAGGCACGCATCCGTTTACTAAGATTACTTACTATAGGCGCTTTCATAAACCCTCGTACAAACCTCTACTCTTTAACATATAAAGTATGGCGAATATTTATCTACATATCCAACATCATAATAGGTTCCTACAATTTATACATACTTTGAGAGAGCAACCTTTTCTCGTCGATTATATACGAGTTATAAATTACAACGCATCCCATTATTTTATACGTTTTCTTAGATAAATTGAGAATAGGTTTCACTCCGGCCCCGAGGCGGTATATTAAAATTATCTGTGGTTCTTTAGAATATTATCTCTGTTTTTCAATATTCTTTTAGCTGAAGACAATCTAGACTATCTAGTAATCGCCACATTTGGAATTACACCAAAAAAGTGTGAACTTGGTGTACACTCAAATAAATTTGTAATTATAAGTGCGAGAACGCACATTTTTTCAAATATTCAGTGTCATTTTTCTTTATGGGATAGGGGGCAAACGAGCAGACGACGGGCCACCTGATGGTAAGTGACTACCGCCGCCCATGGGCACCTGAAACTCAAGTCACAATTGCGTTGCCGGTCTTTAAGGTGGGAGTAGGGGAAGGGAGGGAAGAGGGAGAGTGGTTGGAGGAGAGGGGGAGAGGGAAATGTTAAGGCCTCCGGTAACCTCACATACATGGCAAGCATTGCTTAACTGCCGGTTTTCTGTGAGGCCGTGGTATCACTCCGGTCGAGCCGGCCCATACGTGCCGAAGCATGGCTCTCCCACATTTAAGTGTCATAACTAGATACTAACTTTATTGCACACCAACTAAAATTAAATTAAACAGAAAACGCAGAAATAATATGTACAATTGGCGGCCTTATCGCTAAAGGCAATTTCTTACTTTAACTACTTTTAAATACGGATTAGATTTGATTAATTAACCATTTTGACGTTATTAACAGCAGAAAAACTTAGTTAAATGAAACTGTCCATTTTGCACTTCATTTCGTGATTGCCAATTGCCGCTCCTAAGGCCTAAGGGTCGTAGCGTCATCAATAGTCATCATACATGAATATTCTATCCAATATAAGAAGAATTATTCAAATCAGAGATTAACGCGTTCAAACAAACAATCAAACAAAAAACTGTGGTTTGGACCGATCCTAGTTATACAGATTAATAATGGTATATCGTACCATAATCTAGCCATACGATATCTTTAATAGAAATATCCAATTTAGTTAATTACTCAGCTTTATAGAATAACTGAACTATTAAGATAAATTTATTTATATGCATACATTTAAAAATGTAAATAACTGTTTTATTTTTCCATGATAAACGTGTAAGAAACAGTATCAAAACCAATATCTATTAACTTATTTGTATTAAATAGTGAACTGTGTTATCATCTATTATAGTTTGGCCCTATTTTTAATAAAATAAATAAGAGTTTTTGATGTGGCGACAACAAACGCAACTAACTTAAATAAACAATATTCAGTTGAAACATTAAACGAAAAGAATATAAAAAGTAATTTTTATATTCTTGTATATTTTCAAAGGATTAGGCAGAAGTGAACCAACATTAAGCCAACTATATTTTTGGTAATAAGTAATATGAGGTGAGCCATTTGTCCTCTACCGGGCACAAGTAAAAAAAAAAACAATCGGAATCTGTTCGACCCTACCATCACACGCAGAGATCATCATCACAGCCTACTTATTATATATATACACGAACAACAACTTAAAAAAAGACGCCACTACGCGCGTAGCGCTGAGTGTTGTGGATTCGATTCGCACACTCAAAAATGTATGTGATCCACAAATGTTTGTTCCGAGTCTTGGTGTTCCTTGTGTCCGTTGTTTCAATATTTGTAAAGTATCATTCCTGAAGCGGGAGTTGTCTTCTAAACCAAAAAAGAAGAAAAATGCTATTTTTCTCAAGAACAAACAACTATGTTACATAAAAAAAATCCGTTCAAATCTTGAACTCAACACTCTACGTTTTGTCGTTCATTATTTTACAAATAATTATGTAACGTTTCGCTTAATTTTTTGAAAGTACGTGATTTTTCAACAAATTGAGATCAGACGAGTGTTTTGTCTAAGTAAAGAAAAACAGTTCCCTTAAACGAAGCTTATATAGATCTAAATTAATTCGAGGAAATGTTTGTTATTTCTTTATACATTTGTGATTGCTACACTTTGTAACGGTATTCGGGAAAATAAGACAGTCCTTGGCAAACGAATCTGCAATGTTGTGACAACAGCGTGCCAAGTTTTTTGACAATTTGTTCCGTCCGTAAAAGCTTTTTTTGACAATTTAATTTAACTTCTACTTACTTGCAATCATTATTTTGAGTGATTGCAAGAAAACTTGAAATATAAACACAGCGAATGTACATAAAATAAATACTATATAGACAAATAAAGAAATAACATAATCTCGTTTGCACAGATATTTACAGTTCACACGGCGCCTATAATAGAGGTTATAGGCAGGTACGCTTAATTAAGAAAGATGTATCGTCAAAACGCAACCAGTTATTTGCAACAAATAATAACAATGAGCAAGCGAATATGAACCTTAATAGTTACGTAACTATGAATATGTAATTTTTATCTTCTTATTAATAACTACGGCAATGATATTCCTTCAGTGTGATATTGAAAAAGAATTCCGTAATGTGATGTGATAACTAATAAATGTTATTTGTTGATCTTTATTATGATTTTTTGTGATCTTAGGACTCCCTATTACTCAATAGAATAATTAATAATACTTAATAGAGTAAAGTAACATAAAAAGGACCTAGACACAATTTCTGGGGAAATTGTCTACTCTGAGGAAAGGTGGCGCCAATTAAGATAGAATTCTGCTTTGACCAACAAGTACTTCCTTGAATACTAATAAAAATTGTAATTCATGCCGCTGCTATTGTTTAAAAACATTTTAAATTGCTAAGCAGCTTAGGTAATTAACAGTGATTAATCTCATACTAAAATTAATTTTATTTATAAATTTTACTTAGTTTGTATTACTTTCCTCATAGTTAAGCGGGTCTTAGAGCGAAGACCGTGAATCGGTAAACGAAAGGTAAGACGGAACGTAGCTAGGAAGGTAGCTAGACTAGATGCGGAAGGTGGAGGACCGTGTGCTATGGCGCACATTGAGAGAGGCCTATACTCAGCACAGGACTAGAATGGGTAATTTATTGTATATTTATGTTATTTGAGGTTGTCAAAACTTTATTAGGCCATAATTAACTAACAACTAGTAGGTAAGTAGTACAGAACAAAGAGAAGTACAACACGTAAAAGAAAGAAGGTGTAGTCTTAAATCCAATAAAACACCATAAATATGTCACGAAGGTGACGTCTATGCGATATTTCAAGCCAATTAATTATATACTGTAATCTAGATGGCATTGGCGGGGCCTTTAATACTGCGTGCATTAGTACCGTTAAAAATACCCATGAAGCGGTATCACGCTACAACCCAATTACAGAACCTGTGGATAAGATATTTGATAGTGATATTATAATGTAGTTGTCTAGTAAAATCACGAACATCATTCGTTTTAAAATTTATTAGATAGAAAAACAACTCTCAGCAGGTACATAATGTGCTTTTCTCAATAATTTAACTTAATATTGCAATTTGCACATCAAACAAATAGTTAATTATGTGTAAATCGGGACTTCATGTTAATGTTTACAAGGTACAAATAGCACGCTACTTTTTTTAATGGCGCCCTTATGTTGCAACGCTGTGATTTTTTGACACGCTGCGAAAAACACGTAGTGCACAGCTGGCCTATGGTTTTATGCAAGCATCCGAACAGGTTAAAGATAAACCGCTCCCGGGGCCTATGAAAACCTGCAAGTTTTGGTAACAAGAGTGGTATAACTGGTGCCAACCCTATTATCTGCTGAATACGTACCAGTAGTATTAGCGGTGTTTAACTTCAGTCTTCTGTGGAGCGGGGGGAGCCACCAGACGGCAACTACTTAACGTATTTCAAAAGAAGTTCCAAAGACCTACATCGTCCTTCTACAGTCTTGGAAAGGAAATTGTTCAATTCAGTATCAAACTAGTATGCGGTCACGAAAAACCATTTAGTACAGTACAAGTTTATTACATCTAAATTGTTTACTTGTCGGTTGCACGTTTGACGCTTCTGCACAAATAGTAGGAATTTATATCAAATACTTTTATAATCTCCAAGGACTGTCGACAGCGAAATGTCTCGTGAATGTGTTTCAAAGACACTTCTATACACTAAAACGTTTTCAATATCAGTTACCGAATAGCGATACTTCTACAAATGTTATGTAAAACCTTAGAGAGATGGCTGTAGTTGAAATATGTGTATAGCTAATGGAACAGCTAACGTATAAAAATCGTTTTCCTTTATCAAATAAAACAGCTGTATTTTAAAGGAGAAATTTATGTAGCGGTGTTTTCAAAAGAACATACATACACTCCGTCCTATCCCCGAAGGGGTAGGCAAAGGTGTATCAAACACCCACAGTTTACCAACTATAATATGATACCACTTACGTAATAAGGGGCAGACCTATTGCCGTCTACCGGGCGCTTTGGCAATTAAAAATGGGATTGAAATAGGTATAGGATAGGTAGATAAGAAGGAAAGACAAGAGATATTGCGTTAACAGATGGATTGCTGAGTGTAGGCAACAGCTCGAGCAGGTCAGGTTGTTGCTGTGTTGTAACACACACACACAGACACGCACACACGCCACGCACGCACGCACACACACACACACACGTGTGTTTCAGTGCTTTTTCTCCATACCAAAAGTGCCCAACGTGCCTAAAGAAGTTTTCACTTCAATAATTCAATAACAATTTTCGTTTCATGTTTTACGAGGTGTATGACGTTCGTGCTTTTTATTAACCGACTTCAAAAAGGAACAGTTCTATGTTCGGCTGCATGTATTTATTTTAAGAACTATTACTTGGGGTTTAACGAACTGAGAAAAGAGATGAACGCTAGCTTTCGTTTGTTAATAATTTAGTTAGTTGACGTCACTACATCACGAATTTCCGAGCTGAAATTAGCGTTCATTCGTGTCCAAGGACGGTAGAAAGCAGGTCTCGTCTAATGAGACGAGTTATTAACTTTGGTAAGCTCAATAGTTGACAATTCATAAAATTTAAAATTCACTTAAAATATTTTTTTAACAATAATATTAAGAGGTGGTTTAATGTCTTTTTTCGAATGTGATTGTTTTATATAGAAAAATCTAAGGCAGTATTTATAATATAAATAATTCAAGTCAACAAAAAAAAAAATTCACAACTGTAATAACATTTAAAAAACATGAGACAATATGGCGTCACATATTACCGTTACATTGGCGCGGCGCTGCGATTAAGCTTTTGATTGTTACATCAAGGGTCGCGAATTCGATGATCGCTCAATGCAAAAATTCATATGCATGAATTTGTTTTAGTCCTCGCTTTTCTATGAGTAATAAAAATGTATCTAAATATGTTTAGTCCTCTTCTAGGAACGCATAGCACTAACAGCTGCGCTATGTAATTTGTCTCAAAATATTATTAACATTGTTATAAAGATATCAATAAAAGCTCAAGTAAATAAGTAAAGTTATTAACAATTACGTTTGTAGCCACGTGTTTCGGGCTCGAAAGGGGCCCTTTATCCAGGGACAAAACGACCTGTCACGTCAATGTGAGGCGATGCACTTAGGTACATTAAAACTGTATACCTTTAATAACTATGAACACCCCTTACGGAAGTTATTACTCTAATACGAGTATAGTAAACGATCAAGTTGCAAACTCATATGAGCTTCATAAAAGTTTACTTAACGAGTTTTCAAGTTTGTTAAACGATTTCAATCCATGTCATTAACACGGAGGAGGGACGGTATGAGACCTGTATATTCATTTTAATCATGTTAATATCGCAGGTTTAGGTGTTAAGAAAATCTAGAATGACACTTATTTACATCTCGATGAAGACCAAATCTTTTGTGTACTTGAACTAAGATACTTTCACATTGCAAACCACTCAAATGTTCTACGATAGTTTCAACATTTCAACGGTTCTAATACGTATACATTATAGTAATAGTTACCAAAGGTTGTTTGAACTATAAATAGATCAACGTTAACAGTAATTGCATGAATATTGCTGAATAATTTCAACTGTTTTGAATGATTTAATCTACTTCGCTTTGTTATTGTTTCTCGTAAACTATATTTCGCCCGCGGTCATGTTTCCTTATCCCGATGTGTTAAATCCGGTATACAATCTATGTGTGTTGAAAATACAATATTTTTTATTGAAGACTTACGGTTTTATTCACGTGTGTATTTCGGGGATGCGCGACTAGTTTCGGACCCAACGGGGGCCCATTATCAAGGAGAGGAAGTTTTTTTTTATTGTGTTATGGAATAGGCGTTATCTTCCAACTCACCTGATGAAAAGTGATGATGAAGACGAAGATAGCACACGCCTATCCAAGAGATACTTATTCACTCTACTCTTGAACGTTCCAGGATTATAATTGTCTGGAAACATAGACGCAGGCAGTTCATTCCAGTCCTTGGCGACTCGAACCAACAAGGTTAAGCGTCATACGCGTCCTTGTAAAGGGCATTTCCACGCATTAAAAATTAATAAAAGTCGACAACGCATGCCTTTCACCCTGGATTGTACAAAATACATAAGCTATTTAAACCAAGGTTTATAAAACAGTTTAAAAAGGAACAAAGTGTTTAAAAATAAAACCCGAATACAGAGTGCCCATCGCGTAATCTGCTGAATTCTTTTACCTGTGTCTCGCAATTACGGAACCGCGATCACACACTTTTCCAGTTCAACGAATTATCCGGTGCCGTACATATTTCTAAAAATAAACGACCCTCCTCAATTCACATTTCACATCTAAGGATAATATTGCAAGGAAACATACTTTTGTACTTTTGTCAATTTCGGTAAATTTGTGTTTATTGGTCTGGAAATAGTGCGAAGAAATATTAATGTACATATCTGATTACAGGGCACGGACTTCTTGACAACCACCAGTTCGAGGTACAGGCACAGAATACATAATGGCACAGGTACACGTCCCTGTGCTCGAGCTTATAGCTTACACTCAACTATTAGCTATTGCTACAATCCGTCTGTATACGCAATATTCCTTTCCCGTTAATCGCTTTTACTTATTTTTGAATTGAAACTTTTTTAGAATGGTTGCGATTTGAAAATTCCTTGAAACGACAGTAAAAAGAGACAAACATATTCATAAATAGGATTTAGCCTGCGAGAGAATGAGATAGAATACAAGTATACAGTGTTTAATCTTTGTCTTTACGCCTGCGTACTACGAAGCTGTCAGAAAATGCGTCATAGTCAACGTGGTGTATAATTTTTGTGCTTTGCGTATTAAAATTTGTTGGTTAATTAATTTATGTTAATTATTTAACACATCTGTGTCAATTTGACCAATAACTTCAATATAAATTATCTAAAATTAAATTTATTAACATAAGTAAATTATTTTTGTTGATTTTACTTTATATTTCTCATTCTCTTGTAGGCGACTTTTCTGAAGTTTCAAACTTTTTTTTCTTACGTTTTCCTTTCAATATACTCTTAATTTCGTCTTTTAATCACAAAGTGCCCGGTTTGACGGCAATAGGTTAGCCTCTATTACGTGAGTTGGAATAAATTATAGGTTGAATTGTAGGTTGGCAAAATGTAGGTGTTTAGTACGCTTCTGCCTACCTCGTCAATGATCCAGTCGTGATCGTATGTACTATATGCATATCCGGATTGATTTGAATTGTACGCAAACCTTCAACGTATTAAACAAATTGTGACAGACAGGTGTGGACAGCCGCCGATGCGTTCCTGGAGCTCCTCCCGACTGCCAAGGTAGGCCGCCGCGGTGGTTTAGTGGGTAGACCGGTTCGCCGGGAGTCCCACACACGCCCTTCGTATCCCCGACGGAGGGTATGGTGCGAAAAGCATTCCCCGCGTAATAAAAAAAAAAAAAGGTGTGGTCAAATGTTAAGAACGTTATGTGTAGTCGAAAAATAGTTGATTATACTTGAAAAAAAAGGATTTTAAAACATTTGTTCACATTTTCAGAAAAATCCGGATATTCCATCAACGTCCATAGGATTAAATAGTCATAGTTAAATTCGTGTCAGCCCTATATTTAAAAGTTCAATTTTGTCAGTTTTAAAATAAGATTTTTGTATAAAAATCACCAATTTGCCTAAATACTTTACGTGATTCACGTCTACTATACGAACCTAAAATTTCTGTTACATCCTGTATATCGTAGTTTACAAGAGGCTATCGTAGTTGGCAAGAGGACAAATCGTAGTTTATTTATAGGAATCGGTAACTGCTTGCCATCCTTTAGGCCGTTTGCTCGAGTATCACAAGAGTCTCTACCTGCTGAATTGAAACCGCCAGACGGAATGCTCTCAAAACGTGGAAGGACCAGTAAATCGACTGATGACCTAGGTGAGAGGAAGCATGAGAAGACTGAAAGTAGCGCAATACTGCACTTTGTGGAGGTATTTAGGTTTAGGAGACGCCTATGTCAGTGTTGGACGATCTATAACTTAGATGATGATGCCGGTGAGTTGGATTTTAAGAGCTTCAACTGGTTAGCAGTTATTGCAAATATATTTAAACGCTGGTACTTATTTACCATGTTTGTTTTATTATATATATAAGTAACTATATTTGATGTATTAATCTTGAGGTATGATACCTTTTTATTTCCTATATGTTTCGATTGAATCTTCACCGATCGTGGTCATGTGTGGGTTTTAAATAAAAAGCAAGTTATAACTTATAATTTTTCGACCGCGGCTTCACATTTTTACCCGACTACGGCAAAGCCAAGCCAAGTAAAATGGAAGGGTAATGATTTTGGCAGTCTGTGTATGTATGTTTTTATTTACGTGTGTTCACCGTAGCGCCTAAACTACTAAACCGATTTTGACGAATGAGGTATCAATAGGCTACATAATTTCGTAGTTAAGTTAGTTTTTTTTAACTTTATTCTAGATCTTTTTTTTGAACGTGTATGCAAAATTTCATGATAATTGGCTGAGTAGTTAAGGCATATAAGCGTAACAAACAATCAATCAGATTCGCATATACATAATACCAGCTTTTGTCCGCGGCTTCGCTTGCGTAAAAGTTATTTTCCATCCCTCAGGAGCTGTACTTTTTTCATAAAAGGTACCCTATGTCCTTTTCTGACATACTGTAGTAGTCAAGGCGTGAACGCGTATTAAAAAAAATTAAAAACGCGTAAGGGGTCTTTGGGACACCAGGTTACAACGAGGTTCCTTTCACTATGTATAAATATATTTAATGGATTGAATAATTTGTATCAAAATATAAATTAAAATTGGGCCCGAAAAAATCTGTGAAAATTCTAAGTATTAGACAAGTAATTAGTATACAACCAACAGCAAATTACAGTAGTATCGCTCAGAATCTAGAGATGGCGTCACAATAAAATAAATGAACTCGTGGTCAGCATTTTTCGTTGCGCTAACACCGTTTACCAGCTAGCCCTTATCCGCCGAGCGTCTGAAGTATAACGTTCGATATGGAACTTGGTTCCAAAAACTCACATTCGTATTTATAATATTAGTTAGGACTAGACAGAAAACAACACTGATGTGTTTAAATGCAGTAGATAATAAAGCTTAATTTTTATAAAATTAAGCTTTATTTTCTACTGCATTTATAAAAAATGCAGCCTAACATTTTTCTGCATACGATTTACAAGTTTCAGCTGGCAACACTATCCGATATGTTATGTGGCCGCCCAAGCGGAGCACGTCATTAAATATGCATGCCACTTGCACCTACTAAAGGATAAATATTGCTCGTCTGGTGCCACTTCCAGCTGGTACAAGTATGATGTAACTTTTACATTCAATTAAAATGTTATATAATATCATTACATGTTTTAAAATTAAGTTATCTCATATTTTCAGCAGTTCTCTGTCGCAGTCTGTCACAAACAGACCGATTTACAAATTGAATTGATTTATTATTATGCACTGTAAGAAACTATATCTGTATTTTAAATATTTTTTCGTTCGAACTTCACGTTCCTTGGGTGTTGAGTTTTTCTTTGTTACATATATTTTAGTAGCAGCACAGACATCAAAAATCTCTTCCTAATATGCCTCAAAAATAACTTAAATAATAATTAATAATTATTAATCATACGACCGGAGCAAAGTTTGTTCTATATTTAATTATCATATCTATCTGCTCTGACTATAAATCTAACAATAAATTTGCCTTAACACGGAGGATGTCATTTGCGGTGTTACCCACAAATTCTTCTTTCAGATTTAAGAACTTGTGTTTAAAAAGTAGTGATTGAAATATTAATATAAATATTATTATAGCTTAAGCTAAACACTACCATTAAGACCTCGGTCAGACGAGGCGAAAATTTAGGGACGAGCGAGACCACGCGGCAATCGCATGTGTCTATCTAGGGACCACGTTGTTACAGAAAAATATTTTTGAGGTAATACTTTGGATTTGAAACATTATTCACATTGTATGTCAGATACGCATTAATGATAAAAAATATGGATTTATATGAACAAAAACGTTATAAATACATTCACCATATTTTCGGTGTGCGATGCTGACAAAGTGCCAAAGTGATGAAAGGACTTAAAATGTATTTTTTTACAGCACAGGGGTCGAAAACTCACATATCATTCGTTCCTACATCAAAAGTACGTCAAAAAGCTTTTAAATGTTACCTGGCTATTTTCAGATTCGGGTTACATATGATTCATTGTGAACGCTGCACCAAAAATAAAACGTAAATACCAATGGAATCAACGGCCGCCAACAACGTAAAATGTTTAAATTCACTTTTGTATTACACATCCCAAAGTTCAAAATTTAAATAAATAAAAACTAGATAAAAGGATTATTGAAAGCATTCGATATTAAAAAATGTATCTGTGCACTCAATTTTGGAAATGGTTTTCGAATCGGAAAGGGCGAGTGACAGGCCTGGAGTAAGGTAACGGGGCGTAGTAACGGTTGGTAGTAACGGGGCGATACCAGGCCTAAATATATAATAGAAATAATAACAAAAGTTCTAATAGCCCAAGAGCCCACGACGGCCAGACCTTCGTTATTTTATAAAAGCTGAAAGTTTTTCTGTGCATGTCCCCTATACAGGTAAGAACGACCAGCGACTGTAGAGTTTGGGTTGTGGTTCCTCGGGCAGGTAACAGGTAGTAAAGGTTTATAAAATAGTACCTTAAATTCGTTAAAGTATAAAGCTCAATTTTTATATATTTTCTTCGGGATAACTTTAGAAATCTCTTCGCACATTGCCGGACACTTATGAGAGTTGCTACCCCCTGCCAGACACCCCTAAACTTTAAAAAAATATAATTATACTTTCGTTATAGTATAAAAGCTAAATTTTATATATGTTACTTGGGGATCTATAAAAAAATGTTACCTCAAGAGCCTGACAGTTTTAATGGTTTTTACATCTTGCCAGACACATTGAAAGTCCGCTGTAGGTGCGAGCGCGAGTGAGATATCCAATAAAAAAATAATTTTATTACGTTCATAGCCATGTAAATAGTAAAAAAAAATATTTTATTATTATAAAATACAAAAAAAGGATCACTACATGTAAAAAAACTATTTATTCGTTATTATAAATTTCATCATTGTCGTCGATATTTTCATTTTTTCATTTCAACTAGAGGAGTAGTGACGAAGACGTCACTACTAATCCAGTCGATGCCATGATCGTCGTCAATATCGCCTTCTTCGTCAGTTTCTAAAAAAAAATAAGCAAGTTTATACAATTATGAATAATTACAAAATTATGTAGGTACAATAATTTGTCATAATAACTTGTACTTGTAACTAACATAACTTGGTAGTTGATCCCCTTCAAACAATTTGAACTGGTATTTGTCATCTTTCAATTATAGTCTGGTTGATATGTGGATTTTTCAGATGAGCATTATTCCAAGTGGTTCATATATAGTGGATTGCTAGCGTCAAAATTTCGCAACTTCTTTCGGTCAAAAGCTTTGTTTACATCGGGGAATGTATACGAGTCAATAAATATTTGAAGTCTAGTCAACATCAATTACATTAGGAACATTGTAAACATTGCATATAAATCTCTGACTAAAATTAAAGATTATTTGTTGATGATCTAAATTTTCATTTAATTCGCTGTTGCCGAAGTTCTTGAAAGCTTTCTGGTACTCTGGATATTTTTTTAATGACTTGTATGGTTTTCTGAAGAACGCAGGATATATCACAACTTTTGATGGCATGAAATCCAGGTAAGCTCTGACAAATTAACTGTCCCAACCCTGCATGTATTTTGGTTAGGTCCACATATCTTAAATTATTGCCAGTACCCGTAAGCATCCGAACAATCGAATCAGCATTATAGCTGCAATATCCGTATCAGCACTTCTTATTACTATTTCTGCTGGATAGTTGATGTTACATGCATGTAACACTTCGTATCTGCTTCCTCGTGTGCTGGGCATGACAACTCTTATCAACCCTTGAGACAACTTTATTGGAATTATCAACAGTGAAAGAATTACATTTTCTGAAACTGATGTATATCGTTTTTGTTGCCAATAAATGGCACCACTTTATCAGTAGCCTAATGTGAAATAAAAGTAATTAACCAGAGCTGCTTTAAAATTAAAATTTTTCAACTCTTTCGCGAAATCACTTGATCGTATTTGTTCAGGGCCAGTTATAGAGTACTCCAATTGTGCAGATTCTAACCGTTGGTAATCTTTGATCGATGGAGTAAAGTATTGATCAAAGATCACATCTCGATGCTTGAAATTGAGTAACCATTTGCAACATTTGTTTTTAAATAACGTAACGAAAAATATATAAAAATTGAGCTTTATACTTTAACGAATTTAAAGTACTATTTTATACACCTTTGCTACCTGTTACCTGCCCGAGGAACCACAACCCAAATTCTACAGTCGCTGGTCGTTCTTACCTGTATAGGGGACATGCACAGAAAAACTTTCAGCTTTTATAAAATAACGAATGTCTGGCCGTCGTGGGCTCTTGCTCTATAATGATGATATGACCTAATATACTGTTCTTTAATATAACTATCACATGATATGATGAATTTTTGATGTAATTTCATTTTACCTAATTTTATATGGTTTAATGAACATTTTCTATAATGCACATTTGAACTAATATTCATAATGAATATTATGAATATTAGTTACTATAATATTCAAAATCTTTATGCAACGGCAACGTTTAATATTATTTAGAAGCGTTAGATACCATCTACTGTTATAGAATAATTTGGGTTAGGTTCGAACACATACATACACACACACACACACACACACACGTACGAAGGCGAGCGAGCGAAGAGAGCATACCGCAGCAGCGGCCGACAAGCGCCAGATTTTCTCTATTGTTGGTGAATCATTTGGTTTAGGGGAGGTTATAACAGTATGATGTTTCCTGATATTTTCTTATTCTTACATAATTTTGGCTAAAATTAGTATAATATATATGTCGGCGAGTCCTCGGATTCTTTATTCCCGCGTTCATTAGAATGTTGGTCTCATAAGGGTATTTCCGAATTCAGCACACGTTAATGTCCAGTACAATAATCTTTACTACTACACTAAATAACTTTTACAAAATGTTGTGTTATTAGAGCAAATAAAGATTATATGAAATATAACATTAGATTACGTGAAATTAGGTTATTTGTTTTTATACTATGTGAAAATTATATCATGTGAACGTTATTTCAAGTGATATTATACTATCTGTTATGATGCCAAATGTAACACACCCGCCTATGTCACTCGATCGATGTACTTGCGCGCGCTAAATACCTACCAGATGCTGATCCGCCGGCGGACCTTATACGCAGTCTCGCGCAGTTGGTTGCCGACTGCTGCATCGCGCGCACACGCTTTTATCTTTAAAATTTAAAAAAAAAACGTGATACTGACTTTGATAGATTCTTTAAATACTGTAAAATTTACAGTGAACATTGACACGGTTGTTTATGTGCAGTATAAGAATACCACCAACAATAGACCAAGTAAAAAAAAACCCTTCAGCGCAATTAAATATTTTTTTGTTTATATGTTTTTTATCTATGTTTTGTTTTTGTTTCCCTCAAATTATTTGTTAAAACTTTTTGTAAGATGTAGAATATTTTCCACTATACTGTTTAATAATCGAGTTTCAAAAAAGGGAAAAGTTTATAAATCATTACGTAAAAATAAAATACATGTCAGATTTTTAAAACATTGAAAACTAAGCGTTAAGTACTTAATTTTGCATGCCAATTTTTTTTTATTAAAAATACATATTGAAGAGGTAACCCTACACACATTTTAAAGCCCGGAAAGAGTAGGGCGATTAAAACGGTTAGGGAGTGATTTATCTGTTACGTAGTAACTACTCAGTAATCTGTGGCGATACTAGGAAATAATGTCACTTGCGCAAGGTGAAAAATAAAATTTAGAATAAGATTTGCAGATATCTGGCTCGTTACTTTAATAATGATTAGTACACCCTTTATATTTATATTAATTTAATGAGTTTGAAATCTATAAGTATTTTAGCGGGAAATTATTGCTTTAGTTTACTTACTTTTAAATCAAAATGTACATTCGTTTAGACCGACCTGCGATATTTGCAAACGTATTCTTAACTAAGTGTTGACACTTCACATAATAAACTACTGGGTCTCACTAAGCAAAAATATTGTTTATATATGAAAATAGTCTTATTTATTACTTACCTTACCTTAAAATTAATGTAAACGATTAGATTGAAAAAAGATAACAGTATTTAATTCAACGTTCAATTTACACAACATCAGTTCAAAATTAGCCAAATTATTTCCCTGTGCTCACTTCATTTCGGTAAACAATTTTTTTGACAGAGTAAAGATAAAAGTTTTCTTAAGTATAAAGAAGATAACTCAATGATAAGTATCATAAACCATGCGCACTCAGCCATTATCTTCGCGATAAGAGTTTTTAACTTCTAAAGCCATTCACAACTTCTACCCATTAAGCTTCAAGTCACATTTTTTGTTTACTTGAGGACTGAAAACATAAAAACTCATCGCGGGTCCTGAATTAAGAATTGGCGGGACTGAGATCCTATTTTTTTGTAATCAAAGTTTCATTGCGTCGAAATTTAAATTTGTAATATCGCTGTCTTGCGTTAAGATTAATTCATAAACTCGGCCTTACTCAAATGGTCACAATTGCTAAACTTTTTGACAAGTAAAGCGTTTGAAATTAACGTTGTGCTAAGTTTTGCCGAAATTTGTACGAATTGTTTGCGTACTCTGCACGAGATGCGGCCTTGGCGACAAAAAAGCCGTATTCTTTTGTTTTGTTAAATTTTTTGGAACTCATTACCAGTATCAGTTTATATGTCACAATACCAATGTACCCAATATACCTGTTGTCTGGCGTGGTGAGACCACTTTTCATATCAAATATTACTAGTAAAAAACTGATTGAAACTATTTCGTGCGCCGTAAGATTTCTAGGTAACTCGCTACCCAGTGTTTTATAAACATATCATTTTAATAATGTAATTACGTAACACATCAGTGTGAATTTGAATCATATAATTCCTTCGAACGTAACTGCGTAAGATTGAAATTCTATTGGCACTGGCACCTTCGTGTGAAATATGTAAATATGAAATGGTCTTTACATTAGCCCTTAGCACAACTATCTCTAGACTGTCACGCAAACAAAATCCAAGTAAACAACTTTACTGTTCACAAAATGTGTCTCAAGTATTGTGATCCACGTGATCAGTGGCTGATATGGAAGAACCCAGAAAGATATTCTGCCTGAATGGTTTTTGTATTGAATACATTATTTTGCAATTTTTTATCAGATTCGTTCACTTTTAACGGAAACGTGTCATGTGGTAAATGTGTGATTACAACATTATCAATTACTAATGCCGAGTTCCAATAAACAAAAAACGATTCGTTTTGCTTACGGACGGTAATTTTCGGCATAAATCAAATGACTTGCAACGCACCGTTTTTCTGTACACGTTAGTAGATTTCTTTGCTCGTACCTATTTTTTTAGTTTTGGCCAGGTTTGGGTGGGCGGACAGAGTCATGGACAATCACCAGTGTACCATATGAGTGAGTGAAAGAGCAAAAATATACATGTAATGGCTTTAGGTGTTATTTTAACGTTATATAGCATGCGTTTTATTAGACTGATTATAGAGTAAACCAATATCGTTGTTTAATGCAGCTACAAAATCAAAATGTGTTATTTTCCACATTTAGAAAAAAAACTATAAATAGCAGAAAATCTTGATATGATACGTGTACGTAATTAGAGTCTATGTAATACGTACACGATGAAGAGGTAATTATTAAAAAGTGTGGTCAAATGCGTTTCAACGAGTAGAATTATGTACTAGCAACCCGCCTCGGCTTCGCACGGGTAGCAGATACATCTTCAACAATCATAATCATATTTCAAACAATTCACACAAAACCTTAACAACTGCCGATTGCACTGAGAGTTTTTCAATTTTACTTGTATTGTTTTTCATGAAACATACTCTTAGTGTTTTCTTACATCACTGAAATCGGCAGGGTTAGGTTAGGTTAGAACTGTGACCACAACAAGCACGAACCAACTGAACATTACATGAAATGAGCATTATACTTTTTGATCAATAGCGCAAATGTTGTTATCGCAAATAAATATTCGATGAAATGAAAATTATGTCAATCGATATTATGCAAAGCAATTATTTTCTCAAACGTTGTTCGAATTAGTAACATTCGACCAAACGTTGTTATACCTAACAAGGGTGAACCCAAATTATATACCTACACCTTCCGCATGAATCGCTCTATCTATTGGTGAAAACCGCATAAAAATTTGTTCAGTAGTTTTTGAGTTTATCGCGCACAGACAGACAGACAGACGCGGCGGGGATTTTGTTTTATAATATGTAGTGATGATAATAGAGATTGCCCTGTCACGTGACCTTAGTTAACATTCAGATTGTTATAAATAAAACGATTGATTTTCAAACGCATGTATCTTACTACTATTATAAATGCGAAAGTTTGAATGAATGCATGTTTGTTACTCAATCACGCCAGAACAGCTGAAAGGATCTGGATGAAATTCGGCACAGAGATAGATTACTTTTTATCCCGGAAAAATGAACGGTTCCCGTGGGATATTGCCTGGCGAACGAAATCGCGGGCAACCGCTAGTATTCAATAAAATAAGGTGTAAAATAAATTAAGTCGACCGTAAAATGCCGTTTTGAGTCCGTGGATCCGGTGGTTTTAACCGCTAAGAAATTTACAATGCAAGCAGTCGTAAAGAAATGTATGTAGGTTAAGACTATACGACCATTCACACTATAGGAAACTACGACCCGACACGCGATCAATCGTTTAGTTTCCAGGAAATAGATTAGAGTGGTATATGTGGGATTCTAGTACATTTTCTTGTAGTCCTTGTCTGTACTATATTTCGTAGCGTTTTACTGATACTCGTCGGCTAATGTTATCAATATTTTAAATGATTGTCCTAATAAAAGTTGTTCGAGTATGAATACTAGTACTGTAACAACTATGTATTATTTAAGTCGACTTGCGTTTTCTCCTGACAGAGGAAACAGGGGTAGAAATTCGTAATTTAAAAAAACTACTGGCATGGTATGGAAGTCCTGGGCACCGATTAAATAATACTAGATATCGCCTGGTAATTGATTTTTGGTTTATTTCATTGCATGTTACTTGAACTGTTATTGTCATGTTACTTGGACTTATACGTGCCATGACAGGTCAAAATATATACTGGACGTGTGTAGCTTGATGTGGCAATTTGCACTTTATTATTAAATTTGTAACATATATTGTAAAAACATTTTAGCTTTCTGGTCTTCTTCTACATACATAAATTCTAAGTATTCCAAATTATAAGTTTCAAAATTTAACGAAATATAGATGATATAATGGAACAATGAATTGGAATTATAAATTATTATTTTAATTATACCTATGTGTGTATATATCTCCAAACGTTCTTGCTTGCTAAGCAATCATGGATACTCGCAGTCTAGGATTACTACAATACATTTGATTCTAGTCAATTTTCTCATATTCCCCTACTGTATTAACTTTCTTTCAGTTGAACGATGCTCAACAATAAGATTGTACCTACAATCTTCAAGCTGACGGCCCTAATCGAAATTTTATTCAGCTGATGCTTTTAAGAATAGCGAAAAGACAAGTGAGTGCGAGCGGGTACTTTTGGAATTGCTATTATACTGATTACACAGTTCCTATCTATTTCTTCCTTAAGTTGCACATTGTTTACACCTTATCCTGCAATAGGCAGTTTGAGAGAATGGAATGTTTGCCTTTAATAAAAAACGGACAACGACGGTCTATAATATTAATAAACAATAAGGGCTAACTTACTTAACCTGTAACGCTAAGGACCATCGAGAATCGTGGTCCGCCCTTAAATCAAAGTAAGTGGAAGTCTCAAAAAGGAAGTATCTATTACCGTAGAGTCTGTAACTCTTATCCGCGATTGTTGAGCCACGGTTCTTGCCATAGTAAAGAACATGAAATCACATGGAGGATTTCAATCTATATTATGTGTTTACGGAAATCTAATACGTGGTTTGCCATGCTGACTTTCAAACGGGAAGGGAATCTAGTCACAAACTATCTTTTCATATGACATTATCTGGTAATATAGTCGTAGAAACAGCCACACACCCATGAGAGCAATTTCATTGCTTAATGTTGCTGATCGCCAGATTACTTGTCAGTATTCCCTCTGATCAAATACTTG
Organism: Callimorpha dominula; assembly: GCA_949752705.1. Classification (NCBI taxonomy): domain Eukaryota; kingdom Metazoa; phylum Arthropoda; class Insecta; order Lepidoptera; family Erebidae; genus Callimorpha; species Callimorpha dominula. The sequence continues at coordinate 10,027,293 of OX457005.1, forward strand.
GCATAACATACAATTCCGTCAATATATCCACATGAAAACAGTTTAAACAAATCATGTAGTGATAGAATTTAGTGCTACTAAATATAGTTTATGCGTTGTTTAGGCAAGTTATAACGGGTAAACATTAAACAAAGCGTTTGTCATGGTAGACAATGTCATCAAAATGTTTGTTAGTTTTGTTTGAATGCTAATGGAATTCGCTTTTTTAGCCAACTCCCGCATTAGGGAACTATTCTTTTGTCACGGGGAAGTTAACATACATATGTACACCAATACATATGTAACCAACGCAAACTACATTAATAATAATAATAATATTATAATATAACACTATAATATGGCAGTCGTAAAATTTTCACCTCTTATCCAATATTTTTATTTTTCTGTATTTACAAATCCAATTATATATATTTTCAATAGTATTTATAAAAATTAATACCATAAATAAATATTCATATGAAAAGGAAGTTTTAAATATGTAAAAAACCAAAAATATATGAGTACGACATGACGTTTATAACGTCATGTCTAATATAATTGAAATCATCGATAAACGATGGAGCCATTGAATTAAAAGAAGAAGAATATAACTGCTGATGTTAACAAGATCCAGAGCAAGGACTGCACCCTTAACATCCCCGGACTCGTCGCTCAGCTCCGCCGCCCGGCCCCCCGAAACGGCATCAAGCATACCGGCCGCTGTGGATGCGTCGAGCTCAACATCGAGTGACGAGTTTTTCTCTCCGCCGACGTCGCCAACACCTGTGCGTCGGCAGGGGAGAGGCCGGCCACCGACCTGCTTGGGACCCCGAGGCCCACCGGCTTCGTATAGGGCCCCCGCTACCGGTGGTAATGTGCATCGCATGAAATGGACATCCTCGATAAACGAGAACGTCATGCGAGCATATTTTGTGGTTACAGAGGGAGGAACTAACCTCACTGCGTATCGTAATCGTATGTTGTCTCTGTTTCAGGAACTTGAACCAGCTGTTAACGTTACGGCACAAAGGCTATCGGATCAAGTACGGGCTATTCAACGATGTCATTTGTTGGATAACTCCGTGCTTGATAGGCTACGCTTGGACTTGCAGAATAGCATTGTTACTTCTCCCCAGTGTCACAAACAAACAGTGTCACAATCAATTTCTGGGTTGCTACGACCTTACCCAGCTGAGGGTGGAGAGGACAGTGGTACTTCATCTGTAAGTACTCAGTACAATGAACAAATAAGGAACATTTTGGAAGGTGCTATTCGAGAATATCCGACCATGAGTTATGACAACAGACCTCGTTTACCGCGTTTGCCAATGCATAAACGAAATAAAGCGCTAGTGTGTGCCCTTGATTCTATATTAGGTATTTATTTAGAAGAAAGCACAGATCTCAGTGATACACACTCAATTCTGTACTGTGCGGCTGTTGCAGCATGTCGAGTAGCTGGTGTTAAATTTCCAGAAAATGATACCGCTACTCGGTCAAAGCTTGCTGCTCCGGCGTGGCAGTGCAGGATTGAACGTCGTATCGCTGAGGCGAGGGCACTCATTGGCAAGCTTATCTGTTTCAGATCGGGTAACACGCGCCCGAGAGTAATGCGTTTTGTGAACCGGCCTTTTTCGGGAACTGATATCAGTTCCTGTAATTATGCAGCGCGGGTCACAGAGCGCATTGACTTTCTGAAACAGAAAGTTTATGCATGGGCAAACCGTATACGAAGGTACAAAAAACGAGTGGACCGATATACTCAGAATCGTTCATTCCAAAGGGATGAGAGGTGGGTTTATAGAAGGTGGGAGCAGCCTGATTTAGTGAGTGACACACATTTCCCAGATGCTGAAATTACGAATACCTTTTGGCGTGACATCTGGGCGATGCCTGTCACTCACACAGAGGGTGATTGGATGCGAGATGTCGAACGTTCGTGTGAGTCGATTGATACCATGGAGCCAATAACAATATCGAATACTGATATAGCTTATGCAGTTCGTTCGCTGCCGAACTGGAAATCAGCGGGACCGGACGGACTGCATAACTTTTGGTTAAAGTGGCTCCGTAGCTCACATGTACGATTGGCATCTCAATTGCAATCATGCTTAGAATCAGGTTCGCTTCCGACTTTTATGACCACAGGCGTAACTCACCTGCTCTTTAAGTCTGGTAGTGCCACAGATCCCAAAAATTATAGACCTATAACGTGTTTACCCACACTTCATAAATTACTTACGTCTATTCTGAGAGTGAAGATAACATCTCATATAACTAACAATACTATTATGGCTTACTCTCAGAATGGATGTAAAAGTGGGGCCCGTGGCACTAAAGAGCTCCTTATTATTGACACGACCATTAACCAACAAGTTCGTCGTAATCGAAAGGATTTGGCGACATGTTGGATAGATTACAAAAAAGCCTATGACTCTGTGCCGCATACGTGGCTCTTGAGAGTGATGGAGTTGTACAAGGTAGATACAACTCTATGCACTTTCTTGAAGGCATGTATGCGGCAATGGAGAACGGTACTCTACTATCCAGGATGTCGGCGGTCTCAGGGTTACGGCGAGTATATTAAGATCAGGCGGGGTATATTTCAGGGTGACAGTTTGAGTCCCTTGTGGTTTTGCTTAGCTTTGAATCCTCTCAGCACTTTACTGGAGAGTTCAGGGCTAGGCTATCGTTTACGGAAAGAAGGTCAGGTTATATCCCATCTCCTTTTCATGGATGATTTGAAACTGTTTGCCTGCAACAATTTCCAATTGATAAAATTACTTGAGGTAACTGAAACCTTTAGTAAATGTATCAGGATGGAATTTGGTGTGGATAAATGTGCAGTCATGCATGTAAAAAGAGGCAGGATTATGGAATCTGAGGGGATGGAACTCTCAGATTCCACACACCTTAGATGTCTTTCCGCCAACGAAACTTACAAGTATCTAGGTATGACACAGGCGTTAGGTGTAAATGAATTGACTATGAAGCAATCGTTACAGGAACGTTTCTTTGGCCGCCTGAAAAAAGTATTGAAAAGTCTTTTGTCAGGTGGTAATAAGGTGCGGGCCTATAATGATTGGGTCATACCAGTCCTAACCTACTCCTTTGGCATACTTAGATGGACTCAGACTGAACTAGATGCCCTGGATAGAAGAGTTCGTACACTGCTTACCGCGTACCGAATGCACCATCCACGTTCATCGGTCATGAGATTGTATATCCCGCGGAAATGTGGGGGTCGTGGTTTTTTAAATGCCAAGACCCTCCATAACCGCGAGGTATGCAACCTTAGAGATTACTTCCTCTCCGTTGACCTGGATGTCTATCGGGATGTGGTGGCAGTTGACAACGGACTCACTCCGCTTGCTCTAGGAAAAGAGAACTGGCGCAAACCAGCAGTACTTACTATTACAGACCGCAGGGAGATATGGAATAGCAAGGCGTTGCATGGACGTTTTTATCGGGCCTTAAATGGGCCCGATATAGATTTATTAGCATCAGTATCCTGGCTACGGTTCGGTGACCTCTTCGGAGAAACTGAAGGTTTTGTCTGTGCAATTACAGATGAAGTTGTTATGACGAATAACTATCGGAGATATATCCTGAAGGACGGCACAATTGACATTTGTCGGGCGTGTCATCGTCACGGAGAAACCCTCAGGCATATAATTTCTGGTTGTTCTCGTCTTGCCAACGGCGAGTACTTGCATAGACATAACCAAGTAGCCAGGATAGTCCATCAGCAACTTGCTGTTAAATATAATCTTGTGGCTGTCGAGTTACCGTACTACAGGTATGTGCCCGACCCAGTTCTCGAAAATGGTCGTGCAACATTGTACTGGGATCGATCTATCATCACCGATAGGACTATTATTGCCAATAAGCCTGATATAGTGGTGATAGACCGATTAGAGCGCCGAGCAATGATTATTGACATCACCATTCCCCATGACGACAATCTCTTAAAAGCCGAAAAAGATAAAGAAATAAAATATTTGGACCTAGCTCACGAGATTGTCGACATGTGGGATGTGGATTCAGCAATCATTGTGCCGATAGTCATTTCGGCCCATGGGTTAATTGCTAAGAGCCTCGACCAACACCTTCAGAGGCTCACGTTAGGCAGCTGGATTAAGAGCCTGATGCAGAAAGCAGTCCTCCTTGATACGGCACGCATTGTGAGGAGGTTTCTATCTCTGGAACCCTAACCACCGGTAGCTTGGTCCCTGTACCCGATACCGGTGGGACACTATTTTTTATATTTTTAAATATATTTGTTTTTATTTTTTATAGTGAATGTATTTAAAAATGTAATTTATATGTATATTAAGTAAATAAAGAGAATAATAATAGTAACTTGACACATCTCACACACGGCCGTCTGATCCCAAACTAGGCAGAGCTAGACTATCATAACCAAACGGCTGATAAACACACTAATATATTTTTAAAATACGTAGATACACATAAAGTAAAGAGAGATAAATCACATCCAGACACAGAACAAGTGATTTGTCCTGGGTGAGAATCGAACCGACGACCTCTGGCTCAGAAAGTCGACCAGTAAATCACACTTATAATTGTCGTATGTAAGATCGAACAAGAAAAATTAGGGGCAGTGGCAGTGAGGCGGTGGGTCACTAGTAATTTAACCGCTATGCCTTCTGTGGAAATTGTATAGTGTTTTAATTATGGGTAATACGTGGCTATGAACTATAGTCATATTATTACATATATTTAAAATTACCTATATTTTATCAATGGGGAAATACGTACGTGGGGAAATAAAATTTAACGAGAGTAGATAATGACTCTCGTCTAGATCACCCTCTTAACCCTTATCTCGTCGTCGTATAAATGGCCCAGCGCCCTACAAACGCTTAGTTAATGACCAGAGTTTTCCATAAAATATAATTCATACGGCTGAAACCGTTCATTTTACAGAAGCTGGCGGGTACATAATGCAACCTGTTATCAGTACCATGTCGTATGTAGGATAATGAATCACCAGTTTTACAAATACGGAAAATCTGAATTTAAATTTCAAACATTATAGAAATAATAATTGGTAGATAGTGTTGCCAACAGCACTAGTTAGATATTAATGAATAAATATTTTTTGTGGCTTTATAATATATCGTTACATATATATGTAGCTTATACGTTTTGGAAGAACTTATAAATTTTTTGAATCATGCGGACCTTCCGTACGGACTTCACTTCGCTGGACTAGATACATTGACACTTGCATAAATTATATATAAATGCCTATATGATAAGAGTTATTTTAATTCTAAATTTTTATTCTATGCTGTATGTAAAACGCATAGCACCTAAAACCGTTACGTATTCAGCATGACTGTTTCAATTTTATTAATTAACTCCAATTTGTTATACCGTCTGACGTAAACGATTTTGACTCTATTTGAAAATGTAATTTAAAAAAATGTATATTTAAAACCACAATATCACAAACGGGTACTCTGTGTAGAGCCGTTATTCTACAAATGATGTATCTATAGAAAATTTAATTTGTTTGAAAGACCATTTCACTGCAACTGGTAGAAGTGAGTCTTATCTAGCACGTGTCTTTGCGCCTGCGTACTACGAAGCCTTCAGAAAATGCGTCATAGTCAACTTGGTGTATCATTCACATGTATAATTTTTGTGCATTTGCGTATTAAAATTCGTTGGTTAATTATTTTAAGAAGTTTCACTTCTGCCGTATGTGAATATGTGAATTACACACACTTCTTCTAAGTATGTATATTGACATAGATCCGAGTTGTGGGTGAATCCGTTACTATAACGAAATGACTCTTCATACACCCTCAATTTAAAAAATAGGCAATGAATTAAGAAGTGCCCATAATATCCTTTTAAATATAATAATAAAAGACATAAGAAATGGTTTAAGAAAGTCTTTTGGTTGAGGAAAGCATCGCTCTTGTTACAGTCAGTAAATTTTGTTTTAGTATAGAACGTCGATAATTTCATAAAATAGAATCAAAGTACTAGAAAGAAGAAAGAGAAAGAAAACCGGCAGTGAAGCAATGCAATTGTATTGCTTTTCGCCGCGTGAGTGAGGTTACCGGAGGCCCTAACCCTTTCCTCTCCCCCTTTTACTCCCTTCACCTAATCTTCCCTCCTCTCCCCCTCTTCCCCTTAAAAGCCGGCAACGCACTTGTGACTCTTGAGTTGCAGGTGCCCATGGGCGGCGGTAGTCATGTACCATAAGGTGACCCGTCTGCTCGTTCGCCCGTTATACCATAAAAAAATAAACTAGTAAATAGCAAATCATAGGAAGTGATAACTACCTACCATATAATATTTTATTTATTAATACAATATTCTTTTTATAATAACTACCTATTGTATTAATGTGTCAGAGGAAATAAATTAACCCTTATTTAAACTTTGCTTTAATAATCACATTTAGAATCGTGTTTCAGTAACGAGATTTTAATTAATTGAATTTAAATGTTACCTCCTAATTGACTATCATTACCTACATTACGACTGAAAATAAATTTAAATTTTTGTCAGGTGTTGCAAAAAGTTATTGTTTCATTTGTTGATAAGATATTTAGGGTGCTTCAGACAGCGATTACTTTACTGTTTGAGATCTTACGTCCAAAGTTAAGTGAGATATCGATTTGTATAAATATTATCCGGGGGACACGGCAGTGACTCCACCAAGTCGAAAAAAAATAAAACAAAGGCACAGCCTTGTCATTTTTTTCTCGAAGCCATTCAGGACCTTTTCGACCCCATGTAACTTCGTTGTGGATCAAGCTAGAACCCTGAACTTTTATTGACTAATAGGGTATATCGTATAATATAACAAGGTATACTCTCAAATTTCATTCAATTTGAACCTGTACTTTAGAAACTATTGCAAGTCTAAGTTCCTTTATTGTGTCGCTGACTCACTCACTCACCAAACATCAAAATTCTAAGGTACTTCAGACACACAAGCTTCGAATTTTAAACCCAGTTAGTGTTAAACCTATAATACAAGGACAAACTTCAATTATACTGCAATTGCAATCCTGCTTTCTGAATATACGAGTACATACTGCATAAGTAACTTTGTAATCCTATATAATGGATATGCATTTATAAATTTACTTTCAGTTTAAAATAGACAGGTAGGTAATTATTAGGCATAGGTAGGTGCAGTAACTTATAGATTATTATACTTTAAGATATACAAAAGAAATGAGATCATATCAAAAACATAACATTGAAAACATGCAAGTCTCGCAACGCAATTTTTCTCCTGAAAAATGTGGTGAGATCTAAGTGTTATCTAATGAGTTAAAATATAATTTGCAAATGTTACTACTGAAACACGACATATAGCTGCCAAATAAATGATAAACAAAGGCCTGAAATCTTTGAAAACGTTCAAAAGTAATTTAGGCATATTATAACTTTGTCACGTAAGCGAGAAACTGGTTTGCTTCTCAAGTTCGTTGGAAGCGGCGACAAAATCTGCTGGCTTGATTCCAAGCACATATCGACCGGCGTCCCCTTGCCCCATAATAGCACTGCAATGAATTTTGACTGAATGCTGGACGCAAAAATAGGCTGAATGTTAGCTTTCAGACTTGACATCTTGCGGTAAATAGGCGATTCCCATACTGCAGTTCCGTCCAAAAAAAATCTCTCTACCTACAGAAGGTATCGATGTGCCCTACTTGTAAAGATATGAGAATGCGACCTACATTGATTAAAGGTTACTGGATGATTTGGCATGCCAGTGTTGCCATTAAACTAAGAGCAAAAGTAGCAATAAAAGCAAAGAAAAGAGGCTAATGACAAAATTGAACCTATATTTCCTTTGATGTTCGTGACCCTCTTCGTTTGAACTTATATATATTGACAGCTATTTGACCCATTTAAGGATACTTACTGGTGCTTCAAAAACAACTTTGCATCAAAGACTAGGAACCTATTATTTTTTTCTCCTCATAAACCGCATAAAATATAAGGCAAATTGAAGAACAGTCAGAGCACCACCAAACGTTAAAAGTTTTGACATATAAATACCATATTACTTCTTCTGTCACTTATTATAATTGCCAGAAGAAGCTGAATCTGTATTGAACTTACGAGGCTAAAACCTTTATTAGGTCAACTATGTAGCTATATGTAATTATCTTAAAGTTATATTCAACTTTGTGATTCACCTATGACATTTGTAAGTGGGAAAGCCATGCTTCGGCACGTATGGGCCGGCTCGACCGGTGTAATACTCGTACGACGGCCTCACAGAAAGCCGTCAGTTAAGCAATGGTTCGTTGTGTTTCGCCAAGTGAGTGAGTTTACCGGACGCCCTAAATCTTCCCTCTCCCTTCTTCCACCCTTCCTCTAATCCCACCTTAAAGGCCCGGCAACGCACTTGTGACTCTTGAGTTGCAGGTGCCCATGGACGACGGTAGTCACTTTCCATCAGGTGACCCGTCTGCTCGTTTGACCCCCTATCGCATAATAAAAAAATTGATTTATGAATGCTTCGAGTCGCGTGTGGCCAAAGTCTTCATCAACTTATAGGAGTAGAGAGCTATGTTCGAAGAGAGATTCATAGTTCAAGAATGAATTTCGTTATAGTTTGACATACACACAATCATTATTTTCCATAATGTTTCACAAAAAGAAAGACACAATTGGCTACCAAGATTCTAGGTTTGTTTTTGAATTCGCATGCAATGCATTTCTTATCTGTCCACATGGTCATGAGAACAGACACACGCCCAATTAAGAGGCCTTTATTAACTTATGATGGTCTACGTCTTTGATGGTTTTTACGTCTAGAATGGGAGTAGTCATATTCCACTACCGTACAGATATTTATTGACAGCGCAAAAACGGTGTCTCACTATAACTAAATATGGAGAGAATTCTCTATATTTACTTATATCTATAAGAATTCTTACTTGACTGTTTTTTTTGTTTTTCTCCAAACGAACAGATTGCGTCAGTTGGTAATGAAATTGATGCCTAGAGTGATTCCCTAAGGGCCGTGCTGGGACTATTTGTAATCAGTTACTCGGCTACAGAGTACGAGCGTTCTTATTCGATATCTGTTAAAGGCGTCTCATGTACGATGATATGACGCACATAGCGTTAACCCAGACCCCTCTGATAACGTTATCAGTTATTACATTACTGGGAAATATCACCAATTCTCTTAGTTTACTCGACGACAGTTTCGATATTATCTGCCAAAATATGCCCGTATTTATATATAATTATGATGTTCATTGATTAGAAGACTGAAGAAGGATCTGGAAATCTGCATACTACAGAATTCAACATAATGCTCTCAAAAACTGGGAAGAGGCCCAAGCGAAGCATGGCAACATTTTATAAATAAAGTCGACACCTCCAAACAAGTTTTAGTAATTTAATTCTCATTATCTCATTATGCAAACAGTTAACTTTCTCAATTTAAGTTTATAAACTTGTATACATGGAAATAAATTATGCCATCCTTACTATAGTAGAGTTTGACACAATTTAAATATTTTCCCCGTTTTGTGGGTGATCGAAAATTGGAGTTATACCTATCACCAATGGCGAGTATCAAATAAATTATTACTCGCATCGTAAGGATGTTCGAGTAAATGGATTACTGACCTCTCAGCCATCAGCGTTGTAATAGCATGGATCCCGCCATTGACCCGTCAATACAGGTGTAGCAAAAGTAGCTAGTCATTTGTTTTCAGTTCCTAAATCAAAACGATAATGCCACCAATCAATGTGTGATAACTGTTTTTAAACTTTCGCAACTATACATATTAGATGTGTAAATTGGTACTTAATTCAGATAAAAATAACAAGGCGCAATACCTTTTTTGATTAAACGACGTTTCGATCGAATTTCACCGATTGTGGTCACCCGTGACCACTATTTGCAATTAGTGCATCGGTGGTATTGTGCCTTGTAATTGTTATCACCATTAAGTCCCAATTTACACATCTAAACAATGTGTGCCATAGAACCTCAGGTCTCACATTACTTTTTTGTTTCATATTCACATACGGGTCAAAAGTAACCTTGAGATAATCATATATATTCTAATTAATATAAAAATATTCATGAAGTCTCAATTTAAACATCGCATATACAGGGTGCATTTGAAAAAGGGAACACTTAATTAAATCACTGAAAGGACTTTAGCATGCAGTTACAATAAGATTTTTTTTTAAAGTATGCGTTTACAAGTTATGACTCCGTTTCTTGTAATCGAAGGTGGAATTTTTCAAAAAATCTTATTGTAACTTCATGCCAGAGTCATGCCCTTCCCGTCGAGGTAGCACCAGGCACCCAAATCAATAATAATAATAATGCCATTGCAGTGATTTAAGTGTTTCTTCTTCAAATAAATCCTGTATATGCAATGTATAAATTGACACTGTATAGCAGAGTAAAGTTATTTTACAATAATATCCTGAGACATATAGCACATAGATATCTAGACACAAACCAAGCAGAGAGTGTGTATCTAGGTTCTAGACCACGGATAAGCATACAATATAAATACATTTTTAGGTAGATTTCAAAGAAAGGTCTATTAGGCAGATTTCAACGAAAAGTCTACCTATTGGTTTTGTACCAGTTGTCGAGTTCAAAAATTTCTTCACAGGAGGTTATGTTGTGTTCACTAGTTATGATCCCTAGACCCGAAAACAACCGCCAGTTAAAAAGTTTATATATATATATGTATGTACCTCAATTTTACCGGCACGATAGGTCGCAATTATGCACCGATTGCTTTCAAACTTGGGCGCCAAATCAACAGGGCAAAAATGAAGGTTAAGTTCGTGAATGGGGGATATTGCCCCAAGGGCAAATTTTCAAAAATAATAAAAAAACACGAAATCTACCTCTGCGAGCCTGCTGCGGGCCCGATTTTTTTTGTAATTATTTACATACTAGGTACACATAGAAACCCCCAGCGCAATGCAAATAGACATATCCATGTATACAAATATTTGCAGTGAGCGGGAATCAAACCCACGATCCCTTTTGTGGCACAATGCATTACTCTGGGCCACAGAGGTCGTCAAATACTTTCATCGTCATCAAGTTTATCGAAATAACTTATTAAGAGTGAAGTCTAATCCAAATTAGTATACCTACTTAGTTAGTAGTCTCTTTATAATTATTAAAAAAAAATCAAGAAACCCTTACGACGTGGAGCAACAATTGGGAATAATTATATTTATTTTTGGATAACTATTTCGTTTGCTATTAAATTTATTGTATGAAGAAAAAAGAAATTTCTACATCCCCAAAAGCAAAACAAAAATTAATTTCCCGCATAAAACCTAGACATACCTAATAGGCCCTTTTTGGAAGGGGAAACACACAAGTCGGTAACAATGGTTGTCTTTGTCTTTTTGCCGGGTCTACAATACTCACTTTACAGTCTGATATCTGTAAACCAAAAGTTTACAGATATTCTAGAGACTAAAAACAGTCGTAACTAATTTAGAGCGATCGAATACATACGAGTCATTAAAGCGCTAAATCACTTCGAACTGCTATTAAACTTTTAGTAGTTTGAACTCCGGCACAAACTAAAACCGTTGTCGACTAACAACATTGGCATTATGTGAGCTACATTCGATTGTCAGCCCGTCAACTATTTTTTTCTAAATATCTTTTAAAGTTACATAAACCCTTGGATCAACAGAATCGGATGGTATGATATGGAATATAGGCAGGCCTTTTGTGTTGGATGCCTGGCGTTTCTACACTTTCACGCCACTCCATGTATCAACCATAATAATGCTCACACTTCTCACGAACTAAAACAACATACAGGAGAGGTGGCATATGAAACTCGGTAACTCAGCCAATGCCAGGCAAGGCATAAAATCTTAATTGCCTCTTATGATATTTCGTACAAGTTAATGTAAGATTATTGCATGTTAATGAAAAAGTATCTTATGATATTAGTCATTCATCAGGTTCAATAAATAAAGCTTCACGGGTGTGCCTTGCCGACTCTGTACACGTCAGCAACAGAAGAGAAGTTTAATTTTATAAATTGTACCGGTGTTAATAATGTTGAGCTTTAGCTGTCATTTCTGTAAAGTACTCCAACATTGTGGCATCTCCCATTTGAAGAGAAATCTTGATTTTTAAGCACTGTCTGAATATATTTCTAAATATTATATTTGTAGTCAAATTTAATTTAACTTTATTGTTGGGATTTTTTTAAGATGGTATCTAAACATATTTATATGTAGCTAGCAAAATAGGAGTAGGTAATACACCCTTTCTCACTTTTGAAAAGTATCCGGAGATAATTTGTGGTAATACATTTGGTTTGATTTTACAGTAACTTTCCCCAATAGGTAATATGCATGTTGTTTAAATTTACTTGAATCATTTTCCCTTGAATCTTTATTGTCCAGATATTATGCCTAAACAATTATATTCTTATTTAGTTCGTGTTTAATTGCAAAAAATATTAATTAAAATATGCAAAATAAGGGCGCGAAATTCAACTTTGCAAAACACTTCACCATTGGTCGAAACAAAACATGACGTGACATTCCACGTTCTGTCATTTATCGGCGCCTATATTCGTAGTGTTACGGAGAAAGATAGGTGTTCCCATGGTTCTTGCTCTTAGCTAGTGCAATTTAAGCATTCTAGTGAAATTAGAAATCATCTATTTCAATGACTGAATGTAGTTTTGTCAAAGCACAATCGGACAATCTACCGAAAATAGGTGCATTCATGATGACTATATATTTTGCATCAAATCCAGATTTTACATCCGCTGAGGTTAAAGGAGTGAAAGCCGCAAGGTAATTATTATAATACTTGTTATATTATAATCTAAAGGATAGGTAAGATATGTATAGTTAGTTATATTCATGAAGTTTTATTGGACTTTTGTTACCTGGTTTAAGTAGACAACAAGTTGCCTTCTGCTTGATATTTAAAACAAACATAAATTACTGCTGACTAATTCACACTATACTAGTTAAATTTATCAGCTTACATTAAAGTGATCTTCACAACAATATAAACACGATATTGAAGATACTTCATCTCTTCTCATCAATGTACACCATTGTTTTCGTATTTTACATTATTATTTTGTACAGGAAAAAATACTGTACTTCTTTAGCGTTTTACAATTAGTGACAAGGCAATACACCTATAAAATGGTTTTTTAACTTTATCCATCGTCTATTAATTACAATAAATAGTAATTACAACTAGAAATCGGTATATAATTACTGTAACACTTGAAGTAAGTTTATGAAACAAACATCAATTTAACTGAAAAACTATTCACAACGAGATGAAACTAGTTACATATAAATGAAACTAGTTATGTAAAGTAACGAAAAATTAAACAGGATCACGCAATGAAGGACGTTACCATCAATCTTATAAAATTTTAGTCAAGACATTCCTATTTCAACAGAACTGAGATAAATAGTGAAAAGGCGAGAATCTCTTTTCTAATTGAGTGTAAGAAGCTGATAATGATTGTCTAGTGACAATCATTATCAGCTTCTTACACTCATGATTTTAAAAATTTAATAAAACGGGTAGTTAAAACTATTGTTTTTAATGTTTAAAATACTGTTACAGGCATCATAGATTTTACGTAAACAAACATTTGTGTGTGTTCATTTTTTAGCAAGAGCAACAAACACTTAAGCCAGTTAGTGGTTCTCGGCTGTGTGGCACTCACGTTATAAGCACTATGTAGGCCAAAACATACATATACAAGTTCCTATTACACTCTATCTCACTACGTTAAAGTGAGATTTCAAAGTAAGTAACAATAACCTACGTCTTTGCGTGGATACGTATACGGAATAAATTGTTGACTGTAACATTTAACAACGAGAAGTTACAACCCCTATTACTTTAAATATTTGACTGACGTCAAATAAGCATGGATTTCTGGAAGAAAAATATATTATTTCTGTATGTTCCAATCTTTCTAAGACTAAGCTTTGCAACTTATCAAACTATAACATAACAATGTTACGCAAGTTTTCAATCAAAGAATACTAACCTTAAAGGACCAGATGTTTGGCTAGATATCCGTCATCCTATTCACAAAACCTGTTAAACCGATTGTTGCATATATCTTTAAAAAATTACCACAGACCAATGAATGCAGAGGGTGGGTAAATGCTGTTCGTAAATTTCGTTCGTCACTTACTCTATGCGTTACTTTCAATATATCAAAATAAATATCATGATAAGCGCGAGTTATTCATATAAATATATTTTCTTTTCAAGATCTCTTGTTATCCGATAAAAGAGGTAAATATGTACTGACACTTAGTGGTTTGTGTTTATTGATTTAGGTGATACAAGCAATAGTTTAAATAATAATACTTTTTTTTTTTAATATCACCTCTATGTACATTAAACTTATGGCTCCATAAAACAATCATATTATTGAATCACGTTCAACTTCACATGGCCATTACCGAAAAATAAGTAAAGCAAGAGGAATTTACATCATGCTGCGTTGGTTTAAGGTATGTTTTGGAGTAATCAAAGTCGGGATGACATAGTAAGCTCAAGTAAGTGACCCGGAAGCTTTTAAATTACGCCGGTTGAATATTTTATTCAACGCAGACCAATGCTTCGATATTTCCGTACATGTAAAATATATGAGTTTTTTAACAAACACTCTTCACTCAAGTGTATCGGAGTGAAAAATGTCCTAGATCTATTTTATTTTCTGATTCTGAATGTACCTTCAGTAAAAAGTGATTTAACTCTAAAATCATAGTTTTGAGAAATAAGAGTTTGAAGTTTAAAAAACTCCCTCTCTTTTTCTACTACACTTAAGAAAACACTGATTACTGTCATTGTTAGAAAATAACTCACAAAATATTTCACTACATGAAATATGACATTATTGTATACAGCTTTTTAGAAAAAACAAAATAGGCAGTCATGGGACTGCCGACAGAAGTGAAAACTTAAAAGAAACGACGAACTTAAAACGTCACATTAGCAGGTTGGTGACATTAATTAATAAGGAGCTGACAGAACTCAATGTTTAGATTAGCGATCTCTAGTGGATCTATATATGTATTAATAGCGTGGCGTCTCAAGTTCATTGCTTTTTCCTCATAGCAAAAAGGGCACAAACGTGCCTAAAGAAGTTTTCACTTCAAAAATAATTTCCATTCATATCACTTAACACAATGATTATTTACTTATTTTTGTGTAAAATAATGTAGAATGATTTTTACCATTTTACACATCGTTTATTGGTTTGGTGTCGAGTGATTTAAGATTTGTGTATTAGCTGTGTCACGCTTTTTAGATGCAATACATTTTGAGGCGTAGAAACACGATAATTTAAAAAATATTAAAATCGATACAACTCGAGTTGTATCACTTTTCACTGAAGGTACAGAATATTGCAATAAGTAAATGTGTTTTACTATCCAATATTATGATTATGACATATTATATGTGTGTATATTTTATATGTGAGATGTAAAATACCGTTAGTGCCTTCATACACGATGGTTAAGAGAAGCTTTTTTGGCACATAGATGATCAAAGATCCACCCACGACTATAACTTAGCATAATTATATAAACATGCCCAAAACTGCTCCTTAACATATTTTCTCTCACGTTTCATCATGACCAAGTTATATTTACTTCATCATATTATTGCTTATGATCACTTGATCAATTACCTGAAACAAAAAAAAAAACTTGTTAAAATCTACAATAAAAATACGTTAAAATTAAATTCTAGCTTAACTTTAGTAAGTATCAAGTGTAACTAAGAATAGTTGCCATGTTTCTGTCATAATTATGAAGTGTTTATTGTAAATACACATTACACTGTGTAAACTTTTGATTAGCATTCTAAAATATTAAAATCAATTAAATTCGAAACCTTTAAATATCGATTGGACAAGCGTTAGTATTTTCATGAAAGACGTAAATTACATGTCATTTTCTTGAAAATAAAAAATCCATAAACATTTCTTTAAGAAAACCTGGCACCGTAGTTGGCAACACTGTACTTCGAGTGCGAGGAGTGCACGGGTAGAAGGTGGAGGCTGCTTAATAGAAAAAAATTATAGCACATTTTTTTATTTTTTTCACCTAAACACCTGCACTTCTCACTTATTATTTTACAAAGTATAACTTTAAACTAATTTATGTTTGTTTACGTTTAACACGATGTCGATTATACAGAATTGAAATCAAAGACATTTTCTGTCTTCCGTTGTTATTAAACGTCCCCTAAAACGTAATAAATGTAAAAATATTTATCTCAAAAAAAAAGGTACAACAACAGAATAAAAAGCTAAGTATCAATAATTCTAAGTGTCTGACATGCCTATTGTAGGTATTTTATGTAATCTTTATACTTTAAACAAGCAATTACGATTTATCAAAAAGCTATCCGTCTCCCAGGTACTACGTTTACGTTTGAAAAAACTAACCTAACTTTTAGAATAACAAAGATTTATCATCTCTATTTTTCAATATTAATCGTCTCTCTGTGATAAAAACTAAGATTTACAGAGTGCTAAAAGTTCGAAATGAACAATGATTGCAAAACATTTCGGACTTTTACTAATAAGAGTGGGTAAATCTTAAGTTTAACTAGCTAATCTTAAGATTAACCGTAGTTCGGGATTTTACAATAACTCTATACGTCTAAGACACTAACAACATAATAAAAAAAAAAAACAAAATCGGTTCATAAATAACGGAGTGAGGGCTGAACAGACATAAAAAAAAATATACGGTCGAATTGAGAACCTCCTTTTTTTTCGTCGGTTAAAAAGTGATATTACTTGTACTTATCATACTTTTTTTTTTCAAGTTAAATTTAACTTAACATGGAGAACATAACTTTAAGATACCACAATTGAAACTGGTTTGTATAATACCGTGTTGACATTATATTTTTTTAAGTGAAAAGTGCACACAACGGCAAAGAAAAATAAAAACTAACAACCAAAACACTGTCAGGGTTTTTCTAAAAGCTGCTACCAAGAATTTCTACAAAAAAAACGGATAAAGAGAAAAATACGGATGCAAATAGTAGAATGACTTTCTTGTCATGGTTTCCGTTGGCGATTGCAGTATGGGGTTCTACAAAAGATTCGCTAGGGGCCGGTAACTGACAATTTGACCATATAACACTAGGTGCCACTTAAGTGTAAGCATTCGTGGTCTAAGGTTTGTCACCATCAGGCTGGCAGTATAGTCGTTTGCCACTTTAGTGATATAAAAAATTATCTACGTATGAACGGGAATTAACGCGATCACGAAAAGGTATTACATACCTCTGAATTGCCTGACGTTTCGACCAGGTTGCACTGGCCGTGGTCACAGGCTGACTGGCTCAGCGGTGCACGCCCTCCGTCGCCGACATCGTGAGGTAGAAGGTTCTTCATCCACCTCCACTTTTTTGATATTTTTGATATTTTCGTTTCGCCATGTACCGTCACATACTATACTAACAGTGTCCCTATTCTGTAAGCAAACCGATGTGGCCCTATTCTGGTGTTCACCCAACTGCGCATAAAAGCGAGGTGGCATGTTTTTTATCACTGGATTCCACGCTGTAGATAATTTGAAACCATCTTCCCGATTGAAAGTTTTGTGTTTTTTAATTTCAATCGCTTCACGTACAACTCTTGAGTAAAAGTGACGTTCCGTGGAGAGGACTTGCGTACGGTGAAATTCAATCCAGTGATTGGTGCCCGCTTCGAGTGCATGTTCTGCAATCGCTGATTTGCTAATCTGTCGGTTCTTCACAGCAGCGATGTGTTCTTTGACCCTTTCAGCAATGGTCCGCTTTGTTCGGCCTATGTAGGAACTACCACAGCTGCAGTTTATTTTGTAGACACCTGGAGTTTGTAACGGCAAGACGTCCTTCGGTGTACCCACGATGTTTTGAACCTTTATGCCTGGTGTGTATACTGTCGGAATGGAGTATTTCTTTAATACGGAGCCGATCTTATCCGTTACTCCTTTCACATATGGCATGTAGGCTGGTTGTCTGTTCACCTCCGGATGCTTGCGTCTCATTGTCGGTTGCTTCCGTGTTCCATTCACCTGATATCCGTTACTTTTAAGTACCTCCTGAACATGATCCAGCTCTCGCTCCAAATGTTCAGGGTCACAAAGATCGTATGCTCTGTTCTTGAGTGAAGTCATAACAGACTGCAGGTGTCGGGGATGATGATGAGACGTGGCGTGTAGGTACCTATCCGTATGAGTAGGCTTGCGGTACACACAGTGCGACAAGGACCCATCTGACCTCGCGGTTACTTTGACATCTGAAAATGACAATGACCTATCCGCCTCCACCTCATATGTGAACCTTATCTTGGGGTGAATGGAGTTGAGGTGTTGTAAATATTGATCTACTTCCTGTTTATTTCCCTTGACGATACTAAAGATGTCATCCACGAATCGCTTCCAAAGCCTAACATCACATCAAAGCCGTTTTTCTGCCGCTTGGATAGAGTCAGAAGAACAGTTTATTCGTAGTGTTCAAAAACAACAACATTTACAATATCTTACTTTTTAAATGTGTTTCTAATTTACCAGTTTATTTTCTTTCTAAAAAATAGTTAGATATCCTTAGGCCCACATACACTTACGCACAAATCTCGAAATCCATCCTAATAAACCACTTTAAAACAAAAAAAAATAGGGACGCAATTAAATTGGCCTTTCGGAAGTATATATATTATAATAGCTACTTAACTGTAACCAAGACTTCACAAGCTAGTCTCAGAACTTCGCTTCGCAGTGGTTTATTAACAAAGTCCCTACGGAGAGCCCATGAAACTTGCGAACAGCTTGCCACAGCTTATTGGGCGATCGGAATGACTATCCCGTCGAATGTTCGTTTATTTGAAACTTTTCAAACTGATGATCGTGCTAAATCTAACGGTTTGGATTTATATTAAAACTTCGTTGAACTAGAATTGTTAGTGAAGAACATATTCAAAAGATTTTGTACAATTTCTATAAAACGTTGAAATATTTTGGTTTAAAAATGTATCGGAAAAATAGGGATTATAATATTTTGAATAATTAATTCTGTGTTCAGTGTGTTCAATGGCCGCCGTAAAAAGAAAAGGGGTGTGCAAACCACATTTGACATTTTAGTTGTATCAAAAAAACAATGTTGCCAAGCTAGAAAAAATAAACAATTATTAAAATGAAACAATTTTTATGTTCAGAAATTAACTGAACAAATAACAAAGATCACATCACATTTTTTTTTACATTTGTTCTCCCCTGTTACGAATATTAATATTATGAGGGTAAAATTTAGTTCAATTAAATTAAAAGAATGATAGAAATCGGTGGACAAAATAAACAAAAAAAAATCAGTCGAATTGAGCACATCCTCCTTTTTTTAAGTCGGATAAAATATCAATCAATATTTTTTATGATGGGTGTGTTATTCACAATTTGGATATTAAACCAAGTCAGACCTGGCTGAATGCCATGGAAATTTTGCAGAGGAATTGCACGAAAATTTAAACTGCAGTATCCCACATACATAGTTATTATGAAACGCGTGTTCTGTGACGATAACAGCTGTTGACAATGAATTCTGCGAACACATTGGGGACCAAAATGTTGTTAAGTCGTAAATTTGCAATCTTGTAGCGATTGGCGATGTCCGGAACTAAGCAAAACCGAGGGCCAACTTGGTAACCGAGTAACTTCCTCCGAACTGCAGAGCAGAGGAACGGGGTAAGTTAAATAGAAGACTATTGGGGTCGCCCAGTTAACACATTTTGAAGCTAGTAATCAGAATATCTGCAACGAACACAGTAGTTTTATTTTATTTTTCTCCAAGACATTTGCAAAGTTTGTTGCTCACTTTGTAATCTATGCACTAAAGATGTTAAAGGGATTAAATTCCAGAGTTAATAAATTAATTCTCAGTATTTAGAACCATTACCTGTTCAATGTTATTTTAATTGGGTAGTATTTAAACAAGTGACTGTAGATTTAAATTTGAAGTGTCAAATTTAATTAATTTGGGTAACGAAAATACTTAGTGAGCGACTGACGAGTGACGAGAAATCTCTAAAACAGCAAGTTACAAACATTAATTGAGCGACCTAATATTTATTTTAGTGACACCGTTATGTACTGTTTGGCCAAGTACTTCATTTTTCATAGAATTCGGTTCTGGCACTCGCCGGCCGCTGTCGCGGCACACCTAAACCTAGCCATTTCTGTTCAATTGACCTACCCTACTAATGTTAAATCGTCTCCAAATTTATATTAAAATTGCCCTCTCTGTACTTCTAGTCGCACACTTAGTAATACGCATCACGTTTTTGGAAGCTCTTACCTTAGTCGTTAAATATTTTTTTATCAGAAAATGAAAATGATTTTAAAACCCTTCGATCAAATATACCATGGTATTTAAGTATGATCGAATCTAAAATTCGTTCTGCGAATCTGTAGGTTTCTACCTGCAACAACAAATTTTCTCCCTTGTGGGTTTTAAACCTACAACACTCGGCGCGGCGTAGTGGTGAGGCGACCACTTAAACCATTGCACCATTCGTGCAGTCAGCAAATATGTATAAAGCGTTGTTTTCCACGCTCTAAAAATGTTTGTTTTTAAAAAATTTCAACTATAATTCACAATAAAATCCAATATAATTTTAAAGATAAACCAGCTTTATTTGTGAATGGGTCTTTTAGCCTTGTTTACTTGTAAATAACAATAATAAACACTGATATAAAAGTAGCTGAAGGCAATTTTGTTTATACTTTCACTGTTAAAATTTGAGGCTTCTAATGATTACATTAGAGATTAAGTGTCAAATTGTTTAGTAACAAGTGATAGAATATAAGATACATACATATTTATTTGCATTTAGCAATAAGGCCGCCCTTTGTACATTATCTGTTTAATGAAATTATGTCAATGTATCTTCCACTGTAATGCTAATGTACAAAAAAGTGTTATCTAACTATCTATCTATCTATTTATGATAAGTACATGTGATAAGTTATGTATGTACTCACTTATTGGTTTAAGATTAAATGCTGGAATGTTGGAATAAGTGGGAACATAAGTGATTGATTAACTAAGTGTCATTATCTATGTCCGGATTGACGAGCACAAACAAAAAGCTATGGTTTTCATAATGGTTAGTGAAACCTTATTCTACACATATGTTTATTTAAAACAAATACAGGTCTGAACCTCATTTGACCCCACAAATACATTGTAATTAATTTTCATATAGTAAGCTTGATTATTTATAAAGTATAAGTACTACTAGCAAAAAAAAAGTGTATATCCATGTGCAATCATAACATTTATCAACATGTAACAGATTTTCAGAAAATGTTGCATGATATATAAAAAGGCTTCGGAATATTCTCTTACAATTGCTTATAACAGTTATAACTAAGATAAATATTTTCTCACCTACAAATTTAACCTAAGAAGTTCTTTACATGTATATGTAAGCCTAAAAAGTACATACAAATTTAAAGAGGGTGAAACTGGAGGAACGTCTGCTAACATATACATAGGTACTCTGTAAAACCTGAAAATAGGAATTAGCACCAACGAGATACACTATAAAAATAGTAAAAGATTAAAAGTGCTGCGTAATAATTAATTTACTAAAAAAATTGTTGCGTAATAAAATAGACAGAGAATTAACAGACAGGTTAAGAGTGACACAGTCTTTTTGACAAAAGTTACCCGTCAGTACTATCCTTAAGACGACTCAATTAGAAATAGTCAACAAAGAACTTAACTGATTTTTATTATTTATGCTTATTGATATCGAGGGTGGTTGCTGTTGTTAACGATGTTTTCATTTAGCACCATGGTTGTTTCGAAGTCAGTAAACTTTCTTATAACCATGTTAACAAGGTTTTCCAGACACAAGAGACAAAAGTTTCTTGCTGTAGTTCAAAGTTGACTTACATACTTTAGAACACAGAGTACTTATTTTGGTCCTTTAGGCCCAGTAAAAAAATTTAACATAATAAATGTTCAAATATTTCACTACATCAGAATATGAAAAATAAATTATATTTATTTAATAACAATAATTCGGAAATCGCTGAAATACATGATTGTAGGTTCTATGTAAACTTTTTCTGTTTAACATTCTAAATCACTTGACTCCCGTAACTTTCACAAAACTAAAATATTAGGTCCTTTGCAAAGCCAAGATGGTTATCGTCCATGTAAATTAATGTTTTAATAATTTGTCTTTAATCTTCACTTTATATGAGCGTCTGGACAATATGTTTTCTGCTGTAAAACTCTGTATACTAACATGTACATATATTCATTAACATATTATATGTATGTACAATTCATCCTTCTACAACGACCGACACCTGAGATATAAGAGTGCAAGCACAATTTACATACTAACTAGCCTGTTGGTTTAGTGGTTAGTGATCCAGACTACTGACACGAAGATCTTGGGTTCGATTCCCACCCAGGAAAAATTGTGATACGAGAATGATTATTTGTTCTGTGTCTGGGTGTAATTTATCTATAATATGTATGTATTTAGAAATATATAAGTATGTTTATCAGCAGTCTGGTTACCATAGTACAGGCTAGTGTGGGTAGTGCCTAGTTTGGGATCAGATGGCTGTGTGTGAGATATGTCAAGTTATTATTATTATATACCTTTCGAGATCCGTATTTCATGACTAGTAACAAGAAAAACCTTACCAATTTTGTCTTTCTACTGGGGTTTTTTTTACTAACGTATGTAGCTATTCTTGTATTTCAATCCTGTACTGAATGAGGTAGAACGCTACGGGCAAGCAGCTATGACGCTGTAATAAAATATTAATGACTATGAGTAAGTACCTACTAGGCTCTCATAGCTCTAAAGGAAGCTCCATATCATGAAGAGCATGTAAGTTCATTACCAGCGTCTCATACACACATGTTTACATCATATAGTGCAGTTATACAGACAAGTGGAGTTGAGAGCGACGTGATCGCAGCTGTTAGCAGGAGGCGGACTTAAATTGGGTCACAGTCGAGCTGAACTAAGCGTTGCATAATTAATAATACCATTCGCAATCTCTTAAAAGCCCCGGAAATCGCTTACAATCGCTCTACGGAATAAATTAATAAATGTGTCAACATTGAGAAAGTTGTAGTTTGAAGATGTTTTTGTCATTTACTTCCGTCCGCTATTTCTGTCATAAATAATTTTAGTATTTTTTTTTTCAAGCTAGGTAGGTACAAGTAAACTAAGTCATTCATTACCTATATTGTTGTTAAGGATAAATTTATAAGAAAAACGGTGCTTCCATAATTGTGACCGTTTCTAATGTAATTTTTATCAGCATCAAATCAACTATTATGTACATAGGCTGCACTAAAAGTATCGGGAATGGAATATTTCCACTGTTTCTGTCATATTAAAACCATTTGAAAACTCCTTGGTTTTAAAAATCGAATACCATTTATTTATTTAAAAAAAAAGATTCTCGGTATTGTCACAAGGTTTTGTCAAACTTGTTTAGTCGTTGAGAAAATGGAATTGACTCGAGAAAATTCAAGAGCGATGATTTATTATGACTTTTGAAGTGGTTTAACGCAAAAACAGTGTGTTCACCGGATGATTTCTGCATTTGGTGATGAAGCCCTATCCAAAACCACAATTTATCGCTGGTTTGCTAAATTTCAACGTGGACGTGTCAAGCTCAGTGATGATCCCCGTCAAGGTCCTCCAAAAACTGCAGTCACCCAAGAAAACGTTGATGCTGTGCGTAAGCTGATTGAGGAAGATCGACATGTGACATACCGCGAAATTCAGGCAACTTTAGACATTGGCATTAGTCAAATACAAATAATATTGCATGAACAATTAGGTGTAAAAAAGTTGTTTTCCCGATGGATACCGCATTCCCTCTGTGAAGAGCAAAAAGCGGCTCGCGTAACTTGGTGCCTCAGAACTTTCGAAAGATTCCACGCAGGATCCTCAAATGCTGTATACAACATCGTATCAGGTGACGAATCCTAAACAAAAAACCAGTCACGAGTTTGGGTGTTCGAAAATGAGTTAAAGCCCACAAAAATTGTTCGTTCACGGAGTGTTGCAAAAAAAATGGTGGCCACGTTTGTCTCCAAAACCGGCCATGTTGCGACTATTTCTCTTGAGGGACAAAGAACGGTTAATGCAGAATGGTATGCTAGCATTTGTTTGCCACAAGTCGTTTCTGAACTCCGTAAAGATAACTGCAACCGCCGCATCATCCTCTATCACGACAATGCGAGTTCTCTCGCATAGAACAAAAGAGTTTTAAAAGCAAGAAAACATAGAATTATTAGACCATCCGCCGTATAGCCCCGACCTAAGCCCTAATCATTTTTATACTTTCCATAAAATAAAGAATAAATTGCCTGGTCAGAGATTTTCATCACCTGAAGAAGCTGTGGACGCCTACAAAACGGCCATTTTGGAGACCCCAACTTCCGAATGGAATGGTTGCTTCAATGATTGGTTCCATCGTATGGAAAAATGTGTCAAATTTCGCGGAGAATACTTCGAAAAGCAATAAATACATTTTTAAATAGTAATGTTGTGTCACTTCCTTGATTCCCGAAATTTTCAGTGCCGCCCTCGTATTTTTTGTTGCAATCGGTAAAAATTTCTACTCAAACTCATATTATTTATTCTCATAAGAATTTGCATTTTAATTTAATGCTGGTTTCTATATACCTCTGGTATTAAGGAAAGGATGCCTAATTCTTGCCAAGTTTGTCATAAAAAAAATAGGTTATTTTATAAGAATTACACAATTGGCTGGAAGTTTTTGTCCGGCGTCGGTAATTAAAGTGATGACAGGCCTACTTCAGTTCGCAAGAAGCTGTCGCCTAAAATTTGATTATACAGCCACACGTGCCACAAGCGATGGTCTCGGCAACGATATTCGTATATTATGTGATAATGTTGGGCTTGAGCTTCTGTGCTTGTCACCTAGTAGGTATGCATGATATATAGGTGTACACAAAATAGATTGCCGTATCTGTTCGGCGGCGCAAACGTGACTCTTCGGAACTAGAATAATCTAGGTAAACCTGCATAAAGTAGATTGTGTAAGTTTTTTAAGTAGGATAGCCTAACTAACCTAACCTTTAGGTGCTACGATAACTAAATAACTTACACAAGTAGGCAATGTCGATGAGCTTTTCTTTTGGTCTTTGAACATCGTTTGAAGTGTATGGAAGACGTGCGCAGATGCTATAAAATAAAACTTCGAACTAATAATAACAGATGGTGTCATTCATTATTTATAAACAGTAAAAAAAAGTTTCAGCAATAGGGAATATGCATGTTGTTTAAATTTACTTGATTAATTTTCCCTTGAATCTTTATTGTCCAGATATTATGCCTAAACAATTATTTTCTTATTTAGTTCGTGTTTAATTGCAAAAAATATTAACTTCACCATTGGTCGAAACAAAACATGACGTGACATTCCACGTTCTGTCATTTATCGGCGCCTATATTCGTAGTGTTACGGAGAAAGATAGGTATTCCTGTGGTTTTTGCTCTTAGCTAGTGCAATTTAAGCATTCTAGTGATATTAGAAATCATCTAGGACAATGACTGAATGTAGTTTTGTCAAAGCACAATCGGACAATCTACCGAAAATAGGTGCATTCATGATGACTATATATTTTGCAGATTTTACGTCCACTGAGGTCAAAGGAGTGAAAGCCGCAAGGTAATTATTATAATACTTGTTATATTATAACCTAAAGGATAGGTAAGATATGTATAGTTAGTTATATTCATGAAGTTTTATTGGACCTTTGTTACCTAGTTTAAGTAGACAAGCAAGTTGCCTTCTGCTTGATATTTAAAACAAACATAAATTACTGCTGACTAATTCACAGTATACTAGCAATTAAATTGTAATATGCTTACATTAAAGTGATCCTCACAACAATATAAACACGATATTGAAGATACTTCATCTCTTCTCATTAATGTACACCATTGTTTTCATATTTTACATTATTATTTTGTACAGGAAAAAATACTGTATTGGGTGTACTTCTTATAGTGTTTTTAAACTTAGGGACAAGGCAATACCTATAAAATGGTTTTTTAACTTTATCCATCGTCTATTAATTACAATAAATAGTAATTACAACTGGAAATCGGTATAAAATTACTGTAACACTTTAAGTAAGTTTATGAAACAAACATTGAGCGTGGAACGTGACGTCATCCAAAGCCCGCGAAATATGGCGGCGTTCAAACAGATCAAATTTTATAGATGTTTTCAATGTTATTTTAAAAATTAATTTGAACATTGCCAATGTTATTTATATTTTTATTAGGGTAGAATGATGGAACAAGTCAATATAAGATAAAAAAAAATACATGCATATTCCCTATTTAAGACGAAACATGAAAATAACACAGAATGCCGGTCATTGCCTTATGGTTATTATAAAATAATAAAATTTCTAGAAGCGAGTTGCTTTCCTTTGGTTCCAATATTTAAAAAAATATAAGTTCCTTTTAAATTACTAACAACTTTTTGTTTGCATCTGGATTTTCAAGTCAGGTAAAGTTGATTATACTCTAGGGTCTGAAGTCTTGACCTGTTCCTACTACATCAATGTGACTCTGGAGGCCAAACGTATCCGTGACGAAACCTCCAACTAACGAACAACTGCAGCTAACGAAAATCTTAGTCACAAAGTTTGAATTTATTGTTAAGATCTTTATTGTTAGATGAAAGGGGACATTGACATTATGATAAATAATTTAATAAATAAATAAATAACGACATACGCAGACATAACAATTTTTTCCAGACGTATGTTTGGGTCATTGTCCTTTTGATCTGTAGCAATAAAATACGTTAGATGTCCGTGGATGTTATTTTTCGCATTTATATCTAGGGAGTATGTGGATATAGTTAAGTCTTATTTTAATGCTCAGCATAAATTAAATAATCCAACAAATTAAGTACGGACAGTGTGTTCATAGATCGTAGATCGTTCGATCGGTGAAAGATTCTGAAAACTTAAGTACCTATTTTAGGTGTATCAATATTCCCGACTACATATTACAAGTATTAATAAAAATTAGGGATCGCTTGGTGGTCAAAAATATTGGTAAAATATAACAAAGGTAAAATATTGATTGTTTCTTTTTTCCATTGACCTATTTGTAACTAAAATTAAGATATCAGTATCCAGGGTAAGCTGAATCAACATTGTATAGACTTTTCATACCATGACAGGTCACCTTATATACTCTTTATTCTTAAAAAAGACAACTCCCGCATTAGGAATTACTCCTGTGTCGCGGGGGACTTTACATACATACATACAACGGACACAAAGAACACCCAGACTCGGGTGGGAATTGAACCCACGATCTCTGGCTCAGCAGTCAGGGTCACTAACCACTAGACCAACAGGCCAGTCATACTGGACATGAGTAGCTTGATGTAGCCGTTTTCTCATAAAACAAATTATTTTTTTAGAATTGAAAACTTATTTTGCGGCGTTGTGCACTTTTTGGGATGGGTAAAAAATTATAAACTCGCGTCAGGACACGTGACCCTGCTCGAAAATTATTCTTATATTAAAAAAAATATAACATTCCAAATTCAAACAATTGTGAGTGGCTAGGAGCGTAGAACTTCCAGTGTACCCTATGTATACATTTAGATATGTTATTACCCTTATTTTTAACCTAATTATACAGATACAGATGTGTGTGTGTGTGTGTGTGTGTGTGTGTGTGTGTGTGTGTGTATGTATATGCAAATACATTGTGAAGTTATGTTTTCACTTCTGACATGCAGTCCTACGACTGACTGTTTTTTTTTTCTTAAAAAGGGATTCTCTTCACGTGTTCATATATTAGGCTTCATCACTTGAAAGTAGCGAGGCTACTTTCAAGGCAAGATATACATTCAAACTATTGGACTATTCAATCATGATTGTTAAGCACTATGAATGTTCTGTATCGCAGAATGTTTTTATAGCATATTTAATATAACATCTACTCGTATGTATGTATACTCCTATAAGCAAATGTACAGGACTAAAGTACTGCTTTCAATGGATACAAAACTTGGACCGATATCGTATCACGACTTATTCCCCTGAAACGTCGACCCCTTCATCTAATGGGTATTGTTACGAACCAATATCGACAACGAAAATTTGCAACATATTTGGCAACCAAAGCACCGATATCGTATAATAGAAATGTCCTGAACCCTTTCAATTCATTAACTTTTATGAGCCAATAAATGTTATAGGGTACATTTCTAGCCATATTCCCATTTTCAACGTAATGACTAAAAGGTGTGTGTTCAGCAGTAGTCAGGTCAGGAAGTAGGTCAGAATCGTCCCTTGAGTCGAGAAGTCGAGAATACTTAATTCCATCGCGCGGGTCTTAAACTGAATTTTCGTTTTTAAAGTTGAACATCCAATTTCAGTTTCTGTTTGGAATGCATTTTTATTTAAAGTACATGTGTTTCATATACATGTGTTTTAATATCACTTCAATATTAATTACCGTTGTTTTATATGACTGTTGGTAAAGCAACACGAACGATTTTAAGCGGTTACCTGGGCCTTTTGCGCTGCCTCTTTATACAAATATTCCTGATTTAACTAAAATACCTATAATATGTTACAGTGGATTCTATTGTGATAAATTCCTTCATTCATTTTTAATTATTATACTTTTATTTGTAGACAAAAGCATCATTTATTTGTAGGAAATTAAGAAGGATTAGTCAAGAAATATTTACTTTTTTGATAAATCCACTAAACATAGTCACTACTATTGTTGCATATAGTATTCTATATAGGACAGGGTAGTTAATATGTTTAATGTAATGGTATTAAAAGTATAATCTATTGAAATCTTTGATGTGAAAAGTAACTACAACGGTTGTTTTTTGTATTCATATTGACAACAAACTTTACTTTTTAAAAGTATCTGCCAAAGATCAGAATCGACGAGGCAGTAAAAATATTGTTATTCAAAGTTTGCAGTGGCAAATTAAAAAGAGTACCAAACAAACTTTCAATATATAGATTGTTCAGAAGTTTGAGCTATCTACTACTAAACTACTTCAACTCACTAACTGACATCAAGTCCGTTCGATTGCCGCATGGGACTACTATTTGTGTCATCCATAGACAGCCAATGTGCACTTTGTATCCATTAATGGTGTGTTTGTAAAGTCCCTCGGTACACGGAAACAATGCTATGGGTTTGTATTTGAGATCTTGTCAACAGAAGTTACGGCAAGACATTCTATATCTACCATATGGACTTTTTAAATACTGATGTCTAAAAAACACATGAACTGCTCCCTGAGGCATAAAATAATGAAGTTTTTTCATTGCACACCTTGTAACCTTGACCATCAGTGTCTCTTAACTTTTAACAATTGATCTAAGAAGTCTTTACACACGAAAAACTTACGCATTTACATACTCATATTATTATATTTGGTATTCATCACTATTTGCCTTCGGTTATAAAACTAGAAGTGTAATGTTCAGTTGAGTTTAGAAATAGAAGTTTAAATTGAGTTAAAAACGACGTCATCTCTGCCAGGTAGCCAGGCCATTCAAACCGAAGTGGAAGCAGTACAAAGTTTATTCATCTAAGTTTCGCTGGTTTGCAAGAATTTTTATAGGGATCTGTCCACAATATCCTTATTTAAAATGCAACAGTAAATGTATTTGTTACTTATTCCTTTACGATCTATCTATATTTAAAACTGAAATAAGAATCTTAGAACCTGGGTACAATAGTGAATCTAAACCATCCAAGGACCCACACAACACAAAAAAAATCGTCTCTGGAAAAAAATATCCTAAAACCCCATTGCAGTGCCACCTAACGGGTCCAATCGTGAATCTAAACCATCCAAGAATCCTGTCAAACACACACACACACAAACATGTTTTAACGCAGAACTCTCAAGCTTTTAAATTAACGTCAAGCTAAATTTTATAACTTTGTCACGTAATAAAATTTAATGACGTTTTAGACGTCAATTAAATCATTAAGATTTTTGTTTATAAAAATAGCAATCAAAATTTCCAACATTAACGTAGTTTTTCTAAAAAAATATTTTATACAAACCTTGTCTTAGACATTACGAACGTGACAAGAATAGAATTAGCCAAATAGTTGTAACCGTTCTGAAATGATGCGCTTACATACCTTAGGCAATGGATTTTTATTTAGATTTCACTACTATCTACGTAACTACAACATCTTTTATATCAAGTTAATGTTTTCAGGACAATTTTAAAGCAATAAGCTCAGTGTTATATTACAAAGCCGGATTCAGAGAAACCATTACCAGAAATTGCAGCAAGTAAAACTTGAAACTGACGCCTCAGACTACAATTAATTGTGATATTTAATTGAATATTTTGTTTCTACATTATCTTGTATCCCTCCCTACGTACGCGTTTTACACAGTAGGGCTTATTATTTTTTGAATGAAGTACCTATTTTATCAGTCTAAAGTCAGTAAAAAGATAATAAAGAAGTATATTTATGTCTAGTAATCAGTTTTTCTTAGTGACTAACAAGATGTTGCTACGTGAAGGGGCGAAGGGAAGGCGGTCCCTCGTTTCGAAAGCTAAGATCATTTTTGGTCACTGAGTAAAGGGAGTAAGTAAATATGCCCCACATAAAGGGACAGAAAATAAAGAATCTTCTTACTGTGTTATTGTATAGTGGGGGTAGTGTGACAGTGATGGCGTAGGGCTCGCGGTCATAAAGTTGCCGATTTCAACCCCACCCAGTAAGCCACGAACGTGAACCCACCGCTAAGACTAGCTTTTAGCTTGGTTTAATAATGATACAAGTAACATATGATCCATGTTACTAGTAGTATACTTTACAAAAGAACAAACACACTTCGTTAGTGTCGAGATGTTTTCTATGAAGTTATGTAAATTGTAAATTGTGATTTCCTGATTCTAAAGGGTATATAATGGGTACCTTTTCGCCTCAAATGGGTTTTAAATGTACCTACCCATTCAGCTAGTTTCACATTACGAACAACAGAGGTCGCGTGCGTTTTCAAATTTTATTTTTATTTTGGTGTACCAAAAATCACGCCATGGTGCGCTACAGGAAATTGCGGTATTCAAAGTTGTGCCATTAACATTTACATGTGTTCATTACATGAAAAATTCAAATCTTACAAAGAAATGGATTCTGTATAACACGTTACTGCTAAGCAAACCGTTTGTAGCAAAACATCTGCAGACAAGCTTTGAATTTCAAGCGACTGATATTTCTTAACAAGCGTTAATCAAATGAAGTCCATAGTGAGAAAATGTATCAATATACAAAGGTATTTGCTACTAATCAACTTTAAGATGTTGCAAATAAGGAAGTGTCTTACATGGACCAAAGACATTTTTTTTTTAATCTAAAGGTGAGGCCAATGTCAAATAAGTATGTAGTTGTTTTTTGAGAAATCCATTTAGATATGAAGTCCTCATAAAAATATTTCTAGACTTATAGTCCTGTATTCAATAGTTTTTACATACTTGTATTAATTTTAATGAAATAACTGTACACAATACAGCAGCCAACCGTAACAAACTGTACGCCACATGTGAAGGTGTCCCAAGCCCTATAATAACTCTGTTAACATTTCAAACGTTGTTTATTTATGTATTCACATTTTGAGATTATCTTCGAAGCTTGTATGTTTACCTAAGAGGCTGTTCAAATCATATCTACGTACTGGTGCGTATGTTGACACTATCTCGAGAATTATACACTCGAGACAACATTAGTTAAAAGCCGAGTGCTGACAAGCTGTTGCACTGACTTGCGTCTTGATTAAAACGTCAAATCATAGTTTGTTTACAATACTTTACAAGTCGTTTACATTTTTATGTTGCTGCAACTATAGTTGAACTATTTTGAACTTTTAGAATTAATATTTTGTATACACACTCGCATAAATATTAATTTTAGAATAGTTATATTTCATATGCAGTGACTATGAAGAATAGGGATGCTGATTTTCAAAATAGACATTTTGCGTTGTAAATTTAGGCTTGGAACAATACATTATTTTTTAACGATCAGTAGCACAATTTATTACTCGATGTTACCAACTTTATAGACTAATTCACAGCAGTAGAAATAACAAATGTTTAATAATAATAAAAAAAAACAATGTATGCACATTTCAAATAAAATAAAAATACTTAATTTATGTAATGCAAAACCATCATAATTATTTGTACGTTACATTTTTGCCGCTGTGTTTGTATGTATTATTCTGTTTCTGATCAGCACTCTTCGGTTTAGCAAAGACAAGTAAAGTTAGATAAAGAAGTCTGCCTACTTTGCAAGCGATAACTTTAAAATACTTTTCTTACGTGTACGTTGGATTATTGCAATATATTTAATATTTTACTAATGTAACATGTAGTAAGTACAATGTAACTTGTGTGAAGCTGTAACAGTTACTATTTGATAACTACATCACCCTAGTTTGTTTATCTTTGAACATATTGGCGTTCACCGAGCTCGTTAGTACGCTAAACTCCTCCTACTCTAAAAGCTGATACGGGACAGCAAACAATCCTAACAATCCTAAGTTCGCATTACTTTGGATTACATAATCTATTCTTTTAAGTCTTTTTAGGAAATCCTATTTGGGTACATTATGGACAATCCTCAAGAAAAAAGCTAGCGATGTCCCGAGGGTTTGTAGAAAATGGGATTAAAAGAACAAAATCCTTTGCCGTATTATGTACAACACGAGTGAGTTAGAGTTCACAACTTCAGATTATATAATTTTATTCTCTAAAGATTTGTATGAAAGCAAATGCAGCAGCGTGTACCGATTTGCGATAAAGTTAATAATTGAAAATTTCCTTGTCGGTGTTATTGAAAAAGTTTAGCGGTTCAGTCCACAATTTCCTGATAGTGACTTGAGAAGGCAGCCGACACGCGACATTGCGACAATTTATTCCGGAAATTATATTTTATTGAGTTCTTGATATACCTTCTTTTTGAAATAAAAACTTCTTTAAGCACGTTTGTGCACTTTTGCTATGGGGAAAAGCACTGGACTCGTGACCGTCACGCTAATAACATATATATAGATCCACTAGAGGGCGCTAATCTAAACATTGAGTTCTGTCAGCTCCTTATTAATTAATGTCACCAACCTGCTAATGTGACGTTTTAAGTTCGTCGTTTCGTTTAAGTTTTCACTTCTGTCGACAGTCCCATGACTGGCTATTTTTTTGGAATTATTTTGACTAGCCTGTTGGCTCCATCTATATGGGTTCGATTTCAATCCAGGACATGTAATTGTGTGATGAGCACGATCCTTTGTTCTATGACTGGGTGTAATTTATCTATAACTAGCAAACCGCCCCGGCTTCGCAGGGGTAGCAGAGCATATATGCGTACACTTTTTTTCTGTCATAGTTAATAGGAACTTAGTTAATAGGTTAATAGTTATATAATAAATAACTCTATTGGTTTACTCGGTGAATGCCAGTAAAGCTCCAAGTCGGTTTGTTTCGATATCTTCAACAATAGTCATCACATTTCAGGAAATTTATATAAACCCTTAATGAATTATACACATAAACCTTCCTCATGAATCACTCTATCCATTAGGTGAAAACCGTACGAAAATCCGTTCGGTACTTTTGATGTTTATTGCGAACAGACAGACAAGAAGACGCGGCGAGGGATTGTTTTATATGTATATATTTATATTTTATATGTATTCAGAAATATATAAGTATGTTCATCAGCAGTCTGGTTACCATAGTACAGGCTCTGTCTAGTTTGGGATCAGAACGGCCGTGTGTGAGATGTGTTAAGTTATTATTATTAGATAATTCAATAAAATACACTTTTTAAGTTTGATAATTTTCAGGATTTACTTAATAGATATCTAAACATGTATCATTATTCTCGTTCGGTCAAAACATCTTCAATCTTAGTAATGTAACGCTCATCGATCACATCTTGAAAAACTTACCGCAATCATTAACGAATTTTATAACGTCGCCGTAAATAAATATACGAAGAAATTATTACTCTGATTCATTTAGATGTACGTAGAAATATCTCATTTACACATACGAATTATAAATAATTAAAATGTACAGTACTTTTTGCTGGTGCTAATTCGGGTTGATTTATATCAGGGGGTCGTGAGTTGTGTCGGTGGGGCCGTAATTGAGGGTCTAATCCGAGTGCCAAAAAAATCCTTTTCACCTAAGCTCTCTGGAAAAATTGCACGTTCGCGTCAAAAGTTTACTTATGTATATGTAGGAACTTTTCACTGGCTTCCGGGACCCACGATAAAGAACTCGTTAAATATGGATATTGCATGAAATATGTAACACGAAAATAAAAAGCACTGACCGTATAATTGATAAATTACGTTGTGCTTTGGGGATATATGCGTACCTGTGAGACATGTCCCCTGGACGGTTTTTAATATTATTTTGTAACGGGACGCTAGCGCTGGGTAAAATATTTTATTTTGTACTTGAATAAAAAACATTCTGCATTAATGAAATGGTAATTTCAGTTCGGGTTTAAAAGTAAATTAATGTCCACGAATGTGGAATGTGGAATCAAATAAAAACGATGTGCAAAATCGTTGTTTAACATTTAACATACAAAAGCATGGAATAATATTATTGTCGCCTGGGAAATGAGGTTCCATTCTGTCTTTCCTTCAACATCAAAGACATTGTTATCCTTGAAGCTATTAAATTAAAATGTAATAAAAATTAAAACATAAATAAATATACCTAATACTTTTCATAATTTATGAAAGAAGATCATTTGCGTCACCGTCGTTAGGAAAAAAATTGTGCGGGCGTCATATTTCAAAAAAGGTTTATTAAATATACTTAAAGCAAATAATTAAATTCAAGGTTAACCTTTAATTATATTCAGTCTTTAAAAAGTGAAAGAAATAATACAGTCTATTTATTATATTTACTGGACGTCCAACAACTCCACAATAGTTATGCAATGATACAAGAATAGTTCAGATTATGTTTAGAAAAAATCTGTTGACTGAAATTATCACTAGATATTATAAAACAAGTCCCCCGCCGGGTCTGTCTGTCTGTTCGC
This sequence comes from Callimorpha dominula, assembly GCA_949752705.1. Classification (NCBI taxonomy): domain Eukaryota; kingdom Metazoa; phylum Arthropoda; class Insecta; order Lepidoptera; family Erebidae; genus Callimorpha; species Callimorpha dominula. The sequence goes on from OX457005.1 coordinate 10,062,491, forward strand.
GAAAAACTGAAAAACTACTGAACGGATTTTCATGCGGTTTTCACTAATAGACAGAGTCATTCATGAGGAAGGTTTACGTGTATATTTTTTTAAGATTTTGTGTAAATTAATTGAAATATGTTGATGATTGTTGAAGATGTCTCTGCTATCCGTGCGAAGCCGGGGCGGGTTGCTAGTAAAAGATATCGATTAATCGACGTAAACTCATTAAATTATGCAAAACAAACAACTGAGACAACGTCTGACCCATATCTCAACAGACCATAACAACATTCATAAGTCTCTAATAAATCAAAAGAATAAAATTTATTCCCAAAGAATAATCCAATTAGAGCCAATCTCGAACATTCCTCGATTGAACAGAATGACTTTTAATCAAATATTCATGTCAGTATAAAGTTTTATTAACGAAGGAATTAACAAAACGAATCCGCAAGAACGTGTTACTGAAGAACACCCACAAAATGAACTTTAATGTCGCGTTTACGTCATTAATAACAAAAGAGCAATAAAATTCGTTCGCTTGGTGTAAAATATCCAAAGAAAGCAATAATGCTTAAATTGTCGGATCAGTGGAAGACGGCGGTCGTGGAACGCGGGGTCCATACAAACATTTATTTTGTCGCGGCAAGACCTCCCGAAACAATATTGAAGCTATAAAGAATGGTACGTTACGGGGAACAAGACGAGGGTGCTTCGCACAATAATGAAAAATATTCCCCTCGCACACACACAACTTGCACCTACCGTTAATTTGAAAAATAACCAATATAAAACACCCTCCGTTATTGGTACTTATATACTCCTGTTACATAGAATTTAATTTAGAAAAATTATTTATTTGTAGACACGACATATTTTCGTATAAGTAGTACCTATATCTAAAGGGGCCCCCTTTTATGGAACTAAGTTCCTTATGGCACGTTACACTTCAGACGTTCGACGGATGGGGCGCTAGACGGAAAAAAGTGTTAGCGCAACAAAAATGCTGACCGCGAGTCGATTTATTGTAGTTTGATGTTGGTTGTATCCATATACTTGCAAATTTTACAGATGGCGTAATTTTAATTTCGAGTTTTTACAATATTTACTACCTATGCTGTGATACAATTGATTAAATCCATTAAATATATTTATATATATGGCGAAAGGAACTTCGTTCCAACCGGGTGTCCCAAAATCATCTCAAGCGTTTCTTTTTATTTTATCTATGCATCCAACATTGGACTTAATTTTCCTAAACCCATTTGATGATATTTAAACATTTCACACTTTAAGGTTAAAAAAGAAAATAATTTGGCAATAAAATAGACATCAAGACACATCATGAAACGTAAAATGATTCTTTTTACAAGCTTCGTTTCTGGACTCATTTTAAAAATACATCACACAGTGACAAATTAACATAAAATAAGGGAAGACATGACATAAATTAAACATAATTTGAGTCTCAACAGGAATCATTTCGAATTAATTTTTAGCAATTTACTTATTTATAAGAAAGACGTACGTATTTGAAAGAGTGCCCGTGGTTAGGTCAATGCTCTGGACCAGTTATTTATACCATGCGACATCTCGGCATATCATATATCAAACCACTGGACATCCACGATCTCTCAGCACAAAGTATAATGTCGCATTCTAAAGCTGTTACACACAGTATTTCAACTGCTTATAAGTTAATAACATTCTAGGAATGGCAGACTAAATAAACTCTAGATTTCACGACTAGACATACACAACAAATATCAATATTAAATGATGTAAATTATATTTGCTGCAATATTTTAACGCATACATAAGAAGCAGTAAATATCACAATGCTCGCTCATATTGAGCTGCATCAAGATAGCTTATTATGTAAACTCTTATTGAAGTCGGTGTTTATCAATTTTCAATCTGATTTCTGAATTTCAGATTTGAAAGAGGTGACGCACAGGCATCTTACAGTATTCACCTTTTTTGCAACTTTTAATATAATAAAACACAACATTGGTTTATTCTGATTTATTGTAAACTTATAGCTTGATTTTTTTCGCTTAAAAGTTAAAAAAAATGCGGTCCATGGCGAGCCAAATTGTAAGTGGTTACTGATGCTGCTGTTTATATCCAATGCAAAATTTCCGTGGATTTCTAGTCATCTTGTTGCCAAGAGAGGCACAACAATACTCTAAGAATGCAGGTTAAACGCGATCTTCTGTAAGGTGAGGGTGTTTCCTCAAACGGATGGCTCTAATTTGAAAAAAAAATGGGTGTACCATACCACTTCCTAAAATCAAATAATTCTAATAGATATTCTTGATCGAGGCAGCTCTTACTTGTGTGCACCATGCCTAAGTTTATGTTGGCATAATCTCATATTAGCTGTAGTTAATAGCTACAATATGATGACTTGCATTTCACGCACGACTGCCTAACAGATATATATACGAGTTCTCTATAAAGCGATATACGGTATGTAGGTGAAAACAAATGTCTGCCCTTAGATTAAATACAGCCCCGTATGTATATATTCATGAAGTCTGACCGGACTGTGTTGACATCCGCCTGTATTTGCGCACAATATATTTGCACATTGTAGTTAATTTCGCTTTAACTTCTCTTAATTGTAAATACGATGGTTGCAGTCATATACATAAAACTCATGAGAAATGAGACAAACTGACTGAGAACACCGCCAAATGTGATACTGGACTCGATCTTTTTCACATGTCCTAACACAATTTATAAACGTGGGTAATATCTATAAGTGTATTATTTTATTAATTAATTATGAATGTAGGATTTTTGATATGGGAAAAAGCACTGAACTCGTGACCGTCACGCTTATAATACATATATACTACTGGGCTACTATACTAGTGGGCGCTAATCTAAACATTGAGTTCTGTCAGCTCCTTATTAATTAATGTCTCCAACCTGCTAATGTGATATTTTAAGTTCGTTTAAGTTTTCACTTCTGTCAGCAATCCCATGACTGCCTATTTTTTTTTTATTATACGTCGTAACGTTGTCATTATTTGACGACCTATGTGGAATTGTAGAGGGACAGTAAAGCATTCGACTGCCAAGTCAGAGGTCGCTAGTTCGACACCCACTCATTATAAATACATGTGTAAGTTGTAAATATATGTTTTCACTGTTCGGTGTATTTCTATGTAGAATATGTGAAAAAACAAATGTATTCATCTTTGTTTAGGTTTAAATAGCGCTGTGTTTCGGATATACCTCCTTCAAATTAATTCTGGAAGATGGTTGTCATTCCGTTCAACATTCGTCTCCACTGTGTGCTGAAATACAAGCTATAAACCTAGTTTAGCAGTACATGCTTATCTGATGTAATAGAATATTAAAATTAAGATACAATATTAATACGAGGTTGTACGCAAATATAATCTGCGATCGGAAGTATTATCATCCATATTCTTTACTTTAAAGTGTATTTACTGCGCTCTCGTACATTATTTAGCTTGGTTAGAGAGTTTACAGTAATACGTCATACATAGAAGATTAATAAAACATATTATAACCTCTACCAAACTGTATTAAATTAGTGTTCTAAATAAATGTCTACATTTATTAAATGATCGATTTATTTCATTTAAAATACATAAGTAATACGATAAAATGTATAAAACGAATCTATTTTCAAAAACGCTGACAGATTAAGGATATACGATTTTAGTCACGTGTGTATTTCGAGGATAACCGACTAGTTTCAGACCCGATGGAAGGGGGGCATTATCACTGAGTGAAGCGACGTTCCGCGTCGGTGTCAGATGGCGCCTGTGTCTGGTGGAAATTAATTGGGCATCCCCGAAATACTCACGTAGGTAAAATCGTATATATTTAATAAATATTAATGCCACTCACGGAAGTTTTTATTCTAATTTATAGATATAATTAAGCATTGAGCTCTAACTACCGTCAAATAATTAAAGGGTATTTTTTTATTTAAACCTCTATTTCGTACGAAAACTAAATGATTTAAACAAAATGGACTGAGCGCTTTTTTCCTGTCACTTTATTTTAGTATTTTAACTGTCGATGTAATTATGAGAATGTCGACATGAAACTGAAGTTATACCGCAATATTCTTTGTAAAGGATTGTAACCGATAAGCTATATGAATAAACTGAGCTATAGCAAACCATTATTTGTTATAACAATTTCTGTTTACACGGTGATCAACTTAAAAATCAATTATGGAGGAGGTTCTCAATTTGGATGTTTATATTTAATTTATGTATGTTCGGGAGTAACTTCATCTTAGACGGATTTGCAAACTTATTTTTTGGTTCAAAAGGGGTTTATTCCGAAATGGTCCGAAATTTTAATTTCGTAAAGATCTGATCATGAGTTTCGGAGATAGACAACGGAACTCTTCAATAAATACTAGCATTGTCTTGGTACAAATTCCTAGATAGAGAGACAGAGATTCCTGAATCATTTGAAGTCGTTTTTGTTCTTGTTAAAAAATATTGAATCCCATATATTAAAATTGAAATGATGATTATATTTAGATTTCTATCGTTTGCTATCTAAGACTTTCCAAAATATTCGATGGCAATTTTAAATACAAAACAAACCGAATCGACCTCAAGATCTTATATAAATTGCTAGATAAACAAAACGCAAATTGTCAGCATTATTTAAAACCAAGTGCGGTGAAAAAAACAAATTCGAATTGACAAATTCAAGTCAAGCAACAAAGCAATGTTTCAGACCGCTAACATATTCCGATTGGAACCCCAAACAGTTTACTTATTTCAGTCACGTCGAGGGAACCATGAAGGAGGAACATTTTTCGATGCCGGTATAGGTTTCAATGTAATAGAGAACGAACTTATCACCTTAAATCTGTGCCTGCGGTACGGTTGGAGATTGCGCCTATTCTTTTTTTTTTTAAGAATTACCTGTCTACAAACAAGGTTTGTGTATCGACGGGTTGATTTTTGCTGACACCGAAAATAGTTACTGTAAATAGGCTACGGAACCATATTTATCACGCATTTTATTCATGCGTAGATGATCTAGAAAAAAACTAAAAGATTAAATAATTTTATTGATTCTCCACACCGAGGAACGATCCTCTGACTAAACTAGGTGATCATACTTGGCTCTCCATAGCTCAACGGTAAACGTAATAAGTAATTAAGTGTGTATTAATGAGCGTAGAACGTTCACATCTCGATGCAGGTTCAGTAGAATCGTCGCATGTGAAGTCGCCATAAATTTATAGAATGAGTAACAGCAGTATCATGAAATATGGTTACTACGTTCTTATTGGCGATGCAAGGCAAGCCATAGGGCTTGAAAAAACAGATAGGTCAGAAAATCTCAAAACGAGGCAGGCTCGTATAAAAGGTCTAATGACCATAGGGAAAGCTCGTGAGATGTGAAAAGACAAGATAAGAAATGAAAAGGTAAATGGAAGGTTGTCATCAACCTGGAAAGAGAAACGTGTAACCTATACCTGTAACCTGTAAACCTGCCCAAAAGTATTATTTTTTCATAATTCATATTAAATTGTATGTCTTTTGTAGCTACTTCATTTGAATTTGAAATCGGTCCGAGATTAGAAAACGACATGAAAGCGGGCACCATTATGAAAGCGGAATGTTACTTCTCATTTCCTTAATACCTTATTAGTTTGCCGATAAAATGGACCGTAACTTCCTTTCATTGGCAAATAAGTTGAGCAATAAATCTAATGAGAACTCAAAGGATTTTCTTTTTTCCAACCTCATTTGGATGAGAACCTTTAAAAGAATCTACAACGTAATTAAGTAATTCAAAACCTTGATGAAATACAAAACTCCCTTTTGTAAACTTGGAGGATAACCGTCTTATAAAATGAATGAACTTAATTTATGAAAGGTTTATAACTTCAAATCGTATAGTCGAATATTACAAAAGTACTAAAATCTTAATGTCATCATCTTGCCAGGAGTGTGATTAATAAAATTCTCGGATCTCCAGACAGCTATAAGCTTCTTAAGTGGAGTTGTTATATCATCGTTACATGAAACCACACCATAACGCATAATTGTCTTCGCATTGTAAATCTTTGAGATTGCTAGACTCAGGTTTCTCTATTTGTAGAGTGTTCTGTTGGTTTTCCTCTTTTCTCTCCTTGGAAGTTCCTAATTTGGCTGAATTGTTGTGGGTACATTGCGCAAAATCGCGCGATTTAACCAATACAGTTGTACAGTGAAGCCTCCGGGGTGACAGCGCAGCGCCGCCACCCGCATTTACATTTAACTTTTTAATTTGCTTACTTTTTATGTATTTTGTTTGTATTTCAAATAATTATTTACATTATTTCATCGATTTTATGCCAAGGTATGTAATAAGCAATTTGAATGTAATACATCACTTCAAAATTCAGTATCAGTTATTAAGTACGTAAAGATCTAATTCAAACTCTGTTTCTAGAATGACGATCAAATACATAATTACACAATTCTGAATCCTTTATAGTTTTACAGTCAACAGCCGTATAAGATAATTCAAGACAATCACAGTTTTAAAAGTGGAATCTTGTTAAAGTTTTATACTCAACAGCCGTATCGTGTCGTATAGAGAAAATCAATTTCCAGCATATCGCCTCAATCTAAAATTACAAAGAGAACTTTCTTCGTAGAAGCGTGCGAACGGTGCGCGAACTTGTGAGAAAGGTCATCATGACGTCGTCCCTGACGATGTCTAATTGCTTTTTCAACAGACAACTTATTAATAACTCGTCAGGTTTTGAAAAACATTAAATTCGACTTCCGAACTAATTAACCGCATCTGAAACTCACACAAAACATATTAATGTTTCGTTCAAATTTCACACAAACAATTAAGTATTTGCTAAGTCCTAATACATTAAAAAGTTAGTACATTATTTGCTTTTTATATACCATGACGTCTGTATGACCCAAAGAGGTAGGCAAGGATGATGCCTATTTTACCAGATATATTTTTGATCAGACGTAATAGGGTCGCGCCCTAGTCCTATTGCGCATTTATTGTAACTAGAAGGTAGGTCGATATTCGACCACAATTATGTAACAAGTTTTTGAAAAACAGTTTTGAAATTTTTATTTTATTTCATTGGCCATTATAATTTGAACTGGCATTGTTTAAATTTTGTTGAGACATGACAGGTCAACATATATATTTGACGCCTTAAAATTTTTGTAGTCGTTCTCACATAATTTAGAAAAAGAAATCTGATCTAATTTTTTTTAATTGATGCCATTAAAACTCGTACGTAAACAAAATTGAAATAAAGAAAATCAGTTGACTATATAGATATATCATAATGCTTAATGCTCCATCGTATCCGTAGCTTGTCACTTCTTTGCCTGCCCGGTTAAATGCAATGGCGCGTTTCCAGACTTTATGACTAAGAAAATTTCCTAAATAGAAAACCCTTATATGTATATAGAATTAAGCGGCGGTAACTTAATGACTGAGGCATCGGCGTTGCGATCCAGTGGTCGCAAGTTCTAACCCCACCCAGTGCACTACCGACGTGAACCCACTCAACAGTAAGTCAATAAAACTTCATCAAACTTGGTAAAGAGAAAGTTATTCTTTTTAAAGATAACATACAAGTCGTTTCGTGAAATGAGAAATGAATCTTGTATTTCTTGATCCTGATTTAGAGTATCAGGCTAGACAAAATACAAATTGATTTCACTAGGTACCCCATTTATTGGAATTGAAATTGACTAGTAATATTTTCAGAAAGTAAATTATCAAAAAACTCTATTCCCTTATTCTATCCTATCATGCACCCTTACAAACAAAATGAGCCTAGTGCCAACCTTGAACTTACCTTGTCATAGATCGTACAACGGGTTCCTGTAACCGGAAAATGTTATACAAGATGTTACCTTTCACAGGCCCCCATTTTGAATACACACGGAATGGTTTATTGTTTTTCACCTCAGAGAGAGTAAAGATAAAGATACTCATATATATGAGTATCTTTATCTTTACTATACTTATACTTCCCAGGTGGTCCAATTTAAATTTTATCGATCAGTCGAGCGGTTTTTGAAAAATCAACAAATAGGTATCTAAAAATTGTGTATATGCATGTTATTTTCGTTTGCTTCGAAACATCGCTGTCTCATTGGAGCAGTGCGTTTAGTTGGCCTACCCATATTATATTTATATAAAATACATCTACATTCCACTTAAAAGCACATTGAAGTCGGTGATACTTTTTTGTAAAAGATATTATATCGAAGACTTAAAGGTAGAAAGACTGTAAATCGGTGTATATTTATTTAATTCCGAGTAACAACAAGTTAGGTTAGCAGCAGTTAATAATCAATAATTGTGGAGGCACTATGAGTACTATGAGTAGCAGTTCTGTTATAAAATCGTGTTCGCGTTGGCATCACTACGCTATCGCCTATCATACATCGGTTATATTCCAGGTAAAAAACAATTTATATATGGGACATAGTAATTTTGCGACGGGTAGCGTTAACAAGACTGCTGGAGGAGGTTGCCCTTAACGTAGACTTATGTCAAGTGTACTCATTCATCATCATCAACGGCGGGGTAAGCGAAATATATTTTCTTCTTCCGTTATACTCGTACTACATCATTCGTCATTTCACTGCTTACTCCCTTTCTAGCCATATCTTCTTTCGCATAGTTCATCCATCTTTTCGTTGTTCGTCCTCTTCTCTTATACCCGCCAACTTTCGTATATAAAACTCTCTTTACCACATTTTGTTCATTCTTCGGCAGCACATGTCCATCCCACGATAACCTATTACTCCTCAACTTTTCATCCACTATCCCTACTTTCAGGCTCCCTCTAAGATATTCATTTCTCATATTGTCCATCCTAGTCACACCATACATCCACCTGAATATTCGTATTTCGTCTCTTATCCGTTATTTTTGTAATCATTACAAGAGACAAAAGTTCTGTAGGCTGGACTGGAGTCATGGTTATATTTACAATAATAATAACTTGAGACACCTACACCTACACGACCGTCTAATCACAAACTAGGCAGAGCCTGTACTATTGTAACTAGACAGCTGATAAACATACTTATATAATATTAAATACATACATATTCATAGATATTATTACACCCAGACACAAAACAAGTAATCTTGCTCATCACATAATTATTATGGTGGGAATGGAACCCACGACCTCTGGCTCAGCAGTCAGAATCACTAACCATCAGAGGCTAGTGCAGGCGCGGTCGCAGCCTGAAATTTTGGAGGGGTAACTAATAATAATATCTACAATATGTCGAGTAAATTAGACTTTATTGCACAATACACAATTTTATTCCACACATTATACAACACAAATTCAAGTCATTTTTATTGGCAAATCGGTTGATAATATTTATTTTGAGACGTCTGGGGCTATCTCTGGATGAATATTTAGACGAGCTAAACCTGTCAGCCTCTCTTCTAACATGTTTTTACACGCCTTAGCGTAGAATCTCTCTGATGTCACACCACTTATAGGAAGAGTTGCCAGAATTTTCAGCAAAGTCTTTCTATTTGGGTAGAGATCATTGTCGCAAACTTAGACTGGAGACACTACACACTTATGAAATTTTGTATCAGTATTTTCTTTGAGCTCTCGTTTCCACTATGAAATCCATATACATACTCTTTTACGACAGTGGCAGCAGAAACACTCAAGAAATGGGAATAATATTCAAATTCAAATTCAAAGAAGAAAGAAGATCTTCTGTATATGGGTCATTCTTTTACAAACCTGACAGATTTGGACAAAAATTGACCGACACATTTATTATAGAACAATTATTATCAATATTACTGAGATAACGATATGGGGTTAGAGAATGTGCATGACGTGCATAGAAACCCGCCCGCCGATATGACGTACCTCGCTAGATTCATTAATTTATATTTAACAGTAAAAAATACTTTCTCCATTAATACGTTTTTGATAGAAAATTTGACGTAGAATACGACGGTAATATTTAAAACTAGCTATGAGGGTGGGGCAATAGGGAATATGCATGTTGTTTAAATTTACTTGATTATTTTTCCCTTGAATCTTTATTGTCCAGATATTATGCCTAAACAATTATTTTCTTATTTAGTTCGTGTTTAATTGCAAAAAAAATTAATTAAAATATGCAAAATAAGGGCGCGAAATTCAACTTTGCAAAACGCTTCACCATTGATCGAAACAAAATATGACGTGACATTCCACGTTCTGTCATTTATCGGCGCCTATATTCGTAGTGTCACGGAGAAAGATAGGTGTTCCTGTGGTTTTTGCTCTTAGCTAGTGCAATTCAAACATTCTAGTGATATTAGGAATTATCTGGGACAATGACTGAATGTAATTTTGTCAAAGCACAATCGGACAATCCACCGAAAATAGGTGGTGCATTCATGATGACTATATATTATGCATCAAATCCAGATTTTACGTCCGCTGAGGTTAAAGGAGTGAAAGCCGCAAGGTAATTATTATAATACTTGTTATATTATAATCTAAAGGATAGGTAAGATATGTATAGTTATAGTCATGAAGTTTTATTGGACTTTTGTTGTTACCTTAGAAGACAAGCAAGTTGCCTTCTGCTTGATATTTAAAACAAACGTAAATTACTGCTGACTAACTCACACTATACTAGCAATTAAATTGTAATATGCTTACATTAAAGTGATCTTCACAACAATATAAACACGATATTGATGATACTTCATCTCTTCTCATTAATGTACACCATTGTTTTCGTAGTTTACATTATTATTTTGTACAGGAAAAAATACTGTATTGGGTGTACTTCTTATAGTGTTTTTACACTTAGGGACAAGGCAATACTTATAAAATGGTTTTAAAACTTTATCCATCGTCTATTAATTACAATAAATAGTAATTACAACTGGAAATCGGTATAAAATTACTGTAACACTTCAAGTAAGTGTATGAAACTAACACTAAGCGTGGAACGTGACGTCATCCAAGGCCCGCGAAATATGGCGGCGTTCAAACAGATCAAATTTTATCGATGTTTTCAATGTTATTTTAAAAATTAATTTGTACATTGCCAAGGTTATTTATATTTTGTATTGGGGTAGAATGATGGAACGAGTCAATGAAAGATAAAAAATGCATATTCCCTATTGTTAAAAACGATTTTAATATTTTAATTGTTTATAACAATATAAATTTGTTATTCTACTTACTTACTTTTATTAAAAAATTTTGTTTCGAAAAGTAAATTTTTTTAGTTTTAAAATGAAAAAAAAAAGAAGTTTCTAGCTCTAATAGAACCGGAGTTACGAATTTTTGAAAATGGGTCTCCAAAGCAAAATTCATCAAATTCAAAAAATATTGGGAAAAAAAGAAACCTCGAACACTCCTCGAACACGGATATCTTTTTTTCGATATAGAACCCGTAAAAAGAAAATCAGCCAAACCAAAAATGTGTTTGTCAGAAAGGTGTTCGGTTTGTAAAAGAATGACCCATATTCAGATTTTGGCATAAAAATGCCTAATCCGAACAGCTTCATCGTATCCGCAGAAAGTCGGTCCTATAGGTCAGTCATTATGCTATCTTTCAGTGGAATGTAAACAGTCCTCCGAAAATATTCCTCGTCATTTCCTTGATAATTATCGTGAAGAGTCTGCCGAGGTACAGTACGACGCCTTGTAATAACTATACCCAGTTTTTCAGCCAGCTCTTGTGCCTCGACAAATAAGTTGTGAAAATTTCCTTCAGCATTAGATTTTGGAGCGGGTCATGTCCCCTGTGACTCCATCCCCCCCCCCCCCTTTCGGACCGCGCCTGGGCTAGTGACGGGCCTCTTGGTCTAGTGGCTAGACCAACAGGCCCGTCAAATTTATTAGACACATTCTTGCTCAGTATAATTTTTTTTACGTTGGAAAGGATTAAACGTTGATGAAAGAAAACATACAAGCAGTAACCAGCTACTGATACAATAGGATAGGAGTACAATAGGATAAGGTACCTAGGTATTACTACCTGTTACAAATACATAAGAAAATGTATTTTTTTATTAAAGCAGGTTTTACAACAATTAAATTTGGATACCATAATTATCTACTCGATTGAACTTCAGAAAATAAAGAAAGACTTCCAAGTTAACTGAGTTTAGAATGGTTTTAAGACAATGTACAGACTTTCATTGTTGTTGTTTTATTAGGGAAAAAATTACCTTTAAAGAACCCCATGCTATGGTGTACGGCCAGCGACGGGAGGAAATTATACTACACCTAATGGTACTAAATAACTGTTGGTCACGCCAAGCCACCGTCACGATTTTTAATTCAGTATAAGGCTCGGTTTTTATTCGACAATATTTCATTGAATTTTGTAGTAACGGTACACATTAATTAATACTATATATTATTAACCCATATTACTAAAAATCCTGTCTGTTTAGCTGTAGTACCCCTCAGTGTGTGGTCCAACACGCATCGGACCGGTTCCAATAAATTCTTAAGAAAGCGTAATGGTGTTATTACTTAATTACGTAAATGAACCGTATAATTGATTTCGTGCCCACATTTTTTCATCACTGTAGGCTGAATAATCATTTCTGACGTTAATAAATGCGGTTTATAGTAAACTATGCACTGGTATGTGTGTGTTATGAAGTTATAACTGACTGACTCGATTGAAATCAGCTAAGAAAAACTAACGGTATTAATTGGTCTTACTACACCAGTCCTACAATTATAACTAAAGTTACAGTTTGTAAGTGTTACTTGCAATGAAGCGCCAAGGACGCTCGCTGTTCACTACTTAGTAAGCTGGTGTTAATAACTAACTCGATTAAATAAAGAAAGAGATAATATAGAGGGACAAAAAAGAAAATTGAAAACTATACGTTAACAATTGTTTTCTGAACGTTATCTTGTTTATTAGGTTCAATTAATTTTAATGTCTGTCAACTAAAATGGTAGATTCGATCGTAATTTTTAAACGAACACAACTGTTAATCAATTGCAATCAGTGACGGAAGAACAACAAGAATGGCTTAATTATTTTCTCAAATTACGAAACTTTAATTATAGCCATTATAAAATTTAGACGGTACCAAGCTATTACCGCCGCTTGTCGGAGATAATGTTAAAACTATTTACCAGCTTTTCTATTTCATTAAAGTATCATTATTTTTTAAACAAATTGCTTAATAATGCCATAGATTGTCCGGATTTACTTAGTAAAATAAGTATTAACGTTCCTCTCAGAGTCCCTCGCTACCCCCGCCCATTACTCAAACCACCGCGTTGCCGGTCAAATTTGGGAAAACACTCGCCGCTTACTAGGATTGTTCATCAGTACAACTCTGTTTCATGTGCCTCGGAAGACATAGACGTTTTCTCAAATAAACAGGGAAAATATAAATTCTTAATCCGCGCGCAGCTCACTGGTATGTACGAGTAGGTGTTTTACTTCAACTTGTAATTTAGTTTATAATTTTAATTTTTAATTTTAATTTTAAATTCTCAATTTTAGTCGGCTATACTACCGACTAATGTTTGTTACTTATTAAATTATTATTTTAAGCACTATTTTCCTTATTGTAAAAAAAAAAAAAACAATTAGGATGTTGTATAATTTTTGGCATGATGTGGTCTCCTGTAATTACGGAAGCACATTACTTATTGTTTTTTTAGAATTAAATATAGCATGTAAGGTGTATTCCTTGTTAGAGATCCCAATTAAATAAAATAAAATAAAATAAAGATATCTGGTGGTCCTTAGCTGTGTATTTCAGGGGTGCCTAACGGGACCCTTTATTAAGTTGTAGGAAATGCGACCGGCGGCGGTATGAGTTGCCACACCGATTGATTAGGACAAATATTAAAGCAATTAATTTCAATGTAGACCATCATATTTACCGGCGATCGTGCCTGCATATCTGTTTGTCTGATGGTGGAAAATAAACACTCTTTGCTGCGTTTTAATTATTCCGAAAAACAGGTGAAGAAATCTATAAAGTTATTATTTGTCAAAGACGACATAGAGATATTAGTGGTGAGCCATTGGTCGACATTAAGAACGTGTATTTGTATCTCTACAATGAATATGATAATTATTTATTATGCATATAATGTAGTTATTACTTCAGCTGCGTTCGTGTACGAAATTACGAATACGTCAAACGACTGACTATTATGTTTTCGACATTCCCAGTATCAACAAGCAATAAATGTTTTATTTGACATATATATTTCATAGTGACAAAAATTTTATAATATCGCTAAAACCATCGCATTAAAAAAATGCATGTAAATTTAGTACACATATCATTATATTAATACGTGAAGAGAATAATTTGTATTCCTTTTTAAGAAAATTTCGCGAACGTAGTAACGTGAATTTTGGAATATTTACAGTTTATATGTAAAAGAAGTGCAGAAAGCTACAATTTCTAAACAATATGTCTTACAACTTTAAAAATGATGTGAAAATGGCTGAATGAAATTACACGCATTCAGTATATTTGATTACCTGTCATGGTAAGTAGATCTGTACAATGACAGCTCAAGTTATACTGGTCAATGAAAAAACCATGGTCGAAATTCGAACACCACGCGATCTCTAGTGAATTATGAATGTGTTATAGTTTCACTTTTTTATATTCTCTAAGTAGTACCACATTATATCAAAATTTTATAAATAAGAAGTCATTATACACATAGATATAAAAAAAATGTTGGTTGGCAATTGGTTCTGTATTATTCGTAGTTAATCTTAACCTAAAATTTAACTATATTAAATGTAATAGCGCCGAAGTTCAAATTAGCTCTACTCTGTTTAATCAGCACAATTAAAGGGAAAGAAAACCGGTTCGGGGATTATAAAACAATGTTAGCAATTGTACACGCCCGCTATTTGACCCAGCCTTAAAAGCTTTTTGATCGAATTTGATTTCCGTCTGACTGTGTAATTGTCGGTATATGTGTTAAAATTATAAACTTTTCTCGACAAAACTTGTTATAAGGGTAAACCCCACAGGAGATATTTACTGCACGACTTTAAGCACACTTGATAATAAGAATTAATATTAAATTCTATGAGTATCACTGCTGATAAGATATACTGTTCACAGAACCACACTGGTTAACGGGCATTATGGATAAGTACTTTATTAAATAATTAAGTAGTACGAGCGAGCGAGGAGTTAACGAGCTAGTCGAGTTTTTTTCTACCTACTACTATGTAAAAATTAATTAATAGCAGAAAACACTTCATTGCGTCATTAACTACTAACAATAATTAAAAGCAACTACAGTTCATTACAATAACTAAAATATACAATTTGAGAGATCTACAAATACCGTACAATTACTGAATCCTAAGAGATGTGACACTGCTTATCCTAACTTACGCTATTCAAAGCTACACTATGTTATAAGTGTATCCCTTGCTATAAATTGTAAACTTCTTCAATACACTTAAGCAGCTATATGTATTGGAACTGTCGAGTTAGACATGAGGTAGTGCTGCGGGGTGAATACCGATTACTGCTATTTATCAACCAACGCCACTGATCCATTGCTGTGTGGTTTGTTACAAATAGACCGTCTTATCCGATCGTAAGCGGTTTATGATCGTGGATAGGTAATGGATAATCTGTAAATCCTTTACTACAAAACGAATACTTAGTTAATGACAGTAGATGTATTGAAAATTTACAATCAAAGATTTATAAATTTCGATATGTGCTACAAAGTATTATGATTATCGATAAATTTACGCGTAAAATGTGAAGTAGAGGGATAAGGTCCCCTTCAGTACATACATCTGTCGTCTCTAATGATACAATATCAAGGTTTTAGGGGAGAAAAAATCGATTTATAGAGGTATCTCCGGCGAAACTTATGTTCTGCGAGACAGAGAGGTAAGTACTGAGAATCATAAAGCCGCGAATATTTTGATACCTCAAGACTAAAAATGCGAATAGTATATTATGTAATTTTACATGCTTTACACCTTTTGACCTCCGGAGTATCCGGCATCCGCTAAACCGCTGTAAACTTTTACAACATGAAAACTATGCCGACAATACGTAACTGAATTAGTAGCATGATGCATCCATTGGGTGGCTCCCAATGGATGCATCATGTTTCCAAAAAAATACATATTATATTACTCAAAGTTTCGAGGCAGGAATCAATCAGTCCATACCTAAGTTTTACCTTCAATTAAGACCAAAGAAACTGTTCAACCATCTTATGTTACGACTATTATAATTGCGATAGTTTGGATGGATGTATATTTTTATTTGATGCTTCTTATCCCGGAAAATGTACGGTTTTTTTAAATTTTATTTTCACACAAACGAACTCGCCAGCAACAGATAGTATGTCGATATTTTTCTGTGTGTTTACACATTGTTTGGTATTTTATGTTGTTCAATTTTTTATGGGTATCTGTAATATATTTTGTTTTTAATTAGGCACCCTGTTGAGTTCAAGTTTATTAATAAACTAAAGTAAAACTAACTTCAACTCATGGAGGGTTTTACTATTATTTTGTAACTAAAGCTTTTTTAAAAAAAGAGAGAACTAGCTGACCCTGTGGCGCTGTTTCGCTTTATTCTTGTACTCTTTTTACTGACTTGTTTTTATCCATAAGAAATAGGTTTTGTTGCTTTTATTTCTCAATAAAGAAAACCTATCATACTATACAAAAGTAAGTGATAATAAAATATATTTTCAAGGGGTAGGGCAAACTACAATATGTATATGAACAATCCAGGTATTTTACAAATATTAAAGCTCTAAACACATATAACTTAGACAAGTATGAAAGTAGTTTTGACATTCATCGTCATAAGGATAAAGCTTACATCCACGTTTATCGTTGACAAGTATACGATATGACATAAAAGTGTCGGTAACCTTTGATAAAAAATTCATTTCATTATATTACGTTTAATCATGATCAAATTATTAACTGTTGTTTAAGATAATTTTTCGCATTGTTTAACCACTAGTAAAACTTATACTAAATCAATATTCTGTACTTATATGTATTTGATCGAATTGTAATACTTTATAAGCACGTGACTAGTCGGAGTAGTACATGTTGAGTTTCTTTGCCCAAAATTATTTTGTTTCTTGATCATAAATTCATTTTTATCAACAATTGAACTCGACAGTTCGTCAATATGCTAAGTCAGTAATAGAAACTGTTTTCAGTCATCAGTAAAAGATTTTCATTTCATTTCATAAAACGAAAAAATGCGTCGTCAACTTCTATCGCCACGTTTATTTCCGGCAATCAGTTGCACTTGCTACGGTAGGAAATAGGCAGGAGACGAGATCTGACGATATTTATCTAGTTAAGTTGAAAGCGATGAAGATGGGAGCTCGCAATGGATGAGAATTACATTATATCTTTAATGTAATGATGATACTTAAATAGGATTCGATGGCATACTCTCCTCTTTATGGCTTAAAACGACGGTAAATACTAGTGAGCTTAGGCAGTAAACAATCGCCCTAGTATGATACTAACACTAGTACTTCTATTAACACCGTCATCATCATTCTGCCTACGGTCAAAGGAGAAAGGAATTTCTTGTAAAATTATTAAGAGTCAACCTCCTCGTTGCCTTTGGTTTGCAATCATAATATAAAGAAGCACTGTTGTTGGCATTTAAGTTACAATTATGTTAAATGCTGACAAAACTGCTAAAACAGTCTAATAATTTTGAAATAGGTATTATTTTCATGTTATGCTTGAGGCATACTTATTAGTTTTGTTTCTAGGTTTGTGTGTGATTTTGCCAAATTTTAATAAATAATATAACAATAATTTATTATAGTAAAATTGGTTTTTAATTAATCATTATGTCTATGCCATTATTTTTCATTTGCATTATTTTAATGTAACGATAACAAAAAATAAACTCGAAGGAAATGTACATTTTTTTTTAAGTACATTCACATTAGCAAGTACTCGTAGATAAACGCTTTCAATTTGGAATTTAAATTGAAAATATAATTGTCACTGTAAGCTCTTCAATAGATAGTTTTATCTTTTATAAAAAATCAATGGAGTTTATATTGCAATCTGACCATGGAGACCTTTATCTTAAACAAAGGCACTCAATGGTATCCGTGGTCAGATTAATCTAACAAAGCGGTCTGACCACGGATACATGACGAGTGTTACAATGTACACTCGAACTTAATCAATCTGAACAAGGACTCTAAATGGTGTCCGTGGTCAGATCAATCTAACAAAGCGATCTGACCACGGATAATATGGTCGATAATATATCTAATACGGTCGAATTGAGAACCTCCTTTTTTTCATCGGTTAAAAACTGTACACAATCAGTCAGTATGTAATGTAATAAAAGTCATGTAAATAAATAAATAAATAAAAAGAGAAAAAACTTACCTTAACCTTAGAAGGTTAAATATGTTATATGTCGAGGTCGACAGTAAAACTTTTACGTTCATTCCCGAAAACAGTTTCAGATTACTAAAAGTCGTGTATCGCTATCGTAAACTACGAAAATCATCGAAAAATCTGTCATATATTTAATCAATGTATTTAAAAGCAATCATTTCTGTTAAGTGTAATAGTACTAATATGTAGTGAATTGTAACTAGTTCGATTAATTAGTCTCAGTGCATCGCCTAAAGATGTTTAGAAAAATAAATATATCATTCAAGCGAATCCAATAAATAAATAACTCAAAATTTAAAAAATACGAACCAACCATGTTCATATATTTTTTAGGAACAATAAAACTCATTAATGAAATCAGCAATTCAACACCCCATTGACAATTCCAAAGTTCAATCTAAAAACAACTTAAGAAATCCTTACCCACAAGCGGCTAAGTCTAATAATTCACCTTGTCTTTAAGTACAAAAGTTCTCCTTCGGTCTTACCGTTGCAAATTGCATTTGTAACTGTACAATGAAAACTGTAATTGCACTTACTCGATCCGAACATTTTTAACTCGTTAACACTAATTAGCAATACGACGCTGAATGCCAAAAACTAGGCCAATATTCACACTACCAAATACTTCAATTTTTGGTTTTGGCTGAGTGTATGTGATTCTGTGGCGATTACAGACAGTAGGGTGCACATGCAGTGTTATGATAACCTCTCATCTATGAACTAATAGATATGCATAGAGTGACGTTATTCACGATGAGGAGCTAGGATAGATCTAAGAAAACGCCTGAGGTATGCGGTGGGCGTAAAGATACTTGTTTAAAAAAAAGGATTCTTAATACTCTAACTATAAAGATGTTACTGTTATACAATATTTAAATGATATAAAGCAATTGTAGGCTATAAAGCCGAAACAGACCAAATATGTTAATTAGTATTTTAGTTTTCAAGAAATAATGAAAAGTTACGCCCTTAAAAAGTCAGAATACATATATGATATACTTGTGATTAATGCAAAAATGGTATAGTGGTTTTAAAACTCGTGTTGAGGTCTATTCCCTCGAGGGACAATTTTGTTCGAGTGATTCACATATAGCTGTTTTGACTTGATGCGTTTTCATTGTTTTTAAAAATATTTAAATAATCCCTCGATTTGCTAAAAATAATAATTATATTTACGCAATACAAGTAGTAAACAAGGTTAAAGATAGAATACTTTTGACATAGTCAGACGTTCATAAACTATTTAGATTTCAGATATTGGTTAAAAACAGAACCGAAAATCGAACTTTTACTGATCTGTGTCTTTACATATTTGTTTTTTTTTATATTATAGGGGGCAAACGAGCAGACGGGTTACCTGATGGTAAGTGACTACCGTCGCCCATGGACACATGCAAGTCAAGAGTCACAAGTGCGTGTATATGTGTTAGCGTGTATATATCCACCTGTATTTACTTGACCAGGTAGTAGTTATATGAGACTAGTTCAGTATGTAGTTATTTGACAACACGCAATTGTGTAGTGTAAGCACACAGCTGTACATACATACAAGCGTTACGCTACACATTACAGATGACATACAAATTTGTGACACATATAATTAGCCTAACAATCACAAAAGAATACTCCTTCCGTAACATGTACTTTAAAAAAAAAAACAAGTTTGTGGCAAACGCGTCGTGTCCACTCCTATTTTAGTTTCTTACTTAATTCAGGAACAAATTTTGTAATTAGAAAATAATATACTCGGTGCTTCTCTATTAGGAAACTGTCGGGTAAAAAATACACTGAAAATTAATCTCGGTGTACTTAAATTCTGAGGTCACTTAGAATTAAAACATAACACTCAAAGTATGTTGTAGAGATATTTGAAGAAGAAACTAAGGTTATCCATTAACAATGAAAAACCACTACTTCTGTAAGACGACGACGGAGAGCATAAACCACTGAGCCAGTCAGCCTGTGACCACGACCAGTGCAACCTGGTCGAAACGTCAGGCAATTCAGAGGTATGTGATCGTGTTACTTCTCGGATATATACATAATTATATCATGGAACGCGAAATATTAAAAGTTAGTACTTCTGTAAGAACTATTATATGTCTATTGATGATCCTCTTCTGTTTGACGACTACCGAACCTGATATTACGTGATGATTGATATACAATACATGATGCCTGTTGAAAAGATACACACTTCTAACTTGACCACGCCTAGATTGAAGGTATCGAAAAACTCGGTAAGAGCTCTCGTGCGTATGTGTGGAATATACGTGTCGCGGTTACGGTGTAACGGGGACGAGAATTCGAAGGAACGAAACGAGTGTTGTGGATCCGTGGAGCATTATCTGTACTGCATCTGATAAAAGATATCTAGACTTCCTAGTCTAACCTTGCGTCGATGTTTAGGATTTGCATTTACGGATGTTTCAGTCGTCGTCGTTGATTAGCTTCATGGCTCTTTTCTCAATCGATTTCAGAATCTCAAGGTATTATTGATGGCGCAACGTTAAAGAACTCCATTCAGGCTTTATAGTATCATCCACAGAAGTTATAAGTACACTAGTATCAACCGTGATCAACGTAATCGACGTAGTAAATTGGGTAAATAAACCGAAAAATACATTAAAAACGATAAAACTATCTGTCCGGAACGCCCTGATATCGATGGGGTTAATTTCGTTAACGGAACTTTTCCCGCCATCCCGCCTTTTTTCTTATTTATTGTTCCATTAAAAAATAGTTTAAGCGAGTTTCCCGCGCGGCGTATTCCGTCGTCTAGCCAAGCCCCTAAATTTGATTTGCTCCATTTCACCGGCGGCCTAACAAATTTCCTCTAATTTATCTCGAACATTATACCTTATAAAATGTTATAGGAGTGCTTCAAATTTCACTTGGAAATGTTGAGGTAAATATTATTTATCAAACATACGTATAACATGTAATGAATGTTGGTTAACTGTGAAAAAGTTAAAGGTAAGGTAATACGAGTGCAAACAAAAATGCTAATATGCAATCATTACATATATGTTTCATCATACTGTTTTTTATTTCTTATGATGATAATGGATTTTGATTAACGTATTTTAAAACTATAGACTTCCACGGGGTCGCAGTCTTTGCTAAAGCACGAGACATACAAAGTGTTGAGTTCATCGACAGTCGCGCCCTCTGTTAAAACTTGTCGACTTGAGGCTAAAAAAAAACAACAAAGGAAGAATTATTCCCGAACATGTCGTAAATGAATGAAATGAAATGAAAAAACATGTCTGATCAAATAATACTTACAATCATTTCATAGTTAAAAGCCATATCTACATATATATGTATATAACACACTTTTTTTCTCCTCAAATAATATTTTAAAGTAGTAACGAGGAAAATGCAGCTGCAACGGTTTTTCAACTTAAAAAATCACGTGCTGTTCTGCCGGGGTCGCTAACGACCCTTGCGCATAGAAGAGCTCTTGGGAAAATAACCCAGAATTACCGCCTTTAACTCTAAACAATGCAAGCTGTGTCAGAGTAAGGTTAAATTCTTTCTTTTATAATTATACACAAGACCTTATTCACACATCAGTTAGTACCAGTGGTAAAAAGTTCATAATTGCTTCTGCGCTGATTCTATGACTGTTCATTATAATTAGTCAGCACAGAATAAGCAATGTTAGTACTATTAGTTATATTTCAATAGCACTTAATCAATGTGTAAATCAGGTATAAGAAAATGTATCACCTCACTCAGACTGAAGACAAGTGCTGGAAGTGTAAAGTTCAATTGACTAACAATTTTATGCTATAATTGTAGGGCCTATCTCCGCTTCACATAATGCTTAAATCGATTATCGATGGTAGAATCATCATCGAGTTCATTTATTTATCATCATCATTATCGTCATTAATCATTTACTTAGTCTCTAGTACTTGCAAATAGTTGTAAATTTTAATTAACATATGCGTGAATTGCTAACACTTTCAATGGACCAGAATATTGTTTGGGATTAAAGTACAAGAGAAACTAAATTGCGAATAATACGGCTAACGTTTATTTTCATTAGGGTGTGCTGTTTCACGTTCCCTTAGGAAAAACGAATTACGACTTCATCGATTTCCCACAAATCGCAATTATAGTCCAAATATAGTTAGCCACTAACATAAATATTCATTGATAACGCTAATTCACCATGAACACGAGAATATCGTGGTCCTTCGAGCTTCCTTTTAATAAAATGGGAAAAGTTGGCAGGATAGATTGATGTCGTTACACGCGAACATTGAAACTAATAAAGCCACTATCGCGTCGTGTGTAACTAATTAATTGTTGAATAGAAACAATCACTAAGAAGAACTAACGAAGTTGTCTGACGGAGCTAGACAAATGAAAGTTGCAAAGGTCAAACCGCTGGCGGCGAGGGAATTATAAACAACTGACGCGCGCTCTGAAGAACTTGTCGGGAAGTTTATGACTTGATGCGTTTATTACATGTTTGGCACAGAGCACGTATCTTCAGCAGTGTTTAATTAATATCTCTGACTATAATTTCATATATAATTCTAACTGTGTAATTCCTCTTAATACTTTAAGGTATGTTAAAAATAATGGATCATGTTCCATAGTTTTTTTTTTCCTAAATATTATTGAGTAATTCATTCATGACGATAATGATGATAAGTTTATAGCATTCCCTGAGCTTGTGGTTTAATGAGATTCGTTTTGAATTATATTACTTTTTGTTGCAAATTTTGATAATTATTTTCTTAAAGAATACCGATATGTAGAAAGAAAGAAGAAAGAAAGAAAAATTATTTCTTTCTAAGTGACGTTTAAAAAAAAGTGCTTACAGTATAACTTGATAAAAGATTAAAAATAAAAGAAATACAAATAAAAATAAACGAAAAGAAAACAAAATAGAGCTACAGTTACCTTGCACGCACTCGCACGTCACTTATTGAAATTGGTCACCGCTCCGCATTGATGCTGATGGGTTGCTGCGCGCCAAACAGCGCTGATTTTCAGCGGTGACCGTGTGGAGTAGGTGCGCACATATTAAATAAAATAAATATACACATATTTTTACATAATATTATGATCTACTTAAATAAAGAAAAACTGGGTAATGTATTTATGTATTTATGGCTGGCAACACTAGGGCGTGTCATCAGTCAAATGACGCAAGCCCTGGAAACCCCAAACTTCCGGGACGCTTATCTTCTAGGTAGGCTGTGTCCAGCTGTAACATGTACTCTAAAAACATTGTTATTTGTTTCACAAATAATGCGCCTGCGACGACTTTATTTTTTTGGAGCTTACCCCGGTATGTCCAGGTTGCCAGCCTGTGTGAAGTGTTGTTTGTGTTGTGTTATTGTTGTGAAAAATGCAGAAGTCATGGCTTATGAAGATCAAGTAAGGTCACACTCGGTAAGGTATTTACAGTTCACATATTCTGTGTTTAAATTCATCACTATTGTACTAAATTCTTAGTATTAATACGTTTTTTTTAACAAACTCCCCTTATTTATACAGTTGTACTGAACTCAAATATAGTAACTAATTTCTAGATATGATGAATGTCTGTATAAATTTAATATAATATAATACATAGTATCTAATAAATTCATTAATATTTGAATGTCAAAAGAATTATAATAAAAAAATAATAATAATAATAAGATAATAATAATAATGTAATAGTAAAATTATTGATACCTAGTAGGAATATACCCAAAATAGTTTTAGGGTTCTTGTGGCTGCTTTTACAGGTATAGCATTTTACATGGAATGTTTGTTTTCAGGTTTAATTAGCATTGGCAAGTTGTTGCAGCATACATTTATGCATGTATGTATGTATATGATATTTAAATATCTTTTTACTTTAAACGAGCGATTCTTGTATGTATGTATGTATTTATATTTCGGGTATCTTCAAAACGGCTCTAACGACTTTGATAAAATTTTGTATACAGATACAGTTTTGCATTTTAAGTTCAATTTATAGTATAGTAGCATAGTTGTATTTCCTGTAAAAACGCAATTTTACAACAAAAAAATAACGATTTTACAAAAAGCTGCCGAGTGAAGCTCGGTCGACCAAGTACTATTTATATATATATATATATTAGGCTACAAGTTATATATATATATATATATATATATATATATATATATATATATATATATATATATATATATATATTTGTGTATTATGTGAAAACATTTTTGTTTGTACTCTATTTATTTTACAATTGAATAACATAAGTTTTAAGTGTACCTACTTCTTCTTTTCTCTGCATCACCCAATGGTTGACTGGTAGAGAATGCCTTAGGCATTAGGTCCGCCAATGTACCAAATGTGCATAAAGTTCAAAATAAAATAAAATAATATATCACCCACTGTTTTTGTTTTTTTATGTATTTTTTTGCTTTTAAAAAAGACAACTCCCGCATTAGGAATTACTCCTGTGTGACGGGGGACTTTACAAACATACAAACAACGGACACAAAGAACACCCAGACTCAGGTGGGAATCGAACCTGTAGCATAGCAGTCAGAGTCACTAACCCCTAGACCAACAAGCCAGGCCAAAGATAGATTATCTGCTCTCATTTAAATCAATGAGGTAAGGTGTTAGTTACAGTGTAATGAAAACGATGCAAGTTTGATTTGAACTTCTTAGATTATGGAACTTAACACCAATATTTGATGTGATCAGATACGTTTACGTAGAAGGCAAAACAGTTCATGAACTTTACCGACAATATAATAATAACTTGGTGAAGATTAGAAGAAGATAGTAAAGGACTTGCTATAGCTTGAAGAAATATAGGAGAACAGAACAGAAAGCGAAGTAAAGAATAACTTGACTGCTCTTCTAAATTGACTTATGCCTGGTTCCTATTATCAAGAAACGATTCGTTTTGTTTACGGACGGTAAAATTTTCTTTAATAAAAAATAAATATATAATAATAAAAATACAATATACAATAAATACACAAAAAATCAATGTAGGGATACATTGGTTGTTTGTGTGATGAATGATGATGCATTTATTTGTTCATCGGCGGTTATTTTTTGTTCAGAAGATAATTCATTAAACAGATACCGTTACGTTTAAATCTATATACGAACACTTTGAAAATAAAGTTGTATATTGTAAAAGATGTTTCATTTATAATTGCTCTCTTTTGCTAGTGCGGAATAGTGTTGTAATTTGACAATTGTGGCATCGCAATTAGTACCTACAGTATGAGCAATTAATAAATAGGTGTAATTAAACATATCCTGGTCAACGAGGTCAGGGTTAAACAATAGTTAAATTAAGCTTATTATTCTGCTGGACTACTAAACGCGTACGCCAATTTATCCGGAGTAGAACATAACACCCACGCTGCAAATGAACGTCTAACTAGTTGAGATGCGGTCAATTTTAGCCAATTTGTGTCTCAACTGGATTGTTAGTTATATTTATTCGGTATATGCCTTTGTTTTGATGATTCTTCACTTAATTCTAATTAATGGATTCCTGAAACAATACCACCTACTTTCACGGTAAGTGGTTATCTTAGGCTATGGACGTGTGCAACACATAAGCACATGGTGCTGACAATTTAATTTTTACGCGTAATTTGTGTCACACATTACTAGTATTCTTGTTAACCTCTCCAGCTAAGCTAAATGCTTGTGTTCGGAGTAGGTTCACGACGGTAGAGCAGTGGGTGGGGTTCGAACCCGCAACCACTTGATCGCAAGTCCGACGCCCAAGCCATTACGCTAACGCCGCCGCTTAAAAACTAACTAGTTGACAAAATAATGTCTAATATTTTCACAATTGCAACAAAATAAGTGCTTATTATGCTTTTGTTTTTATTTTTTTAATTACTCGTAACCATTCTAGATAGATCGGTTAAGTTTTGAAGGAGGTAGAGCACAACAGTTTTGTTTTAATTTGAACCGCCGACCAGGGAAGAACCGGCATCTTAATCAAAACCGCGTGCATGGAGTAGCGTTGTGTTTGCTGTCGGTGAGATTATCATGATATACGATATATATGTGTTTGTAGTGGATGAAATGATTCTACGGATAAGGCCTAACAGTATGGTGTGAAACAGTTAATATCTGTTAATTTCCACAAAGTTCTAGCCGGATCACGGCTCACAACAACGATATCATATAATCAGTAAGAATAAAACAAAAAAACATAAGTGTAATTCACACTCACAAGATATATTTATCCGAAATATTTTTCTTTGAAGCAAACGAACGGCCCCAAGCAACACGCCCTAAATACAATATTCTCCTCGAATAGAGCAGTGAAACAAATAATTTATATTTCTTCGGGAATAAAAACCATAAAGACAAATGGATTTCAATTATTGCAATGGAGATTAATAAAACTTTACATTCATAACATTACTGATTTTTCACAAATAAAATCGGCTTCATCCACTGTTTTGTTTCCAACTATCTTTGGTGATTTCAAGGTAAGCTCCAATTGTTTTGACATTCACTCCTTGTATACAGACCTTGTATATGGATAATAAGTTAGTAATATCATAACAACATTGAGTGGGAGGACCGGATGGACAGCTCTACAATCTGCAAGCTTCCTGGACCAAGATGGAAGAATAAAATAATCTATTTTCCTTGATATTTATAAAAGAATATACTACTGCTACCAGGCCGGTCAGGCCGGAGAACTATGTTTAAATCTGTAAACAATTGAAAGAAAAAACTTCAATCTGTTACGGTTGAACAAGAAATAATATCCATATATTGCGCATGGATCAATTCTCGCCATTCATTGAGCTGCGCCAAATATCTTTTTTATCACTCATGTAATTACAGTTAAGCTAAAACCGATATCTTGCAGATTCTTTAGACAATCGGAAGCCTAACAAACGCTTGTGGCTCCTAAAGTCTCCAGTGAGAGGTATAAAGCCACTCAGTGTTGCTAATGGCTGCAGAGGGGTGACGGCGAGCAATCGGCTCAACTCGAGTATGTTTCCCACATCCAAGGCACACAATGTGGATTTATGTACGCAGATTTCTTCAATATCTTGGGTGATGGCAATCGCTTTATAAAACCAGGAGAAACGTTGATTTTGAATTATTTAGGGTAAAATTAACGATTCAAATTAACAAAAAATGTAATCTGTCATTTAAAAAAATAAATATTGACATTTGACATCATATAAAAGTCAAACCATGTTATCAGTAACAAACAAGATTACCATGATCAAAGAAATGATTTTAAAACATTATTATTTTTCACCATTAACTATTTGTCTGTTGTCTGTTCAATGCTTTCTATCGAATGTAAATGTGCGAATTTAGAAGGGAGAAACAATATTTATTGATTATATTTGTTCCTTATTACTGGTAGAAATCAGAAAATGCATGGTATAAATTGAATCCTATAGTAATACGAGTATGTATTGAAGTACGTCAATTGTTTTTCTTTTTACATTAATTACTCAGAGAACATTCAATCAAGCAAGTACAAATATCTTTTGAAACTTACGATAATTGCAAACAATTCTTCCGAAACGGAGGATCCGAGTTGCAACCCCAAGAGGCCGCGGTCCCTCGCGCATTTAGGCAATCAGAAACAAATAAGTAGAAATGTTCGTATTTCTTTGTTGAGAATAAATCTATCTTCAAAAGAGAAATAAGTCCATGCATTCTGCGAAGTTGTGGCCGTTCTACATATCCGGGGGTTGAGGCAGCCTTGAGTGCTCTCCGGATCGTCCGCGTACGGTTTAACGATGCCTGACTTATCGATAAGCTCTGTACTTCTAACACGGATTTAACGAGAAATATGTATGTATATATATATGCCTCTGGCCTCAGCCATGATCTTCAAGCTGGTTAGAGTTTCAGCTTATGACCAAGCCACGGTTGTATGAAATGCAAATGAAAATTGCAAATATTTTGAATAGTCAGAATTTGTTAACTTGATGATAATGTAAATATTTATTGTGTCTGTCTGATCGAAATTAATTGAATAAGCTTCAAATAATTAAAATCGGTTTAGATACTGATATATCAGTGAAAATAATATGTTTATATTTTATTAGATTTCATATTCTGGCCCATATCACATATCCTCTCTAGGCCCAAACTAAGCCTAGCTGTATTATGGGTTCTAAAACGCGG
Organism: Callimorpha dominula; assembly: GCA_949752705.1. Taxonomy (NCBI): domain Eukaryota; kingdom Metazoa; phylum Arthropoda; class Insecta; order Lepidoptera; family Erebidae; genus Callimorpha; species Callimorpha dominula. The sequence continues at coordinate 10,091,078 of OX457005.1, forward strand.
ATAAACATTCTTAAATATTTATATATTTATCTAGTGTTCTCCTCTCTCCTTCAAAATATAAAAGTGTACCAAAAACCGCCCTGCCAAGAATGTGATGGATAATAAACTCTAATAATTCTGAAACTGTATTTCGTGTTGTATCGAGTTTTGTCGAGACAACATGACAGGTAAATCCCAGGATACCTACCTTACATGACATGACCTTGGCACATGATCAAAGTACTTTTTCCCATCTCGCCTCTTTGCGTATCTAAAAGTAAAGTAAAAGAAATATACCCGTCAGCATTTCAATCTACCCTCGGCAATTATTTAGTGTTTTATTTGAAGTTATATTTTTTGAAACACGTAATACAGTAATACTAGAACGTTTGATCTGTAGTAACATAAGAAATATGTTAGTTTTTACCTATGTCAGTTTCAGTACTTCAAATAACTACTTTTATTTGTTTTTTACGTGTAGATAATATAAACGAGGGGTGTATTTCGTTTCGTGTTGCAACTTAAGTTATGCTATTAACAACAAATAACATTACGGGGATCGATTGCAAAATACTTTATGTAATTTCAGTCTAAAAAATTACGAAAAAACCGAAATTACGTAATACATGATAGTATAGTAGCAAACGATAAGACTATTAGATACAGCGTAAAGACAATTCCATTTTAATAGGCTTATCCGTTACTGAGTCAGAGCCGTTTTCAAACGACAAGAGAGAAAACAGTAAGAGATAGCGTACCGAATACTGAAATAGTAGATTCGGATCATCATTATCAGTTGAAAATTATTGGAATTTTTTGCAGAAAAATTCATACCACAATGAGTAAACAGAACGTTTTACCAAAAAATATCAATAAATACCACATACGGCCAAAAACTGCAATGTAACCAATCAAACAATATTTATTACTTAACTCATTTAAACGTTTAAGCTCATTCACCATACCATGTTCACAGATATTTGTAATAATTTCATCAATTGCCTTCAAAACCTTTTACGCATAGGCAAACAGGAAACAGTATCTGTGGTGTACTTCTTCAAAACAATTCTACTCATATCATAAGTATGAATCTCTTTTTATTCATTTGGTATATATAAGTAACTCCCTACTTTTCAGTCGATAAAAAGCCGAGAGCGCATTAATGTCACTGTAACTAATACCACAGGGATATAGACAGATAAGATGAATCGAAATTGAATTAAACTGTTTGGAATTAAGTCTGGAACAATATTTCCATATTTACTTACGTTGCTAAAAAAACTAAAGTTCCAGCTGTCAAGCTATCAGATACACGGAGAGTAGACGACTCCCTCGGGAACGCCACAAAGGTATTGTGAGGCTACAAGAGCAGGCTTCGTTTGTTTCCATGGAAATTCCTTGGTATTTCGATTACATGCAGATAACTATCCTGTACATAGAGTTTTTCAGGATTTTTTCAGCTTTCTTCCCTTTGGGCATAAGTAAAAAGGAAATGTAATTTCTTAGAAATCTGTTTAAAAATCTTGCTTCTTCACCAACGTGTACCTATACCTATTCCTGGAAAAGGATAAAATATAGACTATGCTACATCTGGATAAAGTAGCTTTCTAATTGTTTAATAATGATTAAAATTGCTTTAGTAGGTCTCGCGTTATTGACTAAAAACTTTCCTCCTTATAATATTAGTAAAAATTATTATGCACTAAATTATGAGTAAGCAAATCTCAAATGTATGCTGAATAACTGCTAGATATATTCGGCAACCAATCGACCACCATTGGCACCCATTGACCAAGAAATTTGTCCTTGGACTGTGCACTATATTAGCTATTACAAAATCTCGCATTTATTGCACAAGTGGGAGGAATGTTGTTTTTTCTGCTGCTTTGTTTAGTAGACAATGATGTTTGCATTTCTTTATTCAGCGTCATTATGGACTAGACAATAATAACAGTCATGTTCCGTGTCATAGGTAATATATAAAATAAACACTTTGTTGTGTCATAAAACAATGCTGTTGCGTGCGTTGTATGCTGCTGAGAACACGGAGAGTATAGGTAATTTCACACTCCACATATCTCACACACGGCCGTCTGATCCCAAACTAGACAGAGCCTGTACTATGGTAACCAGGCTGCTTTCTAAAAACATACATATTATAAATAAATTACACCCAGAGACAGAACAAATTATCGTGCTCATCACACAATTATTTGTCCTGGGTGGGAATCGAACCCTCGACCTCTGGCTTAGCAGTCAGGGTCACTAACCACTAGACCAACAGGCCAGTCAGGATACATGGTACAGCTATTTGTGGGATTAACAGGCAGATAGGTTAGATTGTTTCAAGTCTGGGTTAGTAATGAATTGGGGCGTGTAAGTAATAGCCCCCGAGCAAGTCCTGTAACGAGTATTAGCAATATACCTTTCCTTTAAATCCCTTCCCTTACCTTTTTCGTTCAATATACTCCCAATTTGCCCACCGTTAATTACCCGGTTGACGGCAATTGGCTATTACGTAAAAAAATTATAGTTGACAAAATGTGGATTTTAAATACGGCTCTGCCTACCCATTCGGGGATACAGGCGTGAGTGTTTGTATGTTTGTTCAATTGATGACATACTTTAACAACACATTTAAAAAAAAAGTGCCGATGAGATCAAATTCATAATACGCGAGTTATAATATACAGAGAGCTTATTATAATAATTTAAAACTATGTTAGTCATTACTGTATAGCTTAATTAGAGTATTTAGATTCAAAATTTATCCGAAATAACCAATACTTACGGTACAGACAGCAACGTAAATTGTCTAACATTAATAATATTGTAATATCCAACCGGGTACTAAGAGGCTTTCAAGTTTACTTTAAATTATCCTATTTCTCTATAAGTTTCCATATATATACAGAAGACAAATGCAATACTAGGGGTATTTTTATCGAGCTGGCTATTTTTAAGCCCCGACGCAAAAAGAAAGGGTGTTATAAATTTAACGTGTGTATTTGTGTATCGATGTGTCTGTGTAGTGTATGTGTATATATATGTGTTTATCTGAGGCATAATAGCTCCTAAACAGAAGTTTAAAGATCATCAGCTTTTTTGTAATCGTTAAAGGGATTTTCGAGTCGGGGTATTTTCTATTTTTAATTTATACTTGTATATTCGTAGTAATTGCTACCAGTGGCTATCAGCAGCACCACCAGCAGCAGCGCCTAGTAGCGAGTATCATACAGCTGGCATCACTTGACACTCGTCTTCCCATGAAGCTCTAAGTACCAAACTCATCAGCCGAAATAATATTCATATATTTAAAAGTATTTAACTACTTTCGTGCTGACCGTACCAGTTACCCAGAACAAGATTTGCAAGGCCACAAGAAGCAGAACAATTCTGGTTTAAGTGACATTCAATTGCGGGTAGCCTTCATTTGGATCACTTACACTCACATTCCGAGATGGCTGCAGGAAGTCTCTCTGCTGTTCTTGCCCTTTATAAATGTCTCTTACCTGTAATAAAAAAAGGAATGTTATTTAAAAGAAAACTGGTCGTACTAACATTTTATGAGCTACGGTATGTAGTAGTACAGTATAGTAGTATCAATCTGATAACGGCTATATAACATTATTATCTCAATGCCTCATTTTAGGATTAAATACTTACAGATAAAGACGATACTGTACTATATTGTAATGTAACCACAGTTCTCCCAAGAAAATATTAATGATTATTTATTTAAGCTAATTACAATTTCTCTATGAATACATTAAAAATATTTAATTAAGTACAACACAGTGAAATTTGGAGACACAGTGAACGTCAATGCCTGTGGTAGTTTAAAACTGAGTTAGACACTGGCGCATTATACTTACATCTACTTACATCTATTCGTGCGTGCGTGCGTGCGTGCGTGCGTGCGTGCGTGCGTGCGTGCGTGAGTGCGTGCGTGCGTGCGTGAGTGTGTGTGTTAGAGTTTGTGTGTTTATTTTGTTCAATTCGCAAGGTTTTTTTTTGCCAAGAGTTGTTATCACACAGGTCTTATAAGGTCAGCAACACACGATTGTCACTTCAGCCGTTGCACGTGTATCATTCGGGGATGCCCGACTAGTTTCGGACCCGACGCCGACGAGGAAACGAACGTTCAGGAACGTTTTTATATAAATAGGAATTAATTTTTATATATACCTTTGCATTTGAAAAAAAAGGAACACTTACTTAAATTACAGAAACACATGCTAGAGTCATGCCCTTTCAGTGTTTTAAGTAAGTGTTCCTTTTTCAAATACACCCTGTATAGATAAATTACTATTATTACATATTAATTTGTAATTGAAGAAAGATTTTGAGAACAGAAAAGATTCGGCAGTAAACATCCTACTGGCAAGTTCTTCAAGTTCAATAGCAGTTTAAAAGGAGTTAACAATGAAAACATTAGATAAAAGAACTACGACAGCGTTGAAAAGGTAAGGAACTTGTTTAAAACTTTCGAGACATCTAAACTCAAATACAGATGCTAAACTAGGTTGGAAAACTTGAGATGTGAATAAATGTAATAGAACATCCCTGAAAATACCAAACAAGAACCTCAGTATGAATTACAGCTTGATAAATATATTTTTCGATAAAGTACTTTGAAGAAATACTTTAAAACCGGAACGGTGGCGTAGTATGCAGTTTGAAAAGAGTTTCTTCAGACGCTCAAAAACGAACTATGGGTTTTCTGAAATTACATTTCCGTCTATCCTTCCTAACCGCCCTTCAAAGGTATCACAAGTGTGGCGGAACTGACATTACTTCGTTAAAATTCTGCAGAATGGACCCGTCTTGCTAAAGTTGCACCAACTTCTCTTAGATAAAATGTACCTTACTTTCTATTTACTTTAAACAAAAGTGGAGCAGATAAACGATTCATTTAAAACTTTATTTTAAACCAGTTTTTTTGCAAGCACTCGCTGCCGTACCTAAAAAGCAGTTGGTAATTCTGTACTTATAAAAGTTGAGCGTTGGAACTAACCTACATCACGAAACAAAAAATAAAATATAACTTCCAGTACGATATTTTGGAGTAAACAATTGTCTGGCTTTGTCTACTATTGGTGTAAGAATTAAGTAGCACGTGCACTGCTTGCTCTGCACTAACTATGCGCACATAACGCACATGCGGCAAGCCGTGTACTTTATTTCGCGTTCACGCCTGTATTGCATTCACTGTGCACAGTATTACACACTTTTTTTAGAGCAAGAGTAAAGTAGTCCCTAAATTGCTTGTTCTGCGCTGGCTATTTACTACTTATAGTTCAAGTACGTAGGAATGTCGTAAAATGCAGGCCGTAAACAAAGACGTGTACCATCTTCGTCTTGATGATCACTTTCCATCAGGTGAGTAGGAAGACAAACGACAATTAAATTAAATTATAAAATGAAAAAAAAAAGGTTATCAGACCTTTAACCGTTAATAAAGGCGCTGTAAACATTAGTTCTGCAACATTTACTCAATCGCAATTGGCTACTCGCAGTATTAAGAACCACCGCAATATGAAGACCAATCACGTCATTACGTTGTCTTTTACGTATGGGGGATAATTAATTAAAAATATATTTTTTTTTATACTAGAGATCGCGTGGTGGTCTAATTTCAACCATGGTTTTTTTATTGGCCAGTATAACTTGAGCTATCATTGTATAGACTTACCATGACAGTTAATCACATATACTGGACACGTGTAATTTCATTAAAAATTAGGAAATATACCAACAACTTGAAATGTAAACTTAAAACAGCAAAGTCTAAAATCTTGCTGAAAAAATTTAATACGTTATTCTTACTATTTTACTTAAAGCGCCTCAAGACGAGAAGATTTGGCCGAAATAAATAGGGTTACCATTTATATTTGCGCATAGGATGCGACTTGGCAATTCGCCAATGTTCAATGCACTTTTATTAAATCCAACCTAGTAATATTCACATCGCATACAGTTTTAACTACACTACCAGAGTTTAAAGGTATTAGATTACAGAGGTTTGTCATCCGCAATTAGAACTAAATAAGGATGGGATGGATAAATGTATTGATTTCATTTTTCCTTTTTGGAGCTTCAATCAGAATTACTACTATTCAATAGGAACGAAACCCATGCTGCCCGAGCTACGGCTAAATGTTCGTAAGTAAACAACATAAACTTTCTATGTATGTACCATCATATGACCTTATTTATTAGCTTTGAGACGGTTAAGAAATTGGTCACGTAGTGCCTTATACATTTTTGTAGCCTCGTTATAACGAACGTAACAGGTTGTGCCCATTATTGACAGTGAAGTCCTAAATATATTTAATAATTTAGTTTAGTTAACTACTTTTTTTTATGATCACAGCAACTTTTTTTCTGTTACCTTGATTATGTTATTTAAAAAAAAACATGGTATTTTCAAAAGAATCACGAGTTTCTATTGCCAGATTCTTTTCTCATTGGCTCTAACTTTTGGGTTACGAACGTGGCAGTTAATATAAATGCAGAATCAAATATTTTAACGCTCATAATTGCTAGTTTGTCATTTAAATGAATAACAACATTTTTATTTTTAGGGTTCCGTTCCTCAAAAGGAAGAAAAAAGAACCCGAGATTGCTTCGATGTCCGCCTGTCTGTCGGTCTATCTGTCTGTCGATAACCCTTTTCTTAGAAACCCGTGGAAGCATCAAGTTTATAATAATGCCAAATACGTATTTTTGCTCTGCTGAGCCAGAGGTCGTGGGTTCAATTCCCGCACAGGACAAATAATTGTGTGACGAGCATGATCATATTTGTTCTGTGTCTGGGTGTAATTTATCTATAATATGTATGACGTATATTATAATTATATAAGTATGTTTATCAGCAGTCTGGTTACCATAGTACAGGCTCTGCCTAGTTTGGGATCAGACGGCCGTGTGTGAGGTGTGTCAAGTTATTATTATGGTTATTTGGTTATTTGCGGTCCTTTGGAGATGTAAAAAAATCAAGCTTTTAAGTTAACGCAATGAAGAGATATGGTTATTTAAGCCTTAGATTAGACCAAATTTTATCATTGCGTAGGTAAATCAAAACCTATAGATTTTCCATTGACCTAGAATCATGAAATTTGGTCAAGCAAGGTCTCACAGCACAAGTAAAGGAAAAAATCCGAAAGTCGTTAATTTGTTGATAAATCTGTCTGTGTGTGTGTATGTCAAGACCCTTTCCTCAGAAACCCGTGGAGGTCTCAACTTGAAATTAATACTAAATAATTCTGTCCGCGGTCTGTTGAAGCTTTAACAAAATAAAGCTTCTAAGTCAACACAATCAAATACGGCCATTAAATCCTTAGATTTTCACAAATTTGAACATTTTGCAGGTAAATCAAAACCTATAACCCACTTCCCATTGTTGTAGATTCATGAAACGTAAATGGTAAAAAGCAAGGTCTTATAGCACAAGTAAAGGAAAAAATCCGAATATCGTTAATTTATTGTTATATCACATAAAAAAATTGTTTTTGTGTTTACAAACTTATATTTTGGGGTTGAAAAGTTGGCTTTGTCGTATATCGATGTATGGGAGTATATTTTTAGGAATGCTTGATAATTTAGAAAAGTTTTTTTTTCGGAAATTTTTCAAGAATTGATTCCCTAGATGGACGTATTATCTACAATATCTACATACAGGTTTGTTTGCTTCCGGAACCCTCGGTGCGCGAGTCAGACTCGCACTTCTCCTGTTTTTGTTCTTCGAACGTACATAAGCTTCTGATGAGAAATGCTTAATTCTCAATTTATCAAAAAAATGTCTTTGTTCTTTATCTTTTTATTTACAAAGCCCAGCTTTAATTTAGTTAATTACACAAATATTGGTAGCGATATTTTTAAAAATAAATTGGACATGAAATATCAGGAGTTATGTGACTAGGGACCTAGGGACCTAGGGACCTAGGGAGTCGTAAGAGACAATTATACGTTATACCTACGTAGAAAGCGCGCGGGGTTGAATCTACACGTGTGTGCTAATACATGAAAGGATGTGCTATCTTTCAACACGAGGGGGCGTTACGGTTACTTTGTTCCGTATACAATATAAAACAACCAGGCAAAAATGAAATGTGGGTCATATGAATGGAAATTTAGAGCAGGTTTTTTTAACGCGAAAATCTTAAGTACCTACGTCTTCAAATTAATCTTTCTGCGTTAGAAAGCCCCTCTATCAAATAATGTTTCATAACATCACATCACACTACATGTGTGTTCGCTCAACTCACATATTAATGAAATGCATGATAAGTTGTTAAATACCATTGTACAGTGTTATACAAACCGCTATGCTATTGTATACAGTTATAAAATTAAATACTAATATGATATTAACTATTCACAATCCGTGAATCTTGACTATGTGCACATAGTGCAAAAAAGGCAAAAATGTGTTATTTCGCGGATCAATGACACTTACGTATGAGTCCAATCCAGTGCAAAGAAGTACAAATATTTTAATAAAATACTTGAAACTAAATGGATTATTGTGCCCTTAATATCAAAATTCATTAACAGACAGGAATACAAATATTGACTGACCTAGATGATGTAAGAGATTATGAAAATAACACAAAATATTATATAATTTCATGTACATATATAAACAGGAATTTCCTGTACTTAATCCTGAACAATTAAAATGGCATTATGAAAAACAGGTCTAATAATGTTTTTAAGGAATCCCGATATTGTTATTCTCATCACGCCCTGAGCTCTTTCTTGATAAGGGTAAACGAATTACCCGAAAATGATTTGGTGTTTTTGAAAATAAGTATACCTGCCAACACTAACACAAATATTATGTTGTTTTATTATTTTTAGAGTTACTTACGTTAGAATATAAAAACCCGGTCAAGTGCGAGTCGTACAAGATTTAATACTATGTAGGCACTTTTTTTAGTAGGGGAGCCCCTTTCATTTATTTTTATTATTTGCTGTTATAGCGACAACCGAAGTACACATTCTGTGAAAATTTCAGCCGTCTACCTATTACGGATCATGAGATACAGCCCACTGACAAACGGACGAATAGCCAAAGATTAGTAATAGGATTCCGTTGGTTACCCTTCAGGACTTCAGGTCTACCCTTATAGGATCACTCGTGCATCTGTCTGTTTGTTTGTCACTGTCAACTGGCTCCAAACCTACTGACACACATCAATTCCTGTGACCCCACCCACCACACATGTGCAACGTAAATTAATTAATTGCGGGTCATTTTTGGGAGCAAATTAGAAACTGAAAAATTGTACCACGTGCCATATCAAATTATAGGTCTTGTTGTGAGGGTCTCAAATAAATAGTTTTTATAATTTTAAGATGTTTTATATTTTTAAGTTATTTAAACAAATAAATGACAGACGTTGTCCAGTCTTAACTATCAATATTGATCAACCGCGCCAACTGTCGTACGACTGACAGTTATGTCAACGGCGCTAAGGTTACATTAGAAAAGTTAATATGGTCGTTAATTTTTCTTAAATTTTCTAATTTTCAGCGCAACTTTCTCAATTATTTTTTTTATAAGAACCTTCTCCTGACAATAACAAACATAAAAAAAAGAATTAGCGAAATCGGTCCAGCCGTTCATTTTTATATAATACTAGCAGCGCCCCGCGGTTTCACCCCGATCCCGGGGGAATATCGTAGCCTATATGTTAATCCAGGTCTCCAGCTATCTATATACCAACTTTCATCGCAATTGGTTTAGTGGTTTTGACGTGAAAGAGTAACAAACATCCATACATCCATACATCCTCACAAACTTTCACGTTTATAATATTAGTAGGAAATAGGGTATAGATTACGCTCTTCACATATCGTAAAGAGATTTCACTAACAGGTAACCATATATTTACACTTCCCCCACTCAAAAAATCGCCTAAGTACCGTACGATCCTTCTCTACACTATAATTACTCACGTCCAGCTCCTGTTTACAATAGACTCTTCACAGAAAAATTCACTTTACAAAAAATTTCAACGATCTGGCTGTTGAGTCAGGTCAAGTCTACGGCAGTTTTTGTTTATTGTCAAATATTTCTGTTTAATTAGTAACAAAAACAGTTATTTTAAGAGTAGAAACTAGGTCGAAAGTACTACAAGGCCAACAAAGTTGCACCCCGCGTTGACAATTTGCCAGTGAGTTTTCCAATTTCATATTGTTAGTTCAAAGGTAATTATAGAACTGAGTGACTGAACTTTATGATTATTAACATTTATTATGAGAGTACTGACTACGAATGTATACAGTAACTCGGTTTTTTAGGAATGAAGTTCCGTATCGTGTTAGCGCAACGAAAAATGTTGACCACGAGTTAATTTATTTTATTTACGCCACCTGTGAATTCTGCACGATACTACCGTAATTTGATGTTAGTTGTATACTAATCACTACATATTATAAAACAAAGTCCCCCGCCGCGTCTGTCTGTATATCTGATCGCGATAAACTCAAAAACTACTGAACGGATTTACATGCGGTTTTTACTAATAGATAGAACGATTCATGAGGAAGGTTTAAGTATATAATTTGTTAAGGTTTTGTGTAAATTGGTTGAAATTTGATGACGATTGTTGAAGATGTCTCTCTGTTGAAGTTGCCGTGCGAAGCCGGGGCGGGTTGCTAGTTATGTATATATTAGTTCGGGCAACTTTCACAGATGGCGTAATTTTAATTTCGATTTTTTACAATATTTACTATATTTAGATACAATTTATTCAATCCATTAAATATATTTATATGTAGCGAAAGTAACTTCGTTCTAACCGGGTGTACCAAAGACACCTCCGCTTTTTGTTTTAAATACGAGTAATAGTTTAAGAGATGAGCACGTTCAAACAAAAAAAAAACAAACCTTGGACACAACTACTACTGAACTTATTAAGCTCAGGGGGTAAAAACATTTTTTGTCAATTGAACTAAATATTACCAGACTTATTAAAAAAAATGTCAATTGAACTAAATATTACCAACACCAAAATGAACGTCACACCTGAACGTCGTAGTCGAAGTAGTTGTTTTTTGTTTTGGTGTTTTGATAGCTGTTAGAGACAGATTATTCAAAGTGGTGTTTATGTAACGCACTACGTATATATTTTGTGCTAACGCTATATAAAAGATAGCTACGGTTGTTAAGTATTAACCATAACACTGTGAGTCGATAAAACATTAATTTCAATATTAATAATAAGTATGTAGAACCATAGACGTCATATTATTATGAAGTACCTGTATTCTGTTTCAGCAAGTTCGATACAAAATGTAAACAACTTCTAATGCACTTAAATTATTTATATTGTGCATTTCTTAATCAATATCAAAAAATTTTAGTGAATACTTCTTTAGGCACGTTGGGCACTTTTGGTATGACGTCACGTTCAGATGACATATATACGTGTATATGTATGTGTTTTCACTTCTGACGTACAGCGTGCAGTCCTACGACTGACAATTTATTTTATTTTTAGGTTATTTACTGCTCACCGGTATGAATGATAAAATTCACGGGAAATACAATAGTCATAATTTTTTTTTGTTGGCACAGGTGATCAACACTAATATAACAGACACCGGCATGACCAACACTAACACAAGTGAAGTTGCTTTTATTAGATACTAGCAGCGCCCGCGGTTTCACCCCCATCCATCCATCCATCTATCCAAACTTTCACATCTATAATATTAGTGGGATTAGTGGGATTAGTAGAATCTTAATGAACAAACTAAATTACAAATTCAAATTCATTTTAACTTAACTAACTTACTTAAATTTTAACCACAACGCACACATGTATCATTTGTTACCTTGAACTTCGTGACATACATACATCATGACCGTTTTTATGTATAGCCGTAAGCCTATCTTTATTACAGGAAATTTAACACATATCAAATAACTCTTTATATGTGTGTAAAAGGAACTAAAGTAGCTGTCTTAGCATTAGTACACGGACAGAAGACAGTCTGGGTCTTTCTATTGTGCTTTCAGAAAATAATGGTGTTAAAATGCTGCAGCCGCAAATAAATAACCATATGAGCTCAAAAAAACCTATATTTCAAGATCACAGACAGACACTTCAGTTTTGTTTAAATGTAATGAATAGATTTTGATGAAATATGCGTGTTTTTTATAATTATTTAGTTAATACAGCACACAATGCTTTGAATAAATATACTAAAATACTGAATACTGAATTTAATATGTGGTAGTATATTTTTGTTTTTTTTTTTTCATCTCAAATTTAATTTAATGAGCTATATCATAATAAAAAAATAATAGAGGGGTCATCCCTCTATTTTTACACGTGAGGAAAAAGCCTATGGTGTTGTATGTTTTACAGGACAGTTACAACCATCAATTACCACCAGGAACTTGTCCACCAGAAGGTCGTCTGTAATAAAAAAGAGTGTTAATTGTCCATTTCGGTGTCTCTTTGAATTGAGTATGCTTTAGTGATCTGGATTTTATTTATGAGTTAAACATATTAGTAATTTAGTTGACTGTGGATATTATTAGTTAGAAGTAACCAGTAGTGATCGACTATTCGCTTACACGGCCTATGTACCAAATTTATAACAAAACAACAAGATAACCTATTTCTTCAAACTATTAAAAAAGAAATATAATATATAGAGGTAATTTTTTCGAGTTATAAATGCACGAACGGACTAACAGAGATTGACAAAAGGCGGTGTCTGGCTGGAGAAGCTGATACTACTCTATGTCCTCCGGCTAACTTTGAAACACTACCGTTCCCATTGAACGGTGTTATGATTATAATACACAGGTCTATGGGGAGATCTATTATAGTCTGTTACTGAAAAAATGGTTAATAAGTGGCATCTATCATCTCATCTCTTGCTTCTCCATAAACTCTTTCATGAACCGTGAGAAGCAGATTTTATCTATCAAAATGATTTGCGTGCCGGCAGCTGGCACTCTCAAGTCTGTTTAAATTGTTCGCAAAATAATTACTGTCTAATCCAAACTGCTTATATCGCTCAAAGACTACTTTCAGCCTGTTAATGAATACTGTAAAAGAAGTTATTTGGAATCTATTCGTAAATCCAAATGAAATAAATTCATTTAAGAAAACACAATTTGCTCTGCGAAAATATCCACTAAAGTCTGAAAGAGTAGCGTCTTATGTTCCCAGCATCCTCTATCAATGAAATCCTTTGCTCAATACTTCAATGAATTGAAAACGACTTCAGCCCAACTCCACCCACCCGTATCATTTAGCAATTTATTCTAAAATCATATGAAACCCCCTTCATTCCTTTCAATAGAGTTCCTTTTCGTATGTCCCGTATAATTAATACGTGCCACGAGTAATTATATTGCTGTAAACTTGTTATATATTATATAAAATAAGATGTGGAATGTGTAAATGATTGCTGTATAATAGTTAAACAAACGAGGAGAACAATAACCCTGTTTACTATTTTTATACGGAATTACTAACGGCCTGTAAATAATTAAGACAGTTACTAGCCTGTCTAAACAAAAACTTTCAGGATATTGTTTTCAAACATAACTTTTCCAATGACTTATGAGTTAGTAACGATGATAATAATATCAGATCTTGTGTGGAGACCTTTTATCAGACAGATTAAATAGTCCACTACGGTCAAGTGCGATTTGGTACTAGAACTCACAGCATGACGATGTTCTTTCTTCGTTGTTACATTGTCCACATAAACTTCGAGAAGACAGACATTGAGCTTGACCCATCTGTGTGAGATGTAAACACTTACCTATACTACTAAGGTATCGCTGTTTTGAGCTCTGTGGATTCATCTATAAACATTCTGAACATATTTAAAACAGTGTCACGGTCACAGGTGTCCTAAAGTATATCAATATTTTGAAATGGAAGCAATTTTTAACGTCTGTACCAAAATTATAGTAAATTGCAATGGGTTGAATCCGAAATATACATAATATATGTATTGTAGGTAGATAACGGAAAAAATATTACTGTGGGTTGAAAAGGAAATAAGTTTTGTATAAAAAATTGGAATAAAATATTCGTGGTTTAAAAATATGGGTCAAATAAGAAAATACCCATTTATAGACACGTCAGGGTTCAACAACTGCTGGAAAAGAAAGATCCTTGGGTAGCAATAGCATACTGGCCGTGCATCGCAGCGTGATCTTTCTGTAAGCTAAATCTAAAAACGCAAGTTATAATTAGTAACACAATAATTTTACTAATATTATAAATGGGAAAGTTTGTGAGGATGTATGGATGTTTGTTACTCTTTCACGCCAAAACTACTGAACTGATTGCGATGAAACTTGGTATGTAGATAACTGGAGACCTGGATTACCATATAGAATAAAACGTACTTTTTATCCCGATATTCCCACGGGATCGGGACTTACGCCGGTGAAACCGCGGGGCGCTGCTAGTATCAACATAAGGCAGAAGCACATCAGTTTCAGTTTAACGAAATCCGTTCCGTTATAAAAATTTAAATATTTTATACATATTATACTTAGCTTACAAAGGTCCAGTATAGAATGCAAAAAAAAGAACTGTTATAAAAACTCACGGGCGCACTTTTTCAATTACATAATTGTGTGCAAGCAGGTACAACCAGAACTCCATTAGGTAGCTACAGGCACTCAATCATGCAGTAGCCATTTGACCTATGCTGCGTGAAGGCAACCATTGGATACCACTAAACTATTTATCTTAAACAATCTTTTTAACATTACAGAGGGCTTGTAGTCTCATAATCTAAAATACGATTAATTCCTATAATGAGATAGGTGGACGGATCACGCGATAGGATATATGAACGCTCCGAAGAACCCCTGCTATTTAGATAGAATTAAGCACGAACAAAATCCTACGGTAAAATACTAAAACTAACTTAGCTTGCTGCGAAAGAGAAGGATGGTGCTATACGCTTTTATCTCGCTCTCTCTTCCACGGGATCAATGGTTCTTATCTCGCTCGGTTCAACGCATAGCCTGTATAATGGCCGATAATCTCGGCGCATGCAATATGCAAGTGTTAAACATCGTCCCGCATAATCTATTAATATAGAACAATAAGAAGTTTTAATGCTTGACATACATAAGTCACTATCATGTTCTTTTTGTAGATAATAGTTAGCTATTAGAAATTCTGAGGGCTTTCTTATACTTATTACTATTTAGGCTATCGAGACAGCATAAAACTTTTATTTTGAGATATCTATGCATTGTTAAGAATCTCTTTTTTCAACTATGACACAATTTATATCACAATTGTCCTTTGTGATACAACAATTGAAATTAAATAGTAAAAAAGAAAGTAAGTCGATGTTTTGTGATATAAAATCTTAAATATCTGAAAGCTTTTTACTGTTTTTTTTTCCTGTTTTCACAAGTTGAAATCATACGAATATCTAAATTTGCTTTTTCATATACCTAAATTGAATCTCCATGGTTACAAAGAATATCGAAAATGCTAAAATAAACTCTTAGCGGGTATTTTTCAACGAAATGAAAACTTTTATTTCGTTGAGTTTAGGTACTGACCTTGAATATTGCTAAAATACAGACAAGTCTAACTACGGCACAGTTTATAATTGAGCTTTTTAGCTTACTGCCGTCGAATTAAAAAAAAATTAAGATTATTAACACGCAAGTAATAATTAAGTATGAGTGGCACTGGCAGCCGCTTAAGATTCTACCATTTTACCGCTTAAGAGGATAAACAAAGTATTAAAATACAATTATACTAAATTCTCCTAGTACAAACGTCACAAATGTCTTCCCTTAATTAGTTTTCCTCCAGATATATCTTTTAGACAGCTTAGGATCGCGTGTTTCCTGTTACTTTATTTAGGGCTTTCACTATCAAGTTTATAAGTATAACAAGAGCCGAATTTATTCTCCGGCGTGGCTATTCACACTCCGAGCCCGACAGGCGTACGTAATAAGGATACGTTTACTGTTGTACACTGTTCGCCTCTTTGAAAATATATATATTATTTCTATACGACAGAAACTGGATCTCTTCTACAAATTTATTGTTTACTAAACCGAAGTCAGTACAGAATTATATTTATTAGAAAGCCTTGCTACTTGTTTATGACTGTGATGTGACGGTGGATCTGACTAATATGTCAATATGGAACTTCGTCGCTGGTACCCACTAATTTCCTTCTTTTAACAGTGAGGGTTTCCATGCGTTCCAATATATCATTCAATCATTTCCTTCCTTGAGATCATTTGATATGTCAAAGTGGAACTAAAGGTCATCACACACTATACCGTCACGGTAACCGCACGGCTCTAACCCAGCAATAAAGTTGTCACTCAAATCTGAGCATTAAAACGTGGTCGTATAATATATTTCATAATGCCAATATGAAAAAGCCGACGGCGGGCAGTAAGCGCGTATTGACATTATGAAATGTATTATACGACCACGTTTTAAAGCTCAGATTTGAATGACAACATAATTGCTGGGGTGGAGCCGTGACAGTATACTGTGTTATGAGCTTAAGACTGTATCCTTTGTATACGATCCGAAAAACGAAGTTGCCCGAACAGACCTCTTTTTATAAGAAAGATGTCTGTCTCAAATCCTGGACAAAGCTACAAAAGAATCCAGAAACTTAATTGATTATTTATTACTACTGCAAAATTATTCTTTCTGATTATGCAACGATTTATCATTAGGTATCAAGACTATTTCCATAAATAAATTAAAAATTGCAATGGAACTTTATAATAAAAGTTTACAGAATCATCGCAATATTATACAATATTGCTTTAATGATGTAAACAATCTCATTAAAATGAAAAAATGTAATCTAAATATTCTCATTTGTTTTTATAAGCACAAATAATTGTTATAGATTCTGTTTATTAGTTCTTTAACATTAATTTATTAATAACCGATTTCATATAGTGTTATCTAGAGATGTTACTTTTAGCTGCTTTAAAGCGCATTTTATTCTTGTGACAGGCGACAATAACGCGACTAAATTCACACGGTATCTAAAACCACAAAGGCAGTACAACGTGTTAAATAATTTACACAGAATCTCCGCAATCGCAAGGCCACGGTTGTTTATAGTGCCTATAATACAATATGGTATCTGTTATAGTATCAGTTTCTACAGTTCAGGTCCCTCTATGTCGGCTACAGAATTAGGAACGACCGATTGCAAAAGCTCACGAATGAAAGCAAACCAAAAAAAGTATGGACGTTACCGACCAGTGCCGTCTTAGCCATATTGGGCGCCGGGGTGCGAAAATCAGACAGTTGGCAAACTTTTAAATTACATCGTGTGTAATGTTTTGAAATCTACTTTCATCTTCTTTGCTGGACATAGGCCTCTCAAAATGTGTGCTATAGCACCCGGTCCTCTGCCTTTCGCATCCAATCTATGCCAACTATCTTCTTCGGGTCGTTGGTTCACCTGGTTGGGGGACGTCAGCCGTTTACCGACTTTTAAACGATTCAATATTTGAAGCAGGAAAACGTAGAAATTCTTGACCATCTTCCTTACAGTCCTGACCGGAGCCCTAACAAATTCTTTACATTTCCTAAAATTAAGAAAAATCTTCGGGGTCAAAGGTTTCAGGCCGGTGAAGAAGCAGTCGACGCTTTCAAGTCAGCCATATTGAACACGCCTACTTTGGAGTGGAATAAATGGTTCGAGCGAATGGAAAAGTGTATTAAGCTACGTAGTGAATACTTTAAAAAACAATAAAAAGTTCTAGTTGTGTTTTTTTCCTCAAACGACAAATCTCAAAAGGCATGCCTCGTATGAATCAACTAGGAATTATTTAAATGCACCATCTATTAAGCATTAGGCATTTTTCAAAACTAGCGAATTACGCATGGTATGTGGAAGTACAAGGCCATCGGCTTGCACCCCCTACGACCCTGCGACCGGGTGCCACGCACCGCTCGCACCCCGGGTAAAGACGGCTCTGGCCGTCACAGCAATTGCAAATGCTAAAACGTGCGGAAGAGAACCTTGGCGCAAAAAATCATATTTGTATTATTGTAATGTATTACGAACTAGGAGTGCCCCGCGGTTTCACCCGCCTAAGTCCCGATCCAGCCGGAATATCGAGATAAAAAGTAGCCTATATGTTAATCCAGGTCAGGACTGTTCTATAGTTTTCCATACATCCTCACAAACTTTCACGTTTATAATATTAGTAGGATTTTAATAGGAAAGAAAAATATAACAATTAGAAGAATGGTACTTTAGTGGTTTAAAAGTGTAGTACACCGTCCTTCTTAGATTGCTGAGAAATAAATTTCAGGCAGATTAGCTTAATGAAATCAAGAAAAAAATCGAATAGACTATGAAGAATATGATCCTTAATTTAAATCTGAGTTTGTAATCCACAGACAAAAAAGAAAAACTCCGCAATTAAAAATCGGTCGGCCACTCAGCGTCAAATGATCCCTTAGCAACCTGGAAAAGATTGCAAGTAAAAAAAAGTAGCCGAGTCCGTATAAAAGGTATTCCAGGATTTGTGTAATAAAAGAGCACGAACAAGACACCACTTTAGAACCGTGCCAAAGGTTACGGAGTATGAAACAATTAATCTTGACCAATATAAGGGTAATGACGCAGAAAACTCAGCACAATACACACGATAACGTATGAATTAATGAACATTACTGGTTATAAAAGCTTCATTGTTACGACATATCATTGAAAACAAATACAACGTTGAAATGATTTAAATATGAATTGAAAACCCACACAGTTTATATTTAATATCGGCATAAAGAAACAATTTAACTTTTTCGGTTTATTTAACAAATCAATTAGTAATATGAACAAAACCGAAACGAACCACCATGTTTGTTTTCGGATCGGTTCTCTTAACGGTTACTTTTTTTAATTAATAGATAGCGTAATGATGGGAAATATACAAAACGTACGGTAGCGCTTTTGCCATAAAATAAATATAAACAATTAATTGATTTTATGATAGTGTTAACAGCTTATATCGGGTTACATGGGTTATAAATGAGCTATTAAGTTACATATCCGTAAATATTATGTAAATACTATGCATGCATACGATTATTTACAGTAAAGCTTTAGTGGTAGAGTAATCTGTGGATAAACACAAACTTCTCAAAACTATAATTATTATCTTAGAGATGGCACCCTCAAATATGTTAATTAATTTTGTCTGTCAACTTTCACCTCTGTGTTATAAGATTGATACTATGAAGGTAAATCGATTTCATCAAAACAAAACGTAAATAACTCTAAGTAAATAACAATAAAACAGCCCTCGGAAGAACGAACACAGAAAAACTGAAATGTCAGTACTCCTTAAGACAAAATAAATAAAGTGATCTTTTACTAGAATTAATTCTATAGAAAAGCTTTATCTCAGAGTGTTTTAATACAATAGAATGGTTGCACATAAAGTAGTCTTCAAATAAAGTGCCCGTATAAGGTAGTCATCAGGCTGGTGCCCGAACTTTGACTGTCTGTAATATATTTAACGTTATCAATTTTCCAGAGTAATATTAAAATACTTAACCACCCACTATTATTAAATATCAACGTAACTAAGGCTATGTTCAGATTTCGGGCGTTGAGCGCACGTTAACATCGCATCGCCATGTAAACAACAACGCTCAACGCCTATCATCTGAACATATTCTTCGTAACATCTTGTGTTTTGTTGGAATAATGAAAGTGAAATAAACTAATATAAACGAAGTGAAATAAAATATTAAGAAAATCATGGATCATGGATGATAGGAGTACTCTTGATCCAATCATCATCAAATATACCTTTTGTCTCCATATATTGCTGATAGTAAGCGGTTTGTATTGTTGGTTGTAACGTCAGACGTCTCACGCCGTCAATCAACATGAACCTCAGAATTTTACGAACAATGAATTACTACAACAAGGGTCGCTGTGCAATAGGTATTCACAAAACAGTGCTGGATAAGAATCAGATATAGTTGAAGGTATAATGTATTTTAATTTTTTTAAAGAATTAAGTCAGCAAACGGACTTGTATTGAAGTGATAAATAATTGACAACTAAATTAAGTCAATGATCGGCCTTCTTTAAGATTTCACATTTTTAATCTTAAAATTACCACCAAAATCACATACACATCAAAATTACTTTAGATTTTACTATGTAATCTCTACTGAATAGCTGGATTATTTAAGTATATATGTATGTGTGTGTATGTATGTATGTATGTGTATATGTATGTATGTATGTGTATGTGTATGTATGTGTATTTATGTGTGTATGTATGTATATGTATATATATATATATATATATATATATATATATATATTAATACGTGTAAATACTTGTCTGTATTTTCTATATAGTACGCCATCAACTATTGCTTTTATTTAATACTTCTATAATTATCTCCATCTAAAGGTTGTCTGGTAGAGATCGCTACTAGCGATAAGACCGCAAATTGTACTCTATTTTTTAGCCATGATCTGTTCCAACTAATTTTATTTAACGGTGTACAATAAAGAATATTCTATCTATCTATCTATCTATCTATACTATCAAAATCAGTAAATATAATATTCGTATGTATATGGCTTACATGAGTATTGCACGCTTACATTTTATAACTGGTTCATAACGATACAGGGTTGTGTGGAAGATAATGGCGCAAACATGTGCGAAATTAAAATTTGCGGCACTTGCAATATTTTGTGTCCTTAAAACTAATGACAAGAGCGTGAGTACATGGTGGGCAATTTTCGTATTTACATAGTGCCAACGCGGTAGCAGGAATTTATTCTACAATTCATACAGTTCAAGATTTCTAATAACGTTTTTAACCTTCCTGACGTACAATTGCACCAGGATTCTAAAAAGCATAATATGTATATACAAATAGAATGCAGGCAAGGAACTCTCACTTCCGCGACTTCTCACTTTCTCTGCAAAGTGTTAAATGCATAATGGCTGGAAAAATGCATATTTGCTGTAGGAACTTGAAACTGCTAAAAGGGCGTAAGCATTAGCGTATTTACTTTATGTCTTTTTATGACAGTGATGTTCAAGATGTTCTTCTAGGTTTTTCGTTACTAAATAATTCTTAGGCGGTAAAAATCATCATATGTTTTTGTTTTCATGGATTATTTAATGGATTTTATGAACTAACCTACACCTCACTCCCCTACATAAGGACGTTTCGTCTACATCTATGTTACATCTAAAACATGACAATTTAACCCGCACATTTCAGTCACACATATGTACATATTCAGCATGTCAACGTATTAAACCACAAAAACTGATCAGTTTGCAAATATTAGAAATCGACTGGAAAATATACCATCTAAAAACTCTAACATATTTATCAAGTTACAACATGGCACTCTACATAGATCGGACATCTCTTACTATGGGATTTTAGAGGTGTGTTGTTGTGTTGTCAGTCATTCAGAGGAATCGGACAAACCTGACAAATATTGTACACATTTTTTTTTTGGAAATATAAGAAATAAACAAATAACACAAACTTCGTTCTAATTTCTCTTTTTTCACGAAAACGATTAAACAAGTTCGAATAAAAACTACCATTGGAGTTCCATACATATTTGCAGTCCTGCAAAAATATATTTTTTTGCTCGACTTGGCAGGGGTACTCCCCAGATGTATGCTTCTAAGTGCAATTATTTATGGTATTTATTGCATATTAGTTTGTCTTATCGTCACATTGATTTACACTTCTAGGTTTGGGCTTTTAATTTCCGGTTTAGACGAAGATACATCTATCTGCATGCATACATTGAGGTTTTCTAGGATCAAAAATACATTTATCCAGAAGCTCGTAAAGACCCTAACCAATATTTGCTCGAACTGAGCAAATATTGGTTAGGTTCTTTCTCGTCTCCGTCGAGTGACGTCATTTAAGCGGTAGCGTAATGGCTAAGGCGTCGGACTTGCGATTAAGTGGTTGCGGGTTCGAACCCCACCCAGAGCACTACCGACGTAAACCCACTCCTAACACAAGCATTTTAGCTTAGCTGGAGGGGTTAACAAGAATACTAGTAATGTGTGACCCACGTTGCTAGTATTCTTTATAAAAAAAATAAAAAAATTTAGAACAAATCCCTATTTGTTCAATTTTTTTTTTTTTTTTATTTTTTTTTTTTAGGTAAATCTGTGGTAACATGTCAAGTCAGATTTATCTCTGTACGTCAAGAGATATGCTAGTAATATGATCTTGTTCAAGCGCTACTTCGTTATAATGTACCCGCAAAACGTTTTATTATATTTCAGCTTCTGAGAATATTTTATTCTAATCTCGTTCTAGATTTTACACCCGAATAATTTCTCATATATGTAAATTAAAATGGATTTTATATAGAACATTAATATGTAAAATACCTTTCAGCCCCGCTTGCCAATACCGATTTCAATTACAATTTCATTTTTTATTGCTGAACAGAGATACCTGAAAACTAATATAAAAGGGGCACATGAAACTAACATCTAAGGTATGTATTGTACCGATTTAGTTTATTATTCAGTAGGTAATTTAATATGTTCAATTGAATAAAGGTCACTCACAAGGCCTCAACTTAACATGTCCACAGATATTAAATCGAGCATGGCTACAGAGTCCTTGCAATCAAGGGAAGACCAACTGGCTATTAAAAATTCCAATCATTGTAATTTACACTGTCGACAGAACAGAAATCGGACATCGTCTGTGAAATTAATGAACTCCAAATTGACAGCGAGAGGAGGGTCACATTTTTTTTCCTTTTTACTTCTCTTTGACGTATTAGTAACTTACGAATGAGTTTTAGATACTGTTAAGATAGGGGTCTTTCATAAAATCCTACTAATATTATAAACGTGAAAGTTTGTGAGGATGTATGCATGTATGTATGTATGGATGTTTGTTACTCTTTCACACAAAAACTACTGAACCGATTGCTATGAAACTTGGTATGTAGATAGCTGGAGACCTGGATTAACACATAGGCTACTTTTTACCCCAATATTCCCACGGCCTCGGGACTTACGCTGGTGAAACCGCAGGGTGCAGCTAGTATTCTTATATACTTCTGTGTGAAGTCTCAATACGAAATATTTCATTTTGGGTTCAAAACTAAATTACAAATGCATGGTTTAGCTAATTTGTCTCAAGTGCACTGAGTGAGAAAGGCCTGTTGGTTAATGAATTTCACAAATCTAATCTAAAACGGTCAAAGGAAATGTAGACTTGTTTGTGCTCTGTGAATTTGAATATAAGCACAAGAATTTATGATCTTTATCTAGTCTACTGATTGTATTAAAACATTGTAAGTTTAATCAATAATCTAACATCAATCTAATATAACATACTTTATGTTAAGTAACAGATAATAACGATTTTTATTATATGTAAATATCTCTTAAAGTACCGTTGAGGAGAAAGTTATTCATTTCTCATTACAAAGATTCGTATTACATGACTAATTTTAATGGAACTCTCTAAAACAAAAACCAGTACTTAAATGGTAAATATAATTACAAAATGGTTATATTTTGGTTTTACTTGAAAACCTCCTTCACAGAGTCCGATTTATGATTTTATTACGATCTCAGTTTAACGCAGATCATCTTTGCTTTTCGCGTAGTGTGAGAATGTTAGCGTGTTAAGTGTGACTCGTCGACCAGCGTGCCCGAGACGTCAGTTCTTTCAACACGAACGATTCGCTTACACTCACAGTTACAATTGCAGAAAAATTAAACGAAAATTTGTCACCACACTGGCGAACTCGTTCTACCAATTAGAGAAGCCTCCTTGAAACCGTGTAATTTAGTAGATTAAAGTTGTTTGTGGTTTCAATTATGCACGACGACAGAAGTGGCAGCGTGCCGGTAAATCCACCCAAATTAAAATACAAACACGACATACATGTTACTACGGGTAACGATTATATCCGACCAGACAAAATGTACCCAGGGGAATGTTTTTAATTTCATATATTATGTGGAATTATTACTTCAAAGTCAATGGTGACATTTCTTTTATTTTCATTTAAATAAATATACAATAGGTACTTTGTGTGCGACGTGTGAAATTCGAATCTAGTCAATAGGAAAGTCGACCTACACCTATAGGATCCGTTGAAAATGAAGGACCATTGTTACTAAGGTCATCACTGTTTTGTTGCGTTTAAGATGTTTCACTTCTATCAGATCTCTAGGTTTCTCCTTACTTTTGCTATTCCGTAAAAAAAATACCGTTGGGCATAAGGACAACTGTGTAGGCAAATATGTGTACTCAGATTAGTAGCTGTTCCGTCGTTTTCTGTGAGAAACATTATACTATGCTATAGCGAAAGCCGCAAAAATCTCAGGCAATAATTTGGTGTTCATTCAATCTATATAATATATACCGTAAGTACTAAATTGTAATAAGTTTTAAGTGTTGTAAGTGATAAATTGGTAGGTTACCTTTAGTAAGGGATACATCGCCGAGTTGATCCTGGTTCGCGGGACACTTAGATAGAATCTCTAGCATCGAGTGACTATGTATGTATACAAGTCGCAGCCAAAGAGTTTAATTAGCCTTTCAATTTAATAAAAAGGCTAGGCTAATATTTTAAATTCTTAATAGGTATTATTTTTGTCACGTCTCCATTTTGACACCTCACCTCACTCTACCGCTTCCTCTGCCTGTCAGTAATCGATAAAACTACTAACTTATACAAATATAAATAATATTTATCGTTTGGACTCTATTAGTTAGACTAGATTGTTTTTATAAACTTATTTGTCGTTAATATGATAGTAGTATTTTGCATACATATTTAAATTATAAGATAATAATAACGTAAATTATTGAGGTAAATAAGGCACTCAACAGAATTGAGTGCCTTATATTTATATGCCTTGCCTGCCGAAGTGCCTATGAATACTATTCTTCCACTGAAGGCCTGAACCTAATTTAATTAATTATCGAACTATATCATATAAAAGTTTACGCAACAAATTAAGTCAACATAACGACATAACGATGCATTGAATGTATCTAAGTGTGTGCCGCAAATGCCAACTTCATGAATCCGGCATATGTACAGATAGAGACAAAAGTAGAAACTTGGTTTAATTTCAGGTAATATTCTGACACAACTCGGTCGACACAAATTATAAAATTTGGCACAATAATCTCAGAAACTCCTGGATCGAATTGAAAAATAGTATTGGATAGCCAATTTATCGTGGAAGGCTATAGTCTATATAACATTACGCTACAACTAATAGGTGCGGAGCAGTCACTATAAACGCAGGTGAAACTGCGGGGTCGGCCAGTAAAAATATATAGACAAAGAGACTTTACGTTATACAGAAGAAAAACTGGTTTGCTTTATAACGTTCTTAAAATAACTTATTCTAGAATATAAAACAAAAGCTCTCGAGTTCGGAAGTTCGGAAAGTAACAGTAGCTGCAACGATATATAACAATCAACGCAGACGTGGATGTTGGAATTTTGTTTATTTACCAGATGCGCTTTGAAATTCACAGAATAAACAGTACCCGGCCTACACTGAATTTCAAAAGAATTTTTCTTTAAGCTTTTAAAATCCCATACATGTCGTGTTACTCAAGATAGAAGGGCGAAATGTTAACACGCCGAAACTAAATCGAAACATGAATATAAATATTTATACCATATTCTTTAAAACAGAATGAAAACGATTTTTATTTATATGTACGTATGAATTGTTCTCTAATTTTAATGGTAATGGGACAGCCATTAATGTCATCACAAATTTTATTGAGAGGAAATATGGAACAATAAAGTATAAATTAATTACAATAGTCCAAACAATGACGAAGATTTTAATTGTAGGAATACACATTATATATATGCACTTGCTGTGTCCAGCGATTTATAATTGCTGCTACTCATTTTATGAGCCATAGGGTAATGACATATATATGATATGCATTTTATGACCTATAATCAATAATATTATTATACATAACGTTTCTTTATTTGTATAAATCATCCATGTCTTTTGTTGTCGTATGTACCTACTCGACCTCGACTTGCTCAAATAGTAAACACTATGTTATGTATAAATCCTATAACGTTTATGTAAGGCCACTTATGCGGCATTCCTATAAACAAGAAACGATTGACGTTGAAAAGTCAACGAAACTTTACCGTCCGTAAGCAAAACGAATTGTTTCTTGTTTATAGGAACGCGGCATTAGACATTCAAATTTACCTACATGACCTCTACAGCCGACACATAACATAATCTGTTTATATATATCCAAATGGTATTCAGGGGTATATTATATGCACGAACGGTTCGAATGCCTTGATTTCATAGCCCTCTTGCGGCAAAGCATCTACATATAGTATTGTTAACTCTAATTTGCATTTCTAACTGGTCATAGAAAAAACAACTAAACAAGCTAATGTTTTATAAAAAAGATAGTTACTAATATTCCCAAGGTGTAGTTATAGGTTATTGAACAAATTATGGACCGTCAAAAATCAGTGAGGGTAATACGTGCCAGTTAGAAACATCTCGTCGTAGACTAATTGGATTGAGAGTGACATCTTTTCATTTCCTTTAGTTTTTCTTGTACCGGCTACTATTTTAACATTCCAGGTAGTAGTGCATAGCAGTCTTTTGGTCTTATTAAAATCAGCCGACTGTGGAAGCCCACCCACTCAAATAAAGACAGGGCTTACTGAGTACTGGGCAAGACCAGTAAAGGAGATATGGTGTGTACTTAATAGCCTCGATTGAAACAAGTAAAGTGCAATGGTTGTACCCTAGCACTTAATTTATAACCTATAACTTTCTTTATTTTTATTTCCATGCATGCATAAAACTTCAGCAGCATTTTTTGTGGTACTTTTCTACATCAGTGTATAGTTGTGGCGTAGGCGTCGATTCTGGGAAACCTATTACACGCAGGTGGTTTTATAATTAAACCTCTGCCGACGGCGGGCAACATAATGATGAAAAAGTATTATCATCTCCAACGACACAAAAATACAAACTTGGCCTAATTTGGAACAGTTCTTTCAAAGACAACCCATAGTAGAAAAAGTAGAACTCATTCAGAAAGGAAAAATGTATAATAAGCTTCATAAGATCAATTACGCCAGGGACTTTACAAAAACAAAAGTTAGGCTAGATTTTCCAGTTAATTATATTATCTATTTAAATAACACTGCTTCATAAAAAAAACATACAAACATCCTACTAATATTATGTATGGATGTGTGGATGTTTGTTACTCTTTCACGCAAAAACTACTGAATGGATTTTAATGAAACTTTACAATAATATGGCTTATATATCAGAATAACACATGGGCTATAATTTATGAAGATATTGTGTACATTGGCCAAAATATAACGATAAGTGTTAAGTAAGCCGGAAAAAAATCTGACATCTGCGAGCTATTCTGGCGTGCGGTGGGAAAACTGTAAGAGTTACACGAATATAATGTACGGTGGGATTGTTTCTCCTAAATAGTTCTACAAAAAAGTCGGCAACAGTATATATCTATATTTTATGTGTAAGCCATTATTACCAAAATAGTGAACCATAAATACAATAAAATTTGATTTTTTGTTTCCAATTCACATTTAGCAGTAACAAATTGATTTTTATCAAAATAAATACTCACTCACTCTGTCTATTAGTGAAAACCGCATGAAAATCCGTTCAGTATTTTTTTAGTTTATCGCAAACAGACAAACAAACGCAGCGGGGGACTTTGTTTTATGTTTCATAATATGTAGTGAAGATATTCCGATTGCGATGATACTTCGTATGTAGATAGCCGGAGACCTGGATTAACACATAGGCTACTTTTTATCCCGATATTCCTATGGCATCTGAGTTACGCGGGTGAAACCGCGGGGCACAGCTAGTAAATAATAAGTGTCACAGGATATTTGTTCATAACTTGTTAAGGTTAGTGAACATAATTGCAAAACCTTGTTGTTCTGTAGTACTCACAAATGCAACGGTTTCACTCATTCCGGAATATCAGATTATACTCTAACTAGATAAATATCATTGTGATATTTAGGGCTGCCACAGGAGAAGTAAACTAAAATAATAATTTACGATTTAAATTCATATAAACATGTGCCTTTATACGTGAATGCAAATATAGATATACATGTTCTCATAGTACTGTCAATATAATATACATATTTGCGAGGTATTGTTAGTTATTGTACATTTTTTAATATTTTACAAATGTGGTACTTATAATATTTTTTTTTTTTACTGCTCTGCTCCTGATATATACCGAGTTATATATAATTTCCTCAATTAAAGACTACAAGATTTTTAATTCAGACTTCTTAAACTTGAGTAGACTCATACAAACCAACAAACGACCTTCTTCAAACGAATGTTTCTTAACAAATAACTAAAATTTCTCCGTGTCTGAAAAAGAATTACTTCTGATCGAACTTATAATTAAAAAAAAAATTCGTATTCAAACAAACAAACGCCAACTTTACAGTATTAGTAAGATAAACATAGCTTTATATGTAGTAAAGAAGCATACGTCACCACAGACTTCACTAACACTAAAAGAGCATAAAGTTTGCGTTAATTTTTAACAATTATAATTAGGTAATTATAATTTTCTCTAATAACTACTAAAATGTGAGGATAACCTACTTTATAATGACTACGATCTTCCGATAGATGTACTATTCTAGTAGCAGTTCTACGGCGTCAGCAGGCCTGTGACTTCACAGTTGCCTTCGCTTCGCCATAAGCAACAGAAAACTCAACCATGTAAAATAAATAGTAAAATGAGGCAGGTTTATACCCTGCCCCATTTTACTGCTAGTGTAAAAAGAAAGCCAAAAGAGACACTTTCTTCAGATCCCATAATAATATTTTTGACTAGTTATAATAAATAAATATAATAAACCTCATCCGACTAAAGGCAATACTTAACAAGAATACAAAGTAAATACAAAATCAGGCTAAACAGCATACTAGAATTAATTGAATGTTTGTATACAGTTGATTGGTTTTACCTGATTTAGTAAAACAAGGTACTCTACCTACAAAATGTAATGTAATTAATTGGGATAACTTGGCAAATAGTGGGTTATTAGAGCCAATGTTGGTACAATCATATTACAGTTAATTACCGTAAAGTTTGTTGGACAATTCGTAACATTTTAGCTTACGAAAACAGAACAACAATTTCAAGAAGGACACATTATTAGTGCTATCCAATAACATAATGTATATTTCCCTTTTATCATTACTCAACTAACTTTTTGACTTCTACCAAGCACTGAGTAACCTTTTCTTACAATTGTTCACTAAAAAATTACTTAGTAGATTTAGTAAACTTTTTGTTTGAAAACGGGAGTCATATTTTTATTTAATTATGATGACTGTTATATGCATTATACATACTTTATCATCCCAACCGATCTAAGCTACATGACTGCAAGCTAGATAACTGCTACTAGGATTTTGCAGCTTTCCATGTTCATGCAAAAGTACATACAAATTAGCTAAACCGCGGCTGAGGCAGCCCTAGCTAACAAAGTACTGCCACTATGGGCATGCATTGTGCTAGGGCGCGAGATTGGAGCGTGCGGTTTGCATCCGGACTCACACAATAGCCATTTCGATTAGTATCGCGATGTGATCTGTGTCTGTGAATGGCACAACGACGTCCACTCACATCCTGGAAATGTTAGCCTACCTGACCGGCGAACTCGAATTTCTATTTAATAACGTTCTATAACGATTCTATTGAACTTCAATATTGAATATTCCGATTCATCCCGACAGTAAAAATATTTGAGTTTACACCTAAACAATCCTGTGCAGAACTATTTGTGTAATGTCTACAAATTCTTCAATACTCTGTCATCATGTACTTTACCCCGTAATTTTAATACCTTTGGTCTTAATCTTACTATGTCGTTATGTTGCTCAATATATGAATGAACAAGTCATGTACAAATTCAATAAATAATTAAGCCGACATTTGTTTTTGCATACGTATTTAATGCGTTAAGTTCTCATTAAGTCTAGCACTGCTTCACAAGCACTCCATATAAACCTACATATTATATGAAATCTATAACTAATTGGCTTTCAAGATTACTTAGTAGCAAACGAGAGTGTAGCTACTGGAAGCCTTTATAATCTCCTTCTGGTTTCCTACCTTAATTTCCTCCGAGATACTGTAGTTATCAACATTTGCGTAGCTACAAATTATGATGAAGAGATTACCTACAGCCTACTAGATTATTTAGCTTTTGAAACACATTTATTCATTATTGACTAATTCATTCAAGGAATTTAGTAAAATTATAATGACTAGCGACACAATACGACTTAATATTATAGTTTTTAGAATGCCAACCTTGTGGGTCGAGTCCTCAAAGTTTGGATTCCACTAACTCATTTGATTGGGTAATTTATCTCCCTCCTTCTATGACAACAAAGGTGTTACCGTAAACTACTAGTAAGTATAATATTGTATAAAACTTTTTTTTTAAATAACAAATTCGCAGATTAAGGAGGTAATTGTAAGAAGAAAAGTTTAAATTTGTATCGAGATCACGTGGCAAGGAGGATGTCTCACTCTATCGTGGACTGCAATAAACCGGTGCCGAGCTCAATAAAAGTTTTACTCGTTTGCACTTCCCAAGAAAATAATACCGTTTCTATTTCCAATTGGCTCACAAAAGTGAAAATCAATGGTAACTATTTTGCGATAACAATCTTGTTGGAGAAGGGATAGAATTTTTAGTAAGTAGACTTATAAATTAATTAAAACTGGTGCACTGCGGTTAGTCTTCAATATAAAAGATATAATTATAATATAATGTTAAAAATATTTATTTATTCTATTTATCTAGGATTCACAGGACAGTAAGGCAATTATTGAATTAGACTAGAGTTAGTAGCAACGCAGGAGTCGGACTTATTAGAGTCAAAATATCCACACTTCTGCTTTAACTTCAAATCAACTTCAAGCTTAGATAAGCAATTATTCATGTTAATTCAGTATAAAATTCAAAAAACTTTATTTTAAAAAAAAATACTTCAGCAAACAAATAACAACCTTATTTTTTCTCAAGTTTTAGTATCAGAATCCTAGTTACAAATTCTACTACAGATTTGAAACACCCATTTCACTGAGTTTTTGTCTTCGTTACAACAGTATTGCCGTGTCGATGAAGGAGCTATGACCCGCCATCCTGATAAAAAAGTAAGGTGAAGTAAATCGCTGCAGTCTTGGACGCAGCCAAACCATGTAAAGTCATTGTTTGTTAGGAGGAACATAAACGAATAAAATCTTCATATAAATAAACACTTTTAAGCGTTGTCTTTGTAATTTCAGCGCAATGAAATCTCAAACGACATTCGTTTCCCGACACCTATCACACACTTACATGTAAAACCCCAATGACTCCATTCCCGGCACTTGGCAACGGACAGTAACAGAAATAAGTGTGGTGCTTTATAGACAATAATGACTTGAGGATTGCCAACAGTATCCTGGTGGCGTCCACAATAGGTTCAATGCCACTTAGGTATTGTCCACGGACTATTGTAGTGGTTCTGCAACTTCAATATCATATATCGTCTTTATAAAGACTACCCGGACAAAGACGCACTCGTTCCTGACTGTCATTGTTGCATTAGATATGAGATATGTTTATGATTGTTGCTTGTATAATCGTATAGTGACGATAACAGTACTTGGTAAAAAATATTATACTTCCACTTGTTATAAATATCAGGTTTTCATCCATGTACTACCAAGTTCACAAGGTAGTATAAAGACTTTTTAACCGACTTCAAAAAAGGAGGAGGTTCTCCATTCGTCGGAATCTTTTTTTTTATGTTTGTTCATGTTTCAATACTTCACAGGTGATCCCATTTAAATTTTATGGAAATCGGTCCAGCGGGTTTTGAAAAATCAACAAATATCTAAAAATTTTATACATCGATGATATTTTCGTTTGCTCCGAAACATCGCTGTCTCATTGGAGCAGTGCGTTTCGTTGTCCTACCCATATTATATTTAAGCAAAATACATCTTCTTTTCACTAAAAAGCACATTGACGTCGGTGATAATTTTCTTTAAAAGATAATTCATTAGGAAAAGATAGTAACGTCAATGTCTACCTTTTTAATACCTCCATTAACGCTTTTCGGTCTTGTTTCGTCCCATATACAAAAAATCCTGGGTCGTATCACAATTTATACGTTATTTGTGTGTGTTTGTCCCAAAAAAGCATAGTTTCATTATTTAATTCCGTTTCCGACTCATCTTATATTTCTTGTCTTTTTTGTACAGAATTTCTTCTCGGAGGTAAAGTAGACGTGAAATAATAATGAAGTAAGTTGTAAATACAGTAGAGATAGTAAACATTGTGTTCGAGGAATCAATCAATAAGGCAATATTTGTGTTGTTCCATTTTACTAGTTTTAGGAGACTGCGGCGTAACAGTAATAGTATTTGAAAACTAAAAATGGAACCTTTAAGACTATTAAAAATATTAAATGAAATTGACATTTAATATTCAAATCAACAGCTTTTTATTTATTGCTTACTACTATTTTAATAAACGATAATTTAAAATCTTTCACCTATGAGATGAAAATGAATTGAAAGAGGTATAAAGATTTACGTCCGGCAACATAGTTCGATCATTTTGCTATGGAGGCTTTCCTAGCCGCTATTTTACAAAAAAAGGAACAATTTGGTGGCTACATTTGAATCTCTTCAAAATAAATACAAGCAAGAAATGTTATGGTGACAACATAATAATAATTATTATTATTATAAAAGGCCAAAATTTGGAAATGTAAATGATTATATACGAAATATTCAGCATAGTGATATTCAATTTCTGATGTTCTAAACTTGTTCGCTTCCCTTTTCTCAGTTACCATTGCATCTGTTTACTGAAATCTTGGCACCGCGACGCAGCAAGGTTTTCTCTTCATAAGAAACATTATTTTGTGAAAATTTGCCGCATTGAAAAAAATGGTGGCATCAACTCAATATTTCCTCAAAAATTAAAAAAGAACTTCTTAACTATCCCACTAATCGTGACTAATCCCACTAATATTATAAATGTGAAAGTTTGAATGGATGGATGGATGCTTGGTACTCTTTCACGCCAAAACTACTGAACCGATTGCCATGAAACTTGGTATGTAGATAGCTGGACACCTGGATTAACATTCGCACTGCTACTAAAATAGTCTATCATCTCAAAATGAAGCTTTTTTCAGAAACGACAGAAAACTGATTAGTCGCTTCCTGTTAAAAATTATAAAAAGTGAACACTGTACATAGATTATTGATAAAATTAAGGGATTTCTGTATTAATTAATTATTTAAAAGATTGCAAGTTATCAAGTTATTTAAAAAAAATTGAGTTAATACTCTATTTTCTGAAAAAATAAAAATAAAATGAATTATTGTTAGTTGTTTTGCTGAAAAATTTCGCTTATTACAATTTATTATTATTATTTTAGATTTATTGACGCGTAGGGAATTGATATTTACGTATGAAAAATGAATTATCTCAAAACCCT
The DNA here is from genome assembly GCA_949752705.1 of Callimorpha dominula. Classification (NCBI taxonomy): domain Eukaryota; kingdom Metazoa; phylum Arthropoda; class Insecta; order Lepidoptera; family Erebidae; genus Callimorpha; species Callimorpha dominula. The sequence goes on from OX457005.1 coordinate 10,124,697, forward strand.
ATTTTGAGTTGATACAGTCTCGTAATAGCAGTGCAATATTATACGCTACTTTTTATCCCGATATTCCCACGGGATCGGGACTTACGCGGCTGAAACCGCGAGGCGCTGCTACTATATTATATTTCATAATAATAAAAAAGAACCATCGGATATGTTTGCAAGAGCAAACTAAACAAAACAATATTACAGGTTATACAGAACCCAAACAAAATTTGTAAACAGCCTTGTGTTATGAATATATCCCCAATATCAATAAAACTAGAGAAAGTTTCGAACAAAGTCTATCGTACAAACTTGGCTCACGAAGTATGTATATAGGTATAAACCAAAAACTAACTCCCATCCTAAAAGCTTTTTAGGTTTTGAGGCCATTTGCCATCTGATCTCTACAATTCTAAGAATTGTTGTTGTTTTTTTAGGGTTCCGTACGTCCCAATATAAAACAGAACCTTTGTAGGATCGCGTAAAATGTTTGTCTGTCTGTCACAGCCAATTTCACTCCGAATCTACTAGACCGATTAAGTTGAAATTTGTTACACATGTCAACTCTTATGACCCAAACACCCAAACACCATGCAACGTAAATAAATTAATTTAGAATATGGGGGTCACTATTAAAAAAATATTGCATACTATACTTACCATGTGACATACATTTTCTTTATAATTTTAGGTATTAATATTTTTAGTTTAAGTTGTTTAAGGAAAATATGAAAATTTACCATTCTACTCCTTATCTCTGAAACTACTGTGCCTCAAATTCACATTTACATTCATTAACATCCACATTTCGCCAGCTACATTTTTGGTCAGAAGTAATAGTGGGCGAACGTTTTGCCACCTTACTTGCCACATTGCGTTTTTACTGTAAAGCCCGTCCCGAGAATTGAGTCCGCAACCCTAAGCGCGAAACAATTTCTTAGACCAATGTGGCAATTTTCTTACGCGATAGCTCACATTGTTCAACAATCTACCTGCCGTAGCTCACCTTAGCGACTATAGTATGATTATTTAATAAGCTGGAGCCTCAAGCTTTCTCTCGGACCTGTACTTGTATATAGGTGCATTTATCTTAAAACAAAGATGACATACAAAACAAAGATAATTATAGCTTTTCACATGCAGTTTAGAATTTAATTTAATTCAGAGACGTCGAGGGCCTACTTGGCACACAGTCAAGCGTTCATACACATTCCAACGCGCACTCCCTTTATACACAACTGTATATTAATGTCGCAAAATCGGGGTAAAAGGCGAAAAGTATGCACGAAGAAATATAAGCGAGAGAATGAAACATGTAGATGCCAGCATATTCACATTGTGGCCAAAAATGTGTTCGCAACCGCTTTAATTTAATGCTTCCAAGCACGCCTTTCATAGATCAGAAATGTTTTTCAATGCAATGGTGAACGTGTTTGTTTTGGGATCGTTCTGAACCACAATCTGACAGACTGAGTTGATAACACCAAAAAGCACCAATTATGTGTTGCCGTTTCGTTATTCAAGTATACAAAGTTCATAACAGGTAACGCTCCAGTTATTAACATATTCATATTTAAAGATAGGAGTTTAAAAGCGTTAAATTTAGTTATGAAAATAATTAATGGAAAGATTATCGTACTCGACAGTCTCTAAGGAGAAATTGCTGTTTCATTGAAGCGTGCTCCAACCTGACTGAATAATTATGATCATTCCTGAAGGAATTCAGCTATAACGGTTGCTATTCGGATGTTATAGAAAACAGCAACAGTTAATAAGTAAAATTGTATTGAGAAGGTATTTGAATCCTTCTAGCGATGTCTTATTTTGCAAGTGGACAGAATTGCTGCTTCTTTCAATTACATTCTTGATTAAGCAATATATATAAACCTCTTTATTTTGCAAAAAACATAATAAATATACATAAAAGTATTTATTTTTTATGTCAACAAGCAAACAGACGCGTAATTTCTTATACAGGAAAATCTACATGTCATGTAAAAACCGTTAATTTCTGGGATACCTAATGAACTAAAATCGGTAGTAGAGTGAGAGCTACAACGACGGTCAATAGTTTATACAAACAAGGCATCATTTGTATGGTGTCATGGTTAGGACACAATCACATACTTGCTAATCTACTACGAGGACGAAAATTTGAGCATAGAAATTCCCACACATAAAATTAGGACACAAAAAAGTCAATCAGAAACTGTTTCGTCACAAATAACACTACATATGTATATATACAAACTTTTATTTATTGCGAAAGTTAGCTGGGATTACAGATGTTTGCACATTGTTCTCGCTTTTGTGTAGTTAGATTAAACATGTTCTAAGATTGCGTTCGAGGTACTCGTACTTGTCACACTGGAGTATCCATTAATGAAACTATTAACATCCCTTAACACCTCCTTAAAGTAATAACTATAATAATATTTTTTTAAGATAAGATTAAGTTTAAACAAAAAGTATTACATACAGAAAACGGATTTATACAATTTTTTGGTTCCCAAACTAGGCCTTTCGCCTGTGACTTGGGAATAAGTGTTCCTCCTACAAATATGACATGCGTATGTAATTTAGATGTGTCGAAAAAACATACACATAATTTAAGTAGTTGAGGCTCGTAACATCGCCTGTGTTTCCTATCTTCGCCTAATTTCACATAATTTAAAGTTTCCACGATTTGTTTTGGACAAGCCGCGCATAAAACTGTTAAATAACAAGTATTTTTCATATATGGCAAGATTTTGAGGATTAATTGTGGCTAACGTTACGTTGTTAGTGACCAGAGCATTTTTGACGTGGGACAAACTACTCTTTTTTTTTTGTTTGTGTATAAACTTCAGTTTTAAAAAGTGCTACATATTCGTATCAGGTAAGGCTAAACTTTTTATTTGATTATATTATACAACGAATTACCTTTTATATGACGTTATTCTTTTTTATCTAACTTACGTTTGGAACTCGGAATTTACTAAAATGTTATCGGGGTTATAATAGTGGCATCTTGTTGCTAAACTTCGCCTGCCCCTAGAGTTGTCAATCCTGTTGTGTCATAGGAATACAAATGTACATAACTTATTTTCTTCTTCCTACTTATTTTTTAGGTTAAATAATTAAATAGTGTTCATTTCTTATTTGTGTGTGCGTGTGTGCGCGTGTAAGTGTGTGTGTGCGCGTGTGAGTATGTGTGTGCGTGTGTAAATGTGTTTCGTACCGTTGTAAGAGCCCGTCCTTAATTTGGAGTAAGAAGTAGTGGTTCCATACTATCATAACTCTGTTCCATCAACCACTATTTCACTTTATTCTTGCATTGATGAAAGTTACGTTTTTTTAGTTTATTGTACAATATAGTACTTATATAATGATATTGATGTTTAATAAAACTAGTGTGGGGTCTAGTAGATGGAAAGACGATGTCAACTCTACGCTTATTTGTAATTTCCATTGGTACACGATGTTGTCTCAGTACGCTAAGGATATTAATGGTTTTCTCACTTTCAGAACCTGGCACATTTTATAGAGCTCCTCTGTGGGGTACCTGTAGGGCTTGCAAAACATTACTTTAATAACGGCCCTTTGAGCTCTCTCTAATTTTAGAAAGTGGGTTTTGCGAGTCAAGCGAGAAAAGTGTTAGCTAATAAAACTGATAAAATCAATAAAATGCTCTATTTGTTTAGACAATTTTATTACGTAAATAAAATTGCCGAAACATATAGAACATTGTATTGATTTTATCAGATTACTTAATACCTATTGCCCGGAGCTTTGCTTCATTGTAATTTTTAATGTCTAGGTACTTTTAGGGTTGGATATTCGAATTTGCTTTTAATCTTGAGGAAAAAAGTGGCGCTGGGGTGACTTAAAAGGATTCTAAAGAGACAATAATGCAGGGCTTTTTTTTAGTATACAAATATAACTCATATAACCAGTCCTTTACTTACAGTCGAAGTAACTTTTCAATACATATAAGATGGTATACCATAAATACCAATAAAAGTTCTGTCTCTATCCTATGCATTTGTGGCGACTTGCACATACAGCAAAAAGAAACATACTCCATCATTATCTACAACTTACTAATCCTGCATCGCGCTATGAGAGTTCTCGCGCCGATTATATACAATGTTATAAATACAACTTCCCAACATCAACCGTTGGGCCGCGGCCCACCAGGCATGATCACCTCGCCTGGTCGGAGGATCCTCCCTTTGTGTTGGAGGGACATAACATCTGTTCCTCCACAGCGGTGACCCCAACGTGATTGGAAGCAGCCTTCATGGAGCAGATCAGCAGCATCATCATCGCCACCATCGTATACACTCCTACAGTAATGAGCGGTAATCAAGTCTCAGCTAGCCAGCATACTCGGCCTCAACAGGGATACCACACGCCTGCAGTGTCCGCTCCAGCCTGGTTACCCCTACGGCCTCATCAGAGTCTAGGCACAGCATACTGCACCTACGGTCCACGTAAGAAGAGCATCTTTCTTCCGTCTACGCAGCAGCCAGCCACTACGCAGCAACCGCCCCGATTCACTGGCGACTTCACCGCAGCACCGCACGCAGCCCCGACTCACTGGGACTAGCGGCATTCAGTTCCGATTCACTGGAACTAGCGGAATATAGTTCCGACTCACTGGAACTTGCGGCACTCAGTTCTGACTCACCGGAACTACTCACTACTGGCCCTGGCATGCTCCTTAGTAAAGCATAGACAGCTGACTCATCAAGATATCGACCTCCGGTCTTGGAGGGGAGTGACGTGGCGACTTCCACATACAGCAAAAAGAAACATACTCCATCAACATCTACAACCTACGAATCCTGCATCGCGCTATGAGAGTTCTCGCGCCGATTAGTATATATACATACTTCCCAACATCAACCGTTGGGCCGCGGCCCGCCAGGCATGATCACCTTGCCTGTCACGTGATAACACAGTCTTTTGCGGTTCACGGTGTTGCAAGCCTCTATAGGTAACGTTACCATTTTAACTATAGAAGATAATTGGAAGAACAAACTACGTTTAACAGTAAGTTCAGTTTAGCGTACGCTACAGTAACATCATGGGAACGCTGGCTCCACTTTTTATAAACTTGATAACCAGGCTTCATGGTTAACTGGGCTCGGTCAGCCCAACTTCTTGCATGTAATAACCAACCGACAACAAAGGGTTATGAAGAATAAATTATCTGTAAGTGTGAAAATAAAAAAAAAATGTTTTTAAATTGATTAAGTGACAAATGAAATAATTTAAAACAGGTGATGCCGATCTTACAGCCCACTGAGACAAAATGCTAATGATGATTTTGCCTAACGTCGTGGTTACAAATATGTATTTCTATGAATTACAGATAACTCCACACATCTCACACACGGCCGTCTGATCCCAAACTAGGCAGAGCCTGTAGTATGGTAACCAGACTGCTGATAAACATACTTATATATTTCTAAATACATACATATTATAGATAAATTACGCCCAGACAGAAAAATTATCGCGCTCATCACACAATTATTTGTCCTGGGTGGGAATCGAACCCACTTCTGGCTTAGCAGTCAGGGTCACTAGACCAACACTAGGCCAGTCTGTTTTTACATTGAGTGACCGTTAGTTGTTACCTTGTTCGTAAAATTACTATTTTAAAAGAAATAAAAACTATTTAACAAGAAATTAAACCGACAAACGAAGAAAGAAACTTACAAGCGAAATATAAAAAACATAACCTACCCTAATAATTTTGAGTCGTGCATTTCCTTTTTCGTCGATTTAATTTCTTGTTAAATTGTTTTTTTTTTAACTTTTTTTTGTCTAAAAATATTATTTAATAGTTTCCTATTTAAAATTCTCACTAACCTAAGTTAATCAAATTAACTACTATTGTATAATATAAATCCCTACTTTAACTATTCATTGTTATTTGTTACAATATTTAAACAACAATATTTTATTACCCGAGTTCCCTCAACTGGGTTCCGTCTCCGTCATCAGACCAACGACTGGTCTAAGTCATGTTGTAGTGTCATTAGAATATATGTGTGTACTAGTTTCAACAGAATCGGTTTACAGGTGAAACCTCAGTAGGTTGGTGTTTTTTTTTTTATTTAAATAGGACCAACTTCAAAAAGTATACACTGATAAAATGTCCAAAAAAATAAGAATTGTCGAAATCGGACTACCTCGTAAAAAGTTATGCGTGGCCGATGACATACATAAAAATAATTAAGAGTTGTCTTGAGAATCTTCTCCGTTTTTTTCGTCTGCTCAAAATAAACTTTAATAACATCTAAATTTCTCTTTACATATTAGTCAACAAAACTTTGCGCATTCTGAAGGAGTCTTATGTCAAGTTATGTAGAAAATAAAAGTAAATATAAAGCATCGGCAACAAAGTTATTGCATGACATCAAAGCAAAAGATATTTTGTGTTGCGTCAGACCGTATTATTCTTTAGTCCTTATGACCTTTGGTGTTAAATTATATTATCAACTCTTCATCTTTCACCTTTTGCCCCCTCACGGTTATCTTGTCCTAATAAGTAAAATAAATAACACACATCATATATTTAGACACAACTTTATTAAATTTTAGGCGTATTTCGTAGAGTTTTAACGCTTGGGATGACTGAGGATTTTTGATGTAGGATATTTTATTCTATTTACCATTTCTTCGCTAAAGAGATTTCAACTTTCATTATATTTTGTGTACAATCGTACTAGATTAGAACATTACTCGTACTATGAAAATATAAAATTGTTTGACTCGCACACTGCATGCCAAGATAAACGAAAATAAATGTATTTCAAAGGTTTGTTTACATAATTTAGCTACACAAAGTGAATATGCAGCATTTTACTCGGAAGCATTTTTAATTCACTAAATTTTCATTATTAGTTCATACTCAAGCACGCTGACGTATTTGCATTTAACAAATTAAGTTTTATGAAAGCACAAGGGAATTTATATAAAAGCTACGCCAGCCTAGGCTAAGCGCCAGTCCACCGTAATCCTTTAAATGTTACCGAGCAGGGTTGTCACAAGTTAAATTAAAAACTCTTGATTAAAATAATATTATGGTGAAGTTCAGTTTTTTTGTAGACATTATTAAAACATGAAATTGTCTCTGGTTATGCCGGAGTGAGTAGCTTATATTTATTTATTTAAATTCATACCAATAAAAATACGTATTTCCAAGATTAGATTCAGTTATTAAGGTCCCAGTTGTCATAAAGAATAATGAAAGCCAACAACGAGTCCCAAATTGTGGAGCAGTCTAATGAATTTTACGAAATACAAGAGATTTCATTATCTTTTCCGTGTGACTGTTAACAAATATTAATTAGAACCACTTGTGTTTAAATAAGATACTGAGATATATTTGACTGCCGCTTTTAAGGAACTGAAATATTTTTATCTTTAAGTGGAAAATTACAACTTTAAAGTTGCTTATAGATTCATATTTTGTAAATGATTTAAATAATGAAATAGTTACTATGTTGAAGACAGACAATCGATCCTTTTGTTAATAATCTGCAATATTAACTTACCATCGAATTTCATGGGTACGTTAATTTTCATTATTACTAAATAGAACATCGTCTACCAGAGGAAACCTTAAGTGTAGCTTAGTAAGAATTGGTATTTTCAGTTTAGTATTATTTTACACAAATGAATTAATATTGACATGCCTTGTAGTGTACGTTAAACTTTATATTTAAAATAAATTGATTGGTTTTAATGTGCCATTTCGTTTATATGATTTGTTCGGTATTAAAATATTATGTTTTACGGGCAACCCAGAAGAAATTTGATTTAAGTTCGTCAAAAATGAAGGTGACAATAAAATAATCTCATCGTGAGTTTGCAATATTAAATTCTATATCCGGACATAAATTCACCATGTTTGGAATGTTTGGATTTCATGGCAAATAAAATTTATTATTTACATTCTGTTTATACCAAAAACATTGTTTTGTACGCAAAATCTTGAACAGAAATTCCGTAGCAAAGATATTTCAGTACGGGCATCCGGACTTCTCAGGAAAAAAGTTACTTAAAGAACAACAGTCTTAAGTACTATACCAAAGATTAAAATCTACTTTCACCTAGTAAAGCGCAAATTTCGTTGATCATAGAAATTAATGCCATAACCTAATCTACAATTACTTAATTCTAAGTCATATTATAAACAAATGTGGGTTTGTTTTTTTTTTAAGGATTACTAGTAACGTGGGTCACACATTACTAGTATTCTTGTTAACCCTTCCAGCTAAGCTAAGTGGGTTCATGTCGGTAGTGCACATTACGCTACCGCCGCTTCATTTTATTTGTTTCGCTTTCACACCTTAAATTCTCGCCCGATCATCATCAAATTTTGCATACCCGTTATCAAGAGTATAAAAAAGAAGGTTGCGTACCTTTTATCCAGAACAAAGTACTGTTTCCCGAGGGATAGTGAATCAATTGACAAATACCGCTTACCTAAAATCAAAAAAATGTATCGTCGAAAATTCAACGCAATTTTACCGTCCGTAAGCAAAACGAATCGTTGATTATAATAACGCGGTAAAAATCTAGTACAAGAGCTAGTTACTCAATTTGTTTACTTCGCACGCTAATCGTCAGCAGCGTTACATTGCAAATCGATAATAGAGATCGATTAGTTTTCGAACAGAGTTATATATTACTAGCTGCGCCTCGCGGTTTCACACGCGTAAGTCCCGATGCCGTGGGAATATCGGGATAAAAATTAGCCTGTGTTAATCCAGTTCTTCAGTTATCTACATACCAAGTTTCGTCGCAATCGGTTCAGTAGGTTGTGCAGGAAAGAGTAACAAACATCCATATCTACATCCATACATCCTTACAAACTTTCACGTTCATAATTATAATATTAAGAGGATACAAAATCAAAGGCATAAAAAGGAAAATTGTTAATATGTGGAGGGGATTGGTGAACGTGATATGACAGGCGGTGGACCGGTTTTAGAGGATCTCCTGAGCATGAGTTGAGTTATAGTAAATGTGCTTAGCGTAAAAAAGTGTATTGGCAAAAAATTTATGAATCATATACGAAATAAATAGGATTAAAATATAAAAAAAATACCGCTTGTGAGCCTAAGTTTTATGGTTTGTTTGGACAGTATAGAAAGAAAGAGAGAAAGAAAGAAAAAAAAATGAATTTATTTTGTATTCATCTGTAACATAAATGAGCATAGTAAATGTTTAAACAGTAAATTATAAATATTACAATGTGACTTAAAACTAATAGGAAACAAAAATGGTTCTTAGCTCAGCATTGGGCCACTTCTTAGTTAAGAGGTGGAGCTGATATTCTGCTTAGACCAGATGTAATGACACTCATGGACAACAGATGGCGTTAATACAGAATATTGTCTTAAAATTTATGTTATCGTAGATAACATATAATTATAGTATAGGGTAGTATCGTATTTTTTTTGTCAAGTGTTATCAGCTTCTATAATGAACAACTATAATACTTTAGTGTGGTGCGGTTTTATATATATTCTGTACACAGAAACAATGTACATCCCCTCAAAACAGATAATCTCAAAATAACGAGGTATTAAAGCACTTGATATAATTCTACAGCACCATTAAGTTGATTGTTCGAACTAAAGATATTTAATGGCGAATCTTTATAAAACAGTTAATCCAGTAAAAAATACGACCTAAAATAAATAATCTCCTCCACAAGTTGAGGTTTTAAAGATTTTATAATCGGCATTTGCTGATTATAAAAATGATAAACAAAAAATTGATTTGTGTTTTTTTTTGTTCCACAAAATCGTTTAATGAGTGGCAGGATGTATTCTCGATAAACAATTTTACTAACCATTAAAATAGTTAATGATATCTTAGAAACATTATTTTTTTATATTACACAAAATCGTTGAATGAGTGGCACGATGTATATCCGATAAACAATCATGTTTTAAAATCTAAAAGCCATGAACCCTAGTAGAAGATAAAACGAAGTCACTGAGTAAATCATGTACCGAAGCCGTCTCAAGTATCGGAACGTCGTGACGAACGCAAAATCCCAATACAATATTTACGCGATTACTTACACCAGTTATAGGATAAAACAAACCCATTTTCAAGCTGCGATACCGGAATATATTACAGTGTTTTGTGTGAAAGCCCCTACTAACGTTTTCCCTGTGCAACGATTTAATCGGCAGATTCGCAAAGATATTCTTGGTATACTTTTCCTGCTTGGTACAAGGCAAAAAGAAAAAGAACGCAATTATCGTTTTCAGCCTAAAAACATATTTGTTGTCAAACAAACAAAAGAAAGTATCATTATACCTCTGTTAGACATATTCAGTGAACACATACACATCTAATAACCAAATTCAAATCAGTCCAGAACAGTATGAGAACTCCAGGATCTATTTTAATTTGGCAATTCTGACCAGTCAATTTCGAACCAAGATCGTCCCAACTGATTGGAAACTGAGAACACACGTGAGTAAGGGTTTTAACCATTGCTATAAAACACTCCTATTTGTGGTACCAGCAAATCGCTCTTTAAATCTTTGGTACAGTTTACGGCTCCCATAAAAGGAGTAAATTTACCGTACAACTATAAAAATCTATTCTTGTAGGTGCAAACACTAATGATGAAACGTGAAATATCTTCGGCAGTGAATTGTAGTAGAATTATTAGAGAATGATTTTTATTTTCAAGTTTCGTGGGTCTATAACTAATGATTTCCTCTTATGCCCTTTTATTATCTGTCATTATGGTACTTACCGTATCCGTACCGTACCGCAACATCCTACTAATATTATAAACGTGAAAGTTTGTGAGGATGTAAGGATGTATGGATGTATGGATGTGTGGATGTGTGGATGTGTGGATGTATGGGTGTATGGATGTTCGTTACTCTTTCAAGCAAAATATACTGAACCGATTGCGACGAAACTTGGTATGTAAATAGCTGGAGACCTGGATTAACACATAGGATACTTTTTATCCCGATATTCCCACGGCATCAGGACTTACGCGGGTGAAACCGCGGGGCTTACGTTATACATAAAATATTTTATGTATCTAAATAATGTACTGAACGTGCACTAAAATTTATTTAATTTTTTTTCTCCATCACGTGGTTGTCTGTAAAAGATTGACATAGTGCCTACAGTTTTTTAATAATTAAAATTTCCAGGCTTGAAATAAAATGTGACATAACTCTCAGCTCGAACAGAAGTTTCAGCTGATGATCGGATTTTACTCGTTATATTTAATCCGATATACTAATGGTGTATGACATCAGAAAAGTTTACAGGAACCAAAACAACTGTCTGATTGACAGTTGTGTTTCTGAGGACAACGAAACAGGGATTTCGGCCAATTTGGAACAAATAAACGGCTCGGCAGCGCGACTCCAAATGAGGTAGTGAGTGTAATCATAAATCTCGTATGTTTCGTAAAGTAAAGGGAGACTCAACGAGGCGGATTCCAAATAAATTGAATATCTTAATTTCATAAATTTGCTCGTAAATTTTTAGAAATCGTCTTTTTTAAAACAATTATAAAATTATAGATCAACATACACAAAGTCACCGCAACAATAGGTTGCTTCGTCAAAAGTAAAGTTATTAAAACAAAGGATAACAAATATAATACTGTATCTGCCTGTGCCGATCTATAACTGCCCGTTTCCATATGGTTGAGCTTTGTGAGAAGAAAGGGTAGCTTCTTCGATAGAAAAATCAATGTAGACGTAGACCTTTATATGATTTCCTTAAAATGCTTCACTTCTTGCCTCACTTGCAATTAAAGATTTGAGTAATAGCGTAAGCAGACATGTTTATACTCTCTTTACAACTTCGTGTGAAGCCTAATGAGGCATATTAGTAGACGTTTATGGCAGTGGCCCGGTTCTTTTATATTGTAAGTTATTTATGTAGGTGTCGGTACATATGCACCCTCATTTAACTCTAAAACTCAACATTCAAATTACTTTATTTGAGAGAATGTGGGTGTACAAAGGTAGATTCTTAAATATATAATGCCGTATTTGTGTTCTGGTACTACATATGCATGGGAATATTTGTCTTCTTAGTGCAAGTCAAGGGCAACGTATACAAAAGGGCAGTAAAACCAGCCCTACTATATGGATCCGAGTGCTGGCCGATGAGTAAGAGGGATGAACAGAAAGTCCACCCCAGAGATGAAGATGTTGCGCTGGTCCGGTGGAGTTTTAAAAGTAGATAAACAAGAAACGAATATATACGTGGTTGTTTCAAAGTTACAGAGATACATGAAAAACTTAGAAAAATCGCTTACGCTGGTACGTACCTGTGATGAGACGAGATGATGACCATATGACTAAAAGAGTAATAAATATAGAAGAAGGAAAAGAATCCGTGGACGATCACCAACAACCTGGCTACAAACAACGAAGAAACATGTGATAGCGAAAGAGACAACCCACAACCGTACGGTGTGGGGCAGGAGTACAGCTTACCCCAATTAAATTGGAATAATAGCCACTGTAGCAAGGTTGAGGTTAAAAATATAAAAAAAACATAAGAAACATGACAAACATTCCGCTAAATGAGCCAAGTAATGGGGGCATAATATTGCAAGTTATTATTCAACAGCTTTCTCACTGCGTTTGTCATTTTATTTTAGTTTACCGGAGTTTAGTAGTAAGCACACTTAAGCACACTACTAATTAATTTACTCGCCTTTGAGCCTGTTGCAGACTATTGGACATCTGGGTTTATAGGTCACCATGATAATACGACAACTGTACTCTTCTGCACATGCTCCAAAGGAGTTTTGTACTGACACAATAGATCAATAGATAGAAGATCTTTAAAACACACAATAAAGTGTAATCCGTGTGTAATATCTAAACACGCGGCAGTGTTTCAAGCCAAGTTCAAGAAAAAGAAACTGGAAGAACTGAAGAAACATATGTTATATTACACAAACCATTTGGAGCCACTTTTGACTTTGACAAATCCCTGCGTAAATATGGTACAACGTAAACGTGGTGTCGACATTGGGCTATCGCAAAGATATGATGGCTAAATAGCTGTCAAAGTATTTGTACAGCGTAAGCGTACTATCATTCCAAAAGGAATAGACACTTGTATCTGTGTACCTGACATTCAGAGCGCAATACAACCTAAAGTCCCATTAGTCTTTTGTCACAACAGTATCCGATGCCGTGTGAATTTCGATCATACGCAAACTGTTTGCAATCGAAGAACATGTGTGGGCCCGTGAGCTATTGTGCGCTCTTACGTGAGTAATAGGGGTGTTGTTATGTAGACTTAGATCCATTTGAAAGTCGGATAGAGTTGTTATGGGTTTTTCTTCGTTTTACTACCGAATCAACTACCGAAATAATTTACAGGACCTTTGTCAAACCCAAATACATGTTAGCCTGCTAATAAATCACAGGCTTTCGGGATCATGCAATAAGCGTCCTTAACTTTAATTTAGTAAAGAACATTTGGTTTAACCTACCAGTCAGCTTTCGGAAAGTTGTATCAAGGGATGTTGATGGACTTCCATTGTCTCCTGAACTATTGTGTATATCACATATTTTTCATGAAATCCTCTCTCTTTTCACTAAAATTTCAAATCTGAAGAGTATAGGTATTCTATTAGGTTGAACATGGAACATCAGTGGAATTAAAAATAATAGTTTTTTTCATTTGATACCTCAATTCTAGAGGAAGGTTGTTGGCTATTATTTAACATTATGCTAGGACCCTCAAGAGTGAAGCAGAGACCATAAACGCTTGCGAAACCAATTGCCGGTGCTAATTGTACGTGTTTGATTTTGAGTATATTTGCAGATCCGGGAATTTTATATTCGGACGGTTTATAGCTTATTTGTTAGAAGCTGACCTGCAAAAAATTACTTTTAAAGAGAAATAATAGTGCAGTGCGCAGGTTTTCTGTTAATAGAAAAGATGATAAACACAAGAGGAAATTTCCAAGAATTTATTATCTCACGTAAAAGATAATGTTCAGATTTCTTTTATAAAGCTTCTGATTAAATGCTAACAAAAACAAATCTATTCAAATATTCATTTTTAATTATTTTTTCACTAATTTTTATTTCCAGCACTATTTCACGTGATCAAAACTGGTTATGCGGATTATGAAATAGCAAATATATATTATGTATGAATTTGTGGGAGAAGTGTTCTAAAAGTCGGAACACGGTGAAATTATTCAACCGCACAGATTCATCCGACCCCAACAGCGTTTGAAGCTTCTTTTTTCCCTCGACCCCAGTTCGATAATATTACATTAGTGTAACAAAGTTACGCTTCGCGCGTTCCGTCCATGGTTCATTCACTTTTGATAGCATTCCCTGCATCTACGTACTCCGCGTCTACAATCTCATACCAAATTTTTACGTATCCTTAACAATAGTTTCTATTTAAGGCTAAAACGCTTTCAGTTTCCAGAAGGAACCGAAGAGACGGAATGGAATATTTAAAGCTGTGTAGAATACTCTACACCTATATACAAGAAGAAACAAAATAAAATTTATGGAAATTAATTATGTAACCATTTTGATTAGTTGACAGTTGATTAGGTGCCTTGTGAAACCCTACGAGTAAATATATCCCCAAACTATTTAATTAAAATAATTGACAATTAAATACAAATAACAGTATTTAATTGTCAATTATTTAAATGAAATAGTGAATCAATTAAATAGTACTACTGCAATTAATTAAGTTGAATAAAATACAACAAAATTTTACATTATAAATAGTCAGCTCACCTACATCTTATTACGATTTAACATATCACTGACATGCAACCTATAATAATAGGTAAATCATTTGTTGGCAACTGTATTAAATTTTTTAGTAAAATACCAAAGAATTTTGTCGATCGACAAATTTAATTCGAGCATCAAATCATCACTTATTATAAATATTGTAATAAATAGGTATATATGTCGCAGCCAACTATCTTAATTAGCCGTTTATCGAACAGCCTAGCCTCTTTACTATATCGGCTGTGGCACTCGCCGGCCTATTCGAATGAAATTGATTTTTTCAATCCATACGTAAACACCATTTTCTCATTTTTTACTTTCAAATTGGACATCGTGAAAGTCCATTTTTAATTACTTGCTATACTAAGTTGCTAAAATTTCATACACTCGGTGAAAACAAGTCACTGAAAATGAGAAAAAGATCAACGACCACAACAAACCTATATAATGTAAAAGTGGGCGGGCCTCAGACATAAGCTAAATAATAAATATCTATAAATATTTCAATCAGGTAAGATGGTAAACGGTTTCAAAAAGGTATATTATTATTTACGTATAAAACCTCACCTGTGCCTACCTACCTCAGCTGGAACACCTTCGACCCTAAACACGCCATTCTATGAGCTGAAATAGCTACACATAGCCCATAGCACATAGCTACAAATAGCACTAAAAGGTAGAGCAGCTTACCTCTGGGTTTGATCAAATCACGGCAGAAATCATAAATTAAACATGGATGGACAGAAACATTTAAGAAGGACGAAAATAAAACTAGTACAAAACCTCGTGTTCCCTATTTTCCTATACGGAGTCGAAAGATGGACACTGAAAGCTGCTGACCGCAAACGCTTTCGAGATGTGATGCTGAAGAAAGATGCTGCAAAATCCTGGACAGCCTACCATCACTTCTGAATTCGCTCACGAGACCGGCTATCATTCTTGTGTCCTGGTAAAATCCTGGAATACTTGGGTCACTTCGCGAGAAGAGAAGGTTACAGGAAAGATCCAAAGGCCGAGATCCGTTACGCTGGTCCGGCCATGTTCGCTCCACCCTCGTCACCACGGTCTACACTGTTCTATCCTTACACTGTATTATCCTTTTAGAAGCCTTATTGTTAGAGGGATTTAACTACACCTGTCCTTATACAGTTATTTTTAAACAGGTTCAAACACATCCGCCTTGTTGCTACTGTTTTTAGGTCTCAATTATTTTATTCAAAATGTTACGTAAAAGCGTATTATGTTGTAGGTGTAATGTTATGCGTTATGCACTTTTTTTAGAAACAT
The DNA here is from genome assembly GCA_949752705.1 of Callimorpha dominula. Classification (NCBI taxonomy): domain Eukaryota; kingdom Metazoa; phylum Arthropoda; class Insecta; order Lepidoptera; family Erebidae; genus Callimorpha; species Callimorpha dominula. The sequence goes on from OX457005.1 coordinate 10,140,764, forward strand.
TAAACAACATCAATGAAAACGTCATTCCACATACCTACCTAACATTTTGAAACATAGCTAAACATCGCCTCCCGCAGAACTTTGACTATACAACATCTGTACTTCCTCAATTCACAAAATACGTGCAATGTATTTAGATACCTAGGTGTACGTGTATATTGTAATTTTTTTTAAACCCCTTATGCAGAAGAATACCTATTATTTTCTTCGGTTCTACTAAACAGTACACTATACTACAAAAATATATGTACGTATGTAATATATGTATATTATGTAAAGAGCATTAATTAGTTGTATAATTACGTACGTGAAAATTACCTGACTTTTAAATTTAGGTTCAGTTTATATACCTATATCATGGAATGCGGAAGTTTAAAAGTTAAAGTTTTTTAACACACACATACATATGAAATGTCAGTTACAAAACATATTTTACCTACCCCGAAAGTTTTACACAAAATATGAAAGGTTCCACGTAAAGCTGAAGCGAAAACTGTGTTGTGAGCAAAAAACACTATGCACGAACTTCAAACAAAAGCCTTTTAATTAATGGTGTGTGTGTGTGTGTAAAACAGTCCTTATAACCATTAAAGGTTTTCTACCTTGTTAAATGAACAACTAAAAATATAAAAAACGAGGGAGTGATTTTTGTTTTATTTTTATTTTTTATCTTTCTTGCATATGAATAGTTTATGTACCGGATTGTGACATAACTATCCCCCAGGGACTGTGCATTTTTTTTGACCAAAAAGTTTTTGTATTCCGAAAAATGGAGGGAAAAAGTAGAGTGATAAATATATATTTTTTATTAGAATGAACGTTGTCCGTCGAATGCTAAAATACATTTTGACAAAAAAGCTTTTCTCAAGCTGCACCGCGCCTGTTTTAATATACAAATACTGTACTTTTTCCAAGCTATGAAGTAACATAATGAAACTGACGTTAAAGTCACTATATGACTTCATTTGTTTGAAGTAATGATTACTTAAATATAAAGATTATGATACATACTAAGCTTTTCATAAAATTTTCTAATGTATTGTTTTATGGTAATTTATGTATAGTTGTTTGTACAGTGGACAAAGAAATCGGTCTACCAGTTTTGACAAAAGTTTCTGTGTAATCAAAATAGCGATAAGGTTTAACCTATCTCTAACAATTAACTCTCAGAATATTATTGCACGGGAAAATCAACCTTATTGTTTTATGATGTCAAATGATCTTCAACCGTAGGGTGGTAGACGATATATTTGGCCGATGGGACATTTTCTTAATTTGATAACTGCAATCAGCTGCGCTGTGCTCTAAACAATTAGATAATTTTTGCAGATTACGCGTGCCTATTGTCGTAGACGCTACTCAATTCTAGCAAATAGGTATTTCCTGTAATTAAGTGTCTTTTACACAGACCTAAAACTTTTGTTTCCTTTAAGTGGCATCCCGTCTTTATGTGCCACTACGCATAGTTTGGTAATTTAAGTAAGTCACAACTGTTAAATAAAATAATAATTACTACCAAAGGCTTTTAAATGGTTGGTAATGGTAAATTTGGCTTTGTTTTTGGTAAAAGTTACAGTTTTATAAAACTATTCTTAATTAATGATTTTTATTAAGACCTATTTTGATTCATTTTAGGATAAAGACGTTTGAATTACTTAAACTACCCCATAATTGGGTTCCGGGACGTCTACTGTTGGACCTAGGCCTCCCTTAATGACTTCCAAGAAGACCGGTTGGAAGTGGCCTCCATCCACCGACGGCCTGCGATCTTATAATTATTGTATAGATTATTGAAGTTAAAACTTCCTTAGGCACGTTAGGCACTTTTGGTATGGGGAAAAGCACTAAACTCGCGTGACCGTCACGCTCAGATGACAGATGTGTCATTTATGTTTTAAATTCTGACTGAGTCTTACGACTAACAGGTTTTTGAAGTGTAAACTTCTTTAGGCACGTTGGGCACTTTTGGTATGGGGAAAAGCACTGAACTCGCCTGACCGTTACGCTCAGATGACAGATCTGTTGGTTATGTTTTCACTTGTGACGTGCAGTCCTACGACTGACAGCTTTTTTTATTCTTCCTTTTGGTTTAGTTAAATTACTCTCCTGAGATATATTATCATCAATTTGTGCAACTTCAATTCTTCAGTAATAATCAGATTTTATAAGACTTTGCGTCTTAACTTAAACTTATCGCATTATTTATATGTAAACGAAATTAACAGGCACTTTACTATTTACTAACATATGTAGGACAAAACTAGTTTATCTGTAGGGAAAAAGATTACATATAATTTTTTTGAAATTAAAATGGAATAATGTATCAATATTAGAATAGGGCAAAGGAACTCTAAGTACTGTTGTATTGTATTTCTGAGGTGGCCATTATGTGCATCAAGAACATCTTAGGAACACTGTAGATACTCAACGGACAAAATATATTTGACGTTTTATTGTTAAAGGCAAATACATATCTTTATTTCATAAAAAAATATGTATATATTTTTTTGATATCGTCTTTTTTTTGGATACTAAAATTAAACATTATAGATCTACACAATGTCACCGCAACAATAGGTTGTTTTGTGAAAAGTACAACACATAATAAATCATTATATTAATACGTGAAGAGAATTCTTTGTACCCCTTTTTAAAAACATTTCGCGAACGTAGTAACGTGAATTTTAGAATATTTGCAGTTATTAACATAGAAGTGCAGAAAGCCAAAAATTGTTTGTCATGTTATAACAAAGTTACATAAAGCGAATTGCATGGAATTGTATTTCTAACTGAAGACCAGTGAAGTGATGAATAATCAACGCAAAATATCATGTTTTTAAGGTGCCAAAGCTCTAACAAAAACTAAAATTTAAAAACGTTGTGTTAAGTAGTAAACTACATACATTGCATTTTTTGTATCAGACTATTACAGCATATATTCACAGAAACATTCATTGAATGGTCTGGCTTATTTTTACGATGGCATATTAAATGCATGCACGTAAAGTAATAAGCAAAGCTCTAACAAATATGATTACATATTTTAACTTAAAGAACAACCAGTATCCAGTTCCAGTCACGGCCTTTTCAGCAGCTGATGATTATGACACAAATAAATAATCAACCAATGTATACAACTACCTCACTAGCACAATGAAGATGAAGCGCAGCATTTGGAACTTTGTTGGGGTCAATTATAAGCAAAACCACAGCACTAATTTGGGGTAGTACAGTATCTATGTAGCGCAGCAACGAGCATGTGGTTTGACCCAATCAAGAATAATGGGAGCATTGTAGCTATAACTACATAACAACTCCGTTCTACATTTCACTAAACTAAGTTTATTCTCACTGAATTGGATTTAGATAAAAACTTTAGGAAAGGGTCATTCTACTCATTTAACGCAAAAAAAATGTTTTTTTTTTAATTTTGATATAAATATAGTCCTAGAATGTTCAAGAAAAGGTTTCTATTCGATAAGCTGTACCACTTTCGTTCTTCATCGTCACTTTCCAACAAGTGAGATGGAAACAAACATCTATTCCAGTTTATTAATAAAAAGAAATTGGTAATTACGCAGAATATTATTAGTTCGCATCTAATTTATTAAAAAGTATTGAAAGGTAAGGTAAGTAGATAATCTGAAAAGTGCAGTTACCTAACCTCCTAGCATTGTATATCAAGACAGGTCATACACCTATTGTGTTAATGTTGCGCCAATCAAAAATAACGTTATATCACAGATAAGATAATAGTTACTTCGTATAAAAACTTCGGTTATAACTAGGTTATAATAACTGCTAGCGTATGTTTTCGAATGACACATCCTCACATAAAAGAGACTTTTATACAAGATTTTAAATTTTTGTATATTTTTGATAAAAAAAAGGAAACATTATATAAAGGAAATTTCAGACTAGTTTAAATATGAAAATTAAAATTCTAAAATAATTATACCTTCGATCATATACCACAGATGTTAGATCGGCGGTCAAAAAATGGCACCAACGAAACTGTGTATCAGACGCTCGCCGACAAATGCTAAAATTATGGTTTAGAAATGCAAATAGCATGAAATGCCTTAGGTACTTTTGATAAGTATCATTTTTATAATAACTTATTTTTCTTAAGTATAATAATGCCCTGGCACTGTAACAAAAGATAATTTAAAAACGTTGTGTTAAGTAGTAAACTACATACATTGCATTTTTTGTATCAGACTACTACAGCATATATTCACAGAAACATTCATTGAATGGTCTGGTTTATTTTTACGATGGCATATTAAATGCATGCACGTAAAGTATATGGAACTATCGAGTGCCACTATTTGACGTGATTTTGTAGGAGAATATCTATTGTATCTATGGTATATTTGATCTGAGAATCTGACTGATACTTCCAGAGGTTAGTGCGTAAACAAACAAAAAGCTCATCAACTTTATTATATTATAGTAAGTATAGAACAAAAATCCTTCAGTGGCGGTTTAAAGCATAATTTTCCCAGGTTTTTTTTTGAAATTCCTAATTAACGTTTTTTTTTTTCTTTCCTATTTTAGAGAATATCAATGTAGTTGTCCTACACTGGACAGTGAGCAATTATAGTAGGTACATAGTATTCCTATTAATTATGCAAACAGACAGAACCATGCATAGGTATTTGCAAACGTAATTTAGAATGAAGCGTCGTCTAAGTGCGAATACGCAAATGCCCACATTTGCTACGATAGATGTCCAACTGTAAGGTACAACGTAAGTAATTAATATATCTATATATATCTGACTTACCACACAATATATTAACTTAAATAAAGATGATATTTTGTCCCAGGAATTCCCGAAAACGTACCTGTAAAACAGAAAACAAATATGAAAACTGTATTTAAAAATGTTATCTTTATAATAGAGTAGCTATATTTCATCTGGTTGTATATAAATCAAGCACCACCCGGCTATTTGTATGTCATAATACCGAAAACAACAGATTCATAAATTCACTACCATAAACAAAAGGGAAGGAAAAAGGTATTTATGGTATATTTTATATAGCGACTCGCCCAGAGTTCTGGTGTAAAAAGCAAACCTAAGGCGCCCATTACACGGTCGGTTTTGCTGTGAGTTTTGCCACAATCAAAACGATGATTGACGAATAACCTATCGTCTAATGCAGCGATTGACGGTCGCATGATGAGATTTTGATTTTCATCGAACAACCATCAATCATGACTTTTGGTAATGATTGACGTTTGTACGAGTGTCTAAAGGACGCCTAACTATTATATTAATTTGTAATATTAGGGAATGTACGTTTGTTTCTTACACTTCCACGACTTAACTACTCAACTGATCATCATACACATTGTTAGGAGTACAAAAAAGGACATGATACCCTAAATAAAAAAAAAAACTACTGGTCTCAAGAGACAGTGAATTCATTGACAAATCTACGAACTACAAAAGCTGGTATATGATACGAACTACCAAATAAATCTCGGTGATCGTATTTGTACCCATGTCAAATTTACTGCCTGTGACTATCAAGCAAAATAACCAATATTATAAATTGAAATGAAAATTATTTCAACATTTCATTTAAACAAAGACTATATAATTATACTTAATATTGTTATTATAATATTGTTGTTGAAAAACCGCACCTGTACTTACTAGTTTTTTGAGTTGGGTATTTAAGACTGTATCTTAGAACAACACGTGAAAACTGTGAGTAGACAAGGAAAAACAAGGGGTGTTATTGTATCTATAAATTGAAATCGTCTGGTTAGAGAAAGTGTTTTACTTAAAATAAGAATTAACACAATTATCAAACTGTAATTAGTTTATTTTTTTAATGATATCAACTCATCGCTGTCAAGCACATTACTTACTAATACGAGTACATAATCCTAAATAATAATCGCGTGAAGAAAATAAACTTAAAATCAGTATAAAAACACAGCTGAGTCAGTATTACTCAAGATTGTGACGTGACTAATTAAAATTTTAACAGTTTTATAACCTTGAGCGTTTGATTTAGTTACGCCGTTGTTATGATAACTAATATTAAACGCCGGTAGCAACTCAACTATGATGAACCTGAACTGAATTAATTGAAACTTAAAAACAGTCCCACCCACTGTGAAGTATGACGCGAAATGTTATAAGCGAATGTGGATGGATTTCGTAATATAAATTTAACTTGCGTAGTAACACTTTTTAATGTATGCTTAAGCTCTCTTCGAATTAATTGGACCCTCTACATTCCTTCATCAGACTAATAGACGTAGACAAAGGTTCCATCCTTTCCTTGTCGAACTAAACGCTCTGACAGCTCCTTTTGGGTTCGAGTCGCCAAAGTCTGGAATAAACTGCCTGTGTCTGTTTTTCCAGTCAATTATAACCCTGGAACGTTCAAGTGTACGACAGCTGACTCATCATGATATTCACCGCCGATCCTGGAGGGGAATGATGTAGCGACATCCGCATACAGCGAAAATATTAATTACATTAACACTTCAATGTCATCTAACGAAAACACATCGAACTACGGAGTAACTACTAACTGCATCGCGTAATGAAAGTTCTGGCGCAGATTAGTATATATCCCACTAATATTGTATATGTGAAAGTTTGAATTGATGGATGGATGTTTGTTACTCTTTCACGCAAAAACCACTGAACCGATTGCGATGAAACTTGGTATGTAGATAGCTGGAGACCTGGATTAACGCATAGGCTCCTTTTTATCAAGATATTCATACGGGGTCGGGACTTACGCAGCTGAAACCGCGGGGCGCTGCTAGTATGTATATACAACTTCCCAACATCTGCATCCCTTTGTGATGGATGGACATAAACCTCGTGGAATCAATTAATTCATTATAATATCATTAGTCCTAAAAAACAGGCAAGTTGTGAAATGATTGACGGACCAGCAAACCACTAGACGTCTCTGAACGACAATGTCATATGTGCCGCTCATTGCTATAAACATTTTTTTTTTTTAAACAAAGAGAAGAAATAAAAACGTAACTTCGTCTCATCTTTGAATATAGAATATACCAACGTATACAGCCGTAGGACGTAAACCTTTAGAATTATAACCCCTTTATTGTAGATGGATAATAACACAGAAATCTAGACGGTCCGCCATTTGTGTCTCAAAGTGCTCCGTTCGCCGGTTGTCGTGACAATGATCTCTTTTGACATAAAAACCTTTTTGCAGCCAATGTGACGATATGACTCAGTTGCTTTATACTTTATCAATGAATCATTCTTCCTAAGGAAAATACGTAAAGAGCGTATACGTAATTTGTCATAACAATATTTTAAATATAAGTTTTAAGCGGATTTGATATTTGTTTTCGGTTTTCTAGGAATAGATGCAGAAGTTATTGTCTATTAGAGTAAGATCCCAGAGTGATCAGACATAACTTATTTTCACATAGATGAAAGGTTCTCAGTAGCTTGTGGGGCTCGCCTTGTGACAGCTGGGCAGGTATCAGGTAAGAAAGGTAGCTAAAAGTAAGAGCTACTTAACTTAAATGTGTATGGCTGATTTTTACATATGTTTTGAAGAATATTATTCTAAAGTAGTATCATAAGTATCAGACACTTTCCATGGACCAGAACTTTTGTCAGACGCTTTAAAGCTCAACAAAAAATAATGGAACTTTACTTATTTTTACATGTCTGATTTTTAAATATGTTATTAAGGTAACTATTACAAAGTTATATTTCATTAGTCAGACAAATTGTAGTGACCAAACATCCCCTAAACACAAAAATTATTTAGCCGAGAGTATGAGTATGTTGTTATAAGATGTTCTGAGACTGATTTTGCGATAATTATGTTAGGGCATATCCTTAATTTGAAAAATGATGTATGGTTATACACAGGCACCGGAAATAACCAAAGATACATTAATTTAACAAAAGTTTACGAGCACTATTCTTTCAGGATTTCATGTACTGACTGGATGTGACTTTAATCCCGGCTTTTTTAAAAAAGTTAAACAAAGACCATTTAATATTAATGATATTAATGAAAAAACATGAATATCAGCAAGCTTTTATGCAAATTGGAGATCCAGAGACGTTTACCGATGAGCATATATAAGAAGATATTTTCAATGAAATCCAAAAAATTATCTGCGAAATTTATAGTGTTCATGGGATACTCGATGTTGATGCTGCCCGACTTCAGCTGTTTTTAAATAATTATTACAGCGTATTAAATATTCACGAAGAATTAAATCTAAAAAATTTTAAAAAAATTGTTGCTAGCAGTTTACCACCATGCAAATCTTAATTATGTCAACAATTCTTCCGAGCTAATTACATTGCTAGCATATGAAACAATGCAAAACAAAAGCAACCTACCATTTTAACTCCTGAAAACAATGGGTGGACTTTAGAAAAAAACCAGTATCATTTTCATTGGTTTGATGGTGACCAATTACCAGGATGTTAGTGAATCTCTTCAAGAATCAGGTACTGTACTTTGACTTCAAGTTTTAAAAAAAAACATATTTGCAGTTTTATGTTTTTTTAATTTTTTGTTATTTTTTAAAGAAGAAGCTGCTAGCAACGACAACATAGCTGATGATGATGAGGATGATGACTCGAATGGACAATATCATGATTGGGTTAATGATAAAAATTCTAATGATTGTGACGACGATTACAATGATTAAAAGATAAACCAATACTTTATTTACTTAATCATCCTACTAATATTATAAACGTGAAAGTTTGTGAGGATGTATGGATGTATGGATGTATGGATGTATGGATGTATGGATAATGTATGTATGTATGTAAAACTACTGAATGGATTTTATTCTTCAAAATATTCTTCAAAACATATGTAAAAATCAGCCATACACATTTAAGTTAAGTAGCTCTTATTGTTAGCTACCTTTCTTACCTGATATCTGCCCAGGTGTCACGAGGCGAGCCCCACAAGCACGCAGGTATTCAAAGCACATGAGACGCTACTGAGAACCTAAGGTTTCATCCATGTAAAAATAAGTTATGTCTGATCGCTCTGGGATCTTGGACTATATGTATGATAATGAATAAAGAAATAAGACACCAGTTCTAGCGTAGTGTTTGTATCATAAACTTAATATACCTACATACTAAGTTTATGGTTTGTATACTTTTTGGGTTCTAAGTTTTCGTTGAAGGACGCGTTCATAAATTTTGATGATTACACTAAATAATATGTAATTATTGATTTTATTATGATTTCAATGTAATCTATACTCTATACAAATAAATAAAATTGGAGTGTCTGTTTGTAATATTAAAATAACCGATTTTTACTTAGTGCATTTGGATGTATACACGGTACATATACCAAAACAATTTTTTTTACAATTTTTGTCTGTCTGTTTGTTCCGGAGATTAGCCGCTTCGGAACGGGTGGACCGATGTCCACGGGACTTTCACTGGCAGATGGCTGGTGTTATAAGGAGTAACTTAGGCTACTTTGATTTTGGAAAAAGAAGGAACAGGAACTGCTACGAGTTGTTATATTTATAAAGAACGGAATTTAGTCATGACTTGAGCCAAGGATTCCTGAAAAAGTTAAGAAACTTTTTTGATATTTCGGAATAATTTCTAATAAATAGAGTCCAAGTTATTGTTATATGTTGGCAGAGCATTTACTTATACAGTCTGTCATATTTATCAGTTAACCCATTAGAAATTTCCAGTTTCAAGAATAAGCGATAACATTTCCACCAGTAAAGGTCCTAATTTCGGTAATTCTGCTCTCAAAATGTTACGTGGTTAAACTCCGGCCATTTATGCTGACATGTTAATAGGGCAACGCACGCAAGGCCTAAAGGATAATTAAAATTCTGCTTTGAAAATTTCGCATAGGTACTAACAAAATTTCCTTTACACCGTTTAGCCTTTGGGGTAATTCTGGGAGCCCTTTCTGCTTAAAACATATCCTATTTCTATTAAATAAAAAACAGGAACTTTATTTACGGTTACTACTAAAAGGTATAAGCGCTACTTGTTACATTTAGTTACAATGCATTTTAGAAAGTGAAAGTTGTGTTACGTTTCTTGCCCCTGCACGCGAAATCGGTATTTCGAACTTTGCAAATTGTGAAGAGCATGCGACGACATTTTGGCACAGGCACTCGGGATATAAATGAATATAATTAAGACACAATATAAGTAAGGTAGTTATCCAAAGACCACTTTAACTTAATAAAAACTAACTAACAAGAATTATACACTTTTGGGCATAGGTATCTTATCATATCAGCTAGTTTGCACTCTAATCCAATGCAAAAAAATAAATGTTTGACTGGCCTGTTAGTCTAGTCTTTAGTGACCCTGACTGCTAAGCCAGAGATCGTGGGTTCGATTCCCACCCAGGACAAATAATTGTGTGATGAGCACGATAATTTGTTCTGTGTCTGGGTGTAATTTTTCTATAATATGTTTGTATTTAGAAATATATAAGTATGTTTATCAGCAGTCTGGTTACCATAGTACAGGCTCTGCCTAGTTTGGGATCAGACGGCCGTGTGTGAGATGTGTGGCGTTATTACTATTATTATTATTAATGTCTGAGAATGATTCTATTGAATTTACTTAATTTGTTAGTAAATAGTATTGTTGATCAAAGTTTTGCATCCAATGCTGATTGTTGAATTTCTGAAAAGAGAACCATTTATTTAAAGAAATTAGTTATAATTTCTTTAAACTTGAGGAGCTCAGTTTATTATTGTATAGGTGAGTAATAAGCTTCTGCGAAGCCATAACTTCAACTCCAACCGGGTCGGGATCGTAAAATTTAGGTACAGCATATTATATCCATTTACGACTTACACCTTGGACAGTTCGACAAGTTCAAGTTATCAAATGGGTTTGAACGTGACACGGTTCGTGAAAAAAACGAATGAAGAATAAATAGTGTCTACAACATAATTATAGGAAGTTCTTGTTTCTAATATTTAATACTATCGTAAATGTTATTTTTTAATTATCTAATAGTATGTGTTGGTACAGTAGTAAAATAGTATCAAATTTAAAACTAAAGGAAATTTTATTATTGCTGGTAAAGCGAACAAGCGGCGGTAGCGTAATGGCTAAGGCGTCGGACTTGCGATCAAGTCGTTGCGAGTTCGAACCCCACCCAGTGCACTACCGTCGTAAACCCACTCCTAACACAACCATTTAGCTTAGCTGGAGGGGTTCACAAGAATACTAGTAATGTGTGACCCACGTTACTAGTAGTCGTTTATAAAAAAAAAAAAGAAAAATATCTGAAGACTTAATAGTGTAACGATAATTAAAATGTACCTAACCCTCTTAAGCTCTTCCTTCTATTCTAATTAAAAAAAAGGAACAAATCTGTAGAGCTCATTTCGGTAGAGAATTACTGAGTCATAAAAATGGCGTTCAAGGCATCCAGGAAAGAGGCCTCATCTTGAACGCGATACAATAGAAGTAAAAAACACTCTGGAACATCCCGTGAGGCCATCATTTATCATCTCCCGACAATCAGCCAACAATAGAGGACGAAACTGTCGACACAAGCACAAAATAGCATGTTGAAAAATAGGATGAATAACATTTTATATCAAAATTGTATAACCGAAATACACTATCTAAAATACGCAGACTGACATTTCTTACAAACCTACTGTAGGAGCTAATTGCTTTACTATTTGACCTTGAACGTGCAAAACTAAGCGTGAAACTAATTAAAAACTTATAAACATACAAACATTCAGTCTACTACACTAATTTTAAAACAAGGTTGCAGTTTCAATAGTAAATTAAAGAATTTTTAAACACATTTTTAAACAAAAACTAGTATAAAGATTTAACCAATTTATCTTGTGGAAACCCCCACGAGTCATCACCTCACCGGGGCTAGCGGTGAAGTGGTATGTCGGAATTGAACCGAATTAAAGGACACAGTGTTTCGTCACAAATGAGTTTTGCAAGGGACTCGAGTATATCATAACAATAAAAGACCCCATGGCTTGCGCAGAACACATCGCGACACCATCTCAGGCTTGATTCTGCTAGCGTAACGCGCAGGTGACGCATAAACGTGGCCCACCGACGAGAAACGAGCATTGCATAGAACGGCCAGAACAGACGAACTGTGACCGCCTCCATGCCAAGAAAATGTTACTAAGATACTGTATAGTGAAATATTATAAATCACCAATCTGTGAGTTTAAATTATACGCGGTTCACCCACGAAAAATTTAAAATCACGAGGCACAACTAGTAAAAATTATTACCTGTATTATGTAGGTACGTATTCAGAGATTATCGTTACTGACTGTACCTATCTAGCTTTTCCTTACAATTTTAACGAAGATTTTGTCGAGCCTCTCGAATATAAATAAAATTTAAAAGAAATCAGCATTAACTTTTAGTACTCCTAATCCACACCTGCGTCGAAATGGTAGGTCCTTTTTATTAACATTAAACCTTTTTTCTTCACTTTTGATATTGCCAAGAAACAAATAGGTATCTCGGGTAGAAAAATACCATTTTTGCACAGATTGCCTGGCGAAATTACACTCGTTCGATGTAATTGTTGATACAGCCCAAATGTCCGTCGTTTACTTTTGTTATCCGAATATTAAAGCCACAGCTGCCTTTGAAATTTGAAAACGCGACATATTCCATGTAGATAGATAGATAGAATATTCTTTATTGTACACCATTAATAAAATACAGTCGAAAAACAATTATCTACAAACTAGAGTACAATGGGCGGTCTTATCGCTAAAAGCGATCTCTACCAGACAACCTTAGGATGGAGATAATGTCAAAATTATTTAATAAAAACATAGTAGTTGATGGCGTACTATTCGAGATATTAAAAAATACTTATATACATACATATACACATTCATACACATATACAGATATTTACTGCAGATAATATAGTATTATAGATAGCAGTTTAGATCTTAGTTATGGTAAAGAATAGATGTCCATGTAGTATGTTATGTAACTGTACTACATTTATTAAACGGTATATAAAAATATACTTACTCTATTTCAAAAACCTAAACCTATTCATACCAATAAACATTTCTAAGCGGTTATTATTATCGTTTCGCAAACGTGTGTCAGCACCGCATGACTCGTCTCTACGGTTCTCGCAAGGGTGAACGAAAAAAACCACAAAACGCAAATGCGAACCCTACCTATTGTCTTTGATTTATCAGCTCCCTCACTATTTCATCGCACAGGTGGGTGCGTAAATCCTCAATAATCGGCATACATTGCTGTGTCACGACAAGCTACACGAAAAATCTGTCATATGAAAATCGTTATAGAATATTACGTTTGCAGTGACATCGTGTTTTCTTAGCACCTGTGACTTTCGGTGTGTTGGGGATTATCATATTCATGTGTCAAAGCGAGGGCTGGGAATAAGACCTTTATATTGGAAAAACAACAAACTATAATATCACGGGTAGAGTTTATTGAAAGCTTCGCGTATAGCGCAGCAATACAAAATACGCTGTGGAGTGCTTTAATATGTAATATAGAACACGTTTTGTTTCCGGCGAACAGACAGGTAAACGTTTGTTTTTGCGATCGACCTCCGCTGCGAGCATTTATTGGAACAGAGACATATTGAACAATTTTGTTCATCTGCTCAACTTTATGCTTGCGTAAATTGCTGAGGATGTTATTATATTTCATCCTTAACACAATGTTAGAATTATATAATTATTATATAACTATTATATAAACTGATTTACTTCATTTATTTATACGAATAAGAATTGTTAGCAAGTAGACACATCACTTGAAAACAGTGAAATGTTTATTATGTCAGTAATAGCACACAATACATAATAGTACCAGTAGTAATAGTGAAAAATAAATAAGGCTTTTATTCAGAGAAAAATAAAAAAAGTTTAAGTAAAACATAAGCTTGTTTCTACATAAGTGAAGATAGGTATTTGTTAATTAATCTCGTCGTAACATCATAACAGATATGAATCCAATTCGGCACACGGATAGATTGTCACCTGGATTACCATATAGGCTTACAGGAAATAAGAGTTTATTAAATTAGGGAGAAAAAAACACCTTTGGTGGCGATGGCGGCCACCGGATCTCAAAAAGTAAATTAAGCTAATAAGCATTCATAACTCAATTCAAATAAAATAGAAGCAATGTCTTAATAGAGACGAGGGTTTTATTAAACATTTTTTTAAGTGGCTTAATTGGGAGGGTTTTCATCCAGAAAGAGAAAACTGAACAAAAATGCCATGTAAGATATTAAGTCGTCGTCAAACTCTCTGATGACATGCTCCGTACAAACGTTACCAAGTTATTTGTCCGTTAGTTTTGAATAAGTTGTATATGTCAGTGCAAAATTGAGAATTTTTTATATACGACAGTTGCAGGAAGGGTGATTTGACCGTTCTAGTTTTATAAATATAATTATTTTCTTAATTTCATTATATTGCACGTCATGGCAGTGTTTTTTTTTTTTGGCTGCATAGGCCCGATTATTGCCGATTGAAAGAATTAAACTCGTAAAGGATAAAAGGCCTATGATTTTCCTGCGATCTTCATAAATGAGTTAAAGTAACGTTGATACTCAATTCGATATTTTGTTTTACCTCACAATGTTCTTTAATTTCTACAGAATGAAGTCTGAAATTCAATACATATAAATTATAATTTGGACTGCCCTAACATGGAAAAAGAAATTTGTGCGGATGGAGGTCGCAAATCGAACTTAATTAGTCCCGTTATAGAAGTTACGGGACTATAAATCCCCCAGCGCCTGAGATTAGCGGGCAACAATTGATATTGAAGGTTGTACGTACAGCGATCCGTAATAAACTACGACTTCTTGATTAGGTTCGCAGTGAACTAGATTAATGGTTCTGTATGAATAAATTATAACAATGGCGGCGGCACTACTTACTTCGTTTAACACAGTTTTATTGAAACGGGTTTCTAGTGAAGTGTGTTAAAGTAGAAAAGTAAAAATTGTAAATACTGTAAAACACCGCCAACTATGCTCACTGCATCATAGGCGGTTTTTTTATAATTATTATACTAATAATATATGTATATACATATTATATAAAATACTAATAATCTTGCATTTTAATTAAACACTTTAGTTTATTCCCTTTATACTACACTGACTTACAATTACTTTTGAAAGAAAACTAAAAGTACAACTAATTATAATTAAAATATACAAAATTAAAACAAGTTGACAGTATTTTGGTACTTTTATCAAATACTTAACACCAGGAAGACAGTCAGTTCGCAGCCCTTATATTGCGTGTTTATCTACAAGCAAGCGTAGGTAACTATTTGAAGGACACTTCAGAGACGAAGTACTGCTTACTTGATATCTACTGTGCTTCTCATAATCTAAATATAAATACGTTAAGAGATAACTTTGTCTATAAAAGAACATTGCGAGTACGGTGGAGTGCGAGATTTGGCATAATTAAGGTTTATGTAAAGTAAAATAAGTAAGATAAATGTATCGCGGCGGTAGCGTAATGGCTAAGGCGTCGGACTTGCGATCAAGTGGTTGCGGGTTCGAACCCCACCCAGTGCACTACCGTCGTGAACCCACTCCTAACACAAGCATTTAGCTTAGCTGGAGGGGTTAACAAGAATACTAGTAATGTGTGATCTACGTTACTAGTAGTCTTTAAAAAAAAAAAAGTAATGTATTGCAGTGTATAATTGTCATATCAAGTGACTGTATATATATGTCTTAGCATGTCGCTGAAACAAACACAGTTCATTTCATTTCACACAGAACATTTTTCAGAAATAAATTATATTTAATCAAATAAAACATTTAAGTAAGTATCACTGCTAATATTTAAAAAAAAGGTCATGCGTTTGATTAAGTTTGAGACATTTCGCAAGTCAGAGCTGACGTAACAGATGAAAACATAAAAGCATTGATTATGGAGTTACAACCTAGGACAAGAGTACCAAAATTTTGTGCAAAACTTAATATTAATGCTTACGGTCAAATTAGACCACTGGTCGACCACCGTTTTTGATAAATCGTCATATAGTATCTGGGTTATTGACCGAGTGAGCGAAGCGTCTCTATTTTAAGTCTGGCCAATTTGCTTCCGTCCATCAGTATGTTAGTTGATTTCCTTTACTTAGTCTACTCCTCTTTAGGCAGATTTTTTGAAATATGTTTTGCCCGTAACTAGGTGTTCTAGGGTGTCTTCATTTGTGAGTTTTTAGTTGTTTGCGGTTTTCGATTGGGAAGTTGGTCCCACAGAAAAATGGCAAGTTTACTTTTGGGTTATTTACTGCCTGATTTTGACCAACCATATTTAGTAATAAATGTAAGTAATCAATGCTTTACGAAGTTTAGTAAAAAAATCAAGAAGTATAGTTCTACTGTTGGAACAATATTAGTATTAGTTACCTAAGTAATTATTTGTTGCTAATTTAATAATTCCCTGGCTGCATTGTATTGTACTTTACGTTATCTCCTAGCGATATTACTAGCCAACAGAATTTTAACCTACCTGGTGACATACACAAAACATACACAATCATACATCTTTATCATACATAAAAAAATTAGTGTCACGTTGTTTGTCCGCGATGAACTCTTAAACTAATGAACCGATTTTAACGAAATTTTGCTCACTGTGTGCAGTTTAATAAAACTTGAAAGATATGATTGTTTCTTTTTAAGTTTTTTCATGGCCGGGTATAGTCTATATATATAAACATTTTGTGTCACGTTGTATGTCCGCGAACTCCTTAACTAATTAAATTTTGCACACTGTGTGCAGTTTTTATCTCAATTTATAGTCACACTATTTTTTTTATTTTAAATTACTTGACACTGCAACGCGTGGCCAGGTAGCTAGTATATTATATTTAATTTATTTAAATTTCGAATCTCTTTAAAAAGTATGTACGAACAATAAACTTTTACTCAGTAGCAGCATTAATTACATTTTGGACTTTAAATGTAAAGTTCAAAACTACATGTAAAATCTATGGGACTCGGAGAACACATTTTCCTCATAGCAGTAAAATAAACTTTTGCATTAATAATGTAAGTTTGTTCTACACTTCGTACAATGTGTTTACTCGGACCAAAAATAGCATTTTAAACTAAAATTCTACTAAAATCGTACATATGAGCATAAATTAAAACATAGGGGTTCAGAACTTCATTTGCGTAGGTAAGTGCTACAAATTATAGCCCCTACAATTAGTAACCTACCTAAATCGATTGACCTATTACAAAAGGTTTTACTTATTTTAACAGATAATGCAATGTGCTTTTTAGTTACTTACGACTTCGGGTGTAAGTATCTAAAAATTCGCGTGAAGTTTTAAAAACAAGACTTTATTTAAGATTGTAAATATATTTTAAGATATTTAAAAGTTTTGTATTCAATTTATGCCAAACAAACAACGATTTATCATTTAACGCACTCGTGTTGCCACAGATTAACGTGCATTTTCAATGCGCGTGGAACTCGGACAGTCTAGGTTTGAAACCATCTATGGATATGTTTACCACACGGTCTTAAGGAGTAGGTTGTTGAAACAACGAGCACAACAAGCTTATAGAAGCGAAACTTTGTGCTTTTTATTTTAAAATAAAGTGTTAGCGAGGCCTAGTATTCAATTAAAAAAATCATATATCATCAGTAGAGATCGGATATTCGGATGCATATGTACCTAAAGATGAGATGTTGGCTATTATGGAAAGCACTTTTTTATTGAAAGAATCCCGCGATTCCAGGAAATTCAAATTTAAATGTACCTATACTCCGTGAGATGTAATAAACCCCAGTTTGACACAAATGACACTTGCTCTGTTACAACGTATAATGGTTGCTTTTCCCTACTTTTATTGTCAGTGATTTTTGACGAAGCAAAAACAACCTTATTACGTTGTAACAAGTGTCAAATCGGGCCTATTAAACCCCAGGAAATGTAAGCATTTTGTAAGAGTGCGAGTGAGACGGCAAATTATACTTGCTTGTGCGTAAGTAGCGACGCGACAATACAACTGCATTCGTAAATAAAAATATACTTAGAAGCCGCTTCCATACTTTGTTATCCAAAAAAATAACTTTAGGTAAATATGCATCCGATTATCCGATCTCTAATCATTAGTTATAAAAAATTGAAGTACCTACTGCTCTATAGAAAAGTCTTTTCGTTTACCAAAAACCTAAACCAATAAATAGTAAACCAGAGTTGAACGTGGGCCCGGAAATCATTACATCACTACTTATTATTCACAGCATTTTTAACCTTTGAATTAAGAATATTATGTATGAAAAGAACCAGCAAATATACATTAAATATAGATACAATAAGGAATATAGCCCTAGCCGTGCATTGCCCGGAGCAGACTTCAAAAAAGTGTTTATTTTATTTAATATTAAACTACATGTGTGCCTATCTGATATAAAGTTTTATGTAAAAATAAACAGCCTTCATAATTATGTTTTTTTTTCTTTTTCACTTAAAGGCGTACATTAATACTGTTGTGTTGACTGTAACGAATGCAAACCGTAATATCTTGCGTAGCTAATACTAGTGTACCGCGATCTTTCACGAGCGATAAGATGAAACGCGGCCATCTCGGATTGTCTCCTGTCATTCACCGTTTTCAGAGATGAGGCTCTCTTCTGAATTACCCCAGAGCCTAAGCATTCCCTAAGCTTATTACACAAAAAGAGCTCTGAATAATTAAGTTCTTATTTTTCCTTTTCTTTATGATTCTAAGCGTTTGCCTTTGTCAAAACAAATGGTAAGGAAAATGTCTATTTTCGGTACAATAATGTACCAGTTTGACTGGGGTAGTACGTCACGCTATAGCAGACCGCAGATGACAGTAGTATTGGTGACGTGGGTTTTCAGAGTTTTTGTGAGAGAGCCGACTCAAAATAAGTTAATATAATATTTGATAGACAGTTTATGTAAATAAGCTCAATACTTACGACTTAAGGTTTATTTATTTTTTGCTTTTTAGTTCTTTTCGTCGGTTTAATTTTTTGTTAAAAATATTTTTATGTGTTAATCGGTTTTCCAACACATAGCAAACTATACTTAGTTGGAGCACAGAATATTAGCGCTCTGTATTATGTCCATATTTACACGAAAGGTATATGAAGTATAGACCGCCTTTGTATCTTAATAATGTTCACAGGCGTACCTTGGGGGCAGGCGCCCCCCTGGCTTTAGCATTTTATATTGAGTAATTTTTTTTATTTGCCCCTCCTGGGATGACAAAAACAACGTTTGCCCCCCATGGGCTAAAACCTGGGTACTCCCATGCATCAAAGTATAGATAATTATATTATTATCAATACCATACTATGCTTACAACCTTTTCAAGCGAGAAACGTGTAAACGT
This sequence comes from Callimorpha dominula, assembly GCA_949752705.1. Taxonomy (NCBI): domain Eukaryota; kingdom Metazoa; phylum Arthropoda; class Insecta; order Lepidoptera; family Erebidae; genus Callimorpha; species Callimorpha dominula. Next base: position 10,160,185 of record OX457005.1, read on the forward strand.
ACACATTTCACCAGTAAACGGTCCTAACTACAACATTAACGTTGTTTTAATAAATGCTGCTTCTACTTCTATAACTTCGAACAAACCACAGTCTTCGCCTTAGGGTCGTGACACATTAAGTCATGTAGGCAAGATACACAAACGATATAAAATTCAAAGTAAACCATTTAACCCCTACAATGCAAGAAGATTATATTATTTTTATCATCACTCAAAACTCCTTCGAATAATATAAGCTCACGGACCACGTCAAAAGGTCTAATGCGATTTCAGATATTCATTGAACCGTAAGAGTTCAGATATACTTTGGACTTTTACCAAATCTTGACAATATGGTTCCTGCGATTGAATTAATGACGTACGAAATATTAAAAGTATTAAGTCGGTGCCTCACCTATCTGGTGGTATTTACGAATAAGAAAAAAATCGCGGCCATAGTTAGTGTTACCAACTCTTGAATCCGTTACACCCCTAAAAAAACTCTCTAAACAGTGATTCATGGCTGATATTTTCGTGAATGTTAAGAAAAGAATATAATTTTTATTTAGCATTGCGTTTCCACAACAGACAAGTATGGACGTTGAAAGGGTCTATTTATCCGCTAGCTATTTTATTTTTCAATTGTCTAAGAAGTCGATTGACAAACAGCACGAGTAATACTATTTGTTTGCTAACATTAACATTTAATAAAATTCGTCATGATGTGCCCAATACCGCCGGGTCCGTCCGGATCCGGTCAGATTCGTGAGGTTCCAGCCGCATTCCGGATTGCAATCTCTAATGCCTCCTAATACGAACATTATTTTGTGTACCCCAAAAACCATAACGAAGAGTCCCTCCCAAAAAAAAATGTAAGCATTTTATTTCGCCCAGGCTCTTATTTAGCCCTTAATTGAAGAGAAAACATACAACCTTAGCAACACTTTCTATAATATGAACGATTGACTTGTATTTGACATGACATGAGTAAAGTAAATAAAGTATATGAAATTGGTGCCGATTCTATTTATTCACTTCACTAATCTAAAATGTTTCTTATTTCAGTTTTATTAAGAGATTTCGAATAACGCCATTCTGTTCTTATATCGATTTAAATTTAGTTTTCATTAAGACACTACTAAATTTGATTCTGACATTATTAAAAGTTAAGTAGGAGAGTATTGCCGCTACTTAAAAATTAAGAATGAAAGACAAAGAGCGAATGAAAAATATCATCAACTACTTTAAGGTTTTTCGAATGAATAAAATTTTGTTAACGCATATTAAGGATTTCCGTAGTGCCGTATTTCTCGCTCATAGCTGAGTAGACTATGTTACTGAGTTGTTATACCAGACAAAAATTCGTCAGAAAACGTCGTTAGTTCAGCATTGTGCTACTTCGTTAGACGCAGCGCTGGTATTATGTTTACACCTAAAGTGATATTCACGCACAGTGAGCCATCGTCTAGTTTTCACAATAAGTGGTAAAAGAGTTAACCCAATAATATAATTATAATTCGTTTGTAAATAATGTGTATAAAATGTATGAACATACGTAATATATTTAATATACTATTAAATATATTAATACTTATAACTAATATTTATATAGATATTCATTAGAATTATTATAAGTAGTACAACACAACCAAACTACAATATTCACTTGGTTGGCAATTATTATTTTTAACATTCGAGGGAAAAGGCACTGATAACCGAAATACAGGCTTTGCCTAGTTCGGTTACAGTAGCTAAATCCACATATTTGAAATTAATACTGCCAAACTATTATTTGTAACATAGTGCTAAAACTATTATTTGTAACATAATTTTCTATAATAAAAAAAAAATATTAAAATTAAAAAAAAACTATCTAAATAGAATATAAATGCCTACGTGTCCTGATGTGCAGAAACTAAACGCTACGGTTGCGCCAATTCTATTTAATCTCTGCCGAAATAAATAATCATTTTATAAACGATGAACGAGAATCCTGTACCATCTCCATCTCAAGGGGATTGGAACTGTCCCGTATATTTTTCAAGCTCATTCTTTTGTGATATTTTCTAGAATAGTATATTTTTTTATATCAAATAAGACTGTCATGATGATTTTATTTTAATGTATACAGTAGATGATAATACATGATGAAATTAAAATACATATATTTTCGTTATTCATCATTTCAAAAAAATATCGATAGAACTTAGATCCAAAAATTTAAAGTTATGTATGTAGTAGGTATGGCATGTATTTATATTATGACGTCTAATATTAGTGTGACATTTCTAATTTCAGACAGTTTTAGACGTTCAGAACGTAAAATAGAATAATAAATGAACATATATGGAAAATAAATTTAGTCCTTTGTTTTTAGAATACGAAATGTCATTTTGGCAGGACTAAACACAATTTTAGTGATTTTTAGTCTAGTTTAGTGAGTTTTGTAACAACAGAATTGGCACCATTATGTAAAGCCTTATTCGTAGAATATCACATTTATGGAAACATAACACTTAAATTTGATAATATTTTACTTTATTGCGTAATATAAATGTAAGTAATATACATTCACGACACGTTTCGCTTGCCTTCACTTACTGTAAAGAGAATGTTTTAACAACTCGTGCGTAGAATTTTGCTGATTTGACTAGAACAATGTGAAATCATAGTTTTTATGGTTAAAAATATATAGTTGCATATAGAAAAGTTGTAAGCCTTTTATTCCTTATGCAACTATACATATTATACTGATTCGATATAAGTGTTTAGGTAGATAGAAGTATAAAGGTAACAATAATATGAATCAATGTTTTACAGTTATCACGGAAGATTATTGAAATATATACTTTTCTACAAAACAGTCGAGGTAGTTTTTTTTTTCATACCTAGATCTAAAGTCAGCTAACTCAAAATTTAAATTTTTGCTTTATGCACACCATTGAATTCCTTATCTCAAAAGCAACCGACCAATGAAACAGTTTCATAAATATCACCAACACTCAACGCTAGACGCTGAATTCATCAACACAGCCTCAACTCAAAAAATAAAACATATATACATTCATTGTTAAGCAATAGGGAAATATTATTAATCAATTTTCAGCCCCAAAACATGATTAAAAAACAAGATTCCTACAATATCCTTGTTCTAGCTGCATATAAAAAAACATAAATCTACACACTTAGTAATAAGATTTTCGCCTTTTCTGAAAAAAGTTATTTTTTCAGTTATTACCTGTTTTGATCTAGGTTGCGATATTTAGCTTATTTCTATGTATATATAGCTTATGTACTTATGTAGCGTTCATTTATATATAAGTAAGTACCTCTTCCGTTATACATGAAATCGGCTTTTGATAATCGACTAAATGAGCATGCAAGCTTTGTAACAAGTCGTCATGGAATAAATATCTTAAAGCCCATAGGCTTACTTGTTCCGATTCCACCGTACACTGTCTCGTTACTAATCTTTAAAACCTATTATGATTTTTGTACTTCTGACGGTATAATCTCCTTTATATAACTAACAAGCTGCGCCCCGAGGTTTCACCTGCGTAAGTTCCGATGCCGTGAGAATATCGGAATAAAAAGCCTAGCCTATGTGTTAATGCAGGTCTCCAGCTATCTACATACCAAGTTAAATCAAAATCCACACAGTAGTTTTTGCGTGAAAGAGTAAAAAACATTCAAACATCCTCACAAACTTTCACGTTAATAATATTAAGAAGGAAGTAGGATGTACTGTTTAATACATTTATAAAGACGCCTATAACATACCTTACAAATAATAAAGTTTTTTAGTCTTTTTAAGTTAGTTTAGAAGAGATATCGGTAAGGGATATATATCTGTACCTTAGAGGTATACAATATTAAATCCATTTTTTTTCAAATCTGGTTTTTTACACCAATAAAATCGTTAAAGCGAGCTCTATCTTATGGCATAAAGCATTAAGTCACATGATGTCAAAGAAAAGAAATATCGAATGATATGTGATATTAAATTCACAAATTCAAATGTGGTATAGGATCTTAAAAGATCATAAGTTGACGCTTGATTGCAAAAGTTTTACAAAAAAAGATTGTATTAATTCCCGTAAATAGCTTTAAAAATAATAAAGAACACAGTTTATATCATGCCAATACCTTTAGCACTTCCTGAGCAATGTTGCATTCAAGTTTTATGCTGCGTATTTTTGTATCTACTGCAACATTTACGTTTTGACACTTAATGTTATGTACCTCTGAGGCACAGATATTATGTAGCTGCATATTTACATATAAATAAAGATTGAAGACTCTTAGTTAAATATTAAACAACGCGGGTTTTCGAAAATTCAATTCAGTGATTTTGATTATAAATTCGGTTTAGAATTTAATTATTATAAACGAGTTACATTCTGATAATTGCTTTTACACATTCGTAACTTATATGCGTACGGTACGATACCTTTTTGCTTGCCCGACGTTTATGCGACTACGTTTGTGTGAGTAAGTTATATTCTGAACCGAATTTTACAACAAACATAAAGGTTTGAACAACTTTTAGGTTGTACCGCACGTGCCTTCAATCAATATAAGTCTTAAATACAGACCACGCTAATAACTACTACAAAGCAAAGCCTATTTCTAAAGGATGCCAATTTACCTTTACCCCCGGCCCTATAGTATGACCCTGGCCGTGACAAAACACCGTAAGCGGCTCATTGCTCGTTCGGTCAAATCCGACACACCCACATACACCTGCTGTCGACGACACGATGTCTCACCCATAAGGGTGTTAGTGTTACACAAATAAATAAAAAACGAACTTAGATACAGAGAACATTAAATGCACAAAAGGCGACATTTTTAAAACCAATCTTAACTTCGTAAATTCATACAGATACACATACACAAAGGTTGTGTATTCTAACATTGAGCTCAAAAAACTAAAGATACATCTACTATACGTTCCTGAGATGAAACTCTGAACTGAGAAGTGCTCTCCTCCGTCTGAAAAGGCCACGATTCTCCATACCTTAGCGTCCTTTGAAGGCACTTGAGAGCACTTCGTTAGTTCACCGCAATAGGTAACAGCGTTATGATCCTGCACGACTCAGGGCCGGCTCGATCCTTGAGTGATTCCTTTTGAAAAGTACATATATAAACAAACCGAGCTCTGCCTTCAAGTTCTAGTTTGAAATTGTGTAAGATGCTATGTTTATTCCTAAGGATTTAGATTTAAGGAAGAAGATAGATACAAGATTTAGATCGATAGTTTAAACTTTTGTTGAAGCTACAAGAAAGCACTCTAACAGTTGTTTATTGGCCAGCCGCATGCATGGTGTTCAAAAAGCTTCAAATGCCTATTGCTTTTTAGGGTTCCGGTTAGCAATAGGGTTCAGCACCCAAAGGGGCCCAACGGAACCCTATTACTAAGCCTCCGCTGTCTGTCTGTCTGTCAGCAGTAGCAGTAGCAGCAGTTATAGGCAGACAGTTGAAATTTTCACAGTGTGTTGTGTAAGTTGTGTTATTTCTATTGCCGCTATAACAACAAATAACAAACATTAAATTAATTTAAAAATTAAATTGGGTCCCATACAAGATATGTGATTTTTTCCGCGTCCCTGTGTGTCAGCGAGCTGTGTAATCCGTGGACAGTTGAAATTTTCCCAGAATGTGTATTTTTATTGCCAATATAAAAAATGAAGAGGGGCCCACAATAAACCTGTTTTTTCTGGCATGCGGGCTGATCTCAGGTACCGTAACAGATAGACAGTTGAAAATTTCACAGAGTGTATATTTCTATTGCCTCTACAACAGCAAATAATAACAAAAAAAAAATTATGCACTCCCGTCACTGAGGAAATATGTTTTAACGCAGCATGCGTATTTCCGCTTCGGAACTCCGTCTACACATTGCTTTGAAACCAGACTAAAACCACGTGTAAGAGATTTTACGTCTTAGTAATAACGCTCACATGATTAAAACCCTATAACACTTGTAAATAATAGCGGCTTCTACATATTTGTAGCGATAAATACTTACATTTAAGATCTGAGTTACAATAAACAAGCGTGACCTCTGATAAATACTGGCGCTACTATCAGTATACGACAAACAGCTTGTACTATTAAGATATTAGCTAGTTGTACGATACTGTGTTTTCCTCATTTTAAATTATACAAAGATTGTAAATCCCCGCACTCATTCTTTTTTTAAACGACGCACTTATGGACTTTCAGGATAAGTTTAAGCTTAAGCAGGTAACCAACCAAAAATACAGAGTGTCTTTTACTATGATTTAACTAGCCATGAACTTGATGGCATTTTTCAGGCTATTTACCTCCAAGGACGTGAATTTTTAAAAACTCTCTCTTCGAGCTCATCTATGTTATATAATATCAATTTTTTGAAGTGAAAACTTCTTTAGGCGTTGTGCACTTTTGCTATGGGGAAAAAGCACTGAACTCGCACCGTCACGCTAATAATACATATATAGATCCACTAGAGGACGCTAATCTAAACAGTGAGTTCTGTGAGCTCGTTATTAATTAATCTTTAAAAATATAATTAGTTCAATAAAGTACTTATTGTGTGCGCAATTCATATGGTATTTGAAAATTTATAACGCCTGTAGTGTTCTATAGCAAAAACCTTTATTCCAAATTTCGTCCAAACATACGTCAGTTTGATGGATGTCACTAGTACATGGCATCACTTCCTTCAAAAATGAACACTTCTGATCGGCAACTCACAATTACTTATTAACAATTGTTTAAGTGAAAACAGTTGGGCGCTTTTTGATATGGGGAAAAACCACTGAACTCGCGTGACCGTCACGCTCAGACGACAGATGTGTCAGTTATGTTTTCACTTCTGATGTGCAGTCCTACGACTGACAGTTTTTTTTTATTCCCCTAGACAAACACATTAAGATTTCTGCTTTGCCTGTCAGAAAATCAGTGTTAAAGTTTTATTAACTAGAAGATAACATGGCAGGAATACCGACACTTGTTTACGTATTTATATATAATCAAATAGATTACGATAGTCGGACTTAATACAGACCTCCGGAGATTCCTAAGATCCTTAAATGTAGCATTTAAAAAGAGCATTTAATCGAGATCTTTATATTGGAGCCACGTCTTGCAAATAATGGCTGTCCTAAATATACACTACCATATCGTCATTACCGTAAACAAGATTTTTATAAATTGTAACCTACGCACACTTAAATTAAGTGTGCTGTTTTGTTTTCACAACATTTTGTTAACGGTAAAGTTTGGTCGATTCTAAAGTAGGTATGTGTGGGGAGATTTCTTGACAGTTTCATTGTGGTTTCTATTCTTAACATATAATTCATTTTCGTTTTATGTAAAAGTTAGTTTGGGAAACTAATGAATCGTTTGATTAATTTTTTTACGTTCTTTCTCGTGCGAGTACAGAGAAGAGTCCCAAAAAAATTTTTGTTCTAATTTCCATAAATCAAATTCCTAAGTTATTTTACTATGACTAACAGGTATGATATATAACTTATTTATAATTAAAATCAAATAAAATTTATGTGTAACAACCCTATCCTTCACAAAAGTGGGTAAGTATACAAAATAAACTCAAAGGTAGATTAGCGAGGGCATTGGGATCGAACCACTCACATAAGTCTAAAAACATTACTCGATTTAATCCAATTTTCTGTTTCCGAATTTGAATTTGGAACAAGCCTTGTGATCCTTTCCCATTAGGTAAACTTTATCTTGTCTGACGTGCCAACTGTCACGCCCCTGTAATATGCTGCTCACGAATACAGTAAGTATACAAAATAATTTTATAGAATTACTTTATATTGTGTAACAACATGCGTGACAAATGAGAATACAGCGCGGGAGTAGGTACTTATGTATTCGCGCGCCGCAGTATATTGATTTATAATTAAAAAAAAATCTAGTAGTTTAAATCTAATAAAATTCAATGAAGTAGGTTTCACAATTTCCACACCTCCCTTGGGAGAGTTGATACTTAAAGTTCTTAAGCTATGAAAACGTAAAAAAAAAACAAAACTGGCTACCGGTCCTTATGATTACTAGACCCTTTACTAAAAACTTCTTGAAATTCTACCCTAGATTTGTATGTGTAGTGTAGTACGTATCAACAGTAGGCAGCACTATAGGTAGGTTTTTGATAAACAGAATTGAAACCTAGGTACTTTAACATAAATTAAATGTGCCACTTTTTTATCATTATTTACGGTAAATTTCGGTCGATTCTAACATACATGCGCGGTGTGATTTCCCCAGAGTTTTCATGTGGTTTAATTTAGGAAGATGTCAGATTATCAACTGGCTTTTCTAAAATACTTATGAGAATACGACTTATATTGATAGCTAGATATAATGTTAGAAAGAAAACTTTTGATACAACAATGTGTGCTTATATTTTTTCAATTGAATATGATTGTGCAATTCATGGAGAATTTGCAAATTCTCTGTCCGTCATAATATACAGTGTATATACAGTGCAGTACATATTTGTAATACTGCAGTCAATTATGCCTAATGATGTATGGTACATTGACCGTCAGTCACAACTCATATTAATTAATGTTGCAGAGGAATCCAATTAATTAATAAATTATATTACGAATATTATACTAAATCAATATGCACTGTGCAAAGTGTGCAAATAACTCGTTTCTATAAATATTAAATCACATTTCTGCTTTAATGTAGTTTTACATATCTATTCACAACGGGATATTTTGCAATAACAAAACTTTTGAATGTCTTGACAAAAATGTATTACTAGATATAAACATTAGGTACTTATTATTTCCTTTTTCTATAGCATTCTGGCTTATTTACATGTTTAATCAAATACGAAAATATTTCTAGAAAACTCATTTTGGTACCAATTCAGGCTTAAGATACGACCTATAAACTTATAATTCTATTGGAGGAATTATACGTACGGAGAGATGCCAACAAAGAAGTTAATATTTTATTTGAGTCGTGAACGTTGTTTAATTGTGTACGTGTTTTTGTTGAACGATGAAGGAGAATACAGTGAGTCACGGCTTTATGAACACACCGCGTCACAGATATGATAACTAATTAAAATGTAAATGAAAGCGTCCCACTCTCTGTCATTTATCTCAACTAAAATTATTAAAGGTCTCGAAATAACGTGCATTGCAAATAGCTGAATAATTAAGATAAAAAGTATTAAAAGCTTTATTTTCACATAAGAATAAAATGTCATCAATGAACTCGGGTTTCTTGGAATGTGACATTCATATCTTGTCTAGATGGGTATAGTCCTCTAGGGACTTATCTAATACTGAAATAAGTTTACCAAGTACCTTCAAGAACAGAGCGTTCTTGAACCAGTTTGCTAACGGCTTTATTTTATGATACTAAAGTGACAGCAAGCCATTAGCCAGCTAGTAGACAATGGTTACTGAAGCCCATGATACAACCAGCTACCAGAGTATCATTCGCGTTTTGCCATCATTCCAAAATTTTCATATCCGCTGAAGAATGTTTTCAGTGTGAACAAGGTACTCACTCAGCGAGCGATGCTTGAGTAGAAAATAGCTCTGAGCTTCATCTTAAATAATAGTTTTACGACGTATCCCATTGCACAAAAGGTAGAACACATAAGGAAGCAATTGCATATTCAAAGGCTAAGAGGTACTTACTATACGGTTAGCGAGCTTGAGATCACCGTGGCCTCAAAGCTTGTCTTTATAGCGAATCGAGAGGCTCTTGTTGGTATGCGTTTAGTCCTACCCAGTGGCACAATAGGTCTCTCCTTTAGGGGCCTTACTGTAGAGGAACGAAGCAGTCCTAAGTTAAGTTTTAAGGTTTTTTTTTTCAAACATAACGAAAACAAAGAAACATGCAATTACAATTTCTGCATCTACATCAACATTTACTACAACAGTTATAGAACAGTTCACTTGCTAAAGAATTTAGCAATAAATACCCACAGCTACACTCTTACTCACCATTTATATAGATATTATTTACTAACACGTACATGACTTTGAAAATGAAAATGATAATCCCATTGAGATATTAGTTAGTTGTTAGAAATCTTATAATAGCTATTATGTACGATAGCCATTGAGTCACTGTATAATATGTATAATATAGTTTGCTCCGCAATTCTGTCTACATTTATGACAGCACTAGCCGCCCCCGCAGTTTCACCTGCGTCTATGGTCACTGCTCCGCTCCTATTGGTCGTAGCGTGATGTTTTATAGCCTACAGAATTCCTCGATAAATGGGCTATCCAACACTAAAATAGTTTATCAATTCAAACCAGTAGTTCCTGAGATTAGCGCGTTCAACCAAACAAATAAACTCTTCAGCTTTATAATATTAGTATAGATTACGTATACGCCTACTTAATCATCTTGGCTGTTTTCTTTCCTCCTAGTTTTCTTCTAGTACTCGGTTTATCCGCAACCTAACTTGTGCCAAATTTTGTTAAAATCCGTTATGCGGCAAAGGCTTGGCTACGTAACAAGCACCTTCCAAAACTTTATGTGCTTACTAGCTTTCACTCTCGGATATCCATGCATGAACTTCGGGCTCGGTCCCGTACACTAGTGCGGTAATTAAATTCCAAATTTTTTGCAATACTTCCAGTTGTGAATTTGTAAACATTCTATAGTAAAAATATTTACTCGCTGCAGATTTGGTCAAAAACATCGAAGAGGGATAATACATTTTCCGCTCTCTTTCCCACATATGGGGGATGTGAATAATTATTATACAAATAGTCGATAAATGCTATTGGTAAAGATCATGTTAAATTTTGTTGTAACAGTGAAATATAGAATGAAAATAAAAAATCACATTAAAATTTGTTAAATAAATTGTCACGTAACCTTTAAAATTGTAACACATATTACTTTATAAACTTTGGCTTTCTGCAGTTCTTCCATACATACATTTTAAGCATTCCAAATTTAAATGCTTACAACGAATTATCTGTATATAGATTAGGATCTAGGACTGTTGAAATTCCTGTTTGCTTTTTTATACAATTTAGATGCTATGCTATAAGAACGGAGGATGCCAACCAACCAAGCGATAAGAATGATGAATGATTGATAAGAATTGTGCGACGACCTAAAAAAGGGACAGCGGTAGACTACAAAATACTTTTTTGGAAATTAAAAAAAGGTGGTAGACTATAAGAGTATACTCTGCTGCAAAAGTATTAAGTAATGTAGTTTGAAGAAAGAAAAAAAAGTGTATGTGTGCAATTCACACACAGCAGAAGTGAAACTTCAGAAAAGTAGCCTACGAGAGAATGAGAAATAAAAAGTAAAATCAACACAAATAATGTACTAATGTTAATAAATTTAATTATAGATAATTTATATAAAAGTTATTGTTCAAATTAAACACAGATGTGTTAAATAATTAACATAAATTAATTAACCAACTAATTTCACTACGCAAACGCACAAAAATTACACCACGTTGACATTGACGCATTTTCTAAAGGCTTCGTAGTACGCAGGCACAAAGACAAAGGTTATAGAAAACACTGATTCTATCTCATTCTCTCGCAGGCTAAATCCTTTTTATGAATATGTTGGTCTCTGTTCAAAGATTATAGGAAACACTGTTTACTTGTATTCTATCTCATTCTCCCGCAGGCTAAATCCTATTTATGAATGTTTGTCTTGTTTGTCTCTTTAATGTGAGTTTTTCGCTTCATCAAATTTCAAATCACAACGATTCGAACGAACGAAATTTACTTAAAAAAAAAATTGTATATTCGTGCAGTCTCATCATCTTCATGGTCGTCAGCAGATTTATGGCCAAATGAATTTCTCTAAAAAATCTAATATCTTTAGATTAAAGATTATATAAACACCAATTTCACGTGTATTTCGAACGTATTAAAACATTCGACAAACACGAGAAGATTAAACGTTAAAATTGATTTTATAGATCTCATATTCTTTATTAATTTCCTGTATAAATATAAATATACTATTACTTATTACATAATTTAAAAAACTCTCTCGTTTTCGAGATAATGTGCTCTAACATAAAGATCCCGTAAATAATTTTCATCATCAATCATCGTGACCAAAATCATTTTTTTCATGAAAAATATATTGTGCGTTTAAATATACATGTGAGCATGTTTAACATTAAAAGCCTTAATATAGAATAGCCTGAAGGGCTTTACAAGGGAAATTAAACTGTATACATGGTTACAGGCGGTCGTGACTCCCTAAGGCCTATTAAGGCTCCCCGACCCAATATCTAATCATTTATTGATGGAATTTAGGCCACTTACATACGTGATTAGGGCCGCTGAAATATTCAGTTGCTAGGCAACGAAAGATTCAATTAGCCGTGAATGTCTAACAGAATATGGTCGTGTAATAGTAATGTATAATAGTAATTTTGGTATACGCTTATAAATAGGCAGTAATTAGTTATTTCCGTTTAAATATGGTAGGTAATTTGTAAGGTTGTAATCACACTTGTTGACGTGACATGTGAGTTTGACAGACATCAAATGTTCATTTCTTCTCTTGTTCGAAATCTTCTATATATGAACATAAACAATAACATGAAGATAAAATTCTTTGTATCTCTTCTTAAGCAAATTTCGCGTACGGAGGAATGTGAAATTTGGAATACTTAAAGATGTGCAGAAAGCTAACATTTTTGTACAATTAACGGCTAAACCAAGCCACACGTGCTCAGTATATATTATGTTGACCTGTCATGGTACGTAAAGTCTATACAATGCTAGTTCAACTTATACTGGAAATGAATAGCTTGATTTATAACAAAAATAGGTCAATGAAATTCAAAATCATTAAAATTACTTATGGTCGAAATTCGACCATCAGGCGATCTCTAGCTCAAATAAAGATGACATCTATAATAATAATAACCTCGCACATCTCACACACGGCCGTCTGATCCTAAACTAGGCAGAGCCTAATGGTAACCAGGCTACTGATAAACATACTTATATATTTCTAAATACATACATATTATAGATAAATTACACCCAGACACAGAACAAATGATCATGCTCATCACACAATTATTTGTCCTGGGTGGGAAATTTACAACTGGCAGTCAGAAGTCATTCGAAAAAAAAAAACGCTTTTATCATGCTGAATGAGTCACAACAGTAATCTTAAAAGCTTTGCTGATAGGTGGAATAGCCAATGGATACTAGATGTATTTACACGATTTTGTAGTAGTGACAGATGAGTTGTCATATTAGTTAAGTAGCGATGTCCTGATCATAAACGGACACCTACACTGAAAACAGACGCAAAATTCTATAAAGACCCCATTCATGAAAAGAAACAAAAACATTACGCTATGCAAGCTGTTTTATCGGGATGTTCTGTAGGCTGGCAATGTGTACCTAATTAACACCCGATTTCTAAAAGGCTGATAAAAATATTGTTCAACTAACAGAGCTGTCAAGTTCACAGTGGTATCAAACCAGTTCAAATTTCTGAAACGTTGATCGAATAAAAATTTACGAATAACAGTAATAAGTGGCATTTGACATGAGAATTTGCAGTCAAAGTGCTTATCATACTCAACAACTCAACTTAGCAAGCAACAACTATGTGTATACTTGACAAGAGATTTCACATACGATTAGTTCATTTTTGCGTAGATCAGCCTTTCAGAAACCGGGCGTAAGTCTAATTATTAGAGACTAAAAAATAAACTGAGTTACCATGAAACAGGAAACTCAAGAGGAATTCCGTATTTGATGCCTGTTGCCAAAGGAAAAGAATCCTTCCCACTTTTTTATAGAAATCCTATTAAATACCCTTATTTATTCCCTGATATATTTGTTTGTACCTATAGGTATTTCAGTAACAAAACAACAACTCCGAAATAAGATGTCACAATTCATCATGCCTCGTAAAATCTCAACTTTATAAATCTAACTGTCACAAACAGTTTAATTCATCTGATGACATCCGAGTCGCGGAGTAATTACGGGACGTCCTGATTCAACCACTCGGTCTACAGACTATACAGCCACAGCCACAAGTCACGTGCTTGTGAACCACAGATAATTAATTAACACCAGCGTTTCATAGATGTCGCTAGCACGTGCGCTAGAAATGTGAAACGCCGCGTGTCCTTTTTGTCACTACTATTATAAAACAAAGTCTCCCGCCGCGTCTGTCTGTCTGTTCGCAATAAACTGAAAAACTACTGAACGGATTTTCATGCGGTTTTCACTAATGAACAATGAACAGAGGGATTTAGGAGGAAGGTTTAGGTATATAATTTGTTAAGATTTTGTGTAAATTGATTGATACAACCTTTTTGTTTTCTCTTTTGAAATATGGCCAAATGTACCTGAAGCCCATTCCACTAGCATTTTCCGAAAAAAATAGCATTGAAGTTGCTTGCATAAAAAAGGCACTAAATATCATGTACTTATTATAATGGTTACCACAATACAGGCTCTGCCTAGTTTGGGATCAGACGGCCGTGTGTGAGATGTGTAAAGTTATTATTATTATTTACTATTATTATTGACTTATCAACTTGTGGAAAATACTTTAGGAAATCTTAATCATTATAGGTATATTTTTTTATTATAAGGGACCAATGATTAGGGATGAAACGGATATCCGGTAAATAAAGTACCTTAGGTCGAGTAAAAATTTGCTATCTGGTATTTTATTTAAGTCGCATAATATATTATATAAACCCCATAATTACATTTACAACCAAATTAATCGTACTTTCCATTGCACTAAGGGCAAATTATGCTTAATGAATTCCAATTTCTATTCAATTAACGTCACTTCACTGAAAATTGTATTGTGTTTAATCGTATTCAATTCGTTTGAAATTATTATTTGACTAGCAACCCGCCCCGGCTTCGCACGATTACAAATTATACACCTAAACCTTCCTCATGAATCAATCTGTCTATTAGTGAAAATCGCATGAAAATCTGTTCAGTAGTTTTTCAGTTTTTTATTGTTTGTTTTTTTTTAAAGACTACTAGTAACGTGGGTTACAGTTTATCGCGAACAGACAGACGCGGCGGGGGACTTTGTTTTTTATAATATATAACGGTTGGATAACGCTACTTTATATACATTTGTAAGATTTTAAGTAACATAAGTGTAATGCTGTTTGTTTTCTTATTTTTCAAATAAATAACTAATTATCAAAATGTGAGTTTATTTGTTTGTTTGTAGCGATTTTACGCCAAACCAAATACCAAATATAACTTAGGCGAAAAATCATTATGAATGACGTCATTATGATGGGTCGTACTGTTTCCAAGGTATAGGAAAATAACTTTAAAATAACACTAGCAAAGAAAAAAAAAATCAGAAACTCGTAAATAAATATATTTCTAGGTATTAAGAGGAAAGCAACCTGTTGTAGGGTTACCCCAGCGTACTACCACCAAACACAATAAAGCAGCTTTTTAAACTAGAATATTTTTCGCAATATTTATTAAACGTTTTTAAAACTAAGGCGTGATTCTGTTATATTGATATTGATATAATCAATTTTATTAATTTTTTAATCTGTGCATTTTCAAAGTTGATCAATTTTCTTTTTAATTTCAAAAATGTAGAACTGTAATAGATAAATCTAGAGACAGTTACAGATGAATCTGGCAAATAAAAACTACTTGGTATAATTTTTTTTTACAGTCTATAAATGTAATATTTCAACGACTTGTATCTTTGTGAATAATTCTAGATATAGAGTTAAGGCCTGAATAAGCGTTTCGCAAGATATTCGAGGCTGTAAATGCATTTATATCTAAAGCTGCTGGCTTCCTTGCCATTTTCCTACTGTCAGACCGAGAACATCGTATTGTCCGTCTAGTAATCTGACAAGATAATGTATTTCAAATTCAATTTGTATGAGCAAATCCAATTTGACTTTAACAACTTTAATATTTCATTTCGTACGGAGGAACGAACACCATTTATCAATATTAACTAAGGCTCAAAATGTTATTTGGATACGCGCGCATCTTGCGTTTATTTTATGTAATAACTAACTCAAATGCCAGAAGAACATAATTATTAGTTTATACTATCATCATTTATTATGCTACCTATACACTATTGGTAATTAACTAATGCTGCTTCAGACAAGACTAGATTGGCTTAAAAAAACCTTCTCACGGTGAATGCTGGGACACAGAAGCTGAATCTCCTAAACCGCAAAAAAATGCAGTTTGTATTTTTATTTTGTTCTACAAATTTTGATGTCTACAAAGACCCCCAAACGAAGACGAAAGTCGTTGGATCTGTTTTCTTCCTAGGGCTTGAAAGCTCTAGTTAAAACCGGTTTATCTTAAACAGATTCACGTCGGGATTACCGATATCACAGCCTTCAACGTAAGTGATGAATGGGACTCACTCATTAATGTAGTACTAGCTACGCGTAAGTCCTGGTGCCGTCGGAATATCGGGATAAAAAGTAGCCTATGTGTTAATCCTGGTCTCCAGCTCCAATAGCATACCAAGTTCTCTCTCTTCACAGTAAAAGAGATTCAAATGATCAGTTTTGAAAAAAAGTGGATCCGCATGACCATCGAAACCCGTCACAATAGTTGGATGCAGGGAGGTAGCTTAACCATGTCCCAAACGCAAATTGAGGCCAAAGAAGCTGCTCGTGAATGTAATGTAGAAGTACAGCTATCTACATACAAAGTTTCATCGCAATCGGTTTAGTACTTTTTGTGGGAAAACATTACAAACATACATACAGAAACACAAATGATTCCTCTTTATAATATTAGTTTAGATAAAAAAGTTTCATAAAAGGACAACTTCGACACCAGGGACTTAAATATTTCTGTATCGGTCGGATTTCACAGACTTACAATTAATGGACAAAAAGTACACTCGGACTAGAAGAATTATTTGTGATGACGTAAATAATTGTCTATGTGGGGATCGAAACCACAACCAATCAAGTGCCGTGGCAGTCGGCGTTGTGACCAAAACCATTGCTACCCGTGTAGTAGAACAATTGTTGACCGGTAATAAAGCTTTTAATCATTACTAATCATTGTAAACTAACTAACTACACAAGATCTTGAGTCGTATTAGATATAGAAATGCCGATACATTTTCCGTAATGAACATTTCAATCTTCGAAAATGTCCGGTACAAAGATAAGGTTCTCAATGTCCAATAAACGTGGTACTCTACAAACAGATGTCAGAATTTGTGGAGAACAGTAGCTTTGTGCTAGTACATTCAATACTTAATAGAGAATTTACAACAATAACTACTGTCAAAATAATTGTTAGAGAAACATGGACACAAAGTTCAAAGCTCTATACAATGCTTCCAGTAGTCCATTAACGTTCGAAATAAGTAAACAATCTGATCACATATAAAGATTTTAAGTTATATTATCTCCTATTAGATGTTTGGAATTTTGTTTGGAACCTTTAACGAATTTTCATCAGTTACATAAACTGCGGTGGAATATGATAACGCTGGAATTGATCTCAGCATCTACCAGGCCTGCCAAAAATTATATTTGTGTTAGAAAATCCGTTTACTGAATGTTGTCGCCACATCAAAAACTCTTAGTTAGTGATTTTCATAGTTTATATCAGTGGTTTTGAGACTATTTCTTACATGAAGAAGATTGTAGATAGATAGATAACATGGCTGCATAACATCACTCTGTATACAAAGTAGTGTAATAACCATTTAAATGAATACTTTTCAATGCACTTTGCACATTCTGTTCCAAATTTAAATTCAACATCACCTGATGCACTAATCAAATCTATCAAAATAAAAAAAAAATAGGCCACAGATCAAATCATAGACTTTATTCATATGGAATTCTTTGAATATCTATGTAAAGGGAGCATCACGGGTCAGAAAAAGTAGAAAAAAAACACAAGTGTTGTGTGTTTCGCACACCGAGGGTTCGGTAGCAATTCTCGAAGATTTTACCCGTCTTTTACGAAAAACAAACTTTGCAGTTCTAAAAATACTCTCCCATACAACGATGTACGACAGGCTTGTGGCTAAGTGGTAACCTAGTAGGTTAGCACAATGCAAGGTTAAGTAATATTAGCCAGGTCAGTCTTAGGATGGGTGACCTTTCTTAACACATTGAGACCCCTCGAGTGCACCAATTTTCAGTGTTGGATATTAAACCATTTCACTTCCTACACAATATCATACGAGTTATTAGCATTTAGGATATATCCTGTATTTTAATAATTATATGTAGTAAGTGTTATCTGACAGCACTGCTGTTTTAGTTACGCTCTGTATTTTAGTTATAGTCCTACTAATATTATAAACGTTAGAGTTTGTGAGGATGTATGGATGTTTGTTACTCTTTCACGGAAACACTACTGAACTGATTGCGATGAAACTTGATCTGTAGATAGCTGGAGACCTCGATTAACACGTAGGCTACTTTTTATTCCGATATTAACACGGCACCGGAACTTACGCGGTTGACACCGCGGGGCGCAGCTAGTAATCTATATTTAAGTATAGCATGAAACCACATTTTAGGTAGGTTATGGTAAGTAGTTCATATTTGTTAACCTTTTATATTTAAACCAAGCCAAATGCGATGCTAAAATTAAAGGTTGAGTCCTACTATTGTACCTAAATTTGTATATATTGAGCGTAAACTATTCCGAATAACAAATAAAAATTCAACGTCAGGAAAATTAAAGCTTCATTAAACACAGGACGGCAGGCTGATACTGATAAAAATCGTATAAAAATAAAATTCAAAAGAAAAATACAAGAAACGGAACGAGACGGCGGCAATGGACGCAGGCAAATAAAAGGGATGGAGGCAGATTGTTTCAAATGGACTTATTATTATGTCGGCGAGCGACCTACCGCGAGCGCACGAGAATACGTAGCGGCCGGCTAATCCTTTTTTTTCTACAAAAAAATAACTAATTTACGACTACAAACACGCAAAGCCTACGTAGTTTTTTATACAATGGTCAAAGATATTAAGTATCATAGAAATGTATAGGCCCGTGATGGAGTAGCAAATAATTAAGAAATGTTCTTGTGTCATAATTATGTATTTCCACGGCAATTAACGCGATCACAACGAGGTACATACCTCTGAATTGCCTGACCACGGCCAGTGATACCTGGTCAAAGCATCAGGCAATTCAGAGGTATGTAATACCTTTTCGTTGTCGCGTTAATTCCCGTGGAAATACATAATTATATCATGGAACGCGAAAGTTTAAAAAGTTCTTGTGTCAAGTCAAGTAATTTAAAATTTGTTGTACCTACAAGAGTACATAAATCTGGTCGCATCACCCACTGGTATGTACACCTGTTCATAATGCATGGATCGATAACATAGCGTGGTTAAGCATAATAGTTGTGGTCAAGTCCGTAATTAATTATACTAATTACAAAGATTAGTTTCCCTTTCAGTATATAAAAAAACATTTAATTTTAGTCCTGCATACCAGCTTATCCTATGAACACCTGGTATCAAAAAAAGTCTACAGCTGCATATATCTTCTCCATGAGATAACTGCATGCACCTAAATTGCGGAGGTCACATTACAGTGGAATTTTATTTCATTACACTTCTTATTTATCATCTTATAATTATCTTTTTGTCTTCTTCTAACTTGTAATACTTATATGGAGCGAGCTACCTGATCCTATTATAATCAACTTCATCCTCCATTCGTTCATCTGTAAGGCCATTATGCATTTTGCAAATGAAAAAAGAATGGGATAGCTAGCTTTCAAATAGTCTACCATTTACTGATTGCCTTTGTAATGCATGACTCAACATCCGCCGAGGGTAATAATTTGTGTTCCCAACGACCTTCATTAGGACAACAGCAGGTACAAGTTTTTTCATCACGGTCCAGTGTCTGACCACCTTATTATCGGCTCGTAATCGCCCCCTTACATACTAACAACACGACTTGCTTTTTATTACAATCGTTAACTTTTGTTTTGTATTATTTGTGATTTTATATGATGATTCTATTTGACTGGGAAAAATAAGGACCTAATAAGCCATTAAGTCAGCTTCTAAACTTGTTTTAGAGCTAATTTGAGTAAAAAATATTTAACACTGCTTGATTTTATTGTTACAAAACCAAATTATTTTATTAAAATCTGCCTACCCTTGTCCCAATTTTATTTGGGGTCGGTGCAATATGTTTTATTCTTCCATTCTACTCTATCGTTCGTCATTTCACTGCTTACTCCATTTCTAGCCATATCTTCTCTCACACAGTCCATCCATATTTTCTTTGGTCGTCCTCTTCTCTTGTACCCGTCAACATCCAAACATAAAACTCTTTTCACTACATTTTGCTCATCCCCCTGCATCACATGTCCATACCACGATAACCTATTGCTCCTCAGCTTTTCATCCACTGGTGCTACTTTCAGGCTTCCTCTAATATATTCATTTCTCACTTTGTCCATCCTAGTCACACCACACATCCATCTCACATTCATTTCAACATTCGCATTTCGGCTACGTGCAGGCGTCTCTCATCCGTTCTCTTTGTAGGCCAACTTTCAGAACCATACAGGACGGCAGGTCTGATGATTGTTTTATACACCTGTCCCTTTAACTTAATAGGGAACTTGGGATCACAAATGGTTCCTGTTACCTGCCGCCACTTCATCCACCCTGTATTGATTCGATGCTGTACAGTGCGGTCTATTTCGCCATCGCTTTGAAGAAGAGAACCGAGGTACTTAAAGTCGGAGCACTCTGGGATCGCTGTTCCGTCTAATGGTTTCAGGACTGGAGAGACCGCCGAAATCGCAGAACATGTATTCAGTTTTGGTGCTGCTGATTTTCAAGCCAACTTTCTCCAGTCTGTGTTGCCATTTATCCAGTCTGCTTTGGACCTCGCACCCATCTTCTCCGACCAACACAATGTCGTCTGCAAATAGCATGCACCAAGGTACCTCCTCCTGTATGTCTGATGTCAGAGCATCCATTACCAACAGGAAGAGGTATGGACTAAGAGCCGATCCCTGGTGCAAGCCTACAGAGACACTGAATTGTTCGGTGTTTCCAGCCATCGATCTCACATGCGTGCTAGACTCTCTGTACATAGCACGAATCAATTCCACATACTTAGCAGGCACTCCTTCTTCTTTCAAAGCCCACCACAAAACCTCTCTTGGTACCCTATCATACGCCTTCTCTAAGTCAACAAACACCATATGCAAGTTTTTGTGCACGTGTCTGTACTTCTCGCATAGTTGGCGTATTGTAAATATGGCATCTGTTGCCCGTATGTGACCCGCGCCCTGGCATAAACCCAAATTGGTTTTGTGTAATCGCACTTTCATTTCTTACTCTTCTTTCAATTATTTTCTCCCAAACTTTCATACTATGAGACATGAGCTTTATTCCTCGATAGTTGTTGCAGTCCTTTACATCTCCTTTATTTTTAAAGATGGGCACGAGTGAACTAAGACACCATTCATCAGGGATTACTTCTTCATGCAACAACTTATTGAAGAATAAAGTCAGCCACTGATATCCGTCCTCTTTCAATAACGTCCAAACTTCAACTGGTATACCGTCGGGCCTAACTGATTTACCATTTTTCATACTTCGTACTGCCATTCTAACTTCGTTCATACTAATCTCATTCACTAATCCGATATTCACATGCACATCGTTTAACACGCCGCTCCAATCATTCTCCTCCTCTGTTATATCTTTATCTTTTATTAACACCCTTCCCTCTTCATCTTTCATACACCTCACATGCTTGATGTCTTTTGCCCTCTCTTCCCTGCTCTTTGTAATGCGGTAGAGTTCTTTTTGTCCTATAGGTTCTTGTAGATGCATGTACATATTGTTTTGAGCTTGAGCTCTGGCCACTGCTACCGCTTTCTTTGCTTTCTTCTTCCAATTTTTGTATTCACATTTTCTAACTTCCTTGATTAGTTCATTCCCATTCTCATTTTTCCATGCTTTAAATGCATCCTTCTTATCTTTCAGAGCTTTCTGTACCTGCTCACTCCACCACCAAGTATCTCTGTTAATTGTACATTTCCCTTTCGTTACTCCGAATACTTCCCGCGCTATCTCTCTTATAGAATTTGCCATTTCATTCCAACACTCATCCACTGACTTATCATGCATTCCATCCATTTCTATCATTTTATCAACAACTTTTTCCCTAAATGTACTTGCATACTGTTCTTTCTCTAACATTCGCCACCTGATCCTTAGAGGGGGCCGATTCCTCCTATTCTTATCCCGAACTTTTCTTGTGACATCCATTAATAGCAACCTATGTTGCGGCACTAAAGGTTCCCCGGGTACTACCTTACAGTTTTTGACACAGACCAAATTATCTCTTCTGATAAGAAAGTAGTCAATCTTTGTTATTAAAAAATATAGTTTAATTGTTTGGAGAGACAGGTTCTACGGTTAATAGTTAGTTCTAGGTCGGAAAATAGTTGAATAACTTTTTTCTTATTATACCTAGTAATATTCTTCCAAGTGTTCGAAGCATTATTTTTTCTTTATTATTATTGAGTTCTTACTTCTTTCACATATATATTTTCAGCAACTTATGTCAATGAGGTCTTAATCGTGGTTAACATTGAAAATTTATGTTGTAGATTTTACATATTTTAAGCGGAAGTAACGTTATGTATCTGTACCTATTCATAAGTTAATAGGTTATCGAATTGGTCTTGCAATTGAGAAGTTGCTAGGTCGGAGTTCTGACAGCCTTATTTGCACTACTTTTTATATGAAGTAGTTCGTTACAACTTAGAATGCCAGTAGGTGAGTAGGTACCTACGTAAATAATGCCACTAGGTACCTAATTACAAAATGTATGATTTACCCTTACCAGGAAAAATGTTTCACTGACTGACTAACGATGTTTCATTATGTTCTTTCACGAACAATTCACGATGAGTGCAAGTTCTATTAGTCATATGGAGCAGACATAAAAATGATGATATTTTCATGGGTTAAATAGCCTATATCATGTGCCATTTGCCATGAGCCATTCGCTGTTTGAGACCTGTTTTCGAGACTTTTTATACCTATGCGTGTATTTGAGCTTTCAATCATAATACGTGGAGATACGTTCCCTCAAGCGAAACAAGGGACAATACAAATGATTTGCTCTGTGTGTTGTGGGTTTGTGTTACAGGGTTTAAGTGTAAGTTACGCATGTGAAGAATTTTAAGTCACCGTTAGATTTGCTAAGATTTCTTAACAAAACTTCACAAAGAATGCTTTTTGAATGTTATTTATGGTCATTTAAAAAAAAATACACTTAATGTCACGTTTGCCATTTTACTACATACGGTCTTAGAAGTATTCGTATAAGTGTAGATTATTTCTTTGTTATATTAAACTTTGTTTATAGATACAATAAATATTTTACGAACTCTCAAATTCTAGCTTCAAGCTCTCTTAACTCTTAGTGTTAAATCTATATCGGAAAGTAATTTGCTTTCCGTAAAATTAATATTTATAGAATCGGTATTGTTTTGAACAAAAGCTTGTAATACTGCCCTAAATCTCAATAAATGGCAATATCTGTCTAAAAAGATGTTGAACATAAATCGTGAGATTTATATCGACGCTGTGAGTTATAAAAAAGCGTGATCACTCAAGCTTGGTAAACGTGTAGTATGAATTTTGTTCAATATTACAGTTCAGTACTACGAGAATCATTATATCACTTACGTGACAACAGACGTTGAAAAGAATATGGAATAGCTTTATTAAACCCTTTTTCGCTTCGACTCTTTTGTGTGATTCGCTAGAAGGTTTCCATTTTCATCTCAAATCCCGGGGCCGAATGAAAACTCGTTTGCATAATATAAGACAGGTTTAGTATCGAGACTAAACGCAAATAAATGGTTCCCTCAAGTTAAGACGACAATTTACCGGGTCAACGGAGCCAAGATAAATTTGAGACCAGAGTGAATACAAAATCTGTCGGCTGCCTACTCTTTTTCATTTACATACTACCTTCTAACCTACAAGGAGAATTATTATGGGCCTTCAAGTAATTTGTTAGTATCAGTATTGACGAATGAATGTCAATTTAAAACAGAAGACTGTAATTTTTAAATCGTTTTAACAAAGTGTAATAATGTATAAAACAATATAGTTCAATTCTGCATAAAATTGTATTGTTTCTAATCGATATACACAAAATATCAAGTAGGTAATGTTTGGAAATAAATAGCCATATTAAAACAGCATCAGACGAATTTCATACCCGTAAGCTTGATGTCAAGGTCAATTAAGTGTCATCAAACTTCGAAAACAATCATAAGAAGAAAAGAACACAATAAAACTTCATAAAGTTAAGTACTTCTAAGACTTTTTCTTATAATATCCCACGTAATAGGATGACAAGAAATCATACAGTCACACTTGTATATCAGATAAAATAAGCAGAGGTGTAAAAAAACACCAAGGACGGTGTTGTTAGATGTTTAAAAGTATTCAATATCGTTTATCTTCTGTTCACGTCCATTTGTTGACAGTAAACAGAAACTAAATATGTACCTATGTGTTTCGGCCTATAAACCATCATCATTTACATAGGTTCAAATATTGTTGTTGTTGTTTTATTTACTCTTTTCAAACTACAATTATTTCAGAATTTCATAGATATAAAACTTGCAAGAGATGCCAAGATATGTATTTTCTCTCTTCTCAAGAAAAAAGGTTTCTTTATACAGTTCGTTATTTAAAATAATATATTTTCGATTAAATCTATGAAGTAAAGAAACAAAAAAACGAGTATGAATTTCGTAAGCCCTAGAGAGATTAAACATAAAACTAAGACAAATATGATGGCCTAACATGATGTGAAGCAATTTTGATCACCCTCATTATTTTGAAGGCATTTGTAACTATGCCAAGGGCCTATTCGGTTTTTTCGTGCGTCTTAAGATTTTCCACGAAAACCTCTAGAACTTTTGTATAAATTCGCTCCATTTTTTTGATGGCCAGTTCGATATTTTGCTTATTGGTTGTAATGTTTTAGCATGTGGACGGATCTGCGTTTATGTACGATATAGATGACAATATGATTTATTAATTATTTTTAACCTCCGAAGGAAAAAGGAGGGATGTTATAAGTTTAATGTGTGTCTATGTATCTGTGTGTCTATATGTATATGCCATCACAACTCCTAAATATATAGACCGATTTTGATTTGACCGATTTTTTTGTTAGAAAGGTGTGATTGACTCAATGATCAGGTTATTGATAGATGTCTTTTTTTACTATCCTGGGTTTTGATTATGAGTCGGAGTGTTAATAATTTTTTACTAAGCACTTATGTAAAGAAATACGCTATTTTTTTAAAGTAAGCTTTTCCTTAAGTTTAACTGATTAGATGTCATCCGCTTAGGTAGGTGTTAACTTAAGTAACAGATTACTCTCATCTTTTCAAATATTCTTAATCCGAGATGGTAGTTCACGAAGTATTGGATGGAAATCAACCACTTCTATTGTTATAATAGGTATATTATTTAATTAATTATATACAGATATAATATATAATTATGTATATACAGATTTAGGCCGCGGTTTAACCAAAAACTATGGCTTACACCCTGTATTTAATTAAAGAAATATTTATTTGTTTGGAGTCGATAAACTCTGAAACTACTGAACCGATTTTAATTACTCTCACTATTAGAAAACCACTTTTATTACATACATGAATTGGTAAACATTTGTAATAAATTTTATTCATAATTATTTTGAAATCTAGTCCATGACAATGGCATATTGTAAATTATAGATGATTAGAATATTAAGTATACCTACCTACTATAAAAATACGTGTGTATACTTTTTGTTATAGTATCATCTTACATCATATAATATCCTATTTGCAAAGTTTGGGCACAAGCAATCTCAAGTCAAAGCGAGAAATATCTTGTGACACAAAGAACATCAGGTATCAACACTTTCATAACGCAATTTTTCTGAAGTCGCGTCTGGAGTTAATCCATCCAGAGAAAAATCTAATCAGTTTCATCTCGTATCACTCCTTTTACGTCTAGAGTATTCCACCGTACGTATACAGATATGTTTAACATCAGGTGACCCGTCTGCTCGTTTGCCCCCTATAATATAAAAAAAAAAAGACTGCTAGTCTTTCAAATAACTTACTGCTGACGTGGGAGGGCCATGATCTACTGACAGATTGTTTTTTCTAATACCTACTAGTTTTTTTATTAATAGCTTGTTCTTCTTTCGTTACGGAATTTCGGTGGCATTTTTTATTATAAACTGATGACATCACATTTGTTTTTTTAACTACGTTTTTCATTTAGCACGGGATGAAACGTAGCTACAAAATTCCTACAAAGCAATCTAAAATATATGTCTGTTCAAGTAATATATAACAAAACATTGAAAGTTAATGAATTATGGATGAAATTAGACCACCAGGCTATCTCTAGTTATAATTAAAACAATCGACAGTATACCATAAACGTAATCGACATATTAAAAGCAACCAAGAGTCAGCCCTAACGCTGCCATTTCATTTAAATTATAAAACTACTCGATCACAAAAAAAAACCTTACGTAAAAAACCTCAATTCATTCGCCAGTTTATTTTCGCTTCTAACATTGAATGATTCGATTTAAATTAAAACGTATTCGCAAGGGAAATCAAATGAAACTTTTAGTTAGTCGCAATGTCTTTTGTGATTCGCCGTAGCACAACGGTTATATCTTAGTGGAGTTAATGCAATCGGTTTAGCGAAGGCCGGGGACGGCATTGTAGACTGTGTTTGAGGCTGGTCGGAGATAAAGCCGCAGACACACAAAAGCAGCTGCCCCTCTGGCTCTTGCCTTCCAAGTCCCCCTGTACCCTCTGAGGGAGAGCGTTTAAGGCAACGACGATTGCCCCTCACAAAAGGCAATCTTGTCGCCCTCCCGTCCTCACCCCCATACAATTGCGGAATGAATTCGAAAGAAAACCAAATCTTATTCCGTATAGGCACTCATTGTTTGAGAATCTTTCACAATTGCTTTGTGAAATAACCAATCTCTTTAAATATTCCTCGTTTTGCCAGGGATTTATTAACCAGAGTCTCACTTCTATTGTGAGAAGTTTATCCATAAAACTATCAGATGACGCGTGCATTCATCCACAGTCGGATGTGCGTGCTAGCGCATTTTAAAGGCGTGTTGCTAAATATACTTATAGGCTCCGATGGCACTTACACATGGTGAGACAGCGATGCATTTTTCGAACATGACTGTACACATTATTATCGCAAGGTGAAATAATAAAAAAGAGAAAAAAAGATCATCTTGAACAACATGTAAGTACTCTAAAACAAAATGCCACATTATGTTTTTTTTATAAACGAACAATTAGCTATCCAGTAACAAATTTTTAACAAAACATTGATAACCCATGGTTTTGAAATTCTTACATGCAACTTATTTTAATCACACGTTGTAAATGACAACTTGGCTGACGTTTGAATAACATTTTGGCATTAGCTCACAATATTTAGTTGGGACATACTGTAGGGTAGGTAGTTAGATACTCAGCCAACACGTACAACGCACAAACGGCATGCAGTTATAGAAGTTTTTTTTTAATTGCAACACAAAAGAGGTCATTGTCATGCTCATCCAAAAAGTATTTAACCTCATTTCATGATTGAATGACTAGCACAAAGACGTGTTTTCCGTAGCTCAGTCATAATGAAGACGAAACTCCGATATGGCGCCAACGCATTTTGGCAAACAGCCGAAAGATTTGATGAGTGCAAGTTGCGTCGACCACAATTTACTACGGAAGTGGGCCGAGCACAAAAGAATGAATATCGACACAAAAATTTCCTTCTTAGAGACATTTTTCTTGGTTAATTTTGCTATAAACTTTTTATTTACTGTTTTAAAAGTAGGTACCAATGTTTGTTTATAATATTGATCTTCGAATAGTTTCTACTTTAATACGACTGGAGGGTTTTCGTTAAAGGCTAAGAGATTAATACTAAATACACGTTTTAAAGTCAACCAAATTTTCGTTTTTATTTTTAATTATTTATTAACACTTCCTGCAAGTCGGACTTAATGCCGTAGGCATTTTCTTCCAGTCAACCTTTTGGTGATGCAGAACTGTGTGTGGCAGGTGTATATTTAATGGTCATGATATAAAGAAATTTAAGAAAATGTATTACATAAAATAAGCCTACATAAGTGTGCTTGATATACATACACATATAGTAAATAAATGTACATACGTATATACATACATATATAAATACAAATACATAAATGATAAAGACACTTGTAAAGTGTTATTCTGATGATTCCGCCAATAAATCTCTGTAGAGTTTGCGTACTTTAACCTTAAAAGTGAAAACGTTAGTGGACATCCTGACTTCTTGTGGAAGCGCGTGCCAGAGGTTTACAGCTTGGACAACGAACGAAAAATTAACCATACTGGAATTTTGAGAAGGACAAAGTACTAGTAGATTATTAGAAGAACGGAGGTTTCTGGCATGGTTAGAGCAGAGGTATTGAAAGTTAGATGTTAGATAAGTAGGTCAGTTAGGTGTGTGGCGAAGAGAGTACAACATAGTCAATGCCCTCAAACTGCGGCATGCGGTAACCATGTCAGTTGGGTGCGATATGTGGATATGTGATCATATTTTCGCAAATTGAAAATGAATCGAGTGCAATTGTTGAGAAGTCGGTCTAGTTTGTTAGTAGTAGTTAGTAGCAGATCTACATTCAAGTCGAGATAGCACACATCACCATAGTCAATAACTAGGAATACCAAAGTCTGCACAAGCATGGTCTTTGTTCTGATTGGGAGAATTTTTTTTTGCCGATAAAGACATCGCAATGTATTGGTTACCTTCTGATTGACGTTAGATATCTGAGTCTGCCAATTAAGGGGTGTGTCGATGTGCAGACCTAGATCCTTGACGGAGGGACTAATAGGCAAGACTGAGTCATTAAAGGTGATTTCGGTAATACTATTGGTATCAACTCTGCTAGTCATTTTGGGGCTCCCTATAATGATCGTTTTTGTTGAAGGCTTCTTTGAATATGTCCTAAAAATGTATTTTCTATGTGTTTCATCAAAAAAAGTTCAGTTTTTGGCAACCCAGTGCCAGAACTTTTTAATTCGATCAACATACAAACAAAAGCATACATCGACCTTCATCTCACTGATCCCACTAACTTCTTACGCGGGTGAAACCGCGGGGCGCTGCTAGTAAAATTATGTATGTTTAAAGTTGTTGTTGCTTGTTTATTGTATACAATTTAACAATATGTTTTGGTATAAAATTTATTCTTCAAAAAATACCATAATACATATGGCCCATACTTAATGGAACAATTCGATATTATCATATAATCCGCTCTATCGGCCGTTTGAACATATCATGCGCAAAGAGACTACTCGCAAGATGTCTACGCTAAACAACTACGAAGTACGGCGATTAAGGTAGACAGTCGCACTCCGCACGCGACTCTAGACATGCTACTATTATCCTCAAACTCATCCCGCACTCGAAAACAACTTGCCAAATAACTCGACAGATTTTTTTTATTACATAGGGGGCAAACAAGCAGACGTGTCACCTCATAGTAAGTGACTACCGTCGCCCATGGACACAGACCTGCAACTCAAAGAGTCACAAGTGCGTTGAAAGCCTTTGAGGCGGGAGTACGCTCTTTTCTTGAATGTTTGAAGGTCGTATCAGTCTGGAAATACCGCAGGCAAGTGATCGGGATGAAAGTTTTACTATTACCTGAAAATAGGCCTTTATTGACGGCTAATAAACATAATTATTGACGCATCATCAGCCCTAAAAGTATATTCAGAGTTCATTGCCCTAAATATATTTAGAGTTACATTTGTGAAGGGCTGCCAACACACTACTATCGATTTACTTTATAATATTATTACGTGTTATATATATTATTGCATAGGGTATATTCAAAATTTAGCTTTTAGGTTTTAAGCAAATTAGGTGTCAAAATTAGGTGTAAAATCTCAGGTGTCTTTAAATTGGTCTTTTATTCCGAATAATTTAAACGAAATCGTGAATATACATATATACACGTAATCGTCCAAACGCTTTCGTCATCATTGGTTGGCGAAATTGGCGTTGGTGCTTTATAATAATAAATCAGGCCAAAAAAGCTGTCGATCACTTACTTCGTTCTGGGAGTCTTTATTTCGATATTAGTTCCAGGAGTGTGTTATACACAATGCTTATCAACCAATGTCAGGTGGACTTAAATTCTAATGATATTTTTTAAAGTTATGTTACGCAATATCGACGTCGTTCGAAAACAATTCGGTTGATTCTTTGGTTCTAATCTACAATGCTCCCAAATATGCACTTAAAAAAAACATTACCCAAAAAAGAAAATATAGACAATAGAAAGTTTCTAGTGTCTTTATTTCCCAAAGTAATTAAGATTTGCAGGCAATAATAACTGAACTATGTTACATCGTTTTACCGCCCAGTGGACAGCAATAGAACGCAGTGATACCTACATTGTATCTGAAGTTCTGTTTATGGTCGGTTAAACTCGTGTTTCGTGTTACATGATTAATGGCGGCATACTCTATGCCTATAACTCCGTAAACTTATCGTTTAACGTTATATGTGCTGGTGGTGACAGATTACAAAACGGCCTATCCATTTTCTATATACTTTTATCTACTCTAACTTGACGTAGACAAATCGTAGCTTGCCTAATCGTAGCGTTTATCGTATTTCATAAGAAATATAAGTTGTTCAAAATACTAGGGCTAATTAGTATCAGGTGGAGTAGGAATCTAATAAGTGAAAAGTTAGCGTATAATAATAACCATCTCAAACACGGCTGTCTGATCACAAACTAGGCAGAGCCTATACCATGGTAATTACACTGCTGATAAACATACTTATATATTTCTAAATACATACATATTATAGATAAATTATACTTAGACACAGAACAAATGATCATGCTCATCACACAATTATTTGTCCTGGGTGGGAATCGATGCCACGACCTCTGGCTCAGCAGTCAGGATCATTAACCACTAGACCAACAGGCCAGATAGAAGGGTAGGTCATTAGGTTTAAATACGATTAGTAGACACATTATTCGTATGATATGACTATAACAAAGCTAGGCCTAATCTATAATCATTTTATAAAGTTAAAGAGTTTGTTTATTTGTTGGGTTGAACGCGCTAATCTCAGGAACTACTTTTTCAAATTGAAAAATTCTTATAGTGTCACATCACGCTACAACCAATAGGAGCGGAGCATCAATATAAAATGTTACTAAAACGGGGAAAATTTACAAACGCGGACTAAGTTGCGGCGGGTCTGCTAGTACCTAGATACTTGGCATTACATAACTTAACACCTTGCACACATTCACACACTTCTAATTACATACATACATCATCATTTGGCATATATCATACATATCATTGAATTTAAGTACAGTTGTTACCTCCTCGGACTACGTCACAAGCAATGTATGCCAATTTGTTTACATGTATTGTCTTTGTTTATTTAATTAACACATCCTAAGGTTTTTATGACGAATAAGTAAAGTACTAGCAAAAATAGATTTTAAGGTAAAAAGCGAAAACGATTACCCGCGGCTTAGACCGCTGGTACATATTTGTGGAATAATCTCCTAACTTTTTATAAGTACTTAACTTACTAACATAAAATTATAAGTTATCAAGATCGGTTCAGAGTTTTAGTATTGGAAAGAAAGTAACGGACAGGCGGAGTTACAGTACTTACAGTAGCTTCTTAGTTATAATTATTCTTCTTTGTTAAATTCGCAGGAAATATATAGACGAAATTATTAGTCAGTGAGTAGCAGTAGGAATACTGAGTGGTCATAACATTTAATGTTCCCTGTATAATAATAAACATACTAGGAACCATTCTCGTAAATATAGTTACCCCATAGCTTTGCATAAAGAAATTCAATGGTATGAAAGTACCACGTAAACGTCTTGAAATATTTGAACGTTGCAAACGGTACTGACAGATATAAACACGATCTACGTATATGCGTAAAACGTAAGTATGACAAACACAGACGCCGTCTGTCACACCACATCTTGTCGGGTACTGATTTAAACAAGAGTGTGGAATGGAAATATTATATATAAAACTTGATAATGATATTGAATAGACTTTTTTAAATATGGAAATTAACCTTACATGTATTTTTTTTTTTATCGTATTATATTGTGCAAGTATATTATAGCGTGTGGATGAAATTTTTATGGAGGGCAGTAACTTCATGATCAATATGGTAACAAAATTCTGCTTTTTTTTCAAGAAATATGTCAAGCATTTAGTCAGGGGTGCCTGTTACTCTAGCGGAAGGCCTTAGACTTTAAAGCGGAAAGGAGGGGATAAACCCCCCTGCACTCTACGATGTGGCTATCAATTGTTTAAGAAGCAGCCAAGGTCTGCTCGGATTCATGAGCCCTTCCTTCTTCCTGCACCCGATAGCGTATAGCTACACTACCAGTGTAGTTCGAGTCAGTTCGATTGCGACATAATATATCCTTCATCGTTACCCTTGGTAATGTGTTAAATAAAATTTGACTTAATTTTCAAGTAAAGTATAACACCTGGCTGGTTTTCTCGAACAGTGAGAGCAAAAACATGTACTTATAAAATGACGGAGCCTGTTGCCATACTGCGCTAGCAGTATTGCATCTATTGAAGGAGAAGTTTGAGGGCGGAGACTAGAAGGAACTGCGTGTGACTTAACAAAGCTCGATTATTGTCTGCGTGGTAATAAGAATAGGCTGGTATATGCTGACACACCACTGTAAACTTCCACACACAATGTCATCATTTTTTTAAGAACATATATCAATTTCACATTCATGACCATTTTTTTTTTTTTGCAGTTGTATGAGAACGTAAATCGTCTTGTGTGTTACTTGAGAACGTCTGCATATTTATAAATCCATATTACTTAACTATGATCTCTAAATCAGTATAATTTTCTTTTGTTATAATTTGATTGTACTTACTTATCTGAATAAAAAAAATAGTAACTTAAAGTAATGAAATAAAATTAATTTTAACCTTTTTAAAAATCGGTTAAAACTTCCTCTTAAATTGTTTTTTTTTTAATCGACTCGGCAACGGATCACTAATTGATTAGGTACTTATCGAACTGTCAAAGAGAAAATAAACCAGTGGACAGAGTATAGTTACTACCTACTAGTGTCCGACCGAACCGAAATCGTAATCAATCGTTTAATTTCGGTGCTCGCTAGAAACCTTCTGCTTCGGCCAAAACTTCGGCCCATTTTGGCTAAACCCGAAGGTTTGGCCAAAGGTAGCCAAAGCCGTAGGTAGTAGTGTCCGACACACTGTGTAGTAATGTGTACTCAACGTATTAGGTATTGTTTAGCTAGCCGATACCTAAAAGGAATCATTGAATATTTTTCCTGTTATTGTTATTAAAATAAAATACTGTTACGTAGAAATGAATCACCAAACAGTCCGGCGAACAGGCTATCAATGAACATTTTTTTTGTTTGTTGGTCAGCTATGTTTATGATCGCTTACATTCATCTGATTACGAAAAAAAATATAGGTTTTGCGCTTGAGTGGGAAGGAGTCTAGTAATAAATACAAATAAAAAATAAATACAAAATAAATAAGAGAGGAAATCAAAACCTCAGTTTGCTAAATATAAAATAACCAATCTGCCATAACTATCTATCTCCTATATATTGTCTTTATTGGTTTAATTATCAAACATTCTTAAGCGGTGAGGAAAATAAATTCTATATATTTACGACATGTGGCCATAACATTCTCATAAACATAATGATATTTTAACCGAGCGACATGTTTAACATAGAATAAATGCAAAGCACTTACATTATGTAGATATATATATACCTTCTAACGATTCTTGCTTGACTACCCAAGCAAGGCTGACCATAAGTCTCAACGCAGTCCCACATAACCTAACGACTCTTATATTTTTGACTGTCATTATATAATTACTGGGATAGAAAATAGGGTTGGGCAATGGTAGGTAGCAGGGCAATAACAACAGTTATCAATTTCGGACGAGATTTGCAAGTTAATGTGGAGCGGACTTTACACGGTGATGACGTAAATTTGTAAAATATATTAATCAGAGAAAAACCCACTTGGTTTTGATATCGTTGGTTCAAAGAAATTAGGTATTAAGCGATATCGTAGTATCTTTACAGTACAGTATTTGACGGGTAAATACCCGTCAAATACCAATATAACTTAGAACCTTTTGGCATTTAACCGTCAATGTGCAGTTACCTCATCTTTTATTTATATAACTGACATATTTATCTTTACATCTTGTGCTAAAGGCACCGTTTAGATAAGTCGGTTGTATACAAACTGTACAATATTTTTACAATAAATAGACCTTTGATTATTAAACAGAAAATGTTCTTAAAGTAACAAAGACCGTCTAAGAATATCTAACAAATTATATCTAGTTTATTTCTTGGTTCATCTATTTTATTTGTTTATTAAATGTCTGTCAGAACACCACGAGACTAGTAATGTGACTCCAACCGTCTTTGTAAGAGATGACATCACACAAGTCTGGTACCGACAACATGCCGTTTTGTTATCGGATACATGAAAGCGATGCCTGGACTGACAGTGCCCTTTTGTGTACAGCAGTGTCCCTCAAAACATGTATTCTTCCATGTATATCGAACTAACATTGTGTTCCTATAACAATAATTCTAGGACAGAATTATCAAGCCATTGTTGTTAGAATAACTGTATACGTAATATATATAGTATATGTAATATATATAGTATATGTAATAGAAAAATTGAATTTGCAAATTAAACCATTCTATTGTATAACCGTAACAAAATTCCACATACTGAACCACTATAAAAATAGACAAAGAAGTATATTAAGTCAGATAAAGACGTTCGAAGCCTCGGTACACCAATTTTCTTAATAACGTACTTCTGAGTGAAGATTTATATTGTTTCATGTTTGTATGCGTTGAACTGTTTATACCAGCGGAAGAACACTTCGAAATATAAAAATAGACAGCTAGAAGTGGAAGAAATTCCTAATGAAGTTGTCGCTTTAAATAAATAACTCAGCTCACTTAAATTTCCTGTTTATTTTCGTCTCCCCACTTCGCACGCGAGTGCTCTCTAACTTTGGAGTTAGAAGTTTTAGGAGATTCAAGGAACTATTTATTTTTTAAATTTCTTTCTTAATAAGTGTAACGTTATCATGATTTTCATGATCAAGTCCTTAGTGATGAAGTTTTAAGATATAGATAGATAGATAGGTACTCTTTATTGCACACCAAAAAAGTATTATACAAACTAGAAATTTAATATAAAGTATCAGTACAATGGGCGGTCTTATCGCAGTCTGCGATCTCTTACAGACAACCTTAGGATGGACTATACTGTATGGAAGTAGGTAACTCGCGGTGCACAACAATTCAAAATAATAAGAAAAATATACATACACACATATATTCGTACACTACACATACATATAATTATAATATATGGTTCTTACGAAGAAAGGTAATGATGAGATAGATATAGTTTAAGCTACCTAATTTATCATTCCAATTATATCGGAATGTAAAACATTCGTACTGGTATGCTGGCCCACACGTAAGTTTTGAACAATTAATCTGCATATTTAAACAATGTTTATGAAGACGTCGAAAGCTCGTGATTCGCAACGAAGTGGGCGGTAGTGGTAAATGGAACGTTTCCTGAAATCTGTTGTAACAAAACAGGAGTGTGCAGAAATGCCTCAAAATAACAAACTAATTTTATCTCAGTGCAGTGTTTATGACGGTTCCCTTTTGTTTTACTGATCACCTGATCGAATCTGGGATAGCGATAGAAACAATAGTAGTTCCGCGTAAAACACATAATATTGCATTTACTTCGTGACAGTCTTGGATGGATCTGAGAAAGAATGTAATAGTTACCGTGTTTAGGCCGGTGTCAAGTTATTATTATTAGTTTTACACCGACTTGTCACTCCCATAAAGAACTATTCATACCAACTTTCAAATACACATAACGTATTATACGTACGAACACTACTAATTGGAACAATAAAAATATTTCTTTTTAGTCAAGCGCAAATAGCATGTCAGCGCGAATCACCCTTGAGAAGTTTTCTCTCGACAGGGCCGTGCTGTTTATTTTAAAATGAAGTCAATTTTGTTCTTTGTTCTCCAGGAGAAATAAAACCCATCATCGTAATGTAGGGCTACTTCAAGTAAAATTTGAGTATCAATTTCATTTTATTTCTTGACTTTTCTTACAAAGTTTGTGCCTTTCTATTATAACACTATTATAATAAATTTCTTTTGAATAGATTTAAAGATTAAACGAACTTACCTGTTCTAAAGAAGTTCTGTCATCATTATACAAAGAAATTAGCTCACATAGCTTGGAATTGGTCCTGTAGGTCTAACGTTAAATTATTTATTTATTTATTTATTAAAACTTTTTGCACATTAGTACATAGGCGGACTTACTGCCTAAGGCATTTTCTACCAGTCGACCTTTGGGTGATGCAGAGAAAAGAAGAAGTAGGTGCAATTAACAATGTTGTAAAAAAAATTACAAAGAAAAGAATGGGATACATACAAAATTCGATACGAATATACACACACATTATACACAAATACTCGTAACTTTAGTGGAACATATATACATATATACACAAATACATACATAGCTATATAATACATATACTATTATAAGTACAAATAGCGACATTAATGGTTCGAACTATTGACAAGTCGATTCTGCCAATTCCTTGAATAAGAGCTCCTTTACTTTTACCTTAACAGTGTAACGATTTGAAGCCGTCCTAACTTCGAGAGGAAGCGCATTCCACAGAAGAATCGATTGAACCGGGAAGGAAGAGCCGACGAACCCCGTGGTGTGCGACGGACAAAGTAGTAGGAGGTTGCTTGACGACCGAAGATCTCTGTCATAGTTATTGCATAAGAGTTGGAAATTTGGTGTCAAATAACTAGGGGGAAATGGGGAATTGAGGATAGGGAAAAGGGTAATGAGAGCGCGCATTTTACGGCGTTGACGAATGGGCAACCATCTGAGCTGAGAACGGAAAGTGGAAATATGATCATATTTACGAAGATTAAAGATAAATCGAATGCAGTTATTAAGACGGTCAAATTTATCGAGAAGATCTGCATTCAGGTCATAACAGCACACATCACCATAGTCGATTAAAGGAAAGATAAGAGTTTGCACGAGCGTAGTCTTGGTTTTCGCAGGGAGAAAAAGTCCGGTAACCCTCTGACACACGTTGGTTACTTGATCGCGCCAGTTTAGCGTGGAGTCGAGATGTAGGCCCAGATCTTTCACCGTTCGACAAATAGGTATGGCAGAACCGTTTAAAGTTACAGCTGGAAGCGTCTCGAAGTCGACTCTGCTCATCGATCGGTGACTACCGATTATAATGGCCTGGCACTTTGTCGGGTTGACTGATAATCCAAACCTATTAGACCAGTTTTCAATCGCTTCTAGGTCTCTATTAATCATGTCAATAGCTGTTGTTAAGTCGTCAACCTTAGCTTGGGAGTACATCGGCATACAGATGATACGTACATTGAAGTTCAAGGAAAAAATTTGCTCGTGATATCGAGATCAATGATATACGAGTATATGTTATGAGCCAAGGGATGTTGTAAAGCGGAAGAAGAAATCCATTCTGACAAATGATGTTATTGCAAAAAAAAAAAATCACCTCATTGGGGCTAACGATAAAGTTGTATGTATGCACACAAGTGTTCAGGTTTTTTTGTTAAACAGAAGTCTATCTAAAACTACTGATTTAAAAAAAGTAAAGAGTTTTAGGGGGGTTTCGTTTTTAGTCGGGGTTTTTTAATTTATTACAAAATCAATAATATGGTAGGTAAGAACGAATACTGTTCATTTTTAAAATTTATTGTTGATGAACAGTATTCGTTCTTACCTTCTATATTGATTTGGAAATGAAAAATATTAAATATATATAATACAGATCCATAAAGATTATAGATACATATAGTAGTAGTGCCATAAAATTAAGGGATATAAAAAAAAAGCAAATTTTTGGGTGATTTTCAACAGGCTGTAAACTCGGAAGAAAATAGTCGCGAAAAAAAAGTTAATTGTAGTTCCAAAGGACTAGTTTTTGGATATGGCCATGAAACATTTTTACCATGGACGGTTTCGGAGTAATCCTAAAGACAACTGCCGAAAAATAAAACCAAAACTTTGCTTCTTTTCAAAAAGGTCTACAGGCTTAAAAAAATGTGTGTGTCAGCTCCGACACACGACTGGAGTTTTCTCTCTCTCTGTCTCTCTCTCTCTCTCCCTAACTCCTTCCCTAACTCCCTCCCTAACTCCCTCCCTAACTCCCTCCCTAACTCCCTCCCTAACTCCCTCCCTAACTCCCTCCCTAACTCCCTCCCTAACTCCCTCCCTAACTCCCTCCCTAACTCCCTCAATAACTCCCTACGTAACGCCCTCCCTCCCTCTATACATTCTGTATATATTTACACATATACTATAACATAAAGGTATACACATATCTACTTACATGCGTCGAGAATAAGGAGTAAACTCCAATAAAGCATAAAAAGCACAGTAAAGCGTTACGCTACCCTCCGATCACAAAATTTTACTCTTCATATTATTTTCATACCGGGCACCTTATATGCAAATCGATTCTTAAGGAGTAAACTCCAATAAACTCCAAAAATAAAATGTTTAATTAGGAAGAAGGTTTCTAAATGTGTTTTAAGAAGGATTAGGTATTTAGATGTATGTGCGATGACTCCACTGTGCATATGGCTGCTGGTTATGGTAAGAGTTGAACTGACCCAGTCAATGGAAGACTCTTTCAAATAGGATGAAGGTCTTAACCACTATAATACATCGAAGAATATATTTATAAAGTCGCAGCTACCATAGAGTTATCAACTCGAAACGAATTGTTATTTGATTGTTACTTTAAACAATAAGAGAATACGCTATTGATTCTGAATTGGGATCATTCAAGGTCGGATCACTAAACTCCTAACCTCACAATGACCCTTTAACTACAACTTACTGGGGCTCAAATCCGGTTCTGTTTTTCTGTTTCCTTGACATTAATAGCCAACTTCAAACCTTTATCTTGTATCCTAGACTGCGACTAAACTAGAACATTTTCGAAAAATTCAATTTAAAAATTAACCTTTGAAAACACATCTTACTTTTCAATCTGCATTTTTCCCTGGGACTAGACTATAGAAAGCTATTTTCTTCCAGTCTAGCCAGAAAAAGTTTATTTAAAAGTAAAAAAAATCATTTACATCCTACACTGACACTTTAACTAAAGGATCGCTTGATGATGATGATTGTAACACTTACCTATAATTTGGTCAGAGAACGACAGTTCTTGGTCTAGTAACGTAACCAGAACTACCTCAGTTGCAGCATTTAAATGTCTTTTTAAGAAAAATTTTAACAGCAAAGTTCCCTGCAAGTATATTGTTCTCTTTTGTACTCGTATGTCTTATTCATTTGGTTGTATTCAAGTACGAACTAGACTAAAGTCAATCCGGACAAATCCCAACAAAACCGGGTAAATACTACATTGAATACCTTATTATTAATAATAATATACACATCTCACACTCGGCCGTCTGATCCCAAACTAGGCAGAGCCTGTACCAGGCTAGGCCCACTCCGATCAGTAGGTATGAAGTTGCAGGTACCTAGCAGCGGCGACGAGTCGGGCGAAATTCAGTGGGCTGCCACGCGCCGACCAGGTAGCACGTTACTTCGATACTCACTCACGCGCTACGTCGCCGTCGCTTCGTCCGTTCGTCGCTTACGAATTACGTTTCCCGTATTTACGTACCTAGTTAGATTATATTATTAATTATAATCAGTATAGTTAGATATTTACAAGGTCAAGTTTAGCTATGATAAGTATATTTATTTATTAGGACCACAACAACTGATACACATCTTCTATCTATACATCTATACTCTATAGAAATAAATAAAGTTGCAGTGTCTGTTTGTAATATTAAAAGAACCGCTTTTTACTAAGTGCATTTGGATGTATAAACGGTACATATACCAAAACAACATGTTTTACAATTTATGTCTATCTGTCTGTCTGTTTGTTTCGGCCAATCCCCGAAAAAGGTGGACCGATTTCCACGGGACTTTCACTGGCAGATGGCTGATGTTAAAAGGAGTAATTTATGCTACTTTGATTTTGGAAAAAGAATGAGTGTTCCACGCAAAATATATAAATATGTACATATGTACGGGAACTGCTAGTAAATAAATAAATTTGAAGTGTCCGTTTGTAATGTCATAATGACAGTTTTTTACTAAATGCATCTGAATGTTTACACGGTACTTATAAGAAAAAATTATTTTTCACGTATTGTCTGTCTGTCTGTTTGTTCCGGCTAATCAACGGAACGGGTGGACCGATTTCCATGGGATTTTCACTGACAGATAGCTGGTGTTATAAGGAGTAACTTAGTCTAGTTTAGCTTTGATAAGTTTAGGACTACAACAATTTTGTCTGTCTGTCTGTTTGTTCGGCTAATCTCCACAACGGGTGGACTGATTTCCATGGGACTTTCACTGGCAAATAGCTGGTGTTATAAGGAGTAGGGTTCCGCGATTTAATTTGCATATACCTACCTAGCTAAACACCTAAAGGAGATAGTTTCATTCCAAAGTACACACAAACGCAATGGCATGGCAAATGCCTATCTTCTTAGAGATTAAAGTATCTATGCAGAGGTTGTGTAATAAAATAGTTTTCTTTAATATAAGTTACATTTACGTAGGTACTACTAAGTAAATACCTAGCCTAGGTTTATTTAAAACTTCATTTGTTTACAGAAGTAAAGTAATAGGCACATAACTGGTTATTAAATATTTAGATTAATTTTTCTTACAGAAGACAACCTTAACGGCATCAGAACAGTTAAGAGTTATGCGATAGAAAGAGAGGCAAGTTTTAGGTTAATATAGCCCATTTGGAATTAGCGGTGTGCGATCTGAATTGCACCTTATTGTGTCGGAGCAAGAGTCGCTATTTATTTAACTGGTATTGCGAAGAGGTCCTTCTGTACTAGTACTATTATGTATTCTGTGCCTGTACTATGGTAACCAGAACGTTGATAAACATACCTATATAGTTCTAAATACGTACATATTATAGATAAATTACACCCAGACACAGAACAAATGATCGTGCTCATCACACAATTATTAGAAGAGAAATGAAGTCGTGGGATTGAAATATTAAAGAAATGTATGATGTATAACGTATTTAAGTGTTAAGCAAGTAACATACCCATTATTGAATACTTTTATTTGCTACATGTCACAACAAACGGCTATAATCAAAGTATATTGTACTAGCACTACTACCCGCCCCGGCTTCGCACGGGTAGCAGAGACATCTTCAACAATTATCAACATATTTTAATCAATTTACAGAAAATTTAACAAATTATACAACTAAACCTTCCTCATGAATCACTCTGTCTATTAGTGAAAAAAGCATGAAAATCCGTTCAGTAGTTTTTCAGTTTATCGCAAACAGACACACGCGGCGGGGGACTTTGTTTTCTAATATGTAGTGATTACTATAATATATCGTGACTGAGGTGTTTACAAAACGCTTTGTTATGCGTCTATCGATAAAGCTCTTCAAAAAAGGCCTAAAATTACTAAGACTTATTCCATAAGACTGAAAACGCTATTACGGCTTTATTATCGTAAAGAAATGAAGACTTAAAAAATATAAACAAACACGTGAATGTTGCCGAGACCACACACAGATATCGTACTTTCCCATTAAACTTGTGAGAACGGTCGGAAGGTTTGGACTATTAATTGGCGTATACTTAATTGATTTTTTTTTTACAGTTTTTAATCCATTTTTATAGTAGGTACATATACTTTGAGCAGCAGACATACTGTAGCCCAAGAACGCTTAATTTCAACGGAATCATTATCAAATCTTTGAATAAGCGTATAGATAAACTACCCCCAACGATAAGAAAAGAGCTGATTACCGTCGAATTGCTAAACAGATTTTCTTAAATTGTAGCTAAGAGCAGGTCTTGATCAAATTACCTTTTAAAGAATACAAAATTAACCAAAATCGGTCTATCCGTTAAACTTACTTGGAGTATCCTGCCTGTTATTCTCCATAGGATCTAAGTATTGGAATAGGCAACTAGCTTCACGACTGACAATTCAAAATTACCTACAGTTTTATTGGTTTAATTGAAATAAAAGATTTTGATTTTATAACCCTCAACGGTTAAAAAGGAGTTACTGTCTAATCCTTCAGCAACTGTATCTTTGAGATAGCCTACGGACTAGGGAAGTAGTTCCACCCTACAGAAGAACAGATTATCAAATACTAGAAACGTATCTATCAATTTACCTTTCAAACAATAAAAACTAAATTAAAACTGATCCATCTGTTTAGGTGCTATGATGATTGATGTCACAGATACACACTTTAAACATATTCCTTCCTTTTTGCTTCGGGTGTTCTGATCGAGAGAGAAATTATCTTCTCCCTTTCTTATAAGCTCCTCCTTTTATACAACTACCTCATAACAAAGTGGCGACTGCGTTATTTTAACTTAACTAACATAACTTAAACAATAAGTTTTCCAACTACTTTATCATCAAAAATATGAAATATAATAAATAGATAGAATACATAATATATTGGAACGTTTAGGATGGCAAATGTCATTCGTTTACTTTTAACATTAAAAGTAATCTAAACTAAGCCAATTGGCTCAGTTTTAGTCCCTGTCTGCTTATTTTTATTGTCTTTCTTTTTAAAAACAACAAACAACACCGACTGGATGTGCTGTCATATTATTTGCTGAGGAAAAATGACTCAGTTCTTTCAAAGTAAAAGTTTTATGCTTAATCGATATAAATCTACAGAACAGGCACAAACAAAGATTGAGTTAACAAACAAGCAAGCGAAAAACTAAATACAACATCTAATAATGTATGAAACCAACCTTTACTTAGCTAATTATGCAGTTCGTAAAATACGTAATGTAGCAGCTGCTCTATTCAACATTTGATACGTTATATATGTGATTCAGGCATAAAACAAAAGTCAACGAAGTATCGGAATACGATCGCGCATTGGTTTATGACGTTTTATCTTACCTCTCCAAGGTTGATGAACCCATGATCTCCGGCGACTGCGTCCGCAGCTTCCTTTCCATCCGGTACGTGAACAGCCCATGTAGGCGTGTAATGCGCAAACGTAGTCTCCAATAATGATAAAATTGACACCAAGATGGTCGACGACAACACGGCACCCCGAGCCATCGCACGCACGCACACACACTCACCAGTTAGTACTTGTCAGCATTGCACACACACAAATTTGAAAGAAGAGTCTCTTGTTCTCTTATTTATTATAGTAGTTTCATGTAACGTAGAAGTAAATGCTAAAGTGGCTTTATCGTGAAGCTCTTTTCATTCCTATCTGACTAAGAAGATTGAAAAAATGAACATATAAAAAGTAAAAAATAAAATCCGTATGTTTCGACGTGGGCTGCATTAACGTATTGTAGAAAACAACTAATATTTTTTCATGGATTTAGGTATAGAAGAGAACATAATGAAATCTGGAGACTTAATGAAAAATACAATCAAGGCCCCTATTAGCAATGGGTATATTATATGGTGATAGGGTTTCCTAACAAATATGCTTGTGAACGAGAATTAGCAATCAATCGGAAATTGGTTTCCGGCAAATTGAAAGTTGGACAAGCATTCGGCCTTTAGCAATGCTTGTACTTTAAGTAGGTCAAGTATACACGGAGGACAGCGATAGACACTCCGGCATCATTGTCTGTTATGCCGATCTTTATTACCTTATTACTTGACTACCATTAATCACAGTGCGTTTCATCGATACATTTCAACCTACTTTACGAAAGTATTTTTGTATCTGACATTTGCCTTTTTTGGTATAAACATGGATCATTTCCTCATACCCCAATCCCAAACGGGTTTCCTTCCTTTTATAAAAAATATACAGAAGTATATATCTAACCTCATTCGTTGTTTTGTTTCCATAGAATGGAATTGCGGTTGGTATCAGCACGTTGTATTAGTCCATATTGTAACTATTCCACAACAAAACGGACAGATTGTTTTACTTTTCTCATTATTGTTAGCATTTTTATGTTCTGACAATTAATTTTCACTTAACTTGTCTCATTGTACCAATGTTTACATTTTGCTTGTTTGCGAGAATATCGATATAATTTAAAATTCAGTCGAATTGAACTAAGTATGCCAAACGATCATAAATCTTTGATATTTATGGTGAACAAAGATGCAACGCTGATTTCGTGCTAATGTTCGTTAGATAGCGACAAGTTCATTATATATTTAGAATAAAATACTCTAGCGGAAATCACAAAACATTACCATTCCCTAAAATCAATAATTTTAAGTTATGTCGCTATTGTTGCAAAAAGCGATATCTACGTACAATTTCCTTTCAAGGTTTTTTCCATTTTCTATGATCTTTCATTTAAAGACATGACTCCATTCACTGGGTGAGAAACTACTTAGTTCATTACATATATTATTGAATTTGCTGTAGAATCTTGATAACAATGCATTTATAGGTACCTACTCACTATTAGGTCAAGCGTGCGGTTATGTCTACACTGCATATGTACACGAACGCGTGTCAATAAAATGTTTATTACCTACAATATGCGTAGATAACCTCATTATAGACTTATAGCTC
Source organism: Callimorpha dominula (assembly GCA_949752705.1). NCBI lineage: Eukaryota > Metazoa > Arthropoda > Insecta > Lepidoptera > Erebidae > Callimorpha > Callimorpha dominula. The sequence goes on from OX457005.1 coordinate 10,205,094, forward strand.
TATGAAGATATGCCTATATTGCTGTAAGATGATGTCATTTTCTGCATATGCTTTCGAATTTATGATATTTCACCTACCCAGCAGAATTACTGATAAAATATGAGATATTATGTTGCGACATGCGATCGGCCAGTGTTTTTTACTTCAGGAAAATGAATATCCTGAAAGAGAAACCGAACTTGGCACCTGTTTGTTTCCTATTTTCATTTAGTTATTCGTTTTGACAATACATCAATTGAAGATGAATTCATTTTCTCAATACATTGGTCTGACGGAGAGAACTATGATGAGGCTAGCTTATAGCAATATTTTTTTTAATAATTTATAGTAATATATTATCTAATTATATAGTAGATGATTGGTTTTTTTTAGACATTAAGAGCGTAATTAATATAAAATGCTTTACATAAAAAATGTAGGTGTAAAATGACAAAATGTAAAAAATCTACTATTCTCAAATTTTATTATTACTATGTATAAATTTTTGGGCATGTAACAGTATAACAATATTTGATATGAAGGTATATTTTATTTATATGTATAATGGTTTAAGCGTCCTAGAACTGGGTATACATCGATTTTTGATATTGTTTTCACTGAGAAATTGGGATACAATTTAGATATTTTAAAAGAGATTTATGTAAGTAAACGTATTATATTTTTTTAAATATTTTATTTTAACTACTGATCATAGTTACGAACATATTTTTTTATAATAGCAGACACACTAAGCTTGTTTTTTTTTTGTTATACGTTTGGCACTTCTATTTCTTGTCTATGGCATCATTCTCTCTAAACTCTAAACAGATTGACGGTTTTTAATTATTACAAAGTTGGTTAAACCGCTATATTATCTCGAATATTTTATTTAGCGATTTAAAGAAAACCAGTTATGTCATGGAATTTTTAATGAGTATTTTACTTACAGGCTGCTAATTAATTATTACATAGTTTAGTCGAATGAAACAATGCATAAATAAATAATGCGTAATGTATATACTTTGTTTAAAATATTTAGGAACACATTCAAAGTTACCTAAGGTTATAAAATAGTTATTAAAAATAAAAAATAAAGATTAGTACTCATCGACGGACAATGGCTCTTGACGGAATTCGTAAATACTTTAGAATCTAGAACCAATTAAATAAAGGTATTTTATATTACATGTATTTAATAAAGTTACTGGCCTTGATTTAATTATTATTGAACACCTCTAAAATATTATGTGTTCAAGGATTATTTATTTACTTTTAACTATGTACTGAATATTTTGTAATTTTTATTTTTTTTGCAATAGATTTTAGATTAGACGTTATTATTGCATTGGTTTTTGAGTAAATATGTTAAAAATTACAGCTACGTAGGATAAATCAGATTTAATTTCTATTAATTTCCTTCAGGAAAAAATACTGTGATTCCTTTACTTTTTATTTGTACAGGTGGGGAAATGTACTGTGTAGGGGACTTGTTCTATTCAATTTGAAAATAGAAGCATCATGTTGAACATTTTCTGCATGGAATAAAAAAAGCACTGGCTCAGATATTTCGAAAAATCCTATTTACAAAAAAAGTAATAACGTCGTAAAACCTTTTTCTATTTGAAGATGGTTATAATGACATTGGTGTTGGAATTATGTGATATCTAGAACTACAATTTTAATACAATAAAAATTTATCGTACTTCTGAATTACTCCTGTGTCGCGGGGGACTTTACAAACATACAAACAACGGACACAAAGAACACCCAAACTGGGGTGGGAATCGAACCCACGACCTATGGCATAGCAGTCAGGGTCACTAACCACTAGGCCAACCGGCCAGTCATAATGATTAACATATTACATATATCAATTATAAATAACTTATGTAAGATGTTTATACTATTTTATTAGGAATACCTAGTATTATTCTATCAGCTTTGGTGTTTGTAATTTATAGTATCTATACTGTTTAGTCCTAATAAAGTTGACTTTTACGTTGTATGTATATAAATACATAAACTTTAATTTTTAACGACTTTTCAAATTAAAATATATTCATTTGAATGTTAAATTAAGAGTTTAAAAGGAATGTCGCTACTGATTTACGAATACAAAATAATATTAGAATTCAAAAAGTAGGCCACACAACCTCCAGTTTACTGCCGCGCGTTTACCCTAGACAGTCGGCGCTATTTACAGTTAGCATCGACAATTATTTATCAAGCAATCGCGTGCCACACTCTCGGTAATTTTGCGTTGATATTTACTTGAAAACACACTTAGTACACAAGACAATCTAAAAAGAACTTTTATCTTATCTGTGTCCATTCGTTCACTATGTAAACATACGGTTTTTCTATGTAATCGTCGGTGCAAGTATTTCGCGTGCAGCCCACGTCGAAAAGCGGATACCTCATCGATGGAATCCGATGGGAAGGACCAAGATTCCGTGGCACTTAGACAATAGTAGCCGGTGAGAGTAGGCGCCGCTGTGACGAGCGTTCACCTCTCGCATCCCGCCTCCCTGTTATCACTCTATGCTTTTCTAAACGTGTTTTAGTAACAAATTCCTTGTGTGTTTACCAGCAGCAAAAACCACTACGTTACACTTATATGCACTAAAGTCATTATACACACGACATAACTGTCAAATGGCGCGTGAATAATCCGACGGCACACCGCGAAGTACACCCGTCACGTACGCGCACGTGATGCTGACTGGTTCGTTTGCTACTTTGCTCTCGGCCGCTCGCCGCGATTGGAGCTCGAGACGACCGCCGCCCTGCCAGTCTCGAGGAATTTACCCACTATCGGGGAAATTATCTTAAGATAAGTACTTTAATATTACGATTTTTCAGAAAGAACTCCTAATAAGCATGTGTTTTAAAAAAAATCGACAAATAACTAACGACGAAATAAACTGTATCAGTCCGTACATAATAAAATTACCTACAAAATATTATTATTGAGTATTAACTGATACGTTAGAAATAAATATCGAAATTGAGAAATTAATCTTTATTTTCTTGTACAGAAAACACTGCCATATTGTATAACCATTGTATGCGGACGGAATAAGTTATTGAAGAGAATTGGTCAAGGTTGTACAATCATCGCTAACAGAATGCTCTAGAAAGGTTTTTAAGTAAGTATTTAGTTTCATAAAAAATAACATGCTGTAAGTTGTTGATATAAGAATTACTTAATGGTTTCGCCATACATAAGCAGAATTATTCTTAATTGTTTGTTTTGTGCTGATTTACCAAAATGTTTACGTTCAGTTTGTCGACTACATAACCTTTGTTATTATTATGTTCGACTGCACAAAAACGACATCCATAATTGGGCTCCCAACCCAACACCCATTGTGAACAAATAATGGGGGAAAATAATCAATACCCGATCACACATCAATCTTAATTTTGTGGCAAATTGGACACTTAACCTTCAAAAGTAAGTGGGATCTACTATTTTTTTTATCGCCTTTATATATTGTTGATATTCTTTTTTTAAACGAAATAATTGTTACCCGATGATAAAACGGTATACCTGAAGGTATTTATTAAAGATATTAAAGAAAGAAATGAAACCAAAAAAAATTGTAAAAATTAATATTGTATTTACAAATTATTGTCGTAGAAGAGCCATGCTTCGGCACGTATGGGCTGGCTCGACCGGAGTGATTCCACGGCAGTGTAGCAATGGTTGCATTGCTTTTCGCCGCGTGAGTGAGGTGACCGGAGGCCCTACCCTGCCTCTCCCCCTCTTCTCCCCTTCGCCCTTTCTCCCCCTCTTCCTGTTCTTTCCCCCTTAAAGGCCGGCAACGCACTTGCCTCTTGTGTTGCAGGTGCCCATGGGCGGCGGTAATCATTTACCGTCCGGTGACCCGTCTGCTCGTTACCATAAAAAAAAATAGTTTTATAACTTAGTTTATACAATTATTTTCTTATTTAGATAAAGATAACTAACTAAGAATATTATATTTTATCTGCACGAAGAGGACTCTTTGTACCTACACTACCTACCCCTTTTTAAGCAAAATTGGTTTACAGAGAAATGTGAAATTTGTAATAATTAAAGTTTATATGTAGAAGAAGTGCAGATGGCTCGAATTTTTAAACAACATGTGTTTTATATTTGAAAATTATGTGAAAATGGCTACAAAAATCTACGTGTCTATGTTGACCGGTTATTGTACGGAAGACTTTATAATGACAGTTCAAGTTATGCTGGTCATCGAAATAAAACAAAACATTCAATATCTAATTTAATGAATACAATATTAATTTTGACATTATAAATTGTATTATACGACCACGTGTTAAAGCTCAGATTTGATTGATAACTTAATTGTTGGGGTGGAGCCGTGCCGTTACCGTGACGGTATAGTGTGTGATGATGAGCTTTAAAGTCACTCCTTTACTACTTAGATTTAAGAATTCAATTAATAATAGGCTCTTACAAAAGTTACATAAACTAACAAGTATTAATTAAAATTTAAAAATATAAACGATAAACAAAGAGCTGATTTTCTTCAAACAACTGAACAGATTTTCTTAAATTAAAGCTAAGGACACTCGATCAAATCACCTTTAAAAAACATATCAAAATCAGTCCATGGGTTTAGGGGCTATGATGCTACAGACAGACACACAGATACACACGTTAAACTTATAACAACCCAATGTTTAAAAATAATCGCTTGACTTTAAGTCTACTATACCTACCTACAGATTTGATTGCCTGGATCCTTGCTCATAGTTATAAGTTCTCCTAATCATTTCAATGTCTAAAACTTCATAAGGTTGGCCTACCGTTGTTTTTTACACAGACAACTGCTAAATGCTTGTTATAAAATGCTTGTTAGGTCATGCATCATGCAACTTTGAATTTCAATTACGTACGGTTTTTAATTGTAATTTTCAATCATCATATTGAGGAAAAATAAAAAAAACTAACGACATAATGTTTGTTATTTACGTAGTTGCGAGTCTTTTAATTAACTTAATATATTACATATAAACATATAACGACGTATGATAATCTACGTAAAATTAATTAATGTAACGTTATACGTAATCACTAATCACTCTTATAATGCTAATATTCACACACACATGTTATCACATGTTATGAAGAATAAAATAACAATGAAGAATTGTATTTTCATACACTTTTTATTCCTCATTAATTAATTAACATCGATTATATTATTTATCCGCGTATTGTAAACAAGCTGTTTTCCGCAATTTCGCCTGCGTTTGTGGTCATTGCTCCGCTCCTAGGGATCGTAGCGTGATGTTACATAGCTTAAAACCTTCCTTTATGAATACTCTATCCAATACCAAAAGAATTTGTCAAACTGTTTAAACAAACAACGAAAATAAAGTAACTCTTCCGCTTTATTATATTAAGGATAGATTAGTATAGATTTAATTTTGTAGTACATTATGTCTGCTTATTCTTTTAACTATTATATGTATTACAAAGTATCAGGATTTCTCCGTTATTGTCTTTGCAATATAGTAAAGAAACAATGTAGTAACTTTATTTAATTTTATAATAGAGCAAATTAAATGTAGGATAGGAAGTAGATACATGAACGCAAATATTTGAAAAGTGGCATTTGCCACCTACAAGTACCACAATGTAAAAAATATCTTTTATATCCTGCTGTATGCATCATGGGTATCAAGAAAACGGTTAAACATACATAGATAGGTACATTTTATTTAAAGAAACATCCAGACCAAGACCATAGCATAAAGACAAATCTTGCATAATAATAATTTGCTAAGTACGGGAATGGAACCCGAAGCCGCCAACAATACAGTCCAATGCTCAACTGCCACGTCACAAAGGTAATTAAGTTCGTAAGGCCGTGAGTCCGTAAAAGAGGCTAATGTGATGCATTACTTTGCCACAGATAATATAATACTATACTACTTTGCTTAGAATGAAAATCTTTACCATTTATTGAACTAAATAGATTCCATCTTAAATTCAGTCCTATAGATACTTAGAACTACGAACAATTTTGTTAGGATTCAATTCATGATAGGCTTGTTAACGAGTTGCCAAATGGAGTTGGCAAATGCTAATGAACAAGCATAATTGGGTCAATCAACTTTTATTTGTAAAAGGGGGGACATTGCTCTGTCCTTTATTCGTCATTATTTTATTCATCAATATTTTATTATTCATAATAAAAACGAATAGATAACAAACCGATCAAAAAAAGAGAAGGGTCATTACCTCTGTAGCACAATTCTAGGGTCGAGTAAGGTTACATCAGGTTAATGTCCAAGTTCAGAAGATTGTGAAGACAGACTTGTACTAGACTAAAACGAGCGTCATGACCTGATTACGTCGCAATGAAGGAATCCTTTCCGTCCCTTCTTGATATACATATCCTACTAATATAATAAATGTGAAAGTTTGTGAGGATGTATGGATGTGTGGACAGGGCCTAGCCGACTCTCGGCAGCGCCTGTGTGCGAAACCTATGAAGCGCCTCACTTCTTTAGTCATCGTGTTTCGCCATGAAGGTCTTTTTTTTAATTTTTGACGGAAATGTGTTCTCTAGTTTTATATTATTTCTTTATGTTAATAGATAAAATGCGAGTTAAATTATATACATTCTTTATTTAAGATATTGCAGCATGCAGCTATTTCTTTACCGACTTTGATATAGTTTACATAAAAAATTAAACTAGTCGTTCTGATTAATTATTTAACAAATTAAATCTTTCGTCTACGGAGAATAAAGCGAGGTGTGGAGTTTTTAATTTATCAAAGTGCATTAAGAAACCTTTTTAGTTAGAGAAACAAATCTGAGTTTTAACATGGGCCACATATAAATAGATCTTTACCTATGAACTTGCCGTTCTGCAGTACGGGCTATTTCAAATCAACGAATTTTTTTTTGTGGCTAAGAATTCTAATTTCAAATTAATTCGACTTAAAAATATGGATTTATTTTTTTAAAAGTAGTCGTTTGTTTATTGATTAGTGTTGTTTTCATCGCATTTGAATTTGATTCGAAAAGACGATGAAGTCGGTTAAAAAAGAAAAAGACTTGAATTTTTAACGTATCCACCTTAAAAATTCACGTACATAATTATGGAACATGAGTACCGTCGTGGCAGCAACGCGGCACAAGCGGCACGCAACATCAACGACGTTTACGGAGCTAACACTACAAACCAACGCACCACCTTATTATTGGTTTGCCCGCTTTCGTTCTGGAAATTTCGACCTGAAAAAGTAACCTCGTGGTCGTCCGAAAACTTTGGTCAACAATTACGAATTAAAAGCGATTGTGGAAGCTGATGATCCTCAATCGCACAAGCTCACGCATCCACATACACACGTTCACACACACGCATACACACAGTCAGGCATTCACAGACACAATAACAATATGTATCTAAATACTACGCCACTAGAAATAAGTTTTCATATAGTAAAACATCTAAACAGCTTATTCCTTCAAGAAGAGTAAGTATCAATAAACTGCCACTTCGTTGGCAAAGATGCATCGATTGCATATGTGACAACATTGATTAATAGAAATAAAAAATATATAAAAAAAATTTTTGTTTGTTTTTTTTTTCATATAAAACGGCAATTTCATAGGACCTAATATTATGAAGTAGGTTGTGTTGGATGATGAAGATTCAAAACTATATGTTTAGTGAAGTTTATAATAAAACTAGCTGTCCCCGCAGTTTCACCTGCGTTTATGATCTCTGCTCCGCTCCTATTAGTCGTAGCATGATGTTATGTAGCATATAGCCTTCCTCAATAAATGGGCTGTTCAACACTAAAATAATTTTTCAATCCGAATAAGTAGTTCCTGAGATTAGCGTGTTCAAGCAAACAAACAAATAAACTCTTCAGCTTTATAATATTAGTATAGATATAATGTTGCCGAATATTTGAAGTAAATTTTTGCAGTTTGATTATAAAAATAACAATTATATAGGATGGCTTTCTATACTAATATGAATATAACCCTAATATTTTGATTTGACCTCATAATTAATGTAAACTAAAACCCGAGACGTAAATATCGGGTCAACGTAAACCACAGACGTAAATATTGTTTTGGAGACTTGTACCTACTTACTTATCGATATTCAACTATGATGCATGTTATTGGGTAAAAAAATAATTCCAAAATTGTCGTTCGCATTCCGGCGCCTCTATACACCTGTGGCGCGACCCTGTGTATGGATGTTTGTTTCGATTCGATGAATCGATTGCGATGAAACTTAGTATGTAGATAGCTGGAGAACTGGAATAACATATAGACTACTTATTATCTCGATATTCTCACGGCGTCGGGACCTACGCGGGTGAAACAGCGGGGCGCAGCTAGTATTTAGTACATAATTATAATGTTGCTATTTGTGGTAATCATTTAATACGGGTCGTTCGTCATCTCGTGGCAAAACAAACTCGGTCCATGACGAGTTGACGAATTTCAAAATTAATATTATTTTCATTCGTCATCTTATCCCATTCTTCAAATTGTTTAAAATTATAGTTGATTTAGTATATTCAAGAAGAAAACTTTTGAAGGTATTAAAATAGTAAAGAAGTAAGTAAGGATTACGATGTAGCTAATCTCTATTTTTATACAACTAAGCAAAAAACCACACTGGCCTGCTCTTGTTTTTTTTCTACGGTATAGGGGGCAAACGAGCAGACGGGTCACCTGATTTTAAGTGACTACCGCCGCCCATGGGCACTTCCAACTCAAGAGTCACAAGTGCGTTGCCGCCTTGCCGGCCTTTAAGGTGGGAGTAGGGAAAGGGGGAAGAGGGGAAGAGGCCTCTGGTTACCTCACTCACTGGGCGAAAAACAATGGAAACATTGCTTCACTGCCGGTTTTTTGTGAGGCCGTGGTATCACTCCGGTCGAGCTGGCCCATACGTGCCGAAGCATGGCTCTCCCACGTAAAGCCTTTTCTTTTCTATTTTCTCCCTATACAGCACTTGCGTGCCCCTCACCAGCCACTGGCCAGTAGTACCACACTACGCTAAGAGTGCAGATGAACCACGGACTTCTGTAGAATGGAGGTGCTTACCCGGTCGGCTTCAACTTTATCAGAAATCTATTATTCCCTACGTTCTTCTACTCCTCCTTCACTTGTTAGTATCACTTTAGTTAAAGAAGCTTTAGTCCTATCTGATTATTTTAACATATATCATGAGAGTTAGTATATTTGTAGCTAGGTATACTTGGTACCCAATAACTATGGTACCTAAAAACATCTGAAGAGATTCGAACTTTTCTCACCTCTAGTAAATTCAAATGGTATGTAAATAATTTGGTAGGCATTACATTCCCATAACAGTGGTTGTTGAAACATCCGGACATATAATAAACAGTAGGTACTTATGAACAAAAGAAAAACGCTTAAATAAACATAAAACAATGCTATCAAATAATATGGTACGTACTAACTTTTGCGTGCGGCTACCCAAGCGTGAATGTAGAATGTCAATCAATTCAGGCACCCTGTGGGAACAATAGTTTTTCCGGATGAAAGGAGTCTAAAGTACGATTCACACCGAATGGGCCGCGCCGGATGAAGTCGCGGGCGACATCTAGGATAGGACTCCTGTATTAAATACCAATCACGAAAGTTTTGATTGTATTGTACATGTTGCTTGAGAGGTCAATGACCATTGAACGTTTGAAGACAAGTTGTATTCGGCGTGGATGATAAACAAGGTGACATTATTGATCAAGGTCTAACCGCAAGATAACATTATTCAGTATTGTTTTTATTAAAATTATATTCTGCTGACATAATCGAGCCACAAATTAACTATTGTTCTGTAAGTCTATGCGAGGCCTCATTCAAAAGGGCATGGTATCAAATTAATTGTTTTTAACACTGAGCCCCAGGCAAATATGTACGTAGACTTCTTTTTAATAGATTGTTTTTCAAAGATGAAACGCCTTATTTAGCGCTCCTTGGCTGTGATACAAAGGGCAAAGGGGTTGAGATTTTTTGAATATAAATATAAGAAGATAATATTTTCACAATAATTAATCGTTTTCGAAGGTGGGTGGGGGCCATCTATGTAGATATATTTATTTATGCGGTGTGCAGATACCCACATCAATTTCTAAAAATATTCATTCATGAGCTCACTCCCAGGTCGTATTACGATAATGTGTGTTTTCATAAAAAAAAATTGTGTGCATATCACAATATTCCCTTAATAATTTTTTTACACACCTACCTATTTTTTTAGCGCCGAAAAAACGGGGAGATTCTCAAGTCAACCCGTATATTTGTTTTTTTTTTTTATTAATAGTTTAATAAAAAAAAACAAATAGTAGTTCCCACGCGGCTTCGCCCGCGTTTATATATTTTGCTCGGAACCCTAATTCTTTTTCCAAAATAAAATTAAAAAGTAAATTCAAAGTAGCCTAAGTTACTCCTTATGCTATCTGCCAGTGAAAGTCCCACGGTAAACGTTCCGGAGATGAGCCGGAATAGACAGACAGACAGATAGATAGACAGACAGACAAAAATAAATAACTGATTTTTAGGCATAGGTATCGTGCAATAGCTGTATGAGCCAAAAAAGCTATTATTTTGACATTACAAACATACACTTCAATTTTATTTATTTGTTTTGATGCGGTATAACAGGTAGTAAATGACCTTAATCACTTTATCACCAGCCGAAATTGTTTTGTTAAACGTCTTGCAGTAGTACCATAAAACACACTTTATTTACTGCAGTCTATAATACGATAAGGCGTTCTGAAACAAAAAATGCATCACAATTTGAATTAAGAACTTTTTTTTTAAGAAAAATACACATAGTATTATCTGTCTCTCTCTTTATCAAGGGGTCTCACTCCAGTCACAGAAAACATAATAGTACAACTCAAGTCGTATGAGGAATTGTAAAATAGCCTATCTCAATTCCGTCTCTCTGAGTTGCTCATCATCCTTGTAGTTAGTTTCATATGGTCGGTCGGCTCTATGTTCGGACATCAAGACTCCCTTTGATATATGGGATCAAAATTCTAAGGTACTAAAATGTTGTTGGTTCTAGTCGATTAAACTAGATAGAGTGAACTAAAACATGTACATATATAAGAGAAAAGACAATAAATATATTTACTATGAATTTATCGGAAGCTAGTTTAGTAGTACTTTACTACACGATCAAACTTTGTCCATCTTTGATCACTATCGATACATGTCGATCCAAAAGGTCGGAGCAAAGAGTCCGCGATGAAATAAATTGTAATTTATATTACATTAGCAGTTTTCTTTATTTTTTTTTAGGATAAGATACGTTGACATTGGTATAGATAAATAAGTTGTGAGTCAGAACCTGTATAATCCGTATTTATTAGTTAAATAAATTATATTTAGAAACGGGCCAATTCCGACTGCATCAACTGCATGCAACCTTAGGCTTTTAACAGCCTTGAAAAATTTATAGCAATTCAACCCCGCGATACAGGAATATTTCTAATGTAGTAGTAGTCTTTTAAAAAACAAAATAAAATAATACCAATGTAAGCTTCTTCTCAAAGCTACCCTCATGTATGCAAAACCATTTTTTTTTTTGCAAAAGGGAAGAAAAGTGGACTGAGGTATCATAAACATTCTACTATGTCATAACAAACGTGAAAGTTTGTGAGGATGAATGGATGTGTGGATGTATGGATGTTGGTTACCCTTTCACGCAAAAACCGATTGCGATGAAACTTGGTATGTAAATAACTGGAGACCTGGATTAACACATAGGCTACTTGTTATCCCGAAATTCCCACTCGATCGGGACTTACGCGGGTGAAACCGCAGGGCGCAGCTAGTCATTTATAATATAGTCCGTTAGAAAATGGTTTTAAACTGAAGATATAAAATATATATACAGGGTGTATTTGAAAAAGGAACACTTAAATCACTGAAAGGGCATGAAAAATTCGTAAATTTAAAATCTTTAACTTTACACGTTCTACCTGCTTTCATGATCAACCGAGGTAGAAATACCTGGAAATTCAAACGTTCATAACTTGTAAAAAAGTAGTTTTTTTTTTTCAAAAATTCTTATAGTAGCTGCATGCTAGAGACATTCAGTGATTTAAGTAAGTGTTCCTTTTTCATATACACCTTGTATATGTATATTTTTTATGGGATATTGGGCAAGAAGAAGAGGGAAAGTGGGGGGAAGCAGGAGAGGATAAACAGTAGGATATATAGATATAAAGCAGGATAAACGTTACGACAATGTAAATAAGGGCAGTAATTAATTAATCTATTTACTCTTGACTTGACGACATCGAAACTTAGTATCAGTGGTAGTTGGGAATGAGAGGGAGATGTGTGTGTGCTGCACATATTATACTACAATTACTTATTTACAGATAAATGTACATTGAACATATAAATTTACAAACATATACACATCCAGGGCATAGGTTAATTATATAGCCGCAAGTATAGATGGGTAATCACCCGGGTTTTTACCCAGTTGTGGGTTTTAACCCGGGTGATTACCCATCTTTATAGAGAGCCATGCTTCGGCACGTATAGGCCTACTCAACCGGAGTAATACCACGGCCTGAGTGTGGCCGGAGTGAGGTTACCGGAGGCCTTAAACCTTCCCTATTCCCCTGTCCCTATCTTCCACCCTTACCCTACTCCCACCTTAAAGGCCGGCAACGCACTTGTAACTCTTGAGTTGCGGGTGCCCATGGGCGGCGAAAGTCACTTACCATCAGGTGACCCATCTGCTCGTTTGCCCCTATATAAAAAAAAAGTAGGTTAAAAATTACTTCCAATTAAAAATTACTGTTTACATAGTTAGATAGTTAATTAGTTACAAGTGAAGCTTATAAAACATGTTCATAACAATATTCAATTCAATTCTTTATTATGTATTCCAAAATGTGTACGAAAGTGTAAGAATCGAATAGGCCCGTCAGGGTTCAAATTTGAGACTATTCGATTGTTACACTTATTCATAAAATCAAAAAAAAGTACTGAACGGATTTTCATGCGGTTTTTACTAATACACAGAATGATTCATGAGGAAGCTTTAGGTGTATAATTTGTTAAGATTTTGTGTAAATTGATTGAAATATGTTGATGATTGTTGAAGATGCCTCTGCTACCCGTGCGAAGCCGGGGCAGGTTGCTAGTCATCATTATTTTTAACAAATATTCACTTGAATATAGCTGGTGTTCCTGTCCTAGTGGCCTTTCCAGTCACAGGAAATATGGGACGTTCGGGTACGCGACCGCGGCCTCTGCGAGCTACTGCAGTCTCAGTCCCGTTCCCCATCCGAGACTTGCGGTATCCCTTACGGTAGGTTCTTCTCAAATTTTTCCTTATACAAATTTACCTTTTCCATCTTTCCTGTCTTAAAACGACTATATTCCCAAGAAGGGTTGGCGTCATGCAGGCGACCGGCCAATAAAGAAACCAGCCCAAAACGACCTGAATGAAAAGGGACTTGTGACTCTTGAGTTGCAGGTGTCCATGGGCGACGGTAGTAACTTACCATCAGGTGACCTGTCTGCTCGTTTGCCCCATATTATAAAAAAAAATGAGCATGAAGATGTTGATCATTCACTGTAATATAAATATTTACAAAATTAGATTTACAAAGATTATTAGTGAAGTAGGTTCTTAGATACATAATACAATGACATATTTATAATACAGTACAGCCGTCTAATACATTCGCTTTGAATTAAATTTAAATAATTTTATCGAAAAAAAAATACGGAACTTCATGGGCGTGAGCTGTCAAAACTTCGTCTGCGTGGAATCTCTCCTATACAAACTTCCATCACCTACCATATTTCACGACCTAGAAGTGTTATTTTCGCTATAAAAAGTAGCCTAGGTCGCTCTTCTGCAAGGGCCCTTCTATTTCCATATCAAAATTCTTCAAAATTGGATAAGCGTGAAAACGTAACAGACAGGCAGACAGACAGGGTTACTTTTACATCACTACAAATTACAAAACAAAGTCCCCCGTAGATAAGAAAGCATCTAATATACGCCTACATACCAAATAATGCCAACGACCCAAAAGATTCTTAGAGAAGGCTTGCAAAAAATGAACATAAAAACTTACCCAATAAATGATTGTTACGTACGCGTACATAAGCCGATGTCTACAGACAATACAGTATTATTACAGATATCTGTACCTCCGTTTTTGTTTTTGAACGAAACCGTTAATGACGCCGAAATACCTGGAGTTATAGAATAGAATAGATTTATTTGCGTTTAAACACGGTTACAAATGAAGACCTTATAACTATGTAACAGTTCAGCATGTTTAACCATAGTGATGGTATGCAAATAATGATTTATTTTATACATATATCTTCTCTTCTTTTATACATATTACACGAACAGGTATTGCGGCGTCATTAACGACAACAAAAGTAGTGACACGAGTTTCATTATAAAGGCTTTTTTCACCAAGTGAGGCTGCGTTTCCAACAGAGATGTGCGAGAATCACATCAAACCAATCAGAATCGAGAATCAAACCAACAGAATCGCTTCATTTACCTAGCCTCGGTCAGCGCAGCTCCTGTCGAAACGGCTTAGCGGAGCGAGGTTTTTGTACGTAAAAAACAAGCGAGGCATGTGTGCTAGGGATGGACGCGAGCGCGAAACTGCTAGCAGTCACTAGACAGGTGTTTGTTAGACGTCGATGTGTATTGTACGGAACCATCTGCAATATCTTTACACTAGGTAGCGTTTTGTGCTTTCAATAAAAAAGCAGAGCTGCTGTTTATATCCGCAAGCAGCGGGCAGTGGCGAACGCGCTCCTCTATCAACAAACCTTACCCCGCTCGCTCACATCTGAAAAGAGCCCGCTACAAGCGCTACACATCCTCGTACCGCTCTTTTGCGCACCGTTTCACAGGGTCGCTACGCATCCTCGCACCGCTCAGCAACCTCGCACATCTTTAGTGGAAACGCAGCGTTAGTCAGGCAAGCAAGTCCTTCAGGTAGAGTTTCTTAAAAGGTTTTGCACATTGCCCACCCTTTGTGTGTAATTGGAGTAATATAATTTAATTTTAAACCTTTTCAGTTCAAAGCTTCAGACTTGACAAACGGGTGGACGACGTCGGCATAGTAACAAGGGTTTAACTACAAAGGAATGAAATATGTACCTAGCATTTGAATCTTATGTAACGTCCAAGTCTCACATTCGGTTAAAATATGTTATTTATGATTTCTGAACGTATAAAAAAATAATCAAAATCAAATAACCCTTCAGATAAAACCATTACATATTTATTTTATTTATTTAAGACTTCCTGCAGTTTACTTTGCACGAGGCGGACTTAATGCGACATCCACAGGGCATTATCTAACAGTCAAGCTTTGGGTGGTTCAGCTAGGGACATGGCAGGTGTATCAGAACAAAATTTCTTAAATAAAGTTATAATTAACATACAAAAACCAATTATTTTAGACTCCATTATCATGTGAATACACAATCAGATACATACAGGGTGTATATAAAATCATTGCCAGGTATAACTTTTTTTGTGAAAATAAATCGTTGAGAATTATGTTTCGAATAGTTGAAAATAAATAAGGAAAAAATTTAGTAAACCAATTATTTTAAAATTGCTAATACGAGTAAGCCTACATCTGGTCACGACATCTGGTGATCGTCAGGACTATTCTAGATATGCAAAATCAAACTATATTGGGTAACTGTGTAATTTATGTATCTATAACTATTTAGAATAAATATTATTTATTTTAAACTTTATGTATAGGTAGTTAATTTGTGTATATCATAAAAGAAGTTAATTGCCATGAAATTTTGTGCAGGCGCTTTAATTTATTTTCTCTAAACTCCTTAAATAGATCTTTCGCCACAAATAAATCATTTTAGTCAAAAAATGCAAAGTATTGCATTTTTTTCCTATAATGATTGATTTGAATTAAAAATTCAAAGTGATCAGCCATTCTAATTTATAAAAATACCTCCACACTTTATTTTTAAAATAACTTCTTCAGAGCCAAATATTTATAATTTAATTAAATAGGTATTTTCTTTACAGTAGGTAACTGTTGCAAAGGCTCTCTAAAATTTTGTTCTTTTTTATTAAGCAAATTGACCTTGATAAATAATTACTCCCTGGAGACCCTGCAGCCTAATATTCTAATTTTAATTCTTGAGTAATAGAACTACCATTAAAAGCACAGATAAGATAATAGTAACTTCTAATAGGTCTTCTTGCTGTACTGTGAAGTTGTGAGATACAATTCATTCAACAATGGGGTTTTCGACGAGAACCAATTTCGTTTGGCGTCAAGAAAACTGTTACACGGTGCGGTAAGGCCTTCCTGTTATAACGGGTTGTAACTTGTATCTCAGCGTATCTGCTGTTTGCGTGTGCGTTCGCGCAGCGGAATGTTGTTGAATTTGAAGATTTTAATTATGCAGATGTTTAGTGTATGACGTCGTGTAATTGTGTATAGTAAAAAAAAATTGTGCATGCAGCCATTGTCGAGAAATTCGCTAAAAACTGATTCCGCTGGGCGAACGTTGTCCTGGCGGAACTTTTTTTTAATCCATGGACTTAGAAGAAAAAAAATGTGTCCAAAAATTAGTGTGTAATTGTGTATGTATGAATAAATTAAGTGCATGCATAAACTTCAAGAAAGAAAGAAAGAAATTCAAGTTTCCGCTACGCGAACGTTTGGCCATTAGCTAGTTTTCATATAAAGCGCTTATATAGAGAGCTGTAGATTTTTACATACGTTGTTTTGAATTTGTTTATATTTGTTTAAAAAACAGATTTAGAAAAAATCGTAGGGTTTAAAAGATAAAAAATATAAACGTAAAATACGCTTATTAAGTCTTAGTTCGTAAAGTATGCACTTTGGGGTCTAGATTTTACGTTTATACAAACCTTGTAAGTGTCTGCAACATTTTGCTAAGTATCAATGATGTTCCGTTAATAATTAAAGAGTTACAGGACAATTTACCATGAATAGACCACTGTTTACAAAGCAGTCAAATATCACGACGTTCTAAAGGAATTGCATAGTAAAATGTATTCCAATAATTAGTGTATTAATTCAACTACTCACATGCAAAATTCCATCTCATTAAATTCGGTAAATAAAGAGAAACAATTGAAATACTGACAAAGCATCGAAAACCTACATAACCCGACCAAGTTCGGATGGCTACAAAAAAGCGGCCGTGCAATATATTTAGGTAACATTCTAAAATTTACAGTATAATACCGGTATTGAATTGGTACAGGTGACAACACAATTGTTGTTTTGATATAATTTATAGGTCATTTATTTTTCTACACCTGCTTTTTTAAATGTATTTGACTATGACAGTAAGTACTACTTACGTAGGTACTTTATTTAAGTATGCGCTTGAGACTTGCGTCAGTATATGATATTACCGTTATACTGGTAGTGACTTATGTATGTATGCATTTTAAGTCTATTGCTGTCTCTAACCAATGACAGAGTAGGTTTAGCAGTGGCGTAGCTACCGGAGGGCTAGACGGGGCAGTGCCCCGGGGCTCCCAAGCTCAGGGGGCCCCTCGGACTCTGACTTGTAAACTATAAATCGAACTAGTGAAAATTTCTCCCACATGCGGAATACAAATAAACCAGATTTTTTAGAACAAGAAGTTATCAGGTTTGTACTAGAGTTGTGACTAAACCACTAAGTATTTATATCAAAATGCGTATTTGTACTTGTATATGGAGTACACGACGAATACGGAACAAGGGGCCCTAGTTTATTTTTTGCCCTAGGGCCTTTGGTTACCTGGCTACGCCACTGATGTTTAGCAAGCGTTTGTTAACGTTACGTTTTTATGAACAATGCGCGCGCACATGAATTGTATGCCAAGTTCTGCCGTTACTGGAGCGCGCGCCCCAGGGATTGTCATGACTAGTGCCTAAGAGGGTTCGAAATTTTGAGGTTATTTTCTGTATTTTCATTCATTCATTCATATGCTCACGGCTGTTGTCCCAGAAGGGGTAGGCAGAGGTGTGACATTTCTGTGATACCCACATTTCGCCAATTTTTGGGTTTCTACGTAACAGGTGGCGAGAAATAAATAATAAATACATAATTATTACATGTAATTAAAATATTTTTATACACGGATGTTTAATTAGAGAAGTACTTGTTAGTTGAAGATTTATTTTTATCGTAGATAGGGGCGTTATTATTAAACGTGGGAGAGCCATGGCACGATACCACGGCCTCACAGAAAACCGGTAGTGAAGCAATGCTTGCAATGCATTTTTCCGTGTGAGTGAGGTTACCGGAGGCTCTAACCCTTCCCTCTCTTTTATTCCCGTCCTGTGCCTCTCAAATTTTTTCCTAACGCTTGTGTACGCAACTGTACCATATGAATAAATACTATACTGGAAGGTTAAGAACGTTACTTAGATATATGGCACGGCCGCTTTTTGTAGCTATCCGAACTTGGTCGGGTTATGTAGGTTTTGGTTATATAGGTTTTGTATGCTTTGTCAGTATTTTAATTGTTTCACTTTAATTACTAAATTTAATGAGATGAAATTTTGCATGTGAGTAGTTGAATTAATACACTAATTATTGGAATACATTTTACTATGCAATTCCTTTAGAACGTCGTGATATTTGACTGCTTTGTAAACAGTGGTCTATTCATGGTAAATTGTCCTATAACTCATTAATTACTAACGGAACATCATTGATATTATTTATATATTTTGGTTATATCGGATATTTTGCAACATGTTGCAGACACTTACAAGGTTTGTATAAACGTGAAAATCTAGACCCCAAAGTGCATACTTTACGAACTAAGACTTAATAAGCGTATTTTACGTTTATATTTTTATCTTTTAAACCCTACGATTTTTTCTAAATCTGTTTTTTAAACAAATATAAACAAATTCAAAACAACGTATGTAAAAATCTACAGCTCTCTATATAAGCGCTTTATATGAAAACTAGCTAATGGCCAAACGTTCGCGTAGCGGAAACTTGAATTTCTTTCTTTCTTTCTTGAAGTTTATGCATGCACTAAATTTATTCATACATACACAATTACACACTAATTTTTGGACACATTTTTTTTCTTCTAAGTCCATGGATTAAAAAAAGTTCCGCCAGGACAACGTTCGCCCAGCGGAATCAGTTTTTAGCGAATTTCTCCACAATGGCTGCATGCACAACTTTTTTTTTACCATACACAATTACACGACGTCATACACTAAATATCTGCATAATTAAAATCTTTAAATTTATCAACATTCCGCTGCGCGAACGCACACGCTGTTTGCCAAAATTATGGAAGACCTCTCGTAGCGTTTAAAATAACCTTAAAAAGGAATAAGCAGCTTCTATGACGCTTTAATCGAGTTGTGTGTGTCACTCGCTCTATCACTCATCGTTCTAATGTTATGCTATTATTTTGAAAATGGAAAACAATTAAAAAAAAAGTTAGATTCCTCTATTTCTCAGCATCAGCCATCAGCAATCAGCATAATATCCTAAGGTCCAAATTTCATTTGATTTGATTCATTTTAAATTTATCGGTAACGATTAACGATTTCGGAATAAAAGATTAAGATCGTATTTGTCTCTTATTCTTCAGTTCAACAAAGAAATCAACGTAAGGATAACTTCTTTCTTGTATGTTTAGTGAAATCTTTTGGTTGGTTGAATCCAATTAATTTTAAGCCGGCGAAACTCAGTCTTAAGCAAAACTAGGAGTACAATTTATTTTAGTTTTGATTTGATTCGGTACCTTTAATTGACAATCTCTTTCTTGTGATCATTATTATGAACGAGTATTATTATATTCATATAAAACATAGAAGAAACTGTACCATAAAGTTTATATGTACCTAACTTACAGTCTTACGCTACAAACTGGAAAAAGTGAGACTATAAAAAGGATTATTCAAGGCAGTAAATTACTACTTTGAATAATCCTTTTTATAAATTCTTGTTGTTGTTAATCTTCAGCTCATATTTTTACGTACTACTTATTTCACAAATTGACAGATAGATACAATCTAGGGATGCACGTTACGATGCGATTTTTGTGAAGATCGATTCAAGGGAATACGATCTAGCGATTTTTCGAATCGATTCACTTCAATACGATCTTCATTCGAATCGATTCAAAAGTATAGTGAATCGAATCCTTTGGATCGCATTACCGACAATGTATTACTGTGAAGATTTATTATTTTTAATAAACAAAGTTCGATTACAAAGTAATGCCGACACCTTAAATTTATTTATGTTTCGCCATTCGTTTGTAATCTATCTTAATCATAATAGTCTCCAATGTTTATTTCATGACGGTACGAAGCGAAGCAAGCAAATCGATAGGCAAAATAATGAAATATGATGAAGGTAGTTCAGAAAAGTCATCGTTGATTTTATTTTGCTTTGGTCATGGTCATTTGTGCCGTACTAATTACCACGTATCACCGTATTATTTGTGCTATTGTGCTTTACCGATGGCTCCACCTATCAAATCCAGTGTGTTGTCTAATTTTGTCAAGACTGATAATGGTGGAAAATGCAAAATATGTCAATGTGTCGTAAAAACAAAAGGTAACACGACAAACCTTTCTAACCACATGAAAAGGCATCATCCTTTGTCTTCGCAAAATAATGAAACGAGAAATATAAACGTGAATGCAATTAATAATTTGGATACTACTACGTTAACGGGTCATGCAAATGTAAGTAACTTATAAGTATAAACTGTCATTAGTCTAAGCGCCCACTGCGATTTTTTTTCGTTGTGATTTTTAAAGTGCCTTAAAAATAAAATCGTAATCGATTCATACGAGAATTTTTTAACGATTTATTTTCGCCAGTGTATTTGTGTTGTTCACAGACAGACTAACGATATTTTTGCAACAGACTGCTGCCGAAAAGGCTTTCTCAATTACTATTTTTAAAAAGTTTGGACGTGGAAGATTGGCATTTATAAGACCTGATGGTTTTCATGTATTAGTTTATATTTCGTGTGTTTTTAATTGTGTAATAAGTTTTTAATTGTGACCACAACAATCCATTAAGTGATACCTAATGGCTTGTTGTGGTCACAATTCCAACCTAACCTAACCCAGCACTGTTATCATTGTCAAAAAAAATATTAGAGATTTAGTTGTAAGATTGTACAAATTTGGTGTGCCAGTTAGTATTTTTGATAAAAAATTCATATTTTTGTTTTATAAATCATAAATACGGCGTATGAATCGCATTTTTGGTGTGACTTCGATAAAAATGGTCTTCTCATTTTGTGTGATTTTATAGTTTTTTTTTTGGGAGTCCCATCCCATGTTTAGTTAATCAGTTGGTTTTTTTGCACAACATTTATTTTTCTGTTATGCATTCAGTTAATTAGAGGAAAAAATATTCATATTAAGTGCATTTAAATAGGTATATACCTTATTCTATGTTTAAAAAAGTAAATTTTTGAATTTTTATTTCTTTGTTAGACTTAATTAAAGTTTAAATTTGTGTAAAATAATGTTTTATTTGTTAAAATTAATGCAAATTTTGATTCGATTTTTGAATCGATTTTCTTGAAATTGATTCAAGACAATACGATCCGATCCAGGAATCGATTCAAGGGCTTACGATCCATTACGATCCAAAAAATCGATTCAAAGAGAAAAATCGTGCATCACTAATACAATCTACCGTCCATCGTAATCGTAACCTATATTTTTTTTTATATCCCTCTACTGTCTATTTATGTAGGGCAAACAATTGAAAGCAGCAGCATAAACAAAACGCTAAACATAGTACTTTTAAGTTAACATAGATAGCAGCACATGCTCGAACTGTTTTACCGTAATGACCAACCAATGAAATCGTGAAAAGTGTCCCACTTTCATGACGTCATTATTTCCACGTTGGAAGTTGCTGGGAAATGTCATGTCCCTTTTTTATTTTGTAAACTAATGTTTGTAAATTTAAAATAACAAAAATGGTTTAAGCTTAATATCGCATTGTGTATTTAAACAAAATGTGCTGCTAAATGTGGAACAGTTACTCTATAATGACCTTAATGTGGACCTTGTCAGAAGAAAATGACTGCCTGCAATGACGATATGAATTCCATCCTGGATTATTGTATAGAAAATGAACAGGAAATTCTTGACTTAAACCAGAAAACAGAGAAAATGGATACTTTCCACCAGGACGGCTTAATGGTTCGTATCTTACTTGTGTAGTAATCTACTGATAAGGTATCGTTATGCGCAATGTTACTGTCATGTAGCAGAGCACTCGGATTACTATGCGAGCAGTGTGATACACATGCAGTGAAGTAATAGTGATCGTCCGGCGATTGTCGAACCTCGTTGAGCAGCTTTCGTGAACTCACGCTCCCACTTTTACCGTTACACGTTCATTTCGTTTCGTGAACGGACGTAGTTCACTCGCGGACTTCTTTGCATTCCTTCGTCTTAACTAATTAGTTAATTCCCGTTAATTAGGAATAGGGTTTCCCCCTAACGAGCGTGTTTGCGTGTTGTAATCATTCAGAGGACAGTGCGTCTCAAGTCGGCGGCGCGCCGGCAGCGTACAGCGTAAACAAGTTGTAATTTGCCAGCTAGGCACCATGCGGTTGTTATCATAGCCATATGCCGCACTGTTCTATATTAAAAATTCATCAGTAAACAGTATATCTGAACTATCCTCTTTAGATGGAAGTAAAAGTGTTAAGGTACAAGTGTTTTAGAATTGTCAGAAGTATTTCTTCCATATAATTGACAAAGTTTCTGGTGATTCATCAATGTTTCATGTGTTGATGTAATACCTATCCAGGTGAAGTGATTACAATGGATAAAAAAATAGATCTTATGTCATTTTTTGAGGTAATTTTACATATTTTTATTCATATTACAAATACATATTGCTGACAAATACATATTTTTCAAAGTGATTAATTTAAATGAGGGTAGTTATCAACAGTATTACTGTTATCATAGTTTATACTTATTAGTATAAATATCTATTATCCTACTTATTAGTATAAATATATATGAATTGTTATGTTATCAATAGTTACTACCTGTGCTAACTGCTATCAGTGATAAAGAGAACAAAAACAGGAACAAAAATACCGTGTGATAAAATCTAAGACTTGCCTCATTGCCAATTTAAATAAACACTATGAAATATGTAAGACAATTTTTGAGGTGAAATTAATCTCCTTTCACTGAAGTGATTTCCAAGTGATTAAAGAAAATGAAAGTTATCTCTCAAGTGAACTGTTCAATGATTTCTAAATGTATACAGAGCTTTATTCAATTAGTAACTTGTTTCACATGCCTATCAAAATAATTTGTTCCTGAATTATCATTGACTATTCATAGAATTTTACTTAAATATTATTATTAATTGAATGTACCTCATATACTAATGGGCATACAAAACAAAAGCGCAAGTTGTTTCTTATTGGAATCTAATTACTGACACTTGTAAAGAAACAACTAAAAAGAATATCTATTTACAAAGCCTACTTCTTATGAATATTATAAAGGCAAAAGTTTCACGCAAAAACGGCTGAACAGATCTGCTGATATGGCATTGAGATAGATTACAGTCTGGGATAGCACGTAGGCTATGATTCCCGTGGGATAGATTTCACCAATATTTCCACACAAATTTAGTTGTGGACAACAGCTAGAATACAAATACATATGATCAGATATTTCCAGTTGCACAATAGTTTTGCCTGTTTTTACAAACACATGATTGTAAACAGGAAAAGTATTGCATCACATACTTATCATGAATGATGTAAGAGGATTGAGGGAACTGCAATGGATATAGTTTAGTTATTGTTAAATATAGGGGTATCTGGTGGGAAGCAGTTAATGTGTTGATAAACATTTGCCCATGTCCATCTCTTATGTAGTATTATGAGATCTTATTAGGAGAAAAATAATTACGTACCTTAATATACACCATGACATTATTTTTGTAATGACAATGTATACATGAGTATAAAAGAATTATAAGAGGTGATGTTGTTGTGATTTCTGAAAAAAACCTTTAGATTAGGTATCTCAGAGATGCATTCAAAGAAGAATGATTAATATTTGGAACATGAAAGAGCAGTATTAAACAATTGATGTACTAGTTGTAACCACTGATAGAATATAAAAAATTAGAAACTAACCTTCATATAATAAAACAATTCGTGAAAAATCTCACTGCCATTATTATTGTATACTATAGTTAATGTGTATAGATACACTATAATTCAGGGGTTCCTAAACTTTTAAGGTAACAGAACACTCATCAAATCCCTATAATTTTATGCGAAATTTGCCCATTAATGTACCCAGTTTTCTTTTTAATGGGCCGTGGGAATTCACTTAAACTGCAAATAGGTATGTAAGCATGCCAGATTGCAAGGGGAACTGCCCTCTCATGTCCGGCAGTTGTATGCGAGCCATAAAATTCTCGCTAACTACATAAAAGTAATGGTTCTTCTCAACACACAGTCTCTGCCATTTCAAAATAATGTTTGTACCAACCTATAGATATTATAATTTCGCGGAACCTTGGTGACTTTCTCACGGAACCTTAAGGTTCTGCAGAACCCACCTTAAGAAACACTTTAATATCTTATATATAAAATTCTCGTGTCACAATGTTAGTTACCATACTCCTCCGAAACGGCTTGACCGATTCTCATGAAATTTTGTGGGCATATTGGGTAGGTCTGAGAATCGGCTCTTATCTATTTTTCATCCCCCTAAATGTTAAGGGTAGTCGACCCCTAATTTTTTTTTTAATTATTATATAGTTTTTTTTTAATTTTTTTATGATTATTTTCAACTCTCTACGCTCAACCCCTGTTTTTTAATAGCGATATTAGTATTTTTACTTACATTGGTACAATTTTTTTAAAGAATTTAACCCATTGAAAATAGAAAGTGCGATTGTTATAATCGATTTTTTTTTATGGAATAGGGGGTTAACGAGCAGACGGGTCACCTGATGGTAAGTGACTACCGCCGCCTTTGGGCACCTGCAACTCGAGAGTCACAAGTGCCTTAACGGCCTTAAAGGTGGGAGTAGGAGAGGAGGGGAGATGGAGAGATGGGGGGGAAGATGGAGAGAGGGAAGGGTTAGGGCCACCGATAGCCTCACTCGCTCGGCGAAACACAACGAAGCATTGCTTTATCGATATGCCGATCGAGCCGGCCCATACGTGCCGAAGCATTGCTCTCCCACTGTTAAAATTTAAATATGTCAGTTTAGTTAATGAAGTACTTTGAATTAAGAAAATGAATGGTTGGTGTTTTGTTATTTTTATAGTCATCACCATCCCACAACAAGTTAGTTATTTTTTGACTACCAAAATATTCATTAAAAATAATTAATATGGCAAAACAACGTGTGCTGGGCAGCTAGTATTGTTATAATATTGGAAGCTTATTGTAACACCTTTCTTGGGGCTTAACAGTGCTATTCAACTATAACATTTCTAGATACTTTTAAAGAACAGTAATTGCTATACTACTAGTGCAAGTATACTTATGTATTATTGATAACTTAACATCAACTACATCATGTACTTGTTTTCTTTTTAACCCCCAATGCAAAAAGAGGGGTCGTAAGTTTGATGTGTCTGTGCATCGTACTCCCAAATGAATGGATCAATTTCAGTGCGTTTTTTTTTTTGTTTGAAAGGTGACTTAATCGAAAGTGTTCTTGAATATAATTCAAGAAAATCTGTTCACCCGTTCGAAGATATCAGCTCTATCCTAATCGTTAAAAGGATTTTCGAGTCTTGGGTGTTTTAAATTTATGATTATTTAGTTTTTTGAATAAATCGTAAATCCAAACTTGTTAGTAGCAGTTAATAAGGTTTTATTAACTCATGATGTGTGACGCTGAGCACTGATTTATGATAATAAATCTAGAACTTTACATATCAGTAACTGTTTCGCTGCAGAGCATTAGCTTCACTTTTATTATGTGAGTTTCTATTTCCACGCTGGCCTATGGTTGGTTGACGGACTTACAAGATAAACTGTATTAACTATATAGTACCTTAATTTAATGTAAAATGTGTTCGACATCCTGTTTAAAGAGTGTGATTTTTTTACAGTCGGACGCTTGGCCGACGTCCGATGACTTGCTGGAGAATATATTCTCCTTGGAGCAAGGCTCCCTCAACTTTCTCGAGGAAGCAATGCCGGACTTCACATTATGTGACAACGTGTCCCAA
Source organism: Callimorpha dominula (assembly GCA_949752705.1). Classification (NCBI taxonomy): domain Eukaryota; kingdom Metazoa; phylum Arthropoda; class Insecta; order Lepidoptera; family Erebidae; genus Callimorpha; species Callimorpha dominula. The sequence goes on from OX457005.1 coordinate 10,231,374, forward strand.
CCTTCAGAAGCAATCAGCAGCTCTTGCTCTGATAGCGGACTTTCAAGCGACCAGGCTGAGTTGTAAGTAGTTAGTTATTGTATAATTTTTTCATGTGTTGTTACGGAGCGGGGTCTGCCAAATGCATTATGTTTAGGCTGTTAGATGGATTTAGAATCGTAGAAAAATAAAAGTAACTACAGATTTGTCTGATTTCAATGACAATTCAATTGAGTGTAATTTATCTATAATATGTATGTATTTAGTAATATATAAGTAAGTACGATTATCAGCAGTCTAGTTTGGCTTTAGATGGTCGTGTGAGGGGTATCTAAAGTTATAAAAAAATATTATACTGTCTCGAATAACTATTTGATACATTTTATCGATTAATTATGTCTGCCTTTTAACGATAAGCAAAGTCGAAAACCATTTATTGTTTGATCCACGGCTAATCTTATTAGGTACTGTATTAGTATTACACGTAAGCCTTTTACTCAAATACGTGTTCCACTAAATTCTGGACACCAGCAAAAAAAAAAAACAAAATTCGAACGCAAATAATCGACATGGGCCGTCGTGCAGTATCTTTTTACTTTTACTTGGCTAATGAGGTCGTTTGTCTGCACGATTCTCGTTACAAAGTACACTCTAATTGTAGCATTTAGCATAATGAAAGCATCACATCAACATTTGATGAATATGCACAGCATGTTCAAAAATTTGGTGTACTGTGCAGATTACGTACATTTAAGGAAATCACTTAAGAAAAAACTATTAATGTAGAATTTTATAAACTAATAGTCACGTACATTATGATTTATTATTATGTATATAACGATATATTTACCAATAAGTCAATTTCTAAACAGTTTCTAAAATAAAACAATGGTAATATTCCCGTAAATTGAAAAATAGTAATAAAAATATACTGTCTAATCTTACTGAATATATAAGCTGTTAAGCGGTAGAGAATTACTTTGTTCGAAAAAAATCATCTCATTCAATACGAAATGAAGAATTTGTTCAATTGTAAAAATAAATTAAGGCCTTGAATGTTTACAATGCAATTCCTCTGCAACCTATTTTTTTTATGGTATAGGGGGCAAACGAGTAGACGAGTCAACTGATGGTAAATGACTATCGACCCATACGTGCCGAAGCGTGGCTCTCCCACGGGAACTACTTTCAGAAAGTTTAGCCATATAAAAAGTACAAAATATAGGTACTAATTTTGTTTGTATCTTCAATGTAAATTTTACAGCTAGTATGTTATATGCACTTGGACTGCACTACAGGAGATAACGCAATTATTAACAGAAACTTCCTGTTGGAGTAATTAATTGTAAGTTTTAATTATGTACTCTACAGGTATATTTATAGTTTCAGTTAGCTTCGATTAATTAGTCGTTTTAGGAATCATCCACACAGTGACTGTCTGTGACTGACACAAGTGTATTGGACTAGTGTCAGTCACAGACAGTCACTGTGTGGATGATTGCCAGCGTGACATACAATTATTACTGACTGCATTCAAGAAAGCTGTTCTACCGTCTTGTGTAACTAAGGATTTAGAAGCACGCATAAAATAGCAGTTTGTTAGTCAAAACATGTTATGCCAATGTCAAGGAACTGTATTACTGTTCAGTAAAGGCCATATTAGCGTGATTAATTTACCACCATAATTTTCGTGTAGCGAAGCGGTCGAACGAGTTTAGCTATTTTCGACAAGGGTTATTGAACATGATTTTTTAATACCTGTGGAACAAGTCGTGTTAGGTAAACATGGATTTTGTTTCAAGTCAACCTGATGTCATTACATCATTTCTTTATTTGCTTTGTAGGTAAAAGTGTAGGTATTCTGGCTAATTAATTGTCATTGAAAATTATCAGAGGTTCAAAGGATCATCAGGCACGGACCGGTTTATTAAGGATTAATTATATAAGGACAAAATTTTTCCTCCGAAATTCGGCGCATTCTTGATTGTAGCGTTGTTGAGGTCCATTGACACTACGTTAATGGATTTGCGATGCTTTAATATTATATCTATAGATGTAATTTGTAACGTTTTTTGTTAAGTCGGCACTATTAGTCAATGTTGTTTTTTAATGAAATGGAAAAATAATAATATCAATTACCTCCAAAGTGTATTTGATAGAAATAAGGATCCAGTTGTAGAAACTAACTTACAATAATTAGAATAAACAATTAGAGTAAAAGCATAAATTAAAATTTAAAAAACCTCCAACTCACAAATCCCTCCAACGATTAGAAAAGAGTTGACGAACGGCTGAATTTTCATGAATTATAACTAAAAACACTCGAGTACGTCACCCTTCAAACAAAAAACTAAATCATAATCGGTCCATCTGTTTGTGAGTTATGATGCGACAGACACCCACACACCTTCTTCTGTCGTGAATTAAAAAGAATATATATATGTACAGGAATTAATTGAATTTTTACTCAAATCAGTAAAGTCTCCAAGTCTTCAACATTCTCAAGATATTACTGTATGCTGGATAGAAAATCATAAACTACATTCATACTCATTGAGTATTTAAGTTGCCTGAATAGCGTCTCAAATAAGTCAATAACGGTACTCAGTTGGCCCCAATCATTGGCCCCTTTATAAAACATTGAATCGACAGTGTTGATGCAATAGGCTGGCTTGGGCCACTTTATTTAGACAAGCGTTCGGTGTGACTGACACTTAATGTTTAGTATTCTAATCAGTTAAGGTGTCGCAAGGAGTATGTACGAGATAACATTTTTTTAACAGGCAAAGATCAACATTTTGTCGGATATAGAGACGCATGCCTATAATGCGTTATCTTCTTAGTTATTTAATTACACTTTTATAACATACGTTCATTTCCAGTGCAGTCTAATCAATTATGGCTATTTTATTTGCATCATCACGTCACGTAGTCGTGCTATTATCTTTGTTGTATGAAAGAGTATTATTATAAACCGTAGATATAGTGTACAGTTGATTTATATTATAAATATATTTAATAAGTTTTAAAATCTTCTTTTCATCGTATCCAATACTGATGGTAATCGCTTTCATAAACCGAAAGCCTAACCGCAGTCAACACTTATCATACTTACTGCACTGCACATTCTAGTGAGTGCTAATCGTGAACGCAATTATTGGCTTGGGAAGCCTCTCGCTGGAGACCATGGTTCTGTCCATGGCCCAAAGTCGTGGGATTTCGCCGCTTCATTTTGTGAGGAAGGTATGTCTTGCGTATCCGTTAGAGTGCTTTTAAAGCTTATTTTAACACGCAACTGACAAACTTACTAACTATCTAAAAAATCTTGTTAGTAAATTTTAACCTACTTCTGTCGTACCGAATTGAAACTTGTTGTCGCCACATCAAAACTCTTTTTTTTTATTAAAAATATGGCCAAACTATAATAGATGATAACACAGTTCACTATTTAATAAAAATAAGTTAATAGACATTATTTTGACTGGTTATACCGGTAACGCAATACTATGGGTCGATTGATATATATATTAACGAATAGTGGGATTATAAAAGGGTACAAATAAGTGGAGATCGATTGACTTGAGTGCGAATAGAGGTATGAACAACTTGGCAGTTACTGTTAGTTAGTGATTTTCATAGTTTATATCAGTGGTTTCGAGACTGTTTCTTACATACTTTGTATGCATATATGCATTTTGGATGACAATACTATAATTTGGCATCTTGGAACTGATCTGATGATGGGGGGATTTAAATAGTGGAACTTTTCAGTGGCTACTAGTAAACTCCTTGAGTTTAGGCTCATATCATTCGTTTTGACGAGTCCAACAGATTGAGATGAATTATGAGATGATGAATGTGGATTGAGTGGATAGTCCTAATCTTTTTAACTTTTTAATTCGGTTAGAGCGTTATTTTTTAGTTTTAATCTAATATATAAAAATCTCGTGTCACGGTATTTGTGGTCGAACTCCTCCGAAACGGCTTGACCGATTTAATCTTTTTTTTTTTGCATATTTGGTAGGTATGAGATGGTATATAGGTCGTAAAGAATTTTTCACCATCCTGCCCAAAGCTCCCATTTTTTAATCGTTAAAAAAAAAAAGGCATTACAAACGCATGCCGGGTGCAGCCAGTATACTATAATTTATTACTATATAAAACATTACAAATTGTAGCTGAAAGCTAATAGAGTGTACGCTGAAAAGGCCGAACTACTATATTTGCACGAAGGTCGACACATTGTGTGATCCATTTACGTAAATATTATTTCAATTACTAGATAAATACACTAGTACAATTGTTCAAATATGCATGTATGTATTTATATTGTACTGTAATATTTCACAACACGTTACTAGAATTAAATCATAGCCAAGTCGGCTTCATTTAATGTCATAAGTATTACATAGATACGTATAAAAAGAAATATATGTAAATATATGTATATTTTACATAAATGTAATTATTATTTACCTGGAAACTTGTCTTTAAACAAATCCAAGCTATTTTGATAAGTAGATAGATACATCGTTAGGTATTTATTCGTTATTACACACCAACAATAACATACAAACAAGGTAAATCATATTTAGAAACAGTCTTCGATCTTGAGTGGTGAGGTTATTAATTTATTAATGCATGGTATATTTGATCGAAGAAAACAGTAATACCTACAGTAGACGATCTTATCGCAGTCTGCGATCTATTACAGGCAACCAATCAATACAAGTAAATAAAATTGAAGTCTCCGTTTGTAATATTAAAATAATAGTTTTTTGTAAGCTCATACAGTCTGCCGTCCGTCCGTGCAGACCTGCACGTCTTGTCTTCTCTTGTCTGTCTGTCTGTTTGTTCCGGCTAATCTCCGGAATGGGTGGACTGATTTCCACGGTACTTTAACTGGCAGATAGCTGATGTTATAAGGAATAACTTGGCTACTTTTATTTTTTTTAAATAATTAGGGTTCCGCGCAAAATATATAAATATGTACACGCGAGCGAAACGAGGAACTGCTAGTTATACATATGTATATCATCACATACCTAATAATAAATAGCCATACTATTTATTATTAAGTATGTAACTTGTATAATTTTTTATGTTTCAAAATCGCTGGTTAATAAAAATAAATTATAACTAATTCCTACTAGGCGAACGTGAGTTTGCTTGTTTCTTTGTTACGTTTCCACACATTATCTGCTGATCCGATCATCATGACATATTGCATGCACATTTGAAGGTTTAGAAAAGAACATAAAATTCTGTTTTCGAGGCATAGAACAATAAATTGAAGGAAAGCTAGTATTCAATACTAATTTTGTCTTGTTGCATATGGTTAACGCGTTCAAGTTTGCGGTCTCCATATTTATATAGTTGTTAATTTTTTCCTACATGAGAAAGGTATTTGGTAACTTGATTAAATGGTAAAAGACTACCTACTTCATTCTTTTGAAGACCTCTTTGTGTTTCATTAACATACTTATTACATACGAATTGTAAATTAGATAGTTGTAGACTCAAATATTCATCTCAAGATCAGCAGCCCTGAAGTGGGACCCGTGGTTGTTTTTAAAAGTGCTAAAGACAACAAAAAGTTTAACAAATACTTGTAAAACCCACATACCTATCGGCAGGGCTACATCACTCGCTCGAGGTCGCGTTTTATATACCTACCAATTTAGCTAACCGTCCACGGTAAAAGTCTCAGTAGGGGCGACAATACGTAGCTGAGAGCACGCACGCACGGCAGAACGGTATTCTCCGTAAATAAAAACAAAATGTCAAATCAACTTATTATGAAGTGCAGATGTTTTGTTATTGCTAAATGTATTTATTATGTTAAATTGCGTTATTGTTACACGTTAGTGATCTGTGAAATCCTTTAAAAATAAGTTGCAAAAATTATTTTAGATATTACTTTTTTGTCAATATAATATAAAAACATCTCCACTTCAGGTGTTTATTCTTTACTCGCCATTGCCGCGTGCCTGTTCTAATAATAAACAATAGTTATCTTCACAACAAAAAAATAAATGTTGCTTATATAAATTCTATACGATGTTGATAAATGATGATGATGTAATAAATGTAGTCTATTAAACCGTCAATAATAAACCCATAATTTCTACGAAAGGTGACGAACTTAGTAGGTGTGAACTGCCAGCGTATTCATTTGTTGTAACTTGTAGGCAAGGTGAACTGACGGCTGCTTCTCTCACACAATATGTAATATGTAGAAAAATATAGTGAAAATAATAATAAGAGCTACTGAAATGTAAAACATATTGAGATCGGTACGGATTGAGGTATTTATTTGAGTAGGTATTTATTTGTTATTTCATACTTTTGTGTAACATAATATGTTATACAAAGTTTAAATTATCAGAGTATCTTTCTCTAGTCTACGCAACAGCCATTACTAGCAACCCGCCCCGGCATCGCACGGGTATCAAAGACATCTTCAACAATCGTTATCATATTTCAACCAACTTATACAAAACCTTAACAAATTACATGCCTAAACCATCCTCATAAATTGCTCTATCTATTGATGAAAACCGCATGAAAATCTGTTAAGTAGTTTTTGAGTTTATCGTGAACAGATAGACAGACAGACAAACGCGGCGGGGGACTTCGTTTTATAATATGTAGTGATGTAGTGATAGTGATGTATATGTCTACAGCATCAACATTTTATGTTACTAGGGGTTTAAGGGATACTTAAATTACCTAAAAAAATTAAAGATATAAATTTCATACGGGAAATAATTTTATTTATCATTATATAAAACTCACCCATAAATTTGATTATCAAGTGTGTGTTCCGATATGCACTGCGAGCACTATAAGGAGTTCCTTTATAATTAGCTATACCTACTGGTTACTGTTTAATCTATGTTTTTTGGCGCTGTTTTGACGTGAAAATAATTATATATGTACAAGTTATCTGTTCAACAAGAAAAAATGTTGTTTGAATGTAGTTTTGTAGAATTGTAGTTATATATTAAAAATTTAATATTCAAGTCAATTGCCAATTGAATTACTCGCATAATAAAAGTAAGTTTACTTTTTATTAAAAGAAAATATTGTTTTTCAAATAACCGAATGCATAATAACTTTATAACCGAATTATTTAAATAGGGCGTTAAAAGTAATGAACATATTTCGACAAATAATTGTTTACTATTTAACTGGAAAAAAATTGTAGTTGATCACGTAATCAAAGCACTGAGAGCACCTTTCCTCGAAAACGCCAGTGCTCACAGTACAAAAATGGCGACGATTTGCGGCAGTATACTGTCAGTCCATAACGAAACAAATTTCTGCGCGGTAAGAGCACTGAACAGTCCTCGCAGTGTATATCGAAACATACCCCAAATAAATGATTTATTTCATTATTTGTGTACTTTTTGCAACCCTAGAGTGTCCGGCAGTTCGGCTACACGCACAGACGAAGGTCGCGCGGTGGGCAAGGCGTTCTCAACTTTCGAAAAGCGTAAATAAGATATATTTCTGGTCGCAGCTAACGCCAGGTATTATTATTTCAATTTTGTAGGCTATTATAACGCAGGTATTTTGAGTTTTGTATGGGAGTGATGTATCTGTTACGAAGTAACTATTATCTTATCTGTGCTATCGGTTGATCGTGCTCTCGATAAACTAGTGAACCTCGGTTTATCTACTTTTATAAGTAAATACATCTTGGTTTGAAATTCGCAGTTTCATCGTTGTGTTATTAAATGAATTGACCTATTACATTATCGTGTTCTCTCCAGTTTACAAGCGTTGTATTCTTTCTCAATTCGATCATTTGATTTTAAATTAAATGAAACGATAAGTGATACATACGTGATGATTTTTGTACGTATTGAAAAGGTCTAATCAGCATTATTTACTTAAATAAAATTACCACTAACAATCTTTTTAAAGAAAAGAAAGGAAAGAAGTGAAGTACCGTTATAGATAGATAAAAACATCTATATTATCCACTAGCTGCGCCCCGCGGTTTCACCCGCATAAGTCTGGGTGCCGTCAGAATATCGGGATAAAAAGTAACTTAAGTGTTTATCCAGGTCTCCAGCTATCTACATACCAAGTTTCATCACAGTCGGTTCAGTAGATTTGCGTGAAAGAGGAACAAACATCCGTACATCATACATATAATTAATTTATAAGGAGGGTTTACTATGATAAAATATACTTATTAAGGCTATGAAACATTTAAAACGCTTTTAAACTAAAAAAGATTATATATGCGAGGTATATAAGAATGGGACTGCCAAGTTTTTTTTATACTGAAGCACTGCAATTTTGCGTTCATGAATGTAAGTTTATAAAGACGGCATAAAAAGTTGCATCGCCCTTTCTGTGACCTTTTCTCATGTTGTTTGCCTTAACTCAGGGTTCAACATGAACACTTACTTACCTATCGTGGGCGATAACGTACAATTTATCATACTTTTGCCACCAAATATAGAACTACCGATCGATTTTATTATTGCGTAGTATTTTTCAAAAACGTGCTTGCTATCTTGGATAAAATAATTATTGTAATAACTATCTACCTTTAATATAATACTCGATAATGTCTTAAACATTTATATTACTTATTTAAAGGTTTGTAAAACGGCACGTCCCAGTGTAAATTTCTCATTAACAGTAAAAAATTTAAACATAATTTTTACTTATATCTTGTGTTATTTTGTTATCTGTTTGTGTTGATACCTATCAGTCATGATTAGTCATGAAGCATCTACTAACAAAAGTATGTACTACGTTGCCACAAATTAAAAACAATGAAAAATAATTATTTAATTTAAAAAATATTTATTATTTTAGACCGCGTTATTTAATACGGCGACTAGCGTCTATTTAAGAAGTCATCGACACATGTTCGAATTATATGTACCCTACATATATTTTTAAAGTTTCCGCCATAAATCTTCACTAAGTACTTGTTTAGGTAGGTATACTGTATACTTTTAGAAACTTGACGCTAACCAGCTTGTTTCCCTAATGCGGGAGTTGTCTTCAGATTTTATATAAGTATTACTAGCTTTTATGTCGGAAAACAGCAATATTTCTTCTATAAAAATTTCCAATTTCCTACGCATTCTTAATGTTTCGTTCCGTAAGAAAAGTACTTTTACAAAGTATTAGAAAACATAAAAAAGACGAATTAAATCGTTTAAGTCGTTCCCAGTTATGGCATGACCAAATGAAATTGGGATTCATTTTTATGTATACATAGATTATGTAAGGTAACACTAACTACCCTAGTCTATAACTAGGGCAGTTAGTGTTACCTTAGAATTAGGTTTCCTTTCACCTTTTTCTTGTCAGATTTGAGCAATAAAAAAAGACAACTCTCGCATTAGGTATATTCATGTGTCGCGGGGACTCGCATCTGTTTTAAATAATTTTGGGAATTAATCTCCATCGTTTTTGGAACTATGTTTAAATCGTAAAAACCTTGTATGGTGACTGATATAGGACATACAATATTGCCTTTCACCGACTGTTGTTAACTGCCAAAAAATAACGAACTGAAACTGTACGTATCAAGTTTTATATGCAATCGATACCGGACCGGGATTCATTTAATACACTTTTGATAAAGTATTCTTTACATTGCTCTCACTTGTCCTAAATTCAATGCTATAGAGTCAGATAAGCAACGTTTATATTGCGATATGTTTTTATCATAAATTATATGTTTAAACAATAAAGATAATGAGTTGCAGACTGATTGAGTAGGAAATTGAATGAGCTACTATATTGTTAACAGCTACTACTGTATGTAAAATATATTTTATTGATGAATTTTAAATTATCAGTAGGCGTAATGAGAGTTTGCGAACTACTGTTTGAGAGTTACTGGGTTTAAATCACAACCAATTCAGTCATGTTTAACATACTTATAATTGCTGTAACATTAGAGCTTCTTTTAATTGCCCATATTGACATGCGATCCACGGTACTAATACTAGTAGTCTCCCTCCAAAAAACAACATTATGTTATGAACATAATGTTGTTTTTTGGTAATTTAAATTAATTGTTAACACCTAGGTATAGCTCGCGGCTCCGCCCGCGTTTATCTCTGGAAAAACCTAATTCATACATTTAAAAAATTATGCTCCATGTAGATTCAACATTTGATTTGCATTAATATAAATAGATTTTAACTTATATAAAATAAAGAAAATTTAGCATTGAGCCTTCTACGAAGCGTTTCGTTAAGAATAGTAACATTCGTATCTATATCCACCACTATCTAATGTTATCTCGGAATAATGATTGCAAATAAATAACAAATAATAATAATTTATTTGTTATAAGAAAGAGATTCATTTGGCAAATATTGTGAGAAGGTTCACGTATCAAGCATAATATGTGTATGTAATTTATTTTGAAAGAGAAAATCATGTATCTTGTTAAGAGACAAAATAGTAATAAATTTTTTCCATACGACTGATTGTGTCGATTCGTTTATTGCGCATATGGTGGCCAGTACGTATATTGAGTAGAATAGATCTCTAATTTGTTAGAATATACGTTTTGATGCCTTTAAAAAACCCTACACTTTATCTTAAAAACTCGGATGTCTTAAGATTTTACGTTAATTTTTACTTTCGGTAAAGCATGAATTGTCTGTTTTACCAATTTATTGACTATGACAAAACTGTTATTACAAAAATTATTATATCGTTCCTTTATTTTATTCAATAAAATTCTCAATGCGCATTTGATAAAACATCATCCATTGATAAATCTATTTTGCTGCATAGACATGAAGCTTCTATAGTCACGAATTTGAAAGTAGTTTGGCATAGTTTCAATGTTGCCTCTATCTACATTTTGATTGGCAGTTTTGATATGCATTTGCACTTACGCTAGAAAGTATTTAGTCAGTGACTCAAATTCTGGGCATTGCGTTCGGCAAAATGACATTTACTGAACCAAATAAATTTACATTTACCCGAAACGAAAAGTAAAACTTTCACCAAAGCGAACTGCATGCATTATTTTGTAACATTAAGAACACGTTGAAAGACCTTAAACATAATGTGTCATCGAAGTACAATAATGCTCAAAAAAAAAAAGTTATAGATTACGTCTGTGTAACTAGATCATGAAGAAAATGTTAGTGTATAATTTCATCGCACTTCTCCAATCACTTACAAAACACAGTATACTTCGTCGTCGTCGTAGAAAAACGACGGCTTTGATTTTTACTAACTTTATAGGAGAGAACTTTAAACTTTTCAAATGATGTTTTACGTAATATTTCGAAAACAGTGGTTTCTGTTCATGGAATCTGAAAATGTTACTGTGTGTATGAGCTTTGAAAAATATTTAGTTTAATGGTAAAGTATAATGTTTTCAGTAGCCTTATCACAAAAACAAAAATCGTCAAAAAATTAAATCCGTCGTTTTTCTACGACTGCGACGACATACTCTAATCTTGACTGAAGTATTTTCAAGACTTATTCTCATGGGCGTATCCAGCTTTTGGTAAGGGGGAGGGCAAAACTTTCTTTTGTCGGCCCAGGGGCCCATGCTCTTTCTTGAGCATGCTGGTGATCTCCCTCATTTACTGGGTTATTTGTGGGCATTGATTTAATATTGTTGGATATAAAGCCAAGTCGTAGTCGGCGGTGCAATTTAGTCGGCGGTTTTAAATAATGTAGACGTGAAATTAAATCCTCTACTTGTTTTCAATTTTCGCAATTACCACCTCGGTTTGCCTTATTTCATTGTATCATTCTTTATTGACTAGCCTGTTGGTCTAGTGGTTAGTGACCCTGACTGCTGAGCCAGAGGTCGTGGGTTCACTTTCCACCTAGGACAAATAATTGTGTGATGAGCATGATCATTTGTTGTGTCTGGGTGTCTATAATATGTATGTTTTTAGAAATATATAAGTATGTTTATCAGCAGTCTGGTTACGATAGTACAGACTCTGCCTAGTGTCTGATCAGACGGCCGAGTGTGTGATGATGTGTGAAGTTATTATTTTTATTTAAGTTATTTTACGATAGTTACTATTTCGAGTATACATATTTTTATCTAGAACTGTCATGGTTGCAGATATAATATTAATTGTTTGCTATCTGTACATTATCTTAAAGGAAAAAATATTTTGTATGATAATGTGCTAGTTCTTTTTAGACTTTAGAATATGGAGTAGAGAAAGAAAATTTCTTTAATATGTTTCCAATAGTTCCGTTTTCATGTTAGCAGATGTAACTGTTGAAGCCCTATTTTTAAACCGTTCAACCTCTTGGCAAGGGTGTTCTCTCGTTAAAAAGAATTGGGTTTCAGTTCACTACGCTGGACGATTTAAAACATCACACTCTTTCTAGAAAGTTCATTGTAGAGTATTTTAGTTAAGTAAATTTCCTCACGATCATTTCGGTCACTGTTTAAGCAAGTAGTAATTAGTTTCTAATACGCACATAAACTTCGAAACTTTAGGTACGGCACTAATTTATAGACTACTCAGTTATCGCTGCTGTATTTGACGAAGTAACTAAGCTCTATCACGTATACGTTCTATAAAGCCTCATACATAATTTATAAGGTTTACATATGCGGACTTTATCAACAATTGTGCCTCTGGGTGGGTACACGTGCGTATCCACGCGAACCCCTTGATTGCTGCTGTCACAAACAAAGGTAGCAACTCCAAATGTACTCGTAGGAACATACCCTCATATTTTAATATGTTATACGGGATCTGATATAAGTATTTTGTTCTATTTGAACTTAACAGCAATCTGCTTATAGTTCCTTTCTACTAGGTTTTTATTTAGCCTTTACCTCGATAACATTTCTTCTTTTGAAAATCTCTCTTACACGCTGAATAAACCTTGTCTGTATAAACGCAAATTCCATAATCCCATTTTCACCCTTTCACGATACTTCCAGATTAAACACATTTGTAATCTCTATCCTTTATTATCCAGTGAGCCTTAAGGAGTCAAGGTTAATACTGAACACAGCGTCTCAGCAGAACTTAAAAGAATTCTATAAATTAGAGAGTATTTTCCAAGCCAGTAGCCTACATCCACCAAAAATTGACAGTAGATCTATTTCGGATTATAAAATTCAATATTGTTCAAATAAATTACGTTAACCTTATACATAGATAACAGATAAACAACCTATGCATACATAGATGAACATACTATAGTATGTTACAGTAACTACTAAGTCTTACTGGCTTACTTCAAATAAGCCCTAGATACGAAATATTACGTTAGTACGGTCTCGGCTTACACTGAAGCTAAATATACTTTAGAGCTTTATGTTAAATGGAACGGTTAAGCCATAATTTTAACGTGAGTGTCCGTTTGTCATTAGCGTGACATTCTCAGAATGTTGATATTTGTATTCACGCTTTGGTCGATGGGTTTTTCATACCATATGTATTTTGTAAATGATAAATTGCTCTAAGATCTATTTGCAAAGAATTATACATAAAACTTCTGTTTGCCTTATTTATATAACATTGTTGTTATATAAATAATTTTGCGATGTGTCTGACAATGGAATATGATAGTTGATTGTTAAAAAATTTGAAAACTATTCGTTACTTACCTCAGTTACTTATTTATCTATAAGTTTTATTCATACGAGTATCAAAATTGAGTCCCGTAAACGTTTGCGTCTGACAGTTAGGGAGCAAACTTAGTAATAATTACCTTTTACCGTAATAGCCTCAGTTAAGCCGTTACCAGTAAAGGAAATATTAATAAATAAATAAACGTACCCTTTTTATGCGTTTATGTTGCCGTAGCGTCACTCCTTGTAATTTATCCTTAGTGCGGTGAAAATTACATTAATGTATTTTTTATAGAACTTGTTTTCGAATTTTGCCTAAATATCGCTTCATTACGACTACATAGTTATCATACCCCGAATTCACCACAATAATTTACAAAAACCAGAACAACTCTTGACGCATTGATTTTTCAATAGTTTAAGAATTTATTTATGTCAATATTTTAATACAATTTAATAATGTTGATATTTTCATACAATTTAATAATGTCGATTTTTCATAGACTTTAATAATGTGAAAGTTTTAATTAGTTCTAATAATATGATTTTTTTAATTGTATTTAGGCATGATCATTCATAATTCTACTACAATAATAAAGTATTTTAAATTACAGAACATTACAGGATACAAAACATACAAATTGAGGGTTAGGTTAACCAGAGTGTAATTAATTCTATGTCAGAATTCATAATTCCCTATTTAAAAATACAGTCTTATATATATCTTTCTTTCCAGTGACTTCGAACAGCAATTATCCCCATTCCTGATACAAAACTCTTGTGATGAGGATACTGGCGCGTCCCCTGTTGGTTTGGAGCCAACTAGTCCAGGCAACGTCCAGGATGTCATCATCCAGGACTCGAACGACACTTCCAATAGCTCATCCGGCGCCAATGACACCTTTGATATGGAGAACTTCGAACAGAACATTGTTCCCGGATTCCTTAACAAAAATACATTCCAAAGTCCTGGTAAGTACGTGGAATTTAGTCACCTACAATAAACATTTATTAAGTATACCAACACTTTTAGCAGTTGCCCGGTGATGACATGTTGTCTTTGCTTCAGACAATGAGAGAGAGACAAATATGATGGTCAATATAAATTAAAAGTTTTAAATGTTGGTTTGGGAATTTTTTGTCTTTGGTTATGTAACCCTCGGTGGCATTTTTTATAATTGAAATTGGTCCACAAACGTTTATGACATGATTACGGATACGGTTATTTGTATAAAATATAATTGTCTATCTAAAGGTAAAAATAACAGTTTTGTATGTCTTGTGAATTTGTCAAATACTGTAAATGTAATTGGATACCGGGACATATTATAACTATACCTAGCTTGCTTAATTGTTATTGCAACCTATTCATGTGTTAGAGATACGCTATTTCTTTTCTGCAAAGAACCTTTTTTTTATATGGCTACTAGTAACGTGGGTCACACATTACTAGTATTCTTGTTAACCCTTCCAGCTAAGCTAAATGCTTTTGTTAGGAGAGGGTTCACGTCGGTAGTGCACTGGGTGGGGTTCCAACCCGCAACCACTCGATCACAAGTCCGACGCCTTAGCCATTACGCTACCGCCGCTTCATAATAATAAGCCAATCGCAGTGCATGCCTGGACACAGACTACCAATTTGCAACGCACATATATATAATCTATAAATAATTAAAATCAATGAAATTGTATGTCAATTAATATTCTAGTCCACTGCTGGACATAGGCCTCTCCCAACGTGCGCCATAGCACCCAGTCCTCCGCCTTCCTCATCCAGTCCCTCCCATCTACCTTGCTCAGGTTGTCAGTCCATCTGGCTGGGGGGGCGTCCTAAATTGTATTTAATATCTTAAACTCTACAGACAAAATCGTCTTTAAAATAAAAACTTCTATAATACACTTTAAGAGATCTCCGAGAGAGAACAATAGTTAAAACACTAAACCGAACTCCCACGTTTCAAATAATATGCATTTCGCACGAATTAATCTACTAAGTTGAAACGTCTGCTCTCAAAAGAGACATACTCAACACAGTTGCTTTTAAGCTTACGCTATCATAACAATCATAACACGTATTCAATCACTAGGAATCATCTTATCTGAAGGAATTATTTGTAACTTTTAGCCCATTCAGTATTTTACATACGTTTATCATTTTATTACGATGTATGAAAATACTTTAACAAAAGCATAACAATGAACGTTGATCAGGTGGCTTAACGAACACAGTTTAGGTAGGTACTTGTTAAAATATTTCATGCAGCTGAACAAATTAAATTATACAATGGTCAGGCTTGAGAACAATCTATTTTACTTAGTGTACGCAAGTACATACATATATGCATTAGTCACCTATTCTGCAATGTAATCGAAATTCCAATTGTATTAAGTAGGTACCAAGACGAATCGTTTTTATACAACCTTACTTATAAAACTATACCGATGATGATTTTTTTACTAAAAGATATATTTTTGCTCCTTAGGTAAAACCAATAGGAAACGGCGGCTTTCCCAAACCCCGCAAGTCGCAGTTCAACCGAAAGTCCAAAGACCGACAGCGAAACTGTCTGTCACTTCTAGCACACCCAAACCGCAACTTGTGGTGAAGGCGCAACCCCAGAAACCCGTCAAAGTCACTAACATTCAAGTTCTGAGTCCGCAAACGAAAGTGTACTCCAAACCGGTTGAAAGTGTTGCCCCGCAAAGACGAGTTATTCGAGTAGCTCCCATGGCCGGCAACCCTCGCTCTATCCTCTTACCAGTTACTATAAAAGACATGAAAGATCTTAAATCTATTAAAATCATCAACGCGGCGGATTTAAAGAATGCATCTAATCTCAAACTCGCAGCCGCCAACCTTTTATCGCAGAGCAAACTACAAGATTTGAAATTGGAATCCCGAAATGATTACGACTACGACCACAGCAACCATTGCGGTGAGACATATTTAATTATTTAGTTCACTAACAAGACAATATCATCTTTTGATTGGTAACAATTACACGAATTTAGCTATAGTGACATAACGAAACCGGTTCGGTCAATGAAGCCATTAAATATTAACTTTCGTTGACACGCAAAAGAGCGGCAAAGACGCAACTTCACAATCAGATTCAGGTAACTGGTTACATACCACTTAACTTTATTTTCTCCACTCAGATGATTCAGGAAGCGAACGTAGCGATGACGAGGATGACCACAAAGAACCTGTCGGCGACGGAAAGAATGGATACCCACGTCTGGTCTTGACTGCCGAAGAACGAAGACTTTTGGCAAAAGAAGGCATCAGTCTACCCACAAGCTATCCCTTGACGAAACACGAAGAACGGGAACTGAAAAGGATCAGACGCAAAATCAGGAATAAGATCTCAGCCCAAGACTCGCGTAAGAGAAAGAAGGAATATGTTGACGGGCTTGAAGACAGGTAAATAACCTTTGAATATTAGGATGTCAATGAACTTTACTGTGTAATTTGTGCATTCGCCTTAAAAATATTATCTGTCTTGGATGTTTGCGAAAGTCGCTACGAGTGTTAATCAGTATACATATTTTGTGTATAGTATAGTTTTTTATAGCATATAGTTTTTATAGTACCTTTTAGTTTTTGTATGAATAGCTGTGAGGTTACTGTAATAACAAGTTCGTTTATTTTTTCTACACAATATACACTATAACGGGGTATGGTTTGAAGCCTTTCTTGAACGTATAAGTAATAAGTGCAAGATGTTAATGTTAAACTAAAACTGGTGCAAGTAAAAAACCTTGATCTCAAGCGACCATTGAATCAAATTTAAGCATTTCTGGCATCATATTAATTGCTGACGTTTAATATCCAGATTCAGGGCGATGCCGTACGTTGCAGAAGTCAACACGCAATCGTTTTATTGCTATTGTTGCATAACATTTCCGAAATGAAAGTCAGCATACAGCAAAATGGAATTTGCAAGCTTTTATATATAATTACATGAATGTAGTATAGCAGTTTACTCTCATTTTCTTATTTTATTCAAAGTCAACTTTTTCCTTTTTTTCTTGAACAATGAATCACGTTCCAATTCTCTTGCCGCGCCAGTGCACTCACTCTCTCTCTTTACCTCTTTCTCTGTCGAATATTATAAATGTTTAAATTTAAATTCCTCATTAAAATAACCTACACCATTATTTGCTTACGCTCATCATTTGTATTATTACCTTGTATTGTCAGACAAGAAAACATTCAATTAATTAAAACGCTGCGTAGATGGCAGCAGTGGTTTGCGGGTAATTATTGATCGTACAGAGTATACGTGCTGTAGAATGTTTTATTAAAAGAAATCTGCCTCTACTCTGCAATTGTGCCAGAGTACATTCTTACAAAACCAAGTAACCTGAGTAAGATGATGATTCAAGGGTTTTCCTGCAAACATTTTCCTCATATCTCTAAGTTAATTTCTTGTTATTGTTGCAGAGTAAAGCAATGTACAGCCGACAACCAGACGTTAATACGGCGGATAAAAATACTACAATCACAGAACCAGTCTCTCACGGCACAACTCAAGAGGTTACAGGTAAATTAATGCTTTATTTGTTAGTGACATTCAAGGTTACAGCTTTATGCCGAACAAATATTGTAGCAAGTAGCTAAGTAAGTGTAGCTAAGTAGTAGTATTGTAGAAAGTAACTTTCTGTGCCGGTATCGCATTTATATTCGTCTTAATCCACGTAATAATCTAGACTAGAGATCGCCGGTAGTCGAATTTCGACAAAAAATGTATTAAATTTTGAATGTTATATTTCATTGACATTGATAGGTTGAACTGTCTGTTGTATAGACTTACCGTACCATGAGAGGTCAATATGTATACTTTCTTTAATAAAAATAGTTTTCTGCACTTATAAACTTTGGTAATTCAAATTTTACATTTCTCCGTTCGTGAAATTTGCTTAAAAAGGGGTAAAAGTAATTCTTTTCACATATTAGATCACATATTATATAGATAAATAGTCGTATCCCAGAGAAGCATTTAGAAAATTAATGGGAATGGGTGAAAAAATTATATTAACATTGCGAGCAGTCGACTATACGCCAAGTTGCGCGATATATTTATATAATTTACGAGGTTTTGGTATACAAGATAACATGCGATACACGTAAAGATTATCTTGTTATTCTGTTATGTAATTAAATATCGACTGAGATATTATTTTATTACAACAAGAGTTATTGCGTATACAAATTTCTTAGTAGGGAATAATATCTTGTAGGGAAAAGCAGACTCCTTAACTGAAAATTCGTTTAAGAGACTTTGAACCTCTATATGAGGCCTATAGTACGCAGTTATATCTCAGTGATAGAGGTCGCCACTGGTAACACACCTTGATTTTAGTCTTCGGTCTTAAACCAATTTGTAAGTAGGATGTGACAAAGAAGTACGACATCTTGATTTTGCTATTTCACGTATCTATTGTTGATTTTGCATTCGAAATTCTAGCAACTTGTCGAAAGTCACTTTCCAAAAGTCAGTCTAATACTGGATGATTGAAATGATCATCACAACTTAACATTTTAATTTCTTAGGATAATCCACTTTCCCTTCAACCAACATATGCGTAAAGTCCGCAGTAGTCTCCAATCGTTTTTGTTACAAATCCAAATTGAGACTGCACTTGTTCTAAGGGAATTTACAACTGCTTTCATTTATTTGAACGCATTGAGAAGTGATTTGTTTTTGGTATTCAATTAACACTATCACTACGCCTCCCGGGCCGAGCGTGGGGGGTTTTACGGGGTAACACGGGAAAAAATTGTGTGATCCACAA
The DNA here is from genome assembly GCA_949752705.1 of Callimorpha dominula. Lineage (NCBI taxonomy): Eukaryota > Metazoa > Arthropoda > Insecta > Lepidoptera > Erebidae > Callimorpha > Callimorpha dominula. Next base: position 10,250,722 of record OX457005.1, read on the forward strand.
ATAGTTGCCCTGAGTCTGGGTGTTCTCTGTGTCCGTTGTTTGAATATTTGTAAAGTTCTCCTTGACACAAGAACGATTCCTAGTGCGGTAGTTGCCTTATTATTAACAATAATAACAATCTCATCGTCTGTCTTTTATCTAATTCCGATATTAAAACGTATAAACGCACCTAAATATCGAAATGCTAATTCGTACCGGTTGCGAAATTCAAGGAGTTTAATATCGACTACTTATTTATATCGTCAGATTAAAAGAATATAATATTAATGTAGTCCTTGACTGTAGACTATCTTTATCAGATTAAGATATGAGGTCTGTTATATAATAATATAATAACAAATACAGACATTATTTTACTCCTTCCATTCGAGAGTTAAAACAAAGTTCATAAAACCACTAATCAATAATGTCATTCTATGAAGACTATGTTTATATTGCGCAGATATAACAAGAGGAGATAAGAACTAGTCATGATTAAAGTTCACGAACGAACGAATCGACAATATCGATCATGTACTAGTTATATTTCTTGTGCATGGTTAACTTTTCAGGGTAGATGTGGCATATTGCCTTAATTCATTATTTACAACTGCATTTTATATCTATCAGTAGCATTTCTGAATAATGATGACGCATGGAATTGGGTCAATATAAAAGATACTGTATGATAGTTATTAGCTCTCTTTTAATTATACTACAACTATGGAAACAATATAAATATACATATTTCTACAACCACACTGGGTTTCTCTGACAAACAACCATTTCAATGCAGTAGCAAACGTTTTTATAATAATTTCACTCGTTTATTATTTAGTATTGTTTTCATTTCACCTTGAGTTTTCTTATCAATAGTGATTATAGTATCGATAAATGTATATGACGGTCAAGAATTTTTAACACAAATTGCAATTTTTTCTATTAAAATTTGTGTGCTTGCTTTGTTTCTTACTTTTTAACCGACGAAAAAAAAAAGAAGGTTCTCAATTCGACCGTATAATTTTTTTTTTTATGTCTGTTCAGCCCTCACTCCGTTATTTACGAACCGATTTTGATTATTCTTTTTTTGTTAGATAGGGTATACCTCAAGGGTGGTCCCATGTCAAGGAAGTCAGGATCTGATGATGGGATGCTGATAAATTGAGAGAAACCCTCGAAAATTGTAGGAACGAATAGTGTTTCTGTTTACTTTTCATTACTTTATCAGATATTTGCGTTCAGAAATCATCACCTCATATAGCTGAGCTGATGATGAAAAAAATCATAAAATAAAAATCTTTTTAACAAAAAATTAAACTGACGAAAAGAACTAAAAAGCAAAAAATAAATAAACCTTAAGTCTTCAGTATTGAGCTTATTTATTTAAACTATCAAATTTTATATTAACTTATTTTGAATCGGCGCCAAATAATAAAATGATTAATTACCTACGTAGAGCCATGTCCATTTCTACGTAGGTACATATTAAATTTTGATAATTAATCAGTTTGTTGTATGGCGCCGACTCAATATAAGTTTATGTAAAATTTGATAGTTAATATAAATAAGCTCAATACTGAAGACTTACCGCGTACGCGTACCCCCAGGGGTACGCGAGGTTGCATCAAGGGGTACGCGGAGCAATCACTTGACTAAAAAAATCAGTATAAAAATTAGGCAAACTTTATTGAGTGGACCACAGGGAAAATTCTAGAAACACGTAAGGGAGGGGACCAGACAAGAAGTAGCTCTTAAATTTGAAGACAGAGAAGAAATATTAAAAACAAACAGATTTTTTTATTTAATAAGGGGTACGCGAGTTTCAGGTCTGGTTTGAAGTGGTAAGTAAGAAAAATGAATTGGGAACCACTGCTCTAGAGTATTTCATTACTAGTGCATAGGATTATATATCCAGGTGTAACTTGAGACAGAGTATATTTGTATTTCCAAAAGACTTTACCTGTTGTACAGTAAGCGGTCTTGCTGTGGTTTTTTCCCCGTGCCATGAATTCGTTTATAATCGACTTCCTTTTAAGCAAGTGCCAGTTAGTTGAAACCAGTTTATGAAGTCATTTGTTAAATGGAGTAGTGCTGGTTCTCTTTTATTTCCTTACGAATCATGCACAAAATTATAAAAAATTACCTGCTTCTCTGGCCATAGGCTTCTGCAAACCACAGTTAAATAAAATAAATAAATTAATTGCCATTTTTTTCAAACTATGTAGTCAATATTAGTGTTAGTGACATCAGGATACTATGTTAGTGAGTATATTAATAGGCTGTCAAGTAGTCTCTTCGGTGAGTTCTACGTTTAGATTGAAAAGGGTTTTTTTGTTTATTTCCATCTATTATATTGGATTAAATACAAGCTACATTTTAAGTGTCAAAGTTGTGAAGATAACCTTAATTGTTTTATACATATTTAGTGAGACATGTATGTATGAAGTGGAGTGGCGTGTAACAGTGTGTCGTGTACAGAACGTGCTGACGGGCGCGACGGGCGGCGGCAAGGCGCAGCCCGCCACGTGCCTGCTCGTGCTGCTGCTGTCCGTGGCGCTGGTGGCGCTGCCGTCCCTGCGCGACGAGCGGCCGCGCGCGCCCCCCTCACCCCCCTCACCCCTCACCAGGGCGCTGCTCTCCGCCACCAACAGTATGTACCTATGTTACTTAAGTCTTATGATACCTTTTTCCCACTAACGTAGCGAACGATCATAACGACTACTGGAGTATGAGTGGTATCGTAGCCACCCGTAGTGACACATAGCAACCGAAAAAAAACATTTGCCAGTTTCTGTATAAAAGAACGCAACCCGATATCACTAGTTGCAGCCTCAAGATTATATTTGCCAGACCCTGGTTTGCTTCCCACCTTAACAAAATATAATAGGTATTACGTACTGTTTGTTTTATGCAATTTATGTAATCGTCTAATTGAACTTCTTTGTGTGCATTAATTATTGTAACCTTGTTGTCCATGTTTATAAGGACACCTGTTACTTAGTTTTCTTTGTGTGACTCATTCTAACTAAACTTTCGAAACACATAACTAATGCAAAATAAGTGTGATTCACCGGAACTATCTGATGAATCACTAAATATTGTTCGTAACAGTTGACGTGGTACAAAAATAAAACCAAAGAACGTAAATTTGTACATTATTTTATCAGCCACGCCTGACATGGAAGTACGCCTATGGCAACTGATGTATTTGAGCATAAAATTAAACATTAACGTCACTCAAATCTTTGATGGTCCTCTTAATTACCATTAGCCACATTATACGATCTTAAATGCCACGTAGACACCGTTAAACATTACAGTCAGTAACAGTACTTACTGAAATCTTACTGCTTCATTTAATTCTACTGTTAATCCTTGAAACCCGTAATCTAACATTAAGTACATATTGTTGTAAGTACGTTTATCACCTAAAACTTTAAAAGTAGAAAAAACAAATTCCATGTTAAAATAGCACTCAGTGCAAAAAAAGACTTCAAAAATATATTAGCGGTCACCCTGTCATAAGCTGTTAATAATAAAAAAAAACAAAAGAAGAACTGTTCGAGCAGTACATCGTCAGGGTCATTCTATGTAAAATCTTAACAGTAGTACTAATTTTTAGTTCCCAGTTAACTCTATACCATACTCCAAGCAGCACTCTCGGGGACCGTGTACTAAGTTGAACTTCACGTGCTGGCTATGTTGTGTTGTTTTATTACGGTATTTACACCCACACCCAATCTTCAAAGATCCTTAAATCTTGCCTACACGTCGGGGTCAAAACAAAAAAGAAAACTTTGTTGTAGAAATTTGACTAATAGCCTACGATAATAGACACATCTTTTTTTGATATGGGGACACAACTTTTTTCGATTTTGCACTTCCGAGCGCAGATCCGAGACTAAGTATATTCAAAAAGTAAGATGTGTAGAAGTATCTTTTCTATGCCATTTCCATCAATTACATCAATAAGTTTAAAAAGGTGTAATTTTAACGTATTATAAAACCGATTTTTTAAAATAAACTGAGTAGGTCAATAAACCCGTGGCCCCACTGGTAGTAAGCGGGGTTGCCAATGTGTATAAACACTGCAATAGCAGTGCTGTCATTTGCACTTTACCAACCCTATGTACCATTGACGACCATCTGAAGACTTATCAGCCTAAATATGGGACAAGGGTGTAGTGCTGGATTAGTGTGATCTTTTCGTCGGAATAGGAAGTGCTTTTCCAATCGGGTGGCTGCAGTTTCTGCAGACACTGGCTGTGTGACCCAAGTGTGTTGTTACCGTCAGTGATTTTTATTAGATAGCTGCGAGTTCAACTACTTTAATTTTTAAACTTACCGTAAAAATATTGATCTAAATACTAAATGATACAAGTTGAAGGCAATTTATGTATTTTTCCTTCAACTTGACTAAAATTAAGGTCAAAAGATCGAGCGATTATGAATAATTTTTGCCTAACAACTGCCCAAGTTACAAAAACATTACATAACAGTAATTTTACGTACAATTCGATGACAGTTACGGTCGAGTTCGTTTCAACTTTCTGATTACGACATCCGATCGCATTTACCTCTTGTTGCACTACATGTTGTTTGCCGAAATTTTTACGTAATCCTGTTTGGATGATACCTATTTATTTATTCAGTTACTTAGAAAATACACAATATAATCCACTTTTAACAGATTCAGTTTAGTCTGTATATTAACTGAAATTTCATATTTCCTTAAAAATCAATATGTTTAATTAATTACAGAAATGGTGCTAGACGAAACCGTCATAGACGACGGCGAGTTCAACATGGATGAGCTGATCACATTCAACCGCCCACATTCCGACCATGATTACCAGGTCGTGAAGAACTTGGACACACATAAGGCACTGGCCGGAGGATACGTCGACCTCCCAATTGATGAGGACTGGCCCCCGAACCTCAAGAAGCGTATGAAAAAACTGGAGTTCGATTACGAGGACGGGAGGGACTACCTCCCGCCTATCGTAAAGGAGGAAAATTACGAGAATTTCTACAAAAAAGAATCTAAGCTTGACATTGATGACAGTAGCTTCTTACACAACGCGCTGCTATCGACCGGTCGAAAACTCGGAGAGCTACTGGACGTGCTGCCCCCTATACCTGTCAAGAACGAGGACTTGGTCATCGAAGAGATCTCCGATTATGACGACACTAGGAACATCACTGAAATTAAGAGTTTTGTAGTCAACGGCACTTTGAACGAATTCTGATTTAGTACATATTCTATATATTTTTAATACTTTGTAATTCCTTGTTTCCTTTCAGATTACTATTTTACTATTATTTTACAGAGAATGTATTTTTTACGATTATTTAGTTTCAATGAAATGATTCCTCGCGCGTTGTTAGTTGGGAGTGTGTATGTATGGTGTGTGCTTATTACGAAGTCCTGAAGCGCTGACTACCCCGGGAAATAGTCTAGTTATTACATAATAATGATGTTTATGTTAGTGAGATCGCTATGAATAATTTTATTTAGGTTTAAGGAACGCAAAGAGTGGTAATATTGGAGTTTCTGGGAATGAAAGTAGATGAATATATTTATTTGAAATATCGAAAATAATATATAATTAAATCAACATATATTTTTATTTACGAATCATACTTTGTTAGGTTTAGTATAAGTTAAGCATTTTCTCTGTTACGACTCGGTGCAATTATGTTAGTAACTGGTGTTTCAGTTTAGCTAGAAATTGATTTAAGTACCTATTTCACTTGTATTAGTTGGTACTCGTTCTACCTACTCACTATGTAGGCGTGTAAACGAAATGGACTACAACGGTAATGCTGGTTCGAATAAATTCTGTAAAAAAAATTTTTTTTTTATTACATCGTTCCTTTCACACTTTAACTCGACTTAGGGTCGCCAACTGGAGAACCATCTACCCCTTACTGGATATCAGAGTTTACCATCAGAAGAATTTGACATGGTACACTTACATAAAGTGAATGTTAAGTAATTAATGCGAATGTGAGTTTGTTATACTTGCACTTTCAAACCATAACCCTTTGACCACCAGAGCGTAAAGGTATCAATTACCATTAAGTTATAAATTTACCTCAATCACAAAAATCATAGGGATTCCAAGATCATATCGATAACCAACTATATATTTTTGACGTGATAACGTCTTATAAATGATGAACCCCGGCTGCACTCAAGAAAAAGCATGACTCATTGTCACGTTCCGCCCGAGCCGAACGTGCAAGCGAGAGCGCGGAAGTGTGCGTTCGAGCAGCGGAATGTTGTTGAATTTAAAGATTTTAATTATGCAGATATTTAGTGTATGACGTCGTGTAATTGTGTATGGTAAAAAAAAAATTGTGCATGCAGCGATTGTCGAGAAATTCGCAAAAAACTGATTCCGCTGGGCGAACGTTGTCCTGGCGGAATTTTTTTAAATCCATGGACTTAGAAGAAAAAAAAATGTGTCCAAAAATTAGTGTGTATTTGTGTGTAATTGTGTATGTATGAATAAATTTAGTGCATGCATAAACTTCGGAAAAAATTCAAGTTTCCGCTACGCGAACGTTTGGCCATTAGCTAGTTTTCATATACAGAGCTGTAGATTTTTACATACGTTGTTTTGAATTTGTTTATATTTGTTTAAAAAACAGATTTAGAAAAAATCGTAGGGTTTAAAAGATAAAAATATAAACGTTAAATACGCTTATTAGGTCTTAGTTCGTAAAGTATGCACTTTGGGGTCTAGATTTTCACGTTTATACAAACCTTGTGAGTGTCTGCAACATGTTGCTAAGTATCAATGATGTTCCGTTAATAATTAAAGAGTTACAGGACAATTTACCATGAATAAACCACTGTTTACAAAGCAGTCAAATATCACGACGTTCTAAAGGAATTGCATAGTAAAATGTATTCCAATAATTAGTGTATTAATTCAACTACTCACATGCAAAATTCCATCTCATTAAATTCGGTAAATAAAGAGAAACAATTGAAATACTGACAAAGCATTGAAAACCTACATAACCCGACCAAGTTCGGATGGCTACAAAAAAGCGGCCGTGCAATATATTTAGGTAACATTCTAAAATTTACAGTATAATACCGGTATTGAATTGGTACAGGTGACAACACAATTGTTGTTTCGATATAATTTATAGGTCATTAATTTTTCTACACCTGCTTTTTTAAATGTATTTGACTATGACAGTAAGTACTATTTACGTAGGTACTTTATTTAAGTATGCGCTTGAGACTTGCGTCAGTATATGATATTACCGTTGTACTGGTAGTGACTTATGTATGTATGCATTTTTAGTCTATTGCTGTCTCTAACCAATGACAGAGTATGTTTAGCAGTGGCGTAGCTACCGGAGGGCTAGACGGGGCAGTGCCCCGGGGCCCCCAAGCTCAGGGGGCCCCTCGGACTCTGACTTGCAAACTATAAATTGAACTAGTGAAAATTTCTCCCACATGCGGAATACAAATAAACCAGATTTTTTGAACCAGAAGTTATCAGGTTTGTACTAGAGTTGTGACTAAACCACTAAGTATTTATATCAAAATGCGTATTTGTACTTGTATATGGAGTACACGACGAATACGGAACAAGGGGCCCTAGTTAATTTTTTGCCCTAGGGTCTTTGGTTACCTGGCTACGCCACTGAACTTTAGCAAGCGTTTGTTAACGTTAAGTTTTTATGAACAAGAGACTAGTCATGACAGGCGCCTCAGTTGCGCTCGTCATCCTCAACTCATGTGCGCGCCTGTGCGCGCACATGAGTTGTATGCCAAGTTCTGCCGTTACTGGGGCGCGCGCCCCAGGGATTGTCATGACTAGTCCCTAAGAGGGTTAGAAATTTTGAGGTTATTTTCTGTATTTTCATTCATTCATTCATATGCTTACGGCTGTTGTCCCAGAAGGGGTAGGCAGAGGTGTGACATTTCTGTGGCACCCACATTTTGCCAATTTTTGGGTTTCTACGTAACAGGTGGCGAGAAATAAATAATAAATACATAATTATTACATGTAATTAAAAATATTTTTGTACACGGATGTTTAATTAGAGAAGTACTTGTTAGTTGAAGATTTATTTTTATCGTAGATAGTGGCTTTATTATTAAACGTGGGAGAGCCATGCTTCGGCACGTATGGGCCGGCTCGACTCCGCTCGATACCACGGCCTCATAGAAAACCGGTAGTGAAGCAATGCTTGCAAGCATTTCGCCGCGTGAGTGAGGTTACCGGAGGCCCTAACCCTTCCCTCTCTCTTATTCCCGTCCTTCCCCTCTCATTGAATTTTTTCGAAATTTATGCATGCACTAAATTTATTCATACATACAGAAATACACACAATTTTTTTCTTCAAGTCCATGGATTAAAAAAAGTTCCGCCAGGACAACGTTCGCCCAGCGGAATCAGTTTTTAGCGAATTTCTCGACAATGGCTGCATGCACAATTTTTTTTTTACCATACACAATTACACGACGTCATACACTAAATATCTGCATAATTAAAATCTTTAAATTTAACAACATTCCGCTGCGCGAACGCACACAGCACAATCGGCCTAAGCGAATGCTTAGGCCGATTGTAGCCGAATGGCTTGTAACGCATCTATCTCTCTTCCACTGTTTTCTTTTGACGTGATATTATCGTTCGTAAACCGACTTTACAGACAACCAATTCTTTAACAACAAATTAAATACTTTCCGATTTTTTTACAATAAAATATCACTTACAGCCTAAATTTTCATTCAATATCATCTTATTTCCCAAAAAAAGGTAATTTATATATTTCAAATTACTTAGTCACAGTTTTGACGTCATCGACTGTCTGTAAAAGCAGACAATGGCGTTGTGGGCTCTGCATGTGCGAAATTGCCCGCATTCGCTTTAGGGATGTAGCAGCGTGACAAATCACTTATCGATTTAACTGGAATGAGCGAAGACGACGTTCGTAATTTTTTGTCATTGTTTTAATAAAATATAAGTTAAAATGTTTTGAAATTTTACGAATATACATACGATTATTCTAGGTAGTGGGTCAAATTTACCTTCTAAGATTTGATTAAAAACCGACACCGGGATAGGCCAAACAGTTGAGTGACAAATAGTTGAGCAACAAGGTCGTAAACTATTTTCGTAAATTTTTCTACACTTAAGTAGATATACATAGTTTCCTTTATCACCCACAATTTTGTTATTGCCGACTAAGGCGTGGTGAGCACTTACAATTTTTCATTTCGAGATGTTTTTAATTATCGGTTTTCTATTAAATAATATTATTTGTAACCTTTGAATTCTATACAAGTAATAGATTATTGTAGTTTTAAATAATAGAAAACAGAAATTCATTCAAACTACAATGGGGAGCCCAGATAGACAGCCTTGCAGGTAGGCTTAGTTCGGCAGCTTATGCAGTTTGGAAGGTACGTCAGCTCACTGATACGGACACAGCTAGGCTAGTTTATTTCAGCTACTTTCACAGCGTTATGTCCTATGGTATACTACTTTGGGGCAAGGCGGCTGATGTTGAAACGATTTTTATTCTCCAAAAACGAGCTATCCGCTCCATATACAATTTATGTGCTAGAGTCTCTCTCCGAGAGTTGTTTAAGGATATAGGTATTTTAACTGTTGCATCACAGTTTATTTTTGCAAATATTATGTTTGTTAGGCACAACATTAATGACTATAAGAAAAACAGCGATATACACAATATTAATACAAGAAACAAGTCTAAACTTGTTGGGATCTATCATCGCTTACATAAAGTACACAACTCGTTCAAAGGTCTTGGTATACGTTTTTATAATAAAATTCCTATACATGTAATCGACCTTCCTGTAGATAAATTCAAGCGAACGGTAAAAAATCACCTTATTAGGAAATCCTACTATACGATCAACGATTATCTAAACGACAAACAGTCTTGGGCTTAAGGTGTCATTAGGTATATACACACAAACTTCTTTGTCTTATAATTAAGCTAAATTATTAACAAACCATTGTTAAATGAAAGTAATGCGTGACGATTATTATGGTAATTTGACTATTAGTGATTTTTATCAGTATCTCGACTATGGTTCGTCATGCTCACTAAAATGTCATTGCTTGCGGCGTCGTCATGGGGCGGGTCATTTCTTTCCCTCTGATATGGCGAAGGAGATGATGGCTGGTCCATGCGTCATACTCGTGAACGGGTGCTGCTTGGGGTGACTGGTCGGCCTAGTCAGCGATGCTTTAGCCTATACTATTATTTTGGTTCGATCAACTGCAGCTCTAGCCTCTTAATCCAGTCACGAATTATTTTTAACAGTAGATTTTGCAACTGAATGAAGGTAGATGTGCACCTTGAATGATTTCTATGTTTAATAGGTTCAAACCTTCAACGGTATCACTGAGTGACTTTTATTTTTTAGTACGTTAGCTTTTGGAGCATTTCAATAAAATGAAATTCAGGTGGTATCAGCTTGCATCCTGTTTACCTATCGTGTAACACTAACACTATTGTACCTGAAGATCTGACTTTAAAAAAGAGTGGCCATGAGTTTCTTTGCCAGTATTCTTCTGCTAAGGCCCTACGAATTTTGGAAACTGGAAGTTATAGATCGACACAAACAGGCAATAGATTTTGGTGTTTTTCACCTAATTTACCTTGACAATCCAGTACATGCTGTGGCGTCTGTTTGTGCTGATCTATGATTTAAACTCTAGCTTCAATTTAACGTTCATAAATGTAACTTAGTGTCTTAATTGAATAAATGATTTTGAATTTGAACATATTTATTTTGCACTGCTAGAATGTCGTGTTTTTGTCGGTGTCAGTGTGGAGTCGTCACGTTTTCGCATGCCGGCTATATCCGACCGTGGCGGGTACTCAACCGATCAAAGAAATTTTGGGTACACGTCAATGATACTAGGAGACCTTTTATCCATAAAAAATATACGGTTACCAAAATCGACACTAACGGCGGCGAAACCTATTAAACTATACGTAATAACACCTGGATTGAAGTGAAAAAATCACGATAACTTTGACGACCGCTTGAAGGACACTTCCCCGTCAACTCACACCAGAAGGAGACCTAAACAAGTCTTAGTGCCACAAACGGTAAACCGTGCCCTTTATTCAAAGTGCAATAAAATAGCATTCTACTACAGAATCAATTACATGTATACGCGTGTCTGTCAAAATAAGCATTGCAATATCGTACAAAGTAAGATATATCGAAATAAAATTAAAAATGTACATGCTTTTCCAAACCACTTACGAATGTCTTAAAATCTTTTTGTCTCTAGAATGTGAAAGAGACCGTTCCGAATTTAGCTACCCGCGATCATAGCTGATCTAAGACATTCCTGCGAACATAGGACACTCGAGGGATACACGATGGTCTACGACCAAATTCGTTCTGTCGGTCAGAGTGACAAAGGGGCAGCGCCGGATCACGAGCCCTGCAGGCTTGGCGCGCACGAACCGCCGAACTTCGAAGCTTGGGTAGGGAGGAAAGACTGTGTCACCTACCGATTAACTCAGGTCCTCACCGCGCCCGGTTGCTTCGGTGAGTACCTGAATAGCATCGGACGTGAGGCTACGGCACAATGCCACCACTGCGAATCCGACCGGGACTCCGCCCAGCGCACGCTGGAGGACTGCCCTGCTGGGAGTCCGAGCGTCGAGACGAAACCTTTCACCGTCAGCATTGATTGCGGCAATGCTGGCGAGTAGTAAGGGTTGGGAAGCTGCGGTCTCCTGTGAGGACGTTATGCTCCAGAAGGAGTCCGCAGAGCGGGATCGGGAAAGGGCCGATCCGGCCGATCCCGCTCGAAGAAGGCGACGAAGAGGACGTGGTAGAGGCCCCCCAATCGTCGCCTAAGGGTCGTTTGTGGCCACATCTGGGGAAGCTGCGACCGCTGTAGGCGACCCGAGAACGGTGACACCCCGGTGAGTCGGTTTTCCGCGTCTTACCGTGTAAAGCGGTGAGACGCGTGTCATCGACCTGCCACGGGGGTGACTCTGGTCACCCCGGGATGTACCTAGAAGCCGCCGATGCGTTCCTGGAGCTCCTCCCGACTGCCGAGGTAGGCCGCCGCGGTGGTTTAGTGGGGAGACCGGTTCGCCGGGAGTCCCACACACGCCCTTCGTATCCCCGACGGAGGGTATGGTGCGAAAAGCATTTCCCGCGTAAAAAAAAAAAAGGACACTCGAGGGAGGGGTAAGTAAGTTCACTTTTCTCGAAGAGGACTTTTAAAAACTCCGATTTACGAATCTCGACAATGGCTTAAGATTATTAGGTTTAATAACGATTATAATTTTTCTTTTTTAATTGAGACTTCTTTAGAATCGTGATTTGAAAATTCGAAAGTCACACTAAAAAGAGACAAACATTCATAAATAGTATTTAGCCTGCGAGAGATTGAGATAGAATATAAGTATACAGTGTTTCCTATACTTTGTCTGTGTACACGCCTTCACAAAATGCGTCATAGTCAACGTGGTGCATAATTTTTGTGCATTTGCCTATTAAAATTCGTTAATTAATTTTAACACATCTGTGTTAATATGAAGTTTCACTTCTGCCGTGTGTAAACTGCACACACACTCTTTTTTTAATATTTACTCAAGTCTCTGTGAAACAGCAATGATTTAGGAGAACCTCGCACTTAGAGCACAAGATTAGCACTTCCTTTTACAAAAGCTTCCTTAAATAGGTACTGTCGAATATTACTATATCATATTTGCTAAGAACACATAATTCCGATTAACATACACAACCTGCAAATACGATTCATATCTCGATGCGACGCTGCCAATTGAAAGTGGTTAGTTGTAACCCCAAGGCCTAAGGACACTTCTTGTGATCTGAAGTGATGGCCGCTCAAGGAGCAGCACGCCTTTGTGGAGTTTAGACAGTAGATTTAGATTTCTACCGAAAGATAAACCACACGAGATTATTTTAACAATTTTCTTTGAGGTCGGAGTCGCTTTAGGCTGAATCCTAATATCCGTAAACCCTCATGTTCCCTACCCTATTATTATATATCTAGTGCTTTTAAAAAATATTAGCAAAGCAATTGACGGAAAAAGTTCTGGCGATACTTACGAACGTCGTAATGTTTTAGATCAAAGCCGATTACAACTTTAGTAAATAAATAAAAACAATATCTTATAATAAGCTTTATTAATTATGAATTAACAAATGTTTTCGTAATTTCGAACAAGGTTTGTGACATAACTGAATACATATCCCATATTTTTATCATATTATAGAAAAATAAACACTGAAAACTGTATATGAATTTTTTAATACTTTTACATTAAATTGAATTCAGATGGAAAAGCATGTATAATACATAAAAGTTAATAACTACAATTGAAATATCTCCGTGTGTCCACAAGCCGACTGAACATGACTTACTTAGTAAGCGAAATTTTAAAATTAAATTAACTACAGAGTAAAAACCCACGGGAGAGGAAGGGCGGCTCACACACCGATACTACATATTTGGTGCAGCCTTCACAATAAATAATCATGTTACCTTTATTTTTACATAGCAGAAATTTAATTCGAAGTATGCAATAAAATAAAAAAGGTGCTTCATAATGTTTAGTTATTTATTACGTTCGAATACATGTCAGTCACGAATCAACAGAAGTTGTAAATTTAATTATCTAGCGATCAGCGACTGTCAACACTCGACGACGTAACTTAAAATGACAATTTACAATGCTCCCTTGTACAAACGACGACATGAAGCATTCACCCGCTCTCTGCTCACGCACACTGGCCGGCCCGAGCCGATCTTCGCAGCCATTCCTCAACAACATAGTCATTTATAACGTCCACAACTCTACACACACGCGGTGCTCAATCGTTCACGTCTGCAGATCACACAAGTTCATTTTAATATTTAATACCCAATCTAATTTGATTATTCTATCTAGCAAATAGAAAGTAACAATTAGGTACAATTATGGTATTAATCATGTTTTAAGACCTAGGTTTATTACATTCGATTATACTGCAATGGTTGTACAATAAGTATTAACGATCCATTCAACGAGAAGAATACTTCAATTTGTTTACAATAATTTATCAAAAACCATGAATAAAGAATTGATTTAATAATTTCCTTTTACATATCGACAATATTCGCATTATCTATACTTTTCTAAAAAATATGAAAACGACACAACAAGATGTTTATTTTTTTTTATGTTACAAAACACTTCAAATACTCTTAGCCAAATGAATAACTTCTAATGCATTGGATACAATTTTGTGATGACTACATATCTGTGACTATTTCAAAATACATTAATGAAATGTCAGTGTGACCAGCGCAACGAGACGACACTGTATAATTTATTACCTATAGTAAATTTAGAGCGTATCAAGTTGAAAAGAATTCGGTACTTGGTCGACAGGGTCGCTCTGATTACAATGACATCTACAATATCTTACTCCTATGCAAAATCACGCTTGTTGAAACCTTCCCGCTTCCGGTCCAAGCAAAAATATACAAATGTTTTTAAAGCTGTACAATTTATACACTATCTTAGCGACCGCCCTAATCGTGTGGCCACATTAATCTCTTATATTTTCAAATGATCTAAAAGGTATGTTGGCAACTCCCGCAGTACCTTTCGACACTTTTAGGAGATATTCAGAACACGTGATTAATCTGTAGAGATTACACGAAAAGAAATGTATGGCAAAATAAAATATAGCAAAAAAATCTTTCGCACAGTAGCACAGTTTTGCTACACTTTAAAAACGGTTTTTGTAACATTCTGTAGACATTTACTACACTTTAGTGTAGTGTTTCCTTCTGTATAGGGTTGTACGCATATACAGAAGATTATCAGGACTTAACACTATAAGTAAAAGACAGTTATGTACAGGTTGAGTTAGAGTCGTGTAAAATATAAATTGATATGCGTTTTGATTATCTTCTGAAAGTGTTTTTTTTTTAAATGGACTTTCTCCAGCGTCTGGACCGTCCAGGTTGACGGTAGCACGCGGAACGCCCGTGGCTTTCTGATCTGTCTGGTCGCAATCCAACTCCTATATATACATCATCGGTTCACGCCCACACTATAGCAATTTGGGTGGGTACCACAGCCCTGGCTGCCGCGTCTATACCCATCATCACAAAAAGATAGAAAATATATAATTATATTGCAATTTCAGGACATTTATTTATTAAAAAGGAACCTGATTCCCATAGGTCTTGGTCTATGTTTGTGTTAGCTGCAATGGGGTTTTCTATCTTGTTGTGAACGTGCGTACAATTACCACAATGACTAACATCCAACGTGAGTAAAGAATAGATAATATTAGGCAGCGGCCACCTGCCACACTCCGGTGGTGACTACGATACAGGTACTCATTGGTAGGTATTCAATGATAATAGTTCCGACGTAAGTCTAACAAACAAATGTGAATTGCAATAATACAAATTGACATGAGCCCAGAGCCACGTGTAAGGTGAAATGTTTCATTCAGTCTTGTAGGAATATAGCCAGTTCACTCGGGACTCGACGGGGTACACCGATTGAAACAAATTACGTTTTAACACTATTGTATTGATTTTCTATACAATTTATTGCACACTTAATAATAAACATTTATCGAATTAACCAATCGTCAATATGGTCACGTTTCTCACAAAAGCATGAAAAGAAACTTATTACTTAATCATAATTTTTATCTCTTATTTAATAAATGTCTGGTTATCTCTTAAAAAAAAACTATAATAATAGATATAAATAAGATAGGAAATAATGTGGCGTCACTATAGGAACGGAGCCAATTGTAAATATTATTATATTCGTTTTCATACAAATCGAACTTAGGTAAACAATGACTAAATAAGGTTACTATCTAAAGTATTCATACAAGCAATAGGTTGAATGGTTGCCGCTCAGCATCGCTACTTGACAGAACGATGCAATGCTTCACGTAGTTACACAAAAATATAATTTATAAAAAAGTCGATGAGACTGTATAATAAGTAAGTACCTATTGCGTATTGATTGTCATCAGTACACATCGGCTAGCGGTCAAGTATCACAACCTGTGTTGAAACATAATGCACAATACGGGAGAGCGCAACATTCAACCCACAGCGGACGAAAGACAAAATCCATCAACACACAAACTTACAATAAAAAGTCACAATATTGGCTGTTCATCCACTACTCAAGTATCTCAAATATAACGGCAATGAACTTAAACGACATACAAAAATAATTCCGTTTCATTGACATCGGAAACAAGCGACATACGTCTACTAGTAAGTATTTAGTTACGCTACAGTGTCGATGAATTATGACCGAAATCCTAATGTACAAATCTATGGATTTGTTCGAACTATGTGCTGGAATGGACATCATAGATGAGTGGCCATGAATGTATGCAAGTGATGTTGATGAGGTAAAGTAAATCTCACGTCTCGCGACAACATAGAATTTACAATTTTTGGTGAAAATAAACATAATTCACTAAGGACGGGAACACAAAACGTTAGAAAGTCTGCCAACCGCACATGGCTTAGCCTACTATTTATTTACTTTTATTGCTATTATTAAGCGCCCATTTAAATGTTCAGATCACGGTACACTAAAATTGCGACAAGTATACTCGGAAGCGATACATAATAAATTGACATCATTAACAACCTGATCGATAGGCGCTCGAAGAATCCAGTACCTTTAGAACGAGATTTCACAGTATGACATTATCATGATCTTCGTGCGCTCGGTTCCAACAAAATAAATTCCTTCAGTGTAAGTAACTAAGGACACTTCTAACACACCTGGGTTTAACAATAAACGTCATACAGCCACTTACACTGAAGAACGATTCCTGTATGAGTAAGGCTATCAAAAACCGATTGATTCGATAATCAACAAGCTTGCACTAGAGATACTGTTATAATCTTTACGTAGTACAACATC
The DNA here is from genome assembly GCA_949752705.1 of Callimorpha dominula. NCBI lineage: Eukaryota > Metazoa > Arthropoda > Insecta > Lepidoptera > Erebidae > Callimorpha > Callimorpha dominula. The sequence continues at coordinate 10,267,678 of OX457005.1, forward strand.
AAAGGAAAAATGTTCCACCTATATCACATCGTTCTCGTGTCAATCAATCTACTTGTCTGGGAAACTAACAAACTATCCATTGGAGTCTTCAATGTTCACACTGTTGACGGGAACTATTTCTTAAACAGTTTCAATAGTAACGACAACAGAAAAACATAAACATTATTTTGAATACCGAACGTGTATTACGGAATCTGGAAGAGTCATCTAAATATTAACAATTAACGCAATAAAAGTTTTTTTATTAACTGGTACATACATGAATAACACTTTGTATATTATATTCTGATATATATATATAGATATATAATATGTGATTGCCAACCACTCAGACATTAGTATGCACCTTTGTTACGTGTGTAAGGTCAAAATGAAACTAAAACTTTTTCTAGCTCCGTGTAATCAGTAAGCGTTATGGATACCCAACGTAACAATGTTAAATAATATTAAATATAATTATGGTAATTTGGGGAAGGTCAGCATATGTTTGTTAAATTGGCAATTATATTTTTAACTTACTTTCTTAAACATTTAGACCCAGTCGTTCCATATACTGATATTTATTTCTCAAATTTATTACAAATAATAGTTAAATTTATAATACATTTGTTTTTTTATATATATATATAATGTCCAGATGGTTAAGAAGTTAAATGGGGAATAACTCGAGGTTGAGCCTCCTTTTTACTTTAGGGCTCTAAATCCATCTCATCATCTTGAAATTTTTCTATAATTCTCCTAAACTGTTCAATGTGTGATTTAGCCATCCTGACAATTCATATCATCACGTTTGCGTAGGTATTAAATTAGAGAGCACGATAAGTGCACGCAATTCTTTTAAAAGGTCTATTACAAAGAAAAGCCAAAAAGTCTGCATTAAAAACGCTAGTCGAGAAATCGAACTCATCACTGTAGGTTAAAGGATGTGTGCTATCTCACTCCCACTCACCGCTAATGTATTTTGTTATTTGTGGTGAAACGCAAGCGTCAATAATAATAAGTCATGAAGTTTGGTTCTCATGACCAAACCTAAGAATGTTTAAATTAATAATTTAATTACTAATGTACGGATTAATCATCCTAAAGTACTTTTGATCATCTACTTGGGCAAAAGTATTGTGACTGAAATTAGTCAAAACTACTTTAGTCCAATGGAGCTGGTTATAAGTATTTTTAGGTTATATAGTTTTAATTAAATTCTATGAATTTTGACTGATGCTACAGTACTTAAACATATTATTAAAAGTTATTGATAGTCATAGAAGAGGTGAACAATTGAAAGTTCATTTGGATACTTCTTCTACGACTATCAATAACTTTTTAGCACAAATTCTTGTCGTTTCATGTAAAAGGCCCCTTAAGTAGTTATTTCCTTAAACCACGTGTTCTACTGATATGTAAATATTCCTGTACTCCTGTATAATAATCTTTACAAATTCAATTTCAGGTATGAAGAAACGAACACAGGAACTATGTACACCAGAAATAGATTACATGATTCAAGGTAAACTACAGCTACATAAATTACCATAAAGGACCTGTTTAATGACCGCTGAATCAACTATTATTTGTTTATATTGGACTCGTATCGTAAGTGCCCATCGACAAGACCGACATGATTCTAAAAGTTTACATAAAATCAAAATAATCAATGATCAGTATAGACATAAAGGAATTTTCTAGTTGTAGCTATAAACCTTTAACTCAATCCGTAGAGGATAGATGGTAAAATGTTCTGGAACAGTCTGGTACGAATACTTAGTATAAAATAGTATAATTAAATGAAAATAGGTAATCCATACATTTTATTTGCTGAGCGTTTTAAAGTTTAATTTTACCTACTCTGGCAGTGAAGTTCTTAAGCAACAGTATTTATTTTTGTTTCTAATATTTCTACTATACTACACTATATATACTATATTTCCCGTTAGAGCCGCCTTGATATTATAAAATCAAGGCGGCTCTAACGGGAAATAACCAAGTGTCAGCTTTTACATAGATATTTATATTTGCCCGGTAGACATTGCTTAAGGCCGTCATTGTAATGCTTTCGTAGTGTATGTACATTTTTGTTATGTTACATTCTTGTCTTTCCATCTGCGTGTGAAATAAATTACTAACAATAATAAAGCGAAAATAAATAATAAAATATATCAGGCTCGGACGTAACATATCCTAACCGGCATAACGCGCGATTATACACCATTCAATCATTTTAAGTTTTTGTTAAGGTTGATATGTGATTCTCAATTCTCACAATGAGTCATGTTTTAAGCATAACTTCAAAATAATACTGGTCATATAGTCACAATCGCAACCGCAGATAAGGGACGGGAGGGTGAACTGCGATATGCTTTTTTACAACCGAAAGCTACTGCATAGTGAACACCTATTCCCGTAAACAATTGTTAATTTAAGTAAGGTACGGTAACGAAACGGTGTGTTAATCAGAATAAGTTTGAAAATGCGATATAAACTAAAGAATATTGCCAATTTTAGGGTAAAAATAACACTAAAAAAGAGATGAAAGTAATCGATAAAGGTCACTTTCGGCGTACTTTGAAACATTTAGGGATCTACTAGGTAATAAACTTAGAACATTATACTGCAGTGACATGACTTATATTTAAAGTCAATCAGTTACTTATATACTTGGTAGATCGGCGAAGCTACAACTATATATAAATCTCCATTTGAGAGACGCAAAATACCCCCCTGCGCAAAATAGAGAGATGGGTTAAATATATTGCCTTAACTGAAGATTTGCCCTACAATAGATTGATTATTGAACATATTTTATATTATCAGGATGGACCTTTCTGTTGCTGCAAAGATGAGGATTTATTCTTGGGAACTTCATCTTATCCCACTTTAAAAAGAGCTTTACAATTTACTATAATTTATCCACAACAAAACGTGTTGCAAACTTTAAAATTAAGGCATTTTAAAATGATCCACGAGGTTTCAAGACATCAGCGTTAGCTTTTTTTTACATTAGGGATTTTTCGTATTTATTTTTTAATTATCTCAATGTCATTGGCTCGACAAAGCTAGTTAACGTTTTGTCGAACCCAATAGTATTTCTCATTAAAAAATTAACTTGTGTTATCTTAAGCAACCATTACACAGGCCCCAAAACAAGTATAGTGATAAATAATGTTTTACACATACCTCGTTATTTTACTATTGCCCTGTAGACTGTATGTCCTGAAATTAATAATCCCCTAGTAGCCTGGTAGCTGTAGTACCATATCACTTTTTATCATAACGACATGCTGGACTTTTGCTTACAATATTGAAAATAATTTATAGACTTGTTTAAAACAATATAAGGAGCAACTGGGTGTAATAGTAAATACAGTAGCGTGTATGTACGGGCGCGTGCGGGGCGGTTGCGGGGCGGGTGCGTGGCAGTTGCGGGGCGGTAGCGGGGCGGGTGCGGGTCACGAGCCGCACTCGCGTCACTTGCCCGCGCGCGCCGCACACTTCTTCTTTTTGCGTTTGAAGAAACAACAGCACCTGGAATACACAGATTGCCTGCATGACGATTTTAAAGAGTCTGTCAGATTGTAAGTTTGTTAGAGCACATTGACAAATTGGTGATTCTAATCCATTACAAGTCAAAAACATAATAAATGAAAAAAATAAAAATTATTATAACTAAAATATATGTGTAAAAATAGTGATTGTATTAAAGTGATAAATGTAAGGGATGACACATTACGAGGCATAAAAGTACAATTAAGAGGAAAACATATCTATACATATTTTTGATCGCTTTAACAGTGGACGTCCCGTCCCGTAGCTGAAATCAGGAAGACATTGGAATTTATTTTAATATTATTGTTTATAAGTTTTTCTTTAATAAAATGGGAAAGACGACTTTTTGTTACATTGATTTAATCTTTCTCTTCTTCTAATTTTTTGCTCTTTGAGTATAAAAAGATTGATTGATTTGATATGACAGGGCCTAAAAATGAGTAGAAATTCGTATTTAATTTTCTCACTATTTGAAAGTCGAATTAACTAATTTAATATGATTATAATATTATTTTATTTTTAATTTGGAGTAACTATAGGCAAACCTATACAAATGCTGTATACGTTTGGAGCCCAGATACGATTTTTTAGGTTCATTGCAATGCATATTATAAGATCACAAATTTGCTAATGTTGTTCGTACCTCGATCAGCACTCAAGTCATTGTTATCAACTTATAATACATTCCTACCCTTTTTTTTTTTTTATGTTGACGAGGTGGAAGATCCTACATGGATGTCCTCCGCCTTGGGGAGGCGAAGGGGTCTGTCGGACTCTTACCGACTAAAAACCACCCCGGTGTTCCACTACTAGCCTATGATCAGGGGAGCGAGAATCGCTATTGCATTCTTCCGCAACCCCCGACAGGCATTGACCCGTCTCACCCTAGACGGGTCCCGTCACCCGGTGCGACCATCACCCATCGGCCGCACTCCTCTGAGAGCGCGCGCGGAACACTGCTTGCTGCCTCTCGGGCCTGTATCTGTTCGGACAACGACTTCGCCAAAAAGTTCGCCGCCCGCAGGCCACTTCCTAAGGTGGCTGGAGGTCATTAAGCACCCTCCGGCGCCCGGTGCGTCTGCTGCGGGCAGAGAGAGTCGTACTCCGCTCTCTCTCCCGTTCCGCCGCCTCCTTTGCGGACATCACCTCCTCACAGAAGGAGGTGACAGCGTTCCATGCGCTCTCGCTCCGAACCATGGCCAGAACTACGGTTGGGAGCGAGAGACTACCCGCTGCACCGACTGCCACGACGAGATCACGGCGCTGGTTAGCCCAGGCTGGGCATTCCGACAATGTGTGCAACGCCGTGTCGTCTGGGCAGTACATTCCTACCCTTTTACAACCCCCACTTAACATCAATATTTATAAACCAACCAATAGCATTGCTTTACCGGTATAACTAGTCATGATAATGTCTATTAACCCATTTTTATCAAATAGTGAACCGTTTTATCATCTATTATAGTTTGCACGTATTTTTTATAAAATAAAAAAGTTTGCACGTATTTTTTTCGGGTTTTTCGTAATATTTCCTATGAGGGGCCTAAATCGGTACATATACTAGATAAAAATTTTGTAGAGAATTGAATTATCTAAAAAATTAGACACACCGCGATATTTTATATGAAATTGTTTACTCGCAAATAGCGTTTGAAGTTGAAAAAGAGTGCTTTTTTTTCAAAATGTAATATCTCAAAAATAAGTATCTGTAAGCTTGAAATTCTCTCTTAACGATCAATTTTTTTTTCGAAGCTTAGTCTGTTGCATAATGTACCAGAGTCCCTGTGAGCGTACATCCGGTTTTAATATAACCGGTCCCAAAATAAACTATTCAAATTTAAATGAAACTGAAACGAGGCGAAAAACGCCGTTTTACCTTTATTTGTTACCTGACCTGCCTAGGCTATATCCTCAAAGGTATATTGTCGAATATTATATTAGTACTAGATTGTTAATTTATGAACTTTTAGAGTTTACCACTAAGTTTCATGAGTTTTCTAATGTAGTTAATGATATGAATGATTATGATTAACTTAAACTAAAAAAAATAAAAATAAAAGGGTATGCATACAGTTGGAACACTGACTTGGTGTCATCAACCACATCAACCTCGTGATGCGGCTGAGTGATTGGCGTGTTGCTATGACCCGCGGTCGGGTCGTCTGCACCTAGCTCGCCGTTCGTTGAACTAACCACCTGTTGAACAATATGGACAACGTTTTAGAATTATTTGCTGTCATCCTTCATAACCCAAGATGCCACACATTTGACTTTCTACGCAAATAGGTCACGACTATTCATATGAATCTGCTATAATTTAAACCTATAACTTATAGTACAGTACCTATATGTGTATTTATTTATTTACGTGTACACTTGAAGACTTCTAGTTTCATAAAAAATTAAGGGACCACACTGAACACAATTCGTTATATTTTGAAGCATAAATAAAAATGATTTTTTACTCTCCAAGGAATCCATTCCGAATCCAATTGTCCAACCGCATAAATATAACGCCGACTCATAACGCCTGTACCTTTTGTTAGAACACTAATGTCTTTTTGACGAGATTTCGTACAAAAAGATGTTATTTTTATTTTACCCGTCATGCGTCAGTAAGACTTTTTATTATCTTTAGGCAAAATTTGCATATTTTGGCTAAATATACAAAATTACTTAATGTTGTCACTTTTTGAATTTGATTATACAAATTTTTTGTTCAGTACCTACCCTCAACTTTAGTATATCGTAACTTAATTTTACGTAAATGCTGTTATTCGTATTAGTAGCATTTCCGTAACAATCCTTTATTTAGATCATGTCTGATACATCTTGGTGCAGTGCAATAGAGCTGGTGGTACCTAATATGATCATAGACAAACAATAGCATATCAGTTACCGAAATTGGTCCCAAGCTTAGTTAATTCATTCAATAAGTAATTTTTAAGTAATAGTAAACCTTCCTACCACATTAGAGAGCGACGGGACCCTAGTTGCATAAGATATAAAATTGTACGTGAGACTAAAATATCAGCCAATTTATCAATTCTTTTCCAAACACATAGAAATAACAGGCACGAATGTTAACCTGTATCATTGCTTTATCTATGCGAAACGTAAGTAAAATTAATTAGCATAAAATCACAATCATTTTTACATACTCGCGGAGTAAATTGTGACTCGCGACCGCCGCGGTAGCGAGATTGAGTTACGCTCTTAAATGACTACGGCTACATTGAATTTACAATAACTTCGAATCGCACAAAACTGAAGTATCGTAAATTTTGAATTCTGTTACCGCAGCGGGCCCGAAAGAAATCTCTATATCATTTTGTAGTTTGAAGCGGTTCACACACATAAAAACAGACTATTTATGAGGAAACAAGCGACTAGATTTATACTAATGGCGTGCAGATGTTAAAAATAATAGCTTTAAAAGAATTATTAAGCTTAAGTGTATTTTGAATTATGAATGAATATTGGCAGGTGCTTAGATTGAAGCTTAAGTTACAGTGAGACCGATGCTACATGAATCGAATATTTCATCTCCTATTTAGGTCAGAAAATACTGGATTTGACCAAAAACATTATTATGTACGTATGACCCACCACGAAAAATAAATAACAACAACACTATCAATTCTCGTCCCTCTTTTTTAAAAGAAGTTTCTTTTAAAAAGGTTAGTGCCATAAAAATCTCAAGCGATTTTTTATTATGCATATGCATACTATAATGCAAAGCTTTTCTCTTAGCTATAGTTCGTAAGGTAGTGACGTAGGCAATTTACCTATGAGACAAATATGTGGATAATAGAAATGAAATATCCAATCCATGTAGCAAGCGTAACTGTTGAAACATTTTAAGCGTCATGCAGACAGTCACACAAGGATTGCCGGCAAATATATTCAAAACTGACCGTTGATACCGATCCGGGAAATTTCACATACCGAAAATGTTTATTCTTCAATAGCTAAAAAACAAATACACCAATATACATTCACATATATAGGTAATTGCGATAAATAATATAAATTTGAAAAATAAAAGTACATGCCAAAGTGAGTGAAAACATTCTAATAGCTAAATCATTGACTAGGGAATGTTGAACCATAGACAAATAATTGTGTCAAAGTGCTATTTTAAAGACATCATTTGGTGATGGATAATCTTAACCCTTAACTCATTAGTTAAGGGTTAAATTAAATGCATGGATTCACATCGACAGTGTGCTGATGGATGGGACACCACTTTAACTATCACCCTTCTCACAATTAAGATTTTCCCACAACCGGTTACTTTAATATTACTCTTGCAACCCAAAATTGCTATTAAGGAGGTATTGGAAAATATTGCTGATTTGACTCAAAATATGTAATAACCTAGTTATTTTCATGAGTAAGAGATATAGAGAACGGATTTCCTATATTCATATTCATTTTCTGATAAATCTATTAATCAAAAGTCTTATGCGGAGAACCGTAATATTTTCACGATTATATATTAATTAGCTTGTAGTATATTAAAGTCACAGTATAATTTGTAACCAAATCAGCAAATGTGCCGTAATAAGACAGTCGTACAGATCACTACATCACGATATATAGTATATATACCTATAAAACATCCAGATCGACTGATAATTTCAGTCAATACATTTATAATTATACAAGCAGTAAATAATGGGTTTACTAAGACTATGTGTACAAAATAAATAAACAATATAATAATGAATATCAGTAAATTGTGTCATCATACCACACAATGTTATAAATCGAAAAATAGTTTTTTCAGCAATAACCAAATCGCCGCTTAAATTGTATGCAGACAGAAGGAACCGTATTTAAATTGAGCCTTCAGCATTAATCTTTTAACTCATTAAACCATAACTTATGAACCCTATTTTATATAAAATAATAATCCATGTAATTCCCTTTGAAAAATTTTGACTGGCCTGTTGGCCTAGTGGTTAGTGACCTAGACTGCTATGCCATAGGTCGTGGATTCCATTCCCACACGAGTCTGGGTCTTTTTCTGTCCGTTCTTTGTATGTTTGTAAAGGCCCCCGCGACACAGGATTAATTCCTAATGCGGGAATTGATTTAAAAAAAAATCCTATAACCTACGAGATCTTCAGCTGATAGAAAAAATCCTCATCTATTCCCCTAGAATGACTAACTATTTTTTCTCTAATTACAAATCACCAATATGTAAAATAACAGGCACTCTTCAGCGCTATATGCAACTATCCGGAAAACTCTACTTTAGCCCGACAACTTAGATATTGTATCAATTGTAAAAAACAAATTGAATTAGATATTAAAGTTTCTGCGAAATATGGTTACTGTCCCTACTTTATTTTTCTGTTGGTAGCGTTCTAGTAGATTTCTGTCTCATGATTGGTTTCTTATCTGCTCATTAAATTCAAATATCTCACCTGCACAGAACCATGTCTATCAGCGGGTGTGAGATGTCCAGTGTTTAGCGGCGTCGCCTTCCCGCTGTGAGGCCAGTTCCCACCAGAGTTGGCAGTGCCGCCCGTGCCGAAATCCTTGCTCTTCAGTACTGCCAACTGTTGGTCGGTTCATATATTATACATAACTGATCCATGGCAATACTACTGGATAACATTTCGACTTTAAAAACTTTTTTTTTAATTTACCTATGATGCTAAAACGATCTATTTATAAGTAACAAATTAAGTTAAGATGTTATTTAAGAAAACATTATTAGAAATTTAATTACGTATTACTGATTGACCTGTGTACTAAAAGGCCTTCTCAAAAATAAAAATAAAATCACAACCAAACTGTTTTCTAAATTAGATGCAAGTTATTTTAACACAATTAAGAAATTCACAAGTAAAACACGGGCAGGTATAATTATTTTAATTTGTGGAAGGAAAACAAAAAAGAGTCTTCCAAGTCATGTAAACGCATATAGACACTCCCAAGCATTGCTCCAAATTGGTAGACAGCGCACAACTATAAGCATAGTTTTTACTTTTGGATATTAGAAAAATATTCTAAAAAAGACTACAACAAAAATAAGGATATCGAACTTTAACTATCCACTACTTAATTTTTTAACGTTTGTTCCTATAGTTAAAACATAAGAAAAAACGCGATGAAATTCTTAAGATTTGCTGTAAATAGTAGACCTCTGAATAAAAAGGATAAAATATTGCTTACAGTTGTCATCATCTAATATAACTGTTGTAATTTGGTAGCATTCTCGAAAAATTCACACAATACACCATTGGACTGTTAGAAGGAATCTAGCACGAAATCCCTAGAAGCACCAAGCAAATACTGCAAATGATATTCTTAAGAACTAAGAACAATCATTGTTTTACCTCTACACATATTTTAGGGTTGATCTAATAAAACCTCCCAATTTCTTCGAGGGATTAATTTTTAGTACATTTTTAACTAGGATTTTTTTAAAGGGACCAACCTTACCATGCTGTAAAAATAAAACAACGGATGATTGCACAGGGTTGTACAATTCATAAACAATTAATACTTTTCAGTTGGCAACACTGATCTTTTGCTGAAAAGTAGATTGTAAACACTTCATGGAGAGATTTGAGGCGAGCATCAAGGGCAGTAAAGGTACTAATAATAAAATAAGAATTATTGTGAAAGCGAGCCAAACCTCTCCGGATATTAGCGCCGCCTCATCGTCCTCAACCAAACCAATCATATAATCACACAAATCATCCTGCAGCGACAAAAAAGCTGTATCAGTTCCCGAGTCACATCATTGGACTCTTGATTAATAATAATTTCTTTAAACAACCCAGAAGAAACGAAAGGAAATGAGGAATCAAGATTTCTTTTTATTTATTATAACTCATTGAACACTGACACACTTCTCGAGAACTTTATTAGAAACGGAAGGTGTCACTTTGTTAAAAAGCGAATAGAATATGGACATAGAACGCTCAAAAAAAATCGTGACATAATGTTAGTATGTGTGTGCCTTATTGTTTTACAGTACCAAATTTAAATATCGCTATATTTTATTTTATGCTGAGATTTTTGGTTTATTCCACTCTAACACACCAAGTAAATCCACCAGGGGATTCTTTTCCACAAATGATCATAATCTAGTTCACTGTTAGGGTGGATTTGTCTATTAATGTTACACTTTGATCCAGCAATCGCGGTGGCTTTGACTGGTGCAACATTTTGAAATAGATATGTGAATCTAAAAACAATTTTCTACACTGTAGTGCAGAATTAAGAATAGCAACTTAAAGTAAATAATGTGGAATAGCTAGTAGAGCAAATAAATCCACAAATGAATACATGGTGGAATAATGAGTACAAAATTTAAAAGAGGGTTAAAGTGTCATTATTTGTGGAAAATGATTTTCCGGTGGATTTGCTTGGTAGGTTAGAGTGGAAAAGACCAGTTTCAGACCATTCTCCGATACAAAGTATCATTGAATACTTTGTGGTATGAAAATTCCAAATCAATCAATTGACTCCTAACATTGAGTTTTACAAGTACAAATACATATTACATTATACATTCTGGATTTTGAAATGTACAGATGGATTAGCTAAAGATACTTCGAGATCGCATAGTTTCGCAATGAAGTCATGATCAACAGTTTAACGCTGCTCAGTGGGTTAGCAGAATGTAACAGTGGCGATAACCGGCGCCAATAAACGCTCGCACTACCACGGAAAAGCTCTAGTTAGTAGTAAATGAATACCAGTAAAATGTAAATGGGTTCGAGTGCGGGTTCGCAGAGAATATGCGCTTATTATATTGACGAGAATTATATATATTTTTTTTAATATACAAAGAATGGACTTGAGTCGATTCGGAATTAATATATTCAATGAAAGGGCATGACTCTATTATGCAGTTACAATAAGAATTTTTAAGAAATAACTATATGTTTACAGGTTATGCCATGACCGTTTAAATTTTCAGATATTTTTGCCTGCGTTTTTCATAACAGTAGGTGGAATGTGTAAAGTTTAAGATTTTAATCGTACATATTTTTTTTATTTTGCAATTTTTCATTTAGAAAATTTTTGAAATTAGTTTTTATGGATTTTCGCAATAACTTAGTGAATAGTTCCAAAATAAAAAAATGTGCGATTGAAAAAGTTTAACTTTACACGTTCCACCTGCTGTTACAAGAAACGGAGGTAAAAATATCTCGAAATTCAAACGGTCATAACTTGTAAACGGATAATTTTTTTTCAAAAATTCTTATTGTAACATGATAAGAGTCATGCCCTTTCAGTGATTTAAATAAGTGTTCCTTTTTCAAATACACTCTGTATATATATTTTATAAATTATAGCTAAATGTATGGAGATAAAAAAAAAATTTTTACTTTTATTACCTTGTGGAATGGCTGAGTGCTGTCCCGATTCGGTGAGACTACAATCTCTTGTCCAGTCTGAATTGAACCCACAGGTGTAGACTGGAATCATATCAATTTAATATTTAATATGACATACAAATTACGAAATTATAGTATAATATTAACAAATACTACAGCACAGCTTCAAATAAAATCGTTAGATACAAATACCCAAAGTGTTAGTACTGAAAGAAAATGAAAATGACAATGCATTGCCATAAAGCTGCTGTTTTTTACCATACACATGGGGTCCTGGCAGTCGTTTCGATTTCAAAATTAGAATACGATCATCACTAACCTTGTCGGACTTATTCCTAACAACATTGGAGGGCGGTGCGTTGCGCAAGATTCGCATCACGTGAATGTTCGCAGGCTGCGACGGCGACACATAAGCGAGCATGCGACATGCAACATCTTAACGTAAGTAAGCAACATTCACAAACCACGCAAAACCGTTATGTTCTTAGTAAGTGCTGTGGTTAATGCGTAAGAGCCAGCAGTGACACGCAGTTTTCAATGTTAACGTGTAAAAAACGTATCAAAACTCTACACAAAAACACGTTGAGTTCAGGCACAAAATTTTATTAAACAAATATAATAAATTATGCAACGTCTACTATTAGCGATGTTATCTAAGGATTATCTAATTCAAACAATTATTTAAATGCATCAATTAAACCGTTATCCAATATGAAAAATTAAAATCGTAACAAAAAAACTATATCCAAAGAATAGTGAAAATATTATCTTTTGAATTAAAGAAGTGTTTGTGATATTATTTAACACTGGCTGATATATTGGAATAGCGGTACAGTGATAGTGTAATTTCATACAAAATTTGTGCTAGTTGGTAATACATAGCAGTATGTCAGTACATTTATGACTAGCCATGAAAATATCGTTTGGCTAGAATGCAATATCGTGTAATGGAAAATGGCCGACACCGTGGTGACCGTGGTGCATTAGAAGTTAATTAAGTTAGCAAAACGACAAAGTTTTTAGCAAAAATATGTTTTTGTAAGAGACGAATTAATGAATTAACAGAAAATATAGATGCTACCTCCATGTTCTTACAATAATGGACGAAATGGACTTTTGAGCTAAGTTTTGGGAAATCAAAGTCGTCTTGCTAATCAGAATAACACTTAGGTACTAGTTAGTATTGAGAGACATAATAATTATAGTTTAAGAAATGAAACTACTTAATTGACTTTAACGCAGAAAGTTACTTTATTTTTCGAGTAAATAAGCCAGACAGCAAGATCAAGATGCGAAGTTTCTTAAAATAGTTTCATTGTGAGTTTCAACTGATATTTATTTGTTTTGGACGGATTTGTAAAGGGTATTGAAACTAGAACTTACTGCTAATTCGCTACACGATAGTGAATCTAGCCTTTGATGAGACTTGTTATGTTCATTTAATTTCATATGACTGTATTCACCATTTTCTACTTTACGGACGCTTTGATGGCGAAGCGATGGCATTGGCAAAACAATACAATGAAGTTATAAAAACAAAGAACGAACCTAATATATATTTTAATATTATGTAATACTGATAAAAGAGGTTCAGTTTTAATTTTTCATTTATACATAATATGTACTTATAAAAAATGGGAAAATTACACTTCAGTGCGTTAATTTGCAATCTAAATACGAGGACTGCTAAAAAGTAGGGAGAAATATTAAACAGCAACTAGTAATATTTGTTGAGTAGGTAATCGCTCGTACGTGTTTTAAACACTTTGCATAATATTAAGTTAATTGGATGCTTTCTGTTATATGGTATTATTCTGACTATATTCAGATTATTGTATGGTAACTGTACATCTTTATGTAGTAGCTCACTAATTTATGAGTTTGTTCCACAAAACGACTTCGTATGTTTTACAAAACATTATCTTTATTAGTTTCTGGTCTCTATTTAAAAACTCGTTTAGTGGAAGCTGTTTAGGTATTTGAGTATTATAATTCTAAAGAAAACATTAAAAACAAGCATAGCTGCAAAACCATATAGAAGCAAATCGTAATACGAAATGTTTCTGCATAGCTATATATTTTTTTGTTAATAGTAATATAAGGTATAATTATTTTATATGCTACTTAGAAACGTTTCATTTATATTTACAGTTCTAGCTATAAGTAGTCTGTCTTGGGAGATTGCAAAATGACTTATTAATATAATACCTATTTACAAGGCAAGGTGAGGTTGTGTAACAAAAAAAAAACCGAAAATTTTAAGCGTTAAGAAAGTGTAATACATAATTGAGTAGTAAAAAAAGGATTCGACATACACGCGGTACTTTTGTTCTTTACAACAGAAATAAATTTGTTTGCCGAAGTCATTAGTGCAAATAAATTTAATATAGTAATATATATTTATATATGCCAATCGTGGAGACCTTGTTTCGCGATCTATACTGGGTGAAAGTTTGACTTTGATGTGAAAATTTCGTTTATTTTTTGTTGACAAAATTTTCAATCTATAAAAAGTTTGTCTCATAAAAATGTGTTATGTATAAAGTTAATACGATGAATATCACTGAAGGGTCATTTTGAATTCCGATACCGAATCGATTCCGAATAGAGATGTCAACGATTGAAATCCGTACTCAGATTACAGAAGATAGATTACCTTATACATTTTTAAATGTTTTCTTATTTTCAATAAATGTCATATATTATATGACAAGTTCAGATAACTAGTTACCTGGTGCCTGAATTGTGGATATTTCGTGTACGATAGTGTTTATTTCGCAGAAAAAAGTACAGCGTGTATGTAAAGGCATACATTCATTATCTATCAATGTTGGTACAGACAAGATTAAGATTATATGTGAGTATGCGATACTGCCTGGCGATACATTGTCGAAAAATGAATGCTACCTGATTTCTGTAAATGTTATGCTATAGAACTGGACGAAGCTACTTTGAAAATTTTATGATACAACATGGCTCGTTTCCTGTATTTTTAAAAAAACATTTTCTTTTTAAATGATTCCCCAAAGTCTTTTTCCAATCCAAAAAGTGAGCCTGACGCGATATTAGTTATCAGGAACACAGTGATTGATGAGATTCGTCATATAAGATAATACAGTTGGTCGAAAGGCTTGCCATCCAGACCCTGAGTGGAAAAAGACCCTTATACACTTCCTAATAGGAAAACAAGACTTCGTCATTCTTGTACAATTGAAATGAAACTACTATTTTTAACTAAACATATGAAGCCAAAACTTGCATTGAAATAGTTCCATTTCAACATTGAAATATTCGGTTTATATTTATGTTATTTCTTAAGATACGGAATTGTTTACCATTGTCTTGCCGGTCCAATCGAACTCGCCATCGTCGACGTATCCGCGTCGTTCGAACAGGTCGCGGAACATTCGCCGCAGCTGGTCATAGTCGGGCGTCTCGAAGAAGTCCAGTCGACGGACGTAGCGCAAGTATGTCGCTAGCTCTTCGGGGTGGCCTTCGCAAAGCACCTGAATTCCAAACAAAATAGGCTATAATAATATATTATAGGGCTATACTTAAATTACCCCATAATTATTATTAAGACCCCGTCCGTCCGATTTTACAGTATAAAAATTTTTAATTGTTTGGTTGACAAGTTTTTTTTAATAGAGATTAGCGGGAAAATATTAAGGGAAAGCTAAATTACTAGAGTGAAAAGCAAGAGAATGAATCAGGGAAACAAAAATCACGGCGGTCGAGATGACACTTGAAGAGCAGCATTATGCTGATGATGTTGAGTTTTGTATGAGATGGTGACCTTTTCAGGCCCGCACTAATTGGCGAAAATCCTTTAAAATTTATAAATTTATAGTTTTTTATTTTCTTTCTTTGTTATATAAGTTATGAATGTTGCGGGTTGTGAATAAATACATTTTCTTTTCTTTCTTTTTTTCTTTTCTTTCTTTCAAGAGTTTGGAGGAAGCCAAGTCTATTGATAGACCAGACCAGAGAGAAGCCGCAAACGAGCAGGCGGCAAACAAATATTTTGCACATCTCATAATAAGCATACAGACGCTTGCAACGCTTTCTATGTTATTATCCCTTTTGAATGCTCCAAAACAAGGTATGTGGCCCTGGCTCTGGGGGTCTTCTCAGAGGACCTAAATATAAAAACAACAGCCACTCTAGGTACCCATAACACAATATTCCAGGCCGAGTGTTTAGGTATCTCCATGGCTTCAGCAGCTGTCACTGCAAGGAAGGTAAAGTATCAATCGATACGTATACTATCCGACAGCATGGCAGTGTTACAAGCCCTCGACGACAATGTCATCAGTTCGGGCCTGATCTACGAGTGCTACCAACGTCTTAATGAGGTATGCGAACTCAACAAAGTAACCCTTCAAAGGATAAAGAGTCACAGCGGCTCTAGAGGCAACGATGCAGCAGATGAACTGACTAGGAGGGCATCGGAGATGTGCGTCATGGGTCCGGAACCCATAGTGCCCCTCCCCTTCGGTCAAATTCGGACATTGGTAAGGTGCGTACTAGAGACCAACACAATTTCATATGGGCAGGCCATGAAGATGGCAGACGAGGGCGGCACTACCCGCCATCAACAGCCGGTTGTCAAAGATGCTACTCCGGCTGAACAAGCGTCAGCTGCGAGTGGCAACCGGAGCTATCACCGGGAATGGCTCGTTTAACCAACACCTTTCTGCTATAGGTGCTACGGACAGCCCACTGTGCAGAGCTTGCATGGAAGCAGAGGAAACAGCTACCCATGTACTTCTGGACTGCCAGGGGGTTGCAGAATACCGGGCTAAGTACCTTGGTTCGCCAGGGTAGCTCTCCGAGGTCGTCGATAACGTGGAGGGATTACTGGGATTCTTCGAGGAGTTGTGGTGGCTCGAATAGCTTTTATTCCCACCAACGCAAAATACGCGCCTCGTAGTGGAGTTGCGGAAAACTGCCCGTGAAAACCTAACCTAACCTAACCTATCCCTTTTGAAATGAGTTTTATGTATTCCTGTTTGTTGATCCGTTAATACGGCTCACTGATGTACTTTTATTGCTTCCTATGTAAAGATCATTACAATTTGATATAAGTATCTAGTAATCAAATTACGTATCGTCTTATCGTCAAGATAAAATTTAAAAATAACTTAGAACAAAAGTGTTTATGAAGGTCGAAACTACGTGTTTGTAGTTCGTATGCATTGAACCATGCACGCGTGTTCCCTTTATTCTTTACGACTTTAACATTATGAATATATTTAAAGTAATTCATTTCGAAAATATGTATTTAGCATACAAGTTAAGCATACCGGCCTAAAATTTTCCTTATGTAATAAACAGACGAATGTTACAACTACAAAAACAAACTATTAGACAATAGAGCATGAACTAACCGAGGACGCGCTCTAGAAACCTAGTATCAACTATTATTTTATAGTGACCTTGACGCAATAAGACTTGTACCACATCGTTCCATCGCGAAACAATACAAGCAAAAAGTTTCTTTTTAGGACAAATAGTTGACTCGATAACGAAGAAATTACCGCGAAAAATGATTATTTAAATCTAATCAAAATTTTTAAGATACCATACTCGCATTTATGCAAATTTATGATTTTTATATTTCGTATACCATAATCTTTGACAAATTTTAATAAAAGAAGAAGTGAATCAAACAATTTAGGTATATACCTATTATTTTTTTATTAAATTCCTGTAGTTACTAGATAAATTTGTGTTACGACAAGCTATGTGTAACTGTAGGCAAGGATTTCGCAAAAGCTCTATTTTATAATTAAATTGCTGTAGGTTGTTGACAATTTTGATCTAATTTATTATCTATCAAGTTACGTCATAACCTTGTAGATATAAATTTCTTCTATTTTAGTTATCTATCAATTTTAGGAAATTACTTTACGTAACTTTGTTATTGTTGCTATGTAACGGTGGTGGAAACGATGTTAAAACTTCACAATGCACCCTGCAATAGTTGATACTTAAGGGCTATTCCGAGTTGGAATATTCGAGGAATAAAAACATCCTTGGAATTGTTCCAAAGTGACTTTTTTAAAGGACAGATGAAGCAGTCATCTTATCTGTGGGATTTTAATGTTTATCAAAAGAGTGCGTGCACCCTAACTGTAGTAAAATGAATCAGTTGTTACCTCAATAGGCGTCGCTCGTTTGGTGTCACCAATTTTTTGGTATCGCTCTTTTAGTGTGTCAGCTTTTAAACCCTGCCAGGGTAAGGAACCTCGTAAAAAATACATAAACATATGCCCGAGAGCCTCTAGGTCGTCGCGTCTAGATTGTTCTGAAAAAGAAATAATTATTTTGATTGTACCATATTTCTTGTAGTATTTAGAAGACGGTTTTTTGGAGAGTTTTTTTGTAGAACTAAGCGGCGAAATAAGCACACGGCTCATCTGATAGTACGAGGTTACTGTTGTCCACTGGTTCGTTGCTTCGCTCACACTTGTAAATACAATACTCTGTTATTTAAAGACTAGCAGCGCCTCACGGTTTCACCCGCGTAAGTTTCGATGCCGTGGGAATATCACCTATGTGTTAATCCAGGTCTCCAGCTATCTACATACCAAGTTTCATAGCAATCAGTTCAGTGGTTTTTGGGTGAAAGAGGAACAAATATCCATACATCCTCACAAACTTTCCCGTTTATAATATTAGTGAGGAAGTAGGATAGATTTGGGTACGACAGAAGTACTTCACCAGCGGAAATCTGTTGTACCAGTGTATCTTTACTACGAGAACTCATAGTACATGCTTAATTTATTTTTTTCAGCATTAAACAAATGACTAAAGTTATGCAATATGTATAGATGTTATACAATAAGTTATAAATATGACGTGGCATGACTCGATCTTATTACATGACACAAGAGGACACTACCGATGTGAATACACACGTCATATAACGAGAAAACTGTTTAGTACATTACAGAATAAGAAACGAGGTTATTGTTTGCAACGACTTGTTGCATTGTTTATCGCTATAAATAATTGACATACGAGGGAAGGTAAAAAGGCGAGGCAAATATCGGTCCGTTCACCATTGTTATAAGACCTATTTAGTTTTTTGCTAGATCTTGCTAGAATAAAGTTCTACAATGTACACAAAAATAATTTTCTCTGAGTCCCAGTTCAAAGCCACTTTTTTAAATTTAAAAACTATCATGACACTGCACATTCATAATGCTTTCTAAATGACGATATTAAAGTTTTTTTTTCATGGTATAGGGGGCAAACGACCAGACGGGTCATCTGATGGTAAGTGACAACTGTCGCGGATTTACACCTCAAGAGTCACAAGTGCGTAGCCAGCCTTTGAGGTGGGAGTACGCTCTTTTCTTAAAAGTTTGCAGTCGTACCGGTTCGTAAACGCCAACAGAGGTGGACTTTCCTTAGATAATACTGATATCTTACCTTTTCCTAAATGTGTGTTTATTGACATGTATCTCGCAGTCCCGGTGAGTGACTTGTGTTCCCGATATGGGATATGTTTGTTTGTCTCTAAGTCTATATATTCTTTGGCCAAACCAAAATCTGAAATGTTAAAAAAGATTAATTAATACGTTAATCTGTCAGACAACTGGGCGCTTTCAGGTAAATGGCTCTCAACAAAGTTTATTATAATATATACCATAATATAACTTAAAGTCGATACAAACTATTTTTTTTTTGTGGCTTGGGACCTACATCCTGAACTACAATCGCACCCTTTTTCACGGGGTTCATAGAAATTGACTATCCACCCTGCAGTCCAGACCTGACTCCCAGTGACTTTTCCCTTTTTTCTAATTAAAAAAAGGAGTTACATGTTTAATGAGATGAAGGCGGCCGTGGAAAACCATTTTCAAGAGAGATCTTCCGAATATTTTTTCAGTGGTATAAAGGCACTATATTCTCGACGTGAAAAGTGTATTTCACTTGAGGGGGAATATATTGAAAAATATAAAATATACTTTTCTTTCATTAAGTATTAGTACTTAATGAAAGAAAGGTATAGTTTTATATTTTTTATTATATATTTAGGCCGCTAACTTGTCAGCCGCCCCTCGTACATATAGCAACTAAGTAGTGGTGGTGCAACGAATATTCGATCACCGCATATTCCTACAGTTCACTAATGAAAATATATTATAAGTGAAACCGGAATACAACACACCGGAACAAGAGTTCGTGCACATAGTAACTGAATGTTCAGTTTGTTGCCATTTAGTTTATTTGAGAGCTCACCTTCAAAGTTTCATGATACCTAGTTACTTTTACAGCATAATGTAAGTTATGGTATGCTATTTTTTATCGTAACGTGAAGGAGGTTAACGTAATGTAAAGGAGGTAAACGTAACGTAAAGAGTATAAAAAGTATTTTGAAAACATTTGCTAAAAATTATTTTGGTATTGTTTAGAAAAAAATATACAAACCAACATATATTTTTTTCTTTTCGTTGTATCATTATTTAAGACTTTAAACGAGCAATTATTGTATGTATGTATTAATTTATTTACGTAGGTATTTATATTTCGGATATCTCGGAAACGGCTCTAACGATTTTGATGAAATTTTGTATACAGATACAGTTATTTGATTTGCATTTTAAGTTCAACTGCATAGTTGTATTTCCTGTAAAAACGCATTTTTACAAAAAGCTACACAGCGGAGTTCGGTCTCCCAGGTACTCATTATTTAAGATAGCAAATGGAAAACCAAAAATTATTGAATTGAGAAATAATATTCAGATAGTTTTTCTAAGTTATTCAATCAGTACCGTATATGGGCGTATCAATACTAAACCGCAGACCTTGTTGTACTGAAGATTGTATTACTTCATTATCATTATATCTCGTTACGTAATCGCCAAGGCGTGTATGACATCAATGTGTCTTTATCAGTTTGCGAACTCAACTGTCATAGTGGATCATTACACAAATGAGTCTCGTTAACACGACTGTTACGATCCTGAGTTTCTTAATAACCATGGGCATGAATAAGCTAATCTTGCAGATTTGCTTTATTCACAACTAGGGATGTTGCAGATGCAGAATTTTTGACATCCGCGGATGCGGATGTAATTGTTCAAATAGATGCGGAATATCGGCAACATCAGTGATACACAAAGACCGTTTGTCATTGACGGATCTTGTCACCGACATCTTCGTTCCTATTGGTCAATCAGCACGTGTTTACGGCACATGCCAGTCGCCAGCCCAACCCACTTTCTTTCTTGTCGCAACTTGCACTACATCTGCATGAACATCCGCATTGATTATTACGGATGCGGATGCAGATGTTCAATTCGAAGCTGAAGCTCCACAGTTGCGAATGCCGATGCGAATGTGCGCAAAATCCCTGTTTACAACCTACATTTAAAGGCTTCACTTTATAAGGGAGTTAGAAGGCTGAGACTTCCCGGAGATAGCCAGGTCAAGTTATGCGACCCTTACCTTCTTGAGCTATTGCTTACACTCCCTAATCCATCCATATTAGCAACATCCTTTTCATTCAATCCTTCCATTCTTGCCTACCTTTCCGTTTCTATATCCTCCAAATTTATCCATCTTTTTTCGAACTAAATTGGGGTCGGCTTTCTGTCTAACTACGATACGTCCGAACTTTGATATTTTACGTGAAGTGACTGCCATCAGACCTCCACAACCCAAGTACTAGTTAGACCAGGTAATCGGACTTTTTAGCTCCAACTAACGAATGCCACAGAAGTTTGTATGGCACCCAGGACCGACGGTTTAACGTGCTCTCCGTTTATTTACCTTGTATGATCATAGAAATATTACTGCATAAAATTACCGATTTCTTACTTCACGTGAGAATAGACACCTTTCTTTTTAAGTTTAAAAAAACCTTTAGTAAACTTTGATTTAAAGTCGATCGAAACACTACTAGGTCAATAGACTTAGCCTTTGTTCTCACACTAATTCGTAGTCTAAAACATGATACGAGATATGTAATTATGCTAATATTAATAGACTAAACACCAGTGCACTATAATACATAAAACTTTTATATTTGTTTTTTATATCCTATTCAATTTAATGTATTTATAGCGCTAAATAAATTTGCTTACCAAAGCTATTATTGCAGGCCCACGAATGTAATTAAAGGCAAATTCTTGATCACGTTCTCATGCAAGCTATTTAAACTTAAGATTGTAAATATAAAAACAAATCTTATAAACTTCTTGCTTATTCTATCTTTATAATCTAATTATTATGCCAATGGGACAAGCAGGCTCTTTATTATATGTACTGGAGATAACATAACTGTGTGCTTCAGATGAACTAAATAGTGAAACTAAACACTCTTACCCGGTGGGACCATTATTATTTAAGTTGAATATAATGGGATCCAAAACAGTCAGTCCATTCGCAGATAGCCTTAAACGGCGTAATTACAATAATTTTATCGGTAATTATGGTTGAGTATTGGAAGAGAGACGGGTCCGAGTGCCCGTTCCGTTTATAAAGAACTAGCTAAGCGACTGATAGACACTGCTCGTGACCGGTAGGCTTTTTTTGTGCACAAAGAATTACCATTGCCATTCAATGTGGCAATGCTGCCAGCTTTCTGGGAACGCCTATCAGTAGGCGACAATGCAGAGGAATTTTATGACGCATGCATATTAAAGGTCCGTATTATTATTTTACTTGCATCTTACTTATTTTCATATTTAATAACCTTTGTATTTTATTAATAATTATAAAGAAAAAAAATACTGAACGGATAATAATATACATAGGATGCACATTAATTAACCCCTTGACCTCCAGAGCGTAAATGCATCGGGTGTCCCCCCCACGCTTAACCATAAATTCACCTCAAATACCTAAAAAATCATAGGGATTCCAAGATCGTATCTTTAAAAACTACAACTGTCTAGTGATTAGTGATCCTGACTGCTGAGCCAGAGGTCGTGGGTTCGATTCTCACCCAGGACAAACAATTATGTGATGAGCATGTTGATTTGTTCTTTGTCTGGATGTAATTTATCTATGATATGTATGTATGTATATAGTAATTATAAGTATGTTTATCAGCAGTCTGGTGACCATAGTACAGGCTCTGCCTAGCTTGGGATCAGGCGGCTGTGTGAGATGTGTCAAGTTATTATTAATTATTGCTGTTTTTCTCCAATTTTTTAATATAAAATATCACTTACAGCATGAAGTTTCATTAAATATCATGTTATTACCCAAAATAATGACGATTACACAGTAATTACTAAGTTATACAAGAACAAACAAATATTTCAAAATAATTAGTCTAATAATAACTAGTGACGCTCGTGACGTTACCCGCTGTCAGTAAATTCCGACCGGGGCGTAGTGGGTTTGGGGTTTGCAAACTTTCCCAAATTTGATTTAGGGATGCAACAGCGTGATAAACTACCTATCGATGATAATAATTGGTATGAAAGAAGATGAAATGACGGATGAAAGTTCTTAATTTTATTTAATTTTTTTGATAAAGTACGAATAATTAGGAAGTGTGTCAAATTTAACTTGCAAGATTTGATTAATTGTACTGCAAAAATGTCGTATTTTTGTCGGTCATTGCCGACGGTGACGTCGTAGGCACGTTTTCGTTTGTCGGATATAGCCGACCGTGGCCATCAAAAGGTTAAGTACATGGGTGTATGTGCAACAACTATATGTACATTCTATCATTTGCGTAATGCCTACATACATAATTAACTGAAAATAATCTAATTGATTGTTGTTCAAAAGTTGTCATAATGCAAACTGTTCGGCACGACAGCGTGTAACTAACCAACTCTTCATAAAAATTACCGTGCCCTGAATATTATTGTTGTTGATTGAAACTAACGTCTATGATACAGGCTCGGCCTAGTTTAGACGTTAGGGATCATGGATTATTGTAAACATCCAGTTATTGTACTATAGGTTAAGAAATTGTATGTGTTATTCTGGTATACTACAAAAATAGCTGTTGAAATATATAAATATATAATAGAACATAGTCTTAAACTTCGGCAATGAATAAAAACGAATATAGGAATTCAATAATGGAATATAAATTATTTTAATAATTCCATTAAATTAATTAAATGCAAATTAAACAAGTGTACATGTGTAATGATTTTATAGAATTTTAAATAATTATATCATCTAAAAGAAATGAAGTCAAATTAATTCAACACATGCAAAAGAAAATCGATTTAAATGGTAATACAAATATTTGTGTGATTTATAAAGTTGAAAACGTAATTAGGACATAATCACATTCACACAAATGTGTACAATATGTACATGTATAATAAAATACAAAATGATATTCGCAAACCTATTGGCATTATTGGCACGGATAATTGTAACAGTTGTATAACGGTAAATTATGTATGTATGGGGTGCGGTCAATAAACTGTTCACGTCAAAACATTGAAGTGTAACTTTAACATGAGTGTGGAAATATCTTAGTGTAATATTGTGGGTTGAGTGTCCTTGGTCCCAAAGCTACTGGTACTACCCGTTTGTGAATCTGGTTCCACAATCATTTTTTTTCCTATTAGTACTAAAACAGAGGAAGAATGTCCTGGTTTCACTTTAGGTTGGTTATTTAGCAGTTCTGTTAAACTTGTTAATTATTTATTTAAAATATATAAATTCTTATCCAAACGATTACTGTCCGTTTTAGTACTAGTTTTTGATGAAAACCAGTAACGACTATAAAAACGGTAATCCAAAAACCAACAAAACAATTATTACAAAAATATTACTCAAATGGCACTTACCAATGATGTGAATGATTTTTTCCCTTTTAGTTGCAGTTCTACCTATTAAAAAATTTTCCGGCTTAACGTCTCGGTATATAAGATGTCTTGTGTGGACATATTCGATACGATGCAGCTGAAACAGAGACGATGTGCAATTAGATACTATAAAAATATTGTCAGTATCCATTGGCATAAACAGCGTTAATTGCTTTATAAAGGACATGATGATTAGCTAATGGGGAATCAATGTTGATATGTCCGTCAATAACAGTCTTGAGAGCAAAAATATATGCATTTATTTAACGTAGATCTGGACACATTTTCCGAAATAGAGTTTATAATTCCCAGGATGTTATCTTTGATAATAGTAGACATATATAATCAATGAGCTTATATTGATAGAAGGATAGAAAGTTTTTCGGTTCTAAAATATGATGCTATTTTGTCACAGACTTGAAAAAGGAAAATTTCATTTTATTTTTCTTACGCGAAATCTTTCGCCACTTGTGAAACGATTTCAATAATTATTATTTTCATTGAATTGGTTGTACTCAAGGTTGGTGCCATTTAAATTTGAAGAAAATGTTCCACCTCTAAGGGTGGACAATTAAGGGATGAAGAATACTTCTTATTTAAATTTTTCATGATATAGCCGCAGTAGAGTCGGTGATGATACTATTTTAAAAGTTAATTGTGTACATAAATCATTTTGCTGATTAACATTCGGCCAATTCAGTTCTGCAACGCGACATTACGGCGACATTTCAGTGGCTAAAAACTATCATTACATGTCATTTATTTAGGTTCTTCTAATTCAGTTTTATGTTGTAAAATGATGTGAACGAATATTTCAGTAACAAACCCTTTAACTCTGTATGACAGTATTACTGTTACAACTAAGTTGACAAAGAAGCCTATGGCCCGTTAAATAATAATAGAGTTAGGACCGGTACGGATACGATACGGAGTACCGGTACTTTAAAACAATGAGTTTCACTTCATCATTATCATCATCATCATCATCATAATCGACATATCATCCTAAAGACATTCATTGATGAACACAGCCCCTCCTAAAGACATTCAAAATAAGAGCAGTTATGATCAGGTCGTTTATCTATGTCTGTCTCCGGGTAGGAATCTGCTCTAACCTACCTCCTTATGACCTTAATAGGTTAATTGAAGCAGAGCTTTAGGGAATAAAAAATACAAATGTTATGAAAGATTTAGTGTAGCACTTACCAACTGCATTGCGATCATTAACACAGTCTTTAGAGAGAACCGACGGCCGCAGAGATCAAACAGATCCTCCAACGAAGGCCCCAGCAATTCCATCACCAGTGCGTTGTATTTACCGCACGGCCCGAAGTAATACACCTCCGGGATACCTTCCGCTGTCGACGGCGCTACAGGATCCACGGGAAATTTGGGCAGGAAAGGGGAGGACAGACCATAATATTTATAGTTATTAAATACTCACTTTTGATCACGAGCATTGCTCTCGCACGCACCTGTGCGACACAACACTGCAGCCGATATACAAAGTGACAGTGACACGCGAGAGCATTGCTACGTCTATACTTATAAAAAATAAATATTAAAAAAATAAAAAATAAATATAAGGCGTCGACAACGACCATGACCACGGTGTGCGCACCCTCGGATATCGCGATAATTTAGATCTTTGGATATCGGTTACGATGTTGTGTCCAGAAACAATAACAAATCTACCGCATAATGATACCGGAGTCACTTACGAGCTGCATAGCAATCATAAGGACCGTCTTGAGCCTGAATCGTCGGCCGCAATGTACGAACAGGTCTTCGAGAGAGGGCCCTAACAACTCCATGACCATGGCGTTGTAGCGGCCGCCACAAGTTCCCAAATAGTAGACTTTGGGTACGCCCTCTAAGTACATTTTTTGATCAGTCATTAAGAATTGGACTTCATAGAGCTTCATGTCATAATTAGTCATGTTACATTGACTATTGTTAGAATACATGATGGACATGAATGATTTCGATCCAATAGACTGCCTTTCCACACGAGTTGTGCTACACTACTGAGCTATGCATGTACATAATATATCAAATCTACCAATCGGATTGCTCGATTTTCATCGCTGATTTTAGCTCTAGTGGAAATTGTTTTAACAAAGCTCAATATTTTACATAGCTGAAGCGAGGGATGAGTGCTAAGAATGGAAACCACGGATTGTAAGTTATAAATGTGCTAGCTGTGTAGCTATCAGAAGTAACAGGAGTGCTGAGTGGATTACGTTAAGTATTTAGAGCATTGTATATATATAGGCAGGAAGTATCGCCCTTACGATCTAGCTATTTATTTTGTTATTATTTGCCTAATTTATCATAGATATCAAGTACAGATATAGTTATTTATTTTAGTGAAGGCTTTATGATGACTCATTAGCTATATTAACGAAGAATGAAGTCCTAATATCAGTTAAGCAGCTACTTATGAATAGATAAAGCAAAACTTCACTTTAATATGAGACAGAATATTTAAGTAAAATGCCTACAGTCCGGCCATAAATGCTGTACTAGAAAAAAAAACATTAATATTACATTTGAATTAGGAACCTGTCATTCTAATAATATAAATATTATTCATTCTCGCGCCAATATTTGTTAAATATGCTTATGATATTAAAATGCAGTAGGTAGGGTGATATTAAAGAGAACTAAAGCATTACACGAGGTATGCATGGAGCCAAAAATTTTTGAAACTGTCCATCCAGTTGGTATTAGTCGAATGTTTGTGTACCAGGTTATAGATAGCTATAGTGAAATGTCCTCTGCTTGTGACACAAAAAGATCTGGCCGTCCACATAATATTCGTACTAAAAAGGTGTTCAAACCAGTGAAGGAAAGGATCCGAAAAAATCCTGTCCGAAAGCAAAAGATTTTATCTAGGGAAATGAATAAACAGTATTTGAAAATAGAACATTTACTTAAATCACTAAAAGGGAAAACTATCCGTTTACAAGTTGTGACCGTTTGAGTTTCCACGTATTTGCACCTCGGTTTCTCATTAAAGCAGGTGGAACATGTAAAGTTAAAGATAAGTTTGTAAGTTTTGGAACTATTCACTCAGATTTTGAGAATAGGTATCCATAAAAAGTAACTTAGAATTTTTTTTAAGTTAGTTTTTATGGATTTTGCGTCATACATACCCTCTCAGTGATTTAAGTAGGTATTCTATTTTCAAATAAACGGTGTATATAGCACCCGGAACCAAGTCGCGTATTTTAAAAGGTGACTTAGGACTTGCAGCTTATAAGAGACACAATAAACGACAGTTTTAAAAAGAATAGGGTCGTGAACTATCAAAACAACTTCTTAGGTGGTACGCAATGGAAGGTCACAGAAAAAAAATACTGACGAGAAAATGATTACTATCAACCAACATTTTGATAAGCAGAATGACCGAGTTTATGCTCGAAGGTGTTGAGAAGCTTCTCAATTAGTCAGTAGGATACAACGTGGATATTGGTGCCGATTCTCTTGTACACTCGACTAAACTAAAACCTGACTTAATTTGTTCATATGAAATCAACCTTGTGTTTGTCGTAATAAGGTCTATTTGTTACTGGCATCTATTTCTCAGCGCCACTAAATTTCACTAAAACCTGTCAACGTATACTCAACTTTATTTCCACGCAGCGAGAGTCTCCATTTATTCAAATGCTGTATAATTGCCGTATAAAAACTTGTTCAAAACGAACTAAGATGACGTTATTTTAATCGACACCTACGAAGACGCTTACTAAAAACACAAAGCAAAAGAGATGGCATTCAACGGGTAGCGGCTCTCGCTACGTGGTATTAAAGTTTATTTAAGCGTATCAGACTTTAGTCGACAAATAAATTGCTTATTTCGATAGCGACATATGTTACCTACTTGTTTCAATTTGAAATAAGACCTTGTTTTGAAGTGTACAAAGTTTACATCTTATATGAAGAAAATTTAGTGAATTTTAATTTAGCGAGTGAAGTAACAGAATTGGGACCATTAGTGATTGTTTGGTGGGTTATCAGCTATCATGGAGTGACTGAGCCATACTTTTGTAAAAAAGGGATCACAACATCGGTCCAGGTGTATCAAGATATGATTTTTGAAAAGGTGGTTAAGCCTCTTAACAACACCATGTTCCATAACCGAGAATTATCCTTTCAGCAAGACTCAGCGCCAGGTCATAAGCGCGATCCATACAAGCGTAGCTGGAGGGACTTTTCTGATTTCAAGAGAGCTGAATAGTGGCCGTCATGTCGCGATCGTAATCCGCTTGATTATGGTTTATGGAGATAATTTTGAATGAGCTTTATTTTAAAGTGCTATTTTATATTAATATATAAACTAACGTACACTGCAGTAATAAATGTTTTCCTTGTAGCAATATTTATGGCAAGACTGTCCTCTGTATATGTTATGATATTCTATACACTGATTGACTGAGCTTCTTTTAAAAACTTGATATAATTTTCAACTTACCATGCGTGCCTAGTAACTTGTAAAATCGGTATTCTAGATGTAATTGCGGAGCCTTCGACTTCATAGGCTCCATCTTAATCGCTACATGTTCATTGTTGTAGAGATTTTTACCTGTAAAAAATATTACAATTATGAAAATATTTGTGTAGAGAATAAATAGTAGTAGAAATATAAACGAGACTTAGTACATTTATAAACGACAGTTAGTCTATATTATACACATATTTGAATACAACACGATCGATTGAGTTAAACCCTACTGGAGAGGTTTAAGATGTAGGTAATTTGTGCATTGCATTGTATATGTATGGGTGGCAATAAAAAACCGACGACTCTGTATGATGTGCCGGATCCTTAAATAAAAATCTTTTTAACAAAAAATTAAACCGACGAAAAGAACTAAAAGGCAAAAAATAAATAAACCTTAAGTCTTAAGTATTGAGCTTATTTACATAAACTATCAAATTTTATATAAACTTATTTTGAGTCGGCGCCAAACAAACAACTGATTAATTATCAGAATTTTATATGTATCTACGTAGAAATGGACATGGCTCTACGTAGGTAATTAATCATTTTATTATTTGGCGCCGACTCAAAATAAGTTTATATAAAATTTGATAGTTTATGTAAATAAGCTCAATACTTAAGACTTAAGGTTTATTTATTTTTTTGCTTTTTAGTTCTTTTCGTCGGTTTAATTTTTTGTTACCTAAATACCTTTTATAACTGGCAATAATATTAGCAACTCACTGTATCAGATATTTAATTTTAGCAAAACAAATTTTAAATTTCATAAACGTAATAAAATATAATAACGTATAAGATTCGTTAAAGATCCGCCAAAAAGTAACGGATACGGATAAAGATCTTTTTTCTCCTTCGGATATCCACGGATATGGATATCCGGCACATCACTAATAGTTACACATAACCTAGGAGAACCACCTGATATTGACTTGGTTTATTATGAATGTCCAGGTGCGTATGTGAAATTATACAAAACATTTTGTTTATTTGAAGTATAAATCTAACCCGATAAGTCTATCATGTAAGCTTGTATTCAAAAAGGAAGTAGACTTGGATATTAGTACTAGACGTAACAAACGTTAGGTATACGATTTTGATATAGGAACTGCCTTACAAATTGAATTTGAATATTGTGTGAATGTCTCCTTCTTTTTGACAGATTAACATAATAATATAACGTTCCCAAAACAACATATTGCATTCAAGTACAAAGCACTAAAGAGAAGATAACCCGATACTATCTTCAATCATGCAGCAATGTCTGTAATTTTTTAAATTGCAAATTTGATTACTTTATTTACTATCTGCATCAGCATACTATTTATTATGTTAATTTCAAAACCTTTAAACATTGTCATGAGTATCCAAAAGTTTATACAGACCAAGTCTTGATTAGTAAATGTATTTCTAGTGCAAATATATGTATTATTTAGTTCTTACTAAAATACCACAAGATCAAGGCCAGTATATATATAATTAGAACAAGTGCGTATTGAAACCGCATTTACCCAAGTATCTTACTGCAAGACGTATCATCATAAACATCTAATTAATACGTTTGAATCTAAAAATATTAGGTTACTTTCTATTGAATGATATTTCTGGAAAACACTTATTTGTGTTTTCTACAGGCAACATTTTAACGTTACGTACAAACTAGTGGTCGCACAGAGGTAGAAATTCGCCAGTAATTAATTAAGTTATTGTTATTTTTTAAATAAGTTCCAACGAAAGGGGTAAAAAAAAACTATTAATTTTTTTCTAACCCCGACGTAAAAACGAGGGGTGTTATAAGTTACACACCTGTGTATTTGAGTGTCTGTCTGTGGCATCATAGCTCCTAAATTGATGGAACGATTTTAATTCATTTTTTTGGTTTGTAATATGAGGAGTCTTCTTAGCTATTATTCAAGAAAATCTGTTCAGCCGTTCGAAGATCCTTCGCTCTTATCGATCATCAGCTCTATTCGTGTATCCAGTAGGTACACTATGAAAGTTAAAATACCCCCGACTCAAAACGGTGTTTTAACTTTTTAATTTATGTTATTTATTTATAACACTAAAGCTTGTTAATAGCTACTAATTTGACTGCACGGATGGCGCAATGGTTTAAGTGGTCAGGTCTTAAAAAATAAACACTATTAAAAAAATAAGAATATCGGAATGACTAACCGCATTTAAGATATATATAATATAATAATATTATGAAGCTGAAGAGTTTGTTTGGTTGAACGCGCTAATCTTAGGAACTACTTTTTCGAATTGAAAAAATCATTTAGTTTTGGATAGCCCATTTATCGAAGAAGGCTATATATAGGCTATATAATATCACGCTAAAATCTTTAGGAGCGGAGCATCAATGAAAAATGTTGCAAAAACGGAGAAAATTTAAAAGAAAGAAAAAAAGTTGCGGGTGTCCGCTAGGCTAATATATATACCAAGTACCTATTAAGTATCCAGATAAGACGTTCAAAGATATCTCTAATATTATGTATTTATTTTAGAAATGAAAGTTTGCAAAGATGTTGGAAGTTTATATGTTTGTTAGCCAATCACACCCGACGCCCTGAACGGATTATGAAATTTGACTTTATAATAATAATAAGTACCCAATGCAACGAAAGGTTAAGGAGCGCTTTGGAGGATGCGATTCTGAAATACCGGTTTGTGAACTACATTAATAGACCACGTTTATCCCGTTTGCCTATTCATAGAAGAAATATAGCGCTCGTGTGTGCCCTGGATTCGTTATTGTCAGACTATTTAGACAATAGCGGAGATCTTAGTGATACACACTCTATTCTTTACTGTGCGGGTGTGTCAGAATTTCGAGTAGCAGGAGTACATTTCTCTGTAAATGCCGCTACTACTCGACCCAAGCCTGCTGTGCCAGCCTGGCAGTGTAGAATCGAGGGTCGTATTGCTGAGGCCAGGACACTCATTGGTAAGCTAATCTGCTTTAGATCTGGTAACACGCGACCGAGAGTGATGCGCTTTGTGAAACAGGCATTCTTGGCGACTGATATTAGTCCTCAACAATATATGTCATGTGTCACAGAGCGCATAGACTTTCTAAAGCAGAATGTTTATGCACTGGCAAATAGGATTCGAAGATACAAAAAGCGAACAGATTATACTATATAACAGGGTATAATCAGAATTGTATGTTCCAAGGAAATGAGAGGTGGGTTTACCGAAAATGGGAACAACCGGATCCCTGTGTGAGTGACGGACATTTCCCAGATGATGATGCTACAAATGTATTTTGGCATAACATCTGGTCGGTGCCTGTCACTCATTCAGAAGGTGATTGGATACAATATGTCGGGCGCTCATGCGAGTCTATACAAGTAATGGAACCAATTTCTATAGCCACAGGTGACGTAAGTTGTGCAGTCCAGTCATTATCAAACTGGAAATCGGCTGGACCAGACGGACTGCACAACTTTTGGCTGAAATGGTTCCGAAGCTCGCATGCTCGTTTGGCATCTCAGTTCCAAGCACCATTGGATTCCGGTTCATTACCCCAATTTTTAACAAATGGCGTAACCCACTTACTCTATAAATCTGGTAGTGCCATGGATCCCAAAAATTATAGACCAATTAGATGCCTACCAACTATGTATAAGCTTCTAACATCTATTCTGAGACTCAAAATTACTACACATTTAAATAAAACTTCGATCATATCTATTTCTCAGAATGGATGTAGAAGCGGGACCCGTGGCACTAAAGAGCTCCTCATCATGGGCGACATGTTGGATAGACAATAAGAAGGCCTTTGATTCGGTCCCACATACATGGCTTTTGAGAGTGCTAGAGTTGTATGGTGGCAGTGGAGAACGGCACTTCGTTATCCAGGATGTCGGCAGATTGCGGCAAACGATGTACCAATAAAGATCGAGCGGGGTATATTTCAAGGTGATAGTTTGAATCCCTTGTGGTTCTGCCTAGCTTTGAATCCTATCAGTATGCTGTTAGAGGGTTCAGGGCTAGGCTATAGGTTGCAGAAAGGCGATCGAGTTATATCTCACCTTCTGTACATGGACGATTTGAAACTTCTTGCCCCCACTAATTTGCAATTGACAGCGTTACTGAAGGTGACTGAAAACTTTAGTAACTCTATCAAGATGGAATTTGCTGTGGACAAGTGTGCAGTCATGCATGTAAAGAAAGGCGTGATAGTAGAATCTGAAGAAGTCGAACTTTCAGATTGAACAAAACTCAGATCTCTGTCTGCCACTGAAAGCTACAAGTATCTAGGTATATCACAGTCATTGGGAATACCTGAATCTCATATGAAACAAGCGGTGCAGGAGCCCTTCTTTGGCCGCCTGAAAAAAGTACTTAAAAGTCTTTTATCAGGGGGTAACAAAATGCGTGCCTGCAACGGTTGGGTCATGCCAGTTCTGATGTATTCCTTTCGTATACTTAGATGGACTCAGACCGAGCTAGATGCTCTTGATAGGAGAGTCCGTACTTTGCTGACTGCATTCCGAATGCACCACCCACGTTCATCGGTAATGAGGTTGTATATCCCGCGAAAGTTTGGGGGTCGTAGACTTTTAAACGTTAAGACCTTACACAATCGCGAGATATACAACCTTAGAGAATATTTTCTTCATACTGACGTGGGAGTGCATCGTAGTGTGGTCGCAGTGGACAACGGACTCACTCCGCTCGCTCTGGCTAAAGAGAACTGGCGCAAGCCTGTAGTACTTAGTACTAATGATCGCAGGGAGGTATGGAAGGGCAAAGAACTTCATGGTCGTTTTTATCGGGCCCTAAATGGTCCTGATATAGACTTTAAAGCTTCTACATCTTGGCTACGGTTTGGTGATCTTTTCGGAGAAACCGAAGGTTTTGTCTTTGCAATTATGGACAAAGTTGTTATGACGAATAACTATCGGAAATATATCGTGAAAGATGGTACTGTGGACATCTGTCGGGCATGCCACCGTCCCGGTGAATCTAGCAGGCCTATTATTTCTGGTTGTTTTCGTCTTGCCAACGGTGAATATTTGCACTGACACAACCAAGTGCACAACTTGCCCTTAGATACAATCTTGTGCATTCAGAGGTGCCATATTACAGGTATGTGCCCGACCCAGTTCTCGAAAATGGTCGTGCCACGTTGTATTGGGATCAATCTATTATCACTGACAGAACTATTGTTGCCAATAAACCTGACATTGTGGTGATAGATTGATTAGAGCGCCGCGCAATGATTGTCGATATTGCTGTTCATCATGATGACAACCTGGTGAAAGTTGAAAAAGAAAAACAAATCAAATATTTGGACTTGTCTCACGAGATTGTCGATATGTGGAATATCGATTCGGCGATCATTGTTCCGATTGTCATATTGGCTCATGGATTGATAGCCAAAAGCCTCGATCAACACCTTAAGAGGCTCGCGTTAGACGGCTGGATCAAGGGACTGCTGCAGAAGGCAGTTCTCCTCGACACGGCCCGTATAGTGAGGAGGTTCCTGTCTTTGGAGCCCTACCCACCGGTATCTTGGTCTCTGTACCCGATGTCGGTGGTATACTATTTTTTATATTTTTAAATATATATTTTGTTTTATAGGTACGTATTTAAAAATGTTATTAATAAGTTTTATGTTGAATAAAGAGAATAATAATAATAATAACTCTAGACATGTCAGACACGGCCGTCTGATCCCAAACTAGGCATAGCCTGTACTATGGTAACCAGACTGCTGATAAACATACTTATATATTTCTAAATACATACATATTATAGATAAATTACACCCAGACACAGAACAAATGATCATGCTCATCACACAGTTATTTGTCCTGGGTGGGAATCGAACCCACAACCTCTGGCTTAGCAGTCAGGGTCACTAACCACTAGACCAACAGGCCAGTCTTTATTCTGGTTGAACACCTAGAGCAATAAAACGGAGATACAGCAGAACGGATGCATAGACAAAGAACTAGCTAGTAATATATCTATAGCCTTTTTTATTGTAAACTTTAGTAAAGATGATGGTAGCGGGTGGGATTACTGACTTTAATTAATAACACGGCACCTTGTATTATGTACTATCTTATCTTAAAAGCTGCAATTAGTGGTAAATAAGTATTATTCACAAATTCCACTTTTACATTGAGTTTGCTGACTAAGGAGTACGTCTAGCATTGCACACGTTTTTATAAAATAACAATGTCAAAAAGCGAAATCCCTATAATAATAGCTAAGTAACTACTGGATACCGGTTGCTATGGTGCACATACATAATTATGTTCAGCAGTAGACTAGAATAGGCTAATTGATGATTGATAAACTACTGATATGAATTCATCTATACTAATACGTGGGTTGCAACTGAAAATCAGCGCTGGGTCTAACCCAACATTATGCTGTTGCTGGCCCTTTGGCACTCTATTCACATAGGTAATTAATAAAAGGGTATAGATAGATAGATAGATAGATAACACTTTATTTGTACATTAGCAATACAGTAGAAGATACATTTTCATAATTACAGTAAACAGATAATGTACAAAGGGCGGCCTTATTGCTAGATGCAATCTCTTCCAGGCAACCTTAGGATGGATCAAAATGATTCGGAGAGATAGTGGCAGTTGGTGTTATATTTGAAATTTTAATTGTTAGTAATTTCTAATAAATATGAAAAATAAAAATATACAGATATTAAATATTAACGTACTTTAAATACCAATAGGCACTTATACATACATAAACCTAACCATAGTATATACAATATATACACATATACGCATACATACATATATACATATATGTATATTTTCCATTTTATAATATGTGTGCCAATAAACGTTTTTTTCTTTCTTTTCTTTCTAATATTACCTATAAAACTGAACAGTTTGTTTGGTTGGTTGAATGCGCTAATCCGAGGAACTACTGGTTCGAATTGAAAAGTTCTTTTAGTGTTGGATATCCCATTTAGCGAGGAAAGCTATAGGCTATATAACATCACGCCGCGCCACAACTAATATGAGCATCAATGAAAAATGTTGCAAAAACGGGGAAAAATTACAAACGCGAATGTAGTTGCGCGAGTCAATTGGTTAGTTATATACCTCCGACGTGAAGCTGTTGTGATCTGGGGAATCACCTTTATTGTACAAAATTACCGAACCCACATCTATTGTTTCTATTTTACTTTTGGATTTCTAATAACAACAGGTACCGGACGCAAAGGCTAAGGGGCCGGTACCCTGAGGAATCTCGGCACATGTTCCTCATGACCAAGATTTGTCACTGAGGCTTTTATGCAGACGAGATGGCTTTCGAATCGAGTGACTAGGTGTAATAAGAGGAAGTATGGACTCTAGGTAAATTAAATAATATTTTTGTGATGTAAAGTTATTCCAATGCCATCCAATGCAAAGATGTCAAGTGTCCCGCCCGCCAGAGCGCTGTGGGCAGGCGCCATATTTGTAATTTAAAATAATGTTTTTTTGCTAGATAGTAGTGCATTTGTATTATATTATAATTATAACCATAGAATATATTAATATAATATCATACTGTAACAATGAGTTGTAGCTAGATATTAGTAGACTGGAGCAGAAAGAGAAATGTTAACTAACTGTCAGATGCAATACCATGTAACGTTAGTTATGAACTTGGAATAAAATGATGTCATTGTGCTATTAGATAAATAAATAAACAGGCGGGTATCTTCATGGCAATCGCGTATAGCTCACTTACAATAAATATATTAGTTAAATTCTACTGATAATAACAAAATACCTAAAACAAAGAGGTAAGACTATTATCAAAGTTCTTCAA
This sequence comes from Callimorpha dominula, assembly GCA_949752705.1. Lineage (NCBI taxonomy): Eukaryota > Metazoa > Arthropoda > Insecta > Lepidoptera > Erebidae > Callimorpha > Callimorpha dominula. Next base: position 10,304,706 of record OX457005.1, read on the forward strand.
ACGTCACTGACGCGTTGTTTTGTGATCGTTATCTTCCATAAAAAAAAAACGTTATACTGTCCTATCTACATACAATTAGATCTACATAATCAATATCTTATCGGGCGGAGGAATTAAATGGAATATTGGTTCGGTATTGATAATGAAAATCAAATTAGAGTAAATATGATTTGAGACTACTTTTGTAAGTTATTCATGACCGGAAAAAATTGACTTCTCTTAGCTATTTTCGTTTGATTTTGATATTTATCCTGCCAGTGCCTAGACGTAGAGGACTACAAACTTTAGTCTTAGATGTACACGACAGTCATATTGTGAGTACAACATTTTCTAAATTATCATATTAGAAAATCAAATTTAAACCAGATGTAAATGAAAGCTTGGGTAAATGTTTACCATTATACCAGTTACTGTAGTTAAAAAAAACTATGCGTTTAATATGCGGAGCACAGACCATTATATTTCCTATCTTATAGAACATTTTGTTGCGAGTCATACCGGATGTCACGCATTATCGGTGGCAGCTCGAAATCATAGATAATAGTAAAAAGTAGGAACGACGGTCCACTTTTAACTTATACCTGATACTTCAAGCTCCTTGCATGCCATCTGCTACTAAACAGGGTCAAATCGGGTGATCGAAGCACGCGGCTTATAATGCGTTATAAAAAATCTAGGTTTTACTCGCGATTAACTATCGATACAAACAGTTACAGTTACTGCACGAATTATTTAAGAATGTCTCAAGATCTATTAATAAATAGGCGAAGACAAAACAGTACTAAACCTTGTTGTTTGTGTATCACGTTTTCTTTTGTTTTTCTTTAATAGCTATCGGTGAGCTTTAGTCTTATCAACCCAAGCTTCGACGGAGCTTTATTGTCATCAATTACAGTCGAATTTCGACCTCTGTGAGATTAGTAGTGTGAAGAAATATACAATGATAAAGTATTGATTCTAGTAATACCTATTTTTAAACAACTAAAAGCGGTGGCTTGTGTCGCCCATCGTTATAAAAGACGACCTGCGAACGCGAACGCAACAATGACCCCTTTGATTTATAAAACCACAATCCATAAAAAGCAGTTTACTCGTGTCGCGATCAAACATCTCATGAGTTAAAATCTATCACAAACCAGGCTATATATACCTTAATAGTTAATTTAAACCTTTTTTTAGGGTTCCGTATCTCAAAAGGTAAAAAAAGGAACCCTTATAAGATCACTTTCCTGTCCGTCTGTCTGTCCGTGTGTCACCACCGATTTTTGTTTAGACCTAGCGAGTTGAAATTTATACCAGATACTGAGGTCTATAGTCTCTATTAGGTGTCATATTTTAATTAATAGTCTTGTATAATATAGTAATGTGTGATAATATTTTTTTTTAATCTTTGTAACATTTTGTATTATAAATGATGATTTATTGTTTTATCTGATTGCTGTTCTAAATAAATAAAAGCAAATTATGGAATGCATAAAATTAGTATTAACATTAGTAACAAGTGATATTTATAGTGTAATAAATAAGTGTAATTAAATAATCAATAGGTTATTTTAATTTGAAATAAGGAAAACCGCACAGGTATTGGCTCTCATATAGCTATTAGCCATTTCAACTTAAACACTTTAAAACTACGAATTGTCGAGACGAAATGTAAAAAGAATAAAATTGAAACACTAAACACTAATGATTACTGTCTAAAAAATCCTTTTTTTTTGTGATTTCTGGCGCCGTTATCGAAACAGGTAAGTTTGTTAAAGAAATGTTAACACTGAGACTAAAGAATATTAAGTAGTTATCAATTCATATTATAAAACAAAATCCCCGCCGCGTTTGTCTGTCTGTTCACGATAAACTGAAAAACTACTGAATGGATTTTCATGTGGTTTTCACCAATAGACACAGTGATTCATGAGGAAGGTTCAGGTGTATAATTTGTTAACTTTTTGTGTGAATTGGTTGAAATAATATGATGATGATTGTTGAAGATGTCTCTACTACGCGTGCGAATCCGGGGGGATTGCTAGTAGTAATTAAAATCGTATAAAATGTAAAGTTGTTATGGATAATAAGCTATTTCTAGTGTTTTATATTATGACTTCGTTTAAACTATTCTTCATTAACACCTTAAAACAAAACATGTGAATTCTTAGATCTGATTATAGCTGTCAAGTTCATGACTTATTCAATTAGTCGTTTTTATACTCGTATATAAACGCAAAAACATCTTTTAAATTAAGGCATTTGCAACAGTTGCCGTGTTAGTAGCTATTAAGCTGTAGGCTATTAAGTAGAACAATAATACACATATTTATAATAGGTAAATGAATTAAGTAATTGGAAGATAAATCAAGTATAATGCTGTAAACCTGAGTGCCAGATACTAGAACTGACTGTGCCAAGGTTTTTGACCTGACACCACACACTGTGGGTCACCATCGCTAGGATATATAATTCTAGATCTATCACTACATATTATAAAAACATATTATAAAATAAAGTCCCCCGCCGTGTCTGTCTGTTTGTTCGCGATAAACTGAAAATCTACTGAACGGATTTTCATGCGGTTTTCACTAATAGACAGAGTGATTTATGAGAAAGGTTTAGGTGTATAATTTGTTGAGATTTTGTTTAAATTGATTGAAATATTTTGATGATTGTTGAAGATGTCTCTGCTACCTGTGCGAAGCCGGGGCGGGTTGCTAGTTAGATATATTTAAGATATCATATCTATACTTTTACGTATACAGTATTGACACGTGTTAATACCTACTGTGCAAAAAACTTACTGACCAAAAGCTACAACTACGATTAGTGTATTGGATCTCTAGGTCAGGGTAATCACCTAACACAACGAAGAAGGGAAAGGGTTCACAATAATATAAGCGGTAGCTAAGAATCCATACATAAAATAAAATCTCTATGGTATCTATACTAAAAGTACAAATAAATATTTTTACCCACTAGCAATAATTATTTATTTTAAAAAGGGAAAATAATAGTCATGTCATCGTTCGCGATTGTTCAAAAAAATTAAGTATAATTATTAGTTTCTGTAGTCGAATTCAAACTTAAAAAAAAAATTATGCTTGCTATATCTTCGTTCTAGAATAATCGCATCTTCTTCATATGTGTAAGTGTCATGGGAACTTTTACGTGCTATTAGATATTTACTTAGAATTAGGCTTTGAGAGAAAGTTACAAGGTTATGGTAGTTGCGTAATAATAAACTATTATTTAGAGTTAAAGATGATAGTCTTTTCTTCTATTCGTTGATGAATGCTAAGGACTGTAGTCAACCATGTTAATGGTACACACACAGTTACATGCTGTCGACGATCTGCCTAGGCCTATCCATTCGAGGAAGTGAGTATTTAAGAAACGCGTAAACGCAATTGATAAATTACATCTAATAAAGTCCTGTCCAGTCTAATATAGCAATAGAGTATAAATAAAAAAATGTTTTTGCTGCCCTCGCAATTTAAACCGTCCTAATTAGTAATTACAAGAATTTCAACAAAAAATAAATTAATATATTGGCTTGACCACAGGCAAAGGGCACAAGTAGTTCTACTTTGTCTACAAGGATACTATCTCCTAGATATTATTGTTTATGTATGGCAAGTAGCGATACATCACGATGTTGACAAAGATTGCACGCTACACTACACTGGTGTCTTGCTTCCCACCCAACTGTTTTAATCAACTAATTAGCTTTTACGACATCCTTGATTGGTGAAAGTGAGATTGCACATAAGAGAGATCACTTTACTGCTTGGCGGAAGTAACATTGGGCTATTCAAGCATATTACAGCTCAAACTAAATTATATAAATAGTGGTTTATTTTAAAGGTAATAATTGTAAAAAATCAACAAAAAAGTAAAGGCAAAGTGGGGTAAGTTTTAACAAGGGATTGAAGTCAGATACATTACTTACAAATGTTAGGATTTGCGGTGGTCTTACTTAAAAAAAACAGACAAGCGCGAGTGTGACTCGCCCACAGAGGGTTCCGTAAACAAACAAACTCGATTGTCCATCTCGGAAATCAATTCTCGAAGAGAAGAACTCTCCAATCCATAGATTTACGGCAGTCATCTACTACTAACTACTACTAACCGCAAAATATAAGTTTGTAATTACAAAACTAATCTTTTATGTGATACTAGCAGCGCCCCGCGATTTCACCCGCATAATTCCTGATGCGGTGGGAATGTCAGGATAAAAAGTGCCTATATGTTAATCTAGGTGTCCAGCTATCTACATACCAAGTTTCATCGCAATCGGTTCAGTACTTTTTGCGTGAAAGAGCAACAAACATCCATACATTCTTACAATCTTTCACGATTATATTAGAAGGATATGCACAAACTAAGGACTTTCAGATTTTTTCCTTTACTTGTGCTGTCACACTTTACTTCCTACCATATATCATGATTCTAGGTCAGGGGGACCCTTTAGCGGTTTTGATTTACCTGCGAAATGTTCATTTTTGGATAAATCCAAGGATTAAATAGCCATAGATTTTGATTGCGTTGACTTAGAAGCTTTATTTTGTTACAGCTTCAAGGGACCGCAGACGTGGGTATATGGTATTAATTTCAACTTCTTTTTTCCTGAGGAGCGGAACTATAAATATATAAGCTTAACCTGTCTATCGCCTGAGAATTGGCGTAGACAGATAGACTATTGGTTGAATTTTCTATGATTTATTGTTTTGCACCAAATCCTAATGTAATGAAACAAATTAATAAATTGCACAAAACGTAAACCTTTGCTTCCATGAGCATAGCAATATTCTACACTGGATGATTGAACAAGATGTTATTAATCGTAATTGTTCTTGTGATTACAATCGTTACGGTTAAGCATTAAAAGCAAGGAAACAATTAAATTACCGACATAGGAAACTCTAACACTGCTTCGGGCCGAGAATTTTAGTTCATGAAGAATCTGAACTTATATTTCGCGGTTAATAATTAATTAACACTGAATTTACTCGAAAGACGTGTTTACATATTATCATAGCTATTTGAAATAAAAAATCACGTGTATGTTTCTAATTAACTTTTAAAACCAATTTTAATTGTGTAACATTTTTTTTACTTAATACAATTGTCACTTATATCAATTGTATTATCAGATCGAAGAGTAAATATGGTATCGCCTTAATCGCCTCCCACGTGCTCGCAATAATGTTATTTTCAATGACGTTTCATCCAGTACAAGTCTGTACGCAGCCATATAATCTCTCCTATAATGATATATGTATATATATGAAACCGTATTACCTAAACAATAAGGCTCAAGTGGCGAAAGCCCCATAAAGGAGCGAATATTCTATTGAACTGAAATGTTTCGAAGATATTGTATTTTTAGACACGTGTGAATACCAGCTAAGCTTCACATTTAAAAGAACATTTCTAAATACTGACAACCAAAGAATGAGTCATACATAAGTCTTCCATTTATAAGTAGTTCTTTGTATAACTTACTTTACTTTTACCTGCTGAATGTATGTTTAAAATGAATAAGTTGGCCCAGAAAAATGGTTTTAAGTTATTATCGCACTTAAAAGTGTAATAGATATTCCGTTACGGCAGTTTTATTGGTACTGGTATTAGGTACGACTGTGATTATATTTCTGTCAAAATACGAAACAGATAAACAAATTTTGCTTTCCAGTGTATTTATCTCAGGGATTTTGTAATTTACGAAACAATGGAGTTCAGGTCAAGTTCGAGACAGTTTTGCAGGTTCCGTACTATTAACTCTAATATCTTTGTACTCGGAACGATGACAATGAATCAATGACGCGGATTTAAATAAAAAGTGCAACTACTCATAAATATACCCAAGTACAAGGCTTCATCATGTTCATTAGTTACCAGAAGTAAAATGTAATAGGTTTCATTTATTCGACAATGAGTGTTGCTGTGTGGTGTTAACTTCTCCAATCTTCTTTCAATATGAAAATCTTTAATCTTTTTAAGTATAGTGTGTGTTTATGATACCCTGGACACCTTCTACAAAACCGTTATATCAAAGTTCTAGATATTATATCAATACAATAGTCCGAACGATCTATAAGGCATAGAAAGCGCCTATCGCAGCACTGTGACCTATTTCTCTCAGCTGACGTTTACAGCGTCCATGGTAACAAGAACTTAGATATACACATAGAGAGGATTTTATTTCGCATGTACACATTACTTTATATTGGTTTTTAATATGATGTAGCAGATCGCCGTTCTATCCTATTCAACAAAATAACCTTGAAAAAAGCAACATTTAACCAAAAAGGGTATCATAATTAGGTATAGAAAGGTTATTTTTTTTTTTAATAATGTTAATTACAATTGATGTAAGATGAATTCACTACATAATAAGTGAACATTCATTAAGCGATTTATTAGTTTTTTGTACAAACAAGAAGAATACCCTTCTCCTGGTTTATAAACTGTAAAACCATCAACGATTCCTTAGGAAATATATGTTAAATCAGTGCCTTTTGGTTGTTTTAAATAGTCTACTGCTTACTGGGGCTGTGTATACACAAATTTATTCGTATTTATCTGTATAAATACGAAGAAATCTGAAAATAAACTGTATCCTGCATCCAAAATCTGTATTTTGGAGTCAGGATACATTTTATTATTGAGCACAGAATGTTAGAAAAATGCATATCAATTGCAAATAAGCATTGATCAAGTTTTTAAGTATGCACTATGTAACCATGGTATATCATCGAATTGTCAGTAAAAAACGTGTTACGAAATAGCGCTAGCAAAATAAGGTCGTTTTTGTCTGATTTATTTCTTTAAGCAATTGAAATGTTTTTTCTATATGTTTATAAATTAATCAAACACGAAAACCCCTTAAAACTTCTGAAATCACTGAAACCTTTATTTATGTGAGCTATCTACAATATTGCGTAATGATTTTTCTCTTATAAATAATAGATACCAGATCATTCGATAATAACTTTAAATACTTTTTTTTATACTACATATATAAACCTGCTCACCTGATGGGTAAGTGACTACCGTCGCCCATGGTAACCTGTAACTCAAGAGTCACAAATGCGTTGCCGGCCTTTGAAATGGGAGTACGCTCTTTTCTTTTTACTAAATTGCTATTGCTTTAATTAATATTTTAGATCTATTCATTCTCCTATTTAAAACATTGTTTCACTGCATAACCTAAGTACACGCAGTAAAACTAATCAGACCATACATTCTATATCTATATCTCTTTCTCTATGGCTTCTGTTGTCGTTCAGGCTATTATAGATTTCAAATTGTAAGAGCAAGTGTATAGATTCTTTATAACGGTAAGAGCTCATGAATGATTAGTATTTTCGAGTAGTTTGTGTCCCTCAGAATAATTGTCACGAAATTTATGGTCTCGTTAAATTTCTTCTCGGATTGAATAATCGATTTTAATTTTATTTAAAACAAGTAAATCGAGTGTATTCAGTTACAAGGGCTACTGTTGATTAAAATCTGAGATTAATTAAGACAAAATAAATGATAATTAACGAAACTATAAACTAAATTAATTATATTTTTGGTAGGTGCAACTAAATTACCCACAACATCATTAATGCCATGTTTAACTGCCTAAAACATATGAAATAATAAATATGCATGGTATTTAAATGTATGTAAACGCATATTTTTTTGGTCTCCCTTTCACTTAGTATTACTGGTTTTGTAGGCGTCAGCTTTGAATTTTATCTGACACCACATTATTATTGCTGGAAAACAAGTGCCTTACATTTCGATGTCTATATTTAAACAGCTTAAACTAGTTAGGGTATGAGTACTTCGATCGTATTGCAAAAACTGGACATGCAACAGTTTTGTGCTTGGTTTCCGGTAATCAACTTATCATACAGAGACAGAGCAAAGAGGGCACCAAATGATTTAAATAATTAAATATACGAGTACGTCAGTTCTTCAAAGAGACAGTAAAATGGTACAGCGAATCGATCTAATATTAGACGAATGATAAACATAAAATCTTAATGACATTATTTGCTTCTGGAAGTAAATTGCAGATGTTCGAATTGCCAAATGAGTAACTGTTTTTAACATTTTAATAGGGAATGGAAAAATGTTGTTTAGATTTCGTAAACAATTTTAAATACTGACATGTGTTGACCTTAATGTTAAAAACATGGGGTGCGCCTCACGTAAAGCTATTAATAGCTTTAAATGTTTTAGTAACCGTGCAACCTTAAGGTTAATAAGACGCCCTGTTTTACTAGTTCACTTAACATAAAGACTGGATGGTATAGTCATCAGACTAACAGGATAGTGGCTCGCTATCTTTTGTGCGCAAGGGTCTCAGAGTAGTGAGTCATCACTCAACGAATTTCGGAGTTATAATAAACCAATCACCTATGAATCATCGCCATAAAATTTATCGTTCAGTCCGTTGAGATATACATTTCGTTAAATTATATTGTAATGAGATTATCTACTCACAAATAAATATAAAAACATATCTTTCTAATGAAAACCCACAAGATGACCTCTACCGTATTAAGACCCTCTACGGTACGAAGTAGCATGAAGATTACTTTCAATGTTTGTATTGAATCAGTCTCTCAATTCAATACAAATGCAATTCCCAGAATTGATGGAAAAGGTATGGTACATGTATTGTATTCAAATAATCTTCGGAAGCGTGGAGCCATTTCTACTTACTTTACCTATTTTATGTATAAAACTAACTTGTGTTGGAATTTCTGATACAACTTAGATATATTAAGAGAATCTATTATTTCTAACTTTGAATTACTACTCTCTTAGCATATCCCTAGCGATATATTGGTTTCGTAGTATCGGAACGACATAAACTTGTTTGTATGAATGATTCTTCTTTATCACAATCCGATGCCTTGGAGATGTATCACTGGGTGGCGATTTATCAACATTATTTTCTCAATTTGTATAAACCCCTATGCAGGTGATTAACAAATGAATTTAGTACCAGGAGCATTTGACAAGATAAACAAAGACTTATCGTGCATAGTAATGTTAATGTTATTTACAGTAAATCCTAAAATGCTCACGAATTGTTATTAGTAGTCCTCGACTTGAAGATTAAGAACTGGGGATTTATATCCATCCATAGAACTATGTTCTGGGTTTCTTAGCATCAAAAATTCAATCGCAACTCGCAACCCATTTGGCCATACAACTCTGGGCATTCTAAACATCGGCAATAAAAAAACTTATCTTCTTTAACTCTGCATTTACCAGTCTGGTAGAAAAAACAATTTTTTTTATTTTTTTGTATTGTGAGAATTTATAAATGGCTCAACAGTTATTTTAAGTTTTAGGATTTTAAACATTCCATATATAAGATTAATTATATGAAGCTATTCTGTTAATAAAATCACAGATCACGTTTTTGTAATGGACCACAATCATTTGAAAAACATTGAAAAATGTAAAGGAATACATTTCACACTTTACAGTTAAAATCTGTAGGCGTTCGATTTATTTATTAAATAGCATCCACACTAAGTATGCACCCTAAGCACTTTAGGGTGTGCAAGCTTGTGAAAGAAAATTGGTGAAAGCAGAAAGATTCTTTTTTATTTTCTTACTTTTCTGAGCTCTTTATCAACGGCATCTTTTAAAGGGCAGTTTACAGTAACATATAATCATAAGCTATGTGAGCAAGGACTCGACGATAGTGTACTAGATAATGTACGTTATGTTTCCAAATGATCGTAACGCTGGCAGAAATGATTAATACGTTACTTTAAATATCAATAGGTCAAGAACATTTTGCTGTACCATTACAACTACAAGGAAAAGTGGCCTCAAGTTATTGCAATCTTTATTAGTTACTAGCTTTTGCTCCCGGTTTATGTAGATTGGTCAATCTATTCGATATCCTTCGTAATTCAGTATCTTAGTTTACTAATATAGCATTGCACTGGTGTAAGAATGTTGTAAATCAATCCAGTGCCTTTTGAATTTATTCCTTACAATACAAACAAAAATACAAATCTTTTCTTTTTGTAATGTTAGTATAGATGTATAAATAGCTACAAGTCTTACCGAGCCTGAGTTCGCCGAAGTTTCCGCAGCCAATTTTCTTGCCGACACGAAAGTTGGGTCCCACCATAAGGACGCCGGAGGACGAGGTGACAGAATGCCTCGACGTATGCATCGCGCTGCTGCCGCCCACACCACGCCCGCCCACCGTGCCGGTAGCGCTGCAAGTGTAAATAGAGCTTTATAATTGAACATAACTTGTGTTAACATGTACGTATATGTAATGCTTATTAATATACGAAATAATTACCGTATATCAATATTTAATAGGTATTTAGAATTTCCGTGAAATCGATAATCATCAAAAATGCGAGTATAATGCAAGTTCAATTTAATAAAACACAGTTTTTAAATAAACCTCAATCTTAATAAATACTAGCAACCCGCCCCGGCTTCGCACGGGTAAAAACTATACACCTAAACCTTCCTCATGAATCCCTCTGTCTATTAGTGAAAACCGCATGAAAATCCGTTCAGAAGTTTTTCAGTTTATCGCGAACAGACAGACGCGGCGGGGGACTTTGTTTTATACTATGTAGTGAAGAGATTATATTTTAAACATTATGATACCTAATGTTAACTCACATCAATGTGTGGTGCAATAATACATTTCGATCGTATTCTAACAACCGTGGTCACGAATGTAGGTACATAATTATGCACAATCAGCACAACACTGATACTACATCGCGCAATGACAATTCTCCGATCAGAAGGTATATGGACAACGTCTAAATGTCATATTTACGTTTATTGGTTAACATTACCATGATAAGTTCTTGATTCTTTGTCCCAACAAAACCATTCTATACCAAGAATTGAATTTGCTTATATGTTTGTATCTCTGAAGTCCTAATATTAAGAACTACTCATTTTGATTTGAAATTTTTTATTACGTTTGATAACACTTTTTTGAGGAAATCTATAGAGGGAGGCTAATAAAACACGATACAATATTAACCCAGGTATGATAAAGATTAATTAAACTATAGATTTTTTACTTTAGAATAGAATACTCTTTATTGTACACCATAGTCCATTTTAATATTAATGTTATTGTTATGTACAATGGGCGGTCTTATCGCTAAAATCTATTTAGAAAAGGAATCCTAATCCTAACAATTAACATTATAAAATGCGGATGTGAGTATATTTCGCTTTCACGCAGTAACTCCTGAACCGATAATTATGAAATTCTGCATACAACCTTGTTAGGGATATAGAAAAGGGCATAGAGGGTATATTTTATGCAGAAAAAAGAACTGTTCCCGAGGATAGATTTAATGACAAAATGTACATTAAAGCGAGCGAAGCCGCTTGCAAACGATAATAGAAAACAATTTTTACTTGTCTTTTTTAGTGACAATGATCTAAATCAGTTTTTTTTACCTACAGTAGATGGTCAAAACACTTCAAAGCTATAGGCTGTTATTGATATGCTACGATAACGACTCTACGTCATGGATATGAAGCAGACAGTTGATTACCACTTTGGGAAAAAAAAACGTGAAAAACTTATGACGACTGGCAAATCCTAATGAAACCATTCATTCACACTGTGTTAGATCATCAATTAAATCATTATAACGGTTGATTCACCATTAACACTTGTGTGCTTTGAATAACAAGATTTACAACAAGAAAACCTATCGGTTATAATGTTATTTTCTATGGATTGTTTTTTTAAATTAGATTTGTCTTGTAGTTGGTTTATTTTGATATAACAAACCGTAGCGGTTTGTTATATCTATGTGTTATATAATAAACTATTAAGTAAACGATTGTACATACATATGAGTTTTATTGCTTCAACAAACTATTATTATTATTTTTATTTTATTATATTAGTCATTTAAATATCGTCCGAATCAAACATTGCAGTAGTTGTAAGAGGCAAGGCACAGCAGTTTTCTGCTTGCAGTGGAGTCGTCAGATGGTGATTAGGTCACCAGACCTAGCTTGGAGAAAAGCATTCCATCAGGCGGGCGTGTGCTTGTTTGCCAACTAGTTGTACATAAGTATGTGAGCGAATAAGCGTAAAAGTGAGGGATAAAATAAGATCAGCAAGATCATGTAAGCAAAAGAAAATAAATAATAATATTAAACGCGATGTGTAGAATGAACAACTAAAAACTTGATTTAAATTAAAAACAGTCAAGTTCCACATGGAAAACTGTTCATTTAAATGAAAGTGCAACTACATGAAATTAAATTTTGCGACAACATTTTGTTACAATTAGATACAATTGTCTGTAATAAATTAAATTTGCCTTCTACAGTAAATATATTGTGAGGAATGTAAAGATTTATTAGTATCATATTTGAAATTACGACATTTTTCATTGCTAAAAACTCACGTCATTTGTATTTTTTCAGATTTTCACTAGAACCTTTTTTAACTATGGAAGTACCTAAAGATTGTTTATTACTGATGGGAGTCAGAGCACAAGTCGTTATCCTCCATTCCGCCTTTAGTACCTGCTGTAAATACAAACCCGGCTTCACTCAAATCAAACTATGAGGTAATTTGTGGATGTGAAAATGGTAAAAACTGAAAAGTTTCATCGAGAAAATATGTTGCACATATTAATATACTACACACATACTTCTACACGATACAGTAGGAAAATTATCAGATTACATATTTTTTGTTGATCTATTCCATGAGAAATTAAAAAAAAAACAAAGAGAAGAAAATATTTGTAAAACCGTTCAATTATTTAAATATTTTGTTACAGAATAAAAAAAAATATTAACTAAATAAATAGAAAGAACAATATAATAACTGTTAACATGTTGAAACATGTTGTTAAAATTAAGATTTTTAACAATAATTTTATTTTCACAATCCTGTATCAAGTGGACGGAGGACCATCAATACTTGTTGTTCTTACTTTCTAAGTTCGAATTCCGTCGAATGTGATAAACGAGTTTGTGCTTGTTTGTCTTATTCAGGAAAAAGACACATGCACAAACTCGTTTATCACATTGAGTGTGTGCACGACACCTATTTGATATAGAAATGTTGCTGATAGGAAACTGTGGTGAGAATGAAATTCCCTTGAAAAATATTATATCAGCTGCTACGGAGGGCATGGCGTCTTCATAGCGTACCTCAAAAATAAAATTTCAGATGTGATGCCTGCCATCAAATCTGTAAATAAAAATATAGGCTACCAAGAACTGGCAACCAAAGCCCATCCCGTATTGTAGACCGCAACAACTAGATTGTGGTAGATTGTTCAACGACTTCGACGACGACGTATTTGTGTCAAAAAGAGACATCGTCTGCATGTTACTGAAAATACTACTACTACGCTACTTTTCGGAAAATTCGAACCTGATATTAAAAACTTGTTAAATTTTATATCATAAGATTTATCCTTCACATGGGATTACATTTGCAATATAATTTGACATAATTATCTGTTTTAATTTAAGTAAAAGTTTTTCTAGATATTATAAAGTTGTGCTTTAATTTCTCTTACTAATTACTTCTAATTGCTCCCACTTCTCATTCATAATGTAGTTTAAACTCATGATTGTACTGCGATTATTCTGACGTGAAAAAGTTAAAACATTTGTACGTGTCGCAATCATTAAATAACTTTTTAGTTACCATAAATTACATTATCTTATTAATCCTAACGACCTAGCTAAAGTGAAGTGAGTTTGTTTGTTACGCTCCCACTTCTCAACTACTAACCGACCATCATGCAATTTTGCATAAACGTGGCACAGAAAAGGACATAGGCTACTTTTCATCCAGAAAAAAAAAGTACTGTTCCTGAGAGAAGGACAAAATAACTTTTAACGGGCCGCGGGCGAAAGCTAGTAGTACTACAATATATTTAACTAAAAAATAATCGGTAAACGGAAGGTAGGACGCAGCCCAGCCAGATGAACCGACGAACTGAAGAAGGTAGCAGGGATGGACTGGATGCTGAAGGCGGAGGACCGGGGGCTGAGGCGCGCATTGGGAGAGGTCTATGTCCAGCAGTGGACTATGATAGGCTAATTGATTGATTGAAGAGTTAGTCTAACTCTGAACACGAATTGGTATCTGGTCCCCTATCACAAATGTCACACAGCGAAAAAGTACTTTCGGTTTTACTATGACAACGTAAATTGATATGACAGACTGTCATTAATCGGCATTATTTTAGATTGAAAAACTATATTTTTTGCCAGATTTGCTTGAAAGTGCTACTTAGTATGTCATGGAAAAAATAATGAAACCACATTGGTACCTAATCATTTTAGTCACGAAAACTTGGCTTTATGGAAAGCGGTCATCTTAGCCTATAGACGCTTGTAACACCAGTTTCAGACTTGAAGGTATATAGTAATACTGACCAAAACGAAATAAGTACTTGGCGCAAGAGAACCAAACTATATCAGGGGTGTGTTAAGTGAATTTAAGAATTTTGCTAAGATTGCCAACGAGCATGCGGCCACCTGGTAAAAACGACATTAATAAATAGACGCTTGCAACTTTAACGGTTATGTATGACGACAGACAAATTTTTCGAAGAACGACTAACATCTCACTCTTCATAAACAATGAGACGACTAAAATACATACATCACTAAAGTGGAAGATAAATACACGACCTGCTTGATAGAAAGTCTCTGGCGAAAAGTCATGTGAGTCATAAATCTTTTTATACCCTTTTGGATAACCTCTTATGCCGCGTTCCAATAAACAAAAAACGATTCGATTTGCTTACGGACCATATTTTTTTTTTACTGTAATACCTCAGAACTACGATTAACGAAAGGTCGTTCTAAAATTTAAGTCTTCGAAATTAAATATAAACTAAAGAGTATATATCTTTGTTTGCATAACATACATAACATACATACATAAAAACGGATCAAAAGCAAAATCTTCTAAAGGTTTAAAAAGTTCAAAGATCATGTTTCATGATGACAGCGAAAAAGGGTCTAGCCGGATTTGTACGAATAGTCCACCCCAAACTAACCTATTATATATATAATAACAACCTATATCGAAACTTACGTATTATTATCGATTTGATGTACAAATAGACCGGACTCCAGCTTTGTTTGCATAATATGAGGACCACGTTCTGATTTCTGATATATGTACGTTGTAGTGATGCTCGGCGTCGCCGTTGTTAAGACCGATGTTGTCAGTCAGTACTGTATTACAAGACCCCCTCTCTGACCATTATATACTTATATATAAATATGTAGGATCAGTTTCCTTAACAAGACTTGATTATAATCATGGTATTTAAAAAACTATCGATTACGGCATATGTATGGGTGATAAATGAAACAATAGTATAGCTACATAATAATGTTTGTTTTCATTAAATACTTCTGGATATTTTAATAAATGCTTTATCCAATGTTGCAGAGCGCGCTCGTTTATAGGCTAGTGGAGAATAGTAATCTTCCTTTACTTCCATCGTCCAACATAGGTACCTTGTTGGATACAGAATTCAGCCTTGCCACTGCCTTCGACTAGGAGTACCTTTTGTTTTTCCGCATCTTTGTCACTGTGGAGAAGCTGTCCTCAGTCTTGGAAATCATGACCTTTCTTGTAGCAGAAGCGCAGGCCGTATATCTTGACATGTCAATATCAACGACATAACCCGTTGTACTCTGGTTACCTCCGGCGTTCCAGTCGTACGTCAACTCTATGGTGTATTACGAGGCGATTGGAACACACCAGATGGTGTGTCGTTAGGTACTGCTATGGAAGATGGGTAGGCCTTTAGTGTGGGACGAAACTTGCGTCAATACCATCGCGAGACGGAATCTTCTAAACACAGGTGGTTGTGCCGCGGAAAGCCTTAAACGGCGTAAAAACAATAATCTATTCGGTGATTATGTTCTTTGAGCCGCTTGGGGTCGATACGTTAAGGACATGGGGTTAGAGTGCTAGTTCTGTTTATAAGGAGCTAGGCTGCTTGTGACCAGAAGCCGGGCCTACTTCTTGCAGAGAGAATTAGCATTCACGTCGTAATGCTGCCAAACCTCCTTCGAGGTCGGCGATGATGCGTGTATTCGTATAATATCCGTAAATAATTTCAGTTATATATTACTCTATTGAATATTTTATTGTTTAATACGCCTCTGCCTATCCTTTTAATTACACAAAAAAAAAACATTACTTATAGAACAAAATATAAAATGATATATAAGTGTCTAATTTTTTTTACACAATCTTTGATTACGAATTTACAATTTCTTTATCAAAACTATATTTATTTATATATTATAACTATATTTCGTATTTCGTGTGATGCCAATATTTTATGTCAAAATCTTGATTTGGATTTTGAGGTCAAATCGCGTTGTGAAGCTAACATGATGTTGACAATGATTGTTAAACTTTCGTATCGTATCTTTGAATTATTTATTAGTACTTGTACTCTTGGTCTGGTTTAGGCAGTAATTAAAATTAAAAACTGCATTCTCTTTATGGCTTCAAATAAACATTTGTGCTTTAATTTTAAACGTATTTAAAAGTAAAATGTTCTCCAGATAGTTTTATATTCAAAAAATATTCTATATATTAAAGAAATAAATATTTCTGACACGGTCACTATAAAATTTTGTTAGTAAACAAATTAAGTAACAATTAGATCTCACAATTTTTTGCGGTAGAAGACATGCGTTGCGGACTGGCGGGACTCGGGTTTTTCATATATGTTTTGATGGGGGTACAACTTGTACATGAAACAGCAATCAACTGTGCGGTTGCTCTTAAGACTAATGTACATTTCTTAATGTTTGTGATATTGGAAACAACGTGTAAATCCAATTAAATGCGGCGTACGGTAACGATCACCATTTGATATGGAATATTCGTTTTTTAACGAATTCATCTATTAGTGTTTCTAAGAATCCTAAAAACAATTTTATAATAAAAACATATTTAGTTTTATTACGAGGGCTGCACTAAAAGTATCGGGAATGGAATATTTCCACTGTTTCTGTCATATTAAAATCTTTTTAAATGAAAACTCCTTGGTTTTAAAAATCGAATACCATTTATTTATTTAAAAAAAGATTCTCGGTCTTATCACAAGGTTTTGTCAAACTTGTTTAGTCGTTGAGAAAATGGAATTGACTCGAGAAAATTCAAGAGCGATGATTTATTATGACTTTCGAAGTGGTTTAACACAAAAACAGTGTGTTGACCGGATGATTTCTGCATTTGGTGATGAAGCCCCATCCAAAACCACAATTTATCGCTGGTTTGCTGAATTTCAACGTGGACGTGTCAAGCTCAGTGATGATCCCCGTCAAGGTCGTCCAAAAACTGCAGTCACCCAAGAAAACGTTGATGCTGTGCGTAAGCTGATTGAGGAAGATCGACATGTGACATACCGCGAAATTCAGGCAACTTTAGACATTGGCATGAGTCAAATACAAATAATCTTGCATGAACAATTAGGTGTAAAAAAGTTGTTTTTCCGATGGATACCGCATTCGCTCTGTAAAGAGCAAAAAGCGGCTCGCGTTACTTGGTGCGTCAGAACTCTCGAAAGATTCCACGCAGGATCCTCAAATGCTGTATACAACATGATATCAGGTGACGAATCCTGGATATACGCGTACGAAAATGAGTTAAAGCCAACAAAAATTGTTCGTTCACGGAGTGTTGCAAAAAAAATGGTGGCAACGTTTGTGTCCAAAACCGGCCATGTTGCGACTATTTCTCTTGAGGGACAAAGAACGGTTAATGCAGAATGGTATGCTAGCATTTGTTTGCCACAGGTCGTAACTCCGTAAAGAGAACTGCAACCGACACATCATCCTCCATCACGACAATGGGAGTTCTCACACCGCGCACAGAACAGAAGAGTTTTTAAAGCAAGAAAACATAGAATTATTAGACCATCTGCCGTACAGCCCCGACCTAAGCCCTAATGATTTCTATACTTTCCCTAAAATAACTGAAGAAGCTGTGGACGCCTACAAAACGGCCATTTTGGAGACCCCAACTGCCGAATGGAATGGTTGCTTCAATGATTGGTTCCATCATATGGAAAAATGTGTCAAATTTCGCGGAGAATACTTCGAAAAGCAATAAATACATTTTTAAATAGTAATGTTGTGTCACTTCCTTGATTCCCGAAATTTTCAGTGCCGCCCTCGTAGTACAACACATGTAATTTTTTAAACAGCCCCGTCCGGTAAGCACCTGCGTCAGACTACGAAACGAACCGATCGTTGTTCGCAAAAAGAGGCTTGATGAGCAACGTGAAAGTCAACGTCAAGTTTGGGTAGCTGAAACTCAAACGCAAATGGTTGAAAGACTAAGCCGGATGTCCGAAATAGGCGAACTGGTCGATCAATAGATTGTCATTTGTGAATATTTTGCAGTTTGAAGAATATTAAAGATCGCCTGGTGGTCGACTTTCGACCATAATTAAATAAGTTTTTTAGCTGGTATCATCGAGATTTGTACTAGAGAAGCCATCGATCGTTTTTTAGTTGTAGTTTTCTCGCGAGCGTAAGGTCCTAAGCGCCGTGATTTTCATGGTGTTTACGCGTGTTGCCCATCGACCTGCTACAAAGGTAAAACCGTGGACAAACATACACCATTGAAATTTTGTATATTTGTTTTGAAGCCCTATTGAATTCCCTTGTGGGAATATTTTGCATTTAAAATAATATTCCATAATATTTACGTGTCGAATTGATAACCTCCTTTTTTGAAGTCGGTTAAAAAGGGCTTTGTGTCTGAATGTAGGTCAAAAAGAGTGACGAAGATGGCATGAAATGATTCATTTCCAATATCATAGCTAAAGTGTTTAAATTAGAAATTAGATTGTTCATTAATTTCTATTGTGATTCAGTGAATAAATTACCAGAAAACACTCATACGTCAATTACATTCGTCGACTATTTACCATTTCCTGGATTATTTTAGTCTTCTAATACGAACAACGTTCAACAGTCGATTTCGATGGTTCTATTTTTAGACGAAACCACTTTATGTGTGTATTCAAAACATTGATAATGTTTGAAAGCACAAAACGCTGCAAATTCATGCAGATTTTATCAGCTAAGCTTAAAGCGACGCATACGTATTGTTATCAATATCCATTAAGTAATTATAGAACAAACGTTATCTTCGGTATTGACAAAACTTCTGTCATTTATAGCCCATATCACTGTAATTAGGTTTACACACTACCATTTCTACACACGGAAATTTCGTCATATCTACGGCTAAATAAGTACCGAACCATTAAAAACTAGATACAAAATTACAATTAATCCTTCCCGAAAATAAACTTAATTTAAAAAATA
Source organism: Callimorpha dominula (assembly GCA_949752705.1). NCBI lineage: Eukaryota > Metazoa > Arthropoda > Insecta > Lepidoptera > Erebidae > Callimorpha > Callimorpha dominula. Next base: position 10,324,083 of record OX457005.1, read on the forward strand.
TAAAAAGCATCGAAATTATTAATTTCGTTGCCTTTATCTAATCTATAATATCAGTGTTCTAACGAAAAGATAGGTATAATGAAAGCATAAAATGACCTATGTAATGGAAATCACTATGGAGTACCAGAAGGGAGGTTGCATGGCATCCTGTTATTCATCAATACATATTATAAAACAAAACAAAATGCGGGAGTTGTCTTTCATACGGTTTTCACCAATAGACGGAGTGATTCATGAGGAAGGTGTATAATTAATTAAGTTTTTGTGTAAAATGGCTGAAATATAACGATTGTTAAAGATGTCGGAAAAAAATCAATGCTTTGCTACCCGTGCGAAGCCGGGTCAGGTTGCTAGTCTTTTATATAAATGCATTGCCAAACTTATCAGAACGGTATATAATATAATTCTCAGATACTCCAGTAACAAAACATCCGGCCTTAATATGCACGATTGATTGGTTAGATAATTTCTGAGATATGAGATTTGCAAAAACAAAATAAAGAAAAAAAATGTGTGTGTCAGCTCCGACGCACGACTGGAGTTTACAATTTACTGGAGTCTCTCTCTCTCCTCTCTCCCTCCCTCTATATATTCTGTATATATTTACACATATATATAACATAAAGGTATACACATATCTACTTACGTGCGTCGAGAATAAGGAGTAAACTCCAATAAAGCATAAAAAGCACAATAAAGCGTTACGCTGCCCTCCGATCACTAAATTTTACTCTACATATTTTTTTCATACCGGGCGCCTTATATGCAAATCGATTCTTAAGGAGTAAACTCCAATTACAGTATACCTTTAAATATAATAAAAAGTAGTCGGTCATGGGACTGCCGACAGAAGTGAAAACTTAAACGAGCGACGAACTTAACGTCACTTTAGCAGGTTGGTGACATTAATTAATAAGGAGCTGACTGAACTCAATGTTTAGATTAGCGCCCTCTAGTGGATCTATATATGTATTATCAGAGAGACGGTCACGAGTTCAGTGTTTTTTTCCCCATAGCAAAAGTGCACAAAAATGCCTAAAGAAGTTTTCACTTCAATACATTGTAACATTGAAGAACTTAATTAAATATAATATCATAAAAACTTCCTGTAACGTTGTTTGTTAGCCAGAACCAATTTTAATCAAATTTTGCACACTGTGTGCAGTTTGGTCCACATTGAAATAGGATTGTTTTAATATCAATTTATAGTCACCAAATTACTTAGCCACAGCAAACCCGTGGCCGGGTGGCTAGTATAATATATTTAATAAATTTGCCAGATTTTGTAGCAATAAATCTTTTATATAAACAAAATTGTATTTCCTTCTGTGATAATGACTCCAAAAAATAACATAATTGTACATTATAATTGCCATAGAATTGTATTTCTTTTTAGCTAAAATATATTTTTAAATTATTGCTTATGTGAACTATAAATATATATTTTGATATTTCTTTGTTACTCATAGGTAAGTGTTGAGTTAGATGTGAAGTTTAAGTTGAACTTGTGACGATAAAGGCCGATCCGCGCGCTTAGAGGGTGATGTATTATACGTAGGTATATAAGACAGCTTTACAGAAATGAAAATTCTTTAAACTCATCAATTTCTTATTTAATTACATAGAAATAATTCTAATTGTTGAGAATATTAAAATAAATATTTGGATAACGATTACGAATGTGATAAAAATATTTACACGATTATAGAGATTTTATTGTATCAATCTGTATAAAGACACGTTTCAAATCATCCGTTAATCATATGTTATTTTTAGGGTTCCGATCCTCAAGAGTAAAAGGAACCCTTATAGGATCACTTCGTTGTCCGCCTATCAAGACCCTTTTCCTCTGGAACGTGGAGGCATCAAGTTGAAATTAACATCAAATACGGAAAAAATACAGTCAACGCTAATATCTTCGTAAATTATTTAGTTAGGTACTCAGTTTATGGAAAATTGATTGTTCGTGGGAGCATAAGATTAGTATTAGAAAAGAAGATAGAAGAGTTCTGCGCTTGAACTACTTAACTCTATGAGTGTCTCTGGAATGTGATACGAGAAATATGCTACTGAAGACATCATAACTTAAATATGTGGAGATAGTACGAGTAGTGTGACTACCGTAAACCTAGTAATAATAGGTCTAATTATTATTAGTAAACTGTAAAACTGATATCAGGGTACAAAGTTTCGTCTGAATTTTCCGATCTTTCTTATACCCTTATTCGGATTATTAACACTTTAAACAAAATTTTAGCCAAATTGGCCATGCCACTGTAAAGTTATGCGCTAACTAAATATTTTTTTTATATATGTACATAGAGAAGTTTGCCTGTGACCTCTACATCGCTAGACGTTAGTTTAGTTATAGTTTTTAGCAGTACCCAGAAGTACTGAGTGTAACAAAGCGCTCAGTTATAAGCAGTTTGTTTAACAATACAAAGTTAATGCATAACACATTGCATGTTCTCAAAACCTACAACAATGCTAAAGGAAAATCAGATTTGCGTTGGAGTTGCACAATAATGTGACAAAGCAACGTAAGACAGTGAACACTGAACTTTGTGAACCTAATTTGTTTTGGTCTGCTGGTTTGGGGTTGCAAATAAGGTGACCAACGACGAACTGTGGTGTGATAAAATAACTATAATACCTAAACATATGAAAAGGAAGAAACCTTTCGTATTTCATAGCCTATGATATATGTATGTATGTAACACGACTGTGCGTATATTTCACTAAGAAAGGTTATACGAAAAGGATATTTCAACCTTAAGAAAAGGTTTATACCTACTTTTAAACTTTCGCGTTCCATGATATAATATTATCTACGTATTTACGGGAATTAACGCGATCACGAAAAGGTATTATATACCTCTGAATTGGGTATATGCCTATGCTCAAAATAAATTATTTTGCCAAGTGTCGCAATAAAATAACTTAAAATACTGTGAAAATTGTCATCCAGTTTCATTTTAACGTTTTTAATTTAGATTAAAATTGTTAAATTAACAATAATTTGACAATACTAAGGAGTGACGTCACACCTTAGCATTTCATACAAAAATGTACGGACGCTACCATTTTGACGTTTACTAAAAAGGTACTGATTTGACTTGACAGTCATCTACCCTATTGCCTGACGTTTCGACCAGGTTGCACTGGCCGTGGTCACAGACTGACTGACCAGTCAGCGTTAAGGGTTTACACCTTATATTCTTTTCCCACGCAAAATCAACTTAAATATAGGCCGTTAAAATTTAATGTAGAAATTTGACTTGTTCGTCAACTGGCGAGCGTGAAATTCGCGAGCGCGCGCGAGTTGGCAGCTTCCGATTTTACCTATTTTTTTGTCTTATACATTTAAAGTAGGTACCTATATTAAATTTATTAAAACGTTTTTGTAGATGACTGTAAATAAATACGTCAGATTTAATGTTATTAGGCCTGTGTAATCGTGCGAATCTGAGTTAGGTTCTAATGTGTGTCGGGTCAGTTATTGGTTATGAAATAAAGTTGACGATCACTGCACTGTTCATCCTTTATGTGATATACAAGATGTGGCGTATATTGTTTTCCATCGTTAAGGGTTTGACATACCAGGTGGTCAACTATAACATTCTACAATACTAACTCGTTTTGCCCAAGCCAAGAAAGGGAAGTGGGGGAGAGGGAAGGGTTAGGGCCTCCGGTAACTTCACTCACTCGGCGAAATACATTGTAAGCATTGCTTCACTGCCGGTTTTCTGTTAAATTGTACTAATATTATGAATATGTTAAATTAACTAAATAAGGAAATGACGCAATATGAAAGTAATGTTATCAGACTAAATTTTTAATAGGTATCCATATTACCAACCAAAGGAAGAATGTAATGGATCTAGGAATGTGATGTTTGTTTATATTAACAGACATCAACTTTCAAGGCCAAAGATAATTATAATTCTTCTAATGTTTTTTTTTTTTTGTTAGCATTTAATAATTCGATAACGATCTATTAATAAACGATACTCTTATTTTTCACAGACTCTGTAACTAGAAAACACAAAAACCCGGGGCTAAGAAGCTGAGTAAGAAACATTGTTATATTAATATTTTCGTTATTTGGGGGAGGAGTTAAAGCTGCCAGCTAATGTTCAGCTGAGGCGGAGAGAGAGAGAGGCGGCTGTTTGTGTATACGGAAGAAGGAAGGAAGATGCTGACTTGGATTTTTTTGGAGCGGTGAGCTAGATCGGGCAAATACTTCCATTAGGTGTAATCCGTAACACTGACTTCCATTGAACGGGAATAGGAGCTTTCCGGTGTTGCGAGGGAGAAAAATCAGAAAAATATAAATATGTGTAATGGCAGAATGGGCAGCCCGTCACCCGATAATCGGGTATGAGAATGGAGCAAAACGGGGTAAGTCTCTCTCCTCTAAGTGAACCTACGTCAGTAATCGTATCCGATAGGGGTAGATTAGTTAAACGCCTAGTCACGGGTAATCCTTTTTGTTTATAGAATAGTGACTAATGTTAGAATATTATATAGTTTTAGTGATGGTAAAACCGATTCGTTATGCCCTCGACGGAATGGCAACCGAAGGTTTCTATATTTTTTCTCTCTTAGGGTCAGTTCACACCAAAACGCGGCATGATTAAAGAGGCTTCGCGCGGCGAAGAAATGCCTCAACACAATATAGAACTTATTTACTACATTTAAAGTTACACAGTTCTGTGAGTAAGCAAAAACGACGGCGGTTCTATACTGTATTGCTATCTTAAAACGTGCGCGCCGCGTATCTGTATGAACTAACCCTTAAGCTTCAAACATACGATATGTTGTGATTCGAAGTGCCGATGTCTGTGTGCGTGGGCATCGCTTACAGACAGATTAACTAGAATATCTATGTCTTCAGAGACGACGTACAATCAGGTAAATGCAGTGACTTCCATCTTTAATAGTTTTTGTAATGTAACAGAATGTCCATTATGCAACCGAAACATATCTGAGAACCTGAACCTGGTTGTGAAGAGTCGGTGCCGTAACCGCCTTTTTAACTCACGGATGGTAAGTCGCCTAAATAAAATTGATGCATCCAAGAATGTTCAGATAAAACTGTACTAAAATAGGTTTCGATTTGTTCATTATGTTTCACACAATATTAACATAAATACTTTTAGTAAAATAATAATAATAATAACTAAAGACACCTCACACACGGCTGTCTGATCCCAAAATAGGCAGAGTCTGTACTATGGTAACCAGACTGCAACATAGGTACTTATAGGTAACTAAATCCATACCCAGACACACATAATAAATTATCGTGCTCATAACACAAATATATCAATACTAACAGCGTACCGCGGTTTCACCCGCGTAAGCCCCGATCCCGGGGGAATATCGAGATAAAAAGTAGCCTATATGTTAATCCAGGTCCCCAGCTATCTACATACCAAGTTTCATCGCAATCGGTTCAGTAGCTTTGGCGTGAAAGAGTAACAAACATCCATACATACATCCATACATCCTCACAAACTTTCACGTTTATAATATTAGTAGGATCTTTTATATGTTCTATTCTTACTTTTGAGGAAAGTTTACTGACTAATAACAATGTTTAGAGTAAAAATAATAATAAGTAGTTACGATTGCATGGTAATACTTCTCCTTCTGAAAACAGTATACTTTCTAAATACTTATTTGTTTTAATTTAAAACTTTTTTAGTGGTTATTCAACCATAATTTATAGGTTATCAACTATTACATGTGTAGTCGCTTCACGAAGTGTATTTTATTTAATATTCTGAATCAGAGGGATGACTAAAATCGCGATACACAAAATATACATGATATCCATGCCATTCCATAGAATACGCAACTGAACATTTACTTAATATATTCAGTAATCTTGTTATGGTGCGGTCTTCTAACAACAACTAATCCTATTGTAAACCTCATGTCCACAACCCAAATATCAAAACTCACGAATGAAATGACTCCCACTCATTTATTATGAATTTGATGAGATTTTAAATTCGATTATGTAAGTTTGTAGGGAGTAGTAAGTTTGGGTCAATTTGGTCTATTCAATTCAGTCTGATTTGGTAAAGACACCAGAACCTGATTGACTCATGATATACAGTTTCGGTACCACTTACTGTGTACAGAGTGGCTACTTTATGGTTGATCACTTAAATGCATTCTTCGTTCAGGGCAATTGCTGTATCATCTTAATTCACAAACAGTACTTATGTAGATAAATAACAATTAAATTCAGAATAACTAGATACGTGTCACACGTTTAATTGATAACTTCACCAGCTGCATGTTTACATAAAAAGCATAGAATAGATATAATACAGACTGGCTGTTCAGCACATATGTTTACTTTCAGCCAAAATAGTATGTTGTTCTTGAGATACACTACTAACTTACACCCACTTTTATAAACGAAAAGAACTAAAGATGAACAGTAAACAATGTGACAGTGAACACGTGGATTATTTCTCAACTGTTTTCGTCCAAGCTCAAAGATCTGGTCTATAAATGCACAGTAAAACCCGTACTATACGGCAGCGAAGTATGGCTGAAGTACATACCTACTGGATGGATACCTTATTACGGCGTAGTCAAGGTAAGTTGTTCGTAATAATTAAAAAACTCTAAGAATATTATTTCTTTTAAAATATTTTTACAAAGATTTGGGCTCTTTCTTGAGCGTTTAATAAGGCTGCTTCGTCCGGGTCTCATTCTCATTATTCCACTACAAAAATGTAGCCTGACCGAACTTAATTATTCGGTAACCGGATGGTTTGGTAAACGTAGAATCGAAACTATTTGGATATTCGGTAAAATTTCTTAAGCTGTTATTAGATCAAAAAAATCTGATTATAATTTATATTGTCACTTTATATGATTATGAGTAATATGACGCATATAATTTAAGTTCTTAGTGTCGAGAATGAGTGCCTTTACCTTTTCTATTTATCAGAGGATTGATCTTAAAAGCTAAAAAAAAATTAAACGCGAGTGTACACTGCAACGCCGTAAAGGCGGTTTCTTTTTATGGTATAGGGACAAACGAGCCCTCTGCTCGTTTGTCCCTATACCATAAAAAGAAACCTGATGGTAAGTGATTACCGCCGCCCATGGGCACCTACAACTCAAGAGTCACATGCGTTGCCAGCCTTTGAGGTGGGAGAACGCACTTTTCATGAAGGCTTGAAGGTCATATTGTATATGTCACCGTAAGATTGTGAACATCGTTAGTTTATAAAACAATCTCGCGATATTATAAACTGACGAAATATTATGAACTGAACCTACAGTTTACAATTTTTTTTTTTTAACGTATCATTTCTTGATAGTTTATAATCTATCCATTTCAAATACTAATATAATAAAGCTGAGTTTTTTGTTTGCTTGTTTGTTTGTTTAAACACTCTGAAACTATGAGTCAGATTTAAATAATTATGTTTGTATTAGATAGAGTATTCATTGAAGAAGGTTATAGGCTTTGATTGTAACACCACGCTACGATCCATAGGAGGGAACAGTCTCCGTAAACGCAGTTGAAAGTAGCGGGAACGGCTAGTATGAGTCAGAAATATGTTATGTATTTAGACAAGAAAGAATATTTAAAACATCAAGAATTACATCATTAAAAAAGAAGTAGAAATCAAAACATTTTTAATATCCCGATAGTTGAATGCTATATGAATATATAACTGCTTTAGTGAATCATACCAGCGTTATTGGCATTGAGTCTAAAAGTGAAAGTTTCATTGCACTTCCAACTACCGAAAGCATGGAAGGAGACAATTATCTAGCCGTGCCAGCCACATGCACACCATTTCTTTATCAAAATAGATTCTTTTAATTAAATGCTTTCTGGATTTTAATAATTTTTTCAATGTACTGGATAGCTAATAAGAACAATTTTATTGTTAAGTGACAAAATAGGCGAAAAAAAATAGGATTTTTAAAAGTATGTTGAAAGCTGTTAATTAAAAGGCCTTATCCTTTTTTGAGCGATTTTTCGGTAACCGTCAACGGTCAAACCCAACAAACCTTTTAAAGTTTCAAAAGGCAGTTGCACCTAAGTAACTAGTAGTGAAGCAAAAGATCAAACGAAGTGAAGCGGAGCGAAAAGACAAACTTCAAAAAGATGCGATTCCTGCGGTTCTTAGATTGACTGTGTCCCTTGCTAATTGTGAACAGATAATAAATTGTCTTTTTGTAGGATAGGTTATTTATACACACATCAAAAGTGTCTAGGGATCAAATACGTTTTAGAGTATCGCCGCAATTGAGGATTATTATTGATAACTTTGTTGGATCGTTATTGATTCTTTTTAGTGAATTTCACTCTATTTGAATAAAGAATTTTCTTTAACTTTTGATTAAAAATAGAAAATAGAAAATCAACTGTGTAATAGCGTTTATTTAAAACAATTACAATTTCTGCATCGGAACCGAAGAAAAATTGCATCGATATGGAGCGACGACATCATTTGACACGAGAAGAGATGATGAGAGCCGTCGGAATGTTGCATCTGGTTCCAGGCAACGTACTAAGGCTGTCGGTCTTGGCACTACACAGAGCGTCATAAGCCGCCTCTAGATACGCTATCGTATCACGGGCAGCTCTTCAGGCTTGCTGATAAGCGACCAAACCATCCGAAATCGTTAGTGCACCTATAGTACCCCGCAATCGTAGGGCCGGTTAACAATGGGCTCTTGAACACAGAAATTAGGAGGAAGAAGACTGGCGTCTTGGCAGGAAGTTCATTCATATGGAGGGGGAACAATAATGGTTTGGGCCGGTTTTTGGATCGGTGGAAGAACGAATCTTATTTGGATTAGAGGCAACCTCAGGAAATTGAAAAAAAATATTTAAAATTGGGGCAAAAAGTAGTCTATGCATTAATCCAGATCTCCAGCTATCTACATACCAAGTTTCATCACAATCGATTCAGTGGTTTTTGCGTGAAAGAGTAACCAACATCCATTTATCCATCCATCCAAACTTTCACATTTATGATACTAGTGGGATAAATCAAGCTGTTCCTTTGCAGTATGAATTGAACTGTCATTGTGTTTATTGTTGTCTTGTTAATTAAAAATTCAAATTAACAAGACAACATTTTGACATTTTTATAATGCACTATACAAATTCATTTGCACACACACACTTACAGCCAATAACAACTTGATAATAGACACATTTACATTGTCACACATTCTCCTTCTACCTGTTTGCTTTCAAATAGCAAAGCACCATTATCACAACCAATTTTTTTATACAATGGCTACATGACTGATTTGCCTGTATGTCTCTAGTAGCTAGTGATACTGACTGTTGAGCCAGAGGTTATGGGTTTGATTCCCACCTTGGACAAATAATTGCGTGATGAGCATGATTATTTGTTCTGTGTGAAGGTGTCATTCATCTATAATATGTATGTATTTAATTTAGAAATATATAAGTATGTTTATCAGCAGTCTGGTTACCATAGTCCGTACTAGCCTGTGCTCTTCCTAGTTTGGGATCAGACGGCCGTGACGTGTGTGAGATGTGTCAGGTTATTATTATCTATTGCATAAATTCTGCCATGACAAAAGACAAACACATAAATGTTGCCAAATATATTGTGCCTCACAGAGAGCACCTAAAGGACCTCTTAAACCATTGCCTAAGGTGTCATGTGATGATATTGAGGATAATATTTAAAAAGCATAATAGTTATACATATAATATACAAAAAAAAAGGATTAAAGTAGTTATGTATATCATTTCTTAATATAATTAATATTAGTAGTAAGATTTATGAAATGAATAATATAGAATAATTCTTTAATTTCTTGTTGTATGTATCAGTTATATAAACATAGAAGAATCATAGCAGGAGGTTTGTTAGATACACTAAATTCCTACCCAAATTATCCACCTGACTGATGTCACACCTGAATGTTGTTTCCAGAGTTCAATGGGAGAATAGATTATCCATAAAGCGAGTCATGCATTTATGCATGTAAAAGCACTTGTTATGCAAGGCAAACAAAAGAAAGGACTATTTCTATTTATTTATTTACTTACTACTTACTTCTACTGTTTTATAGACATTAGGACATTTTTTTTTTTTATTGCTTTAGGACAATGTTTAACAGATGATATCAGCTCATGGCTTTGCCGAAGATAATGTTTCTTAGTATTTTTATAAGTAGTGACTAAATAGATTACTCATCACTTTTGCATAGATTGTCTTTTTAATTTTGTAAGCTTTTCAATTAAACTAGGTATGTCAAAGATTTTGTGATAAATCATGATTTGTGTAAGGAAAGTAGTATAAGAGGGATTAGTATTTATTACCGCAATTGTATTAAATAGTATTACACCACACATAAAACTATTTCACAACATATTTTGATATTTTTATGTTATAAATTATGAAATTAGTACAGAAAGCAAAATTTTCTCTAGGTTTTGTTCAAATAATACAAGTTACACTACATATCAAAACAATTTCTTTTAGTTTACATTACTTAGATAACAACTATATACAAAGCAACTGATATAAAAAAATACTTACAATTTCCTATGCATATTGGCAAGTATTTATATGAAGACATGCCATCCACTTTGTATATTCATTATTAACAAAAAATATTAGTCACAGCACAACAGATAATACACTTGTCAATTTTGAGTGACATACAGGCAAAGCACTCTTGATTTTAAAAGAAAACTCACTCAGTTGGTCAAGTCAGTGTTGAATGAAATTACATTGCATAAAGAACAATATAAATGTTAATTAACATTATTATGATAAAAAAGTGAGTTTGTTGCACATTCAAAGTTTTGTTGTTGATGAAAGCTAGTTACTCCAAGAACTACTTAGTTCAAGTGACAATATACATATATATACATTGGGGGAAGAACTAAAATTGTCACTGAAGCAAAAACAGAAATAAATAATAAGGTCAATGACTACCTAAAGTTTAACTTTTTAGGCCATTATATACAGTGCTTTCTAGATTCTACAACATGGATAAATAAACTTGATACTTTTTTTTAATATGTACCTATACATCCAAACATCCAGATCACTGCAAAAAGACATTCATCATCTATTTGCAGAAATTGTAAATATTGTTCTAAAATTCATTCTTAGGAATCAACTATCTTGTCTATTACACCTAAATAATTTTGAATTGACTTTTGACTGGTAAAAGCTACAGACTGAGAACTGATAATCAGTTTACCTTAATTGTAATACTTTTGAAACATGGTATGAGCAAACTCAAGGGCTGTTGGTCAATTTTTAATAACAAGACATAAAAAGTGCTTTGAATTTAATCATAAGTATAATAAACAATGTGATATAATAATTTTATGTAAATGATAATTTCTGTTTTTACTATCAACACATTATCAACAGAGGGGTATTGAGATACAAGATATTTACAGTTTCTGATTCATCTTAATAATCATTTTGAGTGACATAAAGAATAACCACCTACTTACTTAAGAAATTTATTGAATAGTAATAATGACATTATAGACCTGCTTGCTTTTCACAGCCTATTGTCTTATCTCTCATTTTTTTTATTATAAGCATACTACATTATTTCAAGGCAAGGCAGTTTGAATTTTAACCTCCCACTAGCTTATTTAAATGCCATCTTCCTTTATCTGTTAATTAATACCTAAAGGTATTAGCTGAATAATGGTTAACTAAGGTCTAAATTAAGTTATAAGAAAATCTTGCAAAGCTACACAATATACTGTTAATTCATTGTTTTCAATGAGAGCAGTAAAGTGTGAAGTCCTTTAAGTGTAATGATTATAAACAGACATTTCATAATCTCAACAACATCTGACCATAAACTTTAAAGGGAAATCTATAAGAACTTAATAACATATGCTATCCTGTATGATTTGCAAAATTAGGCTGTTGCTTACAAAAGCAATTGGTGACAGACAGTTGCCTAATATACATATATGCACATAAGACTTCACAATAAGTTGGTGATATTAACTATAAACTAGAGAAAAGGATGAACATAATCTTAAAAAGAGAAGACTAAGTATGGATCTGGAAGGCGTTAAAAGAAGTTATGGATGGGTTGTTTGAAAGATTATGGGACAATGAAGATACAACAAAAGGAAGTAAAGAGAGGGCAACTACATAAAATCAATTTATACTTCTCTGCAGAACCAATGACAATATCAACCTTCTTTATTTATGTTTAAGGACTGTTCAGTGTTGGGTCTATTTCTTGACACACAATGTGAGGAAATTTTTAGGAAGATGAATACTTTATGACAGAAAATCTGTCTACTAAGAAAATCCTTGGTTCTTAGGGTAAAAAAATGTACTCAGACATTGTACATGATCCATTATGCAGACAGATATCAGACTATCACATCAAGCTATCAAATTAAGAAGATAATAAATATTTGTGCCTACCCTATACTAACAAAACAAACATGTTTTCTATTTATAAAATTGGAATAACCTAGATACTGAAAGGTTTCTCAACACAACATCTATGTAAACTTTAAACACTTCTGTCTAATAGTACAAATGTACAAAAAATCATCATAACATTTAGAAGAATAATAGTTGTCTATAATCTATGTGATGTCCAGGCCACCTTTAACATAACCTCATATATCGGAGGTTCTCATATTGTGTATATGTTTTAGATCCTATTGTTAAGGATCACTAAGGATATTATAAATTATTGGGAATCATGTGATTATCATTTCAAATCTTATATAAAGTTTTGCATATTAATGTTAAAATGCTACATGAAAACTCAGAATCCGAATGATCAATTTTATGTTTTATACATACATTGATTTACATAACAATGCAAATAGATTTTAATGCATGTAAGGTTATTTCTAGCGTAAAGTAGCAGTTTGAAAAGGTATAATTGAAATCATTGACACTATTTTACCTTTTAATATCAAATTTGTCATAATGATTCTGTCTTTTAGAATGTCTGTACTTATTATAAAACTATTAGCGTAGATATGATTAAATGGATAACTTTTTTATAACAATTTGGATTAAAAAACTCATATGTTATTCATAAGCAATTCATGAACAAGATATGCTATCTTATCATATATAACTTTTCCAAATATACTTTCACTTAAATATTGAATAGCTTGAATTATGATTCATGTTACTTTTAAAGTTTCCTTTACTATAATGCATTGTTGAAACAACTATGAACATGAGATATATTCTTCAAGTTAGTTGTAAACTAGTAGCTTAGCAATGAATGAATCATAGTGAATGATAACTTTTGTTTGAGACTTCAACCACTACAAACATGAACTAATATTGACAATATGATACAAACCTTTAACTTCCAACTCAGTTCTACATTATATTCCTTTTCTGAGATAATTAAAAAAAATTAAAATAAAATGCTTACGTAGATGTTCTTTTAGTGTGCTCACTCTGCTGTGTGTCTTTTTCCTTGCTGTTTTCACGCTTATTCATAATACAAGACTTGTTGTGCAGGCACTAAGCCTAGCACTTTGTTCGCTCCCTGATCCCAGCGTCTGTAGGGGCCGCAGCGCAGCCCATGTCACCAAGGCCTCGACGAGGACGAACAGTGTTGCGTCGCCATACCACAATCCAACACAGAGTCACTTTTGTCACTTTTTTAGTATTGCAATTTTTTTTATTCAATAACTATAATCACTGCACTATTATACAATTTATCTCAAAATCATTTTTGTTACACTGCGAACACAATTTGACCGTGAATTTGAATGTTTCGGCGACACTTGACCACTAGTAACGGGTATCCCAAAAAGAAATAGAACTTTTTCTTGGTAAGAAATAATTATTTTTATGTGATTTTACTCAGAACGGGAGCGTGAGTGAATAGAGGTCGCCTTGCCAATGTTATGTTCATCGAAGAGTAACAACAAGCGATGTGGGTGTCCAACTTTAGTCAAATTATCAGAATTGAAATGCAATCAGTCAATCTTCCAGTAATTACCGTTTTACGCGTCGGGCTAATTAGTATTTATCAATAAAAGAAATTAATATATTGAAAAATGTAACAATTGACAGTTCATAGTCAGAAGTCAACCCCAATAATCGTCGGTCGGCACAAATCGTTTTGAAATATTTTACAACAAGGATTCTCGGTAATGATGTTCACAGCACTATGAGGATCTTAATTACAGTGTACAAAAGCACAACACGCGATTTTAGTTAGCTTTTCTAAAGATTAGTCACAACGTCGCCGAAACATCAAATGGACATTTGTTCTGATAAAAAGTTTAGGTTTTGTAATGGCCACCGATGTTACACTTCTAACACTCCAAAAATCGTATTAAGAGGGCCGTGATTTTAAATATTTCAACCAATATCCAATAATAAAATTACACATTCACGTCAATATATTACCAACTAACGATAAAATTTCTTATTTATAAAATATTTAACTCAAAGAATAGTCACTGATTCGCCATTCGGCGCATGCGCAAACTTGCACCAATTTGTGTTGTCAGAGTAGTTAAAAATAATTAATTGAATTATTTAAAAGATTTTTATTTACATTTGATATTATTTAAATAAAATATCACTAGGCGATACAATTAAATATATATTTTCAAGTGTTCATCACAAGATTTCTTATGAAATATTCATTTTACAGGTACTACCATGGGATAGTAGATAATTTTTTGTTATATGGCTACATTGTTCGAAAACGAAATGTTACAGATACGTTCATGTTGTAGAAAAATATTATAAAATTTTATTATTTTATATAATAGTATTATAATTTAACTTATTATGACAGATAAAATTGTTATAAATTTAAGTATCGATAAATAAATATCTTGTTTTCAAGGTAATGTTTCTTGTACTTTAAGTAATTACATTTGAAATAATAATAATATAGCAATAGAAATAATAATATATATATAGAAATAAAGAGTTATTTCCATAATGAATTGATTATTACATGCATGCATAACTTAATTATTTCAATTTGTATAATAAACATAATAATTCAATTGTGATCTTATTATATAATAATTAAAATATGTTTTGCATGCAATGACATGCAAAACATATTTTAATTTCTTATACAATAACTTTTTTTTTATTAGTGATATTATCTTATATTCAATTTCTATTTAAATAAATTCAATTTTTTCATCAATTTACAAGGTTCGTTATTAATATTAAATATTCACTATGGACCCCTCGACGGTCTCCTCCGTTTTGCTCCAGGTCTGTCAGTCCTCTACATTTGTGATCCAGTTTAAACCAGCTTTTCTTACTATTTCATCAACCCATTTTTCTCTCGGTCTACCTCTTTTCCTTTTGTTTGTTGGTCCTTGCCAAGTAGTTACTCTCTTCGTCCATTTTTCTTTATCCATGCCACATTTGAAATGTCTCAAGCTAATTCAGACCTAGCAATCTATTTTTCCATCTATTTATTTACCAAACTCAATGATATTTTTACCACCACCAGTATCGACGATCGATCGATCGATCGATCGTTTTTACTTCTCACTTCAGAATATCCCAGCTGCATGATATGCTATCTCAATATGTCTATATTATCCAGTTCAAAGGCCCGATTTTAGTCTAGTATTAACATCGGGACTTCGAACTGGACCGGAATTTAACCTGAATTAAAAAAAATTGTGAATTACTATGAATGCGTTCAAAGCGCAGAGGAAGAAGCTGCGGTAGCGTAAAGACTAAGGCGTCTGATGTATGACTTGCGTGGTAGCAAATTTGTACCCTACCCAGTACACTATCGACGTAAACCCACTCCTAAGACAAGCATTTAGATTAGCAGATGCGGTTAACAAGATTACTAGTAATGTGAGATCCACTTTGCTAGCATTCTGTAAATTCGAAAAAGTAAATGTATAGTACGGTCTTAAGTCAACCCAAAGGCTGTCTTCATTCTGTCAATGTAGTTACATCCCTCCAATCCGTGACCTTAAATAAATTGCTCCAAGAACTCGAGTTGACAGACTTGGATTCGCTTGAAATTGTGTGACAAGGATTCAGGAGGATATAAAGTAGAATTTCATTCTTACTTGATGCTAATAGTAGCATAAAATCAGTATTTGGCGAATTCTTGGTTTTTATGGCGGCAGCTCTGTTACGTTTTGGGCAGCGATTAATATATGTGGGTATGACATGCCGACTTGAGTTAGTACAAATTATATAGTCAGCAATACTAGATTTTCCGTGGTATTATTATATTTAATAGTGAATACACTATTATATATAATATGCGTATTATAAGTAGGTACTCAATAGGGTACTTATAATACGCTTGCAACATTTGTAGATTGTAAAAGGCATAGACAAACGGAACGCATTATCTTTTATGTAAAAGTTAATGTTTGTTTATTCGTATTTTATGCGCTGCCGTATCTTTCATCCGATCATCATACAAAAAAATTCATACACGTTGCCAGGGATACAGATACAGCAGAGAACATATTATGGTACCTATCATCCACGAAAAATAAATGTTCCCGAGGGATGAAGAAATAAATTTTACGCGAGCGAAGCCGGGGCAAAAGCTAGTTTAAAATTTATAGTTAGTCTACATCAGTAAAACATTAAGATCGGGAAAATTCGTACAAAAAATCTTATCACCAACATTTCTCTTTATTATTTTTTTCTTTTTTCCATCCTTGTTGGTATTATTTTATGCATTGATAGTTATTCTTTTCCTGGAAAATGGCTTACAACACTGACGAGAGGGCCCCAGTTGAAAACCTAGTTTCAAAGGAAACTGGGGCACCGTCTTTCTGGAAAGTTCTCTTGTCGGATCAGAGTCCTAGATGAATAAAAATGTCTATTTAATGGTAATTGCATGGCCTATGGTAACAAAAGTGGTGGGCGGTTTCGGTATGATAGCCAGAAGTAAGAGATAACTTCCACTAGACCAGAGCTCAGTGTTCCGTCGGCCAAGAGCTTGGACAAATCTCGACCGCATGATAAACTGATATTCGATACTGGTGCTGGTAAAAGATACACCTAGAACCTACACTTAGTATTATTTTAGTTACCCATCATTTTCGTCAGGGCACAGATAAGATAATAGTTACGGGGTAACTAAACTCTTAAACTAATGTAAAAAGGTACCTAAATAATTTTGGTTCAGGGTGCCAATTATAAATCTAGTCCTAGTATAAAATGTATATTTCAACTTACATAAAAATTATAATGATATTAAAGTTGTAAAAAAATTGTCATTGAAAAGAATCGACTGTCCGTATTATGTAACTAATTACTTGTCCCTTTGAAATTTACTTATTTCTGAGAATAACGAGAGCGAAACGAATATAATCAAATCAGTTTTGTCTTTCTTGCATTCAAGTACCTATTGAAACAGTGTTCTCATCTCACTAATACATTGTCTTCTTTATAAGCTCAACCAGCCCAGCTAATGTTCCTCTAACATTGGACAGATGTCGCTGTTATTATTATTATATTTTCGTTTCCACCTCGGGCGGAAAGGAAAACTGAACCAAGGTCTTGTACCATTAATATGACTTTTAATAGTTTACGATGTTAGGACTCCTTCTGTTCCTATATTTGCCTACAGCTCCATTGGAGAACATTTTGTTAAAGTAAAATAATGTATGCAGAGAATAGACCTCATATATCATAAACTGTAAAAAATCCAATCATCTGTGGAAAGATCAACAACGTTGATCGTAAACATGTGCTATGTGGCAAAAGCACAAGTTTTTAAAAATGTGCAATTTTTTTTTAATATTTATATATTTACTACATATTGCAAAACCTCTGCAATGCAGTCACCATAAGAATAATCGTATTTCAAAAGTCTAGTCACCTTAGATACTAGAGAGAGTATATGGAACCGTCATGAAATATTTCACAATATACCTAATTATAATCTACTACTAATGTCATCTAGTGAGCATGTAAGGAACAAATATATTTATGATACATTTAATTTTCCAGTACAATCCAGCATTGCTAAGTTAGCAGACGTTTCACGCTAATCAAATGTGCGAAGAAAGATACAGTTGTCTTCGCCTTGTCCTAAAGGTGTTTCCACTTCCGGTGTCCACAGTACCAAAGGCCAAACACCCTTCCATTGTTTATTGTGCAACCTGAGGTCAGTAAAATAAACTACAAATTACATATTGTAGTGCGACAAGAAGCTTTTGGCGCATGATCTAAAGTCAGAACTATGGCTGCCATTCTGTGAAATGTCATGTTACGTCGGCATTGTCAAATACTTACATCGCTTTATTTTTTGCTCCGCTTTCTGCCTTCCCTTTTTTATCGGTGGATAAGTACACCTTACACTTCAAAAATACGTGGTTCCGCTGTTTTGAAAACCTTTTGTATAATATATGTATATTCTTATTTATTAAAATTTCTTTAAAATGTGTGGATTGCACAATAATTAAAAAAGGGTATGAAGTTGATTCTCATTTTATTACCATGAAAACACAAAAAGTCGCATTTTGTGCTCTTCAATTATCAAGTCAAAATTAAATGACGTACTTCGTATGTTCCCTAATTGTAGGGAACCTCCTTACAATTAAAAATTGGTAACCCTAAAAGTCACACTTTGGCTTTACTGTCAATAAGGTGTGAGTCGTTACGTGAATATACAAAAGGAAACGTATCTAGTTACTTGTAAGGCGTTACTAGTTTCGGAACGCATGATTTTTTTTACTAAATCTTATAAAACAAAATAGTCGAATTTTGCGCTCTCCAATGGTCAAGTCAAAATTAAATTATTTCATGTATGACGTATTTTCTATATTCCCTAGTTGTAGGGAGGTTTTAAAAACTGGTAACCCTAAAGATCACAGTTTGTCTGTACTGTCAATTGGGTATCCGTCGAATCGTTACGTGAATTTCACGAAACGAAACGTAACTAGTCACTGGAAAGGTGTCACTAGTTGAAATCCGTTATTTTTGTAAGTAGTTTTAGTGAGCGGCTACTACGTTATACCTGTCTCAAGTCTAAGCTAAGGTTTTGTAGCTATAAAGTTACATCATTAAACGTCTAAATCAAATGACCGACATTGTACTAACGGCATTATGTACTGTCTCTTTGTTTGTTTGTTTCTCTATGATTATTATAAGAATGTCAAGCCAGGCAAATTTAGAAGTTCAAACGATTGTTTTATGATTTAAAATAGGTAAATATAGGTTTCGTCGGTTAAAAGAATCTCAATAAATTAGAGTTCAATTATTTTTCACTAGAATAGGCCATTTTGTTTAAATATGGCAGCTGAGTAACTTCGTGTCGTCGTTTTTCAGCAAAACTAACATTTTTACTAACGAAAACGTTAAGAAGGTAAGTTCAAGTTTTGTTTTTTTTTTTTTGTAAGATTGTTTAGATTTGCATTAATTTTGTGGCATCATGTATAACTACCGATGATAATGTGGTAAAGCTTAACCATGTGAGATTATAACCTACATAATTGTTTTGATTACATTGTTCATTACTGGTTTTCACTATTTAGCTTTCCTTAGTTATCGACAAGTGTCGAAACTATTTATTTCTATGAAAGTGTTCGAAAGGAACAGAAAGCGCTTCTTTTCAACTCGATGACATGGGTCTGTATTTTAAATAGATCTAAACTTGTTACCGTACCAGTAAAGAACAATGTGTCCATGATTGGCTTTTATACATGTCGATGACTATAAGAGGGAAAAAATACCATCTGTGGTTATTAGCAAAGCTTTTAAAAAATATTACGAAATGAAGGAAATTAAAAAGAGAAAACAGGAGGAAGAATACTCGAAAGAAGTCTACTTCAGATGATACCGACATGAAAGCAGAATACGCAGAAAGTGATGATTCTGTTGAAATGGACACTGAAAACCTACCTTTAAATGCATTTATTGAAAAAACTTTGACTAACCAAAGAGAAGATATCAAAAAAGGGTGTTACGTTGCGTATAGTTAAATATGAGGGTAAAAACTTTTTACTGAAAAGTTGAAAATAGACAAGGATGACAATATGAAGTATGTACAATGATTTTGTCAACAGGAAAAACTTTAAGATGACCTGATAAACCTGACAAACTATGGTACAAGGATAATCAAGTAATTGAAAATATAAATGAGCCTATATGCCTTAACAGGGTTTTATAAAATTAGGGAAATGGAGAAGTATTTACCTGATATTTATAATATTTAAAGAACTTTCTCGGAATACACCAAATTTTCTGTAATGTGACATCTATAAACTAAATATTGATTACATGAATTCTTTGTGATGGGACTTGTTTGGATTAAATTACATTATAATGCCTAGTTTTGCATTTTTATACATCGCCACTCCTGATCCTCCATTCCCTCACACTGTTTCTGTGTCAAAACCCACTTGGAGCATATTTAAGTCATTTGGATTGATGGCCCACTAATATCGATTAGTGGGTGTTGATTTGTGGTGAATGTTGATTACTGGTTGTTCAACACCAGGTTTTGCGTGTCCATTACCGGCGGTTTTTGAATTTTCTTTTTACGTTTATTTAATCGGTTACAAATCAATGCACTAGATTTTAACTGTTCTTCATTGTTATATCAAAATTATTCTTTGATCGTTCTTAGTTTAAAAAAAAAAAATTTGCTCTCTTAAGTTGGCGGGGGAAAGTCATTTTTAGGGTTCCGTGCCCAAAGGGTAAAACGGGACCCTATTACTAAGACTCCGCTGTCGTTTGTTCGTTAACTGCTCTTCAATAGGTTTTGTTCGTTCTTAGTTTTTTTTTATAAAATAAAATGTGGGTAGTATTTAAACGAAAAGGTGACTTAGAGGGCTAGGGCCCCTAGGCACTTGGCATTTGGGGCCCCTCCCCCATCTCGAGATCATTCCATTTTGGTTTAGCAAATTAAATGCACTAGTACAGAACAAATAATTTTCAATCGACTTTAATTACTTTAAGAGCATCAGAACTACGCAGTCTATGGTACGTAATCGTCACGCAAATAGTTAGTTAGTTAAATAGTTACGTGAATCTATTTTATAGAATCATACGGACAGGGTCCATATTGATCATAATTGCTTTTTTATATACCACCTTTGTAACATATGGAAAGCAATATAGAATACATGAATACATGAGCTTTCTTCTGAGCAAAGGAACGAATGACGTCATCATAATCAAATCAAACCAAAATGAGTTCGCAGGTGCAGACACTCCTTTTCTAAAGTCCTATCCAAATCCTCTGGATTAACAGTTATCAGGTTTCTGGCTCCTTCACTTTTTTTTTAGATTTTAACAAGTTTATATTCCAACCGATTGAGTAACGTAAGAAAGTCAAACTTTTTACTTAACTCCTTATAAACAGATCCGCGTCTCTGTAGTTCTGCAATCAGTCTATCTATGATGACATTATAAATGGTAACTCTGAATCTGTCCTTGCCAGAGAGTTCGGTCTCTCGTGTCCACTTCGTCGAACTGGACTTTCCGCTTTCGTTTCCTCTGCATGTCACATGCATAATTATTTTCACCTGATTTTTCAATAACTTTCGACTCATAAATTTCAAAGGTACTGGGTTTCCTTAAGTCTTCTAAATACGTTACCAAATATTGATACAGTTCAGCGACAGTACCCAGGTCAATGTTGATTTGATTGAAGCGACTTGTCCACTTTGTTGAACCTTTCCAAGATGGCATTCCAGAGAAGTGCCAAAAAGCAAGTTTCCATCTAGTCGAATGCATTCAGAAGACCTGAAGCTTCAGCCAATATCTTGAGTTTAAATATCAGGAATTGCCTACCTTTCAGCACGAATATCATACAGCATTTTACAATGCTTTATGCGAGAAAAAAATCTGCCTGTATGAACTCCTTGGCCTAATTGGCTAATTAAAAAGTTACTTTTTAGCATGCGTGCGGATATGTACCTACTAAGCTAAGCCAGGTAATAAGAGCACGCGCGTGCGAGTAAGATGAACGACCGTAACTCAGCGCTTTCTTAGGTGACGTTTGTTTGTTTGTCAATTTGGTAGACAAGTGCGAAAGTAAGACCACAACAAGATCACCAACTTATAAATATCTCGAATCAGTAATATTGTTTCAACGCTTTTAAGATGTTTTTCGATAAAGTTTATTAATAAGGCAAGCCGCCTGGCTTTTGAGCTTGTGTGTAGGTGCTCCCGCCACTAGGTCTGGGGCCCCTAGACTGGCTGGGCCCCTAGGCTTGGGCCTTGTAGGCCTAGGCGGAAATCCGGCACTGAACCTAAACCTAGTTCTGTTCTGTTGACCAACCCTACTAATGTTAAATCGTCTCCAACTTTATATTGAAGTCGCCCTCTCTGTATTTCTAGTCGCTGACTTAGTAAGTCAGTCGCACGCCTAAAAGTTTAATATCCAAAAAGGATTTGACGCATTACGCTTTTAGAAGCTCATTTTGGTTATTACCTAAAAAACTACTTCCCAACGTCAACTTGATTATAATAATATGTAAAAAAATGACTTTTCCCGGCCAACTTGCGTATACAGTTTTTTTTTTCTCGAAGCCGACCTTGTCCGGTTCCTCCCTTGATACGACCTTCAAACCTTCAAGAAAAGAGCGTACCCATCTCAAAGGCCGGCAGCGCACTTGTGACTGGATGAGTAGGTTTGCGGTACTCACCGTGGGACAAGAAATCATCTGATCTCACGGTTATTTTGACACCTAAGAAGAACAGTGCAACGCCGCCTCCATTTCATTTGTGAACCTCATCTTAGGGTGGATAGAGTTGAGATGTTTTATATACATATATTGCTATTTGTTTCCCTTAACGATACTGCAGATGTCACCCACGAATCGCGTCCAAAGCCTCGGTCTTCGGACAGAGACTCAATCACTGTTTTATTGAAACACTAGCAGCGCCCCACGGTTTCACCCGCGTAAGTGCCGATCCCGTTTGAACATCGGGATAAAAAGTAGCCTATGTGTTAATTCAGGTCTCCAGCTATCTAAACGTGAAAGAGTAACAAACATCCATCCATCCAAACTTTCACATTTATAATATTAGTGGGATTAGTGGGATTGGTGTAAAGTGATTCCACGTTAAAGCTCACCATGACGTCATCAGGTTCCTACGTGAGATCTTCTATAGTTTGTGTAAAGTTCCGCGAGCCGCGAGTCTTCAGAACAGAACAATATACATGTATTGTATTGCATTAATTATTACGTTCATCGGGCTAGTCTTTGTTGCCGCCTGTAACTGAATTTTAAAATATTAATAATTAAATATCATAGTGGATTTGACCATTAAAATGTTTGGCCATCAATCAGTACTTTATTCAACTGAGATAATCCTACAAAATTGAGATTACACAGTCACGTCATGTTTTAGTGCAGTTGAGTAGTGTTACCGCTTTGGTAGCCGTAGCCCACAGAGTAATTTATTATAACTGAAGCCGGAGAAGCGGAGAACACTCCCTCCAGTAAGCGAGCGTGCGCGCAGCTGTTGATACGTATTTCATGTCGTAGTATCGTACTGTTTTTGTTATAAAGTTGTTTGATTTTATAGTGTTTGGAACCAGAAAGTAATAAGTGGGAAAGTAAGTCATTTATATTATGTCATTGTTATTTTGGTAACAGTACAGTCATACACTGAGCTCTGCGTATAGAACAAGTCTCAGATAGTTTGAAGTTCGTTTCCAAATTGAGTCGTATTAATTTTCTGGTGATATTTTTATTTGTTTACCATATTGGATAAGCTTTGAGTTAAAAATGACCAATAATAAAAACGTCGAGAAATTGAGTTTAATGATAGTAAAAGTTTAATGCTTAATATAAAATATATCATCTTTGCAATTAAATGTATAATTAAATGACGATACTAATGATTGCATTGATATATATTACTCGTAAACCTTTAAATGTATAACCCTCAAACACTATCACAAATTCTAATATGTTTATCTAATAAAATAACACAGTTTATTTTTTACTGTAAGGAAAAACCACGACTAGTTTCATTGGTATCTGATTGAACGTTTAATGGAAACAGCAATGATATCATTTTATTTTGCCTACCTACAAACTTTTTGCGATTACGTCTAATTATAATCACTACAACTACTATAACTCAACGTAGTCTTTGAACTCAACTATGAGGGATAATCTATATCTTAGATTATGAGAACATCTAAATCTGTTCAGCGGTTAAGGCGTGATGGAATCATAAATATCCTAACACCTTCATAAATTCTATACTTAATATTAATGCGAAACACATAATATATATTATAATATTATGTGTTTTATATTATTATAAATAGGTATTAGTATAGGCACAGATAAGATAATAGTTACTTGGTATAGGCGAAAATTATTACAACTGTATTTATTTTTTCGAAAGCGCTTATAAATTCAATCTGTAAATGTACCTTGTTAATTAGGGTCAATCTGGGTCGCACAGTTGGATTACAGTAGGTATATTTCTACTGGTATCGGAGTCGCCCTATTTGTCCAGTATCTTCACTTTACTAGTCGTTCTCTGCAGTTGCGTTTTTATTAATTGCTTCGCTTCACCTTCCTCGAGAATAGGTCTATCGAATGCATAAATATTTTTCAAATCCGCATTTTAGTTCCAAAGGTTAGTCCGAACCACGGTCCCAACCAAAAAACAAATTGGTATAAATTTATTTTATGGTTAGCTAATCATAAACACCCGTTTATGACTAGCTACCCATAAAATTTTAATATGCTATAACTTAGTGAAAAAATGTTAAATTAAGTGTCATTTGTGTTAAATATCCGTGACGGCAGGTAAGCGTATCCTTTTGTATGGCGATTGCGACACATTTCATTCGCCAAATCAAGGCTGAAAGTACTCTATATAACAAAGCATACAGAGTAGTGATAACGTGTGAGTGAGTGTGTGGTATTTGACGTATTATTTTTACAGTTAAAGTGTTCTGTGCACTTTACACCTTTCAAGTCTTTTCCACATTCAAAGTCGAACAATAACGTTAGGTTTTCTTCTCGATACAGACTCGTAAATATTTTTTACTTAACAAGTGGCAAGTTTTGTTCTGCTCTGTACTGTTCTGTAGTAGTTTATACAGTTTAACCCCTAAGTACATTATTTTTGTTAGAAACCGTTTTTGCCGGGCGCGCTATTAGCAAAGCCGGACGTCGACGATAGGCGTCGTAGATTTATATACTAATACCGCAGATTACTGAACAGAATACGTAAGATTTGTGTGTCGGTAGCTTTATACCATAGATATTTGATCAGCGCTCAAAAAATACCCCTTTTTAAGAAAATTTCACAAACGTAGTAACGTGAATTTTTAATATTTACAGATTATATATAGAAGAAGTGCAGAAAGCTAAATTTTTTAAACAATATGTCTTACATGCGGTTATTAAAATTACACGTGTCCAGTTATATATATGCGTTGATCTGTCATGGTAAGTAAGTCTATACAGTGACAGCTCAAGTCATACCGGCAATATGAAAAAAAAAATGGTCGAAATTTGACCAGAACGCGATCACTAGTAAATATAAATACAGTTTGTACATATGCATAGTTCAGAGACGCTTGCCGGCGCCGACGCGGCGGTGTGGTGGCGTTTTCGGTGTAGCCAAGGTTATCCAGATCCATCCATTTCTTCATTAGCTATTTCATTAGGATGTAACGTAGGCTATGTTTTGTTTCAATAATAGTTGTAGGTAAACGCGGGGATCGCGATCACTGCTAATAAACAAAAAAGAAAACAACGAACTTATTTTCATAAAGGTGTGCTCGTTTGTGTGGATGTATGGATGTTTGTTATTCTTTCACGCAAAAACGGCTGAACGGATCTGGTTGAAATTTGGCACAATGATAGATTATAGTCTGGAATAGCACATATGCTACTTTTTATCCCGAAAAAATGTACTGTTTCCGTGTGATAGCTTACACCAAAATTTCTACGCGAACGATGTCGCGCGTAACGAGTAGTGATAAATAATTATGAAAAACTAATAATTTTTCACATTCTTAATTGCGAATCAATACGAAATGGCTTCTAGATAAGTTATATCGTCCTTGGCTTACATAGTAAATTGCAGAAAATAAAAATGTCAGTGATTTATCTTATCATCTGTGTTATTTTATTTTGCTGTACCAAGTCATTGCACTTTGTACTACTCAGTTGCTAACAGCAAAAGATCCGCTTAACGGTAAATGGTTACCGGTTTTAGCAATAGAAAAATGGTTTTAACATTTTGTCTTCAAATAGTAATAATAACACATCTCACACACGGCCGTCTGATCCGAAACCGGTGGGAATCGAACCTAACCTAACAAATAATAATAAGGCCGGTGTTAAGCATGTTTGCCAAACCTTTTGTATGAAAAAGAAGCGGCGGTAGCGTAACGGCTAATCGGACTTGCGATCAAGTGGTTGCGGGTTCGAACCCCAGCCAGTGCACTACCGGGGTGAACCCACTCCTAACACAAGCATTTAGCTTAGCTGGAGGGGTTAACAACAATACTAGTAATGTGTGACCAACGTTACTAGTATTCTTATTTAAAAATAAAAAAATCCTAGCTTTGTTTTTGGCATCCAGCCTATAGTTTATTGATTTTTTATTTGACTTGAATTTGTGTTCAAGATTCGTGACGATTACAATACCCTCGTATTGTAATCGTATTTTAAAAATGAGGTTTTCTTTTTGACTACACAAAACAACAAAATTTAGTTAGATAATAATAGTACAACTACTTTGATAGTAATAATACAACTACGCTCATAGAATTCTGCATATGTATGTAGTTCCACAATCATGAAATAAACATGTGTACAAAACAAATGTATTCAGAGTTCAGCAATCGGTGGTGTCATCTCATTTTGTTTTAGACATTTTTGTTACATCTCATTCTAACTAATAAACCCGCGAAAACTTCTATGATCAACTACAATCTACCGTCTTATCTCTTAAGATGAGATAGTAGATTGTATTTGATCATAGAGATTATCGCGGGTTTAACAATGACTTACTTGATGACTTATCATGAAGTAAGTGTTTGTTTCTCTAAAGGTGGGTGCTGACCGGCTTTACAGGGCGTAATGTTCCACATGTTACAAAGCGAGCTTTCAGCAGAAGCGTTGATTACTCCGGGCCCGTTTAGTATGATGAACTCTTTATTTCATAGAAAAATAAAGAGAGTAATTTCTTGTATGGAACTCGGCTCATCCAGAACATTATAACAAAATAAAGAAAAAATATGCTTGGGTTACATTGGCTTCATCGTCCGACATCTTGATTGCAAGTGGCAACGAATCTCCAGCAGGGGCGAGCAACGAGCATATTACATGGATTTTTACCACACGGCGTAACGTAACACAGTTCATTGCGAACCTTAACATTACGTTGCGTAACGCCGGTCAGTACCCATCTTAATAGATGTTACAACCATTGTCATCACGCCATAATGTGTAATTATACTAATTATGCTATCCAAGTAATCACGGATTATTCGGAACCCTCATTTAATGTAATTTAATAAATGTTTAAGTCGACACTTAAGCATCGAACTAAGTAAGTAACAAACATCATTAGTAATCATTACACAGTGACAATACTCAGGTAATTCTGGATTGACGTTTCATTACGTAAGGAGTGTTATAGAAAAGCGGTTCTTTACTTTTGAGTTAAGCTAACGCTTATTGTATGGCCCTTAGTCAGTTACTAATGTACTTACTTCGAAATCGCGATTATCCAGGCACTAATGCAGGCGTTTGTGCTACCTATATAAAAGTTTCAATTTGTACTAAACAAGGGTGCCGAAATGTTGTTTTTAGTGTCTGTCGCGTTAAATAGAACCTTTAAGCTTTTATTAAATAAATTTATACTAGAAAACCCATTGCAAAACACAATCTTTAGAGTCAAAAACCCGTACCTCCACATTATGTTGTCGTGTTGTTCTAGAACCTAGGAGAAAGTAATCTCTATTGTACATAAGTACTAATATTATAGTTTGTTCGATTCTTTGAACTAATTAATATCAGGTTCGACCCCTTCATTGGATACGAGTTTAAACCGCATTTATGGCCATTGTTCTGGATCTAGCCTTCCTCAGAAATTAGGCTATCAAATTATAAAAAGGTCTTTTAAAATTCGACTGGTAGTTTCAGAGAAAAGCGGTTTTACAAAAAAAAACACTTTTTTTGGAATATATGTACATATCTGGTACTATTATGTATTCTGTGTACATATCTACATATAGGTATGTACCTAATTTTATCCTCCGCGCCTTTGCTCAACTAAGTTGGGGTCGGTGTTCAGTCGAACTACAATACGGCCGAACTTTGATATTTTACATGAAGCGACTGCCATCAGACTTCCACAACATAAGTACTAGGCGATATCAAAGTTCTGTAGTTGGAATGGAAAATTGCAAAAGTGGTCCCAATACACAAATCAAATGACGTTGAAGTAATATCTAATTACAGACCAATCTCGATTTTATCGTCATTTGCAAAAGTTTTTGAAGTCTTAATATGCCCATATTTGCAGAATCATCTTAAGCTATATTTAAGCATTAGTCAGCATGGATTTGTAGGAAAACGATCCACGAGCACTAATTTGGTACCATTCACTGAAGCCTTGATTGAAGCCATAGATTCAGGTCATCAAGCTGATGTTATTTACACCGATTTCAGCAAAGCTTTCGATAAAGTATCCCATAGAATATTAACTTCCAAACTACAAGCTTACGGCATATGTGGATCTTTGCTCGAATGGCTGACATCGTACTTGTTGGGCAGGTTATTTTTTGTAGTAGTTAATGGCTATCAATCTAATGTAGAACATATTTTATCCGGTGTGCCACAGGGCTCCCATTTGGGGCCAGTCTTGTTTAATTTCTTTATTAATGACGTCCCACACTGTTTCTTGCACTCCAAAGTTTTTTTATATGCAGATGATCTTAAGTTTTCAAGACTAATCAAATCTGAGGAAGATGCTAGGTTCAAAGTGACCTCAATAGACTAGTTGAATGGTGTAAACATAATAAAATGCAGTTAAATACCGATAAATGTAAGCATGTAAAATTTACTAGGAACCGAAATCCCATTAGCTTTGAGTACCACATATATAATATCAATATTAGCGAAGTGGATACTATGAGAGACCTCGGTGTTATATTTGATAGGAAACTTACTTTTAGGCCTCACCTGGATCACATTATAAGAAGGGCTTCCAAAATGCTAGGTTTTGTTGTAAGAACCTGTAAAAGCTTTCGTAGCGACAAAACTAAAATATTGCTTTATAATACTCTTATTCGGAGCATATTAGAATATTGCAGTGTTGTCTGGCGGCCACACTACGCAACCCACTCCTTGCGTCTGGAGCGTGTCTAAAAGCGTTTTCTCTGGCATCTTGCATTTTGCAATGGCATATCCAAAAAAATTCGCTCCTCTCAAGGCAGACTAAAATATTTTAAAATTAAATCCCTTGCCAGTCGGTTGGAATCTAATGACGCAATATTTGCTAGTAAGATTGTCAATAACAAAATTGATTGTTCCCCATTGTTGGCTCTTGTTAAATTTCGAGTGCCTTCAAGGCTTCCGCGCAGACCCGTTACACCACTGTGTCCACCACTAAGGAGAACTGTTCTAGGTGCAAATTCACCGTGTGCTAGGTTGTGCAAGGTGGTAAATAGCTGCAGTGATTTAGTTGATATCCACTTTGACTCATTTAACAAGTATAAATTAATGTTTAACTCTTTGCCAGACCATGTTTAACTTACTAGATTAATACTGAAAATAAGCTGTTTAAGCTTAATTCAATTGTGCCACAAATACTGATTACCTGTCAACAGTTACTGTGATGGAAAGTTAGCTTAATCTATTTTTTATTATACTATTGCATGCTGTGTCTGCCTTTAAGTAATTGTTACATTACGTTCGAAATTATTGAATGTGTAATATTTAAGTATAAATGTAAACAATTGTTGGTGGACCTAAATAAATAAATAAATAGTTAGACCAGATTGTTGGACTTTTTAGGGCTCCAACTACCTGTAACGAAAGCCACACGGTACCGACGGTTTAACGTGCTCTCTAAGGCACGGAGGTGTCTCAATGTGTTAAGAATGGTCACCCATCCTAGGCTATCCTGGCTAGTATTACTTAACTTTGTAATGTGCTAACCTACTCGGTTACCACTTAGCCACGGTACCTAATTTATTGTATATTATATAAGGAACATGTTTAATCAAAATTCATTCAATTAAGGAATCTTGCTTGTTAATTGCATTGTTTACATCATCATTTGTGTTGTCGAACGACATTGAAATCTTTGAGAAAAGACAGACAAACGTCAGATTTTAAATCAAATTACAATGTACTTACTGTTTATACTTCGCTTGCGTGTTATAGCCATGTTATAATGTATATAGCTTCTTCTTTTTCTCTTTGAATCAGCTTGCGACCACGGCCAGTGCAACCTTGTGGAAGTGTCAGGCAATTCCCGTAATGAAACTTTACGTCGAAATAAAATTAGGTAAATTTCCAAAACTTGGTCGCTCTGGTCCCCTTTTATCTTTGTTTATACGTACCTACGTGCGTACTAAAATAATAAAACATAATTATGTCTGATCGAAAATATACATCGAATTTAGCGGTTTTTTCAAACCGGCTCTAGACTAGAGAAACTCTTTTTAAAGTAAAGTTTCAGTAAAACTCAAATTCGACTACTCTCACTAATGCTTTTAATTTAAATGTTAAACTGAGATAGTATGGCTACCATCCGTTCGGGTTTCCCCGGATTTGTCCTTGTTTAGAGGGCGTCGTAGCGTCCGGGCGGGGTTTTCAAAAAGTGTCTACTCTGTGTCAAGGGACAATTATAATTATTAGCTGAGTCGTTTACAAGCTAAAAATTTAAATGGAATCGGCGTTTTTTAAGGTGTCCGGGAAAGAATCTCGATTTCACCCCTGTGTCCGAATTTTTTTAAGTTTTTGTCCGTCGTCGGCAATTTAAGTGATGGCAGGCCTATGATATAGCAATAAATGTTGTTGCTACTTTAAAACATTGCCTGTTACACAGAATACATAATAGCCTGTTACAGGTTGTCTGGTACTTGAGACCATTCGTGTATCTGGTACTTTATGCTAATAATAAAAAACATTTTCATATGAACAGTTATTTATATGAATGAATTATATTAATATTATAAACATTCTGAATGGCCAAAATGTCAACATTTAGCCAGGTTTTGTACTCGGAGCGATAATCCGAGTAAGAAGAAGAGTCTATAAAACATTAGCGTTGATTAAAGAACAATTTTATTTTAGTCTTGTATTTTAGTCATTGATAACTGCACGCTATAACTGCATTAAAGATAATAACCCTACCAATGTTAAGCGGTTTTCGTTGCCTATAAGTAAGCACTTTCCACGCAAACCCTTCGCAGGCACAGACACAATGCTAAATTATTTAAATCAATAATTGCTTAGTTCTAGCATCAAAATGCGCCTCCGGCTACATAAAAAGTCTGAAAACAATGGCAGTATCTCTCTTGATATCTGATAATTCAGGAAGAGCTGCTGTTTTGCTATGAATTGTGATTTAATAGCGATAGATTTGCGAACATAGTACACGGACGTTACAATTTTGCAAAGTAGTCAAGTGCCTCTACAATGT
Organism: Callimorpha dominula; assembly: GCA_949752705.1. Lineage (NCBI taxonomy): Eukaryota > Metazoa > Arthropoda > Insecta > Lepidoptera > Erebidae > Callimorpha > Callimorpha dominula. Next base: position 10,355,726 of record OX457005.1, read on the forward strand.
ACCTTGTAGGAAGTTTGTTATCATGTACAATCACAAACAAACACATCGCGACGTTAAAAAATGTCGTGTAGGCTGTTACCGTGAGAAATAAAATAACTTTGGTGCTACTAAAAATACAAATTACGTCAAGGGAACAGGATCACTAGTACTCGGCCGTCCGGCATCAGGCAAAGTAGAGCACCTAATGACATACGGAATCCATGAGTGCTGGCCTGACCGGTGCCCTCGGGCCAACTGTATCAACTGTTTACCTACAACACAAGTGTACATTTATGTTAAATATAGCACTTAACTAAAGAATAGACTAGGTATCACATTTCTGTTACCTTGCACGATAAGGAAATAGTTTAAAAATAAGTGATGGGTGGGTTTAATTTTATAAGACTCACGAATACCATAAAAATATTTTAATTGAGTTAATGACGGTTTTAAGTGACAACATGGCTCGTTTTGTGAACCAATTACACCAGGTTGACGCAAGAACAGGTAATTTTTATTATCTATTATGTAATGAAACGAAGTAACCATCACATTCATTCAATTCAATCTATCAGAGCATTCGTGTTGATATCTTACAACCCAATTTTAAACATAGTAAAAAAACCTGTCAGCCGTAGCCTCGTAAGACTGCACGTCAGAAGTGAATGCATAACTTATATACATATATATATATATATACACACACGCACGTCACATACACACACCTACACATCTGTATATATGTCTGAGCGTGACCCTGTACTATTATGTATTCCGTGGAATGAAGGTCACGCGAGTTCAGGGCTTTCATCTAATACCAAAAGCGCCCAACGTGCCTTAAGAAGTTTTCATTTCAAAAATAATGTCATAGTATTCCTTAGCATATTACTTATAACATTATTTATCTATTTATACAATTTACTTTTATTTTAAATGTCCTAAAGTGACCTATAATACAAATGATCATTATTTCAAATGATGGAACTTCAATAACCGTTCAGCTTGCATTCCTATTCTGAAAGTGATCAGTGCTGTCAGATCTGTACTACGCCATAAATGTATTTTTGCTGTCATCGTACCTTTTTAAATTTACACCAATTTATATTAATCACAGAGCAATTTAGATAATAATACGTTTATAATAATGTACACACCAGTTTTATTAAATAGTTACATACATCGGCCTAAAGTCAATTCGAAGAGAATGCGAGTCACAGCCATAGGTTCGTGTCAAAGAGATTTACCAAAGAAATAAAATAAAAAACTAATATGATAATGTACGGTTATTTTTGCATTATCCAAGCATGGCTTAACACAACCTTATGACTAATTTATAAAAATATCGATATTGGCGAGTTGGAACTCGTTAGTGCTATTGTACTCGATACGGTAGTGCAATGTATAATCAAATGAGATAACCAAACGATAAGATACGTCGTTTCTAATGCTTTATTATTACATTCATCACAGTATAAATTTTCGTTTGAATTTGTTTCACTGATCTTGAACTAAAAATAAGTAAAAAAAAAAATTAAGTTGTACGGGTTTATTGTAAAGTAATGAATGTAATGGTGCACATACTGTACTAAAAGCTAAACAATAATTAGGAAATAATATCGTGGGACATAGCGTAATCTGAGTGAATATGTAATGTATGCTGTGCCCCGAATTTTATTTTCAAATTATTGTTTTTTAAGTTTTTAGTTTTTGATTTCGGTACTTAATATATGGTGTTCTTTCATGGTGTGCTGTATTCTACTAGTCACGCCATTACATTTGATATCCATATAGAGGGGGTTGTAAAGAAAAGTAGGCAGTCATTGGACTGCTGACAAAAGTGAAAACTTAAAACGACGTCGCGTCAACGAAATTTTGAATAAAGGTTTTCGCTATTGAGCACTATAAGCGTTATAAATTTTCACCTTAATTACCATTCAGTTTTTGTTTATTTTACCATATGAATTGCGCACACAATAAGTACATTATTGAACTAATTATATTTTTAAAGATTAATTAATAAGGAGCTGACAGAACTCAATGTTTAGATTGGCGCCCTCTACTGGATCTAAATATGTATTAGTAGCAGCGCCCCGCGGTATCACCCGCGTTAGTCCCGATTCCGTGGGAATATTAATCCAGGTCTCCAGCTATCTACATACCAAGGTTCATCGCAATCAGTTCAGTGGTTTTTGCGTGAAAGAGTAACAAACATCCATCCATCCAAACTTTCACATTAAATAATATTAGTGGGATTAGCGTGACGGTCCCGAGTTCAGTTTTTTACTCCATAGCAAAAGTGCACAAACGTGCCTAAAGAAGTTTTCTCTTTAAAAATATTTAATCCGAAATTTTGTGGCTGCGGCCATCTTGGATTTTCAATGATGCTGAATACACATAATAGTATTATCATCAGAACTAAAGGCACCAAATTCCAGATCAATCGGTCAACAGGAAGGGGATAAAATTTCAATTACTAAATTTGACCTAAAAAAAAAAACAGGGCAAGCTAAATAAAACCGTTTAATAACATATATTAAAACACAAATGTGAAGCTAGCATTCCATTCGCAATTTAATATTTGAAAATGTATTTGTTATATAGATACCTACCGCATAAATATGTAATTTTTATTGTGCAATAATATTAAAATGCGGTGTGATAATTATAATATAAAATAGTTCATAACTAAAGTCAGCACAAGGCATGTATTTGTAATTACTTTTGTCATATTAGTTGTGTATGCGTATCATTTGTTGGCAATCTTAATAAATAAGTAAATAAACTTGTCAAATGTGAGTACAATGGGCGATCTTATTGCTTATGGCATAGCAATTAACAAGAAAACTATCCTAATGTCTATTGCAAATTAAAGCCTGGAATCCCCATTAATTTATCGTACATACTATTAAAGGATTAACATAGGCTACTTTTTATCCCGATATTCCCACGGGGTCGGGAATTAAGCGGGTGAAACTGCAGGGCGGTGCTAGTCTTTTAAAATACTTATAATTATGTATTTTTAACTAGCTGCGTCCCGCGGTTCACCTGCGTAAGTCCCGGTGCCGGGGGAATATCGGGATAAAAAGTAGCCTATGTGTTAATCCAGATCTCGAGCTATCTACATACCAAGTTTCATCGCAATAGGTTCCGTAGTTTTTGCGTGAAAGAGTAACAAACATCCATACATCCATCTATCCTCACAAACTTTCACGTTACTAATAGGTAGACTATGAATTGCCACCACACAATATTTATTTTAATCGTGCCAGTCAACGATAGTATACCTACATATATTTTTCCTTAATTTAATCTGTAAGTACCTATTGTACACTATTAATAACAGGAAAAATTAACATAATGTACATATACACGACCACAAAATTCTTGAGAAGTAGCCCGTTCTGTGGGCAAGACGCATCAAATAAACTCAATGTTGGCATAGTAAAGTTTAATCACCATCCATTTTCTGAAGTTGCATATTAATATAGATTTTATTGCTTGTGCTACGGGTTCTAAAACACCATGATGCTTTGTTATGCGTATGCAAATTAATAATTCTTGTAACTTAAACTGGTTGTAACTTAAAAAATATATTGAAGCACCAATATTGCGTCATCTCCATAAGCTACACAACCAGACTTGCCGTCATCGCGTCATCCTTATAAACCTGTTAATCCGTCGCAACCAAATACAGGACCGGTCGGTCGGTCTCAATTTATATAAGTTTAAATGTTTGATGTTTTCTAACTTTATTACATCTAATTTATTTTGACTATAAAATAAAAAACATACCGGGTAGATTCCTACGGTTAACACAAATGATTTAACATACTTTTTTACAAATAAATCATCACCCCAATAAAATTAAATAATGTGACAGCAACGAGATATGATATCATAATAAGTTTTTACAGATACGTTTTAAAAAATAAGAAGAACCAAATTAAAGTATAAACAGGTAATTTAGAGGAAATTCCCCCGAACGGGTGGTTCCCATTGAAGTATTTAATAAGTAAGTAATTTGCATTGCCCTACCTTCTTTGGGTTTAGTCCGTTGGGGTTTTCCTTATACTATATACGTATATTTGAAGGTCTTTATTCGAGCTTAATAAAACTTGAACGAGGTCGAACTACAAGGTATATTTTATTGAATAATAAAATACAATAAGAAACCGAGCCAGCTCTACCTGCTCGACAACACAGCTTAACACTAAACTTTTTTTTCGTGTGGAAACCCCCTCGGGTCATCACCGAACCGACTAAAACCACACGGTGTTCCGATCTAAATGAGTCTATTGCATGGGACTTGGGTATACCCTAGGAAGGAAGTCCCCGAGAACCCCGGCAGACCTTGACCGCCTCGCCACGCCCTTGCATGCGGAGGGCCTTGACCCCCTTCCGGTTTAGAGAGGCGCGCGCCACCGTCTCAGGCCTACTTCTGTTAGAGTAACGGGGAGCCTCACCCATTACCCCCAGGTCATCGCTCATGGAGGCCGGAGACCATTCTGCGCTCTCCGGCGCTTGGTGCCTCTCCTTCGGGACGGGAAAGTACTAGCCCTCTCCCGTTTCCTTTCCGCCGTCTCTTTAGCTACATCACTTCCTCACAAAAAAAGGCAGCGGATTCCCACGTACTCTCGTTTTGGACCATGGACAGAACCATGTTCTCCAGTGAGAGGCTTCCCACTCCGTCAGCGATGAGCACTCCACTAAAGTGTTGAGTGCATTATCCTCGCGACAGCCTTCGCAGTGGTGGCACGTAGACGTTGGCTCCCGGCCTATGCGACACAGGTACTTGCCGAAACAGCCGAGGCCCGTCAGCACCTGCGTGGTCAAATGGTACCTTGTAACTGACAATAATATTAGTAACTCACTACTTCAGATATTAAATTTTAACAAAATAAATTAAGAATTTCAGAAATGATCCGTTCAAGATCCGCCAAAAAGTAACGGATACGGATACAAATATATTTTTTCTTCCTCGGATATCCGGCACATCACTAGTTTTTGTACATACATACTTACACTATATAGAAATTCCTTTTTTTTAAAGTCGGCTAGTAAAAAGAAACTATTTTTATTTATGAACCGATTTTGATTATTCTTTTTTTGTTAGATAGGGTATACCTCAAGGGTTGTCCCATGTCAAGAAAGTCAGTATCTGATGATGGGATCCTGATGAAATTGAGTGAAACCCTCGAAAATTGTAGGAACGAATAGTGTTTCTGTTTACTTTTCATTACTTTATCAGGTATTTGCGTTTAGAAATCATCACATCATGTAGCTGAGCTGATGATGAAAAAAAAAATTAACTAAATTAAAATTAGGTGATGTTATGTTAAGGGACCCACTAAAGGTTTCCTTCAGAGCTTAGCTTAGCAAGGTGTTACAGAATGGTGTGGTCATATTAAAGGACTTTAAGTTCAAAATTCACCGATAAAGCTAACATCTCGTAAAAGGGCTGTAAGGGGGCTGACATTAATGAAAGTTTAGGTATTAAATAGCAAGGGTATTGATGGAATATCCGGATTTTTACAAAATACTTAAAATTGACACGAAAATTGATAATACGTTGTTCAGAAATTTAGCATTTATACAAAAAATATAAAAATAGTTTGAAGCCATATTTATTTTATTTACATAGTAATATTTAATAATATCTCCCAACATCACTCATTTGGCCAGGACCGGCATTATGAGCCTGGCCTCTCAAACAATAAAGGCTGGTGCAGACAACGGACGACATTGATAAGTCACTATCACATTGCGACAAAACCGACTTGACAACATCTTTTGACTTTTGTAGCGTTTCAGTGTTTCGCTATTATTTACATAAGAGAAATTTATTGGTCGTCCTTGTGGGTACATAAATATAGTCCCCTCAAAGTATATATACACGTCAAGACCGTTATTAAGTGCTTACGTAGATAATATACTACCTTCCTAAGTTCCTACTACCTTCTTTATCACTATTTTGCTCATAAGCATACAGAAAAGTTATTAAGTGGCTGGTCATTCAATTGAAGGTATTGAATGACTTTATATTTATAACTCAAACCTGGCATTAATGTTATGATACCAATGTATAGTAAGGTAACAAACGTGAAATATGTAGTCACAATTATTATGTAGGTAATAAAGCGAGCATTTAGTCGCGGCCATGTTGGGGCCTTGCCATCGCCAGTCGCGGTCAATCGGTCAATTTGGTCAGGCTGAAGTAGGGCTGCCAAAATTTAATTACTTATGAATGTGTTTTTTAGAAGAAATAAAAAGAAAATTTTTACTGACTGGGCCAAAAGCCACAGTTGTGTTTCTTCTGTTTAGCAGTTGTAATTAGGGACGGTACCAAAACTTTAACACTACAACAAAAATAGAATTTATGTGTTGCTTTTGTTGTTTATTCCTTTTTTTTTTTTATAAAAATAAACTCATCTTGTCTCATGAACGTTTATAGGTACCGGTAACTGCTTAGTATTAGGCTGGCCGTTTTCTTTAAATATATTTTTATAATAACAATCAGATCGTTTAAAAGCAAGGCAGAATAAGATCCTGGCGCTTTATACCCATCGACTGGTGTCCTCGGTACTACTTACGCTAACTGCAAAACCATTCATTATTGCGGTTGTCACAGCTATGTCGTGGAATTTTGTCACAAGTGCACGTCACTATCAATAGAGGTAATTGAACGTGGCTTGGCGTTTTTCTAGCCCATGAAGCAGCGAGTTGTTAATACTCTTAATAAATATTTATATAGCCCAGAGTAGTTCCCGCAGACAATTTCAAATGTTTTAACTCTTTCATGTATGTGCTGGTACATCTTTTCACAGCAGTAGGTATATCTTTTTTAGGGATTACTAAACAAGCATCTTGTTACTTGTTTCCAGGGTATAAACATGGAGAAGAGACCTCAGGAAATTCAGAAGCTGGTGGAAGAACTAAAGGATTGGATCAACCGACAACCTCACTTACCAAAAGATCTAGGTAAATCAATAAATATTGAATAACTTTTCGTTTCTTTGATAGTAAAGTAATAAAGTATACGATAATGTGTTAATAATGGTTTACTAAACTAAAACTTCTCAGTGAAACGCAAACGAAAACGGAACTGTATCGCATTTAACAATAATAATTATGAAATGTGATTGATACAATACGCATTTCAACTCCAAAACATAGCCAGTGTTTAATAAGACACTTAAAATTCAAAACATGTGCGTTCAAACAAGAATAATGCAATTCGAATTTGTTATCTATACATGTGTTCTAATTTTAAAGAGGAAAGATTTTTTCGTCTGTCGTCGATAATTTCTGAATGTACTAAACTTAAACTAAAAAAAAAAGTGTGTGTGCAATTTACACACGGCAGAAGTGAAACTTCAGAAAAGTTGAATAAATTTAATTTTAGATAGTTTACATAAAATTAAATTTAATACAGATGTGTTAAATAACTTAACATAAATTCATTAACCAACGAATTTTATTACGCATATGCACAAAAATTATCCACGTGAATGATACACCACGTTGACTATGACGCATTTGCTGAAGGCTTCGTAGTACGCAAGCGCAAAGACACGTGATAGCATACGAAGATTATAGGAAACACTGTATACTTGTATTCTATCTCATTCTCGCGCAGGCTAAATCCTACTTATGAATATGTTCCTCTCTTTAGTGTGATTTCTTCGTTTCATCGAATATTGAAATCACAACGATTCTAAAGAAGTTCACTTCAAAAATTTTGTTGTTAAGGTTAACATTAGAGGGCTCGGAGGGCCGGCAACAGCCAGTTTGAGTGGGACCCTGATCTGTACCAGCTATTGCTTCCACTCCCCAATCCATTCGTGCAAGCAATATCTATTCCCTTCTTAACTACCTACTATTTCAATATAATACCAATTCTCCCATCTTTAATACCCTAAGTGCCCGGTAACGCCAATAGGCTTGCCTCCTAATACGTAAGTGGGACCAAATTATGTTTGGCAAATTTTTTATAGTTAATACACCTATGCCTACCTTTTCGGGGATGTAGACATGAATGTACGTATGTTTGTAGGTTCACCATTAGAAGCTACGTTATCTAGAAGTAACATACGCTATTCTTATTATTTTAGGTATAGGGGAAACCGCGAGCACTGCTAATCACTACATATTATAAAACAAAGTCTGTCGTCTGTCTGTCGGTTCACGATAAACTCGAATGACTACCGGACGGATTTTCATACGGTTTTCACCAATAGAGGGAGTAATTTGTCAGGAAGGGTTACGTGTATAATTCATTATGGTTTTGTGTAAAAAGGCTGAAATATGACGTTGATTGTTGATGATGTCGGAAAAAATCAATATAATGCTTTGCTACCAGTGCGAAGCCGGGGCGGGTTTGCTAGTATTTTGATAAATACATTAGGTAAAACTTTATGCTCTTTGGGGGAGGCTTTCGTCCAGCAGTGGACGGCGATAGGCTGATGATTGTATACAAAAACTTGATGAAAATCCCTTTGCGTGTTGCAGTTTCCAAAGGTGAATACCTTTATCAAATAAACCGAGGCAGTTTAAATACAAAACAATATAAAGTAATCTGACGATATCATCAACGTCATAAACAATTACATATTTGATAACGCTTACCTGTATTTTTAAGGATGATAAATCGATCACTGTTTTATCAGCGTATAAAGTCATAGTTAATAGTTGTAAAACACTGAAATATCCCAAAAAGTGTGGGAATCGTTGTATGGAGGACCTGCTAGCGTTTTGTACATGCACTTGTGGTACTGTTCTCAGTATGAGAAATCTTTAGAGCGCCTATGCGAATCATATCTTTAGGCATTCTCTAATTTATTGATAGATCACGGAATTAGTGCGGATCGTGGATATTTATCAAAAAAAAAAAATTACCATGATAGCCCGATAAGGACGAAAATATTATTTTGCCCGGTTTATAACTAAATAATACATTCTTACAGAAATATTTATACAAGATAATAGTCTGGCTTATCAACATGTAAATAATCAGTAAATTCGTATTCTGATGGGAGGCATACAAACATTTATTGACACACGATAATACAATTTTATTGTGCAAATCTCAAAACGCGCACAATGAAGTACTGTCTGCTGTTCTAACAAGTGGTTCAGAAACTCTTGCCATAACTCAGAGGTTAAGGAATATGCAACTAAACTCCTTGCAGATAAGGTTCACTCTTGCAAGACTATAAAACACAATGCGAATTATTTGATAAGAGTATAACTACTCAACCAACGTGCGCAGGTGATGTAGCCACCTGATTATTTTGCAATAAAAGAATATTATAATTTTAAGGTCACATTAGCTATTCTTCATATAGGACGGTGCCTGTTTATAACAGGGATGTTATGGAGCTCCGTAACCGTAACTATCGGATATCCGAAATAAAAATAAATCTGAAACTGTAACCGAAGCTGATATATAAAAGTTTTGGATAACTTCGGATAAGGGTGGAGTTTAAATAAAACATGTCATGACTGGTTTTTATTATTTCTATAAGTATGGCTGAAGATTGTTTAATTTGGTTTCTTGTTTATTCGTTTTGCATTTTTAAGTAAATAACAACTAACTACGGGTAGTAACTGAACAAATGACTTACAGAGCTAATTGTTTTTTTTATTCTTATGGAAGTGATAACTTCTTATGGGAGGGTAAACCGCTTCGTTACGTAACGCGTGACGGCGCCAGTCAGTCTGGCGTTTAAGTTAGCACTGCTGTCGGGCGTCCCGAGACGCACACTTTTCTTCTTCTATCTACCCATTTAAATTTATTTTATTGTATTTTCCTATTACAATTCCTTAAAAATTTCGTATCTAACTAAAACTATCGGATAATCCGAAATAATTTTGTATACGCAACCATATCCAAAACTGGTATATTATACCAGTTTCGGATATGGTTGCGCATTCAGATATCCGTATCCGTATTCAGATCCGAAATTTCATATCCGTAACATACATGGTAGATACCTACCTATGTATAATTGCTGCGCACCGTTCTGCGCAATGTTGTCTGCGCGCTAAGGAAAACTTCTGCGTGACACGTCAATATATTCTTGTCTCATGATCATGTCATGAGTCATGATCATGATTGAAAAAATCACGATTTGCATACTTTTTTTATGTGTTTTTTGGAGATGTAAAAAATGTACAGTTTGTTTAGAATAATCAGAATGTAAATATATTTCGCAAAATTTTAATATACGGTTTTTAATTTAGTTAAGCATAGGACATTCTTGTTTGAACTTGGCAAAAACAATGTTAAGTGTTAAGTAAATAAGTACTAAGTACATGGTACACGAAATACAAATAAGTATTAAAAAATTATATGATTAAATATATAAAATGCACATATGCACAATGGGCGGCCTTGTCACAACAAGCTATATATTCCATCCAGACAACCTTTGGAAGGACATGACTCTTAGACAAATTACGCAGAATATAAAAAAAATGTAAACGATGAACCCTACGAGGTACTTACGGACATCATCATTTCAGTATAAATTAAAAATACCCCGACTCGAAAAACCCTCAAACGATTTGTTAAAAAATCCGAACGCTGAACAGATTTCCTTGAATTATAGCTAAAACACTCAATCAAGTCACCTTCCAAACAAGAAAAACTAAATCAAAATCCATCCATCTGTTTAGGAGCTATTAGGCCACAGACAAACACTAAGACACATTAAACTTATAAAACCCCTCCTTTTTAAACCCTGACGCAAAAAGAGGGGCGTTATAAGTTTGACGTGTCTGTGTATCTGTGTCTGTCTGTGGCATCGTAGCCCCCTAACGAATGGACCGATTTAAGTAGTGTTTTTTTGTTGGAAAGGTGACTTGATCGAGAGTGTTCTTAGATATAATTCAGCCGTTCGAAGATCATCAGCTCTTTTCTAATCGTTAAAGGGATTTTCGAGACGGGGGTGTTTTTTTTAATTGTAAATTATTGCTTGTAAAATATAGTTATTACTGCTTTACATTTCAGATGACAAGATATTAAAGAGGTTTCTTCACAGCTGCTACTACGAATTGGAAGCAGCAAAGAATGCTGTGGAGCTATTTTTCTGTATTAGAGCTTCCTCTCCAGAGATAGTAAACTTCAGAGACCCAGACTCACCTCAGATGCAGAAGGCGTTGAAAATTGTGTGAGTATAATTTAATTAGATATTCTTTTCAACTGTAATTACTTTTAAACGAGCAGACGGGTTAAGTGATGGTAAGTGACTAGCGCCGCCCATGGGCACCTGCAACTTAAGAGTCACAAGTACGTTGCCGACCTTTAAGGTGGGAGTAGGGAAAGGGAGGGGTGAGGGGGATAAGGGGGAAGAAGGAAGGGTTAGGGCCTCCGGTAACCTCACTTACTCGGCGAAACACAATGAATCGTTGCTATGAGGCCGGTTTTCTGTAAGGCCGTGGTATCACTCCGGTCGAGCCGGACCCATACGTGCCGAAGCATGGCTCTCCCACTCATACAGTCTTTTAAATGTATACATTTATACAACTAGCATTTGCTCGCTCTTCTTTTTAACTGTAATTGTCTTTTATGTGTTTGGAGTTAGTAGTTGCTCGCGGCTTCGCTCGAAAATATATTTTATCAATTAGTTCAAATATCCCTTGCGAACTGTACCTATTATTTCTCTGGACGGAAGACACTCTATGACCTTTTCTGTACCCCTGACAACGTATTTGCTAAACTTCATGACGATAGATGAAGTTGTTAAGGCGATAAGCAAAGGAACAAACAAACAAACTCACTAGTTAGTATTACTGAATAATAATAATAATAATAACTTTAACATCACACACACGGCCGTCTGATCCCAAACTAGGCAGAGCCTTGTACTATCGGAACCAGACTGCTGATAAACATACTTATATATTTCCAAATACATACATATTATAGATAAATTATACCCAGACACAGAACAAATGATCATGCTCATCACACAATTATCTGTCCTGGGTGGGAATCGAACCCACGACCTCTGGCTCAGCAGTCAGGGTCACTAACCACTAGACCAACAGGCCAGTGAATGAATTAATATCTTTATTCACATTTGTTTGTGATACAGTTATTTTAATCCCTGGCCTAGGCCTAGTAAAAACTGTATTACAGTAGTCAGTGTATTCCTATTCACAAAATTGTACATTGTCATGTCAACTTCAAATCACTACAACATAAAACAATGAATAATATTAATATTCAATCTGAAGGAAACCTTTTACAAAAGAGCTTAGTTTAGGTACTCCCGGCTCAAAGGCACTTGTGACTTTTGAGTTGTGTGTCCATGGGCGCAGGTACTTACTTACCATCAGGTAATCTGTCTGCTGGTTTTCCTTCTATAACATTAAAAAGGAAAGGAGGAGGACTGTTAGTATCAAAACTAGGATTATTGTATTTACCTAAAATACATTTGGGGCATCTGTATCTCGATCCAAACTCCAAGCTATGTTTAGTCTTATACAATTAGATTGACAGAAAGGAAACAGATAAAAATAGTACTAATTACAAAACGGGATATCTAGACAGTAGACAGATCATGCTGCATGTAGTATAGTTATGGTTGCCAATATATTTTCGTCTAAATAAATTCACCTTGAGTACCTTTTATTTGAAAAATAAAAAAACATACGTTTAAAATTGTCAAGGGTCAGCAATTTTTTCTTTTATTTTCTTACCAACAAATTGTGTTTTTGCATACTGTATATATTTATTTTTCTTAAAATATTGTTATTGCCTTTATCGCAGTATTATTTAAGAGGTAAAAGTTACCTCTTAGTATAACTTGTATTTCGATCAAAGTGTACCTATTGTGGTCACATGTGGACGGATGAAAGATCCATCTATCTACACTTGGTCTTCATTCTCCGTCTTCGATTCACTTTCGTTACAAAACACTCTAACTGCAGCTCTGACAACTTTATCAATATTACCGTGATCTAAAAGTAATCCCACTATCCCACTAATTCCACTAATATTTAAATGTGTAAGTTTGGATGGATGGATGGATGTTTATTACTCTTTGCGATAAAACTTGGTATCTAGATAACTGGAGACCTGGATTAACACATACGCTACGTTTTATCCCGATATTCCCACGGGATCGGGATTACGCGGGTGAAACCGCGGGGCGCTCCTAGTATCTAATACCATTAAACGAGCAATTCTTGTATATTACGTACGTAAATATATCGTGTATCTCGGGAACGGCTCTAACGATTAGGAATAAAATTTGTATTCAGATAAGGTTTTCTTTTTTAAGTTTATCTGTGTCTTTCAGGAAGAAATGCGATTTTACAAAAATAAAAACCGACGAGCGAAGCTTTGTCGCCCAGATACTTATTAAACTTCAATAGTATATATCAGACCCAAAATATAGTACAATACTTATATTATTTTCGTTTAGTAACTGTTGATATTATGGTAAGAGTAGAAAGATAACGTTGTTAATCGGTGGTATAATATACGGTTTTCTTGTGTTTCTGTGCGATCATGACGTCCTGGTCATTCAATTTATTTATTCTCAGTCAAGACCTGCCAAAAAACGTGACTTGTCGACCTTTTATAAAAGTTCTAGTAACTTCCAGTGTTTATAATTAGGTACTATCTACTTATCTCACTGATATATGGGAGATTAGCAGATTAGTGCTGTGTACATTATATACACAGGTATTTTTCTAAAAAGTGGAAATGACCAAGGCAGTTTTGATAAGATGCAGGCACAGTACAACTAAAAAAAAAACTAAGAATCAAATTCTTTGATAATTACAGTTCAATGTGCAAATAATTTTGAAAGCCGCTTAACCTATGTTAACGCGTAACGTATGTTACTCATAGGCGCTTAAGCTAAGCGCCTATGAGTAACATACGTTTGAAATTGTTGTTTACCTTTATTTCAGTACCTCAATCTTTCAGTGACACCAAATGTGTTGAGCAGGCACCGGTAGCTTGCCATCAGGCGAGGTGTGTACTTGTTTGCCATCTTATGGTATAAAATTGAATAATTTCACTGTCAAGTTATTGAGTTAAAATGAACTTGATTCTGTTTTAATTATTAATAATATTATTTAAATAGTCAGCTTTTACCTTCCCCGCAAACCTTGCTAAATTACCTTCTAGCATTTTGGAATTAATAAAATGGTTTTATTTAAAATATTGACATATAAAGATAAACCACAGAGAAGTTTATGAACTAATCAAAACAATAAGCCTAACATTAATCTTTATCTTTGTACTGAGAGGAGGTACGGCCATAGACATACATAGATAGACAGATAATGCAACGGCACCTACTTCGAATAACGAATACAGGTTTAGGAATTTTCGATTATTCTACCGCCACTGTTAGTTCTTGGTCGAACGAGAACGTAGTACATATGTCAGTAAACTCAAAAATACGTCTTTGTGTTATAAATTAAAAAAAACTTAGAACGAGTCAGCAGACGAAACACATATCGATCGCACTCTTAATTAATTTTAGTCACATAGAGTGAATTTGCTTTATTTGCATCAAAGAATCAAACTAATTTGGGGAAAGTTTGTATCGTACGACCGGTCGGACCATGCTATGGCAACTTGGAACATAAAAGAATTGCACTTTTTTTTATTGAGTCCAGTGCCATCCCAAGGATAGATACCGGAACTAAAATTACTGTGTTACAATATTTAAATTTATAATATGTATGAGGGGAAATTTATTACCCACAAATGTATTACGATATAAAATTCGCATTTGTAAATACCAAAATATTGCATATTAAATATCTAAAACCACTTCAAATTCTTTACAAACAACAATTTGTTCACCAAAACACAATAATATTAATTAAAAATACAATCGTAACAATCAACATTTTTTTTAAATATTTGGAACTTATTAATATTAGGTTGGCAGCACTTCACTTATATTGCAAATGGCTGCGTATGAGTACCGATTGCCGGTTTCTTGTGCTTTTCTTTTTGCAATAAAAGTTTTGGTTTGAATATAAAAATCGGAGATTAGTCATAAACATACATTAATTAGCTAAAGTATAAAATTCTCATGTTAGAACCAATAAAACAAGAAACAGGCAACAACAAAACATTCATACACCGTATAAGTAGGTACCTATATATTGTTCAATTGTATATATATATATACCTATAGATATGTATATTATATTAGTTTTCGGTATCTGACCACTAGGCAGAGTTTTGTGTTGTCAATAAAAAGAAGCAGAGTTGCCTGTCTATATCCTATATACTATTGTAGTCTTTGGGTCGGACTAAACTGAGTAGCTATTTGGATGTATTATGATTATGCTTATGATGATACTATAATAATTATGACTCACAAGTGTCACAGTAATGTTCGCTTAATAACTTTTATTAAAGAGAGGAATTTCACGCTTATTGAGGTATAAATGTCGGTGACCTTCGTTATTTCACGGTGTGTACAATCAACATTATGTTAGTCAAGGTCGATAGCCTTAGTCACGTGACATGCCCCACTCGCTTTATAGATTAGTGTCATTGTAAACTATATTATAGCCACTTGGATTTGAGTAAATACAAATTAAAAGATATATAACCAGAATGCAGGCAACACAGCAAAATCTAAGAGCTATCTATAATAAGCCTCTCACTGAGACCATGGTTCTCTCCATGGTCCAAAGTGAGAGTGCGTGGGAATCCACTGCCTCTTTTTGTGAGGAAGTGACGTCCGCTAAAGAGGCGGCGGAAAGAGAACGGGAGAGGGCTAGTACTCTCCCGTTCCGAAGGAGAGGCACCAGGCGCCGGAGAGCGCAGAATGATCTCCGGCCTCCATGAGCGCTGACCTGGGGGTAACGGGTGAGGCTGCCCGTTACTCTAGCAAAAAAAGAGCTATCTATAAAAAAAAAGAAAACAAGTTGAGGATTTAGATAACTTCTTTTTTATATACTACTTACAAATGATCTCCATTTACGTTCTGTGTTTCATGTAGGTTTTCCGTTGGTGTTATCCTACTAATATTATAAACGTGAGTTTGTGAGGATGTATTAATTGTATGGATATTTGTTGCTCTTTCACTCAAAAACTACTGAACCGATTGCGATAACACTTGGTATGTAGATAGCTGGACACCTGGATTAACACATAGGCTACCTATCCCGATATTCCCACGGCATCGGGACTTACGCAGGTAAAACCGCGGGGCGCAGTTAGTAAAAAATGCAGAGGGCGTTTGGCGTTTTTTTTTATAAGGTTGGCAACGCACGAGTGACTCCTGATTACTGATTATATGTATAAATAAATCCACTATTAACAACACCGTGGTTTCAAATGATACTGTAAGAACTTTGCAGGAGTTGCCAGATTATTTTTTGCCAAGTCAGGATTTTGGAACTTTTTGAGTGAAAAAAGCGGGATTCTTTCGTCGAAAGCGGGACATAGCAAAAAACGTATATCATTAATAAGAAGTTTTTAAATATTTATCTTTTTATTTGAATTCAAATTACGTTCACGTGACAATAGATAGCAAAAATAGCCATAGTAAATGTATTTTAATAAAAATCTTATATTTTAAATCAGATTTACCCTATCGTTAAATAGTTAAAAACAGAAGTCAAAATCTCGCACGCTGCACGCATGGTTGAGTTATCACCGAAAAGCAGGATTGAGCCTGTCCCGCGCGGGACATTAAATTTTGATTTAAAAATCGAGACGTCCCGCCAAAATCCGGACGTCTGGCAACGGTGGTTTGTGTGTCTGGGCGATCCAGTTACAGTCCGATCACTTGGGAACAAAGAACAACATCGACTATACCTACAGTGTGGAGTGTTTTTTTTAACATTTGTTTTATCACACGATATCTATCTATGGCTGTAACTGACCTAACGTGTTTTCTTAAATCTAAACTATTAGTTGTTTTTACGTGGGAGAGCCATGCTTCGGCACGTATGGGCCGGCTCGACTCCGCTCGATACCACGGCCTCACAGAAAACCGGCAGTGAAACAATGGTTGCATTGCATTTCGCCGCGTGAGTGAGGTTACCGGAGGCCCTATCCCTCCCCTCTCCCCCTCTTCCCCTCTTCCCGTACTCCCACCTTAAAGGGTGGCAACGCACTTGTGACTCTTGAGTTACAGGTGCCCATGGGCGGCGGTAGTCATTTACCATCAGGTGACCCGTCTCCTCGCTTTTAGAGACAAAATTACTTAGTCTCATACTTAGTTAAAATAATAATATACTTACATATACATATATGCATGCATATAACTGATGGATAATAAAAATAGTGTCAACGTTGTTGACAACGTAAAAAAATACAATAACAAACAAAAAAAATATTTTTCAGAAACCTGGCGCAGTACCCAATATCTAAAAACAGAAACATCTGGATTTGGCAGCTAAACGATCCAGGGCTGGACAATTACGACTACTTGCAAGATGCTAGACTATTTTTTATGACGGTGGACGCTTGGATGCTGACTAATGAAGAATATGTAGATTCTGACATTGTCCTTATGGACGTTAAAGACATCTCACTCAAATTTATCACGAAGTTCAATGTATCAATTGCTAAGAAACTGTCAAAATTTCAAGAGGTATTGTAATGGGGTACCATTCATCCTTTAAGTATTTATTATTCACCTACCATTCAAAAATACATATAAAATTCAACGAGGCTAACATGATTTGAAAATGAAACGTTTTTTTCTTCTCATCCGTTGGTTAGTTTGAGCTCCACGCAAATACAAATGAATAGAACTTATCTATACTAGGTTATCCATACTATTGTTATATTGTACTCCTAAAAGTAATAATGTGTTAAATAAATAATTCTTTGAGTAGAGCTGTAGGTATAGGTACACAGGCTGATACAGATTTTAACCGAGATCCATGCAGGCAGGATGTGTGGACAAAACTTGGTGACGGTGAAATTGAAGATTGACCTTTAAACAGACCAATCTCAGAAATTGCTTGACCGATTTAAAAAAAAGACAACGTTTACTAGCCAATTTAGTGAGAACGGTTGTATAAAACCCTTAAAAAACGTGGACGGCGTCTGAAACAGGGCAGAGCTAGTTTATAAAAATGGTAAATATAATAAATAACTCTTTTTCAGGACGCGATGCCCCTCAGATTGAAAGAAGTGCACATAGTTAACGCGCCACCGTTCATAGACAAATTGTATGGGCTTATGAAGCCCTTTTTAAAAGCGCAGATGACTGAATTGGTTAGTATGTAAATTGTTATCATTACGACCTTCGATCTATACGAAATATACCATAGAAACACGTTCCCTGACAAAAATCGCGTAGTATCTATGATACTATATTATCTCTACTAAACTACTGTAATATCTATTTATTTATACCTATCTATTTGTATAAATAGTACTACATAATTTACGTGCACGCGTTAATAAGTCATCCTAGTAATAATATCGTCTGTAATTTATTACTTATCATAACCAATAACACTCGTCAGTCGCAAGCCACGCATTTTAAAATTACAAACTTTTGAAATTATCGTTTGTTATAGTGTCACTTTAAAACATTAGAATAATCATAAAAATATTTCGATTTTAACGATCGATTTAGTTGTTTTTTGTGCTTCTAAAGTATAGTTTACGCATTTTTTTTACTACACTTAAACGTCACATCGCTAGCGCGGCCGTGAAGCGTCTGATAGCAAAACTGTGCATACAACTAACCCTTGTCACTGATAAACGTTTGTTCAAAAAGCACTTTAGTCTAACCCTCGTCTATTTTATCTCTGCCATTTTATTCTATGCCCTAGTCATAAACCCTAATTAGAAACACTTAAGTTGGTTTTTAATATTACTGTAAGTAATTCATTTTCCGCTTGTTTTACCAAATTTTTTTAACTCGATCCCCCTTATTGATAAACGTTATTTGTATACCTTATTACTGCTATCTCTGTATAAAAGTACTGATGCTAATACCAGTTGAGGCGGGGCAGGCAACTCCGCACTTTAGGTATAAATCTACAAGTACGCTGCGGGCACGACTAATCGTACCAATTGCAGACCGCGCTCTACGTTAGTTGGATGCTCACTCACGCGCTGCATTTATATTTAAGGAGCACATGTACAGCAAATAATATAATAGTAAGATCTCTGGCATCTCTGATTAGTATTTACCACGTGCTGTGTGTAGAAGTAAGATAAGCGTATTATTTAGTGAAATTAATGATTACAGATCCACTTCCACTCACCGAAATCACAGACATTATACAACTATATTAGCAAAGAAGACTTACCAGAAGACTATGGTGGGAGTAGACCGAGCATGAATGAACAGATGGAGAAAGTTTTGGAGACTGTGATGAAACAAAAGTGAGTTAAAATTAAAAATAACTCCTGAAAGGACGTATACTTAATTAACAAACACTCTGTTTATTGGTAAATAATTTAATTATAATATTTTCATTATACTTAATAATTATGGAGTGGTTTAAGGAGTGTTATTTGTAGGCGACAAATAGTAGATTAACCTTTTGAACACCACGGTAGGCTACAGCCGACAAACGAAAACGTGCCCACGACGCCACTGTCGGCAATGACCGACCAAAACAGAAAACGATCTCGAACGGTCGAAAACAGCATCTCGAAATACGATATCTGACGCATTTTCCACGATACAAACCGACAGTTAGTGATTTGTAACAGGTCACCTGATGGTAAGTGACGCCCGCCGCCCATGGGCACCTGTAACTCCAGAGTCAGCCTTTAAGGTGGGAGTAGAGGAAGGGGGGAACAGAGAGAGTGCAGGGAGGGGGAGGAGAGGGAGAGGTTAGGGCCTCCGGTAACCTCAGTAACTCGGCGAAAAGCAGAAGCATGGCTCTCCCACAGTCTCTCACATTTATTGAAAAATTTACTTAGAAAAAATTATTTACGCCCTTATTGCTCAAACTATTTTTCGTTATATTATGTTTTTTAAACTTTATATAGTTCGATCTGTCCCGCCTGCCCGTCTTCCTTTAACCAAGTTTAATTTGATTCACTTCGTAGAATAATAATCGTTTGTATATAATTAATATTGATAAGTAGTTTGTCACGCTGCTACGTCCCTAAATCGAAAGCGGGAAATGTCGCAAATACTGAGCCCACCACGCCGCAGTCACCGACAGCGGATGACGTTACGAACGTAACTAGTGCTGTGTCTAAGTAATTTGAAATGTATTATTTATATTTTGTTGTTATATGTTTGCTCATACATAACTTGTTAACTACTGTGTAATCGTGATTATTTTGGGATATAGAATTATTTTAAATAAAAGTTTATTGTAAAGAAATAGTTGATAAACAGCAATAATTAACGGATTAGCGATACAATTTTGGAATTGTGATTTTAATATGTATTGGAGGTGAATTGTCTCGTGTCCCACCAAGCTATGGCTTGGCATGGGGGCCACGCCAATGCATTTAGCCTCAAACGTTAAGCTTGAAGAAAAATATTTTGAATATTGTATTTATTTGGCGCAGGTGCAACAACATTACTATGCCAATTTCAATGATTTTTGTATTTTGAGTGAGCGGGAGTAGAACGCGCTACCCTTTGAATGTAACGTCTGTGGTAGGCGAATGTAGTAACACGTTCTAAACCTATGTCACTTTTAGTATCAGTCATGTAAGCAACAATATCAGCACTATTGCTATAAACTATCAAAAAGTAAAAAGTAAGTGCTATGTTGTACGTAACTCCGTCAGCACTCAAGTGTTTGTTATCAACTTATAATGCATGAATGAATGAATGAATATTTTATTCACATAAAATAGAGTACATACAGGTATTTTACAAGTGCTTACAGTCCATCTATTTAGCCTCTGAAAGGCATGTGAAATAATTACAATAATTCACTTACAAGTAACATAATATTTAATTTATGGTCTAATAATATAATTGATAGATTTATCTGTAAATTATCATAGTCCTAAGATTATATGTGTACTAATATGTACTAATATGTCATAAATAACTACGTTTAAATTATATATTATTGGAATTAATTATCTCTTCAATTTTATTTCATTTTTTTTTATATTATAAAAGGTATTTTCTAGCAGCCCATTTCTAAGCTTTTTCTTGAATGTAGTCACAGGAAGATTTTTTATACACTCTGGTAATTTATTAAAGACTTGTATGCACATTGCGTAACAATTTTTTTGGTATTCTTGGCGTACACTCAAGTACAAGCCTATCAGGGTTTCTCGTATTTAGAGGATAATGCCTAGTAACCATCAGCATTTATACCATTGCCAAGCGACCAATAGCGTAGCGCTACTGGTATTTCTAGTCATAATAATGTCTATTAACTCATTTTTATAAATTATGAACTGTTTTATCATCTACTAGCAACCCGCCCCGGCTTCGCACGGGTACTAATTATACACTTAAACCTTCCTCATCAATCACTCTGTCTATTAGTGATAACCGCATGAAAATCCGTTCAGAATCCAGACAGACAGACCGGCGGGGTCTTTGTTTTATAATATGTAGTGATTATAGTTTACCCCTATTTTAATAACATAAATACGAGTTATTAATGTGGCGACAACAGTCAGTTCATGAGCTTGTGTAAATAATGTGCAAAAGATGCCGTTCGCTCGTCTTATTACGATACAATAATATAGATGTAAGTTGTTATGAAAAATAATATATATTATTAATATAAATAATTTCCTTTCAGAAAAACCTTCTTGCACGAGAGTTTCTGGAAATCAGAGAAAAAAGGCAAGGGCGTGGTAGAAGTTACCTCTTTCAGAGCGCTGGATATAGACTAGTGTGTTAAATTTATTGTAATAATAGAAACCAAAAAAATATGTACCTTGTAAAATTGGGTGAAGGTTCTTCTTGGTTTTATTGACAAAAGCACGTAGGTGTTCCTATCACCACACCACTAACAAGGACGTGAAGAAAAACAGATAATACACTAATGAAGAAAAAAACTAGGAAGCATTTTCTACACAAAACAATAGATTAGGCAAAGCTTGTCTATAATTGTTAATAAATTTTACTCTCTTTACAATCCATCACAAACATTATTTAAATATGTTCAATTTTATTTTTTAAGGCAAAATAACAATGTAACTTTGCTATTTTTTATATTGGTGTTTTTGTGGAGTGTGGAAAACTACTGTAAGTCGACATTCCATTAGTTAGTGACAACGATACAATGTAAGTATTGATCTGAAAATTTATATTATATATTTTGTTGGTTTACGAGTGTTTACTTGATTCCTATAGAATACTAGCTACCCGGCCATGCTATGGCTAATAATATGCAATAAAAAGTATATATTATAAATTGAAATAAAAACTATCCTATCTCTCAAATTGGATGGACTAAACTGCACACACTGTGTAATTTTTTTTATTGCAATCGGTTCATAAATCTAGGAGTTCATCGCGGACTAACAACGTATACGCAAAACTACCGCTATCTTTCTACAAAATGACAACTACATTACATGTTTAGACATGTAATACAGGTGTATAAATATTTTTTGACCTTTCATCAAAAACTGCAAGTACAAATCTAGACACGCGGCAGCGTGTCAAGCCAAGTTAAAGCCAAGAACTGGCGACGCAGCAGCCGTGTGTTATATTACACGAACCATTTGTAGCCACCTTTGACGCCTTAATAACTCAAAATCTATTTAACTTAAACACATGAAATTAAGTTTATTTATTAAAACCTCTTAGATTAACTAGAACCCCAAATTTCGTAAATATAGCTTAAAACACCAATGAGATATTAACGTCTCAACATCGGCATTTTTATCACTGACTGACTGACATATAGATCAAAAACCTAACCTAACCCACTTCCAGATGAGCCAGAAAGTTGAAATTTGGCGTCCAGTTGGTTAATTGTGTGTATACAAAGCAAAAAATCTGAAAACTGAATTTCTAGGATTTGAAATATTTTCAAAGCAATCGATTTTTATTAATACTTAGCGCTATATTAATAAAAGCTTAAATAAAAACTATAGTTCGCAGGAGAATGGGTTCTATGATAAGAGGTCGCTTAGCATTTTGTGTATTTTTATTGGTTTACGATTATTTAGAAAACTTAGACGACCTATAATAACACAAACTGCAACTGGCAGCGCTGGCAGTTTTCTTTTTTGCTCTGGAAAAAAATAGCCCAAAAAAGAAAACTATACAGCTCAAGCGCAGGAAAAATGATAAATTATACCGATAACTTTTAAATGCTGAATAATAATAATTTCTTACGATACATTAGATTCAAAGCTGCAATAGGGCCCACATATAGATAAGTTATCGAATAGACTCAGCTCCGCAACATACGCAGTATACAATATTCGTCAGTTCATAGACATTGAAACACCCCAATGTATTTTAGTTATTTTCATAGTGTTAGTTCGTACAGTATTTTGCTGATTAGAGCAAAGAGAGATTCACACTTGTCGCAGTTCAATTTGAGTTCTATATTCGTTAAAAATGGCTATAAAAATAGAAAATTGAAACATTCTTATTTCTCTATTATTTCGGGTCCATTTCTTGTCTTTTGTTTTTTTACGGTTAGTTCAATGCAGTTTCACCCGCGTTTATGGTCCGCTCCTGAGGGTCGTAGCGTGATGTTTCATAGCCTGTGGAACGGGTGTTATGTCCCTTCGACACAAAGGGAGGATCCTCCGCCCAGGCGAGGTATCAAGCCTGGCGGACCGCGGGAAACGGTTGATGTTGGGAAGTTGCATGTATATTAATCAGTGCGAGAACTCTCATAGCGCGATGCAGGATTAGTAGTTACTCCGTAGCTCAGCTCAGTCAGCTCTGCAGCAAAAACATACTCCAGCATCATCTAGCGAAGACGCTAGATGATGTTTGAGTATGTTTTTGCTGTATGTGGAAGTCGCCACAAGCCTTCCCCAATGAATAGGTACTCTATTCAATACAAAAATATATTTTTCGAATCCACTAACAAACAAAAAACTTTTGTGCTTAATTTTATTAGTACTTACAGATTTTATACAAATATAAACTGCGTGAAATGAAATGTCACCGATCTTTTTAACCCTATATGTTTCTGTCTACCTTTGTTTCCCTCATTACTCATTAAAACTTTTTGTAAGATTTAGAACAGTTAGCATGTGAACGATTTGAACAAAATGCGTGTTCTTGTTGACGCGCGTCAACGCCGCCGGCGCCGTCATCTGAATATGGTATTAAAACCCGATGCCACCCGACGACGACGCGTGTGGAGTAGAATGAAATCCAAGTAGAAAGTAGAAAAAATGAAGGGTTTTTTTATTAAAACAAAAAAGTTTAATATCACTTACAAAAGTAACAATAACATGGTATTACTTAAATTAATTAAACCATAACCAATGTTCGGATACCGATAGCTATTTTGATCTTGTTCAATCAAATTCTAGCGTTTTGAAGGACCCGTTCATAGAGTTGTATGAGTCTCCATTCTTTACTATCTGGCTGAGGTCAGCTTTCCAAAGGTTGTCGTCAAGGTAGAATTTCCTGGAAAGTGAATGCAATTTGTTACAGCACGTGTTTGTAAAGGCTTTTGTCGAAATGGTGTACTATCCCCAAACAAAATACTATTATAGAGCAATTATTTAGACACAACTACAGGTGTATTGTGTTGTCATGTACGCATGTAGGTAATTAAACCCTTTTTTAAGTAATGGCACACCAGTAAATATTCGCAACATCGGTGACGTCACTTATTAGCCCCATTAAATCTATCTCCCTGAAACTTGTAAAGGGATTGTCTGTTATGGTAAAGATGAGCAGTGGGATGAAATGGCACGGCAGAAGTGACAGTTAAGTATGATCTACAAGATATCAAAACTAGAGGAAAACCCTAGAGAATTGATTGGTTTGGATAATCATATTAAGATAATAAAGACAAAATCGACGAACGTGCCTGAAAAACAGTTGACAGTATTAGAGCTCAAGAATAGTGAATATCAGAAATAAACTTATTTTGTTATAAAACGTGGAAAACTTTAAAACTATCCTTGCAAGAATCCCTTTGCCAGCCGTTATTAAGTAACTAAGTTCCTACACACTCATAACGGTTTTTCAATATTAATCTACGTTTAAGAATTAGCTTAAATTACCTCTGTTCAACAATATTGTTAATCCAAAATGCGTTTTGTTCTTCCATGCTCTGACCGCTTCCGCCATATTCCTCAGGGAGTGATGCCTGATTTATGAACTTGTATAAACCTGTGTAGTCGGTGTGGAAATGCATCTGTAGAATGAACGTTAGATACTTTTTTAATAGGTTTTATTTATTAAACTTAATATTTGAATCTTTAGAATTCTTAATAGGGGTCTCTATTTCCAAAATACTCTTTTTTTTAAACAAACAATATTTTAATTAAACCGACATAGGGATGTCCTCTTCTCAAGATTGACTTATTAAAAAAGATATTTGGAAAATATTGTCCTTAAAATGTTCTTCATTTCTCACAAATTACTAGCAACCCGCCCCAGCTTTGCACGGGTAGTAGGACATCTTCAACAATCATCATCATATTTCAACCAATTTTCACAAAACGTTAACAAATTATACACCTAAACCTTTCTCATGAATCACTCTGTCTATTGGTGAAAACCGCATGAAAATTCGTTCAGTAGTTTTTCAGTTTATCGCGAACAGACAGACGCGGCGGGGGACTTTGTTTTCTAATAATATATGTAGTGATGGTCATTTTTTTATGTAAAAAAATACTACTGCTTTTTACATACTTTATGTAAATCATTAAATTTGTGCGGAAAATTATATATTACCCAAAATCCGAGAGCAAAAACTTATTATTACCCGAAAAAAAACATGCATTTGAGTAGGTAAGTAATTTTATTATGTACTGTGTACAAACGATTTTATCTATCGCTAACTAACTATGATAATTATCATAATATATTAAATTTAAAAACTCGGACAAGAGCGAGCCTGACTGAGCGCACACCGAGGATTCCATACAAACTTGTTGTGTAGATAGTTCGTTCATCAGGGAATCGAATCGAATTCTCGAAGATTTTTGAACCTTTTTATTGCAAAGCAAACTTAATTTTGCCGTTCTAAAAATACTCCCTCATACATCGATATAATATAATGTACACTATGGTGTACATTATATTATATATAACTTAGTAATCGCAAAAAATATTTTATTACTTGTGCTGTGAGACCTTGCTTCTCGCCTAATTTCATGATTCTAGGTCAATAGGAAAAATTGGTCAAATTAACGTATCTTTTGATTGCGTTGACTTAGAAGATTGTTTATGTTACAGCTTCAAGGGACCGAAGTCACTTTGACCTCAATCAAAGTCAACTTGATAACTCCAAGCTTTCTGAGAAAAAGGGTATTGACAGGCAGACAGACGGACGACAACGTGATTCTATAAGGATTCCTTATTCCTTTTGAGGAACGTAATCTTAGAAATGTGAATT
Organism: Callimorpha dominula; assembly: GCA_949752705.1. NCBI lineage: Eukaryota > Metazoa > Arthropoda > Insecta > Lepidoptera > Erebidae > Callimorpha > Callimorpha dominula. The sequence continues at coordinate 10,382,162 of OX457005.1, forward strand.
GTTAAGAAACCGTAATCTAAAAATTTCAAAATACTATAAAAATTGCTAATAGAGTATTTACCAAAGTGCAAAGGTACTCGGGGAATGCTGGCTTGACTATGTTGTATATGTATTCGTAGAACGGTGGGCAGTTGATAAAGTGGATATGTTTCAAGCGTATCGGCATACCCTCCTAGAATAGATTTTTTTAGTTTAATTTTTATATAATACCATAGATGAATAATTTATAAACTCACATTTTTATAAATATATAAATAATAGATACTATAAATAAGAATGCGTCTCTCACTGGCTCTTAGTATCATACTAAGGGCCAGTGAGAGACGCATTCTTATTTATTTAACTTTAAGAAACATTTGGGCCAATTTGATGATCTACCGGGAAGTGATTATGTCGGAGTCGAACCGCATATAATAGCTATCAGCCCCCAGTAGCTTCTGGCTAATATTCCTGGCAACCGCATCTATAGGAGCACAGCAGTAGAGGTACAGTAAATAGATGTCTATTTTCCCTGTTTCTCTCCCTCTCTCTCTCTCTCGGCTTTTCTTAGATGATGCGCTGCTCTATTCATCACAACAGACATATCTGAGATATTTTGCTTCGCAGTCCCCAAACCCAAGGGGCTTGTTAATTTTTTTAAGGTTACCGAACAAGGTTACGACTTGGACTGAACAGAGATCGATACGATAACCGGCGGCGTCGCCGGAAAAGTGAAGCGATAGGCATACGGGAACCGAGATCCACGCTTTTAGAGGAAGTTTGAAAGCTCTGACACATTGCATTTATCTTAAATCATTCCCTCTAGTTTCTTTATCCATTGTAGTCGAGACATAGCATTACTTTAGAAAAAACCTTCATGAGGATGGGTGATATGAAAATAGAATATTGTTGTTAGTACAATATTAGTTTTATAGTATTTTTAACCTATTCCCGTAAAACATAACATAGTTATGAATTTAAAAATAATCAATACATTTTGTTTTGCTTATTTCATTTGAGAAGGCTTTGCTAGCAGTAGGAATATATTTCATTTGAGAAGGCTTTGCTAGCAGTAGGAATATATTTCATTTGAGAAGGCTTTGCTAGCAGTAGGAATATATTTCATTTGAGAAGGCTTTGCTAGCAGTAGGAATATATTTCATTTGAGAAGGCTTTGCTAGCAGTAGGAATATATTTTTTCTGACTTACCAATAAATAGCTAGTAAACATTTTTAAGTGGAAGATTTTAATTTTTGTCATTAGCTTGAGTGTTACATGTTTTATGTCCATAACAACGATATGGTTTTCTGGCAGAACATCATACTTGTCTCTAATCCAATTATCGACCTGAGTAGTAAAAGTTTTCGAGCACTGATAGTGATCAAAATCGTCCGAAACTTCCTTCAACAGATAGATCAGGATTTCATTATTTCCATCCATGTATCTTGTCACCGTTCTGCAAATAAAAAGTTTATATACTCTATACATTACGTTATATTAAAATCAAATGATAGGAACATAAGGAGATGGTTAGTTGAGATATAAAAAAAACCGGCCAAGTGCGAGTCGCACTCGTGCACCGAGGGATCTGTAAAATATTTTCATTATATAATGTAACTAAAACTTTACGGTTTTCGCAATTTTTCCTTTATCTGTGCTATAAGACATTACTTCGTACCAAATTTCGAGATTCTGAGTTCACGGGAAGTACCCTGTAAGTTTCGATTCCCTTGCGAGTGTCAAAACTTGCGGAAATTTCGGGCATAAACGGCTGAAGTTTGATTTCGTTACAGCTCTAAGGGACAGTAGACCTGAGTATTTGATATAAATTTTAGCTTGAGACCTATACGCGTTCCTGAGAAAAAAGGTCTTGACAGACAGACAGACGGACGGACGGACGGACGGACAAAACTGTGATGTAACAAAAAATTTAAGGTTTTCGGAATTTTTCCTTTATATGTGCTATAAAATATTGCTTCATGCCAAATTTCAAGATTCTAGGTCGTCTGGAAGTACTCTTTAGGTTTTGATTCCCTTGCGAGTAGTTGAGAGTTTGAAAATATGCGGCTTAAATTGCTGTTTCTTTTGATTGCGTTGACATAGAAGTTTGATTTTGTTACAGCTTAAAGGTATTATAGACCTGAGTATTTGATATAAATTTCAATTTAATACCTCTACGCGTTCATGAGGAAAGGGGTAGTAGGTTTAAAATTATTAAAAATATTTTTATTTTTAATAATTTTTCTTTTATCTGTGCTAGAAGACGTTGTTTCGTACCAAATTTCAAGATTCTGAGTTCACGGAAAGTACCCTGTAGGTTTTGATTCCCTTGCGAGTGTCGAAAGATTACGGCATAAACGGCTGTATCTTTTGATTGCGTTGGCTTAGAAGTTTGATTTTGTTACAGCTCTAAGGGACAGTAGACCTGAGTATTTCATATAAATTTTAGCTTGAGACCTATACGCGTTCCTGAGAAAAAGGGTCTTGACAGACAGACAGACCTTTGGACGGACGGACAACAAAGTGATCCTATAAGGGTTCCGTTTTTTCCTTTCGAGGTATGGAACCCTAAAAATCAACGTGTTGTTAATATATCCTTGGTTTCTTTGTTTAGGAGATAGCAGAGTTGCACTAGACAAAAGCTGACTGGCTCATTGAGACGGTTTAACCCACGGCGGACAACTGAAATTGTCTGAGGCGTAAATAAAAGAGGAAGTTTTCACTAGCTTCGACCTAAGACTTAACGGTTTCCTCATTTTTGGAAACAATGAGAGAGAACTAAAAATAATCCTATGCTTCTCTTTTCTTTCTTTTTGTGCGGGAATAATAAAGATCGTGACTCTAAGTGATCCTAATCGTGATTACCATAAAGAATAGTTGATATATTAAAAAATATTTCTTAAAATAACAACCCTCTTTCTGCGGCGGGGGTTAAAAACCCTATACGAAATGGGATATTGTGGAAGTTAATTTTAGAATTAGTAATTTTTAAAATACACACAAAGAACAAAGTTTTGGGCTATGTAAAGTTACCTAGTTAAGTATAGATTAACTACTGATACTTACGTTATAGAAAAGAAATGTTGAATTTCCTTTGACAACGGGTCTCTTTTAGTGAATATTTCAGGCATACTAGCTCGCTTGGTACAAAATTCATTAATGCATTTCTTGGTCATCTCTAAACTGCTGTCGCAACTGAAGAGGAACTTCGTAATCATCATATCGTCTGTAAAGAAGGTATTAAGCTATTACTGTTTTCTAAGCCTTTTTATGAGAGGTGTGGCACTCTCCTGGTATCACCATAAAATACGTGAATATTATCGATAAAACCACTTTTGGTCAAACTTAATAAAACCTTGTTCAGAATAAGCTAATTGGTCTGAAGTGTGAATCTGAATTTCTGATCATTTCATACTTTTAATCGATGTCATTTAGTAACATTTATTAACTTATTATTATGATTAATAAATATTGTATACACAGGCTGTGTCATTTTCGCATTTGACAAAAATTAAATTAACGGCATTTCGTGTAAAGTGCAGGTGTTTCATTTGTTAAAGCGCCTACTCAATTAGTGTGCGCAATAGTGCGTATGTACTTCGACACCTATTTACCTTTACAGGGCGCTTACGCCCAGGTGTATATGTTACATAATTATGTCGGTACATTATAGTTGTTCACTTCAATCGGTACTGTTCAGCCATTACAAGTTTTACCACATCGCTGCTTTTTATTTAACTCCATTAACCGGATTACAGTATGTACACCATTACTAATATAAATGTTTAATTAGGTACGTTTTATCTGTTATAATGTAATTAGATTAATTTGCAATTAAATTATTTTGTAATTAATAGAAGTACTAATTGTAATTAGTTACTTAAGTAATCTATTCCAAAGTATTTAAATTACTAATTGCAATGTAACTGTAATTTGTAATTATTAATTTAATTACTTTTTGCCAATCACTAACCTCATTGTAATCATGGTATAGTCTTACAAACAGTAAATCTTAATAGTGCCTAAGTCCTACAAAGAGTATTACAGTAAATATCCTATAATGCGCCTGCATAGTGCTTAGTACACGCGAGCGAAGTCGCGCGGGAACTGTTAGTGCGCAATATAAACAGGCTCTATGTCACTTTTAGAAACAAAGAAATGATAATAATCTATCAATACAAATAAATAAATAAATAAAATGGAAGTGTCTATTTGTAATGTTTAACTAAAGTAAAAAACTGTTATTTTTAATAACAGTTTTTTTAAAGTCAGTTATTTGCACGATACCTAAGCCTAAAAATCAGTTTAAATTTTTTTGTCTTGCTGCCTGTTTGTTACGGCTAATCTCTGGAACGGGTGGAGCGATTTCTCTGAGGAGACTTTCAGTGGCAGATAGCTGGTGTTATAAAGTACTCCTTATAACACCAGCTAGTTAGTAACCTAAGTTACTACTTAGGTTACTTTTATTTTGGAAAAAGAATTAATTATTAAATATGTGTTTTCCTCATGACTTAAATATAAAGTTATAATTGTATAAAGCAATGCGAAAAGATATACCTACAAATATTTCTTGCCAAGTAAATATGAATACAAAAAACAATAAAATGTTATGTTAATTTAACACAAAAATTCCTTTACGATTTTATTATGATCATAGTTTTACCTTTGCATACAAAAAAAAAAAAAATAACACAATGGGCAGAAACACTTCCGTGGGATTTTTATTTTCATACTAGCTGTTCCTCGCGCGGCTGCGCTCGCGTGTACATATTTATATATTTTACGCGGAACCCTTATTCTTTTTCCAAAATAAAAGTAGCCTAAGTTACTCCATAAAACACCAGCTATCTGCCAGTGAAACAGATTAGCCGTAACAAACAGGCAAACATTTAAAAAATTGAGTTTTTGAGTTTAAAACTTTTTAGTATATACCGTGTAAATATTCGGTTGCATTTAGTAAAATTCTGTGAGTACGACATTTTTTTTTTTTTATTCAAAAAAGACAACTCCCGCATTAGGAATTACTCCTGTGTCGCGGGGGACTTTACAAACATACAAATAACGGACACAAAGAACACACTCAGATGGGAATCGAACCCACGACCTCTGGCTCAGCAGTCAGGGTCACTAACCACTAGACCAACAGGCCAGTTAAAATTACTCTACAAACAACTTGACTTACCTGACTATACCTTTTTGTAAAACCTTGTATACTGTCAGTAACTTTAACCCTTTTTGACAGTTTGAAGCCATTTATTACACGACTATCAGCGCCTCGTGGTTTCAATGTGTTTCAATGAATGTCGGGTTAAAAAGTAGCCTATGCCTTAATCCAGGTCTCCAGCTTTCCACATACCAAGTTTCATCAGAATCGCTCTAGTAGTTTTTGTGTGAAAACATTTCAAACATACATACAAAAACACAAATGTTTCCTCTTTATAATATTAGTTTAGACGAAAAAATTAGTGCAATATTCTCAGGATTCGTGTATTTTTCTTTATTTCACCATAACTTCTATGTGCCTTCTTCTATGTATAGTTACACATGTATAGGCTAGTAGAGGCTTTTTTATACAAAATCTTTAGAAGTAATAATTACATAATAACACCGTTTGACCTTGTCGGTCCAAAATTAACTATGATCATTATTTATTTGTTGAGGCGGTGGTCTGTATAAAAGTAATATCAAAAAAATTATAAGCCTACAAAGAAACACGTTTTTATACTGGTTTTGACGAAACTTCAACAGTAAATAACTAATACCTGACAGAGCTTAATTAATTCCCAAAAACAAAAATAATTGGTTCAGTCACAGATAATATAATACTATACTAGTAGTTCAGTATTTTTTTCATAAGAATTAAATCTTCTAACGGCCGTTTCATATAACCAAGCTGTAGTTACCGATAGGTTGGTATCTCCAAAAAAACAGAAAGGTCCTATCTATCTATAGTTTGCGTTTTACAGTCAAAGATAAGTGCTATCTATCTTCATCCAACGAAGGGTAGCGCCTTTCCTGTCGTCTATTCACGCCTCTTGAAACATCTCGTTTTTTCTTAACCACTTAACAATAATCACCCTTAAACAAAATATGAGACAATGCTGCTTGTGTAACATGTGACGGCAAATATCGTCTCAAATAACAAAGCAATTAATGCAATAATAGAATTAAAGTAAAGGCTTGTTAAGAAATGATTTTATTTCTTCGATTTTCGATTCGAATAAAAATAAAACATCATTAAAATCTAATTGACAGAAATATTCATGTATTATGTAAAAGAGCTGTTGAGTTTCCTATAAATAAATAAATAAATAGAAGCAGCTAGAGTAGTACGTATTCTGTTAAAACGAATTTACTTTTTAAATTGGTATTACACTAAATTTGCAATATAATTTAGTACTAAATTATTTATTTAACAGGTTTACAGCCGACTCAGTACAAATCTGTATGCATAGTATTCACGTCAATTAATTTCATGGTCATTTAATTTCTTCATCACAATTATAATTTGAAATAATTCCAACTACAATGTTCCATTGTATAATAATATTAGTATATTTTTCCTAATTCAACTATTCATTTTTAAAAAGTTATCCTTGTCAAAACGGCCGATGTTGACAGATAAGCAAATTGTTACTTGAGTTAGCTCCGTCTATCGAAAAGTAACTTAAATTTTAAATTGAAATGGAAGTAAGAACCATTTGTACGAGGGTTCCTATTTCTAATAGGCTACCTGTCTTCTCGACGATAGATTAACAACTTCGATAGAACATACTATACCCCAGTAGGATAAAAAGCAAGTAAGGACCAAAGGATAGATTTGTTTATCTTTGGTTGCTGGAATTACAGATAGATAGGTTATTGAAAACGGCCTTAAGTAAAGACCGATTAACACTTCTGTTACGCTGTCCTTGTACCACAGTATCCCTGTATTTCGGTTGATTTAGATCTATCTTAGATTTATTAAGATTCGACTCATGGTCTAGTATAGTCCTGAGCTAAACGGAAAATCTAGATATTGTAATTTTGATGTCTGAGATTCCAAAACCTGATTTACATGGGCGGTGATTGAATGGGTTATGCCGTGTTCGCAGTTGGTCACATTAGCACTTCATCCCATTAGCATTAGGTCCCATTCAAAGTTGGTCCCATTAGCTGTTAGTCCAATTCGCAGTTCGTCCCTTGCAAGGTTTATGGACCAAAGTGGGTTGGGTTTATAAAAAATCAACCATACAGTAATGAAACATACAAATTCGATAAGTTTGCAATGTAATAAGTAAAATAATATACACACTTCTCAATCAACTAATAACAATAAGTATCGGTTGCCGAAGGATCGGTTTCGGCTTCGGCTGCAAATCCTATTTCAGTCGGACACTAACATTATATTATATATGTACAGTCAACTACTAAATTTCTTTAACAAATTTTAATTTACACACCACTGAAATACAAAAAAGGCTACCAAAAATGTAAATAACGTATAGAATTAAATCACATGGTCCTCTGAAGATGCGTAAAATGATTGTCATTATGGGTTCACTAATATATATATATAATCTTCCAAATTAGTACGTGTTTTATGACTTTTGTCGTTCACTGTACTTACAATACTCAGTGGTTGTTGTGGTTGATACTTACCGAAGTTTTTGGGCAAATGCTGTTCCTTTGCAAGCCACTCTTTGATGACTTCCACATCCCGGTCACTTACTTGGGCCATCTGGAAATGCAAGTAATTTACAACATTCACCAACAGAAGCTTGATTGATGGATTCAAGAAGAAATAAATCCCTATCAAATTATCTGACACATACATTACATAATAAAAAACAAATGTATGAAACGGGCGCAAAAAAAATGGCGGCTATTTTTATCCTGCTTATTAATATAGACCTGTCTCTTTTCATCTGTTAAATTGTCATTATAATTTTATTGTTAATATCAATTGAATAATTATAGTGACAATTTGCTGGCAAATTTGAACAGTTTAGAAAGTTTTGTGGACAATTTAATAGTTATTCTCATTGTTCTTTGTGTCTCAAAACATTAAAATGAATTACAAAATTTGTGTAGTGTGTTGTAATCACGGAGCAGATACAAAGATATTTATTTCATTTTAATATTTAAAGTACTTTCAATTCAAGATAAATACTCGTATAGTCGTGGCTGTCTTTTTGTTCTGTTTATATCATGGTTTATATATGTTCTTCTAGTTGAAGATTGATGAAAGTCTATTAAAAAATGATTACAAAAAATATAAAAATAATACTTTGACGGCTAAAAATTGTTTAGGACTGGATGTAGAACACATTTCAGTATCTTCGTATGATTTCTTTTATTAATACTGAGCTCTACATACCTTTGTTTTTTTTTTTTTCGTGTGGAAACCCCCACGGGTCATCACCTCACCATGGCTATCGGTGAAGTGGTATGTCGGAATCAAACCGACTAAAACCACACGGTGTTCCGTCACAAGTGAGTCTATCGTAAGGGACTCGGGTATACCTTAAGAAGGAAGTCCCCGAGAACCCAGGCAGACTTTGGCCGCCCTCAAGCAGAAGGCAGCCACACCATTGGTAGCGGAGGGCCTTGCCCTCCTTCCGATTCAGAGCCTCAGGCCTGCTTCTGCTAGAGTAACGGGCAGCCTCACCCGTTACCCCCAGGCCAGCGCTCATGGAGGCCGAAGATCATTCTGCGCTCTCCGGCGCGTCTACTGTGGGACGGGAGAATACTAGTCCTCTCCCGTTCCCTTTCCGCCGCCTCTTTAGCGGACATCACTTCCTCACAAAAAGAAGCGGCGGATTCCCACACACTCTCACTTTGGACCATGGACAGAACCATGGTCTCCAGCGAGAGGCTTCCCACACCGATAGCCGCTGCGAGGTCGCGGCGCTGTTGCATCCACGCTGAGCACTCCACAAGAATGTGGAGTGCAGTATCCTCGCGACAGCCTCCGCAGTGATGGCACGCAGACGTTGGCTCCCGGCCTATGCGACACAGGTACTTTCTGAAACAGCCGTGGTCGGTCAGCACCTGCGTCAGCCGGTAGGAGAGGCAGCCGTGCTGCCTCTCCAGCCAATCCTCCATGATGGGTCTTACCGCCACGATTGTGGCGTGCCCTGCGCTCGGTCGCTCAAGTCGCTCTTTCCACTCTGCCATTAGGACCTGACGGAGCTGAGACCGTTGCACCTCAATTTCCTGAGGAGTGGATCCCAGCTCTCGTTCCTTGCGCCATTGATACAACGACGCAAGTGTCTTCGCCTCGAGGTGCCATGGTACAGTTCCGGCTAGGAGACTCGCCGCTTCGAAGGAAACCGTGCGGTATCCCCTTATGACTCTGACGGCCATCGCTCGCTGTATATGTATAATATGGCAGCATTGCGGGCCGTCAGGGTCTCCGCCCAAATAGGGGCGCCATGTAGGGCCATACACCGCACGATACCATCGTAGAGTCTCCTACAGGAGGTGTCGGGTCCCCCTAAGTTAGGCAGTAGCCGCGAAAGCGCAGCCGCCGTCCTCATAAGCTTGGGGGCCAGATTCCGGAAGTGGTATCCGAAATCCCATCGGCTATCGAGTACTAGCCCTAGATATCTCATCGAAGGCTCGATGCCGATGCGAACACCTCCTACAATGAGGCTAGATCCAGCTGGAGGCCTATTCCGAGGCCCATGGAAACAAAGGGCCTCGGATTTATGTAGGGTCACCTCGAGACCTAGCCGCCGAATCCTTCCAACTTCTCAGCGACACCGGCCGTGGCTTTTATGGTAGCCTCGCGGTGTGTCTTGCCTCGCGCCGTCACGAGGGAGTCATCAGCGTAGCAAGTCACGGCTACGCCTCCCAAGAGTACTCCGCGTAGCACCCAGTCGTATCCGATGTTCCACAAGAGTGGCCCTAACACCGAGCCTTGTGGAACACCGCACGACATCTCTCGCCGATCATATCCTGCCCGACTCGGGTAGATTACCGATCTCTCCGATAAGTAGACCCCGACAATACGGCGAAGGTAAGGAGGCACTCCGTGAAAAATGAGCGCCTCTCTGATGCAACTCCATGGCAAGGTGTTGAATGCGTTGGCGATATCGAGAGACACCGCCAACATCACCTCACCCCGAGATACTGCTTCCTCCACCAAAAGTTTTGCCATCTAGTGACGAATAGATTTAATTATATTTCAAAAAACACTCCAAGATTTTTCTAGAACTATTTTAATAAATTAAATAAAAAAAAAATAGTCACAAATGAATTGTAATGCCAAACATGGCATCAGAGCGTCTATCCGAATAGTTTTTACATGTTATTGCGATTTTTCGATACAAACGTACAAGATGAACCCTGACAGTGTACTAATTATAAGCCACGCCCACTGCGATGACGTTAGGACCTAGTTATAATCACAGTGCAAAGTTGCTTAGGCCCTCTCCTCTTTGTATCTGCTCCGTGCTTGTAATACATCCGGGCGAAGTAAAAGTGGAAAACGTCTTTTTATGGCAAAATTTTCTTTAGACAAAGAAAGGTTACTAAAACTACCTATTTTGTTGCAGAACCAAAAGACTCTTCAAATGTATTATAATTGTTGACCTTGCGATATTTTAAAACCGTGCTCCGAGGAACTGCACCGCCCCTTTCAAATATTATGTATTTCGTATAATTTTTCTTTATTTTTATTATCCGTATTTTTTAGCCCGAATTTAATTTGTTAATTAATTGTAGTTTATTTACTTATAATTCTAATAACTAAGATGAAACACTAGCAATTTTATGAAATATTAGACGCACCTCGCGGTTTCACCCGCGTAAGTCCCGATCCCGTGTGAATGTCGGGATAAAAAGTAGCCTATGCGTTAATCCAGGTCTCCAGCTATCTACATACCAAGTTTCATCGCAATCGGTATAGTAGTTTTTGTGTGAAAAACATTACAAGCATACACACAAATTTTTCCTCTTTATAATATTAGTTTAGAAAGATATTGTATTTTGAATTTCAGTTTTCAGTAATTTTTTTTAACGAAACGGCTGATGGTTATTTTTTGTCTGTGGATTTGTCTATAAATTCTATTATTGGAATGAACTACACTATTTTGCTACTACTAAAGGTTGGCATAATTTTTAGCCCCCATCAAGTATGTGTTTTTTAGTATGAGAGTCCCGACTCTTCTAACGTAGTGTTTGTATACTCTTTGCCTATACCTATAGCCTATACCTATTAATTAAAACCTTGAATTCTTTCCATGAAGGGGCGATTATTTTTAAAACTTGCATTCACAAACAATGATATGAGAACTCACAGAGCGTGCAATTTCAATTCTTAAACAATACACAGTGTGTGTATATGATTTTGTAAATATTATAAAGTTCAATTATATCCGAAACATAAAATTATTCATTTAATACCTTTTAAAATTAAAATTTAGGATAGAAACTAAGGCACGCAATAAAATCATGTATTTTAATGATTATAATTTGGCCTGTAATCACTTGCTCTATAACACATATAACGCCATATTATTAAACATTACTACTACTATAATTATTGTTGCATATCACTCCCCACTGCATAATAGATCCTCTCTATTGAATTCTATTCATAAAAGAAAAAGTGGAATGGGGCCATACACGTTTATAAAAGATGTTAGCAACTTAATTTGTCATTAAACATACTCAGCACACTGTGCCATTTCCAATGCCAACGGTACACAGAATCTCATTTTTTAAATTACTTTTAGAGGAAATATGAGAGAGTTCACTTTCGCTAAGGATAATATTTCGGCAAGTAATTACTTATCACCAAATCACTCTCCAATGACAGTGCTATGCCTAGTTTGGATCATACAGCCGTGGTGTCTCAAGTTATTATTAATATATTATTATTATTAACTACTTTCACAAAATTCGTAGCTTGAAGTGCCTATACTATTCCTCATGAATCTGGCTATCATATATAAAACAGATTTTTTCGAATCCGACTGGTAATGCCAGAGATTAGCGCGTTTAAACAAACAAACAAAAAACTCTTCAGCTTTATTATATTAGTATAGATAGGTACCAATAAATTATTCAAAAATAATATAGGGAAGTTCTTAGCTATTTTTTTTCATTTACAATTTTGAAATTTGATATAATAAAATTTAATTTAAACCATTTAACTATAAATTATTGTGTAATAGTCTCTTCCTATTATCTTTCTCTATTTTAAAAAGAAAAAAATATTTAAAATACTTTACCTTTGCAACACAAAAATATTCTTGATATTCCACACAGTACGTATGTGTCGATGTCAATGTTGCCCCATTTAATAAAAATAATATTAACACATGATATTAATAAAAGACGAAACTTAATATAGAGCTGGGTTAACGTAAAACACAAGTGGTTGACACTGAAGTGTTAGTATCACTGTCCCATATCGTATCGTCGCGAAGTAAACATGACATTGAATATTAATATTTTTTTGTGCTAATAACTTTGATTTTTAAACCCAAATAGCCTATTTCGATTCCAAGGTATAGAAATCGATCGTTGGGAAAATATAAAATATGGTATATATACTGAAAAATTACAAGCACAATTATTTCAGACCGGAAATAGGCCAAAATAATGATATTCATATTAAAATTGATAGATGTCGCAGTAGGATAATTATTAATAATATACATATAATTATATTGGCAGTGATATCTTCCGGTATATGATTACCGGATGAAAGCTGTACGATACCATACAATCAACGAAACCAATCTAGTAAAAATATTTTTTTTTGAAAATGACAAAGAAAAATTGTTGTAAATTTAATACATTATATTAGTAAAAACATAACGGGAAGTTTGTCTGGAATTTTTCATACAAGGTACATTTTGGGCAACATACGTAGCTATTTTTCCTTTTAGCTTTAGGTGAGGTTAAAGATCACTTCTGTAAAAAAAGTGATATACACTCTTTTAACACCCGTAATAAACATAAACTTGTTGTACCTGCCTCTAGGCTCCAAAAAATTAACAAGTCGTTTCAAGGTCAATGTGTGCGATATTATAATAAAATCCCAGATAATATTCAAATGTTAAGTACAAACAAGTTTAAGTCTACAGTAAAACGACAGCAATGCTTTAAGGGCTATTACTCAGTAGGCGATTATATACAGGATAAAAACGCTTGGGATGGAATTGTAATAGAAATCTAATGTGAGCTAATATGTTTCTTATTTTCCATCTCTCATGTTTTTCTTTTCTTCTTTTTAATTTTTTCCTTAATTTTCAGTTTCCCTAGTGTCATATTCTTTTTCTAGTTTATTCACTTTTAATTTAAAAAACATAATAGCACACAACAAAATGATGTGATATTTACTGAATATTGTTGAAACTGTCTGGTTTTTCTTTTTTAAAAGAGTAGCCGTGAGTTTGTTTGCCCGATTTCTTCTCACAAGGCTCAACCATTTGGAAACGGGCGGTTATAGATCGAAACAGGCAGATGTGATATTATGTTATCCATTTTGTTTTCTTTAATCATTTTACATTTGACGAAGCAAACTATTGTTGCGGTGACTCTGTGTTTGTTGATCTATAATTTTTAATTATAATAATTATTTATTAAATCGACGATTTTGAATAATTGATGGTCAATTTTATGAAATAAAGATTTTTTTTTAATTTTCTGAATTTGAATTTGAGGCATTTCATAAAGTTCGGAAAATTAGGGACGATCTTCTCTTCTCATTTGCCTTAGTCTTTTAAATACCTAATCTTTCATCAATGTGTGCTACTAGGCTTGACCTACGTGAAAGACACATGGACTGATTCGCGTTTCTCTATGCAGTATAATTCGCAACTATGAAATCCGAAGGAGAAATAAGTAATTAATTTATCTTGCCGCTGCAAGGTAAAATAGCAATTGGTTAGTCATAGTCCGAGAAACCGATGACTGCAAGGGTAGGAAGCTTTCTACCATTGGGCGTTGAACCTACATGAGTATCGACCACGGTCTAAAAAGCGGCACGTGTATTTCCTACCATACCGTGGTTTATCGACAACTATGTCATAGTGGGAGGGTAAATAAAAGTGGCGTATGACCGCTGAGGTCTCTGTTAAACGATAATTGTCCAGTGGCTGTGATGATATGATGAGCTTCCTTACTGTGACGTATTATTCTCAAACAATTAATGTTTTGTGGCAATATATGGCATTAATTAATGTACCTTTTGAAAAATGCATTTAGTTCGGCAAAATTACGAGTTCCATGTTTTGGATGCCTACAGATGTCCAACCGCTTGTGCTTACTTGCTATAAGGAAGTCTAATGGTCGTAGCTTTATGTAGTTGACCAAATTTTATAATGAGAATATTAAAGTAAGTATACTATATGTATTGTAACACTCTCTGTGTTAGACAATAGTTTTGCTTCTAGCTAGTTATTACTTTTCATTTCAATTTTTCTTTAAGAAATGTTAATACTGCAACTAAACGCAAATATGAAAAGAACAAAAAACAGCAAATTTTTTAACAAAGGTGCCAATTCTTAATATTTTGAAACAGCGCACAGAACTCTAGAGCATATCATTATTACACAATTCCCACGGACGCGGACGCGGACATACTCCAGTCAATGAGTGTCCATATAAAAGTTTTTCGAATGATGATAGAATCTTTGTTAATATAAAAATGGGATAGAAAATTCGAGCTTCTACGACCATTGTCACCTGCTAAGTGACATTCAGTGGCACCTTAATGTCACCTAACAGGTGAAACAAGTTTCTTTTATAAATATCAACGTAAACATATGAGTTCAGTTTCCGGATTAAGAACATCTTATATTAGAATAATGATAACCGTGTATAATGTTGGTATTACTAAAGCTATATATGACAATGGAGAAGATATAGGAGAGCCTAACGTTCAGCAGTAGAATTAGGACTAAAATGATAATGATGATGGAAAGTATACGATTATAACTTACGCGAGACTAGTTTCTGATCTAACTGGAGAATTTATTTATGTGTGAAAAGTGATAGCTAAACCTTTCTTTTTGATGCAATATTAATATGACTGAGAGACACCTTACAGTAGGTAGCTACATCTCCAGTTGAAACTGTTAGTGTTGCTGTTACTGACAGCGAAAGATGTTAAGAGGGACTCAGACTAGAATGCGACCACATAGCTGGGAAATAGTCACTTCCTACTTCTCTTATTACTATTAAAATATATTCTCTTATGTACAGGAAGTCGTAAAGATATATTTTTTTACGTCCTTATCTATCAGACTATTTAAACTACCGTCATAAAAATAAAATATAAGTTTTGATTGATTTCTGTATTAATAAGTCGGTCAAGGGGTACGGTAGACTCGATTGCAACCTTACCTGAACAATAAAACATAAAAAATTATGATTTCGAGTCGACAACATATGGATATATGTTGTCGACTCGAAATCATAATTTTTTAAAATTCGGATTGTCGAGTATTTTGTTAAATTCTATTGGTGCAAATGGCAGTCGCCATATTGGGCACTCGGATGCCATCTTGAGTTCCTTAAGGCCGATTCACACGTATATCTTGAGTTCGTTAAGGCCAATTCACACGTATTCTATTAGGCCAATTCTACCTACATTTTGTAAAAGATTGTGTATTATGATTATGAGTCACATTTCACCCGAGCGAAGCCGGGTTTTCATCTAGTATGTATATACAATACTACTCAGATAGACAGATTTACAGAAATAATAGACTATAAGTTTTATTGAATGTCGTATTACACTTGAGTTGCACCGGCAGTCTTAGATCAAAAGTGCTCATTAAAATAATCTAGATCAGCACTAATTAACTATCTGATCATATGCTATTAGGTAGTTCATGTCGTATATTTTTAAATGCATTTATGTATGCGTATGATCTGTACACTTCTTGAAGAGGTTTTATTTAGCAGGTCTTGAGGTGGCTTTTTAAACTAGATAATACAAAAATACTAGCAGCACCGCGCGGTTTCACCCGCGTAAGACCCGATCCCGTGGGAATATCGGGATAAAAAGTTGCCTATATGTTAATCTAGGTCTCTAGCTATCTACATACCAAGTTTCATCGCAATCGGTTCAGTAGTTTTTACATTCATACAAATACCTACACGAAAATACCTACGTTATAATAGCCTACAAAATTTAAATAATAATACCTGGCGTTAGCTGCGACCAGAAATATGTCTTATTTACGCTTTTCGAAAGTTGAGAACGCCTTGCCCACCGCGCGACCTTCGTCTGTGTGTGTAGCCGAACTGCCGGACACTCTAGGGTTGTACAAAGTACACAAATAATGAAATAAATTATTTATTTGGGGTATGTTCCAATATACACTGCGATCACTGTTCAGTGCTCTTACCGCGCAAAAATTCGTTTCGTTATGGACTGACAGTATATATTGCCACAGTATCCTAGGGAAATATATGACGTCATAAATTGTCGCCATTTTTGTGCTGTGAGCACTGGCGTTTTCGAGGAAAGGTGCTCTCAGTGCTTTGATTACGTGATCAACTACAATTTTTTTTCCAGTTAAATAGTAAACAATTATTTGTCGAAATATGTTCATCACTTTTAACGTACGTACATAGCCCTATTTAAAAAATTCGGTTAAAAAGTTATTATGCATTCGGTTACTTGAAATACAATATTTTCTTTTAATAAAAAGTAAACTTACTTTTATTATGCGAGTAATTCACTTGACAATTGACTTGAATAATAAATTTCTAAATATAACTACATTCAAACAATATTTTTTCTTGTTAAACAGATAACTTGTACATATATATGATAATTATTTTCACGTCAAAACAGCGCCAAAAAACATAGATGACAGTATACTGGACTGCGTTCCGTATTAAACAGTAACCAGTATAGCTAATTATAAAGGAACAGCTTCGCAGTATATTAAATTGACGTCACTCCTTATAGTGCTCGCAGTGCATATCGGAACACACACTTGATAATCAAATTTATGGGTGAGTTTTATATAATGATAAATAAAATTATTTCCCATATGAAATTTATCCCTTAAACCTTCGATAGTAACATAAAATGTTGATGCTGTAGACATATACATCACTATCACTACATCACTACACATTATAAAACAAAGTCCCCCGCCGCGTTTGTCTGTCTGTCTATCTGTTCACGATAAACTCAAAAACTACTTAACAGATTTTCATGCGGTTTTCATCAATAGATAGAGCGATTTATGAGGAAGGATTAGGCATGTAATCTGTTAAGGTTTTGTGTAAATTGGTTGAAATATGATCACGATTGTTGAAGATGTCTCTGGTACCCGTGCGAAGCTGGGGCGGGTTGCTAGTCATGGCTGTTGCGTAGACTAGAGAAAGATACTCTGATAATTTAAACTTTGTATAACATATTATGTTACACAAAAGTATTAAATAACAAATAATTTTTAAAACAAATAAATCTTGAACGACGACTTCTGAGTCGTTTAGAATTTCAGATACAAGGAAATCTTCTGCAGAGAATGTGTTTGGATTCATTGGAAAAATTACAGCTGCATGAAAGCCCGATTCTCTTTTGCTGATTGAAGCCACAGCTGAATATGCATTTTCTATGAAAAATTAACAATGGTTTTCCCCCGTTCCCAACTGGTTATAGAACAAACTATTTTTTGGCCTTTAGAGGCCAAAATCTTCCCAGGATCTGGTACGGGGAGATCCCGGTCTCGTCACAATTATATATATTCTAGGGAATAAACTTATGTTTAGCCATCACCTCGGTCTGCTACTCTTCTCCACTTCGGGACTAAATACAGGAAGCCTTCCAAGACGTGGCGCGGGTTAGAAAATTTTTGCTTTTTAAACCGCTTTCGAAGAGTCGGAAACGGAATATTCATTGATTTGGCAGCTTTTCTCATTGAAATTCCTTGTTATAGAAGATCTTCTGCTTTTACCAGAGTGTCAGAAGACCATTTTGCCTTGTCTTTTGATCTAGGGCGTGAAAAGAAAAGATTGGTGAAAAACAAAAACAATGCGGGCAATGGGGGTCAACTGACTCCTATTACCCGAATATAGGTATAAAATTTAAAAAATCCAAAATAAATAATTTATTAAGTTGTTCAGTGAAAATGTCTTACGATACTATTTTTTAGGGTTTAAGCTAGGAAAAATAATCATTGAATGATTAAAATGGTCTAAAATGAACGACTCACCTTCTATTATGTGCACACGTAAAATTATAAAGAAAGTGCGGAAAAACGTATTAAGGCCGTCACAAGCAAATGCTCTTGGCAATCTGAGCGGGCGATTGAGTGGGAGCGGGGCGTAGTATGGTCGACTGTTTCCGCGTGTACTCTCTCATCGATGTCTATTAATTATGTTATTATTGTATTGACCACCATTGCCCACTGACTCCCATTGCCCTGTTCTCCCCTATTCGTAACCTAATAGGATTTTTTTAAGACTTTGATGAGATGTTTTAGGTGTAACTAGTTTAACCATATAATCTAAGAGTTTAACATTGGATCAATTAGTGATATAACTGAAATTGAATTTTATTATGAATCATGTGACCAGCTGACGTATAATCCACCACTCTATAGTCAGCTGACTTTTTCTTCAAGATATTGGGTTGGCTATAATTTGATACAATTCTCAATCGGTGCAAGCGCGGGTAGCTGCTGCTCCTCAACCCCCCGACGGAACCGCAGCTGACGCTTACGACCAGAGATATAATTCATCACTCCATAGTCAGCTGACTTTTCTTATTCTTCAAGATATTGGGTTAACTATAATTTGATACAATTCTCAATCGAGAGGAAATGACCAAAAAATACTATTTTTTTCTACGTGCGCAGGAGGCCTCTAATCCTCAACCCCCCGGCGGAACTGCAGCGTTCACGAGGCTTCATGATACAACTATCTGAAGCAGTTTACGAGAGGACCATTACAATTCGCGGGCCATTACAATTCTTCACAGTACAGTAGCATTTGGTATGCTCTTCGGTATGAATGACGTTCTGGCATGTGAGTCGGTTTTAGCTGTATATGATTTGTATAAAATAGGTAAAGAAGAAGAACAAGGGAAGCAATGAGTCTACAAACACTGACTCAAACATTACATTAGAGTTTGAACGTCAGCCAGGTGTGGTTGTCTAGGAGCTCGTATTGGATTGTCATACCTGGTCCAGCTGCTAATTCTGGTGTGATTAGAGGTAACTTTTTTTTTTCTTTATAAAAAGACAACTCCCACATTAGGAATTACTCCTGTGTCACGGGGGACTTTACAGACATACAAACAACGGACACAAAGAACACCCAGACTCAGGTGGGAATCGAACCCACGACCTGTAGCATTGCAGTCAGGGTCACTAACCACTAGGCCAACAAGCCAGCCAAATCTTTTGTCTTTCAATTCATTGTAATCGACTTTCATCCGGCTACGATACTCATTGATGATAATGATGATTAGTCTAGGGAATGTACGAAAAAAACTATAATCCATGCTACTGAGAAGCAAAAAATAAAAAAGAACATTTTTTTTGCATTTAAAACAAAAACAAAGATATTATATACACGTTAACATAAAATGTTACCTCTGCTGAGTAAAAAACAAACATTTTTGAAAAAATAAAAAATATGCCGTTTATACTGAATTTGACGGAAAAAAGTATTTTTTCAATTGGCATGCTCAGGATTGGAATGGCCTAGAGAAACGATCCGAAATTTAAATTCTTTGTAAAGGATTGTACTATCATGTGCCGCAATTGTTTTAATCACATTATAACCTCAAAAAAAAAAACGAATAAAAATCTGGTTGATTTAGAAAATGTCTTTTTTCGTCATAAATGGGTTTAATAGTTATTAATGTATGTATAAAGTAATGTATAAAGTACTGTAAAATTAAAGTAAGTACAATTAATTAAAGTAAGTACAATTAATTAAAGTAAGTATAATTAATTTTTCCATTAAAATTTTTCCTTAAATTTTAAAATTTAATCTTCTTGTTCCGTATCAGAATTTTCGTCAATTGCATCGATGTCAACTATGTCGTGTGTGCAATTTCCAAATTATTACAATTTTCTTCGTCGCGTTTGGAACAAATATTTGAAGATTTCAATCCATGCTTCCCTACAACCACAATTTCTGCCATTACACCCGCTTTCGCAGCGACATTCTATTTTTTTTGCAATTTCATCAGGAACAAGAACGACGTTTGTATAAACACGCATGACCGTACTATTAACAATTTTCCAGCCAACAAATTTCACAAACTAGCCTCGACATTATTGCCAGGCCAGATTTGCAACTGCAAATAAACTCGCAATGCACGCTGTTTTGCAGCTCCATCTGTTGGTGTTAAGTTATCCAATCGAAAAGTTGCTCGTGACGTCGATCGCTTAAAAATATCGAATCGGAGCTCATTTAAAGTTCCCTGCCAAGTTATACAACTATTAACATATACATATTTTTCACGAGTTCATCAGGATTAGAGTTGGAACAGTAAAAAATATCTAAATGTGTAATGTATGTAATGTAAATGTGCAATGGTGTAAAAGAGTTTTGTTTTGCTCGAGAAGCTCAATAAGTTTAATTTTTCCTTGCTAGTAAAAGTACGAAACAGTATCGGATATCGAGACGATATGTACTTTTTACCGCAGGATACATAAAGCTATCGTTGGAATACCATTGATCTTCTTTGTCTGCCAGTAAACCGACATTTATCCTGATTTTTATTCAAATTCAATTTCAAATTTTCCAGAACGGAGTGATAATAAAAATAAAAACGCGTCGTGCTCGCTAGCCAGTAAAAAATATGAATTTCATTATGTCATGTACATGTACGGGAATTAATATAAATTCATTAAGTGTAAGTTTGTGAGCTAGACACTTATTATGTACCTATGAAATATTTATTTTTTATTTTGTTTCTTTTGTGTAGAATGAATAAATACTTACTTAATACATGAAAATATACTTCCTTAGGAAAATTCAAATGAAAAATCTGAATTTCGAGATCAAAGCGTAAGTTTGAGCGAAACACAATGTCAGAAGTCTTTCTCCCGCTTGTTTGTTTTTTATATGTACTTATTACAATTTAAATAACATCCTACATCTAAAGGTAAACGACAACAATGACTGACTGAGAGGCAAGGAAAAAGGTAAATCAATAAGCCTAGAGTTAGAAATTTGAGGGCATTATTATTCTTTAAGTAATTTAATCCTCTTCCTTGAGAAAAGGCGCCAAATTTTTAAAGCCTGAAGCAGCTATGCAGAGAAGAAAAAAAAGGTATTTATCGATGCCACTGGTTCATGATGGTTTCTCGATGATTTTCTAGTCAGACACGCAATGGTAACTATCCTATTCATTTTAATTACATTTTAGGCCAATAAATATTACACATTAGTTGTTTAATAACTAAAAACTTAATAAAAAAGATTAGGTATGCCAAAAAACTGGCATTCTTCATGCTAGGCGTGGTATGTGTAAAGTCTTAGTTTTATTCTGGAAAACGTTTTAGTGACAAAACTAGACAAATACTCGTATCATAAACCTTATAAATAACAACAAACATAATGACGTTGAAAACTATGCCTTAACATTTTACTATTTAAATTTATTATAACTATATACTAAACCGAAACCAGGGTACAAAAACCGTAGACGTTTATGACTTTAATCAATTTCCAGCGTTTTGAAGGACCCCCTCATTGAGTTGTCCGTGTTACCATTTTTCAATTTCTGGCTGAGGTCTGTCTTCCATAAGTTATCATCGAGGAAGAATTGCCTGAAAAAATATTGCATTTGATTCAATTTGAAGGAAAGTTTACAAGAACTTGCAAGTTTTGTTACTCATTACTATGTACCTATCTAAATACATATTAACCCTCAACGGTAAAACATGAAAGCAAATTGTTAAAAGAGTCCTGAATGTGAAGGCAGTACGAAGAGATACAGTTAGATACTTGTGCTATAGATATTACCCATGCTTATAGATGTTAGCCAAAATTAAGAAAGAAACCAAGTGGCAACGATACAAGGGTCCTAGTCAGGATAGGATTTTCTATATTAATAGTATGAAACAGTTTTAGATGTAGGGGTAATCTCTGAAACTACTGATCTTCATTCTCCGCGCCATTTCCCAACTAAGTTGGGGTCGGTCGAACTACGATCTGGCCAAACTTCGATATTTTACGTGAAGCGACTGCCATCAGACCTCCGCAACCCGTAATAGGCGATGTCAAAGTTCTGTAGTCAGACCAGGTTGTCGGTTTTAGGGCTCCAACTACCCGTAACGAATGCCACAGAAATTCGTATGTCAACCGGGACCGCCGCGCCGGCTTAACGTGCTCTCCGAGACACGTAGGGATCTCGATGTGTCATCCTCAGTGAATGGTCATCCACCCTAAGACTGACTTGGCTTTCATTACTTAACCTTATAATGTGCTAACCTACTCGGTTACCATTTAGTTACGAGTCTCTCTAAAATTACAGATCCGATTCTAAAAATTCTTTCACTAAAAGGAAGCTACATGGCCAGCATGGCTCTTAGCTGTTTTTATTGTGTAAATTGCACACGTGCGAAGACGGGGTAGGTCGCTTACTTTTAGTTAATATAGTACTTGCCAGCCACTAAAACGTTAAGGAACTATATAGGTCTAGAAGTCTAGGCTTTCTGATACCACTTTACGCAGTTGTGAGTTACTTACATTTGAGTACAGCAGCAAAACTACGTTGAAGCATTTGTTTAAATTACCTGTTCTCACAAATAATGTTAATCCAAGACGCGTTCTGCTCTTCCATACTCTGACTATCGCCACCGTATTCTTTGGGAAGAGATGCCTTATTTATGAACTTGTAAATACCTGTATAGTCGGGATGGAAATGCATCTGTAATGAACATTTTTTTTTAATAGTAATTTTGTATCTTTAGAAGCCCTTGCAAAAGCTTTCACACTCCCTAAATTATCGAAATGACAGTCACCGGCATTTTATACTTTAAGTTTTCACTACACCTTACACACTTGGTGACCTCTATATATAATTAACATACTTTAACCAAAAAATGGTTTTGTATAGCTCATCTCTCGAAAATTGTTCACCTATCCTCTGTATTTACAAACGTACTAGAAGATGTTAGTTCTTAATTACTCCCATCATAATCTTTATTCCCAAGATCTCGTTATCGCAGGGGGACTTACTTTATAAAGATAATAAAAATATTACTTACCATATTTATAAGAATCTCAGGAAATGCAGGTTTGACTATATTGTACATATATTCGTATAATGGTGGACAATTTATAAAGTGGAAATTTTTTAACCGTAGCGGCATACTTTCCTGAAATATAGTGATTTCCTTTATTATATACTAGTAATAAAGAATAGCAGAAAAGGCAAGATACGGTCTGAATTGAAATGCACCGTATCTCAGTATATAATTTGGTCTATTATTGTTACTACATATTACAAAAATCATTTTATAGTATAATTTCTTAAGACTCTGTTTACTACATTGTGTCATAGAAATTTGTAGTCAAATAAGAGTGTTCTTGAAAAGGTTTTCAAAGTATGCGGGAACGCATATTTCAAAAAACTTTTTTTTGTTTCGCATGAGGTTTTTGAGTGACTCAGCTATAAACCCAGCTATATATATATAATACGATCCTAATATATGACTTGACACTTTTGTAATTGGTTTCCCAGTATGAGGATAATACGCCTTCCAACGATAAGGACAGAATTTCTCTTACTTTACAATAAAATATTTCGTGAGTGGTATTCATGTTTATTAAACATATTATACGGTTTTAATCACGTGTGTATTTCTTGTGTGTATGCTCGACTTGTTTCGGAACCGACGGAGGCCCTTTTTCAAGCCAACTGGCAAACTAGTCAGGCATCCTCGAGGGACATACGTGAGTAGAACCGTATATCTTTAATAAACATTTCTCTTACTCACCAATAACAAGCTGATAAACATTTTTAAATAGAAGATATTCAGTTTTGCCATAAACTTAAGTGTGAAATTTTTTATGTCCATTACAATGATATGGTTTTCAGGTAGAGGATCCACCTTATACCTAATCCAGTTATCGACCTGAGTGCCGAAAGTTTTCACGCAATCATAGAAGTCGAAGTCGTTTGGCACGTCTTTCAGCAAATAGATCATGACCTCATTATTTCCGTCCATGTATGTCGTCACAGATCTGTAAAATTTAAAAAATCATTTGAACTCTAGTGTTCAATTGAACTTTCCGTAGGTATTGTACCAAAAAAAAACAATCGTATTACATTTGAATGTAGAGTATGTAAATATTGTTTTAAATATTTTATTTTTATTTTGGCTTGTATGTTTTGCTATCATTTTACAAAGTAGGTATAGAGCCAATTAATGCGTTAGTTATATGTGGGCTTAATTTTGCAACTCATTTATTAAACCTGTTCCACGTAACCGATTTATTAAAATCTAGTACGAACACGAATTTATAACTTTCTTCGTAAACATTCCAAGAGACTAACGTATCCGATCATCCCGAGACTGCACTGCGAGTTTCTGGAACTACCAAACACTCAAAATCTTAGCGTTTATTTATTTATTTCGATTTAGATCGCCAACAAATGATATACATTTCTTACATATAGATAATAATTTACAGACATACCTTGCGCTCGTTTACTTACAGGTAACCACATCTAACACAGATAAAACTTTTGCCACAAAAAATAAATAAACAGTTTTACATACAAAACATAAAGATACAATTAAAAAGGAAATAGAAATGTATTGTACAAAAGGTTGTTTATTAGAGAATCCCAGTGTGGTTGTAGAAATATGTATTTTTATGTTGTTTCCATAGTTGTAGTATAATTAAAAGAAAGTTCATAACTAGCATACAATATCTTTTATATTGAACCAATTCCATGCGTCATCATTATTCGTAAATGTTACTGATAGAGATAAAATGCAGTAATAAATAATGAATTAAGGCAATGTGGCGACTTCCACATACAGCAAAATGAAACCTACTCCAACATCATCTACAAACTACTAATCCTGCATCGCGCTATGAGATTTCTCGCGCCGATTAGTATATATACAACTTCCCAACATCAACCGTTGGGCCGCGGCCCGCCAGGCATGATCACCTCGCCTGGTCGGAGGATCCTCCCTTTGTGTTGGAGGGACAGGACACCCGTCCCTCCACAGCAATATGCCACAGAAACATTGAACTAAAAAATAAAATAGAAACTAAAAAAAAAAAAAAAAAAAGAAATTCAAACGTGCGCGCGTTTCATTATTACAAACTAATACTGCTCTTTTCTAATTCTGCTTTTAATTTGAGTAGTTTTTGTTTATTTCCATTTATCGTAGCAAATTGTTTTTGAAAAAAAGTTGTTCTTTGGCCTAATTTAGATCGTCTTAAGCCTATAAAAATGTCCGAAATAAAAAAAAAAACAATCACAAATACAAACTTCAGCTATTAATAATTATAATGTAAGAATATTATAAGCTAAGAAGAGAAGTTTTTCCACATTTTCTCCTCGCAAATTACTTCGTTGGTCCGCGTAAATTTGTCCTGCAGCACTAAATAACTGCTCGCTTGGAACGCTGGTAGACGGAGGAGAAAGATACTTCACCACGGCTTTTCTTAACGAAGGATATGGACTTCCAATAGGAATATATGTCGGCATTGCGTTGCAACAGCGGCTCCGAGAGATAGCACTGAATTGTTTGTTTGATTAGATTAGTCACAGATGATTCACCTTATATATTAACGGAACTCTGATATTCGGCTTGGCCGAAGCTTCGACTGGTTTATAGCCGAAAATGTAAATATGGCCGAATATCCATTATTTGGCTGAAATCGAAAACGAATATTCGATGGTGACTAATTAAAACTATTCCTTTCTTATAATATTTGTAAAAAAATACTACCTACTTACGTTATAGAAAATATTTTTTGAAGATTCTTTCCTAAGGGATCCCTTTTAGTGTATACTTCGGGCATGTTAGCTCGTCTCGTACAAAACTCATCAATGCACTTCTTGGTCATTTCTAAGCTGTTGTGACAACTGAAGAGGAACTTCTTTAGTATCATGTCATCTGAAAAGCCAATGCAAACTATTACCACGGACCGCACAATCCATATTAACTCGGTAAAATTAGCACAGAAACTCAAGAAACCTCGATCAAATTCATTTATTCATTTATATATATGTAGATTTTGCTACTAGTTACATCAACATTTCCAGACCCGTTTTGATAAGAATTTTATAACCGTCTTGAGGAATATTAAATTAACGTTATCGGTAAATTTCCAAGTCAAAATACGATTTAAAATGATAAATTTAATTCTGTCTAAAAATCAGTAACGTAATGGCACTGAGTTTATCACGCGTCCATAAATATAAAATGATTTTTCTCTACCTGAAACAACTACGTAGAAACCATGTTTAGTACAGATTTATTAGGGCAGTGGTTCCCAATTAGTTTTTCCTACGTACCACTTCAAGAAAGACCTGAAACTCGCGTACCCCTTATTAAATTAAAAAAATCTGTGGTTTAATTTTTTTCTCCATCTTCAAATTTAAGAGCTTATTTCTTGTCCCTGCCCTTACCTGTTTCTAGAATTTTCCCTGTGGCTCACTCAATAAAAAATTTAAAAATCAAAGGTGACAGAGGGCATCCCTGTCCGACTAACTACACACTGATAAGAATATTTTTTGACAATTGCTATTTGCCTAATTTTTTTAATGATTTTCTTAGTCAAGTGATTGCTCCGCGCACCCCATGATGCAACCTCGCGTACCACTAATTGCGAAACACTGGATTAGGGTGACCGAAACAAGTTGGTAGGTCGGCTCTTGTTGTAAATGTCACTCATACATATTTATATCGCGTCTAGAGTAAACGAATATACCATACTAAAATTAGAAATGTAACAGTGACTCTGTCTGTCTGTTACGCTTTAACGCCTAAACCGCTTAACCAAATGTAATGAATTTTGGTATCATCACTACATCTTATAAAACAAAGTCCCCCGCCGCGTCTGTCTGTCTGTTCGCGATAAACTGAAAAACTACTGAACGGATTTTCATGCGGTTTTCACTAATAGACAGAGTGATTAATGAGGAAGGTTTAGGTGTATAATTTGTTAACATTTTGTGTAAATTGATTGAAATATGTTGATGATTGTTGAAGATGTCTCTGCTACCCGTGCGAAGTCGGGGCGGGTTGCTAGTAGAAATAACAAGAGCTTAGAGAAAGACATAGGCTACTTTTTGTGGCGAAAATAAACGTTGAAAGTGGCAAAGTAGCGGATCAAAGTTTGTAGTGAAAGCAAAACATTTGTCAAGTTTATTTGAATTCATTTAGATATAGAGGTAAACGGCGTAGGCATAACGCCTCAACGGCTCGACCCCGTAACGGCTGTCCGTTGCGGAAAGTTTCTCGGATTCTGTCCATGGTCCGAAGCTTTCGCCTCATTTTGCGAGGAGGTGATGTTGTCCAAAGAGGCGACGGAAAGGGAACGGGAGAGGACGAGTACTCTCCTGTCTCGCAGAAGACGCACCAGGCGCCGGAGAATGCAAATGTCTGTCACCACATCACTGACGTCACCCTAGCAGAACAGGCATGAGACTGCGCCCCACGACGTAATGCGCGCGCGCCTCTCTGAATCAGAGGGGGCTACGTCCCTCGCACTCCACATTGTAATCGCCAATGTTCAAAAGGCGTCAAGTCTATCGGGGTTCACAGGGATTTCGTCGCGGTGTCACCCGAGACCCCGGCAAGTAGGACTCCGTGACGGAACACCATGTAGTTTTAGTCGGTTCCAGTCATTGTCATTGTCATGCCATTACTCCGGTGGGGTGATGACCCTAATTTATAAAAACTGTGTTTCCTATAGGCAACTACATGTGGCATACTCAAGAATATCAAACCCACAATAGATGAAAAACAATGCGGTAAATTAAGTAAGCTATGGTTTTTAATTATTTATACGTAGCTACCACTATTTTTATAATTACTTAATTAATATAGAGCTTGATGAAAGCTTGGAGAACAAATATACTACCCAAAACTAAATAATAGACCAATTTAAAATATACCTATATATTACCAGCTGACCTCCCCTGCCCCTCCCCCCCTCTCTTCCTCGGTACGCCCATGCTTATACCTATATAGTAAACTAGTCAGTCACACTGTGCTTTTTCCCCATATCAAAAGTGTCCAACGTGCCTAAAAAAGTTTTCACTTAAATAAAAAAATTGGATCGGCAATTTTTTTGAGGTGTCCGGAAAAGAATCTCGATTTCACACATGTGTCCGAGATTTTTAAAGAGCTTATTAGGCGTCGGCAATTTAAGTGATGGCAGCCCTAACCAACGTTGTACGTATGTATGTGCGTCACATGATTAACCCGTTTTTCACCAGAATATCTTTAGTAAGCAATATCTTTGTCCAACAATAAATTTCAATACACTCCCAATTTCAATTCCTTAAATGCCCAGTGGACGACAATAGGTGTTTATAAACAAGAAAGGAAGGTACAAAACTGTCAGCATGCGTGAATGTTTTTATCAGAACCGGTATCATTATAAATAGTTACTGGTCCAACACGTGTAGTTAAAGGCTATAACTTTGCTCAATGACCTCGAAGAAATCTGTACTAGTATTTGTAACTTTAGCGCTGCCTACGGACAAACGACAATACTAAAAAAATGCAAATTAAATTAACGATTAAGTAAGAACAAAGATCGCAGAGTTATAATCGTTTTTGCATGTTTTATTCGCTCTCTGAGAGAATTAATTTACATTACGTTCCTCTAGTTTTTTGTACGAGTATGTTATTAGTTAGAGTAATTTATATTTATTTTGAAACTAGCAACCCGCCCCGGCTTCGCACGGGAAGTAGAGATAAATTATATACCTGAACCTTCCTCATTAACCGCTCTATTGGTGAAAACCGCATGAAAATCCGTTCAGTAGCTTTTGAGTTTATCGCGAACAGACATACAGACAGACAGACGCGGCGGGGGACTTGTTTATAATATGTAGTGATAAACGATGCACTCTGCCTGATGACCTAGCTTTCATTCTACTACATGATATGTTCTGAAGGTCTGATGATGGGGCCATGGGGTAAGTGTTTATCGGTACTTAGTAACGGAAATAAGATGATGCTTTCAGCATCCGTGCTCAATTAGATAATTAATTGAGCACGGATGCTACTACATGATACATTCTGAACTTCTAATGAGGACTTTTTGTCGATTGTATAATAGATAGAGAATATAAAATTTTCTTCTGCAAAACGACTACAAAGTCGTAGTATATATAAGTACTAACCGAACGTTTTCGGTAAATGTGACTCCTTTGCAAGCCACTCCTTGATGGCTTCCACATCCCGGTCACTTACTTGGGCCATCTGGAAATGTAAACTATATTTAATTATACTAGTCAGTATAATTAATCATTAGATAACGATATTTACTGATTTAAAGGATCTATTCGAAAGGTCTTCTTTTCGTGTGTGTTATATGGGACTGGTGGAGCGCCAATATATTTATAAAATGCATACATAATCGCACCATAATATATTTCGTTATATTATTAATTTCATAGTCTTTATGTAAACCACATTCTGTTTGTCGAATGCAATTAGTGCTGGTACTGCTGTAATATCGCCAATGTACTCGACGATCTCAAGAGATGGCGTTAGCAGTCTTCAAATAGTGTAAGCGCGCTGCACCCTGATTGGTGCAAGAAAAAACGGACATACCCTGCTCTCATCGCTTTTCGCTAAGACGCTAAGAAGACGCCTTTAATATATAAAAATTTTGTTCCGCCACGGACTTCAGTTATATTTCTCGTGAAAAGAAGCTGATTTTCCGTTAGTCCTATAGCCGTGTAGTGTTTGGACTCGCTTGTAACCTTTACAAGGTGTATGTGGAGTGCTCCAGTCTACGATCGTGACCGGCCGGTCAATACCTTGCAAGAGACCGTAGAAACCTCGCCGCTGCTCGCTGCCTTCTGGAGGATCGGGACTTGGTCGGTGTTGCAGGTTAGTGCTGGCATGATTGTTTTGATCGATAGAAGTGGTTTACTTCCCTACACCTCGTACGCTAACTGTTGAGCAATCACACCCTGGTCGGGCTATTTACACGCCTGACCACATAATTTGGTCCTTACGAGTACGGATAGGCCAGTGATTCACGTAAATATTGGTGAATTTACTTTCTATTCATATCATAAAAAAGATTCACGTAATTCTAGTGAATTCTTGCCGCCATTTTTCCTCGCTCACAGATTTACGTAAAATTGGTAAATTCTGTGTTTAAAACGCACGAGAACTACGTAATTATTGGTAGACTCGTACTTAAATATAATTAATTGTTAGATTTGGTGAATTACGTATTAATTGGTAATAATATCCATTATACTCAATTTAGTTGAACTTATTCATACCTACCCACTTATTTACCGCTCCACCACTGTACTTTACGCTAAGTCATTTTAAGATTTAAATTTAATTTGTGTTTTTACACTAACTAGGTAGATATACCTATCACTTTGTAGTTGTATTGTGATATTATTTTATAAACATGACGGAAAGTGAATCAAGCCGCGAAGTCATGTTGGTTATGTTGAATCAAAAGAAAGAATTATTATTTCAACGTATTAATCGTATGTACACATCGTCGAAAGGTATAATTTCTTTCGATTCATCAACGCGAGCTAACGAGAATTTTCTGGCTGAAACGGAGATAATAGATGATTCACGCGATAAATTTGAGTCCATTGTTGATAAAATAAATAATATAAATTTGTTATCAAAGATTACGGTCAATCCCGAGTATTCTTGCCTCGATTCATTTGATGATTTATACTCGAGAGTTAAACGCGTTAGAAATAAAATATTACCCACTTCTAAGGTGCGTTCACTCGAGACCAGTAGCTCGATCAAGTCCGTAGTGAAATTAGAACTTTTAGTAATTCCGAGTTTTGACGGACGCCCTGAAAACTGGAATACCTTTTATCAGTCTTTTAAAGCTAATATTCATTTGAATCAACAGCTTTCTGACTCGCAACGTGTACAGTATCTAATTTCTAAACTCACCCACGACGCACTAAAATTCACTTCCGGTATTATTCCGTCAGGTGAAACATATAAAATACTGTGGGATAGTTTGGTTAAGAAATACCACGACAAACGCTCATTAGGTACATATTATCTCAATAATATACTGGACTTAAAAACTTGCTCGCACACTGCGAACGCTCTTGATACCTTTGTTAGTAAATACTCCGCTTCGATTTCAGCTCTAAAAGGATTAGGCATAACAGATCTAACTGATTTTATTTTTCTTCAATGCGCTTTGAGAAGGATGGATCCTCAAACCATCCAAGCCTTTGAACTTTCGATTCGGGATGTGGAAGTGCCTACGACACAACAGCTTATCGCTTTTATACAAGATCAGGCTAAGATTTTGGAGCGCTCAAACCCGCGAAATTCGTCATATACGAAACCCGCTGCTGTTGTTACGTCGCCCTCACGCGACCGGCGCGTTCATCACACCTCCAAATCTTACGCAGCAGTTACCGCGAATTGTTGTTTGTGTAGTGGTAACCATCGACATTTATATGATTGCGCTCAGTTTAAAAATATGCGAGACGCAAGGGCTAGATATGAGTTTATTAAATCGAAGTACGGTTGCGTTAATTGTTTAAGCACTTTACATAAACTTCCGGATTGTAAGAGTACGTCAGTCTGTTTCTGTAATAAAAGACACCATAGGTTATTGCATTTTGATAGTAATAATTCGCAATCGCATGCGGCTATGGTAAATACCGCCGTCGCGTACTCGCCGCCGCCCGCTCATCGAGCGACCGTTACTTCGCCCGCGCTTTCTCATCGCGCTCACACGACTTCGTCATGCATTCGAGCGCCCCCGCTTGCTACAGAACCAGTTACACATACACAGTCTTACACTTCTTGTCATAAGGGTGATATACTTTTGTCAACCGCTCAGGTATACGCGCGCTCTAAGGGTAGCGCTGGTATCAAATCTGTAGTTAGGTGTTTGATAGATAATGGCTCGCAGAATAATCTAATAACATCTGCTTGTTCTAGTTTATTAAATTTACCGATAATACCGTTGAATAATTCCTATGTTAAAGGTGTTGGTTCCGCTTCAAGTCCGATAATCGGTTATGTTCATTTAGACATTGAATCCCGTATTTATCCGGATCAGAAATACACTATACATGCGCTTGTTGTAGAATGCATTACGGATCAATTGCCTTCGAAATTCATCGATTGTGATCGCGACCTAGATTTTCGTAACCTTCCGCTCGCTGACTTAAGCTGGAATATTCCGGGCAAGATTGATTTATTGTTAGGTGCCCAGCTATTCCCATTTATATACTTAGGAAATATGGTCGAGTGTGGGCCGCGCGCACCGTGTGCT
Organism: Callimorpha dominula; assembly: GCA_949752705.1. Lineage (NCBI taxonomy): Eukaryota > Metazoa > Arthropoda > Insecta > Lepidoptera > Erebidae > Callimorpha > Callimorpha dominula. The sequence goes on from OX457005.1 coordinate 10,414,583, forward strand.
TTATCTACAACATTTGGTTACGTACTTATGGGAGATTACCCGCGTAAACATATTTTACCTACTGCCGCGTCTTTTTCTGCGTTAGCGCTTAATGATATAGTGCAAAAGTTCTGGGAACTTGAAGAAGTACCCATGAAACGCTTGTTGTCACCAGAGGAGACAGATTGCGAAAATATTTTCACGGCTACCGTGACCCGTGACGACGTAGGTCGTTATACAGTTGCATTACCGTTCTGTAGGGACCCTTCGGAATTAGGTAATTCGCACGCTACCGCTTATCGCCGTTTCGTTTCACTCGAGCGTAAGCTCCGTCAGGCACCGATAGTGCGCGAAAATTATAACAAGGTTATTCAGGATTATATTGATAACAATTACCTCAGTCCTGTTAAAGAATCTGAGCTGTCCTCTGATGGTTATTATATACCGCATCACGCAGTAGTCCGACCTGATAAACCGATGCCGCGCATCGTATTGGACGCGAGTGCTAAAACGCATACAGGACTTTCGCTTAACGATATATTACATATTGGACCCAATTTACAGGCCGATCTGTTTTTATTATTGTTAGGTTTTAGATTATTTCCTATTGCAATGAACGCTGATATAAAACAATATTATTTACGGATTGGTGTACCAGTAGACCAACATAAATACCTACGCATTTTATTTAGATTCAACGAATCGGAAAAAATTCGAACTTATGCCTTTAATAGGCAACCTTTCGGTCTCAAGTCAAGCCCTTACATAGCTATGCGCACTGTGCGACAGCTGGCTACTGACATGAGTCCGCTCTATCCTGATGCCGCGAAAGTGGCAGAGACCTGTCTGTATATGGACGATTTGGTTCTTTCTATTGCAAATGAGGATACTGCCACGCAATTAGCTCACAACTTGATTAAGTTTTTCAAATCGGGTGACTTTGACTTAGTGAAGTGGTCTAGCAATTCACCAGTGCTACTTGACTCGCTTCCCGACACGCACCGCAAGTCGCTTGATTTTGATGTTGACAATAATGTCTCTAAGGTCTTAGGTCTCTCATGGGAACCATGTGAAGATAATTTTCATTTCACATGCGCCGCAATTAATGAAAAGTGCACCAAGAGAAACATACTCTCGATGGTTGCACGACTATTTGACGTGCTCGGATTGGTCGCGCCTGTGATTCTCTATGCCAAGTTGTTAATTAAGGAACTGTGGCTCAGCAAGTGTGATTGGGACGATCCTGCACCGGAGCACATACGCACCCGTTTTTTCGCTCTTGCGCAAGAACTTCAAATGCTTGACACTTTAAGGATTCCACGTCATGTAGGCGTCGAAGTTGGTTGTGAATTACGTCTTGTTGCTTTTTGTGATGCTAGCATGAATGGTCTGGGATGTGTCATTTATGCCCATTGTACCTACCCGTCTGGCATTCAAACTCGCATTCTTTGCGCTAAATCAAAGGTTTCGCCAACAAAAATCACTACGCTCGCTCGCTTAGAATTATGCGCTATTTTACTTATGTCAAAATTAATAAAAACTGTGCGAGACACATATGCAACACGTATGACCATTGCCGGGATATACGCATTTTCTGATTCCACTATTGCTTTATCATGGGTTCATTCTTCACCACATCGTTGGTCAGTTTTCGTCGGTAATCGCGTCGCTCAGTGCCAAGAAAACTTGGACTCTAAACATTTTTATCATATTGCCGGAGCTAGTAATCCAAGTGATTGTCTTTCGCGTGGTATGCTTCCATCGCAACTTTTGACCCACGATTTGTGGTGGAAAGGTCCTCCGTGGATTCGCAGCTCATCTGAGAAGTGGCCGATTAAGCCATTCTCGCTTAATAATTGCTCTGTCTTGCCTGAACTCAAGGCAAATGTGTTGGCTGCCATTACTCACACAGAGCCGCCGTTGCTGTGTACGTTAGCACAACGTGTTTCTTCTTGGGAAAAGTTGCTACGTATCACCGCATATGTATTAAAATTCGCAAGACCTAAAGTTAAGGTCGAACCTCGTTCTATAGCAGGGTTGACAAGTGCTGAGAATGCGTTAATTCTCGCCGTTCAATCTGTGCACTTCTGTGAAGATATCAAATTGATCAAGGCTGATAAATTACCTTCAAAAAAGCTGCAAAGCCTCTTCGTCTTCTTAGACAAACAAGGGATTTTACGCATTGGAGGAAGACTTTCTGGATCAATGCTTCCTTTCGAAGCTAAACATCCGGTTCTTCTCCCTAAACGCGATCATGTCGTTGACTTAATAATACAGCATTTTCATGTTGTCAATTGTCACACCGGACCTGGACTTCTTATGTCTATTATACGACAACGCTACTGGATCTTGGATGCCAGGACTGTTATCAGGTCTAAGTTGCGAAAGTGCAACACTTGCTTTAAATGCAACCCAACGCATCCAACGCCTATAATGGCTGATCTTCCTGATTACCGTGTTTCAGAGGCCAAGGCATTTTGTCACACTGGTGTAGATTACGCTGGTCCGATAAGGACAATCCTTTCTCGCCGCAGAGGTCAACATGCGCAAAAGGCGTACATCGTTCTTTTTGTTTGCATGGTCACACGTAGTCTACATATTGAAGTGACCAGTGATTTAACTACTGAAAACTTTCTAGCCGCCTTTAAACGCTTTATTTCCCGTCGAGGACCAGTTTCATGTCTCTATTCCGATAATGGATCTACTTTCATCGGTGCGAAGGCACATTTAGATGAGCTGTATAGTTTTTTATTGAACTCTAGCTTCAAAAACGCGCTGTCGAATGAGTTGCTCTCTCGACGCATAGAGTGGAAGATGATTCCCCCAAGATCACCAAATTTTGGTGGGATGTGGGAAGGGAATATAAAGAGCATGAAAACGCATTTATATAGAGTAATAGGAAGTCAGTTACTTACATACGAAGAACTGCAAACTGTTCTTACTCAGATAGAGTGTATTCTTAACTCTCGTCCATTGAGCGTATTATCGTCAGACCCTTATCCTGAGGTGTTAACTCCCGCGCATTTTTTGATGTCTACTCCGTTGCAATATTTACCCGCTGCTGATTTGTCAGATCAACGATTGGGTCTGTTAGAACGTAAAAAGTTGTTAGATAGTATGGTCCAATCCTTTTGGAAGAAATGGCACTTAGAGTATTTGCACACGTTGCAAGTTAGGCAAAAATGGGCTACTCCCGACAAACCGGTAGAAATCGGAACTGTTGTTCTTCTTGAGCAGGAGAATTCTCCACCGTTGCATTGGCCGTTAGGAGTAATTACGGACGTGTTCAGAGGCTCTGATAACGTTGTACGCGTGGCGATAGTTAAAACGCAAACTGGAATTTACAAACGCGCTGTAACTAAATTATATCCTATTCCTACACAATAAATTCAACTTAGTTTAAACCTTATTCTTAGTTTAAGCCGCTATATTTATCATATTTATTATTTAATCGCATAATGCATGTGTTACTCTCAGTCAGTTAGAAAATTCGCGTGTTTTGAAACATCTTGTGATGTTCCAAGGCGGGGTGCATGGTGGAGCGCCAATATATTTATAAAATGCATACATAATCGCACCATAATATATTTCGTTATATTATTAATTTCATAGTCTTTATGTAAACCACATTCTGTTTGTCGAATGCAATTAGTGCTGGTACTGCTGTAATATCGCCAATGTACTCGACGATCTCAAGAGATGGCGTTAGCAGTCTTCAAATAGTGTAAGCGCGCTGCACCCTGATTGGTGCAAGAAAAAACGGACATACCCTGCTCTCATCGCTTTTCGCTAAGACGCTAAGAAGACGCCTTTAATATATAAAAATTTTGTTCCGCCACGGACTTCAGTTATATTTCTCGTGAAAAGAAGCTGATTTTCCGTTAGTCCTATAGCCGTGTAGTGTTTGGACTCGCTTGTAACCTTTACAAGGTGTATGTGGAGTGCTCCAGTCTACGATCGTGACCGGCCGGTCAATACCTTGCAAGAGACCGTAGAAACCTCGCCGCTGCTCGCTGCCTTCTGGAGGATCGGGACTTGGTCGGTGTTGCAGGTTAGTGCTGGCATGATTGTTTTGATCGATAGAAGTGGTTTACTTCCCTACACCTCGTACGCTAACTGTTGAGCAATCACACCCTGGTCGGGCTATTTACACGCCTGACCAGGGACTCAACCCGACTAAAACCACATGTGTCCCATTTCACAATCTAATAAGCGAAGCATTTAATAGTTACCAAAGTGTGGCAATGGCGTATAGCTAAAAAAACTTTCGCTATAAAATCATATTTAGTCACTGAGTGATTTAATTAATTGTTATTCCTATCCGTTGGAAGTATTTATTCCAGCTTTCTCATCTGTCGAAAATGGCTGTTGTTTCGTTAACTCGCTATACCATGTATTTAGGTACCTACGTATCTATCACTTATAAATTGCGAGTTTCTAACTAAACCTAACACGGATTTCCGAATGAATATTACGCGCTCAATGCTGCGGGGAAAGCTATTATCTATATATATAAAAATGAATCTCTATTTCCCTTAGTCACGGCATCACGCGTACGCGTGAACGGCTGGACCGATTACGCTAATTCTTTTTTTTTGTGTTTGTGTTTGTTATTGTCAGGAGAAGGTTCTTATGAAGAAAAAAAAATTAAGACAGTTACGCGGAAAATTAGAAAATTTTAGAAAACTTACTGTAGACAAGAACAAAATAATTAATATTTTTATTTTATCATTGATTATAACGTACTGCAGTCTTAGCACGCTGATTCCAATGGAAAATTTATGAACGTGGACGACGACAAAAATAAATGGAATATCATTATGTTCTTAATCAAAACTGTCAATTTGACAGCTTACCTTTAGAAATATTTATGAAAGTTCTCTTTAAACTACGCTTAGTACAGTAGTTTCGATTAAATTCAATGTTGCTTCACTTATTACGATTATTTTCGATACGCAATTTAATTACTGCCAAAACCACAGTTACGCTGCGCGAGCGCACGACACAAGCGGCTCACGCCAAAGTGTCAACTACCAAAGACTACAATAGTATATGGTCAACTACTGTCGCTAATTATAAATTGTTAGTGTTTTAATACTTTAAAAGGTATTATAATTTATTATAAGTTTTTTTATCAAAGGCCAATTAGCTATTATACAACAGATATTCGTAACCTAAGAGGAATTTTTTAAGAGTTTGATGAGATGTTTTAGGTGTTACAAGTTTAACCATATAATCTAAGAGTTTAACATTGATCAATTAGTGATATAACTGAAATCGAATTTTATTATGAACTAGCGGCCCGCTCCGGCTTCGCACGGGTATAAAATATATAGCCTATGTCATTCACTGAAAAAATGATTAAAATCGATCCAGTAGTTATGTAATTATTTACGACATCACATTAGAAACCTCAAAAATAACAGTATATCTCCACTATTTAATGGATGTTATTATACATATAAACCTTCCTCTTCAATCACTCTATCTATTAAAAAAAACCGCATCAAAATCGTAGTTTTAAAGATTTAAGCATACATAGAAGAAGAAGACTGAGAAAGCGACTTTGTTTTATATTATGTAGTGATAATTATTTTGAATTAGCTGACCCGGTGAACTTCGTATCGCCTCAGAATCAATAAATGTTGTGTTAGTTTAAACATACAGCGTGTTACAGAAAAGTGTGGTAATTAATACTTTAGGGCCCATAAATAAAGTAAAGCGCTAACAATTTTTGTTAAATTCGTGATTTTTAATACAGAAATATTATTTTGAAACTGACCAACTGAACTTGAAAATTGTTCTATAAAGTTAGTATTTTGCAACAGAGGAGGCTGATAAGAATGAAACTATGGGTGTTTAATATCATGGATGTCGATGGAACGGCCGATTTTTTAAAAAAAATGTCTGCATAAAAAAATTAAAAATAAAATCGTCAGTCAGTAGTCGGTGGTACAGTCCAGTATGATAGAGAAGTATTTAAACGACTACGTAAGTATTTACTATGGACATCAGCCTGACAGCAGATTATTAGCCTGCCCTTATCGTCAATGCCCAAATGATCGTAGGTTAATAACGATTATAGGAACGAGTCGGTGACCGGTACCCGGTGGTAATGTTTCGGTTGATTTCGACGTACCCCGCATGACGGCGCCCGGTGCGGTCACACTGCTCGCACTGCCCGCCCCTAACCGCTCGCAATGCTCTAGGGCCGCCCCTTAGTATGGATTATACGTCAGCTGTACGTGGTCACTGAACGTATAAGTACATTTTTTTTTAACGTTCATGCGACCAGCTGACGTGTAATCCACCACTCTACAGTCAGCTGACTTTTCTTTTTCTTCAAGATATTGGGTTAACTATAATTTGATACAATTCTCAATCGGGAGGAAATGACTAAAAGTGAGTGTGAGTCGCTTTTAGCTGTATTTGAATTGTATAAAATAGGTAAAGAAAAACAAGAGAAGATACCAAGCAAAGATTATACAAACACTACGTTAGAGTTTGAACGTCAGCCCAGTGTGGTTGTCTAGGAGCTCGTATGAAGATCTAAAGTGAACCGTGTTAAAGATTATAAAAATAACATTACGCACCAATATAAGTTTACTTCTAGCCTCCAGAGTTTTAGTTGGGAAAACCCACTATTTTCCCAAGTAAACCCTCTCTTGAGCAAAATAAGCATATAGTCCACGGATAGCACTGCAGTATACCCCAGCAGTAATTATTGTGCCAGGTTTCAAGAAGCTGTAATGAACAAAGCCTTTTTTTTTTTTTTAACGCGGGGAATGCTTTTCGCACCATACCCTCCGTCGGGGATACGAAGGGCGTGTGTGGGACTCCCGGCGAACCGGTCTACCCACTAAACCACCGCCGCGGCCTACCTCGGCAGTCAGGAGGCAGGCAGCTCCAGGAACACATCGGCGGCTTCTGGAGTCCCCCCTGCCGTACCTCACGACTGAGGTACATCCCGGGGTGACCAGAGTCACCCCCGTGGGAGGTCGGTGTCACGCCCCTGCACAAGTCATATACTCACAGGCAGCTTAATTGGACTGAATGGGCGTTTGGGACTGGACTGGCTACAGTTTCGGTGTCCAACCAGTGTAACGTATTGAACGTATTGCATTGTCATACCTGGTCCAGTGGTTAGTCAGTCCAAATTGTTGCGTGCGGTATTTCCGGACCGATACAATTACATTTCGTTATTATATTATATTCGTCATTAATACATTTCGTTGGTTATTCCTCGAGAAAATCGCAAAATTGCATCGAGAATAGTCGGTTTTTAACCGACGAAAAAAAACGGAGGTTCTCAATTCTACCGTATTATATATTTTTTTTTTTCTGTTCAGACCTCATTCCGTTATTTATGAACCGATTTTGATTATTCTTTTTTGTTAGATAGGGTATACCTCAAGGGTGTTCCAATGTCAAGGAAGTCAGGATCTGATGATGGGATCCTGAAAAAATTGAGAGAAACCCTCGAAAATTGTAGGAACGAATAGTGTTTCTGTTTTCTTTTCATTACTTTATCAGGTATTTGCGTTTAGAAATTATCACATCATGTAGCTGAGCTGATGATAAAAAAAAACATAAAATAAAAATCTTTTTCGCAAAAAATTAAACCGACGAAAAGAACTAAAAAGCAAAAAATAAATAAACCTTAAGTCTTAAGTATTGAGCTTATTTACATAAACTATCAAATTTTATATAAACTTATTTTGAGTCGGCGCCAAATAATAAAATGATTAATTACTTACGTAGTAGGTACATATAAAATTTTGATGATTAATCAGTTTGTTGTTTGGCGCCCACTCAAAATAAGTTTATATAAAATTTGATAGTTTATGTAAATAAGCTCAATACTTAAGACTTTAGGTTTATTTATTTTTTGCTTTTTAGTTCTTTTCGTCGGTTTAATTTTTTGCGAATTTTTTTTTTATTGTTTTTCTGTAAACGGTTCATTTTTTTAAATGTTACCGTTTACCTCTACTGGGTTGAAAACAAGTATTTTTGATTTTATACCGAATTTGCCAAAAAAAGGTCTCTTTTCAATCGGCCATCGTTATTTGTTCAGGATTGGAATGGCCGAGAGAAACGATCCGGGACTTAAATTCTTTTAGAAGAAATTGTTTTAATAACATTATAACCTCGAAAAAAAAAGATGAAAAATCTGGTTGATTTAGAAAATGTCCTTTTTCGTCATAAATGGGTTCAATGTTTATTAATGTCAATAAAGTACCATAAAATTAAAGTAAGTACAATTTCTCTTTTCATTTTTCCATTACAATTCTGCCTTAAATTTTAAAATTTAATCTTCTTGTTCCGTATCAGAATTTTCGTCAATTGCATCGATGTCAACTATGTCGGGCGCGCAATTTCGAAATTATTACATTTTTCTTCGTCGCATTTGGAACAAATATTTGAACATTTCAGTCCATGCTTCCTACAACCACAATTTCTGCTTTTACACCCGCTTTCGCAGCGACATGATATTCTTTTTTGCAATTGCGTCAGGAATAAGAACGTCGTTTGTATAAACAGGCATTAACGAACTATTAACAATTTTCCAGCCTCACTCACTAGCCTCGATATTATTCCCATGCCACATTTGCCACTACAAATAAACTCTCATTGCATGCTGTTTTGCAGCTACAGAGCTCCTTCTGTTGTTGGTAAGTTTTCCAATTAAAAAGTTGCTCGAGACGTCGATCGCTTAAAAAATATCGAATCGGAGCTCATTTTTAGTTCCTTGCCAAGTTTTACAATATAATATAACTATTAACTTATACATATTTATAGCGAGTTCACAAGGATCGGAGTTAGAACAGTAACAAATATCTACGTACGACAGCTATGCCTTAAGGGCTATTACTCAGTAGGCGATTATATACAGGATAAAAACGCTTGGGATGGAATTGTAATAGAAATCTAATGTGAGCTAATATGTTTCTTATTTTCCATCTCTCATGTTTTTCTTTTCTTCTTTTTAATTTTTTCCTTAATTTTCAGTTTCCCTAGTGTCATATTCTTTTTCTAGTTTATTCACTTTTAATTTTAAAAACATAATAGCACACAACAAAATGATGTGATATTTACTGAATATTGTTGAAACTGTCTGGTTTTTCTTTTTTAAAATAGTGGCCGTGAGTTTGTTTGCCCGATTTCTTCTCACAAGGCTCGGCGGTTATAGATCGAAACAGGCAGATGTGATATTATGTTATCCATTTTGTTTTCTTTAATCATTTTACATTTGACGAAGCAAACTATTGTTGCGGTGACTCTGTGTGTGTTGATCTATAATTTTTAATTATAATAATTATTTATTAAATCGACGATTTCGAATAATTGATGGTCAATTTTATGAAGTAAAGATTTCTTTGAATTGAATTGAATTGAACTAACAATGGTAAAAGAAAAGTTTGTTTTGCTCGAGAAGCTTAATAAGTTATATTTTTCCTTGCTTGTAAATCGCAACCAGCATGGCTATCGCTATCGTTATCGTAAAGCTATCATTGAAATACCATTGATCTTTTTCTAGCAGACAGACCTTTATCCCGATTTTTATTTAAATTATTCAATTTCAAATTTGCCAGAACGGAGCGATAAAAACAAAAACGCGTCGTGCGTTCACTACTCGCTTGCTAGTCAAAAAATATAAATTTCATTATGTCCATGTACGGAAATGGATATACATTAGTTAAGTGTAAGTTTGTGAGCTACCCACTCATTATGTACCTATGAAATATCTATTTTTTATTTTATATCTTTGGTGTAGAATAAAGAATACTTACTTAATGGATGAAAATATACTTCCTTAGGAAAATTCAAATGCCAAATCTGAATTTCGAGATTAAAGCATAAGCTTGAGAGGTAAACTGAGAGGCAATAAAAAGGTATATCAATAAGCCTAGAGTTAGAAATTTGAGGGTATTATTCTTTAAGTATTTTAGCAGATCAAACTAAGTATTTTTTTTTTTAATCCTCTCCCTGTAGAAAAATGCGCCATATTTTTAAAGCCCGAAGGAGCAATGCCCAATGCAGAGAAAAATAAAAAGGTGTTTATCGATTCCATTGGTTCATGACGGTTTCACGATGATGCCCATTTTTCTAGTCAGACACGCAATGGTTACTTTCCTAATCATTTTAATTTACATTTTAGGCCAATAAATACTACATATTAGTTGTTAAATAACTAAAAACTTAATAAAAATGATTAGGTATGCCAAAAAAACTGGCACCATTTTTATTGGGCTTTTCTTCATGCTAGGCGTGGTATGTGTAAAGTCTTAGTTTTATTCTGGACAACTTTTTAATGACAAAACTAGACAAATACTCGTATCATAAACCTAATAAATAACAACAAACATAATGACGTTGAAAAATATACCTTAACATTTTACTATTTAAATTTATTATAACTATATACTAAACCGAAACCAGGGTACAAAAACCGTAGATGTTTATGACGTTAATCAATTTCCAGCGTTTTAAAGGACCCCCTCATTGAGTTGTCCGTGTTACCATTCTTCTCTCTCTGGCTGAGGTCTGCCTTCCATAAGTTATCATCGAGGTAGAATTTCCTGAAAAAAGATTGCATTTGGTTCAATGTACCTATCTAAATACATATTTACCCTTAACGGTACAACATGAAAGCAAGTTAGAAGAGTTGAATGTGAAGCAGTACGAAGAGATACAGTTGGATACTTGTATTATAGATATTATCCATACTTTACAAGTGTCCTAGTTAGGATATGATTTCCTATATTAATAGTATGAAGGGGTTTATGGGGGTTTTAGATGTAGGGGTAATCTCTAAAAACTACTGATCTTCATCCTCCGCGGCTTTCCTCAACTAAGGGGTCAGCTTTTAGTCGAACTACGATACGGCCCAACTTCGATATTTCACGTGAAGCGACTGCCATCAGACCTCCACAACCCAGATACTAGGCGATGTCGAAGTTCTGAAGTTAGACCAGGTTGTCGGACCAAATACCCGTAACGAATGCCACATATATTATGTTCTTATGGCAACCGGGACCGCTGGCTTAACGTGATCTTCGGGGCACGGATTGGTCTCGATGGGTTAAGAATGGTCATCCACCCTAAGACTGACTTGGCATTTGTTGCTTAACCTTGTAATGTGCTAACCTACTCGGTTACCACTTAGCCACGAGTGGGTCCGATTCGGAAAATTCTTTCAGTAAAAGAAAGCTACATGGCCAGCATGGCTGTTAGCTGTTTTTATTCGCACACGTGCGAAGACGGGGTAGGTGCTTTTAGTAAATATACTACTTGGCAGGCACTAAAAAGTTAAGGAACTATAGGTCTAGTAGTCTAGGCTTTCTGCTACCACCTTACGCAGTTGTTAGTTACTTACATTTGAGTACAGCAGCAACACTACGTTTAAGCATTTGTTCAAATTACCTGTCCTCACAAATATTGTTAATCCAAGATGCGTTCCGCTCTTCCATACTCTGACTATCGCCACCGTATTCCTTGGGAAGAGATGCCTTATTTATGAACTTGTAAATACCGGTATAGTCGGGATGGAAATGCATCTGTAATGAACATTATCTTTTTTAAAATACATTTTGTATGTATAAAAAAAAAGCAAAAGCTTTTACACTCTCTAATTTATCGAAATGTCAGTCACCAGCATTTTATACTTTAAGTTTTCACTACACCTCACACACTTACTGAGCTCGGCTTAAATATATATAATTAACATACTTCAAAGAATAATTTCGTAAAGCTCATCTCTCGAAAATTATTCACCTATTCTCTTTATTTTCAAACGTAATAAGATATTGGTTCTTAATTGTAATGATTGGCCTGTTGGTCTAGTGGTTAGTGATCCTGACTGCTGTGCCAGAGGTCGTGGGTTCGATTCCCACCCAGGACAAATATTTGTGTGATGAGCACGATTATTTGTTCTGTGTCTGGGTGTAATTTATCTATAATATGTATGTATTTAGAAATATATAAGTATGTTTATCAGCAGTCTGGTTACCATAGTACAGGCTCTGCCTAGTTTGGAATCAGACGGCCGTGTGTGAGATGTGTCCAGTTATTATTATTCTCTTTATTTACTTAATATACATATAAATTACATTTTTAAATACATTCACTATAAAAAAATAAAAACAAATATATTTAAAAATATAAAAAATAGTGTCCCACCGGTATCGGGTACAGGGACCAAGCTACCGGTGGTTAGGGTTCCAGAGATAGAAACCTCCTCACTATGCGTGCCGTATCAAGGAGGACTGCCTTCTGCATCAGGCTCTTAATCCAGCTGCCTAACGTGAGCCTCTGAAGGTGTTGGTCGAGGCTCTTAGCAATTAACCCACGGGCCGAAATGACTATCGGCACAATGATTGCTGAATCCACATCCCACATGTCGACAATCTCGTGGGCTAGGTCCAAATATTTTATTTCTTTATCTTTTTCGGCTTTTAAGAGATTGTCGTCATGGGGAATGGTGATGTCAATAATCATTGTTCGGCGCTCTAATCGGTCTATCACCACTATATCAGGGTTATTGGCAACAATAGTCCTGTCAGTGATGACAGATCGATCCCAGTACAATGTTGCACGACCATTTTCGAGAACTGGGTCGGGCACATACCTGTAGTACGGTAACTCGACAGCCATAAGATTATATTTAACAGCAAGTTGCTGATGGACTGTCCTGGCCACTTGGTTATGTCTATGCAAGTACTCGCCGTTGGCAAGACGAGAACAACCAGAAATTATATGCCTGAGGGTTTCTCCGGGACGATGACACGCCCGACAAATGTCAATTGTGCCGTCCTTCAGGATATATCTCCGATAGTTATTCGTCATAACAACTTCATTTGTAATTGCACAGACAAAACCTTCAGTTTCTCCGAAGAGGTCACCGAACCGTAGCCAGGATACTGATGCTAATAAATCTATATCGGGCCCATTTAAGGCCCGATATTATTATTATTAATTACTCCTATCATAATCTTTACTCCCAAGATCTCGTTATCTGGCTTTTTATGTACCGGCGTTGTGTTATAAGGGACTTACTCCAGAAAGATAAATAAAATATTACTTACCAGATTTACAAAAATCTCAGGATATGCAGGTTTGACTATATTGAACATATATTCGTAATAAGGTGGACAATTTATAAAGTGGAGTTGTTTGACCCGTAGCGGCATACTTTCCTGAAGTATAGTAAATTATTTTATTATATACTGGTTATTAAAGAAACAGCAAGAAAGTCAAGATACAGTTTATTATTTAGTCTATTATTGTCACTACATATTACAAAAATCATTTTATAGTATAATTTTTTCAGACTCTGGGTACTTACTACATTGTGTCATAGAAATTTGTGGTCATATAAGAGTGTTCTTGAAAAGATTTTCAAAGTATGCGGAACTGCATTTTTCAAAAAACTTTTTTTGTTTAGCCTGAAGTTTTTGAGTGACTCAGCTATAAACCCAGCAGACTACAGTCTTTGTAACTTGTTTTCCAGTATAAGGATATACGCCTTCCAACGATAAGGACAGCATTGCCCTTACATTACAATAAAAATTAGGGTATTCTTATTTATTAAAGGCCAGCTGCACCCGGCATGCGTTGCAATGCCATTCTTTTTATCTTATTTTATCTTTTTATATTATCTTTTTTGGTTCAGGAACCCTCGCGGGCGTCCGTCCCCAGAACACCCTTCCAAAGTTTCATCAGAATCTGATCAATGGTTTCGGAAAGCATTGACGACAACAAACATTGAGTATACTTACGGCATTTATTTTACTCACGTGTGCATTTTGTGGTTGCTCGACTAGTTTCGGACCGAACGGGGCCCTGTTTTAAACTAACTGGCAAACTAGTCGGTCCATCTTTAATAAACATTTCTCTTACTTACCAGTAACAAGCTGATAAATGTTTTTAGATAGAAGACATTCACTTTTGCCATTAACTTAAGTGTGAATTTTTTTAAGTCCATTACAATAATATGGTTTTCAGGTAGAGGATCCATCTTATACCTAATCCAATTATCGAGCTGAGTGCTGAAACCTTTCAAGCAATCATAGAAATCGAGGTCGTTTGGCACGTCTTTCAGAAAATAGATCAGGACCTCATTATTTCCGTCCGTGTATGTCATCACAGATCTGTAAAATTTAAAAAAATCCATTTGAACTCTATAGTGTTCATTTCAACTCCTAATTAATCTTACCGTACCGTAGGTATTGTACAAAAAAAAACCGGTCATGTGGGAGTCTGACTCGCGCACCGAAAATGTATGTTATACGATTGTATGACTACACAAGATTGTATGTTATCTACCTACAATGTTTATACCTGTTTATACGTCCATTTTGGGAATCAATTCTCGAAGATTTTTGCCCGTCTTTTCCAAAAGACAAACTTAACTTTGCAGTTCTAAAAATACTCTCCCATACATCGATTTACGACAAAGTCAACTTTCTAACAGCAAAATATAAGTTTGTAATCACGAAAACTATATAATGATATAACAACAAATTAACGATTTTTGGACTTTTTCCTTTACCTGTCAGACCTTTTCAGTATTTCAAATGAATGCTGCTCCTTTCTAACTCTGCTTTTTAAATTGAGTATTTATTGTTTATTTCCAATATTGATGGTAGCATGATGTTTTTAAGCTTATAGTCTTAGTCTTCCTCAATAAAAGAGTTATTCATATTTAACCTAGAGATTTGTTCAAATCGCTCTTACAGGTCGTCCACGCAGCTTAGTGATAGATTGAGAACTTTTGTTATTGTAAGTTATTGTTATTATGTAAAAAATATTGATAATAATACAAATATTAAACATTTTTTAAATTTACAAACATGATTAAAAGTATTTCTTATTATATTTCTAAAAAATAACTACCTACTTACGTTATAGAAAATATTTTTTGTTGATTCTTTCCTAAGGGATCCCTTTTAGTGTATACTTCGGGCATGTTAGCTCGTCTCGTACAAAACTCATCAATGCACTTCTTGGTCATTTCTAAACTGTTGTGACAACTGAAGAGGAACTTCCTTATTATCATATCATCTGTAAAAACCAACAAACCAATCCATTACTGTCTCCGGAAAATTAGTACGAAATTTGCACAGAAACTCAAGAAACCTTGATCAAATCCATTTATCCATTTACATATATGAAAATTGTAATACCTACTAGAGTTTCTATGGCAATTTACTTATTAAGCATCTTTCATGTCAGCCTTGAGGAATATTAACGTTATCGGTAAATTTCCAAGTCAAAATCCGATTTAAAATAATAATTCTGTCTAAAAATTAGTGATATGAGGGCACTGGGTCTATTACACGACTATAAATATAAAATGATATTTCTCTTATACCTTATTTAGTACAGATTGATTAGGGTACAAGAACAAAGTTGGTAACAAGTTGGTAGGTCAGCTCTTGTCTAAAAATAACTCATACATATTTATTTTGCGTCTAGAGTATATCACTTTTAAGAAAAAAATATGTAAAAAAAAAAGATTGATGGAATTTTCTGCCCTGCAGAAAATTCCAATGATTTTCGACTCAGAATAATGGTCTGAATACACTATTTCAGGATTTGGTACGGTGTCGCTTACACCCTGTATAGTAAACCAATGTTGTGCGTGTATATGTGCGTCACATGATTGTCCCATTTTTCACTAGAATTATATATGAAGGATTTGACTTTGACGTTCGAACTTCCCGGCAACAGGTGCTTTGAGTTACAGGTAATATCGGTGACCCTGAACCCTGACCTGCTCGAGCTATTACTCACATCCCCCATTCAGTATCTTTTCCGTCCATTAATTTCAATACACGTTCAATACAATTTTTAACGTGGGAGAGCCATGCTTCGGCACGTATTAGCCGGCTCGACTCCGCTCGATACCACGGCCTCACAGAAAACCGGTAGTGATTTCATTGCTTTTCGCCGCGTGAGTGAGGTTACCGGAGGCCCTAACCCTTCCCTCTCCCCTATTCCCGCTCTCCGCCCCCTCCCCCTCTTCCCCTAATCCCACCTTAAAGGGCGGCAACGTACTTGTGACTCTTGAGTTACAGGTGCCCATGGGCGGCGGTAGTCATTTACCATCAGGTGACCCGTCTGCTCGTTTGCCCCCTATAACATAAAAAACAAAAAAAACATTCAGAATTTTCCTATCTCTAATTCCCAAAATGCCCAGTGACCGTTCACTGGGTTGCCTCCTATTACGTGAGTGGGGCCAAAATTATAGTTGGCAAAATATGGTGTTTAATATTTTTTTGATTCAAATAAGAACATTGGGAGTGTATTGAAATTAATGGACGGAAGATACAAGCGTGAGTGTATGTATATATGCATATATGTTTTATATTGTAAAAACCACACAAAACATGAAAAACAAATGAATATTATCATGAATAAGTATCATTCCATGAACACATCCACTTTAGTAGAAAGGTAAGTCAATAAAACGGCATTTTAGCCCAGTCAACCTAGCTGTTTTATGATTAGAAGTGGACATTTCGATTACTACGCATTTTTTTTTTTGGATAATTGAAGAATTTCGATACCCGCAGTGTCAACAGTGATATGTGGGTCGTAATTTTTTTTTAACGATTTAATAAAGAAATAAACTTATTTTACATTTCGTGTGATATCTCGTTTACGTTTTTCGTCATATGTGCTCAAAGCATTTTTGTTCTCCATTAATGCCGCGTTCCAATAAACAAGAAACGATGATTTTTTTACTTTGAAAACTAGTCGGAGTAGCTTAGAAAATTCAAAAAATCATTTAAGTTTATGAGCCCGTTGGAATTTTTAAGAAATATCGATTTTGACCGATTTTATAACGATAATTTGAGGTATACCTTTTTTTACGCGAGACGCGAGACCTAGGTTTCAACATTTATCTAATTGAGCACCGATGCTACTACAAGATACATTCTGAACTTCTAATGAGGACTTTTTATCCATTCTATTATTGATAAAGAGTATAAAATTCTCTTCTCCAAAACGACTACACAGTCGTAGTATATATAAGTACTAACCGAACGTTTTTGGCAAATGTGACTCCTTTGCAAGCCACTCCTTGATGGCTTCCACATCCCGGTCACTTACTTGGGCCATCTGGAAATGTAAACTATATTTAATTGCACTGACTGATAACGGTATATTGCAATTGCTAGATTCGTAAAAAGGAGATAAGTACCAACGTCACTGTGTTTTCTCCCAGAACATGTGTAATTGACTTTTACTCTACCTTTTACTTTTCATCAATAGATCAAACTGATATTCAATGAATTACTGATTTAAAGTATTTATTCGAAAGGTATTCTTTTCGTGTGTGGAATCTCCTTCGGTACCACCTGAACGAAGAGACTGTTATATGGGACTCAAACCGACTAAAACCACATGTGTCCCATTTCATAAATAGGATTTAGCCTGCGAGCGAATAAGGTAGAATACAAGTATACAGTTTTCCTATAATCTTCGTATGCTAGCACGTGTCTTTATGCCTGCATACTACGCAGCCTTCAGAAAATGCGTCATAGTCAACGTGGTCTATCATTCACGTGTATTATTTTTGTGCATTTGCGTATTAAAATTCGTTGGTTAATTAATGTATTTTAATTGTTAATTAATGTATGTTGTTCTAACACATATGTGTTAACTTAAAGTTTCACTTCTGCCGTGTGTGAATTGCACACACACACTTCTTTTATATCTTTATAGATTACTAGCAACCCGCCCCGGCTTCGCACAGGTAGCAGAGACATCTTCAACAATCATCAACATATTTCAATCAATTTACACAAAATCTTAACAAATTATACACCTAAACCTTCCTGATGAATCACTCTGTCTATTGGTGAAGACCGCATGAAAATCCGTTTAGTAGTTTATCAGTTTATCGCGAACAGACAGACAGACAGGCAGACGCGGCGGGGTACTTTGTTTTATAATATGTAGTGATATACATAGGATAGATCGTTTCTGAATGGAACATTACTTTAATAGGAGTGGGATACTTAAATAGGGGTAGGAGGGAAAGTAGGTCATAAGGTCATAACATCTCATCATTAGCCCTAAGTGTCAACCTCGCCGGTACGCACCGCAGGGCGACGGCGGCAAATGGGTTTCTGTAGTACTCCCTGCCAGACAACGGAAAAGACTCTGGCGACCGGGCAGTTGCGGAATAATCCTACAACCGACTGGGAAGCTAGTTGGAGGAGGCTGTAGCGGCCTTAGGGTCCAATTATCCCTTAAAACCTCCGTTGCAGAAAGCAAAGGGAAACCACTACACTAATTTCCCAAGACAGTCAGCATGATGTAGCCAAAATAAAGAATGTATTTTACGACCCGCGTAGCCATTAGCGGTGTACTGCGTCCGGGGTAGGCTGCGTGAAATAAAAGAGTGGAAGGAGTACCAGTACGTTGTAGACCTCCTGGGATTTAAAAACCTGGACCATGGAACCAGATTATTTCACCAAATACATCTGATAACGTTGGAATATATTAAACATCTACACAATCTCCTTCTTAAATTGTTTCTTTATTATTGTCATCGTGAATATTTTTATATATTTTAATATTTTATAATTTATGTTTAATTGGCCTTTATTATCTTTACAAACCAGTTATAGTGATTTATATCTTTGCACTCAAATGTGTCAAATCATTGTTGGGCTATTGGTTAGTGAGCCTGACTGCTAAGCCAGAGGTCGTGGGTTCGATTCCCACCCAGGACAAAAAATTGTGTGATGGACACGATCATTTGTTCTGTGTCTGGGTGTAATTTATCTATAATATATAATATAATATAACCCTAAAGCTGGTTAATACCTACTAAACATAGGAACAAAAAGCAAGTGAACGTCCCGTTGAAATCGGTCCACCCGTTCAGGAGATTAGCCTGAACAATCAGACAGACAGACAAAAATTAAAAAAACTGATTTTTATTCATAGGCAACTTGCAAAAAACTGTATGAGCTTAAAAAATGCTATTACAAACAGACACTTCAATTTCATTTATTTGTATGTATGTATGTATTGATGATAGGAAATAAAAAAATTATGTTCGTTTGTTCAAAATCGCAAATCAGTTTTGATTTTTTTACACAACGTGGTATTCATATACGCGCATGTTTTTGATAAAAAGAAAAATTGTCAGTCGTAGGACTGCACGTCAGAAGTGAAACCACATATAGTGTGCGTTTCGATATACACTGAGAGCACTGTATGGTATGACGTCAAGTATACTGCGAAGCCGTTCCTTTATAGTTGTCTATACTGGTTACTTTTTATAACCGAACGCAGTCCAGTATACTGTCAGTTGTCATTTCAAGTAAATTGTCAAATCGCATAATAAAAGTGACAGTGTGACAGCACTGAGAGCACCTTACCTCGAAAACTCCAGTGCTCACAGTACAAAAATTGCGACGTTTATGAAGTCATATATTTCCCTACGATACTGCGGCAGTATACTGTCAGTCTACTGCCGCAAACGGAACGAATTTCTCCCCAGTACGCGCACTGAACAGTGCTTTTTTTATGGTATAGGGGGCAAACGAGCAGACGGGTCACCTGGTGGTAAACGACTACCGCCGCCCATGGGTACCTGTAACTGAAGATTCACAAGTGCGTTGCCACCCTTTAAGGTGGGAGTAGGGGAAGAGGGGGAGATGGGGGAAAAGCGGGAAGAGGGGAGAGGGGATTAGAGAGGAGGAGAAGAGAAGGACGGGAACAGGAGAGAGAGAAGAGTTAGGGCCTCCGGTAACCTCACTCACGCGACGAAAAGCAATACAAGCATTGCTTCACTGCCGGTTTTCTGTGAGGCCGTGGTATCAAGCGGAGTCGAGCCTTCCCATACGTGCTGAAGCATGGCTCTCCCACGATTAAAATTGCTCTCAGTGTGTATCGCAACATGCACCACATCTCTCATCTTTGTTACTACGTATTTAGTTCACAAGTTTATTAAATTAAATATAACACTTCCACAGATTAATTAGTATACTGTTTTCACTTTTATTGAACTAATTATCTTTTTAAAGATTAACTAATAAGGAGCTGACAAAAGTTAATGTTCAGATTAGCGCCCTCTAGTGGATCTATAAATGTACTATTAGCGTGACGGTCACGAGTTCAGTGCTTTTCCCCATAGCAAAAGTGCACATACGTGCTTAAATAAGTTTTCACTTTAAAAAACGTGTGTGTAAAACTTGAATTTTCGTTTGTGTAAAATCGCAAATAGCCTAAAGTTGTTTACCGATCGTTTGAAAATTTTACACAACGTCGTATTCATATACGCACCTGTTTTTTTAATATTAGGTCTTTACCTACGAAATTGCCGTTTTATATGAAAAAGATCAAATGAAGTTTTTTTCTATATTTTTTATTTCTATTAATCAAAGTAATCACCCATGGAATCGATGCCAGTGCAGTTAAGAAATCAGCTGGATACTGGATAGGAGAGCACAAATTCTTCAAAGGCATTTTGTATTGCCCCTCGGGTTGATTTTTTTTCCCGCCAAGAAGTTATTCAAATTCTGGAAAAAGTAGAAGTCTGTAGGCGCAAGGGCTGGTGATTACGGCGGATGAGACACAAAACAGTGACCATCACTTTTCTAGGGGTAACTTTTTTTTTAGAGCATTGTTTAGGTGCTATACCAGGATTCAACCAACTTGCTAAGCGATTGCGATTGTCAAACAGAATCCATTTTTCGTCGCAAACAACAATGCTATTGCTATATAATTAAATTCCTTTGTTTGTGTGCTTGTTGAGCAGTGCAAGGCATGTCTCAACGCGTAGTTCGTGCTGGCGATCGTTGAGTTCGTGGGGCACCCATTTGTCAAGCTTTTTTACCTTGCCAATTTGACGCAAATGAACCAATATTGTTCTGACGCCAACGTCGAAAGCTGCTGCTAATTCAGCCGTAGATTGAGTATCATCAGCTTCTACAATCGCCTTTAATTCGTCATTGTCGTACAAAGTTTTCGGATGACCACGAGGTTCATTTTTCAGGTCGAAATTTCAAGAACGGAAGCGGGCAAACAAGTAACATGCGGTGCGTTGGTTTGTAGTGTTAGCTCCGTAAATGTCGTTGATGTTGCGTGCCGCTTGTGCCGCGTTACTGCCACGACGGTACTCATATTCCATAATTACTCGAATTTTTAACGTATCCATGATGACGAAAAAGATTCAGATCCGATGAAAACTTAACACT
Source organism: Callimorpha dominula (assembly GCA_949752705.1). Taxonomy (NCBI): domain Eukaryota; kingdom Metazoa; phylum Arthropoda; class Insecta; order Lepidoptera; family Erebidae; genus Callimorpha; species Callimorpha dominula. The sequence continues at coordinate 10,435,786 of OX457005.1, forward strand.
AATCAATAAACAAACGACTACTTTTGAAAAAAGAAATCCATGTTTTTTAAATAAAATTAATTTGAAATTAGATTTCTCTGCCAGAAAAATAATATTTTGATTTGAAATAGCTAGTACTACAGAACGGCAATTTCATTGGTAAAGACCAGTTTTTGTCTTTTTAATTAGTTTACTTTGATTTTTTTTAATGTAAACATCCATTTGGTTCGTGTTTTATGCGGTGCATAGGTACAACCGAGGGATGGAAAGATGAATTTTACTAATATATTATAAAAATAATATATTATATAATTTTTCTGTACGTGTTATATCACTGAACTCGTCCTAAACCGCTGGACCGATTTTGATGAATTTTTGAATGGGTCCGTAGATGGTTTCGATTTTAGAAGTACAATTCTATTAAACAAAGTACGTACTTAATTGATTTTTGCAGAAATTGACCCTGAAAGTTAAAAAATCCTGTTAAAAATTCGTAAATTTGTACCTCTGGTTTAAACCGTACTGTAAAATAATTATTTTCATTTTATCGTTGATTATTATTTACTGAAGTTTTAGCACGCAGATAATATATTAAAAAAAGGAATAACAAAAATACTTAAAATTTTAAATTCCATTAAAAAATTTATTGACGTGGACGACGACAAAAATAAATGGAATATTATTGTGTTGTAATCAAAACTGTCAATTTAACAGCTTACCTTTAGAAATATTTATAAAAGTTCTCTTTTCGATTAAATTCTATGTTGCTTCGCTTATTGGGATTATTTTCGATACACAATTTAATTACTGCCAAGACCTGATGTACAGTTACGTTGCGCGAGCGCACGACACAAGCGGCTCAGGTTAAAGTATCAGTATTAGTGTCGCTAATTGTAAATTGTTAACGTTTTAATATTTTAAAGGATACTTAGATTAAAACACTAATCTTTTTTATCAAAGGCGAATTAGCTATTATACCCAGATATTCGTAACTTAATAGGAATTTTTTAAGAGTTTGATGAGATGTTTTAGGTGTAACAAGTTTAACCATATAATCTAAGAGTTTAACATTGATCAATTAGTGATATAACAGAAATTGAATTCTATTATGAATAATTATTTTGAATTGAAACTGTGTTTAGTAATAAATCTTTTATATGTGTATGTAGACAATTATTTTCGCTTTTAGCAAATCAATCCAAATCATTATACTTTGCAAAAATATGTTTAAAATACGTAATAAAAATAAAGCGATAAAATATAAATCTGCCATCTATTATTAATAATTATTATAAATGTTTACTATCAACCCGCCCCGGCTTCGCACGGGTAGCAGAGACATCTTCAACAATCATCATCATATTTCAACCAATTTATACAAAACCTTAACAAATTATATACCTAAACCTTTCTCGTGAATCGCTCTATCTATTGGTAAAAACCGCATGAAATTTTTCAAAGTTCAGTAAGTGAATTAGGGTTCTGCGCAAAATATAAAAAATGTACACGCCTGCGAAGCCGCCCGGAAATAGCTAGTAAATAATATTTTTATTAACGTGTGAAAATCATGTGACAATGTCACATGATTTTGGCGACTTTGAGGTTTCGTTTAAAACCGGTTTCATCAGAGGTTTTTTGGGTGTTTATAAGAAAAAATGGCTAAAAGTGTATGTTTTTGTACGATGTAATAATTAATTTTATTAAATTATAAAAATACTAGTGAAGTCTGAGTATTGTTTATACTTTTTGAGGCTAATTATTAAAAAAAAATGATTAAATAATCAAAATAAGGAGTCATCTATTACTGTTTTAAGAAAGATAAGGTATGTTTCGTGTGAGTACTTAGCAAGCAAACCTTCTTACAATGCACTCTTTGGAACGGCTTCTTCTTTCCTCCGCGGCAAACGTTGATTGCTCTTTCGGGGTGTTGTGGGGTGGTGTCGGCCTTGCATAGATTCCGCTGGGCCCAACAACTAACTTTAAGACAGTGAATATCTAAGGGTTGAAGGTGTACTTTATATATCCCTTCTAAAAGCATATATATAAAGTAAATCCTTTCCTAAAAACCAGTGTGCCAAACTTTTAGGTCCTGCGTTTTTATTTTTTAATAAGCAGCGCCCCGCGGTTTCACCCGCGTAAGTCCCGATCCCGTGGGAATTTCGGGATGAAAAGTATCCTATATGTTCTAAGTATCCTATCTAGACACCAAGTTTTATCGCAATCGGTTTAGTAGTTTTGGTGTGAAAGAGTAACAAACATCCATCCATCCATCCAAACTTTCACATTAATAATATTAGTGGGATATGGGATTGCTTGGTAGTAACCAAGCTCTAGAAAACTTGTTATGATGCAGTAAAGCTCCGCAGAGATAACAGTTTTTCTGACAGACGGCTGCGGCTATGGTAACTTTACAATATAATTTAATTTAAATTCAAAAAGGTTTTTACAACCTTGACTTCACCTGCCAGAAGCCAGGGAATAAGGCATTTTAAGCGTGCTAAGATATGGTTGGTCTGATGCTGACAGTGTCGGTTTAAAAGATTCCTGTTGTTTACTATGTAAGTAAGGACTTTAAGTAGGTAAATATTATAATAATTGAATACTAAACCATGTGAAAACTTACATTTGAACATTACATTTAAAATCCTAGTAGTTTTATAGAATACTAACAAAGTCACCTATTTATTTAATTGCTTTTTTAATCAGTAGGAAATATATTTTTTTTAAACCTAGTGGCATGTGTTTTGGAAAAAATAATATTGCCGAGGTTGATAAACAACAAACCTAGCTAATATATATTAATATTTGTTATATTTAGACTTGGGACTGTTGTAATTTTTTGTGTTGTCTTTATTTGTTAATAAAGGTATGCTGATTTAACCAGTTAATTATAAATTAACGTCCGGCCTTTATCTCACCTCAATTTAAAACATACCTTTTAAATAATTCATAAATCCATACTAATTCAGTCTCCTGTTCTTGACACTCTTCATTTTATCCTTAGATAAGTCATAAGTAATTTATTTCATAACAATAAAAATTGTGTTGAAAATTGATACACAAATTAAATTTTTAAACATTGCATTAGGTACAATAAATTTATTAATAACATTACATTAAAATATTATATTATACGATAACCAGCAACCCGCTCCGGCTTCGCACGGGTACAAATTATACACCTAAACCTTCCTCATGAATCACTCTGTCTGTTAGTAAAAACCGTAATATAATATAATAATAATAATAAGCCAGCTTTTCCTGCCGCTTTCTTCAAAAGCGAGGCAGTGTTTGATGCGTATAGTTATAATATAGTGATAGTGATAGTGAAGTACAAAAAAATCTTATTAAATTAGGTCATCAGACTCATCAGTCATTAACTTAAATACAGATTATTCATTATTATGTACGATGTTTGTCATTTATAAATTCATTAATACTATCAGCCTTTCCTCAATAAATATGACTTTAATTTGTTTTTAAATAAGTTTGTACTGTAAATACTTTTAAGTTCCGCAGGTAATTTATTATGTAGAAAGACTGATTGGATTCTAGGGCTATGTTTTGGTTGTACATTAAGTTTTGATTGAATTGTTGACTGTATAACCTTTCTCCTCATGCTTTCTCTAATCTTTCTTTGATCAGTGGCTTCAAACCTATGCCGATTCTTAATAAAATTTACCAATAAAACAAGAATGTAGAGACATGGAACCGTCAAGATTTTTACGAAATTAGAGATCCTCTATTTAGCTACTGTGGGTCAAGACCCCCATGGGTCTGCATATACATGTAAGACCCATGTCTTACATGTATATGCAATTAAATTACAACACTAATTATATGCCAGTACTAGATAACGACAAGTGTATTTGACGGGCCTGTTGGTCTAGTGGTTACTGATCCTGGGCCAAAGGTCATGGCTTCGATTCATTCAGCATGATCATTTGTTCTGTGTTTGGGTGTAATTAATTTATAATCTGTATGTATTTAGCAATATATAAGTATGTTTATCAGGATTGTTACAATAATAACCGAAATACAAACGTGAGTAAAACCGTATAGTTTTTAATAAATGTTTATCTGAGTCTACAATAGTACAGGCTCTGCCTGATTTGGGAACAGGCGGCCGTGTGTGAGGTGTCTCGAGGTATTATTATTTAGATCTTAAGTTATATCAAGACAAATGTATTTGCTAATAACAAAAAGATATTGTTTTTGCTGGAATTAAGGTTCAACTTTAACCAGTAAACTCCTTACTTGTAACGATATAGAATAGGCACTGTTGTGTGTTGCTAAAGATATTTTATTAGGCGCTCGTGCTACCATCATAAGTCTAATCATGGCCTTAAAAATGAGTCTTCATACATACCGTTCTTTTCGGATGATATATTCGAGTCTGACAACAACTTTCCATGAAACATACGTATTGATTTTTTTTCCAAGTGTTTGTTTCCATCTAGACGAGATCTAGTCAAATCTAGTCCTGTCTCATTTTTTTTCCATCCTGAGGTGGAATACAATGCGGCAAGCATGCGGTCTGGTTAATAGTAAGTGATATTACAGTAGAGTACGTTTGTCCGCACTCTTCCCTAAAACCCCATGATGTAAAGCAATTCTTAAGGCTCATAATATCTTTATAGCTAGTAGTCGAACGGCTAGTATGCTGGTGATTAAGCGCAGATGTAACATTTGATTTTTACAAACCAATTTCGTTTTGACTTCGTTTTAGGGTCCTATCCAATCAAGCTACGTTCCCCTCTGGCCTACTATATCACAATGTAATTTCTAAGTGTATTGCGTACTTTTGTTTTGAAACATAATATGATAAATTTTTGAAGTGAAAACTTCTGTAAGCACGTTGGGTACTTTTGGTATGGGGAAAAAAGCACTAAATTCGCGTGACCGTCACGCTCAGATACATATTATACACCGATGTGTGTGTGTATTTTTATTACTGATGTGCAGTCCGCATGTCAGAAGTAAAAACACATACACACACTTCGTAACGACCGACAGTTTTTTTTTCTTCCAACTAGATACGTTAAAACTACATTACAGTTATATACCATTTAGAGAAATGTTATACATATAGTTTATATATTCAATAAAAAAATTAACATTTACAGAGTGAAGGTGACGGCAATTTTATTTTTTGCCCTTGCAATGTAAGCTAATCCGCATTTGACTAGTATAGGGAATCCTTGACCCACTAACATTTTAGTTATTATAAGTATTTTTTATAACCTTCACTAGTATCTAGGTAGAGCTTTACATACATGGCAATACAATATATTATACAATGCGTTGACATTACTATAACGCTGGTGATTTTCAATACTAATATTTAAGCGATTTTTTTTATTGCTTAAAAAATCTAATCTTTAATTTTAGAAATACAATTTTAGAAAATTGTATTTGTTATTTGTATTAAAGATTAAAATTAGTTTATTTTTCTGCTACTTACGAGTTTTTATAATTTACGTTCATCCCTTAAACTTAAAACCTCTTGGTAACTCTGTTTATTTTGACCGTAGGCAAAAAAGTCATAGCACCTTTTTTATGTAAAATTTTAAGCTCTACACATTTTAATATAATTTTTTTTTATTACTACTTCCGCGTGAAAATCAATTTGGTAAATATGATACACCAGTCCGGAATCTGCTTCTTCATGTAGCAATAGCATTTACTAAAACTCAAGTTAATTGTTTTGTAACGAATAAAAGGTGAATATTGATCAAATATAATATCGATGCTGTTTGCTTGAAATTGAGTTATTATACTGAGATTTTTTTTTTGACAATGCGTCATAAGTTTGAGGTATTTCTGTCATCAAATGTAACGTGAAGAAACCATCTATTAAAACGATGTCAGAACTCAGTTAATGTTGATTTTGATACTCACAAAGTTTTTTTTTTTATTTGATTTTTAGCGATTTATCTGATTTGCTTATAGTTCCATCAATATGACACATGCTTGACGGTACAGGTGTACCTAAGTAGAAATTTTAATGTCAGCGCTTTTTCCATATTCACTTTGTGGTTCAAAGATATACCTAACATTCGATCAAATAAATCTCATTGTATTCTTAATTCAACAACTTTATTCCCAAGACAATTTTTTTTAAACAATCGAATTTCTGCCTTTGTAAACCGGGCAATTCGAGAAAGAAGGCAATGGAAAAAAAGAAAAGGGATATTGCTTATAGGAATGGATTGGGCAGTATTAGCAATAGCTGGAGCAGGTTGAGGTCGCATACCTGAGCGAGCGAGCTGAGTCCGATGTTTTACCTACAGAAAGTGGAAGCTTCCTCTAAAAAATCAGAAAACTATCAGAAAACTAGCCGTTATATAATAAACTTTCTAAACAAACTTCACAAGCCACTTCAATATTTCTCTTCTCTTGCACTCTCTTTTTTTGGCACCCTTAGTTGGAGTTGAAACAACTCCATCGCAACCAGCAAGTTAGCATCGCAATACACAAAATAATGATATCTCAACAAAAACATAAATGTTGAAAATTGGAGCCAAGTTCAATATTAAGAATATACGTGGTTATCGACTACACCGACAAAAGAGTTCTAGATCTAAATAATTGACAAGTTCTGTAGATAATCCTGAAGGTTTGGCTTGTCTAGATAATATTAGTATAAGATTTGAAGGTCCTGACATCGAAGGCTCCGATGCGTTATTGCGATTAGTAATAACAACACACCAGCGTAGGTAGCATGTGTTTTTGGTTCGCTGTGTCAGTACATACAAGGTGTAAAACAATTACTTAGATATAAATGATACGGTATTGAGTCGACTCAACAATAATAAATTGTGTAAATTACGTAATATTTTTGTAAGTCAAGGTAAGCTGCTTGATTTAGTTTTCTGGTTTATTAAGTGTTTTTTTGCGTGTTTTATGTTTGCATTTTAATTCTATTATCTCATTTATTGACTTATTCACTACATACTACAGATCGCCTGGTGGTCGAATTTCCTCCGTTTTTAATGTATTGTTTTATTTCATGGACTCAGTGTAATTTGAACTGACATTGTATAGACTTCTGAACCATAACAAGTTAAAATATACGCTGAAATAAAAAAATACGTACGATTTAAAATCTTTAACTTTACACGTTCCACCTGCTTTTATGATAAACCGAGGTAAGACCTGGATATTTAAACAGTCATAAGTTCATAACTTGTAAATGTATAGTTTTTTTTTTCATACTTTTTTATTGTAACTGCCTTCTAGTCATACCCTTTCAGTGTTTTAGGTAAGTTTTCTATTTTCAAATACATTCTGCATAGATAATAGGTAATATATATTTTACTCAAAAACTTACAACAAGAAAGGCTCAAAAAGCATGTTTTTAATACATTATTAATATAGTTCAGAAACTTTCATTAATTTTTTAATAGTTTTGGTGTTTTGTAAGTGTATAAACCGAGTGTAATTAAAAAAACATTACTAACTACTAACTTAACTTATATTCACATAAAATAAGTACCAAATAACTCTCGAATTAAGATAAAATATGTGCCTTAAATTTCTTTTTCATCATTGATAAATTTTTATACCTTTATATTTTATGTTGAATTCTTTTGGATATAATAGAAGATGGTTTAGATATCTTCAACTCAGTATTTGCCGTATTTGGTGTTACAAATTTAAAGCTATTGACTTTTTGATTAATTTCAAACATAACATCTGTTCTAAGTATGTACCTATATGTATTTTTTTTTACAATTCTAAGTTGGATGTAGATATTATAAATACACATACATTATACACATAGGTTGCGGTTAATACCTAACTAACCATACATGTGTATGTCACTTTTTGTCAATTTTTATTTTACTTAAGACCGTTAACGGCTAAAAATTAGTTTAAGCGAAGGATTATCTTAACATAATAAGTATGTACATCTTCGAGAACGAGGCACTACTCACAGGGGAACTCTGTGTTCTGTCGCTGAGATGGTAGTGTGACTATGATTTGTGTGTTTTTCCATGACAACCCTATACCATCGTGCTCGTAATATTAATATCTACCGTTTTATATAATTTGTATAACGAAACTCAATGAAGATAAATTACTAAGGTACACTTACCTTTTTACACCTCGCAACAAAAAGATAGACAACCTTACTTAAGCGGTTTATTTACATCTTTTACTATTGATTAGTGTTAAAAATGTTTGGGAACTCCATCAAGGTAATAATCAATAAAATAATTAAATATTTTTAAATTAAAAATAGCCTTAAATATTTTTAAGTTAAATAGCCTAGATATGAGACGACAACCTTAGCACGTTTTGTTTAATTAGATATTACTAGTTGCGCCCCGCGTTTTTGACCGCGTAAGTCCCCATGGGAATATCGGGATAAAAAGTAGCCTATGTGTTAATCCAAGTGTCCAGCTATCTACATACCAAGTTTCATCGCAATCGGTTCAGTAATTTTTGCGTGAAAGAGCAACAAACATCCATACATCCTCACAAACTTTCACGTTTATAATATTAGCACAGATAAGATAAAAGTTACTTATATTAGTAGGATTCTCCCCACAATACCTGAACTGTAAGTTATGTTAAACCTAGATAGTGGAAGAAACAACCTCTAGGGTTGTAAGAAATAGAAAATTATTAAATGTAATTTATGAGTAGTCAGGTAGTTCTAACACCAACAAGAATGTCGTACCTACCTTACATACCTATGCATAGTCCGCAAGGTGTTTTAGTTCGCCTTTAGATTATCAATCACGTTTATATTAATATATAATTTGTTATAACCTAGATTGATAATAAGTATTACTATGAATAAGCCTTCGAAATGTCAGCGGTCAGGGATTAAGTATTCGAACTTTTGCCGTTGTAGGTTGATGAATGTACTGAGTTTGTAGATTTACAGGAGCGGTTCCTAGAATTGTATGGATAGCTAATCTCCTAAATATTTTAAAATTCACCTAAAATAGCCGAGTTCGGGTCCAGAAAGAAAATAATTTGTACTTTATGGCCTATATTAGGCAACTAGGTACTAACACTAGGTAGGTACCTGCTACAACTTTTAACTAATGTAAAAGAAAGAATGTACATGTGTTAAAAGAAAAAAAATAATCTTATAACTAAAAATTATAGGCATCTACATTCCATATTTTATCTTTTGTTATTTCTTACATTTATAATACTCTTTTTGTCTAACTTATACATATAAGTCTTTCCACTTTCTTTCACGGATGGAAACAAAAATTAGAAAACTTTATATTTCTTCTATATAAATAAAAATCAATGTTTGTATGTTTGTCCTCTATACGTTCCGAAACAATTGATCAGATTGTGATGAAACTTTGGTAGGGTGTTCTGGGAAGGCCCATGAGGGTTCTTGGCCCAAAAAATGTATAAAAAAAAAGAAAAAAATGGCATTGCAACGCAAGCCCGGCTAACTGCCCTAAAAAGTATGAAACACACGCGATCAGCATAAAAACAAGACATATACCGTAATTATACTTAATTTTTTGGCATGTTTTAACAATCATGGGAGCAAGGTCATTAAGCTATAATTATTTTGATATGTTCCGTACTTGATCAAGATTGTTAAATTACATGTTTCGTTTTGTGTTTAATTAATTGTTACAACGTAATTAGAATACATTAGTAGATCTGTAATATCGTACTGACCTTACAGGACATTTAATGTCTAATCAAATCTGGGCGTAAACATAAATGTAAATAAAAAAAAATAGTTAATGTAATGTACAATTGCATCATTGGCGACCTTATCGCAGGTTGCGATCTCTTCCAGGCTACCATTGGATGGATAGAGAAACATAGATGAAAATATACTACATGTACCATACCATAGCCGTACCAGGCTATATTAATGCCAATAATTTTATCACTATAGGTAAATAATAGACGAATTTATTAAGTACCAACTAGAAACCCTTTTCTTCGCGGATACTATTGACGTATTGCAAACAGACTCCACTAAAGTGAATTTTTAATATTTATTTTGAGATTCTTGTTTTGAGAAACCAGACGTAACGTCTCGGCCGACTCGGTTAAAAGCTAAAGTAACACTATTAGGATATGTTGTATCCTTTGCGCTGAGTAGGGATTGTTGAGATCTTTACAAAATTAAGTGATTGTCTTTGTGCCTTTTCACTTTAGTTCCGTTACTTCTTATTCAGTAAGTAGAATAAGAATTAGAGTGATCAAAGGTCGCAGTAGCTTGTATAAAACCATATCTTGCTTTGGCACGTTAGTTACTTGGCACAAAAATACTCAGTTAAGAATTTATGATGTATCAAAAAACGTAAAAGATGCTAATAAAAACATTCATACGTGAGTAAAGGCTTCAGCTCAACATTGTTCAATCTGTCAAAGCTATTCGTGGGGACAAGATCTGCGCCATCGAGAAAATTTATAAATCGGTACTTATTGCAAATTGTATTCTTGATATGTGTTACAGATGGCTCAAGTAAGTAACCACGATGTGGAAGCTATCAGAGACTGGCTTGAAAAAGAACCGCATTTGCCGAAAAATTTCGGTAAGTATAAAACAATTGTTGAAAACCCTAACTACAGAATATATAGTAGTACTCTATACCAAAATAATACATGGTATACAGCTCTACGCGTATTATGTGTACTTATTGAGTGATTCATTATATGTAATATCATAGAGAAATAACAACAGAAAAGGTTCAGCATCGTGACAAAGTTATTTACTACTTAATTGTTACATATTTTTATAGTTTTTAAGGTTGAGGTTGTTAAGGAAAGTTTTTTTTTTATGGTATAGGGGGCAAACGAGCAGACGGGTCACCTGATGGTAAATGACTACCGCCGCCCATGGGCACCTGTAACTCAAAGAGTCACAAGTGCGTTGTCGCCCTTTAAGGTGGGATATAGGAGAAGAGGGTGAGGGGGGAATAGGGGAGAGGGAAGGGTTAGGGCCTCCGGTAACCTCACTCACGCGGCGAAATGCAATGCAAACATTGCTTCACTACCGGTTTTCTGTGAGGCCGTGGTATCGAGCGGAGTCGAGCCGGCCCATGCGTGCCGAAGCAAGGCTCGCCCACTCCCACGTTTGTTATTATTAGTTTGTTAGTATTACGAGTTGATATTATTATTGGCCGATTTGATTTTTGTTGACAAGTTATGTAATGTTTACCTGGAAATACTTAAAGAATGTTAATTCTTTACATTCATCCATATTATCATCATATCAAAACAGGTTGCTTCAAAGGATTTCCACCAAGATCGGTACTATAAAGCCTTTTATATTTAAATTACAAGAAGTTTACCGCTGTATACGCTTATAAAAATATTTCCATTAACCTACGTGAGAAAAAGTTGACAGCTCCTTATTAATTAAAATTCAATATTAAGTTAACTCCTCAATTACCTAAAAATACACTAACACTAGAGATCGGCACAATCGAGTCTTACAAACCGGTTTGAACACGGATACTAATACTAATTGTAAACACACATAAGGAAGGTTCGGGTCATTTAAGTGATGTTCGAAATGATTATGGCTGAATATCACGACCGGTTCCTTGATCGCTACATTTAAAAGGCGCCCATTACACGGTAGGTTTCGCTACTAGTACGAGTATATATATTATCTGTGGTTTCGCTGTCAGTTTTGCCACAATCAAAACGGTGATTGACGAACCTATCGTCTAATGCAGTGATTGACGGTTGCATGATGAGATTTTAATGTCGATATTATTTCATCAATCACCAACGAACATCCGTCAATCATGACTTTTGGTAATGAGTCTCTTAGACGCCAAATGATAATGCGGAACTACGTTTGAACTAATATTTAGCTTTAGCTTCCTCAACATTTCTCTTACTGCATGTCGTCCCTATTTGCACTTGTTTGTTACTATTTCATGTCTTAACTACTCAACTGAGCATCATGAGTGTTTGCATACACGTTGTCAGAAAAAAGACCTATACACAGGGTGTATCACACAATGGAACACTTACCTAAATCACTGAAAGGACATGACTCTAGACTCTAGCAAGCAGTTACAAAAAGGATTTTTCATAAAAGCCGTTTCTCAAACAGTTGGAATGTGTAAAGTTAAAGATTTCGTATGAGGACAGATTTCTAGGTAAGTTACCTGGAAATTCAAACGGTCATACCTTGTAAACGGATAGTTTTTTCAAAAATTATTTTTGTTACTGCATGCTAGAATCAATTTTTGGAATTTTTTTTTTGTTACAAAATCGATATGTATTATTTGGTATTATTAGAACACTAAAACCAATAAAAAATACTACGTGTTTTGCCATTGTGATTCTCTTTTGATTCATATGACTTTCAGCTGAGGAAATATTTTCGCAGTGCTTAAACTTCACCTTTTGTTTACAAAAATATAAATAGTTATAATATTGGATAACTAGCAACCCGCCCCTGCTTCGCACGGGTAGTAGGACATTTTCAACAACCATCATCATATTTCAACCAATTTACACAAAACGTTAACAAATTATACATCTTTCTTTTCTTTTTTTTTTTTTCTAAACCTTCCTTATGCAATACTCTGTCTATTGGTAAAAACTGCAAGAAAATCTGTTTAGTAGTTTTTCAGTTTATCGCGAACAGACAGACAGACGCGGCGGGGAACTTTGTTTTATAATATGTAGTGACAATGATTAATGTCCATAACGTAATATTATAAAAACCAAACTTAATAAATTTTGTTTAATTTAAAAGTGACACCTCATTTCTGAGGCTTATCTTTATAAATGAGGTGTCATTTGTTTATTAATTAAAAAAAAAAATCGGATATTTTAGATTGGAAATTATGAATTTATTGTTTGATTTCATTCAAAATTTGGATTTTAACTACAAATGAACTCGTGTTTATTTTCATTATAGTTTTAATCAATCAATGGGCTCTTCCAATGTGTGCTATAGCATTATGTCCTTCGCCTTCCGCATCCAGTCCATTTCAGCTCGGAAAGGGAACGGGGGAGAGCTAGTACTCTCCCGTCCCGCAGAAGAGGCACCAGGCGATCTCCGATCGCAAAATGATCTCTGACCTCCATGAACGTTGGCCTCGTGGTGAGGTTACCCTAGCAGATGCAGGCCTGAGATAGTGGCGCGAGGCAGCCAAGGTCTGCCGGGGTTCTCAGGGACTTCCTTCCTAGGGTATACCCGAATCCCTTGCAATAGACCCACTTATGTCGGAACACCGTGTGGTTTTAATCGGTTCGATTCCGACATACCACTTCGTCAGTCCATCTGGTCTATAGTAGTTTAAACTGAGTCTATAGTGAGTTTTTGTAATTATAGGTATACTGAATTGAATGTATCAAATGATCGCATATCGCGCATCTGGGGTGATATTTCATTGGTAGAAAAACGACGGATTTGATTTTTTGACGATTTTTGTTTTTGACATAAACCTACTGAAAACATTAAACTTTATCCTAAAACAAAACATATTTTAAAGCTCATACACACAGTAACATTTTCTGATTTCATTACCAGAAACAGCCGTTTTCAAAATATTACATAAAACATCATTTGAAACCTTTAAAGTGCTCTCATGTAAAGTTGCTAAAAATCAAACAAGCGGTAGCGTAATGGCTAAGGCGTCGGACTTGTGATCAAGTGGTTGCGGGTTCGAACCCCACCCAGTGGACTACCGGCGTGAACCCACTCCTAACACAAGCATTTAGCTTAGCTGGAGGGGTTAACAAGAATACTAGTAATGTGGGATCCACGTTACTAGTATTCTTTACAATAAAAAAAAAACGACGATTTTTCTACGACGACGATTTATGCAAGTGGTAATTCATGAACACAAAAAGCAAACAACAAAAATAAACGAGTGTAGAAAGATGGTACCTAAGGTGGACTGGAATGTTGGTCTGGTGGTTGGTGATCCTGACTGCTGAGCCAGAGGTCGTGTGTTCGATTCCCATCCAGGAGAAATAATTGTGTGATGAGCACGATCATTTTTTCTGTGTCTACTTTATCTACAATATTTATGTATTTAGATATATATATACATAAGTATATTTATCAGCTGTCTGGTTACCATAGTACAGGCTCTGCCTAGTTTGGGATCAGACGGCTGTGTGTGTGAAGTATCCCAAGTTAAAAAAAGAAACAGTCTGTCGTAAGAAGTGAAAACTTCTTATCAGACATATGTATCTGAGCGTGACGGTCATGCAAGTTCAGGTCTTTTTCCCATCCCGAAAGAGTTATATATATAGCTCTTTTATATATGGCGCACAAATCTGTATAAATGTATCTGTGTCTGAAGGTCACGCGAGTTCAGTGCCTTTTCCCCATCCCAAAAGTGCCTAACATGCCTAAAGAAGACTCGTTTAAAAAAAAGTATATTGTAAGAATTTATACCGGCATCTTTAGATTTCCAACACAGGTATACAAGGTACATACTTTTTCAATCGTGTAGATCAGAATGACCTACACGTTAAACGAGTTTCGTATTTTTTTGGCATTGGCAGAGTATATTATGTTTTTATATCCTCAGCACGGTAAAAAATTACGCCGTGAGATGTGTAGCATTAATAAGAAGATTTTTTGTTAATTTGCCTGTCATTTACAATTTATTAATGATTGTTAAGCTTGTTCTTTCCTAAGTATAAAATATTTTTTGTTTAACCTTTTGATTATACGTACTGTATTTAGTTATAATATTGTAAGCTTAGAAGATTCAGATAATAATCGGTCCTTTTTCTTGAAATTAACCCTATACACACAGATTCTCATTACAAAAATATGAGAGTACCTACCTAATAATAATGATCATAAATTCCTAACATACAATGTAGATTATGACGTCATCTTACGTTATCGTGTAATTTATCAACTGCAATAAACGTTAATTGCTTGTGTAAGTACTAGATTATGTGCAGGTACTAACTCATGACTAGAGATCGGATAATCGGATGCATATTTACCTAAAGTTATTTTTTGGATAAAAAATTATGGAAGCGGCTTCTAAGTATATTTTTATTGACGAATGCAGTTGTATTGTCGCGTCGCTACTTGCGCACAAGCAAGTATAATTTGCCGTCTCACTCGCACTCTTACAAAATGCTTACATTTCCTGGGGTTTAATAGACCCGATTTGACACTTGTTACAACGTAATAAGGTTGTTTTTGCTTCGTCAAAAATCACTGACAATAAAAGTAGGGAAAAGCAACCATTATACGTTGTAACAGAGCAAGTGTCATTTGTGTCAAACTAGGGTTTATTACGTCTCACGGAGTATAGGTACACTTAAATTTGAATTTCCTGGAATCGCGGGATTCTTTCGATAAAAAAGTGCTTTCCATAATAGCCAACATCTCAACTTTAGGTAAATATGCATCCGAATATCCGATCTCTACTCATGACTCATGAGTTAAAGAAAGAAGAATTTAAAAAAATATTTTCCTCTTGAAATTGTTATTTCGTATTTGGCTTTTTGGTGCCCCTTGCCATCTTTCGCCTAGAGCGACCGCTCCACTCGGTCTACCCCAAGGCCGGCGCTGTCTCCGAGAAGATAAAAAAATATACGTCCGGTACTGCCGCTAAGTGTTGTTTACCGTACCTCTGCCCTACCATTTATAAATAGTATGTAATACGTAACTATGTTTTTACACACATTAACAATCAGAACCTACACCTTAATTTTTTACGACAGAAAAAAAGTGACATTCGTCGGAATGTATTTTTATTTGCATAGATATTCCAAAACAAAAAACTATTGACAATTTTTATATGTGTACTTACCATAATGTTTATTTTTCTATTTACAGATGACCTAATAATAAAGAAATTCCTCTTCAGTTGTAATAGCAGCTTAGAAAGAACTAAGAAATGCATTCAAGAATTCTGTACGCGGAGAGCCCAAATGACAGAGATTTATACAAATAGGGATCCTTTAGCGAAGAGCATTCAAAATGCACTTATGTCAACGTAAGTAACATTTTAATTGGAGTTTAATACTACCTATATACTTACATATTATAACAAAACACAACAAATACTATATACTATACTATATAACATACACAAAACATTGAGGGGGCGGTATTGTAGTGTGCGAATGCGAGCAACTCTCGTTTATTAATTAATAGGCAGAGTTAACCGTTTTCATCAGATAGACCGTGTTCTTGTCTGATACTTCGGTTGTATAAAAAACCGGACAAGCGCGAGTCTGATTCGGGCTCCGAGGGTTCTGTAAGCAAACAAACTTGTATGTGGATAGTGCGTCCATCTCTTTTCCTTTTGGGTAACGGAACCTTAAAATATAACTAATCTTCCCTGATACTAAAATAAGAATAAGCCTTTAATTCTAAAGTTATCACAGAAAATTTTTCCTTCGTTTATTTTTTCTGTCATGTTATGATAATTTTATAAAGAGGTATTGAATGGCTTATGGTATTAATAATGGACATGTGTTTCCTCTATTCCACTATATTTCATACCTTGCTTTTGATGATCATTAACATCGAGGGTGATGGGTAATTACGTTAGGGCTAATAGTGTTTTGCATTGTACCTTCGAACGTTTAACCAGTTTTAATAAAAGATGCCAAAGTTACCATTAAAAATCTAATAGATCTTATTTATAATTATGTTTCTATCTATTTGCTTTCATTTACTTTTGATTGAAATGATTCCTGAAAGTGTAGCTTCTGTTGTAATCTGATATAAAAGATGCTAATTTAGCATATTATTATGTCAGCTGGTGCTCCTGTCCTACCGGCCTCTTCAGTCATAGGAAATACAATACATTCGGGTACGCAACCCCAGCCTCTGCGAGCTCAAGCAGTCTCAGTTCCGTTCCCGTAGGTTCCTGTCCCTAACGATTTTTCCTTAAACAAATTTACCTTCTTTTTTAAAACTTAAAACGACTCCATTTCTAACATTTCTAAGGAGGGTTGGCGTCAGGCAGGCGGCCGGCCATAAAAGAAATCAGCCAAAACCTTTTGCAGTGTTACACATTGCGCCGACCCTAATGAAAATTGAGAAAAGAGCAAGAAGAAGATGATCAGCACATCGTTTTTACATCAAAGCATCTTAACTTCTATTAAACTTTACAGAAATGTCACAAGCTACATGGATGGAAACGACGAGCTTCTGATCCATCAGCTGAAGGAAGTCCCGACCGACTATGACTTCTATGAAGTTGTAAAAGCTTTCACCATACACGTAGATAACTGGATCAAACACAAGCATGATGTTTTACCTGAAAACCATATAGTTATATTAGATATAAAACAATACACTCTTAAGCTTGTGGCCAAATCAAATGTATTCTATTTCCAAAAGTTTCTCGGTTTCTTATTGGTAAGTTTCATGACACCATTTCAATGGATTGATTATACGATAAAAAAAAAAGTGAACTTGCCTAGTATCGGATTAACATTTCACAGTACCACAGATTAAATAATAGTTACTTGACAGTACTTTCGTGCTCTTTGGGGTTGATAGAGCAATCAACACTGGCTCCAATTCTGTTACTTCACTCGCTAAATTAAAATTCACTAAATTTTCTTCATGTAAGAAGTAAACCTTGTACACTTAGAAACAAGGTCTTATTTCAAATTGAAACAAGTAGGTAACATATGTCGCTATCGAAATAAGCAATTTATTTGTCGACTAAAGTCTGATACGCTTAAATAAACTTTAATACCACGTAGCGAGAGCCGCTATCCGTTGAATGCCATCTCTTTAGCTCTGTGTTTTTAGTAAGCGTCTTCGTAGGTGTAGATTAAAAACACGTCATCCTTGTTCGTTTTGAACAAGTTTTTATACGGCAATTATACAGCGTTTGAATAAATGGAGACTCTCGCTGCGTGGAAATAAAGTTGAGTATACGTTGACAGGTTTTAGTGAAATTTAATGGCGCAGAGAAATCGATGCCAGTAACAAATAGACCTTATTACGAAAAACACAAGGTTGATTTCATATGAAGAAATTAAGTCAGGTTTTAGTTTAGTCGAGTGTACAATAGAATCGGCACCACTGACAAATTATCTAAATTTAAATTTGTAAATCTAAATTTATTTTTCTTCTTTTGTAAGTAGTCGCTTCCGCTACAATATATTTAAGAAATAGTTTACATACTTCACCAAAGGCTATTAAGCTTAGCAATTTGTGATAGACACCGCTCGTTTTCCGAGTATTTGTAGTTAAAATAAACCTTACCAATCTTGCAATTCTTTTATGCTTGATAGTATAACAAGTACAAATTAAAAATGAATAATACCCCTGACTTAAAAATCCCTTTAACGCTTTAGAAAGCTATAAGCTAAAAGAGCTGATGATCTTCGAACAGCTGAACAGATTTTTTTTTATTATGATAACTAAGACCACTCTCGATTAGGTCACCTTTAAATAAAAAAACTAAATCTACTCGTAAATCGGTCGCTTGATGATTCCGTGTTCGGCCACCAACTGGGTCCTTTAGTTTATAGTACGGTGAGAATATAACTTAAGAGTATTAATTAAATAATTGTGGTATTCCAGGATGCAATGCCAGTTCGTTTGAAACATGTTCACATTATCAACTGCCCATCGTTTTATGAATACATGTACAACATGGTCAAGCCTGCACTACCTGAATACATTTACAATTTGGTAAGCATTATATACGTATGTTAAATATTGAAAGTCTTTATTTGATATCTATTTCTAATTTTATTGCCAATTAACCAGTGAACAGCAATCATCTGATGCATATAGGCCTCTTAATCATACAGCATCTTTACACCCGGTCCTCCACATTTCGCGTTCTATTCATCCGAGTTACTTTTTTACAAAAACTACTACCGGATAATACATGAACCCGCAAAAACTGTTAAAATTATAAAAATGAATTATAAGAATACTCCTACAATACTGATAATACAACAGGTAGTTCCACAGATTAGAGCGTTCAAGTATACAATTTGTACAGTGACGATTACTTCATTGCAACTTAAATTGAATTATAACTAATATATGAGAATCTTTAAAAATTTTTTGCCGTAGTAGGGTTGCACCTTTAATTTTTCCTTGCGTTTAAGTTAAACGTATCCTGATGTGGTTAAAGTGCGACTTAAAACATGAACTGAATAACCAGTAAAATATTTCCTTAAGAGCTGGAAAATTTCTTTGTCTAAAGGAACAACAATTTTATCTAAAATTTGTACATGACTCTTTCAAATCACCAATGTGTCAAGTCAGTGTCAATCACTGATCTATTAAATATACATTCTACCTGCAAGAATATAACTCTGTTCTGCGTTCCTCTAAAAATATCTATGAGTGTCTATTGAACTCGCTGATCACATTGAAGTTTACTGGGTTATTTATGTTGAATAGTAATGCAACTTAATTTGATTTAAAACAATGGGTCAAACTCCGGAAGGATGTCGAAGGTTCTTGAGTTAGAATTGGACCTTATTCTAATCTTCACGCTTTTTTTTTCAGATTCATTTTCACTCAGACCATACAGGCTTACACACATTCATAAACAGAAAGAGTTTACCTAAGGATTATGGTGGGGACTGTGAGGATATGACTGAACAAAATGCTTTTTGGGTGAATGTTATTTGTGAAAATAGGTAAGTAATTTAAGCAAACTCTAAAACCCTTATTTTTGACATAGGGAGACCAAAGAGAGTCAGCGAGGTTATCGCCGAGGCCGTATATTGACATCGAACCAACACCACACGGTGTGCCATAATATGCTTAAAATGAGTGCAACTCTGATGATGCGACTATAATTCCTCAACGGACCACTCAGCGCTAAACCAACATGGTGTTCCGACAAGGTGGTATGTGGGTTCTTAAGTGGGCATTGCCCAGGTACACGCGGACGTCGCCTCTTCGTGGAAGGCACTACTGCGAGTGGAGAAAATAAAGCCCTAAAATCTCATTCGTTTCTAGCGACTCGACATTCCTCCTAGCGACCGAGTGCAGCTACTTTCCATGCCCACTCGATTATGACACCGGCCGAAACGCCTCCAACGTAGCAACGCCATCAAGTGGAGCCTGAAATGTAGGCTGCTGCAGGGTGAAGTAGCCTATTGTTCAACAGGTATCTAGTTTATACGCCAGACCCATCTCGACTCGAAACACCATGTGGTTGTGGTCGTGCCATTATTATTAGCAGTTATGACCCGTGGAAGTTTTCACACGGCAAAAACGATTTTCTACATATCGTTTGTTTAGCTATCACAATTGTGACCCTTAATGTACCCTTAACCTAATTATCCTACATTTTTCAGAAAAATATACCTAGATGACAACCATTGGAAGGCAGACCTCGGCCAAAAAGTGAATCACAGTACCGTGAATAACTACATGAACGGGTCCTTCAAAGCGCTGGCAATTGATTAAAGAAAGTATACTAAAAGGACTAATTTTTTTTAGATTGGTTGTGGTCTATTACATGTATGATTTAAGTTAAGTTTGTTGGATAGTGCAACATTAATAAACACCCTTAAAACATCAAACAAATTATTTTAAATTCCAAACATGTTGCAAAAATTAGTGTGCGTTTACAACTATTTGTGTTAAATACGAGTATACGGTTAATGGTTGTTTTGGGATGCCGGGTTAGAAACGTTTCCAGGACAACCGCAATAGAACAGCCTGTGGTAGTTCTGGCCAATATGCTGCCAAGGAGGAGTGGCTTACGTGTTGGTTCACTCTGGTAACCAGAGAGTGAAGAGAGAGGAAGAACAGTAAGGGATGGATTGAATTGAATTCCATCGGTCGGTGGACATGGTTTTACGGTTAAAGATTTTATTTCTCAAAAGATTACAATAATCACTTACAGAGAAAAATACAATAGTAGACACAAAACCAATCAGCGTAGTAAGTAAGGTAGTTGTGAAATAGTTTATGTGTATAAGGTAGTTGTCTATTAAAGTTGTAGAAACGCATGTAGAAACAATATTTGAAGAAAGATCTTTATCGTTAGTTTCAAATTATAACCTTGGTTGGTACAGGAAGTGATACATTTATGAGCCATCGTTTGGAGTGTTTAGGGCTTAGACCGTTGGGTCGGAATGTCGAAAGGTATTGCCAATTCACAGCTATGTGTAAATTTTATTAATAACATAATTTTTTTAAGTATATGTACTTATAAAAAGTCTTTGGACTTCACTCTAGCTTTCCATCAGGCGGGTTGGGGTGACTCTGACGTGTCACAATAAAAAAAAAATATATGTACTTGTATAATCGAAATATGATATGAAAAAATAAACGCTACGTATATGACCCCAGCTACACATAGCCTTAGTTCTGCTTCTGTATCACAATGGTTCACTGGTTCTCATAAAGTTTATATTACAATAAATGAATTAGATTTTTTTTATTTTATTTTAATTAAATACAAAGTTTACATTTTCTTTTCTAAACTAATTAGTGTAACAAAAACCAGAAAGATTTGTTCGTACACTAACATTCGTCATTGTACTCAATCGACACTATTCAATAATAATAATAGTACATAATACACTCTACGAAATAAAAATAAAAAACACAAGTAAGTGGGTAGGTATGTTGAAAACCAAACCATACTGAACCGTATGCGGTGACAATAAATTTTACGTACTTAAGTTACAGACAGTTAAAGATATATGCCTATATTTTGATTGACTACTGCCTATTGGTGTTGTACCAGTTGTCGAGTTTTCCAAAAATGTCTTCACAGGAGGTCTAGTTATGATCCCTAGACCCCAAAACAACCGCCAGTTAAAAGTTTATATATATATATATGTATCTGTGACCTCTATCGTGCCGGTAAAATTGAGGTACATACATACATATGTACATACATATATACATACATATGTATGTATGTACCTCAATTTTACCACATATGTACATACATATATAGATACATATGTATGTATGTACCTCAATTTTACCGACACGATAGAGGTCGCACGAGAGGTTGAAAGCACCGATTGCTTTCAAACTTGGACGAAAAATCAACAGGGCAAAAATGAAGGTTAAGTTTGTGAATGGGGGATATTCCCCCAAAGGGGGGGACTGGGGGGGCAGTTTTTCAAAAGAAATAAAAAACACGAATTTATTTATTATGATTGCGGTGGCTGGCAAATAAACAAGATTGCAGTAAATACTTACTTATACTGGGCTGCGTACAGGATGCTTCATTACGAAAACTTTATTGAAATAGCTTACTATTTTTCATGATTACCGCAGTCGTTCATAATGTATATTTTTTTAATGTATTAATAAGGTAGGTTTTTGGTGTACTTTTTAGATTTTTACTATTACTTTATTTTTTATATGCACTGGTAGGTTATTTATTAAATTAGGAACAATGTATTGCAATGTTCGTTTTTCGTTTAGATTGTAAAATTTTAGTGATATTAGTTTTTTTAACCGACTTCAAAAAAGAAGGAGGTTCTCAATTCTGAACTAATTTAGAAAATTCTTTTTTTGTTTTAAAGGGTATACTTCCCTGGTGGTTCCGTTTAAATTTTATCGAAATCGGTTGAGTGGTTTCTGAAAAAGTCAACAAATATCTAAAAATTGATTACACAGATGATGTTTTCGTTTACTCAGAAACCTCGCTGTCTCATTGGAGCAGCGCGATTAGTTGGCCTACCCATATTATATTTATACAAAATACAATTTATATTTAGGCACATTGAAGTTGGTGATACTTTTTTAAAAGATAATTACTTAGTCACGCTTCTGGTTAATTTACTGTGAGAAGTAACTTTTTGTAGGCCTTCATTAAAGAATTATTAATTATATTATTCCGTTAAAATTTTATATTTTAGTTTCTCCTAAACCGGTATCAATGAGCAGTATGAGAACAATGCGTGGTAATTGTTTTTATAATGCCCCTTTACTTTGCGAGGAACAGTGATCTTTAAAATTTTTAAAGATTTTAAAATGCGTATCTAGATTGCGCGTCTAGATTTAATTTAATCCATCCATGTCCATAACTAGTCAGTAGGCCTAGCCAAGTCACAAATGTTTCGCGTCGAATCTATTTTTACAATTGTTAACTTATCGATTCGTCTAATGATTTATATAACGATAATAGTATCGGATAAGGAACTTTGTATCGAACTATAGAAAATGTTGAATGTACTGCTCGCTTTTTATCACACACATGCTAGATGTGATTAGCCCATGACAACCGGTTGTCAATGATCATAGCTAAGTAAGTCTGTTTAAATCAACAACTTCTAGGGCACCGTAGCTGCTATTAGAATTATTGGGTTTAGTATTTAGTATGGAAACAACTGTGGTATTAGCTTTATTGGAGATGTTTTTCTATTTCGGCTAATGCTAATATATTACGTGATAGACTATATGTAATATGCACGGCTAGGGAATTTCATCTAGGTTGCAGCCTGAATAAGGAAACCGTAAACTTTTCGTTAGTGTAGGTACTTTTTTAAAGACATTTCTGCGAAAGAGGAGATCGTCTTCCTATGAAAGAGGAGATAGACTTAGATTAGCGTAGCGTTGTTTCTTGGGATTTGATAGGGATGAAAAGGAACAAATGAAGTTACTAAAGTTGCAAATCTTTAAAGATAGTAGGGACCTGTAACCATATCGGAACGAAATCGCACTGCTTCTTTATCTATGTACTATGTAGATGGTAGTTTTATATATATGTATTGGCATATTTCTTAACTTTAACGAGGTCTTACGCACACGAACATTAAAAGGTAAAATAACTGTAACTATAAAGAGCTGTAGATATCTATGAGACAAACATATTAGAAAGCAATTCTATCCAATATTTGATTTGCTTTCTGTGAAAACGTCTAGACGCATTTTTTGGGATAAAAGTAGCCCATGTACTATGCCAGACTACAATCTATTTCTGTGCCAAATTTCATCCCCATCCGTTCAGCCGTTTTTGCCTGAAAGAATAACAAACATCCATCCATCCATCCTTACGACCAGCCTTTATAATATTAGTAAGATACTCTATAATATTATTGACGCGTTGGATCTCGGCTTTGAGCTCAGGAATTGTTTGTAGTTTATTCCCGTAGACCTGAGATTTCAAAAACCCCCAAAGAAAGAAATCGCACGGCGTTAAATAGCACGATTTTGGTCGCCAATTGACATTGGAATTTCTCGAGATGATTCGGTCTGGAAACCGTTGCTTCCATAAATCGATTGTTCCGTGTGCGGTGTGGCAGGTGGTGCCACCCTGCTGAAACCACATGTCGTTCAGATCCGTACCAACCAATTGAGGCCACAAGAACTCCGTTAGCATGTTCCTGTAACGAATGCCATTCACAGTCACTGCATTTTTGTAATGGGTTTTCACAATGATAACGCGTTTTTCAGTTGTGTAGCGCTCATTTTTTTATGATCGGAACAATCGTTGATGCCAGCTGTCGAATATCAGAGCTGCAACCTCCAAAGAAAAAAAATGGCGTGAAATTTAAATCGTGCACTCTTATTGAGACACCCTTTATATATTATTATGTGTACGTATATGTACCTATTAAAGATATGGCCAATAATCCATTAGATTTTAACTAATTTGAACATTTCACAGGTCAATCAAAACCTATAGCCCATTGACCTAGAATCACGAAATGAGGTAAGAACCCAGGTCTGACGGCACGGCTAAAGATTTGTTGTTACATCCGTCTGTCTTCCGTGTGTCCTATTCCTCAGAAACCCAAGAAAGCATCAAGTTAAAATTAACATCAAATATATGTGAGCAGTCCCTTAAAGGTTCAAAAAAATCAAGCTTCTAAGTCAACACAATTTGTCGTGGTAGAGGAGGATCCTGCTTAACGGAACCTTGAAATAACAAATGTGTAATTCTTTAGACTCGTTGCTTTTGGTAGATCGAAATAAATACATCCTTTATTATTGGCATCCTTGCAGAGGCCAAGAGGTGAGAATTTAGTCATTGTCTACGGGATCTGGAGGAAACAGCGCAGGCCATGTATGTTAATATTACAATAGGTGCGGAAAAATGGAATGGCGATTCTAGCTGATCATAGGCAAGTAGCGGAACACCAACGTGGTTTTTAGTCGGTAAAAGCCCAACAGACCACTTCGCCGATTCGGAAGGATCTTCCACTACGTCAACAAATAAACGTATAATATTACAATCGATTTAGCAAGCAGCAAGACACCAATATGTGAACTAACGCAAAAAGTATGCCACGGACACGTGCTTCGTGTATGGTTCTTGAATGTTTATGATGAACGTAGAATGATAAATAGTAAAGCAGTTAAGCTGTAGGTAGATCTCTGCAGAACGTCTACAGGAATCAACAGATAATGGTGCCGATTCTATTGTACACTCGACTAAATTAAAACCTAACTTAATTTCTTCATATGAAATCAACCTAGTGTTCTTCGTAATAAGGTCTATTTGTTACTAGCATCTATTTCTCAACGCCGCTAAATTTCACTAACACCTGTCAACGTATACTCAACTTTATTTCCACGCAGCGAGAGTCTCCATTTATTCAAACGCTGTATAATTGCCGTATAAAAACTTGTTCAAAACGAACAAGGATGACGTGTTTTTAATCTACACCTACGAAGACGCTTACTAAAAACACAGAGCAAAAGAGATGGCATTCAACGGATAGCGGCTCTCGCTACGTGGTATTAAAGTTTATTTAAGCGTATCAGACTTTAGTCGACAAATAAATTGCCTATTTCGATAGCGACATATGTTACCTACTTGTTTCAATTTGAAATAAGACCTTGTTTTGAAGTGTACAAGGTTTACATCTTATATGAAGAAAATTTAGTGAATTTTAATTTAGCGAGTGAAGTAACAGAATTGGGACCAATGTTTTCGGCGGCGATTTTCTACAAACTGCCAGTGGTCACGAAAATGGTGAGGCTGGTGGAGGTAATGAATTATACAATCATAGATATCACTAGATAAACAACGTTTTGAAATATAGTATTTAGTGTAATGTAGTACGGTCCATATTTCAAGAATGACTGCGTCACGGCATTTCATCGACAATTTCGTCCCGTGCATGGTAAAACGATACGAATTTGTTTCGTTAATTTCGGCGAATTAGTGTCGTGGCGTGACACGAATTCGGTTCGTGGCACGATACGAAATCACATAGTTGTAATGTGTGGGTGGCCGAAGAGAAAATAAAAATATTAAAGTACATGAAAATGTCGAAATATCACAACTATGTACTAAGAGTAACTGCCAAGTTGTTCGTACCTCTATTCGCACTCAAGTGAAGTTCTCATCTTATTCCTACCCTTTTATAATCCCACTATTCGTTAATATTTATCAATCGACCAATAGTATTACGTTACCGGCATAACCAGTCAAAATAATGTCTATTAACTTATTTTTATTAAATAGTGAACTGTGTTATCTATTATAGTTTGTCCCTATTTTTAATAAAATAATTATGAGTTTTTAATGTGGCGACAACATAAGTTACCCAGGTTATACAGTTACACAAACAATACCAGCTATCATCATTTACTATTCACCTGGGATGGCAAATGATGATTTTATTACGATCTAAATATATCTGGAAGGTGATCAATGATATCAGAATTAAACAAAAAAATAAAAAAAATAGTGCGTGGAGTCCCTCCGCGCGGAAGAAGTGAAACTTCGTGATGTTTTCATACCCCCTCCATGGTAGCGTTAAACGTTTAACGCAACCTTTTTGGAAGTCGCATTAGAAGTTTCACTTCAAAATACATTATAATATATAACTTTTATGACATATCAATTACTACAAGCCCCATAGAATCTTACCTACTCAAAGCTGAAGTCCAGTTGAGAACAGTATAAAGGAGTTTAAGTGCCATTTCCTATTTAAATCGATCAGTTCGGTGTTTAAAGGGGTTAAAACAAACGTAGTTACTTTCACGTTAATAATGTTGTTAACGGCGACAAGCATTTTTTTATTACCAGCGGTAAATCACGACCCACCTACTATATTCATTAGTGCAGTAGCGATCACTGTTATTTGTGATACGGAGACGTGAAATGATTTTCGCGCTTTCCTTACTCCGACGAATGAAAAATTGTGATTGGCAGTGATAATAATATTTTAGCGTCCGTCGCATGTATTGTGTTACGCGAGAGCTCAACTTTTAGGCATTTGAGTTTGGTCAGCTAATATACCTATGTGTAGGTAGTCACATGTGAGTCAGCAGAGAGATAAGTCGTCACTGACATATTAGTGCAAAGTGAATAAAAGTTGGGTATCAGGGTAAGATACTATAGTATGTTGTATTTTATATTTTTTTCTTAATAAAAAGCTATTGTATTCTTTCGAAGTTATTCCACTTGTTTATTAACAAAAAAAAAAATGCAAGAACTTTAAACAATTAACAGATTATGGTTTTATAAAATGGGTATGTAAATGAGAGTGTATTGAAAATAAAAAATATTGTTGTATGTGGCTACCAATTTACAAATCCATAGATGACAAAGATTTGGCTCTGCAATAATTTGAAAATTACCTAGTTTTTTTTTAATTCCTTTAGATTGCAGAGTTATTGTGCGAAACTACTAGTCTGATTTTTGAAGTGATAACTTCTTATGGGAGTGTAGACCGCTTCGTTACGTAACGCGTTACGGCGCCAGTCTGTCTGGCGTTTAAGTTATCACTTCTGTTGGGCGTCCCGAGACGCACACTTTTTTTTTTTTGCAATTGGGTGGATATTTTTATCTCGTGAAAAACTTTTCTCTTGACAAGTATTTGTTACAACTATTTAGTAATAGTATGACGCATATATTTTTCAACAATTTTTGTTATAGTAAAACAGATTTTTTTGTTTTACAAATAATTGTACCTTATGTGAAATCTAATAACGCAACTTTTTTATTTCGGTAAACTTTTCTCTATAATTTATGTGAACTGAGGTATATCCGAAAATTGGAAGGTACAGGATGTTGGATGTTTTTTAAAAAATCACCAAGTATCCCACTAATATTATAAATGTCAAAGTTTGGATGGATGGATTGATGTTTGTTACTCTTTCACGCAAAAACCACTGAACCGATTGCGATGAAACGTGGTATGTAGATAGCTGGAGATCCAGATAACGCATAGGCTACTTTTTATCCCGATATTCTCACGGGATCGGGACTTACGCGAGTGAAACCGCGAGGCGCTGTTAAGAATATATAATTAAGCCGATGGTTTCAAGGGAGTGCGTAGTAAAATTATCATTTCTTATGTCTTTTGGGGCCCTTTTATATAGAAATTACTTACCCAAAAGAAAATAGATCCCGCCTGCGTAATTAATTTGACTATTGAATTTTGGCACGCATATGTTTTAGTTGTAGCCACAAGACAATACATAATAATAACGTTTTAACAAACTTAAATTTAAAATAGATAGCTGGATATAGATAGGTATTCTTTATTGCACACCATAGATAGGATACAATCATGGACAAATAAATTAAAAACAGTACTTAGTCTGTACTAAGTACTTTTGGCCTCATCCTGTGGTAGCCTTATCGCAGTCTGCGATTTCTTACAGACAACCTTTGGATGGACTTAACTTAACATTAGCAACAAAAAATTATTTTACAGTATACGTAATTTATTGGTTCGTATTTCGGAGATTCAAAATTAGTTGCTTACAATGTTCTGTGGGCTTTAACTTACATAGAGTATATATATTATACATTACTGTTCAGTCTTCAGTTTTCGTTAAAAATATCATGACGGTATAACAACCTTTTTTTAAGTGTGATCAGAATAATATTTAAGATTCACTAAATAAAATGGTGTTAATGAAACAGTTGTCATAAATCTCTCCCACACGCTGGTGCAGGCTGCTGGTACGCTTTATGTACAGGTGTGGGGACCTTTCATGCTTTTTGTAGATGTCATTCTGAAGTACTAAAAAAGTTTTTACATACAACAGGCTGTATATACTCAATATGCCCCAATGCATACTCGGTATTACCAAAGTCTTAGACAGGTTTTCTTTATCTAAGTTGTAAAGCCGCCCGGGA
Source organism: Callimorpha dominula (assembly GCA_949752705.1). NCBI lineage: Eukaryota > Metazoa > Arthropoda > Insecta > Lepidoptera > Erebidae > Callimorpha > Callimorpha dominula. Next base: position 10,464,741 of record OX457005.1, read on the forward strand.
CTCGGTACTAGGTTACACTTGATCTGGTTTGACCAGAAGAAGAACTAATGGTCTTCGAACGGCTGTACAGATTTTTTTGAACTATAACTAAGAACATGATACTATGGTGCTATAGACAGACACATAGATACACACGTTAAACTTATAACACTACGTCTTTTTGCGTCGGGAGTTATAAAAGAGTCCTATCCAATAACAGCTTCAGTGCATGCCACGTATATTATTAACCGACTTCAAGAAAAGAGGAGGTTCTCAATTCGTCGATTTTTTTTTTATGTTTGTTCACCGATTACTCGAAGACGCCTGAACCAATTTTAAAAATTCTTTTATGGTTTCAAGGGGTAGGCTTCCCAGGTGGTCCCATTTAAATTTTATCGAAATCAGCGGTTTTGAAAAATCAACAAATATCTAAAAATTGTATACATGGATGATATTTTCATTTGCTCTGAAACATCGCTGTCTCATTGGAGCAGTGCGTTTAGTTGGGCTACCCATATTATATTTAAACAAAATACATCTACTTTCCACTAGAAAGCACATTGAAGTCGGTGATACTTTTTATTAAAAGATAATTATTACAACCCGCAGTGCGGTCATGTTAACTCTGTTAACTCGCAGCTGTATGTCTACGCGTTTCTGGTATCTGGAACCCTTGCAGCTGGGAATTGTAGAAAAATAATGCAATTTAGATTTATTTAGAGAAGATTTACCTATTACCAAAAAACAAACGCACAATAATCACACCAAACTCTTACACAAACAAACACTTACATAACATATTTGCACCAATAAGAATCTACTAGATACTTTTGTTTAATGTCCCTTATATTTCCAGATGACTCAAGTAAGTGACCGGGATGTAGAAGCCATCAAAGGCTGGCTTGCAAAGGAGTCACATTTGCCGAAAAAATTCGGTAAGTGTAAAAAACTAGTTTAATAATATATGTAATTACTAAACCAAACCAAATATCGGACTGTTAACTACTTAGCGGGCCTAAATTGTCCCAATATTAACTCTTTCCACTTTTCTCCAGTTGCTCAGGGTGAGATTAAAAAGATAATACTTTCTATCAATTCTAACGCTGTAGGATTTGATCAAATCAGCAGACGTATGATCACAACTATCCTTGATCAAGTTTTACCTGTAATCTCCCATATTATTAACTTCTCCTTAGATTCCGGCCTTTTCCCCTCACTTTGGCGTAAAGCCTTTATCATTCCCCTACCCAAAATTGCAAATCCCACTCTTCCTAATCAGTTTAGACCTATCTCTATTCTCCCCTTCCTCTCTAAAGTGCTAGAATATTGTGTGCATAAACAGTTATCTGTTTTTATTTACAAGAATAACCTTTTAAGCCCATTTCAATCTGGTTTCAGGCCTAGTTATAGCACTACCACCGCTCTCCTTAAAGTGACTGGCGATATTAGGACGGCCATGGAAGACACAAAAGTGACAGTCTTGGTACTGGTAGATTTCTCCAACGCCTTAAATACTGTCAGTCACGATATACTCCTGTCTATCCTCTCCTATCTTATGATCTCACCTGAAGCACTGGAATGGTTCTCATCTTATCTTCATGGACGCCAGCAGTCTGTTCGTGTTGACGACCTGTCTTCGAGTTGGTGCGATGTTGACTCTGGTGTTCCTCAAGGCGGTATTCTTTCTCCTTTGCTATTTTTTGTGTTTATTAATCTCCTAACCCTTGAACTTCAATGTGCGTATCATCTGTATGCCGACGACTTGCAACTGTACTTCCAAGCTAAGGTTGAAGACATAACAACAGCTATTGACATGGTTAATAGAGACCTCGAAGTCATTGAAAACTGGTCTAACAGGTTTGGGTTATCTGTTAACCCGACAAAGTGTCAGGCCATTGTAATTGGTAGTCACCGATTGATGCGTAGAGTCGACTCTGAGGCGCTCCCTGCTGTGATTTTTAACGGTACAACTTTACCCATTTGTCGCTCGGTGAAAAACCTGGGCTTACATCTCGACTCTAAGCTAAACTGGCGCGACCAAGTTACCAACGTATGTCAAAAGGTTACCGGAACCCTCAGAGCTATATATCGCCTAAAACATTTTCTCCCTGCGAATACTAAGACCACGCTCGTGCAAACTCTTATCTTTCCTTTAATCGACTATGGTGATATGTGCTGTTATGACCTGAATGCAGATCTTCTCGATAAATTAGACCGTCTTCTTAATAACTGCATTCGATTTATTTTTAATCTTCGTAAATATGACCATATTTCCACCTTTCGTTCTCAGCTCAGATGGTTGCCTATTCGTCAACGCCGAAAAATGCGCGCACTCACTACCCTATTCACTATCCTCAATTCTCCATTTCCCCTACTTATTTAACACCACACTTCCAACTACTGTGTAATAACCATGACAGAAACCTTGTCGTCAAGTAACCTACTTCTACTTTGTCCCTCTCATACCACTGGGTTTATCGGTTCTTCTTTCTCGGTTCAGTCTATTCTACTATGGAATGCGCTTCCTCTCGAGGTCAGGATGGCTACTAATCGTTATTCTTTTAAAGTGAAAGTAAAGGAGCTCTTACTCAAAGAGTTAGCAGATTCAACTCTTCAATAGTTAACCATTGAATATTGTTAAAACTTATACTTATTCGTGGATATTTATACTTAGGTAGGAGATAGGAATTTTATGGTGATCGTGTCTGCATTTATATGTATGTTTATGTATGTATTTATAAAATATATGTATATGCATATATATATGGATGTGTGTGTATGTATGTGTATATATGTGTGTGTATGTATATATATATATGTGTATGTATATGTATATATATATATGTATGTGTATGTGTGTGTATATATATATATATATATTGGGCTACAAGTTGCGTATTATTTACTGTACAATTATTTAACAATTATTTAACATAATTTTTATTTGCACCTACTTCTTCTTTTCTCTGCATCACTCAATGGTTGACTGGTAGAGAATGCCTTAGGCATTAAGTCCGCCAATGTACCAAATGTGCATAAAGTTTAAAATAAAATAAAATAAATAAATAAAGAATTACGGTAACAGGTATTATTTTTACTTAAACTAGTATTAATACTACAGTGCCATACTTCGTTCAAAATGTATATCTATCTAGATCCAAATCTGAAAGTTGTGACTTGCCACAACCTATTATTCGACGTTTTATAACGGTACTCTATCATCACAGTTTAAAAAACTGTCAAGATGTTTTATATAAATACACATTGTTTCAAATACTACTTTGAACCGCTTCGCTTTGAACGAATTTCATTCTGTGCAATTCCTACGGTTGTTCTAAAACACGAAGTAACGGAATTGATAAAAAGTTGTGTAACAAGTATTTGATAATGATGCCGTACATACTTAACAAAAAATTTCCCAGTATATTTAAAACATTTGCCAGCATACTATTAGAAGTATTTCGAACTAAAAGGTAGGTCAAAGCCACTAGACTTCTTTTTTATAAGAACTGCGCAAGGAAAAATCCTCCAATAACATAATTAACATCACGCTTGTTAATTATGTTATTGGATTGTTATTTCAAGCTAGGTAAGTAATATGATTGTCAGTGTCATTGAAGTAGCTAAAAACACAAGTATTAAAATATGCAAATAGTCCCTTCGTGCTTATTCCAAACACAATTGATCTGACAACTAATTACGTACAATGAGTCTTTTAAGAGGAAACGTTTAAAGCCTTGGCTGTAACATCATTGTAGACATAATGGGCCTTGATATATCCTATTCTTCCTGCTTCCTCGAGTCAACTCAAAACTATAAAATTCGATGTTTACTTGTTTACCGCATTACGTAGTAACTATTCAGTAATCTATGATATAGAGGAAACAATTTCTTGAACTAAAAAGTACTCAGCTATAGACAAATTCCACTAATCAGTCCACCATCAAGTGTACAATTTCACAATTTACAAAAGAAGTTTTTAATTTTATTTTTGCAACTTTATTTTGTTAAAAAAATAAATTCGAAGGGTCTTTACTGCTATTGAAGCGTTTGACTATCCATCTCTCCGTCCGATCCGTTTTGTAACACTATATTAAAAAAAAATTAAATTGCAAAACGATTTATTTTTTAATTAATATCATAATATTTTTTTTGAGAGGTTATACGTGTGTCACACTGAAATTTTTTAGAATAGGCTAGTAACAAAAGCAGCCAATGAAAAATTTATTTAAATTTCGAATTGGGAACTCTTTGGGAATCTGTAGATGTTTAATGATTTCTAATGTATCGAATTGGATTTCGCTAGTGAAAATGTTCGCTCAATGATTTATTACGACTTTTGTCGCGGTCTTACTCAACAACAATGTTACGATAGACTTCGATTGGCATTTCATTACGAAGCCCCATCTCTTGCCGCTGTTTACAACTGGTTTAATGAGTTTAAACGTGGTCGAAGCAAACTTACTGATGACTCTCGAGAAGGACGTCCTTCTATGGCGACTGCTCCCTGACCACTGAAGATAACGTGAATGCTGTGCGGCTAATGATAGAAGCTGATAGAATGGTGATATATCAACAGATTCGGGCAGCTTTAGGCATTGGTATGAGTTCAAAAAGTCTTACGTGAACATTTAGGCGTTAGAAAGCTTTGTAATAGATGGGTGCCTCATAATTTGACGGAAGATCAAAAATCGTCGTCGTTTGGATTGGTGCCACCCAATGCTTAAAAAGTATGACGGAGGTGACTCGAATGCTGTAGGTATATGACATCGTCACAGGTTTCGTGTTATGAACCCGAAACAAAAAGACAATGGATGTTTCCATTCGAAGATTTGCCGACAAAAGTAAAGAATTGCAGAAGTCAAGGGAAAAAGATGTTTGCCTCAATCTTTGGACGCACGTTATACGTGTCATTTCGCAAATGGTATGTCAGTCATTGTGTACCAGTTGTCTTGGAAAATGTTAGACAGCAGCGCCCAAGAGGCAGGATCCTCCTCCAACACTCCAGCTCACTCCGCCAGACGGACTATCGAATATTTGTTTATCGAAGGTGTGGAGTGAGTGAGTCATCCTCCATACAGTCCCTGGCACCATATTTATTTATTTCCAAAAATAAAAGATAAACTTAGAGGAATTCGTTTCATGAACCCTGAAGATGCCGTGGCTGCGTTTGAAAAAGGCGACGAAGAGATCCCTAAAGAAGAGAGGGCTCACTGTTTCAGTCAATGGTTCCAGACGAATGGACGGTGTTTAGAAAGGAACGGAGACTACTTAGGAAAGCGATAAAAATAATAACAGGCTTCTATATCATTCCGTTTTTTATTTTCTAAAAACTTACAGTGTGACCTACGTAATTTGGGTTTTAGGTAGTACGTCTTTGCATACTGTTGTTGCATACCAATATCATGGTCATTTAAGGGCTCATACTTTAATACCTCTACTGTAACACAACATTGTTGCAATACATTATTACTACCTATTTAATAAGTCAACATTTATGATGGTACAACCTTGAACCTTGTTAAAATACCTAGGTGTGAAACATTACACAAAGGTGACAAAGCCACGATTTTTTGTCAAAGATTTATAAGTCAGTGACTGGCACTGCAAAGTTATGAAGAGGGTCGTTGTCATGATATGGATATGCTAAAGACATTACCTATCAAAACAAACAAATAAAACTGAAGTTTGTATAGTCAAAATACCTAATAGTTTTTTTTTAAGCTCATAGAGTTATTTGCACGATATCTATGCCTAAAAACCAGTTTTTAAATTTTTTGTCTCTGTCTGTTTGTTCCGGGTAACCACCGGAACGGGTCGACCAATTTCCACGGGACTTTCACTTGTAGATAGCTGGTGTTATAAGGAGTTACTTAGGCTACTTTTATTTTAGAAAAAGAATTAGGGTTCCAAAATATATAAATATGTACACGCGAGCGAAGCCGCCCGGGAACTGCTAGTCCTACTAATATCCTACTAATATATCACACTAATATTATAAAGGCGAAAGTTTGTGAGTGTGTGTGTGTGTATGTTTGTTACTCTTTCACGCCAAAACTACTGAACCGATTGCGTCCAAACTTGGTATGTAGATAGCTTTAGACCTGGATTAACATATAGGCTACTTTTATCCCGATATTCCCACGGGATCGGGACTTACGCGGGTGAAACCGCGGGGCGCTGCTAGTTTTATAGTTATAACCGATATAAAAAATATGAACAAACAAATAACACCTGTAATTACACATTTGATCAATAGATGCATCGACACATCCAGTTACCCAGACGAATTAAAGCTAGGTGTAGTGGGCCCTATCTATAAAAATGGTAACCACGATGATTTTAATAATTACCGTCCTATAACTATACTATCCTGCGTTGCCAAGATAATTGAGAGGTATATACGGAACCAATTGAGGCAATTCTTACGCTCGCAAAAAATAATTCACAGCAAACAATATGGTTTCCAAAAAGGGAGGAGTACCTCCCAATTATTGTGTCAATTTACCAATGAAATTAACGAGCACCTGAATGAAAAACGTCATGTGCTCGTTATTTTTGTTGATTTTAGTAAAGCATTTAATATGCTGCAATATAACGTGCTGTATGAAAGGTTGGAGCAGACTGGTATACGAGGGCCACTGTTACAACTTTTTAAAAATTACCATCAAAACCGATACACGAGTGTTAAAGTGGGAGATTCGTATAGCAACAGTACAATAACAGATAAAGGCACCGCACATTTATCGATAATTGGCCCAAATGAATATATTATTTACGTAAACCAAATATGTAACTTATTCGCACACGGCTCCGTATACCAGTTTGCTGATGACACTTGCCTTGTTGTAGCTGACAAAGATATTGGAACCGCTGAGCTTAAACTTCAGGAAAACTTTGATAGAATGTGTCAATGGGCGCACGACGTTGGCTTAGTGATAAACGCACAAAAAACAAAACTCATGCTTAAAGAATCCTCACATAATAAAAGCAACTAAACGCCGAATATCCTAGCTCACGATCATGAATGCCTGCATAACAACTTTAAATGCAGGCATAACAGTACGTGTACTAGATTAGACAAAGTTAAGGAACACATGTATGTCGGACTTATAATAGATAATCGTTTTAACTGGGGTGCACACATTAAGCACGTTTGTAAAAAATTGAGAGCGGTACTGAGTAAACTCTATATATTAAAATACAAAATGCCATATAAAACCTTACGCCTATTATATCTGGCACTGGCAGACTCAGTTATCAGTTACGGGTTGTGTAGTTACGGCCGCACATGCAAAACGTACATCGAAAAGATATACAAAATACAGCTAAGATTATTAAAAACTATTGTGCCGCAAAAAGTAAAATCCACATATCGAGATAATTATATCCAATTGTTTCAACACTGTAAGGTATTACCAATGCAATGTAAAATTAAAATGGCTATTATGAAGGAAGAAATTGTAAATATAGACCAGCTTTGTGTACAAACACGTGCATGTAACCTAAGGCAGCTGCTTAATTTAAAGAAATATATATTACCAAAGTTTAACAATGTATATGGAACTAGAATCTGTCGTTACATATTACCAAACATATTAAATGGTATACCAGAACATATAGTCCACAACTATGTAACAAAAAATCATTACGTAAAAACAACACAAAAGTATCTAATAGATAACATGGAAGCCGCGCTTGCATAAGCTTCAGGCTTACGCAAGCGCGGCTTGTAACGCTTGTTATTGTTGTATTAATTATGTTTGGTTGGAAATGTTTGTGTGTTTGTGTATAATAACGGGTCAACTCCCACTCGCATAAAAAACCTACGTGGTTTAAGCAAGTGGATCATTGCCTAACAAAATTGTAATTTCTTTTGTTTTGAACAATAAATTAAAAAAAAAAAAACTAGCAACCCGCCCCGGCTTCGCACGGGTACAAATTATACACCTAAATCTTCCTCATGAATCACTCTATCTATTAGTGAAAACCGCATGACAATCAGTTTATCGCGAACAGACAGACGCTTTGACAACAGCTCGTTGTTATTACATAGAAGTTTGATATTTAGCAAATTACTTAACATATTGCAATTCTAGTTTCAATAAAATAAATTATACTAATTGGAACCACTCACTGAACCTGTTTGTTACCTATTACTTTTTATTCCTCACAGCATTGTAAGGAATGTAGAATATATAAAAGTAAAAACAACTTCCATGCTTCGGCCGGCTCGACTCCGCTCGATACCACGTCCTCACAGAAAACCGGCCGTGAATCAAACCTTGCATTGGTTTTCGCCGCGTGAGTGAGGTTACCGGAGGCCCTAACCCTTCCCTCTCCCCTATTCCTGTCCTTCCCCTCTCCCCCCTCTCCCCCCTCTCCTCCCCTCTAATCCCCCTCGCCCCTCCTTCCGCTCTTCCCCCCCCTACCCTCTTCCTTCATTAAAAGAGCGGCAACGCACTTGAACTCCTGAGTTACAGGTGCCCATGGGCGGCGGTAGTAATTTACCATCAGGTGACCCGTCTGCTCGTTTTCCCCCTATACCATAAAAAAAAAAATATGCATAAACAAGTCCATTAACGAAAGACGAAAATTTCTTATGATTGAAAGACATTATTTAAAATAAGAAAGTAAAGTATTTGACAACAGTCCGTTATTATTTCACAACTTGCAAGTTACTTAAAATACTGCAACTTTTATTTGCAATAAAAAAATAGTATACTAATTAGAACTAAGTATACTTACTCACTGAACCTGTTTGTTTGGTAAATGAAGCCAGTAGCTAGCTGAAAGCCGGCACGCTGACCCAGATATAAAACGTGGCCTCGTCTTTTATTACTTCCTAACATAACGATATGATAACGTCATATGATTTTCTCTTGTTGCTCTAAGTTTTTAAAAAGATCTTACCACTCTTACGTTACTGACGTGACAACGTCTTATAATTCGATGGAGCCGGCTGCACGCACGAAAAAACATGACTCATGCGGCGTTACCTCGCTCTGAGGCGTTCCTATGACGTTGTCACGTTCAACTATCGTCAGTAAACTGACTTTACAGACAACCGATTTTTGACGTGACAACGTCTTATAATTCGATGGAGCCGGCTGCACGCACGACAAAACATGACTCATGCGGCGTTACCTCGCTATGAGGCATTCCTATGACATTGTCACGTTCAACTATCGTAAGTAAACCGACTTTACAGACAACCGATTTTTATAGTTCAGATTACTTAAATGACTGTATCTTTTGATTGCGTTGACTTAATGGCTCGATTTTCTACAGCTGCAAGGGACCGCGTACGTAAGTATTTGATGTTAATTTCAACTTGAGACCTGACGCGTACCTGAGAAACAGGGTCTTGACCGACAGACAGACTGACTACGAAGTGATTCTATAAGGGATCCTTTTTTCATTTTGAGGAACTGAACCATTTCTTTTTTTTTTCTTTTTTTTTTATCGTGTGGAACCCACACATCACCTTACCGGAATTAACGGTACGATGGTATGTCGGAATCGAACCGACTAAAACCACACGGTTTCCGTCACAAGTGGATCTATTGCAGGAGGACCCGGGGAGGAACTGAACCCTAACAAGGTTTCTTTTGAAGCTCTAAGCTTAATCAGTTTAATTTATTTATGTATCGTTTACTTTAAACTATTATGTTAAAGGATATTGCCGTGTCCTTTACACACGATTGTGGTACAACGTGGACCGAGTATTTCACGTTTTCACGTTTCAGTTTTTAAATAATTTTCTTTTATTTTACGACATTTAACCCAGAATTATACCCAAGTTCATAAAATCATTTATAACAAACTATTTCTCGTGACTGCATATGATAAGAGGTCCTGATAAATGGAGCAAGCAAGTTACAAGATGGTACCTCAGGGAAGGTAAAAGAAAAAGAGGGAGACCGCGGAAACGATGGGACGATGACATCAAAGAGGTGGCAGGAGTGACGTGGAACATAGTAGCTCAAGTAAAGACAGAGTGGAAAAGGTTGGAGGAGGCCTTTGCCGATTGGCAAACAGATCTGCAAAAGATTACCAAACAGCAGATAGTAGAATAAGTTTTAACTTTATTTGTTTTGTTTGAATTAGTTATTAAGGTACGTATGTATAAGCTAAAGATCTGAATAAAAGGCTATATTATTATTATTATTCTCTTTATTTAACATAAAATTTAAAAATTACATTTTTAAATACGTACCTATAAAACAAAATATATATTTAAGAATATAAAAAATAGTATACCACCGACATCGGGTACAGGGACCAAGACACTGGTGGTTAGGGCTCCAAAGACGGGAACCTCCTCACTATACGGGCCGTGTCGAGAAGAACTGCCTTCTGCATCAGTCCCTTGATCCAGCCGTCTAACGCGATCCTCTTAAGGTGTTGGTCTAAGCTTTTGGCTATCAATCCATGAGCAGATACGACAATCGGAACAATGATCGCTGAATCGACATTCCACATATCGACAATCTCGTGAGACAAATCCAAATATTTGATTTGTTTTTCTTTTTCAACTTTCACGAGGTTGTCGTCATGAGGAACAGCAATATCGATAATCATTGCACGGCGCTCTAATCGATCTATCACCACAATGTCAGGTTTATTGGCAACAATAGTTCTGTCAGTGATGATAGATCGATCCCAATACAATGTGGCACGACCATTTTCGAGAACTGGGTCGGGCACATACCTGTAATATGGCACCTCTGAATGCACAAGATTGTATCTAAGGGCAAGTTGTTGATGCACAATCCTGGCCACTTGGTTGTGTGCAAATATTCACCGTTGGCAAGACGAGAACAACCAGAAATAAAAGCCTGATAGATTCACCGGGACGGTGGCATGCCCGACAGATGTCCACCGTACCATCTTTCACGATATATTTCCGATAGTTATTCGTCACAACAAATTATTATTATTATTTCTCGTGAATTATAATTGGGGTTAGATTTTAGTTTATGTTATCACTTTTGCTAGTGGTAGTGATCCTTCCGGCATATGAGATCACGTTTTGAGACTGTTGTCAATTATAAAAGTAAATATTAAAAAAAGACACACTTGCTTTCAAAGCAAACCTGTTTCTAGAGCTATCTGCAATGTTTGATGTTCTGTATTAACGAGAATATGTTAAAAAATTTACAGATTGCTGGCTTACATATTTTAGTGATGTTCTCATCAGTCGTATCGTCCTCAGACTATCCTATAACCTACTCTCTAAAAAGCATGCATTTTTAAGGAATAAAAATTACTTACATTAATTACTCTTCAGATAATAAAACAACCCAAAGAATCATATAGGCCAGTTGCTCTGTTGCGTATTGACACTCCATTAAAAATAGGTTAGGTTGTCTCGTGAAAATTAACCGATTAAGGCCATCTTCAGAACATATCATAATACTCGTTTTTTTTAATAATTCAGAGCTACATATGTGGCTTCAAGCTTCGTCTATTAAATACGTACAATACCTACGAATAAAAGTCTTTCGCATGCAACTTTGTCGTACCTACCCGCATATATGTTTAAAAACTATATGTAAATTCAGTTTGGTTTAAATACACATTACAACATTATACAAATATACTAGTTTTAAATTAATTTTGTGACCTATAGACACGTTTCTCACTACAAGATTTAAATTCCACAATTTTCATATTTTAAATAATACTTGTAGTTAATCTATAAATATCATATTCATGGGATATAGGTAATATGTGCATGTCGAAATTCGACGAATAAATAACGACTTACCGTAGTTGCCTCTTAAGTCGAATAAATCCTTTTATTTACGTAACAGTGGTAAGATCTTTTTAAAACTTAGAAAAACAAGAGAAAATCATATTACGTCATCATATCGTTAACTTAGGAAGAAAAATATAAAATGTCAAAAGTAAAATGGGATGCTATCGGTTTTGTGTCTGGGTCAGCGTGGCTTTTAGCTGGCAACTGGTTTCATTTACCAAACAAACTGGTTCAATGAGTATAGTTCTAATTTGTATACTGTTTTTTTATTGCAACTAAAAGTTGCAGTACCTATTTTAAGTAACTTGCAAGTTGTGAAATAATGAGCTGTTGTCAAATACTTCACATACTTTCTTATTTTAAATAATGTCTTTCAATTATAAGAAAATATACTAACTGTTATACTTTCGCGTTCCATGATATAATATTAATAACTTATTTATTTGGCCACGGCCAGTGCAACCTGGTCGAAACGTCAGACAATTCAGAGGCATGTAATATCTTATCGTGATCGCGTCAATTCCCGTAAATACGTAAATAATATTATAAGAAACTACTTTCGTAAAAGGACTTGTGTTTTACTTTTATAAATTCTACATTCCTTACAGTGCTGTGAGGAATAATAAAGTAATAGGCAATGATATTATATAAAAAAGGTAATAGGTATAATATTCTGGGAAATGTCACAATATCTAAACCAGAAGTTTTATATTTTGGGTTCTAGAACAAGGATGAGCATTCTTAGATATATATTTGTTTGTCCCACCCAGACCAATGAATGCCATGAATATGTCTATTTACCTCATACAAATATTTGTACTGAGCGGTGATTGACCCGCGATCTGCGACATTCCAGTTCCAGTCGAATGTTCAATTGTCGCACCAAATACATGATTATTAATTACTAGCTGCCCCGACAGACTTCGTTCTGTCAAAAGTTATTGATTGACGTCAAATGTTTGACAGGCTTGACGACATGGTCAAGCTGGGGACATGGTGTTTTAATTATATTATTTACTCTGTGGTTTGTATAGGAAAAGAAAAGTGTTGTATTTACTATTTAACTCGCAATTTTTACGTTCTTTTCTCTCTATAAGAACCTACCTTGTGCCTTAACGAAAATTAAAAAAAAAATATTTGCCGAATTGGTCGAGCCGTTCTCTAGTTTTGCGCTTAGCAACACATTTGGAGATTCTTTTTTATTTATATAAATTTTATTTGCCATCATCCTCTTACACTTAGGGTTTTTTAGTAACTTTATTTATTTTTCTGCTTGGTTTTTGGCTTGTTTCATCTGGACGGCCGCCTGATCCCAAACTAGGCAGACTCGGTATACTATGGTAACTAGACTTATGTATTTCTAAATACATACATATTATAGATAACATACAGACAGAACAAATGATTATGCTCATCGCACAATTATTTGTCCCGGGTGGGAATCAAACCCTCAAACTCTGGCTCAGTAGTCAGGATCACTAACCATTAGACCGGCAGGCAAGTCAATTTAAATAATAGCCGTCCCCGCAGTTTCACCTGCGTTTATGGTCACTGCTCCGCTCCTATTAGTCATAGCGTGATGTTATATAGCCTACAGCCTTCCTCGATAAATGGGCTATTCAACGCTACAATAATTTTTCAATTCGAACCAGTATTTCCTGAGCTTAGCGCGTTCAACCAAACAACTGAAGTGACTCTACTCACTAAAAGAAAAAAAGAATATCAATTTTAATTTTCCTCATTTACAGATGACATATCAATAAAGAAGTTCCTCTACAGTTGTCACAATAGCTTGGAGAGAACCAAGAAATGCATAGAAGAACAATGTATGCGAAGAGCCAACATGCCCGAGATCTTTACCAACAGGGACCCATTATCTCAAGGACTTCGAAATGCACTTTCGATCACGTAAGTTAAACGAAATAAAGTGTAATCTGCAGATAAAAATCAGTTACCTAGTAGTACCGTTACACAAGTATGTACTGACATTTTACTTCTGTGATTCATTCATGTGTTGTCTTAAGATTTTGCTCAGTGGATTATGAAAGAACACATCGGAACTGTATCAGGCATGGGTGGTCGCAGAATTATTTTCAGGGAGGTGCTTAGCTGCTTCTACATATTACGGTACTTAATCAGGAACATCTCTTAATGTATTCCGAACTTCATAGCAAATCAATGTCAAATTCAAATCACCCGACAGTTTAGTCTCCGGAACGCATCCTTTAAACTCGAGGCTAAACTAAAGGCCTATGCATAAAAAAAAAAACTTAAAAAGAACAATGAAAACGACGCACTAGTGACTCTTGGAAAGTACTCGTAGGAAAAGGGAGGAGGACACTGACTTCATTGACAAAATGGTGGACAAATTTGGACAACCTTACATTTTTATTTAAATAGTGACTAGAATACAAAAAAAATATTTTTTTTTTTTCGTTTATTTTCTTACATGGCAGGCGCCCATGCATCAGGAGTTACTACCACGTTTTCTAGAACATTTTATGTAATAACCGGTGTGCACACGGTACGAATATTAATGTTTTAAAATTTTGGCTAGATCCGTCACAACATATAAGGATGACAACGATGAGATCCTGATCCACCTGCTGAAGGAAGTTCCGAGCAACTTTGACTTCTACGACTGCTTAAAGTCATTCACATTACAAGTCGATGTCTGGATGAAACTCCCGTTTGATGTTCTACCTGAAAACCATATCGTGGTGTATGACATAAAGCAATATACCCTGAAGCTTGTGGCCAAAGCTAATATTTTCTACTTCCAAAAATTTATCCTTTACTTATTGGTAAGTTTTATAAAATCCAACCTTACAGTCCGTATTATTTCTTTTCTTAATTATTTAAACTAAACATCATTCTACTAATTAGTGATTTGAAAGAAAGATATTGCTTAAAATTATATACTTTTTAAGATTTATTTGTACACACAGCACATGTGAGATACGGACGGCAACAGCCAGTTGGAATTACAGGTCATGAGTCATGATCGATCATGACTTGCTCGAGCTATTGTTTGCAGACGTCAATCCATTCGTATAAACCATTCTTTCTCTTGTTACCTAACTTGTCCGTCTTGCCCCTTTCAATATACCGACAATTTTCTCATCTTTAATTAATTATCAAGTGCCTGGTTTTGGTGCTCTAAATGTGAGTGGGACATAATAAATCGGCAAAACGTGGGTGTTTATAACATAAATACGCCTTTGCCTACCCCTTCAGGGATACAGACGTAAATTAGGGATCCTCTCCCCCTTTCCCCCTGATGATTTTAAGTTAAATCACAAAAAATGTTTAATTCCAGGAGACCATGCCAGTTCGTTTGAAACAAATCCATGTGATTAACAGCCCATCGTTTTACGAGTACCTGTACAACCTGGTCAAACCTGCGTTACCCGAAAATGTTTGCAATTTGGTAATTATCTAATTGTATTGTTAGTCATACTACAACCAGAGGGGAAACGATGAGTCCAACCTAAGGTTTGGAGTTAATATAAAATATAAGCTACTAGCAGCGCCAAGCGGTTTCACGTGGGAATATTGGGATAAAAAAGTAGCCAATGCGTTAAGCATTGGCTACTTATTTATCCATTTTTATCCACGTCTCCAGCTATCTACATACCAAGATTCATCGCAATCGGTTCAGTGGTTTTTGCGTGAAAGAGTAACAAACATCCATCCATCCATCCAAACTTTCACATTTATAATATTAGTGGCATTATAGCTAAAGGCTAAACGCACATGGAGACCAACGCACACGTCAGCAAGGGCATAGATACGTAGTCAAATGCATAAAACCTTTTAAGTAATTAGGAAAGACGATTTAAGAAGCCTTTTGTTTCTTTTAAGTGAACTTATATGTATACAAATATAACATAACAATAAAATATATCAATACTAACTACTGTAATGATAGAATTTGTGTACATGTTCCTGTAAATTCATTAAATTTACTAAATAAACGACTGGCCTGTTGGTCTTAGGGGGTAGTGATAACTGCTGAGCCAGAAGTAGTGGGTTCGATTTCTACCCAGGAGAAATAATTGTGTGATGAGCATGATCATTTGTTTTGTGTCTGAGTGTATTGTTTATTTATAATATGTACCGTTGTATTTAGAAATATATGAGTATGTTTATCAGCAGTCTGATTACCATAGTTACAGGCTCTGCCTAGTTTGGGATCAGATGGCCGTGTGTGAGATGTGTCAAGTTCTTATTATTATTAAACGTAAAAGGTTTATTGCAACTGATACTATCGGCATCCTGGTAGAACCAATATAAATCATATGTTTATTTCACAGATCCACTTTCACACAGATCACACAGGCCTACACAAGTTTATAAATAAGAAAAATCTACCCAAGGAATATGGAGGAGATAGCGAGAGTACGGTAGATCAGAACGCCTTTTGGATTAACCATATCAATAAAAACAGGTAGTTAATTCACTAATTCACTTTGAAGAAATCAAGAGATTATTAAAAACTGAATATTGGTCAAAATTTAAGGTCATTTGCAAAACGAATCTGGGGAACAAATTTTAAGCACGTATTTTTAATGAAATGACGTATCAGACACGAGTTAACAATATCATACTTTGCATATTAATCCATAAGAAGGTTTTATAACAAAATTATATGTTCGTGTATTGCATTTAAAATGCTTCTTTTAAAAAAAATTAAAAAGAATGTTATGCAGAATCGTGCTATATCATAAATGATTAAGTCATTTGAATGCGAAACACGTGACTACGAATTAATTACAAAATGTAATGAAGCATTTAGAATTCCCAAGTAGAGATAGGTAGGTACGAGTACATCGTGAATCATTACCTACGTTCATATAAGCATGCTAAGTATTTAATGACCTTGGTTTTCATGTGTTCGAATAAGTTGGGTGAATGATCAGTTGGTTCGACGTCAATTTTGTCGATGATACTAATTTTGTGGTGACCAATCACTTTAGCTTTATTTGCTATTCGTCATAAGAGTTTTATATAATAAATAAAAATACTGTCAAGTGTAAAATTGGTATCTGGTACTCTGATACTACTTGTCAGAGGATCAAGGGCTGCCGGGGTTGTCAGGTACCCGACAATAGACTCATTACGGAATACTGTGCAGTTATATTATCGATTATAGTTATTATATTTATAAGACTATAGTTATAAGATCGATTTCAGCATTGCTACTTTACTATCAGCCTTTGTGAAGTAACTCAACAGGTGATGGCAAAGTTGATACTTTCAGAAACTTTTGTATACTTTTTTTTATAAACTCAAATTTTTGTAAGAGAGCAAGAATCAATTCGTGGAAAAGTCATGCTTTGCACCTATGGGCCGGCTCGACCGAAGTGATACCACACGGCCTCATAGAAAACTGGCAGTGAAACAATGCTTATGTTGTGTTACGCCACGTAAGTGAGGTTAGAAGGGGCCCTAACGCCCCCACCCTCCCCCCTCCTTTCCCCTTTTCCTACCTTTTATGCCGGTAACGCACGCACTTGTGACTCTTGAGTTGTAGGTGCCCATGGGTGGCGGTAGCCACTTATCATCAGATGAACCGTCTGCTCGTTTGCCCACTATCCCATAAAAAAAAGAAGAGATTTAAGTAGTTTTAATCATTTAAAAAGATATAGTGATTTCATCACATCCTGAATCAAATTATGCATTTTCCAGAAAAATGTTCCTGGACGACAACTATTGGAAGGCTGATCGTAGCCAGAAACTGACAAATAGTAACGTGGATACCTCTATGAACGGGTCCTTTAAAACGCTTGAAATTGATTGAACATCAGATACATTGAAGAAAACACTAAGCTTTATTATTTGGTGAAGGTCTTGATCATTTCTTTTAACAGGCTTTATAAAAGGAGTACACTTTTCTAAAAAGATAATTAAGTTTATTTAATTATCATAAAAAAGGAAATACCAGGAAAAATAGCCAAAAGTACTAAAATATTTTAGTGGACCACCTAATGTTGTATTGTCTTAATTAATTAGGTATCCCTGGGAGGTAGGTTATCTAATAAATTACTGTGTATAGTTTATACATTTTGACCGTTTGTCTTAGTTTGTAGTACTTACGGTCAGCCAGGTTATCCTTACTCGCCAAAATCACAGAGGGTTGACTGGTCTACGCGTCATGCTCGTGAACCGGTGCCACTGAGTCTGACTCGTCCTCGGCAGTCTAGCAACTTAGTTTTTTCGCCGTCAAACTCTATTGGTCTTCTAACAACATAACTAAGTGCATAACATATTTGTCAGCAATAATGCAACTCATTATTAAAAATAAATACATATATATTTGATAAGACATCGGAAATTAAAAATCTACCGTCGAAATTGACTATCTGGAGGTTTAATTTCACTTGCTATGTATGGAAGCGAGTTATCGGGGCTCAACAACGCAATGATGTTACAGTGCAAACTACAGGCGACGTCAAACACATGATTGGTAAGGATGGCCACTGTCCATGTTAAAGGTTACATACCTCGCGCAAACATGAAAGCACCAACGACGCTCTGAGCCGGTGACCAAAAGGTTACATACCCCGCTCGCGCAAACTCGGCTAAAGATGATCGCGCGTATTATGAAAGCATCGAAGACGCTCTGAGCTAGTGACCATACTCTTTTACGCGGAGAAGCAGAGCGAAGATTTCTGCCTCGGGGGAACATTTTCCGGTAGCAACAATGTCTCCCAAAAGGTGGCGAGAAGAGCATTGCAATTGCGTGACAGCGATCACTGTCAGAACCTTTCTCGTGTCTAGTGATTTTTCTATTATTTTGATAACTTAATTAGGTACTAATACTTACCTTACATATGTTATACTATTAGTAAATCTGTGCAATACTTAACATACAGTAAAAAAGAGCGATTTGCTTCGTATTGCGATTAACAGACTGAAGCTTTCTTGAGCATTTATTAACTGTCTACGGAGCAAGTGTACCACACAATTTCTACGGAAATACTGGTGTGTCTATTCTATGTTTTCAAATGTATAATTATATCGCAGCCAGATCGATTAATATAATTTGCATACACCTGAACATTGCGCACTTAAGTCGAAAAAGCGAAGCTACGTGAATCGAAGGTTTTAAAAGTATCTAAAACTTATATATAGTGTGCATGTAGTCAAATGTACATAAATTATTATCATGTGCCTTGTGTGTGTTCTACCGCTTGGATAATCGGTTGTGCTCCGAGGAATTGTTTGACATAATGCCCACGGCCGCTTTCTACTTCATTCATTCTAGAGAGTAGTATGGGATTTTCGAAGAAAGGAGTGCATGAGTTTTTAAAGGGTCGGCAACGCTCATACGAATCCTCTGGAATTGCAAGCGTTCATAGGCTATGGTAACAGCTTACCATCAGGCGGTATCCTTGTTTGCCACCGACTTGATAAAAAAAATACTCTTTTTTTTTCGTACATAGACATTTTTTTAAACAATGGTGACTCAAACTTGGTACAATAAAATAATAATAACTCCACACTTCTCACACACAGCCGTCTGATCCCAAACTAGGCAGATCCTGTACTATGGTAACCAGACTGCTGATAAACATACCTACTTATATTTATCTAAATATATACATATTATAGATAAATTACACCCAGACACAGAACAAATGATCAAATGATCATGCTCATCATACAATTATTTGTCCTGGGTGCCAATCGAACCCACGACCTCTGGCCCAGCAGTCAGGGTCACTAACCACTAGACCAACAGGCCAGTCAATTGAAAACTATCGCAATCATATTACAAACTAGATTAATAAACGTCAAGTGGCTGAATAAGTAAATATGTACTACTAGTAAAATATCTAGACTGCACGGATGGCGCAATGGTTTAAGTGGTCACCTCGCCACATCGCCGTGCCGAGTATTATTGGTTCAAATCCCATACGGTATAAAAAATTGTGTAATCCACAAATAGCTACCCAGAGTCTGGGTGTTCTTTGTGTCCGTTGTTTGAATATTTGTAAAGTTCTCCGCGACACAGGAATATTCCTAATGCGAGTCTCAAAAACCCGACAGCAAGATTACTTTTAGCACCCTCAAGTTCATAGGAAGGTACTTAACCTTTAAGGTGCGCTTCTATACTTAGAATTCTAGTCGCCTTACTAATTCAGCAATACTTTTAGCTTCTATGGGAACCACACTCTACTTTCTTACAATATTTTTATTAAAAAAAAACTTTTTTTTTTAAATATATCTTTTATATCATCAAAAATCTGTATCACATAAAAATAGGTAAACATATTTTACACACGAGATATTTAAAAAGTCTACTTATTTCTAAAGTTATATTTTATGTAAATAAAAGATTTTTTTAATTATACAAGCTTACACAATATTTTTTTATGTGAACTGTCTTGTACTACCTACTCGTCACGACAGCGTTACAATTCTGGAGCAAAGAGGTCATTATATTTATTTATCATTTATAAATTTTTTGTACATGTATAAAGAGCAGAGCATACGAATAAAAAAAATTTGTATCCCTTGTCCAGTCGACACCTAAAACTTTTAGTACATCACACGTTAAATTATATTTATAACATCTATCTTACACTAATAAAATACATCCCTACTAATACCCAAAAAAGGCAAAATCTTATTATCCTTTTCATTAATTTTAAACTTTTTTTAAATACCTGACATTTAAATATTAGTCAGTGTTAAAATATATGCTTATTTAGAAGCTTTTTAAAAGTACTAATAGGTGCTAACATATGCATAACGTGTGTAAAGTTAAGCTTTGAAATAAATCAATTGAAAACTAGCATAAAAGTGTACCTAATAGTAAAGTGTATCTTTTACTATTTGTCAACGAATTTATGTGCTTCTAGAATAAGTGTTTTTAAGAGGAATTTTAGTTTTTTTAAAGTGTGTTCGAAATTCGGAATTGAAGGTAGGTATGTTGGAATTTAAGTTTATCCCTGGTTTACATTTCAAAATATTTTACTTTATACATTTATCACAAATAGGTAATCTCTACGAATTTAAGTGCTTCTAGAATAAGTGCTTTGCGCTAGGAGAAATTTTAGTTATCTTTAAAGTGTGTTCCAAATTCGGAATTGAAGGTATGTTCGAATTTTAAGTATATCCGTGGTGTACATTTCAAAAGGAAATGTTTACTCTATACTTTACTAATCCATAGTGATAAAAACTTAAATATTGATATGTCTAATCTAAAGCGAGAGATCGGAACGATCCGGGAAGCTCGCGAACTTTATCGACACGGGGGTCGACGTT
Organism: Callimorpha dominula; assembly: GCA_949752705.1. Lineage (NCBI taxonomy): Eukaryota > Metazoa > Arthropoda > Insecta > Lepidoptera > Erebidae > Callimorpha > Callimorpha dominula. Next base: position 10,485,760 of record OX457005.1, read on the forward strand.
GCCTGATGGTCTCAAAGACTCTTCTACAGCCCACCTCTTGTCGTTGGCCAGGAACCAATCCCTGGAATAATGTAAATTATTATCTATGAAAACAGTAACGAAACTGGTGAACATAATTTTAATGTTTTACATTACCTTTTACGTTTGTTTAAATTCCCTTTTCACGGTCGGTGTTTCTAAATTTATTTATAGTTACATATATCTCTAATGTGTAGTATAATTAATGTAACCAATTCAGATTTAATTTCAATAATAATGGGTTAAAAATATTTTTGAAAATTACTCTAGATTGAAAATAAATGATGTGTGATTTACAAATTTACAAATGAGCGACAGTACTCTTATTTATTACCTCTTCGCTTCCATCTTCTTAATCCAATTACGTTTGATGGACTCTACGGAGCCTGCATTGCCACCATATTCCGTTGGAAGTACGTCTTGTGAGATATCCGTGTACAAGGTGTCTGAGTTAGGCTCGTGGAACTTTATCTGTATATAAAGATTAGATTTTATGTATGACTGTCAATAATTCTAGACATTAACTAATTCAAAGCTCCATTAAAATCCTAACTTTAAAAAGTTACCGATAATTCTTTTGACTCTTTGGCCAGATCTGATGTGAACAACGACTTCTCGAATTGGAGCCGAAGCTCGCGTATAGTACTAGCTACTAGTACTATAGGCGCGGCGTAGTGCTGTTTTCGTTCTCGTGATTTGGGGTTTGCAGAACTCCTTGAGGAGGCATAGCATTGGCAACCACAATTACCATCACTTCTGTGGCTTGGTTATAGGCAAAGGTAACTGCTTACCATAAATAAATTATAATAGGGTTGTAGACGGATGTTAAAAAAAAAAATTCATTATAAATTTGTTATTATTTTAAATTGTAAAAACCAACATTAAAAGTAAATGAATTTGACAACAAAGGGGTATGACGTAATACCCTTTATTTCATACATCTTTCTACACAACGTATCGTTTTGACGTGTAATTGTTTTTCCACTTAGATCTAAGAAAACACAACAGTCCGCAATATATTTTAATAATATTTTGGGAGTGTCTATTTACATATAAATAGGTAAAGGTATTTTAATGTTGAAAAGCCCCCAGGGATCTTCACCTCACCGGAACTAACGGTAAAGTGGTATTTCGAAATAGAACCCACTAAAACCACACGGTTTTCGGTGACAGGCCTATTGCCAGGGACTCGAGTATAACCTAAGAAAGTCCCCTAGCAGACCTTGGCCGCTTTCTGAACATTAGGCAGCCACATCTTTCAGTTCGGGAGCTGTTGCCCTAAAAGCAGCCAGAGAGGCGCAGGTCTCGATGAGTATTAAAGTTGTAAACATGAAAAAAAAATTAAAACAACACTTTCTCATCCAACCTTTGACGGAGCTTTGTTGTTATCAATAATTTAATGGTTTTTGACCCGTTGACGACCACGGGTCTAAACAAATATTACACTAACCAGTTTAGCAACTTCAGTTTTGAGGAACGGCTTGCAGAGGGCGTAGATCTTGCCGATATACGAAGGAACGTTGATGACATGCACTTGTTTTAGCCTGATCGGCATTGCTTCCTGAAAGTTATATACAAACTATTTAATAACAGATCATAGAGGTCATACTTTGCTTAACAATTACTGCATTATGTTAATGAAATACATTATTATAATTAGTTTTAAACTTTGTTAAAGTTAAAATATATTAACCACCACTATTACTACTAAAAGAGACTTATAGTGCAGCACCTCCTTTCTTTGCCGCACCATTAAAATGTGGAATGCATTACCAGCACACGTGTTCACTTCGACATATAATCCCGGATCCTTTAAACGGGGAGTGAAAAAGCATCTCTCGAGGCCGTCAAGCTGAGGGCCACCATTTTAGTATCATCCGTATCTATAATGGTGGTCCTCAGTCTTTGGACTCTTCAGTCACTCTAGCTTTCCATCAAGTGGTTTGAGGTCATTCTGACGTGTCAAAATAAAAATAAAATTGTATCAATCAACTTTTATAATTTAAAATAAATGAATAGATACTTAAGAAGTAGCATTAGGCACTCATCCTTAGTGTGAAATTACAATTTACGTCGTATATGAGTATTGTAGACATTCCCATGCTGGCCAGCGCCCCTGACGAAAACCGGGATTATATAACTAAAGTAATTTAGGTAACCAACAAAAAATAGACATTGAATGAACACACATTTCTTTTTAAATTATAACAAAAAAGACATGATTGGTTATGAAAGAAGTAGCGAGGAAAAAACAAATTGCCCAAAAAGTATACACTATGAACATGATTGAAGACTGCCATCAAATCCTTATACTGATTTATCTCAGTAATTGTTTATAATGTGTTTGTAAATGTGATAAAAAAGTACTCCTAACAAAATTTCCAATGAAGGTATTAAACAACAGAGTAATGGCAGTCTAGATTTTTGACGTGACAACGTCTTATACGACACGAAAAAACATGACTCATGCGGCGTTACCTCGCTCTGAGGCGTTCCTATGACGTTGTCACGTTCAACTATCGTCAGTAAACCGACTTTACAGACAACCGTTTTATTTTATTTACAATACAGGGAATACGGCTATTCGTACAAGTAGGAGGCGTTGACTATTTCTAGAAAAACGAATAGTCTAGAATAAGTCTAAAAATAACATTGTATCAACAAAGCTTAACAAGGTTTGCCAGCGAATTTGAACATTAGGCTGTAAGGTGTAATGTTGGGATTCATCTGTAGCGAGAATTTTTAACTGTCTTATGGTTTGAGTTGTATTTCTTGTTTCCTTTTGCTTATAACAGAGCTTTTCTAATATCTTCTACTACCGTCTAGAATGCTACCTAAACACATAACGAACCTACCGCACCCAAGTACTGTGATCGTTTCTGACTTTCTGACACAAGCGAAAACTTAGGAAGCAATTTATCTACAAATTATAAATATGTCGAGTGCGAAAATGTATTGAACGTGTATAGTGTTGTTTGAACGATTTCTAATACTGTATGTGATAAAGTATGTGCACAATAATGCTACATATTAGAACGATATGATTTATTCCCCGAAATTGACGAAACAAATTCCTGTTGTTTTACGATGCACGGGTCGCAATTCGCAATCAACAACTGTGTTATTGCCAGTTATGCCAAAAGCGGCAGTAATTAAACACGTTCTGTCCACTGTTTCTTAAGTATGTTATACTGTTAGGTTTTTTTCATTTTATTGCTGTCGTAATTTAAGATTTATTTTATTAGCAAGTTCAAAAAACTTACTTGAGTGTACATCATGTATTTTCTGAGCGCGGAGAGGTTGACTTTTGGAATGAATTTAAGGGATACATTCGCAGCATCGAAGACTGGGATCTCTCCTGAAGGAATTTCGCAGTCCTCTGTCAGTCTAGTGTCTGCTAGCATGAAGAATGTCTTCACTGCGTCCACGAAATTAAATGTATCCAAGTTGGGATTGCTCAAACGGTAGATGAAGACACGATAGTTTTCTTTCGTTTTGTTGGGGAGAGGCAACATGTCACTGTAATAAACAACATTTCGAAAGTTAATACTTCCATAATTATACACTTCTAGCTATATATCAGGATTATAAAGCAAATATCTAGTTAATAATATTTCTAGGAAATCTGTGATGATGTCATGATTGAACGTAAACGGTTTTTGTCGTCTTAAACTGCGATCTCGTTAAATTTTATGTAAGTATTTGCTCATGTTTTAGTATTATTAGTAAATATTTTTCTTTAATAGGTATCGTAAATATGATGAATTTAATTAAAAAAATATGTATGAAGGGTATTACGTACTATTATTGATTAACTGACTTTTAAAAAGGAGGTTATTTTATTAACGTCTTTAATAAACCCAAATATTAAAAAACGTCGTTGTGTTTTAAATACAATTCTAGAATTTTCTAGATTCTTACGCCTATAAATCTGTGTGAATATTTAAGATACACTGAGATGTACTGAGTACTGGTATATTGAAAGCAGGAGCAATTCACGCAATCGCCGACCCTTCAAGGCAGTTAAAAAGTATTCAAAAATGCAGACGATTTCATTACAAGCAAATTAAACAACGAAAAAAGATTAGAAGATTTTTTGTTCCATAGACAAGTCCATTGGACGAAAAAGTGAATCAACGAATCTCTCCTACCTAAATAACCTCCGATCTACGTTCACAGACTAATTGTATCAAATTTGATAACATCTTATGAAATTCTCTATTTAAGAACCACTCTTCAACCTTGTCATTCAAGTTGTCAAAGATATTTGAAGCAGTATTAGCCCACGCTAACAAATTACGTATATTATTCTGTAAACACTCTTTTCCTTTAACAACACAATAGCTAATGACAGCATATGCTCTTCAGCTTTTGCCGCGTGTGTACAGATATCATAAGAGCGTATCTCTCCATTGGACTTAAAATCCACAAAACCAGGGTCATGATTATAACATTATTGAGTATATGATAATAGCAACACTCTCTAAGCGAGGATCGGCCGTCATCCCGTCAAATTGCGAAGTGTGAGCGTGTATGCTTCATATGCGGCCCCTATTATGTGATCTGATCTGTTTTTATGAGAAGTTGTTGTTTGTGGTCTACTCTACTTGTGGTCAAAATAATGAAAAAGATTGTTCTGGGTACGAGATATTGGCGGGTCAAGCTATTGTGTCTTTCCAACGATTTGGACCTAGTGTTAAGTGCGTTGGATATTGGGAGGAACACTGTTTGTGTTTCTTTCACTGAAGGTTGGAATAAATAAGGGGTACCACCTGATAGATGGTAAATAAACAATTAAAAACCACTAAATCTGTTTTATTTTTGTGCCTAAGATCGATTCTTTCTTCAACGTAAATTATATCGTTAGATTATCCAATCGATATTTTTAGAACAATTTTACTATCACGTTTATGTGAAAGATGTTATAAGTACTTAGCTGAAGTCAAATATACAATATTTGAATTAAAAGAAACTTCAATTAGTAATATTTTCAAAGTGCCTACCTTCGTTAGAAACAGGTATGTACTGATTGGGCGAAATAATCGTCCGAACACACTTAACGTTTACGCCCTGTACAGGTATAAACTTAAAATATCATCCTACAAACTGCGTATTCATCCTTATTTACAAAGTAACTATTGTCTTATAATTATAAGTATACTAACTAATATTATAAATGTGAATTTGAATTTGTTTATTTGTCTGTATGTTACACTTTCACGCTTTAACTACGATCATCTTGAAATGTTACATACACGTCATAGGATAATGTTCTTTCATCCAGAAGAAAAGTACTGTTTCCGAGAAATCAGATAAAATGTACAATAACGTGAGTGAAGCTGCGGACATAAGCTAGTACAATATAATACAATAACACCGGCTCTACAAGTGCCTAACAAACTGTGTCGTCTACGTATAGCGTAATACCCGTCTAGACAGCTAACGCTTTAATTTGTCTGGTTAAAATAAGAAGAAGTTGAACACTACTGGTAAATAATGAATGATGATTACCCCATAATGCACAAACTAGACAAAAGCCTGTATTTCGGGTCACCAACTTCACCAAGTCACCAAGGTTCACCAAATAATAATAATAATAATAACTCCACACATCTCACACAAGGCCGTCTGATCCCAAACTAGGCAGAGCCTGTACTATGGTAACCAGACTGCTGATAAACATACTTACATATTTCTAAATACATACATATTATAGATAAATTACATATTATTAATAGTAATTAGAAGGTACATCTAACATTGACCGTCCAAATCTGACTATGACAGGTATTATATTATGTGTCGAAACGGTGAGAAAGAATGAAAGTTTTAGATATACATCATTATAATACCAAAATTTAGTTTTTTTGTTACGTACACATTGCATGCATCCGGATATACAAAACAAATTACGATTTTGTCATCAGCGTGCTGAAGAATACTTCTTTTGGTTACGTTGCGTGTTACCCATAACAAAACCCTTTCTAATGGACAACAAGGCCATTAGAAAGGGTTTTGTTATGGGTACAAACAGTTTACCAAATAAAAGTTACATCGGAGTTTGATATTAATTATTTACGAAATAAGTTCAAATGTTTCCTTCAACCGTGACGTTTGATCGAACGAGAAGGATTTTTGTATCCTCTATATTAACAGTATGAATATAAAAACGCGACCGGTGTTTTAAAAAGTACCGCAACGGAAGCAGCAACATCAACGGATTCTTCCGGAACTTGCGTTCTGTCTATACCGTAACCCTGGGTATTAATAGACTAGAACTTTCTCTGTTCAGAGGCACGCAAGAGAAAATCTCCTTAAAGAAGGTACCTAACGAGGTCTCGATATACCTATATTTGAAAGCTATGAGCCAAGTCGTAATCCCGGCAATGGAAGAAACAATGGCAATCCGGGGCTGCAAGGAAGGAAACCTAGAAAGTCATCCAAGCTGCCTAGTAGTAACTAGTACGACAGCCCCGTTACCATATAACCGGGTCGCTGGAGGTAGTGATTACTCGCGAGGTAAGGAGAGTTTTTCGCTAACTGCTTCTGTAACTCGTTGCCTATAGCTTTTATTATATTATGCAGAATGTTACAGAAAGCCGTGGTCAAATTTTATGAAGTTGCATGTAAATGACATGAAACTTTATAAAACGATCTTTAGAAATGTGTAGTTTTACTTAAAATATATATATATATAATTTTCGAAATCAATTTTGTTTAAGCCCAAATCAACTGTTTGCGAATAAAAACAAATCAATTGTTTGTTTTAAAAAATTTTTTTCGCAATAATTATTCAGGAAAATCTGGACATTCCCTCAACATCCATGGTATTAGCTTCATTCATGTCAGCCCTCTCTCTTACGAAATATTAGCTTTATCCATCAATTTTCAAGTATAATTTGACATAATATTATTTATGTATTTACGGGAATTAACGCGATCACGGAAAGGTATTATTGTAATAATTTGGCAGTTTCAAAATAAGATTTCAGTATAAAAAATCACGAATGTTCCAAGAATTGTAAGCATTTTACATTAATTATGGGGTTTACTATACACCTTGTAAAAACAATTTTTAAATTCACGCTGGTGAAACCTGGGGTTATGGTGTAATACACATTTTATTAAACCAACAAATTCTTTGCTTAGTTGTTCTAATGTAGTTTTAAACAAATTTATAAATAGATCGATTCAACACAATTCTTGTTCTTATCCATGCAAAGTCAATGCCGTATTCAATACTTCTGCCTTATCTCTCTATTCAAAATGAAGTTATAAAATGACAAGCTTATTGCAACAAAACCAAGATACCATCAACGAAATAAAATCACCATACAGCACAACAATATAAGTTCGTCATCAGAATACTGATAAATATAAACAATAGCAATATTATCAAATTTGTTTGATTGTTTACTCACGTAATCTCGAACACTCGTCTAATCTCCGGCGAGCAGGGGTCACGTTTGCAAAATAGCTCGGGTCCATTGGCACGGATCGTAAAGAACAAGTCGATAGTTCTCTTCGCCCGTTCGATGCTGTGGCCGCAGCTCGTCAGGAATCGACGGAGAAGGATATCCTCTGAAAGACAAAAAAAAAACGTTTACATGAATGACTGAACATAAAAAAATTCTTCCACAAAGGTAACAACAAAACTACAATTCAATTAAGAACTACAGTTGAATGTAATCCCACTATCCCACTAATATTATAAATGTGGAAGTTTGGATGGATGGAAGTTTGAGAGGATGTATGGATGTTTGTTGCTCTTTCAGGCCAAAACTACTGAACCCATTGCGATGAAATGTATCCGATTGGTATGTAGATAGCTGGAGACCTGGATTAACGCATAGGCTACTTTTTATCTGTATATGTGCTCGACTGTAAATTCGCCACAATGTTTCCAAAGGTGTTTGAACTCTGGCAGTTATGCCTTGGTCAGTGTGAAGGACGAGAATACTTTCAGGTTAGTTAAATTAGTGGGGGGGGGGATAATACCTAGGACGTCGATGCAATGTCCGGAATAAAATTATTATGTTGATGACTTAATTGCTAATATTACATAGTAGAAATCCATGCGATAGGTTTTATTAGGTAACACAATACCACGGATAGAACCTGTTTCTATATATATATATCACATCACATAGACCAAGGAACTGTAGTCACATTAGCAACAAATGTTTTACGGTGTGACCTACTGTGTGACCTCTATTCGCTGGTATCATAGAGGTCAGACGTTGTGACCAATTTTTTAGGGTTCCATACCCCAAAAGGAAAAATGAAACCCTAAAAGAATCACATCGTTGACCGTCTGCCTGTCTGTCTGTCCGTCAAGACCTTTTTTCTTAGAATTGCATGAAGGTGTTAAGTTGAAATTAACATCAAATACTACATGTCTGCGGTCCCTTGTAGCTGTAAAACAACAAGCTACAAAGTAAACCCAATCAAAATTCTCGTATTTTAACACTTCGCTGGAAAATTAAAGCCTATAGGGTACTTTCCATTGACCTAGAATCATGAAAGTCAAGAAGCAACATGTGACATATTGGAAGTATTTTTAGATCGGCAGAGATAAATTTGTATTTCAATCCGACTTGACAGATACCAATGTTGTGATACGTTTCGGGGGCTAATTTTGTGGGGAATCATACTCGGCAAAAAAAGGGCAGACATCTTCGAGAATCGACTCCCTAGATGGACCACTATTTACACACAAGTTTGTACGGAACTCTCGGAACTTGCTCAAATATTTTAATCAATTCTTAATGCCACTTTAAATAAGTTTCCTTACATCTTTCTTAAACTATCATTACGAAGATTTTACGACCCGATATATGTTATCTTGATGATAAATTTCTTAAAGTTGTGCTACGGTTTACGCTTTCTCTAATATAAGTAGAGTACATATGAATAAAGCAACGGTACCTACAAATTACAGTACCGTTGGATGAATTAGTAGCAATGTTATAGAAAATAACTGTAGTTATTTCATGTTACAGCTTTAGGCTTGATACCTCTACCTCCGGGCATACTCTTTTGATAACAAAAAGGTTTTAGAACTAGGAAAACACCTTCCTCCTGCTGATGATACCAATAAGCATTCTTGATAATATAATTATGTGATAAACGAAAAACATTATGCTTGTAGCTTGTTCAATACAAGGCGATCATTTTTACTGTTATCAATATTTACACACACATATTATGTGTCCAAGTAAAGTTGTCATTTGTTTGAATGTATGTGTGTCCTCGTTAATCTTGAAAGTTATGTGAAAGATTAAGAAGAAAAAAAAACGATACAGGGAAACTATCAAATGACCATTTGATATTCTTTTTGGAAAACAATTTTAACATACGTATTAAAATTTTTAGTCAAGTGTGCATAGTAAAGTCTATTATTGTACCATTAATGTAATTAATTGTTTGATTGTATTTAAGGTTTAAATTGGAATAGTATGAGGTCAGATTAAGGAAAATATCCTTTATGAAACTACCCTTAAATAAAACAGATGCCAAATGCCTTAAAAAAATTTAAACAATTTTACTAATTTAATGGATTGTAATCTGAAATGACTGAACTCGTATTATGAAGGCACTGAATACTTTAGTTTATGCTTGTTTAAACAATAAAGTTGTTTAGTATCTTTTCATGTTTTAATATTTTTCAACATTCAACAACAAAATTTAATGTTTGGTGTTTTATTTTAGAAACATGACAGTTTTCTTACAAATATGTAGGTAAATAATGGAATAACTTACACGGTGTGTATAAGTAAACACAAAAGGGAATTGTATTGTTTTCTATAATATGTGTTTAAGGGGATTTCCAAGTATTGTATGTATGTGTGTTTTAGTGTTGTTTTATTGTTAAATTTTACAACCTTATACAAACTTTTCTACTAAGGTGTATCCGTAAAACATTGCTCAATTTCCTACGTAAAATAACATTAACTATAACTAGACGGTTTCGCAATAGATGGTAATTAAAACTGTTGTTATTTTAGTTTGTTTATCGGAGCCTGTCCCGTGGTGAAAATAAACGGAATGGATGGAATTGAAAACCGATGGCTAAAGAAGAGGTTCACACGAACTAAAAAATGGTGTTTGTAACTTACTTTTTTATATTACTACTAATTAGACAAACAAGCGTACGAAATGCCTGATGAAAAGAGATCATCGTAATAGTCACATGATACCCAGCACCTTTTTATATTTACTTAAGACTTCAATCATTGTGTGGAATTAGAAATGAATCCTCTAATCCCCCTCTCCCGTCTTCCCGCTCTTCCCCTATTCCCACCTTAATGTGCGGCAACGCACTTGTGACTCTTGAGTTACAGGTGCCCATGGGCGGCGGTAGTCATTTACCATCAGGTGACCCGTCTGCTCGTTTGGCCCCTATACCATAAAAAAAAAATATCATTTGCCTCAAGATATCGATCAATTATGATGCAAAAACCTTAATAACGAATAGTCAAATAAAGTAACGTTAAATTTGTGTTCATGGTCTGTGACTGACAGTGTACAGCTTTTACGTAATTTTAATCTACAACACCGTATAATTACAGTTATAGTCGACATAGTTCAAGGTTCAAAGTGTTGCGCAACTATTCCATATAGGAGAAATCAATATGTAGTGACTATTTACGAAAACTTATTTTGCTTTGGGCTGTTGATCTATTTCCGATCGTACTGAGCTTGTCATACGACACGATGACACGACGCAGTGCGTGAGTAGCAGAAGTACGCACATAAATGGCGACGTGCGGCAACTCACTGAGTGGAACCGTGTGATTCCGTTGAGTTGATATATGTACTTGCATTTTGCCTGGCCGGGTTATATGTAAAAAAATCCATTATTTTATTATACTTATTCGATGTACCTAAATAATAATCTTTCAAACATTTTTTATTCTTTAGTTACAGTTGTTCAGTATATCTAGCTTGCACGACGGAGAGTGCCACTCACTAAGAAATAACTGTCAGGAATAACACAGAACCTTTTGTTAAGATATGGGCGAAGACCCAACAATTGCAAAGAAAGTCAGACTATATGCATCTCTACGGATGAACAAGCAGCAGCATTATTTTTAACCGACTTCAAAAAGGAGGAGGTTGTATATGTTGCTGTATGTTTTTTTATATTATATTTCCGTCATCTATGGACCGATTTTAAAACATACTTTCTCTTTTGTTCGAATGGGTAAGGTCCCAGGGTGGTTCTATTCTCACCAAGTACTGATTTGATGATGTTTTTTTAGAAAAAACCAGATGTTCTATTGAAGCCTTCTATTGATGAATGAATGTCACAGTGATATAATCTGAGTTACTTGAAAGAGGGCAGCAATATATGTCACTGCTACAGAAAGGCGGAGTCATCATCAGCTTACCGCCATCCACTGCTGAACGAAGGTGCGCCAACTATCCCAATCTCGGGCAGTCCGCATCCATCCGCTGCCAGCCACCTTTTTCATGGGGTCGGTCCATCATGCCGCAGGGCGCCCTACACTACGTGTGCCTAATCGCGGTCTTCACTTCCACTTCCGCATACTGATTCAGTATGCTGAAGATAGTAACGATAGAAGAGTCATTCATAACACGTACTGAAAATTCACATCAAAATTGCAATCTGTGTTCCATTTCTTTCTTTATAGTATTCGTTCATTTCACAATTTTTAAATAGTACACGGATATTAGTTGTCGGTGGCCTTAATACCAACTTCAGTGATAACATTGAAAATGCCAACAGATTATAACTGTATTTGCATTTGATGGAAGTATATTTGACATTGATTTTTTGTAAATGAAGACAAATAAAACCGGCCAAGTGCGAGTCGGACTCGCGCATGAAGGGTTCCGCACCATCGTACATCGTCATAATAAAAATCGAGCAAAAAAAAAAACACGTTTCTAGTAGGGGAGCCCCTTTAATTTTTATTATTTGTTGTTATAGCGGCAACAGAAATACATATTCTGTGAAAATTTCAACTGTCTATTACGGAACATGAGATATAGGCCGCAGACAGAAGGCGAACGGACGGACAGCGGAGGTTTAGTAATAGGGTTGGTTACGTTTCGGGTACGCAACCCTAAGAATTATACGTTTCAACATTAATATGTTTAGGTATTAGGCAATAGTAATATTCTTATCACTATTAGACTATACGAGGGCCGCACTGAAAATTTCGGGAATCAAGGAAGTGACACAACATTACTATTTAAAAATGTATTTATTGCTTTTCGAAGTATTCTCCGCGAAATTTGACACATTTTTCCATACGATGGAACCAATCATTGAAGCAACCATTCCATTCGGAAGTTGGGGTCTCCAAAATGGCCGTTTTGTAGGTGTCCACAGCTTCTTCAGGTGATGAAAATCTCTGACCACGCAATTTATTCTTTATTTTAGGGAAAGTATAGAAATCATTAGGGCTTAGGTCGGGGCTGTACGGCGGATGGTCTAATAATTCTATGTTTTCTTGCTTTAAAAACTCTTTTGTTCTGTGCGCGGTGTGAGAACTCGCATTGTCGTGATGGAGGATGATGCGGCGGTTGCAGTTCTATTTACGGAGTTCAGAAACGACCTGTGGCAAACAAATGCTAGCATACCATTCTGCATTAACCGTTCTTTGTCCCTCAAGAGAAATAGTCGCAACATGGCCGGTTTTGGAGACAAACGTGGCCACCATTTTTTTTGCAACACTCCGTGAACGAACAATTTTTGTTGGCTTTAACTCATTTTCGAACACCCAAACTCGTGACTGGTTTTTTGTTTCGGGTTCGTACGCGTATATCCAGGATTCGTCACCTGATACGATGTCGTATACAGCATTTGAGGATCATGCGTGGAATCTTTCGAGAGTTCTGACGCACCAAGTAACGCGAGCCGTTTTTTGCTCTTCACAGAGCGAATGTGGTATCCATCGGGAAAACAACTTTTTTTACACCTAATTGTTCATGCAAGATTATTTGTATTTGACTCATGCCAATGTCTACAGTAGCCTGAATTTCGCGGTATGTCACATTTCGATCTTCCTCAATCAGCGTACGCACAGCATCAACGTTTTCTTGGGTGACTGCAGTTTTTGGACGACCTTGACGGGGATCATCACTGAGCTTGACACGTCCACGTTGAAATTCAGCAAACCAGCGATAAATTGTGGTTTTGGATTGGGCTTCATCACCAAATGCAGAAATCATCCGGTCAACACACTGTTTTTTGCGTTAAACCACTTCGAAAGTCATAATAAATCATCGCTCTTGAATTTTCGCGAGTCAATTCCATTTTCTCAACGACTAAACAAGTTTGACAAAACCTTGTGATGAGACCGAGAATCTTTTTTTAAATAAATAAATGGTATTCGATTTTTAAAACCAAGGAGTTTTCAAATAAAAAGGTTTTAATATGACAGAAACAGTGGAAATATTCCATTCCCGATACTTTTAGTGCAGCCTATGTATTATGACAAGTTGTAAGTACTTAAGTTTCGATCGACCGATCGTTATCTGTGTTGATTTATTGAAACATAACCTACATATTAGATTTCACACTTTTCAGTTCAGGTCTAGGACATTCATACCTATAAGTTAATAATTAATTTACACAATATATGGTAAAATGTGCAAAGATTTCTTTGAACACATTTTAAGCATATTTCGCAAACTTAAGAATGTAATCTTTTGTATACCTACTTAAAGTTTAAATATACCTAGTAGAAGTAGAAACAGCTAACATTTTTAAACAGTATTTGTTAAACATTTATATAAGTATCGCTTGCCCGGAAGAATACCATTGAAAATTCAACGAAATTTTACCGTCCGTAAACAAAAAGAATCGTTTCTAGATTATAAGAACTTGGCATAAGTCAGTTAGTGTCAAATTGTGACATAATACTGTTTCTTTTATCTATGATAAATTGATAATACATGAACAAATTTCTTTGTACCTCTTCTTAAGCATATAACTTTGGAATATTTAAAGTTTATGATGTGAAAAGAAGCGGAGACAGATTAAATTTATAAACAGTATTTGCTCGTATTTGTTATAAACCTGTCATGGTACAAAAAGTCAATACAATGATTGTTCAACTTATACTGAACATTAATAAGCTTGATTTATGTTACAAATAAGTCCATGAAATAAAAAAATTATAAGACTCCTTATACATCATAATCATGACTCATATTGGACATTAGTAAAAATAAATCTATACTTCTAATAAATCTGTAGCGGGATGAATTCTGTACATTGTATATATTTAAAAAAAATCGACTGAAGGGTATTAAGATATCGATACTGATGCCGAATATGCGATTCAAACAATTTTTGTCTGTCTGTCTGTCTGTCTTTCTGTCTGTCTGTTTGTATGTTCACGATAAACTCAGAAGTTACTGAAGGGATATGCTTGAAACTTAGTATGATAATTTTTTTTTTTATGTATCTTCAGCCCTCTCCGTTATTTATGAACTGATTTTGATTATTCTTTTTTGTTAGATAGGGTATACCTCAAGGGTGGTCCCATGTCAAGGAAGTCAGGATCTAATGATGGAATTCTGATGAAATTGAGAGAAACCCTCGAAAATTGTAGAAACGAATAGTGTTTCTGTTTACTTTTCATTACTTAATCAGGTATTTGCGTTTAGAAATCATCACATCACTGTAGCCGAGCTGATGATGAAAAAAATTCATAAATAATAAATAACCTTTTTAACAAAAAATTAAACTGAAGAAAAAAACTAAAAAGCAAAAAATAAATAAACCTTTTAAATAAGCTTAATACTTAAGACTTAAAAGGTTTATTTATTTTTTACGTTTTAGTTCTTTACGTCGGTTTAATTTTTTGTTTTATATTTTTTATAAAACCACTCAATTTAATTAACTAATAAATATTAAGAGTACAAAGAATCGATTTTTACCTGTGATTTAAAGAAATATTATTAGTTAAATTAGATTTTACCTGCAAATAGTCATGTCTGTTTGAAGGATTTCGAGTGAATGTATATTTTCAATCGTAGGATATCATAGGGGAATATGCTTTTCTGTGGTGATTGCTGAAGCAGCAGGTGTTTTTTTTTTCTTTGTTTGGTGATCCCAGAGTAATCGATAGCTGGTTCTTGACTATACCAACGAGCTATTTGGCCTCCCCCAGCCATTAAATTCATAAATATGTTTCAGGGCATTAATAATAATAACAGCTTCACACACCTCATACACGGCCGTCTGATCCTAAGCTAGGCAGAGCCTGTTCTATGGTAACCAGACTGCTGATAAACATACTTATATATTTCTAAATACATACATATTATAAATAAATTGTACCCAGACAGAGAATAATTCGTCCTGGGTGGAAATCGAACCCACGACCTCTGGCTCAGCAGTCAGTGTCACTAACCACTAGACCATCAGGCCAGTCCAGTAAATATACATATATTTATAAATAGAGTTATAGAAAAAGAAGATCCAAACTTTTAAACTTTTGCATTCCATGATAATATAATAATGTTGACGGGAATGCACGCGATCACGTATTTAAAAAGTATTACAGTACCTACAGGCCTGTGATCACGGCCATAGTTTCTAGGAAGCGGCACTGACTGACTGACTACAGCAAGAGTCTCCCAATTGGTCGGACGAATCAAGATGTTAGGTCGTCACAGTTGTTTAATGACGATTTTCTGCGAGGAGAACATCTCGCGCAAGGAGGAGGTGACGGTGTGGATTCGGTAGAAAAACTTCCAGGTGGAACCGTTTCACTCGCGCTCTCATGCGTACGCTAAGAGTGGCCGTGGGTGTATGAGACGAGTTTTATGTTCTTCACCCGAAGCAGAGTCTCCCGTGAAGAGGGTGTCTGGACATCGCCCAGTTGCCGTCCGCTAGCCAGCGCTGGGTGGATCATTGGAGGCAAAACGTCGCCGTACCGACGGTCAACTCATAAACGGTGCTGTGAGGCACACCGTGTGGTTTTAGTTGGTTTAAGCTTGATATACGGCCTCACCAATAGCCCGGTGAGGTGAGCTTTCACACGAAAAACAAATGAGTAATGTTACCACGGCCAAATTATGTCGTTATTTCATGTGTAAGCAACCAAAACAACCTTTTTTGTACGCTCCAGGTTGTTTCACCGCCAATACAGTATAAAAAATCCTGCCTGGAGAAAGAGGTACTATGCAATAAGCGACAAATTGCTGTTAAATAATATAATTGTTAATTAATCTAAAGTCTAAAATAGTGATTTTCGAACTATTTTTTTGTAGTTGTCAAATGTATTGATAGCATTCGAAATACAAATCAAAACACAACATAGATACATATAATGATATAACGCACACAAGATCCTACAATAATATCAATATCCTATGTATTTAGATCTTTAGCGATACGGTAGCCTGAGGGCTACCGTATCGCTAAAGAGCGGTCTCTTCCAGCCTTCTGAGTTGACATTTTTTGCTGCCAACTACTAATTTAAAAAGGAATTCTAGGAAACTAATAGGAAACGCACAGATGAGACATGTATTCATTATTGTATGTTCGAAGTCTCTTACCACACCAAGCACGCGAGGACACAACAACCTTCACAAAGTTAAGCGCGAACACGTCTTGACTACCAAATACTAGAGTGACGTCATAGCTGTACAAGAGAGAAACAAAACATATTAAAAGCCAATTTTGTAATCATATTGCTCCACAGTCTGGGTTCAATAATAATTTGACAGACATTCTTCAAAAGTTCAACGACTTTGTTCGTGTATCGAATTCAAAGCGACTTTTACTTTCCTCTGTTGCAAAAATGGTGGTATTACATTGAAACTTTTAGATATCAGGTTTTATTAATCCTCAGTATTTAAATAAGTCTGTGAATTAATTAATCATGACCGTTAGTTTAGATTTTTTATTGATCTTTATCGGTAATAAAACTTTTTTTTCATATTACATTACCTAGGATTAAATGGTTTGGTAACAGAGTTTATAAGGTATCAATTTTATCACATTCAATGATTAGGACCTTACAGAGTATTACAGACCTACAGTTTGAGTCCGTGTCATTATAGTAAAGTATACCAAGACGCAGACTCGAAATTATATTTATTAGTCATACATAAAAATTTTCAATATGAAGATCGAAACATCAACACTACAGAGGGACAGTGCCGAGGTGACCGGTTAAAATGCAGCCGCTGCGCCATCCATGAAGTCTATTTAGCCAATACTTTGATGATTATTAGTTAGTTATGAATAAAATCAACAATTTAGGCATAGAATTTGTGAAAGCCTTACTTACGCCACTGGTTTTACGAGGGGTCATAAGTAATCGGAACACGGAATGCTAAAACCGTTCGGTCGTTCGGTGGGTTCGGTTCCGACTTTTCGCTTCACCGTTTGCCCCTGTTAGGTTGCCCCACGATGAAAAAAAGGCTTAAGTAACCCCTTGTCCTCAGGTGGGCCATGTGTCTTTTGACATATTATCTCGGAATTCGGATATCTCGGAGCTCTGAACGAAGACTGCACACGGTTATAGTGATTGTGTACATTATAAACAGTCACACACCAATTAGGACAACATCACTATATGTGTATAGTTACAGATCTCTGTTGTGTACCCGGCTATTATTGGTTTCCGATTCTTCATAACAATCAATCGCCTCTCCGTGTGTTATTGAAATTAACACGTAATTTCATCAATATCTTCTCACTTGTAAGCAATATTGCTAAAACTATTAATAACACAATTATTTCTGGCAACAATGGTAAAATATATTATTTAATTAAGTAATTAATTAAGTAATTCGAAAATAAAGTACCTAGCTGAAAATAAAGTTACCTGTAAAATAGTTAAAGTTTCATAAAAATACTCTTCATCGTTTTTTGTAGCGATTCTCATTATTTATTTATATTATATATAAATATTTTAAAATATTCAGACATTAAAATATCACGTACTTACTTAATTTAATGACATATATTTTTTTCAAATCGCGTAGGTAACCTAACTTATTATGTGATCTGTGAGTTTAAAAGTTAGTTAAAAGCGATAGCGTTCATGTATCGGCCTTTAACAACTATAAAATTGATAGTTATTAATTCTAATATCCTTGACGTCAATTAAATGCCTATAACCCAGTTCCTATATACCTTTTAAGGTACTTTAACGTTGTTCGTGGCGCAACGTATATTGAACGCTATAAATTGAACGGTTCGAATCAATTTTGCAACATTTTGCATATCATTTAGCACATTGCTATAAAATTATTGATTATCGACCGCATTGTATACATCTATGGAAATTTGTTGAATGTTGATTTTAAAATGTAAGACTTATGTCTAATAATATCTCAAAGTGTCATTAAAAATGGACTAAGCTAGATCCTCAATGTTACAATGGACGTCGTATAATTAGTCTTGCACACAATTTTTTTTTTTTTAAATAACACATGTCATAGTGGGGGCACAAGGCCCTTTCCAAACATTGATAATTACTTTAAAAAAAAGTTAAACAGACTTCAAAAAGCACTAAGAAACAGCAATGAAAGTGAAAAATAATTGATTTCAAACTTAATTGAAAATACTACAAACATGTACAGTGTCTATTTTTCAAAATTTTGTGTAAGGTACGTACGTACTGAGTAGATACGGTATTTAGAGCATTAACTACTGTAATGGAAATTACCAAACTGCAGTTCGTTACATTATATAAACTTTAGATTAATAAGCCCGAAACTTTATTGAGATTAGGTGATAAGATTGTTAGTTTGTCTAGCAACTTGCTGCATTTAAGTTATAAAGAAAAAACAGCCGAACATAGAACCGCCTCCTTTTTTTTAATTCTGTAAACGTCTCCCTGACATAGTGACGGGCCTGTTGGTCAAGTGGGTAATCTCTGTCTCTCATCTTGACTGCTGAGCCAGAGGCAGGGGTTCGATTCCCACACAGGACAATTAATTTTGTGTAGAGCACGATCGTTTCTTCTGTGTCTGGGTGTAATTAATCTATAATATGTATTTAGTAATATACAAGTATGTTTATCAGCAGTCTGCTTAGCATAGTATAGGCACAGATTACTAAGTAGTTACTACGTAAGTATAGGCTCTGGCGCTCTGCCTGGATTGGGATCAGACGTGTAAGTGTGAGTTATTATTATTATAGTTAATCATTGTGCCTGATACTGAGCCTGGCACTAAATATTAAGTATCCTGTCGCACTGATTTATTAAAATGTTGTTATTAATATGATAATTACCTTTTAAAAAGTACATAAATGACTTCACTGAGGCTTTCATCCTTTAATTTTCCATAACTCTCATCAAAGTCAAGACTTTAGGTAGGCAGGTAATACTTAATTGCTGCGATAGAATGGCGGCCCGATCGCATCTTTGCGATCGGGCTGCTAAACACATTGATTAGGCCGATAGGCGTGGGGAAGCCTGTTTTCCCCGGGATAGGGCTTGGTCAGGCGCGGCGTCGATCCGGGGGACCTGAAATAATATGGTCCGGGTCCTCCCCAGAGCAGGGCGCCTGAGACCGGCTGTCGGGGTGGTTTTTAGTGGAAACACCACATACTCCTGGCTCCTGTGTCCCCGAGGAGCCGGAGATCCGAAGGGATTTTCCACCCCGTCAACAAAAAAAAAAAATAAGGCAGGTAATACTTATAGTAAAAGTTTATTTCATTTTCAAATTTTTATTTCTCACTTTTTAGTAAGTCGGTTTTTAATTTATCTAAAATACAATAACCTAATGTAAAATACTTATCATTAATTACAAAATTTACTTTTCACGATTCAGGGACGTTCTCATGTACTTCACCATCAGTCCCACTTCACCATATGCAATGTGAGCAAAAATTGCTTAGCAACCATATTATATATAGTAATATAATAGTATATATCCGTAAAATACTGATGATTGAGCCGATGGCCATCAGTGGTCTTCGTCGTCAGTTCCACTTTCCAAAGGGTGCTTACCGAGAGCAAATGCACGTTATCTGAATATGAGATCCTGTTCTGATGACAATGGGACCACATGAGAAGTATTTTCATATCCTTTTCAAATAAAAAAAAAATGTTTTCAATACGGTCTATCCGTTTTCGTAATCTGAGAACATCATTAAAAAAAATCATTGCGTCGAACTGAGAACCTTGTTCTTTTTTCAGTCAGGTCAGTTAAAAACAGATAAATCCTTGAGTTTACAAAAAGCTTTTAAAATGTTGAAATTTACTGCCTTGACATTAACAACAACATTCATATTATATTAGTGAGAATCTCTAAGAAACCAATTAAGTAAGAAACCGAGTGGGTTTCTTACTTAATTGGTTTCTTACTCTACTGCAATAATAGTTAAAAATTATAATTTTTATGTTTACAAAATATTTATATAGCTACATGTGCTATAACTCCAAGTACATAATTATGTAATTTCTTAGTTAATAAATAGTTCATGGTGCATATAATAATAACTTCAAAGACTATGTACTGTACTATGGTAAGCAGAAAGCTGATAAACATACTTATATATTTCTAAATACACACATATACATATCATTGATAATTACATCACGTATGAATAATAAGTTTGTCATTTTGTTATAGGTAGGTATATATATCATTTTAAATTTCATTATTGCCATTCTCTAATCTTGATGAGGCTAATACATGAACTTTCACCCGCTTTTGCTGTATGTCATCATCATCATTACGATTGCAGAGGGAACCGGAGTAAATAAGTCTTTTCCAGGTAGCTATTAGGCTAGGTTACTATTGCGCTATTATGTATGCTGTGGTACTACTGCGTAAGAAACAATATGAATCAGCTTCGGACTACTTAAATCCGACGATCCGTGTCTCACAAAGGCGTTTCGAGTTCCATCCCCGGACGCCCACTTTCCATGTTTATTACTTATCTTACTCGTCCTGATCCCGTGAGAATATCGGGATAAAAAGTAGCCTATATGTTAATCCAGGTCTCCAGCTATCTACATTCCAAGTTTCATCGCAAGCTTTTCAGTAGTTTTGGCGTGAAAGAGTAACAAACATCCGTACATCCATACCCACAAACTTTCACGTTTATAATATTAGTAGTATTAGAAGTAAATTAGCATTTGTATTAACTGTGAAGAAATACTTCGTAACGAAAAGAAACCTGCAAAGTTGAGAGTTCTTCATAGAGTTTGCGAAATTTTGTCTGTCAATTCTATTGCTGGGTAACTGGATATACGCCTTCTTTTAGTAGGAACGGTTTATAAATAATTATAGTTTAGTAAAAAAGAAAACACGCTTTAATGGCGAAGCGACTTAAAAGGTAAAAAAGAGTTCCACTATTTACCTCCTAGCTTCATCATCAGACCATCGCGGCATCATTACAAACCCCATACTGTTGGACTCGTCAAAACGAATCGTATGAGGCAAAAATCAATTGCTAGTAGCCACGGAAGAGTTACACTGCATCATCAGATCAGGTCCAAGTTACATAATGATAGTATTGTCATCCAAACTACGTAATATTGCGAAGTAATTAAGGGGTTTCTTTTTTAATCGGTTAGCAAGAAAAATCAGCTAAAAAGTTATTTTGACAGCATCATAACTTTTTGTCGGTCGTAAAAAAACCACTAGCAATACCTGGTCAGCAACTTTTTCTTTTTTCTTTTTTTTAAACTAAATCAAGGATTATCAGAGGTTAAGTAGATATTTGGTCAGCTTGATAACGTATATGTCTGCAAAATAAATAGTCCTAATACAAAATTATTATTTGGTCAGCAGGATTATACAATCAGTTAGGTTAGTGATTTTACAATAACTCAATGTACCTCACAAAACATTGCGCCTTTATGTGGCAGAAATAAAATTAATTATCAAATCAAAATTTAATTTAACAGCTTACTGCAAATATTGCTGCAAATATTTTTAATTTCCTATGACACCAATTTTAAGGCTGCCCAATATCACATCACTTGCTGATCAATTTAGTTATTTGTGCCGATCACTACAAGCAGCTCAATTCACTTTGTTTGTTGATAAAATACCTTTTAAAGCTGACCAAAACCTCTTTAATTAGCTGATCGTTTAAATGGCCATATTATGGCCCATAATAATTATATACAAATATTCATGTCAATACCACAATTAAAAAGTAAGTTAAAATTGCCTACCGAGGTTTGTTTATATACTAGTTAGTTACAAGTGAAGTTAATATAATAAATGCGTATTAAAACCAGAGATAATATCACCCGGGTTAAAACCCACTATTGGGTAAAAACTCGGGTGATTACCCATCTCAGGCTGCAAAACTTTAATTTATATTCAAAAATTAAAGGCATTTAATTGAAGTTTTTAATTACGACAAAAATATGTTTTAAAGACATTATGCAAGTCATCCAAACAGTGTACAATTACATATTTATTTACACGCTATTTCAAAATATAAGGTTGTTTTTGATATCAGTTGTTATTACTGGGTTGATTTCCATTATAATAATAATTATTTAATCAGCATAATAATATGCAAGAGTACATTAAGTTATTATATCCAAGAGTATTGGCGGTTTTCCAAGTCATATGCACGACAAACCCGATACCTATGTTATTGTTAATGACGTCAAGACCCGCTCTCCAAACAAGTAAAAAATGAATGCTTACCGACATCGTGAGGTAGGTGAGGCTGTTTGTGAAGCCAATCTTTGATAGTGGCGAGTTCTTGACAGTCATCTACTTCAGGCATTGTTCTGGAACAAAAACTTTTGAAATGAAAACAATGAAGTTACATATATAGATGTTACCTTAGTAAAAAGAATATGAAGTAATAGTTTTAAAAATAAATAATTAAAACTTTTTTATAAATCTGTATATGAATATTGTACTAAAATTTTTGGTAAAGTGTATCATCTCCCGGGAACCGTATACCATTTTCCGAAATAAAAAGTAGCCTATGCTATTCCAGACTATAATCTAACTCTGTGTCAAATTTGACCCTTCTGACCCGTTTTACTCATAAATAATGCTTTGACCATTAGAATGCTACCTTATTCAAAAGCAACATAGATTGCTTTTAGTAGGTACTAGTTATACACAGAAGAAGTACAGAATACATAATAGTACAGGTAGGTAAAAACGGACGAAGCCGTGGGCACATCATTAAGCGAAATTTTCTGTAGTCAAATCCATTTCAATGCACGACAGACACTTTTTAAATTGCCGCCAATTTGTAAAAACAAATGACATAATATATGAAATCATTAAACATCTACAGATTCCCAAAGAGTTCCTAATTCGAAATTTTAATAAATTTTTCATCGGCTGCTTTTCTTACTGGCCTATTCTAAAACTTTAAGTGTAACCCACGTATGTGTAGTTTGGACGACAATACTACAATTTGGGATCTTGGAGCTGATCTGGTGATAGAGCCAGGAGGTAGATAATGGAACTCTCCAGTGGCTATTAGTAAACATTGCGAGTTTGAGTTCATATGAGTCGTTTTAAAGAGTTCAATAGTTTGGTCTTGGTAGCGATGGTCTGATGATGAAGCCAGGAGGTGTTTAGTAGAACTCTTTTATAGTTACTAAACTATAATTACATGGCTTTTACCCTGATTGTACCAACGCCTATATCCGTGACATCCAGTTCATTGTTCTAAGGATTTCAGTACTTGCAGTATTGTGACGTTGATTCTATTGTTCTGAACCGTCACAAACTTAATGTATGCGACATAACATTGTTTGTAAAACATATTAAACACTTCAACCAATTTCGCTCATGGGCAAGGCAACGGACTCGGGACAACGGTCGCTGGGCCGACATACCTAGCTGCAGGCAGTCTCAACTGGTGCTTACCGAGGTCTCACAACGTTTATCTTGCAGACTGCTCAGTCTCAACCGACTCGACATCAGGATAGTTGTACGAACCATTACGGGCCACCTGCACCTAAACCGGCATCTATTCAACATCAATGCGATAGACAGATAGACGTTATCCAGCAATGCGAGGAAGTGGCCACACAACGGGTAAATATCCCTGCGGGTGCGAGGTCGTTCCTAGAAGCCTGTGAACGCCCCAAGAGGCTTCTGTGCTTCTGGAAGGAGCTAAGCTGGCTCAACTAGTCAGCCTCATCTGAACGCATAATGGACCGCCTATGAGTCTAAATGCGGATACGAGCCCTACACCAATACCAATAAAACATATTAAACATTATTCTAAAACATACACATATCGCAAGCTTACACAAGGTTTGTTAAGATGTTTGTCTGGAGGTAGGGGAAACCATTTACTGTAGGATCTCCACCCTGCAGAAGACAGTTACTATACTATACTACACTATACTAGCGCAGTGTTGCTATTTTTACGCGACTGCACCAGAAGGAGGGTTATGTTTTTCGAGTCTATGTATGTATGTACATATATACTATGTACTTATGTTTTTATATGTTTAAAGTTTACTTGTATCTATACTAGTAAGATATTTTTCGTCACTAAATAATTTAATAACGTGCACCATACTGCCCTCATTTATTTTCATTTCTTTTTCTCCATCCCATGGTTGCCTGAGATTGCCATAGAGCCATAAGGCCGCCAATTGTATTAACCGTAATTTTAAGAAATTTTTGTTTTTAATGTTTCAGGTGTACAATAAAGAGTTATCTTATTATTATTATTCCTCTTTATTTAACTTAATATACTTATAAATTACATTTTTAAATATGTACTAAACAATATATTTATTTAAAAATATAAAAAATAGTAGACCACCGACATCGGGTACAGGGACCAAGACACCGGTGGTTAGGGCTCCAAAGACAGAAACCTCCTCACTATACGGGTTGTGTCGAGAAGAACTGCCTTCTGCATTAGTCCCTTGATCCAGCCGTCTAACGCGAGCCTCTTAAGGTGTTGATCGAGGCTCTTGGCTATTAATTATTATTATTATATTTCTTTGGGACGCTTTTTAGCCTAAACGGCTTGATAGCTTTTAGCTTAAGAGGCTTTGTTAGTTTCGTCTTAATTGTAAGAGTGAGACGGGGTATATCAAAATTATGAAAATTAAAATGGCCGAGTTTTGGCATCATATTATATTATGTCTTAATTTTTTTTTTCTCAAAACCTATCGAGTGCGGTATCAAAATAAAGGGTTTCATAAATAGCTTGCAAAAAAAAATATACAACTTGTATGTTTATTAGTAAGTATTTTAACGTAGAGGAACACAGTCGCGTTATTTGTTCCTTTTAATAATTTCGTGATTTTATAAAGGGCTGCCATGATGGCCTGTGTTCGTTTCCCGCTCAATTCCCGCACAAATATGACTATTTGATCTATATATTATATATATATATATATATGTTTATGGGTGTATGTTTAAATATATCTATTCCTTCTGAGTCTAGAAAACAATACAAACTACGCTTAGTTTGGGTCTAGAATGATTATTAACACTAGAATTTAACGCCCTTAATCGATTTATAATTGCAATATATAATAATACAACTATTATCACCAATATTACTGGGCAGTGAATGTTTGGGCCGGACTCTTAGGCTAATGCTAAGTATTTGATAGTCTGTAGATGTTAGAGACCTACTTTATTTAATGTACTTATGCTAATATTAATTACCTGACGATACTATCATTTGAACAACTCATTATTTGCTCCGGATTTCTTGATTACTTAGGTTTATCTGGTTATGGCAAGCAAAATTAAATATTTTTAGGCACAAGATTAAAGAAATTGCTGTTCTTCAGTTAAGGTGTTATGAGATAGATGATATATCCAATTATACGCCGAAACGAAATGTTAATTAGCTTTTTACGGTTTCGTAAGAATAGTGTAGATAAGAATCTAATTAAATTCATAAATTACCACAAATTTTAATAGGGCTCTGTTTCTCAATATGTAAAAAAAATTGTAAAAAAAATATTGACCCATAAGAACAGCACTATTATTCTCCTTTTTTTTCTACTTCTCTGATCGTACACTCAAGTGCTAATCGGACAAATGTGCACCACAAATTACCTGTTCCTAACTGTATAGTCCATCTAAAGGTTGCCTGTCAGAGATTGCAGACTAAGGCCGCTGCTGTTTCTAATGTATTTCTTTTTAATTGTATCCTATTTATGGTGTGAAATAAAGAGTATCTATCTATCTATCTATCTAACAGTAAACAGCAAACTTGACGTCCGAACTGTGTAAGAACTTGTAATACGAAGTAAAAGTTTTCTTTCAATATAACCAGAAAGTGATAGCAATGTAATTGAAAATTTGCTGCAGAATTGTGTCTGATGTCCATTGTACAAACGAAACACTTGCTGAAGTGACAATTCCTACCGGTAGAATATTAGGTACGATTTTAAGTGGATCTGCCATACCTGGTGAGCAGACCTGGTGACTCTTTGTTAAGGGAGTTAGGCTATTATTATTATATCTCAATTTTTAAGATTCAGATTATTGAAGTATTATTAAAAGGCGAAATGGCGTGTGTAGATATTTTAAGGAACGGATTAAAAAGAGTCTATCTATGTTTTTTGTAATTTAAGCCAAAAAAAATTCATTAAAAAAACTCGATATAACGCAAAAAGATTATTTTTAATCTCATTTCTTTTTTTTATCGGGTAACTTATAATTGAATTATTATCTCGTCATTTGAAACTAAAAATATCAAACTAAGTCACTGTACGAGAAGATAATCCCTGATTATCACGAGCCACTGCATGATGCTGGTGAAAATCTCCAATTTTGCCGATTGCTGATTACTACCGACAGTTACACAAGCTGTATGGACTTTTAGAAGTAAAGTAGTTTATTTCCTTAATTTTTCAAAATTTCCAATTTTAGCGTTGAATTTTTTTCTTATCAACTTCGCGTAAGGATATATAAAAATAAGTAAGTCCCGATCCCGTGGTTTTGCATGAAAGAGTAACAAACATCCATCTATCCATCCGTCCATCCAAACTTTCACATTTATAATGTTAGTGGGATTGTATGTTTTAGAGTGTTATGTAATAAAAGCAATGTAATTTGATCCACTAGTTTAACATGTACTCAATAAAATTAGTTCTACAAATCTTTTTAATGCATTTTCTTTAAATTGTCCAAGATTATTTGTAAGAAATACATTTGTTGTTGTTTAATGTTGTTAAAATCGTGAATGATGTATAAAAATAAGTGTTATGTCTCATTTCTATTCTATAAAAATCTCAGTGTAATCGGTGTACATACATTAAAAAAAATACCAATCGAATTGAGAACCTCCTACTTTTTGAAGTCGATTAAAAACAGGAAAGGTGGTAAGAAGCAATTGCCTAATATTAAAACAAAAAACGGCAATAAAAACCAACCAGTTGACCTTTACGAGCCCAAGAGATCATACAAAAACAAACTATTTGTTAAGGATCTCTACCAACGTGGTATTTATACTTTAAACTATGCATTAATTAAATGTGGCTGATATAAGAAGTCCTAGAATTTCAATATGTGAAGAAAATTATCGTCAAAGACATCAATATCAAATTAAGATTTAAAAAGTTATATATTGTTACGAACGAGTTAAAGCACAAAACACATCTAAATTCACTAGCACTTTACTCGCTTGTTGCTCAACTAGAATTATCTCTCATACCGTCATGTCTTATATATCCAAAACGTTATTTCATAGAGAGATAACACATTTGACTGAATGGTTTAAATGGTCACCTCGCCACTACGCCACGCCGAGTGTTGTGGGTTCAAATCTCACACGGGACAAAAATTTGCGTGATGCACTAATAGTTGTCCTGAGTCTAGGTGTTCTCTGTGTCCGTTGTTTGAATGTTTGTGAAGCTCCCCGCGACACAGGAAGATTCCTAATGCGGGAGTTGTCTTTTAAAAAGAAAAAGAAAGAAATATAAGAAGCCCAGCAGGCAAACACTTTTAAGTGCATGGCAAGAGAACTCGCTCTTGCCATGCACTTAAAAGTGTTTGCCTGCTGTTTAACTTGTAATCAAGGTCTGCCGGAGTGTCTGGTGATTTCATTCCGAGGTAATATCTACTAATACCCAAAGTATGGTCACTCATGACGGGCCATGGTTTTAGTCAGTGTGATTTTCATATATCATTAACACCGTCAGTGACTGTGATGTAATGGGGAACTCCACAAGTCAACAAAAAAGATAATCTATTCGTCGATTCGTATGATACTGCACAAGAAAAAAATATTATAATGATTACAATATCCTTTAACATTGGAGTTACGTTACGTCAGTTGAACAACCAGTATGAAAACCCATTTCTCACCCCGTCCCTTGCTTACAAGTGTTACGAAAAACTTACATTCCTTTACATGTACTATTAAGTAAAGTAGTCAAATGTAAAATTGATTTTTACTTGAAGTCAGTGAGAATTGTTAGCGGTATTGACCCTTATATTTGGTGGTCAGCTAATGCTACACAATACACGATTTTCATTAAGTTTATCAAAGTTTATATAAAACGCACCCTGCAGCAGTGTACAAAGCAAAAGACTTTTTTCTTAGCTGACTTTGTCCATGAAACCGTTTATTTCCTCGTCGCAGATATTTCTTTTTTACTTTTAACGCTCGCGTTAGTCATTTATCTAAGCCTCTACCATACTTTTAAAAAAACTTGTTGAATGAAAGATAGAATCTTCTTTTCTGTACCTCTGACAAAGTGTATGTAAAATTTAATGGTGATTGAATGACTACTTAAGACGTAAAAGCGTTACACAGGAACAAACAGACTAATATTCGCATTTATGTCAATTTGTTAATTAAAATATTTCGGAAAACAAAACTACAAATACACAATACACTTTTTTTTATAAGTTACTTTAATACTTGTTTATGTGTATGATTTACCTTGTCAGGGTAACTATGACAATATTAATTTGTAACTTATTGAACGATTAGACACAATACAATGTTCAATAAAGTGACTATTTTTCATGAAAATTTATATTCATATACCATAATTTGCATGTAGTGCGGTATAAGTACTATTATTTTTTATAGGATCCGGATAGGCCCGATACCGGACAGTGGTCACATATCCGTTTCATAACTAATTTAAATATTGTAACAAAGCCACTTGGGCTTTTAAGCTTATAACGCAGCAATATTTTACCTACGTTTACAAATTACTCTCGTCACTTAAACTGAAGTGCACTTAAGTTAAGAGTGACAAAGATAGCAAGAGAAGAATAGAGATTATGTTATGAATAAGCACCACTAACTAAATTTTACAAAAAAATAATGGTTTATTGTTTGTTTCTTGAAGTAGCAGTTTTAAAATTATTTTCCATATCAAAGAGGTTTATTTTTTTTTAATAATGAACCTTGTCACTTTTTTATAGAACTACCTTAGCAAACAATTGCAAGGTCACCTTCTCTATAAGGAAATATCTACCAGTCGATAAAAAATTGAGTGATCCGCAAGCGAGATGCTTGCTCTGTCTCCCACCAACACTATGCTAATAATGGCGCTTTATCGCGGTATTTTGTAAGGCGAAGGTACTGCCTCTGCTATGCCCTAGTATTACCTTAGTTTTTTTCCTTCCGGATGTTTATTAACTACAAAAACTCTTTGTTGATCTCTTAAAATAAACTGAAAATATCTAAATCCTTATAACTTTGTCGGCCTGCTTGATATAATTATTATAATATTTTAGGACCATTACCCACAACGAATTACATTTCTGAAGGAGATTAATTAGGAATTAAAATGAGGGAATTTTCACCCCCTATCGTATTACATTGATAAACGATGGGCATTCGCCTGTAATCTAATATTTATGATTCGATTTCGAGCATTTAATTACAATACTGGCCCCTGACGGTCGAGCATTCGCCTGCAATGTAACATTTACGGTTCGAGATGATTAGTTGATTCCACAATGTCAGACGATGTGGCAATATAAATTTGAAATTGTTACTTACGTAAAAAGAAACAGAAGAAATAATATAGGTGTCATAAATTATTTCAAAACCGACGAAACACAGGCGGTTTTACAAGTTGCATCAAAATATTAGAGATAATCACTGATGTAATGCTCGAATCTGCAACATTACTGGTTGCGCACTGTAATGCTCGGTTCTCCTCCCTGACTGATGTAATGCTCGAATCTGTAACATTACAGGTTGCGCACTGTAATGCTCGGTTCTCCTCCCTCAATGGTGTAATACTCAGTTGTGTAACGTTACATTAGAGGCGAATGTTTCCGTGAAGGAGCCCCGTAAGAGCCACATCATGCAAAGAGCCACTACGTATTAACTGCTACTGTCTCCATACACATTATCTTAATCGAATGCAACAGTTTTTAAAAACACGGGCTAGAAAAGCAATAATATGGTTATTAACCTCTTATGATCGTTCATACAACTCTTTTAGAATGAAAAAGCATGGCTTTAAAATTAAATTTGTAAAACAGGTTAGTAACCAAAATTACTTCTAAAAAAATTGATACTAATATAGAATTAGACCCACTTAGTTAAAGTTTATTGTCCCAATGCCCTCATAAGAAACTTATTAATTATTCGAAAGTAACAGTAACCAGTTTGACTCAGTCTGTGCGTTCTCTGCAAGGCCGCAAACGCAAGCCCATCCGACATAAAAAAAATAGCTGTACCTACAAATTCATTTTTGCCGGAGTCTATATTTAACTTTAAGAAAAATAATACGAGTATAATAATTGATGAATGTCCATCCATTATTATGGGGATTATGGATATTCATCAAGATACGTAATAGTTTGTGGGCCTGATGGGTGGAGGTGGCCTCGACAAATGCCATTAAGAAGAGTGCTGTGGTTTTCACTTACTGTACTATTGTGGTTGCGATGGCTTTAAATGCATGTATGTGAAGTCCTTATTTCTGATATTTCCTAAGTACGCGACTAGTATTTTTAATAGTAGTCGCGTACGCGTAGTAGTAATTATAACTAAAAAAAAACTGTCAGTCGTGGAACTGCACGTCAGAAGTGAAAACAGATATACACACACATCTAAATGTCATCATGGGAACATATGTCATCATGACAATATATGTCAACTGAGCGTGACGGTCACGCGAGTTCAGTGCTTTTCCCCATACCAAAAGTGCAAAAAGAAGTTTTCACTTCAAAAATAATAAATCCTACATAAAACATGGAGATGTTTATCGTTTCACAAACATTATAGGTGATAATCAAACAATTGTGGCCGTGCTATTATAAACATTACATGACGTAATAATCTTTAAGATCCGGATAATAAAGGCTATGTTAACAGGTCAGTAATTTAAGCCTTTGCTTCTACAAAAGGTTTAATTATTGACCCGACACACGTCTGTTTGATCTGATATCATGAGTAGGCATTATGCGTCACTTATTCATTTATATCATAAGAATAATATTATGTTAAAAAGCAACATGAGCTAAGAACCACTTAAAAACACACTGTACCAAGAAATCTGTGCAAAATTAGTTAAAAATGGTACCGTGAATCGAAGTATTTATAGATGTAAGTACTGAAATTGGTCTATGATCCTTCCGAACTTTCATATTTCAGAGACCTCCACAACCCAAGTACTAGGCGATATCGAAGTTCTGTAGTTAAACCAGGTTGTCGGACTTTTTTAGGGCCCCAACTATCCGTAACGAATGCCACAGTTTGTATGGACCGGGACCGAGCGACGGTTTAACGTGCTCTCCGAGTCACGGAGGGGTCTCAATGTGTTAAGAATGGTCACCCATCCTAGACTGACCTGGCTAGTATTGCTTAACTTTGTAATATGTTTACCTACTCGGTTACCACATAGCCAGGAGCCCCTCTATAATTAATTATTAGTTTGGTAAAACTAATGAAAAAAAAAAACAATTTTATGGCAAACCAAATTAAAAGTTAAAAAGAGTTCCTGGCTTCATCATCAGACTATAGTTATAGCCCAATCGAATTAAAACGAATCATACGATCCCAACTCAAAGGATTACTTATAGCCAATGAAGAGTTCCGCCTCCTGGCTCCAAGATGCCAAATTATAATATTGTCATCCAACATATATACATACAAAGTTTCATTTCTATACGACAATTAGAAGTAGATTACAATTCACTTCCAAGATTTGTATAGATAGATAGATACATAGCTAGTTAGTTATAAGTGCAGCAGTTGAAACGCCAGATAATATTGGCATAGAATAGATAAAAATACGTATATCATATTGCTCTAACAAATACATATCAAAATTAATTAGCACCTAATATTACTAGTCGTATTAAACTTGATCACCTTTTCACTAGGTTAAATTATTACACAATAAAGAATGTTTAAAAAAAGTCATTGGCATATTAAAATGACTACATCGTATAAGATGTTAACCATGAAATCGAATTGCTAAAGAGAGTATATTTCTGTTAAAGAGTTAAGATGTTTATTTCGGTTAACGTATTAATATTATCCTCTTCTAAATAGAATATCTGTTGACTTGAGATTGCCAAGAAAGATTGGCAATTTATACGCAAATATCTATCTACTACTGTATCTGCTACGCTACCATAGATTAATTTCTTGACCATTTTCAGTTCTTCAAGAATTATAAAGTATGTAATGAATAAAAGTCAAAAAGAGATATGAGAACATGGCAGGCAGGGAGTTTTGCTATATAAATATATAGCAAAACTCTGCACTACAAACCGATGTTACATTTATTACCCTATGAGTACTATAACATTATTACCTTATACCTTAACCCAGTGTTTTTAATCCCACTAATATTATAAATTTGAAAGTTTGGATGGATGGAGGAATGGATGGATGTTTGTTACTCTTTCACGTTAAAACCACTGAACCGGATTAATGCATAGGCTACTTATCCCGATATTCCCACGGGATTGGGACTTACGCGGGTGAAACCGCGAGGCCCTGCTAGTAACTAATAATAATATTTACCAAAGTCTTATACCTACTACTAAGATGATTACAAAATACAGATTGACATTAGTTTGCATAAAATTCTAGGCAAGTATTGCTGTTTTAACTAAAAAAGGTCATTTTGGTTTATTTTTTGTTATAAAAAATTATTATATGTAATCGGTGTGCAAAATTAAATAAAAATATTTTTGCATCATGGCTTAGACGTGTCTTTCATACTGTATTCTATATCTATATATGTAAAAAGTTCAAGTCACGTTGTTTGTTCACGATGAACTTCTAAACCAATGAACCGAAGGTAATGAAATTTTATGAATGTGTGTGTATGTGTTTTCACTTCTGACGTGTAGTCCTACGACTGACAGTTTTTTTTTTATTTTAAAAGTAGGTGATCGTGTATCAAACAGTCTAAATACCTAGATCATTAAGAGTACAATAAATTAATTATTTTTTTCAGTAATTTAATACAACTGATTTACGAATAAAACATATCTTAAACAAGCCCTTTACGATATACATTGCTTTAATGTGCAATCATAATCCGAATCTCGGAAACGGCTCCAACGATTTTCATCAATTCCTCGTTTTGCATGTTAAGTTCAACTGCATAGTTGTATTCGAGGAAAAAAAAAATCGATTTTACAAAAAGCTAACGAGCGAAGCTCGGTCTCCCAGGTACTTATAATAATAAGGTGAAAAATTTAGAAATACGGACGCGAATAAAAAAATAAACTATCTGTAGAATTCTTTGCGTCTAATGGTACGTTGACTCCATTGGTGTCTTTACAATGACACTACCGCAATGACCCAGGAAGCGGATGCTGCCCGACTTGGCTTAATTTCACGTGTTAATTTGTAACGCATAATCAGTAGATTTGCCACATATTTTGATCAAAACTTTTTAAGTATTTTTTATAGTGAATTTGTACGAAATGTACAAGTGCAACATTTACAAATGTTCTGCCAAATACAAGATAATTTAAAAACCATTACCGATAAGTTCTAAATTGTTTCGTCATTAACATATTCTCTTACCTATTATTTGGGAATCATATCTTGGAAAATCCTATCCTATCCTTGGATTTTCCAAATTGCCGAATTAAGAAGAGTAGGTGCATACATCAAGATGTATGTACCTACTCTTCTTAATTCAGTGCCAGTATGCGAGCTGATACAATATTATAACAAAAACCGGACAAATGCGAGTCTGACTTGCGCACCGAAGGGTTCCGTAAGCAAACATTTGTATGTAGATAGTACGTCTATCTCGGGAATCAATTCTCTAAGAATTTTGCCCGTCTTTTGATTGCGTTGAATTAGAATTGATTAGAATTTGGAGCTTTTTTTACAGCTTCAAGGGTCCGCAAGCAAGTATTTGGTATTAATTTAAACTTGGTGCGTCTACGGTTTAATGAGGAAAATGGTCTTGACAGACAGACGGACAAACTGATTGTATAAGAGTTTATTTTTCCTTTGTGGAACGGAACCCTAATAAATCTTGGACACTAGCTGTCATCGTTTGTTTTCTTAACAAGCCCCTTATTCTTTTCATTGCCCTAAATGTATTTATTGAACATAAAGATATCAATAAACATGTCTGAGACTTACTTTATACCGTTTAAACTTGTCGCATTTATACATATTTATTTTTTATAGTTATAAATAATTTTTTTAATGCATAATCGTGACCGCAATTACTTTTAACATTATATCTACTTATTTATGAAACGTGTTTTTTATTATTTACATTGAAATTAATAGAAGTTTCTTGTCTAGAATAGTATACGTAACATTTACATACATTTGTAGTACAAATTATACACCAAAACCTTTCTCATGGATCAATCTGTCTATTAGTGAAATCCGCATGAAAATCCGGTCAGTAGTTTTTCAGTTTATCGCGAACAGACAGACAGACGCTTCGGAGGACTTTGTTTTATAATATGTAGTGATGAATTATTACTTTCGTTTATTAAGAGCATTTATTAAACTCGTACTTTTCGTCGTATTTACAAGAAGCGACACTATGCTGAGCTAACATAAGGACCATTTTTGTATCACACATAAGGTATGGGAACCTAATTAGTATTTATTTTTACTAGTGTGTATTACCTTTGAATGCTATCAAAATAAATGTTTTTCTTTCTTTCATTCTTTGAAATTGTTGTGTCTTTAAATTAAAAATACCCCTAACTCAAAAATTCCATCAACGAATACGATATTCGAACGGCGGAACAGATTTTCTTGAATTATAAACAAAAAAGAATAAATCGAAATCGGTCCATCCGTTAAGGAGCAATGATGCCACAGACAGACACAATTACACAACAGATACACATGTTAAACTTATGGGAACCTATGGGGATTAAATATCATAAAATATTAACCTTAATTATGCGCTTTGTATTATACTTACTATGTTTATAAAAACATTATTCATACCTACAATATTTTTACAACTTTTATAAATATCACAAAAATGCAAGAAACTATGAGTAAAAATATATCTATTTTTAAACCTGAGTTTTAGTTAAGTAATATTTAACCAAGTGGGTACTAAGAACTTTAAAACACTTTGTAAATCTATTACATTATCTACCTAATTATCTTTTTTTTTACCTTTTCTATATAACTATTACTTTTGAAGTAATTGAATTACCTAACATACATATATACTACGATCGTGTTCTGTTGACTTGAAACCTAAGGGTTTCATCGCGAGAAAAAGACTTATTTAAAAAAAATAACCTATACCACGGTCATGAGGTATTTTATATGCTATATAAAACCACAAAGTATTGAAAAAAAACACTGATTTAACACGAGAAAACCCCTAAGTTAAGCAAACTAAACTTGGGAGAACCATGCTTCGGCACGTATGGGCCGGCTCGAACGGAGTGTTATCACGGCCAACACAGTAAACCGACAGAAAAGCAATGATTGCATTGCTTTTCGTCGAGTGACTGAGGTTGCTGGAGGCCCTAAGCCTTCCCCTTTCCCTCTCCCCTCCTCCCCCCCCCCCTTCCCCTACCTTAAAGGCCGGCAACGCACTTCTGACTCTTGAGTTGCAGGTGCCCATAGTAGGTAGGTAGTCATTTACCATCAGGTGACCCGTCTGCTAGTTCGATACCATAAAAAAACGTCACAGCCAGTAAGTACCTACCTCGGTAAATGCATAGTTTGACTTGCCTGTTGGTCTAATGGTTAGTGACCCTGACTGCTAAGCCAAAGGTCGTGGGTTCGATTCCCACCCAGGACAAATAATTGTGTGATGAGCATGATCATTTGTTCTGTGTCCCAGACACATGTTATTTATTTATAATATGTATGTATTTAGAAATATATAAGTATATTTATCAGCAGTCTGGTTACCATAGTATAGGCTCTGCCTAGTTTGGGATCAGACGGCCGTGTGTGAGATGTGTCCAGTTATTATTATTATAGTTTAGGTGTAGCACTGATCTTTGCACATTGTGTGAGAAAAACCCGTT
Source organism: Callimorpha dominula (assembly GCA_949752705.1). NCBI lineage: Eukaryota > Metazoa > Arthropoda > Insecta > Lepidoptera > Erebidae > Callimorpha > Callimorpha dominula. The sequence continues at coordinate 10,522,141 of OX457005.1, forward strand.
TATTCATTCTCAGAAATGTATTTATTAGAGTCAATAAATAGAACCTGCTAGAAGAATCTGGCAATAAAAACTTGCAGCCACTTTTTTACATAGATAATAATACCAATGACTGTTACAAATTAAGATATTTACTATGTAGTATCTACTCGTATAATTATAAGTAAATTGTTACTAACACACTAACACTGTGGACCTGCGACTGTCGGCCCTGCAATAAATTATTATTATTATTACCTTAACTATAAATACAAAATTGAAAATGAAAAATAAATAAAAGATATACCAAACGTATCGCTACTGAAGCAGCATCTAAGTCTTCTTTGCTTCTCTTGTTACCGCTGCTCTTTTCTCTTCCCTCTCAAACAGAAAAAGACTCACTGCCGAGCGTTTTCTGCTTCTACCACTTAAATATATACTCTAGTATACAGTACGAACCGCAAGTCAGTATTATAGTAAATACTTCTGCTACTGAATACAAGAGAATAATCAAACAATAGTAATAAAGAAATAGACCTCTCTATAATTGCTAAAAATAACTAATCTCTTAATAGAATTTTATTAGAAAAAAAACTTTCGTACGTTCTATTTTTAATTTGAGCCCTTTATCATCGAGAATAATCCAAGGAAACACGTGAATAAAACCTACGCGGTTTTGTCTAATAAATATACCCACTTAATGGTTTTCAATGCATTTAAGTCATAGCTAGATGAGTTTTACGCAAACAGGCTTTTTGTTATTAGTTTTTTCTATAGCTGTAATTTCCCAAAAAAAAACTATAACCTGCGTCAAACAACAATTATTTTATGTTTTTGTTAGTTAAATATTTATAATGGTGTAATTCTAAACTCGTTATTTCAATAGCATCATCATTGATTCTAAAGACTAAGGACTTTTTTCTATAAAAACTCTTCAATACCTACCTACTCGTAACGTCGATATTTTGAATTATCTATTCAAAATGCGTGATATCAGTTTATATTGTAACTCTTTTTTGCAGAGAAGAGACACGCCTGTGTTTTGGAAGGGTTAAAATTGACAATATTGGCGTCACCCCAATCGGACACCAAATGTAATGTCAATCATGGACTCTCTCAAAAACTGGATTTCTTGTGAACTTGATCGCGCACTGGACATATATCTGTCTACGACGGTGTAGCCGTCATCGACGTAGCCAATAATGCATGGTGTTAAGAGGTCTTTAATATGGAGTAGGAACAAGTTGCAAAGAAAACAGATCTCTGAGGTACCCCGGCTTAATTGCCATTAGGTCGGAAGAGCAGCCATCTAAGACAACTCGAATGCCGTTCCCTTTGGAAATCAGATATCGAGGTTCAGAGTTTGGATGGTATGCCATACGCTGAAAGCTTACATAAAAGAGCATCGTGCCTGACCTGGTCAAAGGCCTTGGATATGTCTGAGGACACGGCTTTTGCCTCGCCATAACCCTCCAAAGCCTCGCTCCATAGGTGGGTGGCGTACATAAAAAGGTCACCAGTCGACCGTCCTCTGTGAAAAATTACACTCAGACACATAACAAATGATCGTGATGACACACAATTATTTGTTTTAAGCGAGAATCAAACTCACGACCTTTGGCTCAGCAGTCAGGATCACTAACCACCAGACCAACAGTCAAGTCACATAGATTTAGTTATTCTGGTTTACAGTATACAATAAACTAGTAAGTAAGCTTTTATTCACAGCGACGGCTTAAGGTGGTAAATTCCCATTAGCCCATTAGGGAATTTACCCGGGTATTAACCCAATGGGTATTATCCCGCCGCCACACCATTGCGTGCGAAGGGGCCATGGACAGAACCATAGCGTCCAGCGAGAGGCTTCCCAAACCGATGGCCGCCGCGAGGTCGCGGCGCTGTCTCATCCACGCTGAGCACTCCACAAGAGTGTGGAGAGCAGTATCCTCGCGACAGCCTCCGTAGTAATGGCATACAGACGTTGTCTTCAGGATATGATTGCTTTAAAAGATAATAAAACAATTATTCAGTAAGAAGTTATTAGCCGCTAAATATTCACATTTGAATATTAATTCTAAAGCAGTTTTATGCTTAAATATTAGGAGAACTATTTACCTACCATAGGAGAACGAAAATTCCAAACGAGTTTACAAATTAGCATAATTTAGTTAGTAGCTCAGTTTTGTTTAACAATTATGTTCTCTTGGAACTCTTTTCGGTAAGAATAATATTTCATATGCGATTCACTTACCAAATGATAACCCGTTTGTAAACGGTAAAATAGAAAGCATTTTTTCGAGACCCACCGGCCAAAAGTGAGAACACGTAAATAAATTGCATGCTCTGGAGAGGACGTGAAAATTTTGTTGCAAGATTCCATTACGTCCTTATCAAGTCGCATGTAGGTAAAAATTTACGTGTCAAATTAATATAGCCTTTAAAAATAATACGGAATACCTACCTAGAATGTGAGGAAGGGAAAAGAAGCATTTATATTGGTATGTTTTGAGTTTCTTACTTTACTTTGAGTTTTTTCACCATTTCGTTCCTCCTGATTTGAGTAAGAAAACGTGTAAATTATTTTTATTTATTATTATTATTATATTTTGTAATATGTGCATATATTATGTAATACATTTGTTAAGAAAAGAATGGTCGATTTCTAGGTAAGAATGATATTCAACTCTCTGTGTGTTACATACGAGGAAACGTTCAAATATATTTTTTATATTTTCTTAGATTTTCTACACAGATTTAATATACTGTAATAAATATTTTTTACTACATTGAAAAAAAAATACAACAATATAATTTACATACATTACATACAATAATAGTATTGTATGTTAATAGTTATAAGCGCAACATAAGGTAAATTCAGCCTTAAATATGAAACTAAAAATAAGTATGTACCTACTTATATGTTGTTTTGTTGATAACTCAACAAATTTAGTTCCAACAACTTCATTGCCATGGGTAGTTTTTACAATAGCAGATGTATTATATTGGATTGGATTGGGTGCTTATAATAATTATGTAGCAAGTATAGGTGTTTTTCCAAAAACTGTACCTACATATTTTTTATCGGCTCCCGGAATAAATAAAGCGAATCTTGCACTGCTAACTCTCGTTTAGCTCATGCACCCTCTCTTAAATTGTATTACGCAAAGATACGATTAGATAGGATAGGTTTAAAGCAGCCCCATTTCCACCAAAATTACCAATCACGAATATGCGCAAGAAACATTAAATATGCTTAATATGAATAGCGAGATTCTGAGTACTACAAATTATGAAATATATCACTTCCATGGGGTGTAACACATTATAATTAACCATGAAACTAAGTATTGGTATATTCCTAGTATTACATTACTAGCACTAGCAACCCGCTTCGGCTTCGAACGGGTACAAATTATATACCTACTTTCCTCATGAATCACTCTGTCTATTAGTGAAAACCGCATGAAAATCCGTTTAGTAGTTTTCAGTTTATCGCAAACAGACAGACGCGGAGATAGACTTTGTTTAATAATATGTAGTGATAGATCTATAGCTTAATGGTTCGATACAAATGTGACAGTACGGTGGGTTTGTTAGCACGTGTCTATATCTAATGAAAATGAAGTATATATTAAGAGAGAAGAGAAGAGAAGCCTGTGGCAAATGAATCTGAATAAGTAAAAAACTAAAAACGCTTTTTAAAAAGTTTATAACAACAAAGCTATTAAATTCACCCTCACACCTTACTAGAGTTCTCGTTTGAAGTGGAATATTGGAATAAGTAACCGAAATAATACGCTGTTAACGTTATAAAAAGGAAATCACTAGAAGTTTGGACAACCCAGTGGACAACCCTAACATTAAGTCAAGTTGTAATTTTAGTGAAATCCTTACTGATATTAAACATAAATGCGAATGTGAATGTGAAATATAGCGATATGGTATTCATCGAAGTTAACAAAGATAGTTTAATTTGAATAAGTTTTTATTACTTGCTATGTATTAAAATTAAGTAATATTTACACATAACAAGAACGTTGTTAACTAATTATTGTGACAATGATTCGCAACTGGCAGCGCACGAAAAGTAGCTCTAATTAATATTTGTTTTGTTTTCGAAAATAAATATATGTATGTAGAATGCTAGTCTTGCGCCAAACACAACCAATTATAATAATTTTTATTACTTTGCAATTACAAATTCCTAATTCGTTATGGTTTTATGTGTGATGAAATAGACAAAAAAAAATTACATCACTAAAGCGTGGCAAGATTATTTTTATAGATAACGAATGTAGTGAAATTCATAATCTATGTCTGTGTGTAGCAATAGTCGGAATAAAAATTGCACGAAGTTTCATAAGTAGTGGTAACTTTATAGGCAAGTGTATGCATTTTAAGCTAGCTAAATTAGTACGATAACATATCGCCAAAACAGGTATTAACTCTATAGTTAACGTTGAGCTTAATCAGTCGTATGAAACTTGGCATTTTTTTAACTAATCTGAGAGTATTCTCGACCGTCACACTGACCAAGACATAGCTGCCAGAGTTCAAACACCTTTGGAAACATTCTAGCGAATTTACAGTCGAGCACATATATATAATAATAATAAAGCTTTATTGGAAACTTAGACAGTAGTACAATAACATAAATATATACGATAATGTCTGCAGTAGTTAAAAACTGTGTCGCAGCCATTAACGCCACCTCCACGCCTGGGGCCGTCAGAGTTCCATCATAATCTAACAAAAAAGAATTATTTATGTAACAATTACAATATTGATAAACTATTAAATATTGGTAGTAAAATAAAAAACAAAATCAAAACCAAAATCAAAATTAAGTAGGAGTATTTGGTAGAATGTATATACGCTAGTAATAATAACTCAGTGATATTATATTTTTTAGTAAAAGTTTATAGATACAGTCAGGGGTAAAAGTGTCTGAACTAATTCAAGTTTACATGGAAAGACTTTAACTTTTTGTAATCAACAGGTACAGTTTGCAACGAAAGTCACTACACCAAGTCCAAAAAAATCTTAAAAACCTTCAGGTAAAAAGGCGTGATGCATATATTTAAATACAAATACAAGTTTTCCAAGTAAAAGAAGCTAAAATTGGCACCAGGTGTTGAAGTCATCGCCATGTCCTTATTTTCAAAAGAAGAGAACAAAGTAATAAATAAAATAAAAAAGGAAAAGAAACAGTCGACGAAACATAAAGATGTAATTCTGTTAAATGATTTATCAAACAACAACTCTCAGTTGGTTCCTTTGGGCATTTTAATAACGTTGATTGTTTAATTTTCAAATAAATGTTTACAATAAAAATGAGCATTAATGACGTGCTTGCGATGATTGTGTTTAAAATTTAAATACATCCTTATTTGTCCTATACCCTACAACTGAATATGGGTCATCAAACATAAGATTTAAAAAAACTATGGCGGAATTGACCCTTTTTTTTTTCGTGTGGAAACCCCCACGGGTCATCACCTCACCGGGGTCAACGGCAAGGTGGTATGTCGGACTCGAACCGACTAAAACCACACGGTGTTCCGTCACGGGTCCTAATGCCGGGGACTCAGGTGTACCCTAGAAAGGAAATCCCTGTGAGCCCCGGCAGACTTGGCCGCCTGCTCGACAACAGGCGACCCCACAATTTGGTGCGGGGGCCTAGCCCCCTCCGATTTAGAGAGGTGCGCGTGGAACACGTCGCGCCGCCGTCTCGGGCATGGCGGAATTGACCCTACATACCCTGACCTTACTTATTTATTTTAGTTTCAGCTTATTCGACACAAAAGTTATTTACCGCGTAGAGAAACTAGTTTAGATTTATATTACTAAAATGTTAAATGAGTATGAGTAGAGTCATGCACCATTAGTCAAAGCCGTTAGAACTTTTAATGAAGCTCCCAAAATGCTAGTAATTAATTGTAAAAACTATGAGACCAAAAACCTTTATGGTTTACATTTTGCATTGATTTTTTGTGATGCGCGATGCGATGTTTTCGTCAGGTTAAGGTTTTTATCCTATAGTCAAGCAAGAAACTCACTTGTCAAACACAGATCTAAATTCCGATGTCGCTCGACCTTCCTTCCGTTAACAAGAATGTCGATTCTCTTAATTACTATAAGTATGACTCAAAGGCCTTTATGGGTAATATATTAAATTTAAAAATTTGTGAAACTGTGAAGTGTAAACTGTGAAGGAAAACTGCTTGTCAAATTTGATAGACTGACGATTCTGTAAATGTTTTCTGAAGGTCGAGTTAGTCTCTATTTGGGATTAATTTAACGTGAGTGACCTTGTCGAACGAACCTACAAATTAAAATAATATTTTTAAGGTATCCAAGAACCTCTTTCCTCGCAAATCCACTAACTAAATTGATTTTGAGCAAAACGCAGTGACCTTAAATGAGCGCATACTCGTAACTTCGTTCAAATATGTAAATGATCGAAGGTGTATAATATATAAATTAATATGATAATTTAGATTATGATAACCGCATAATATTGGATAGTTGATTTTAGTTTAGGTGTTTTTTTATTACCACAAAATAAAAAAAAATTAAAACCAAATAAAATATAAAATAAAATTATGTTGATATATCGAACAGTTGAAACATATTAATTATTGTTTTTATTTTAACATGCCTTAAATATTTGCGTATAAAAAATTAATTCCATTTACGGGATACGATCGTAAACTATTAGACTGTGAGTCGTTCCTGTTCATCGTATTAAATAAACCTGCACGAATCACAGTTATTTTAAGTTTAGGTAAACTTAGGTGTTTTAAAGTTGTTCAACTAACTTTTATTTATATTTACGGCCTTCTAAAATTGTATCTGTAAAATAGATAATTTATCAAAACATTCATCATTTACGGACAGCTTTGACTCCATATCTACTCGAATGTAACCACGATTGATGGCAAAGTGAATTAAGTAGCAATACCAAACCAACTGCCATCGTCTCGAATGTTTTGGATTCGATTCAATAGTTCGACGATTATAACTGATTTACAGATATTCTATTATTACAGATATTATAATATTCTAAGCCTGAATAACCGTTGTGTCCGTTGTTTCTGTTTTTTAAGTATCTCGCGATGGTAAGTGTTTGTACTTACGGGAGTTGTCTTTAAAATAAGTCCCAATTCACGTCTAAATTAAATATACACGTTGCGAAAGTTCACCGAGAGAATTGACTTCCAAGTCTTAAAATAAAAAAAAATACTTAAACAAAAATCAATCGATCAGGGCTGGATCATTCAATCATTCAGAGGCCTTTCAGCGTGGTTTTGAATTAAAAATGAAATCTTTAACTAATAAATATTAGCCGTAAAGATTACAACGAAAATTATGCCTAAATATGTATAAAGTTTAAATAAAATACATATTTAAAATACTTACATTCACAAAGTAGTCGAACAGTAAAAACAAACACAAAAAATATATTGAATACGTCCAATTCTTGTCCTTTTTTGTTGTGGAAAGAAGTATTTCTCGAACGGAAAGAATCACGGTAAATATGAGTACTACAAACGCGTAAATCGGTCGGACAGTCGCACCCAACTGACGATGCCAGTGTCAAGTTTTGGCGGCGCGTATGTTGAACAATCGCACAAGACGCGATGCGATTTTGAAATATATTTTTTAAATATGAATTGCCTTCAATTTCAAGACCTTGAAAAAGGCGTTTGTGTCTGGCAGAAATGCCAACCTACATTTTGGAAACATAGTTTTGAAAACCACGTTGGTACATTATGATATGATAATAGTTGGTTGGCCGGCCGTGCGATACTATATTTTATTAATTACCTACTTTTAGGAATACAAACTTTTATTTCAGGTGGATAGTATACCTACCTACTGTATAGTTACATAAACTAATATTTTTCCAATTTACCTGCAAAAAGTTTTCGGTAGATTTGGCATTTATACAAATAACAAATAATTTTTTTTACTGTTATGAATTTTCGTGAAATACCTAATTATTTTTATTCCTTACACATTAACATATCTAGGAATCATGATAACAGAAAATAAATCAGAACTCAAAATAGGTAAGTATACTTACATTAGTGATTACTTTTTTAAAGTAACTGGCTACTGGATAGTTTGTCCGTCCACTCTTGAGTTTTCTCTACACAAATAAGTGTGAAGGGAGACCAATGTTAAATTATTTAAATACCTAAGCATATAGGTACCTACTTACGTTTTATAAAATACTCATAAGTGTTTATGAATAAAAGGATTTACAAACAGTCTTGCAAAATTAAATCAGACTTGCTCCTATGGCAGCGCGTTCCAAAAAACAAACATGCAAACTCTTCCGGTTTGAATATATGTAGTCACAGGCTAAGCGGTTCGATCCCAGTTATTTCTGACTCTTTTAAGTAAAAGAATTACATTTAGATTTATAAGAAAACATAATAGAAAACCTACCTAGATACCTTCGTTGTCTTTAATGTTTTTAAGGCTTTTTTCTTGTTGAAATTCATTAGCAATCAATATCTCTTAAACCATTCCGTACACTCGCTAAAGTAGATCTCTATCATACGTAGGGCGCTACATAGACGCCGGCGCCATCTAGTTACCACAATTTACGAAGTAACTATTATCTTATCTGTGTCGCACTTAACCACCAATTCGTGAGCATGACGAGCTGCCGGAATGAAATCTGTCAACAGTCAAAAAGAAGTTAACATATGATCACCATTTTTGGGGATGTTGAAGAAAAGTCTACCTATTGGTTTTGTACCAGTTGTCGAGTTTTAGAAAAAATTCTTCACAGGAAGTCTAGTTATGGTCCCTAGACCCCAAAACAACCGCCAGTTAAATAGTTTATGTATATGTATATAATTATATGTAAGTATTTATGTATGTACTTAACTTACCTCAATTTTACCGCCACGATAAGGTCGCAATTATGCACCGATTGCTTTAAAACTTGAACGTAAAATCCACAGGCCAAAAATGAAGGTTAAGTTCGTGAAACGGGGATATTCCCCCAAAGGGGAGGACTGGGGGGCAGATTTTCAAAAATCTGTTTTTTCAGGATAACTTTTTTCCTATGAAAAATTTTTGGACCGCTAACTTTAATAGCATGCTCATAGTAAATACGAACATTTTTTAAGATTAAATCCCCTCCTGGGGGGAGGGGGGGCAAATAAATTTGTTGAAAAAAATTCATAGCTCCGAAACTGTAAACCTTTATACAATCGGTAATATTTTTAAATGAATGCAATTTTTTTTTTTCTCTTCAATGTAGACATTTATTTAAAGTTTTGAATGCGACTTATATTTTTTGAGATAAAATAAAAAAAAAACAAGAAATATACCCCTGCGGGCCCGCTGCGGGCCCGGATTTTTTTTATTTGTGATTCTTGTATTGTACGTCATCATGATCGACAACATTAACCCACAGAAATAGGTACCAAGCATGACATTCGGCGTGTCACAGATAAACTTGAATAAAAAATTAAATATTGCACGCCTACCCAGACATGAAGTTAAAAATAAAGTTAAGGATTGGCTACAACAACTTGACTATCAAAGGACAGAGGACCTAATTAAATTCCTTGCTCTCACCTAATTAATATAATTAATAACCTCACAGCTAACTTACGGCACCTTAATATAACATGTCTAAATAACATACAAAACTACTTCGTATGTGAAAGCAGCGACAAGCTCATTCATTTTCAATATACGAATATGACTGAACACAGTCTCCCAAAAATACAGGCTCAGCCTAGTTTATGATGTTATATGCAATATCATAAAATGTTATGGTTGACTTTTGCTGTTAAATAAAGGTTATTATCATTATTACTTGAAGTGTTTTGAAAGTGTCAATTAATTTAAAAAGAAGTTAAAGCAGTTGAAAATAAAACAGAAATTACCCGTAGAGAACAAGTTTATTGTAATTTTTATAATCACAATTCAATGTAAATAATAATTATTGACTGAATCAAAGATTAAGAAGGTATTGTTTCCATGTCCATTACCGTACCTACTAAAATCATGGACGTGCAAAAAAAAGGCACCAACATAAGGTTTGTAATAGTTGTTAACAGTCTTGATGCAGCGGTAACCGGCTTCTGACAAAAACCTGCTCGTGTGTGAATTGGCAGACTTAAATACTATCTAGGACAGCAGCATGCAGCTTACGAAATTTAAGGGACAAGATAGGTATTTTACGCATTCAACTGACTGTAAGTATGTTAAGAGTACGCTAGTCGATGAGTTCAACTTATTAGTATTCGTGAAAGTAAAATGTGTACTGCCTTAGCTCCAATCACTTCGCTGCTAATGCACGGACTTGACATGCAACATTAATTTGTGGTAAAACAACCATGAAATAATAAATCACCCTTTATTTAGAGGGTTTTCGTGAAAAAAAAAAACTGGTGTATTAATTCAAACTAATTAAAAAGATATTTTTTTGCAGGAACAACGCACAAACATCTAATAGTTTATGTAATCGTCTTACAATCAATTCTGTTACGTCTATAAAATATTTAGCCATACAACTAGATAGCAACTTAAACTTTGAAGCCCATATTAGCAGCCTAACATCTCGAACTAGAAAATTTATATTTGTTTTAAAACTCTTCGGTATTTTTGTGAAACTAAACAAATAAAATCTAGTTACCTTGCCCTATGTGATTCCAAATCATAACGTATTGCATGTGTGTTGGGGCGGCTGTGGTAAGGCCTCTCTCCTACCACTAGAAAGGGCACAACGTGCTGTGCTTAAAGTTATGCACTTTAAGCTATTTCTATTTCCTACATCTCGGCTATACGAATTATCGGCGACTGTTACGATACGACAACTGTTTATACTAATCATATCATAAACAGCCTTGGAACAACACAAACACGCCTACTTCATATCATCCCTAAGCAGTAAGTGGCGCAAAGACAAGGTATTTGCAGCTCCGTTATGCAGAACTACACTTTGCACAAAGATTTAAACCTTTTCTCGGACCATTCCAGTATAATAGATAAGCTATGTTGATTCCAAATCTTCCTAAGTTCACTAAAATGAAATATAAGCAAACTATTATTAATCGACTTCAAAAAAAGAGGAGGTTCTCAATTCGTTATCTTATTACAATTTATCATGATTTAGGCACATTGAAGTTGGTGATTCTTTTTTAAAAGATAATCTAATTATCATATCATTAAAATCTCGATATCACTGAGGAGCAACTTGATAAACTTGAACGCCTCCAAAATTTTTGTATTAGATTTATATTTGGTTTACGCAAATATGATCACGTATCAAAATTTCGCATCTTGCTCAAGTGGCTCCCAATTCGCTTTCGATGGAATACTCATATTCTCACTACACTTTGTAATATTATGTTTAATCCCTGTACTCCAACTTATCTAAAGGAACGTTTTACGTTCCTCAATGACACTCACACAAGATCTCTGAGATCGTCGGAATCACTGGAACTGGCAGCCTAATCATTCTACCAGGATTTATGACAAATCTTTTAGTGTACAGGCTGTCCGGTTATGGAATGCATTGCCTTTACCTATTAGACGTGCCCAATCACTGGCCATATTCAAGAAAATGGTCAAAGAATATTACTTGGCTTCTTAATTTTTCTTTTTTTTCATTTGCTGCATTTATCGGATATAATGCAAATATATGTATTATTTATTATATATGTTTATGTGTGTATATGAATATATTAAATGTTACAAAGTGATTACACTTGTTGCCCTGCATTACCTGTCCAATTATATTGTTTATGTTTATAGTTATCATTTACTAGTTTTAAGCCTAACACGTTTTGATTCCTACACCATAACTACCCATTAAATTATTATATTACTGGTTATTATTTTTCCATCCCAAGGTTGCCTGGAAGAAATTGCTTTTAGCGATAAGGCCGCCCTTTGTACATATCAATATTGTAAACTAACCTTAAGCAATATGTACTGGTGTACAATAAAGATTATTCTATTCTATTCTAATTAATAATTTAATATTAATATTAAGTTTAATATAAATAATAATATACACAAAAAAATAATTTGTGCCAACATATTTTAGTAGCATTTAAAAATAAAACAAACAAAGATGAACAGTCTCATTAATAATTTGTAAAGTTGTTAAAGGATATTTTTAGAGTGTAATGAATAAAACGAATAATATAAACAATTGTACGTTGTAAAGCTATTATTCTTTTAATGAATAATTATAATGCTTGATGTTTTTAAATTACCACTACAGAATATTTTCTCTATTTCTAATTGTGAGTCACAATGCGGCCTATACCAGCAACGAGGCTTTGATTTTATAGGCACCGCCTAAAGTCCTCCGAAAAATGAGACATATCGCAATGACTTCTCAAAGCATATTTACCGGTATAAACTTACATTATTAGCTATATAAAAAGCTTAAAGTATGATGCCATCGAATCTTTCATAGATACCGGTTACAACTTGGCAAAAGTGTGAAATCATTCTACTGTAATTTTAATGACTATTTACCTATGACCTAATATCGGTTTAGCGTATTTTTATCTCAACAAATTTGAAATTTAGGATATTATTAGCACTGATGAACAGTTACCTCCTGAGATACAGTCTCAACTAGTTCAGAAGGTACAGAACTACATTCCTGCGAATAGCCTAAAATTAACACAATTTTAGTGGAGACATCTTAGTTTATATTATTTAATGTACATTTATGCGACCACTTGTGTAAACTTATTAAAAGGCTTATTTTTGAAATAAAAGAATTTGAACATTTAAAAAATTTGAAAAATTTTAAACTATAAAATTTTAAATGGTTTTGTATTGGGTATTCCTTTTTTATTAATTTGCCACACCAGGAATTCGCCTCTTTATAGACTTTTAAATTCGTATTTTTTTAACTATTACATACTAATATTAGTTACTAAGAAACAATTTCGAATAGCATAACCTTAAAGGGAGAATGTCACTATGTCGCAGATAGCTGTTATAATGACTGTTTGCCTTTAAAACCTTTTGTAATAATTTAACAAATTAAAAATAGGCTATCATGGGACTGCCGATAAAAGTGAAAACTAACACACTAACTTAAAAGCCACATTAGATGGTTCATCATCATCATCATCTGCCTACCCTTGTCCCAATTTTATTTGGGGTCGGTGCAATATGTTTTATTCTTCCATTCTAGTCTATCGTTCGTCATTTCACTGCTTACTCCATTTCTAGCCATATCTTCTCTCACACAGTCCATCCATCTTTTCTTTGGTCGTCCTCTTCTCTTGTACCCGTCAACATCCAAACATAAAACTCTTTTCACTACATTTTGCTCATCCCTCCGCATCACATGTCCATACCACGATAACCTATTGCTCCTCAGCTTTTTATCCACTGGTGCTACTTTCAGGCTACCTCTAATATATTCATTTCTCACCTTGTCCATCCTAGTCACACCACACATCCATCTCAACATTCGCATTTCGGCTACGTGCAGGCGTCTCTCGTCCGTTCTCTTTGTAGGCCAACTTTCAGAACCGTACAGGACGATGGTTGGTGACATTAATTAATAAGGAGCTGACAGAACTCAATATTTAGATTAACGCACTCTAGTAGATCTATACATGTATTATTAGCGTGCGGACAAGAGTTCAGTGCTTTTTCCCCACAGCAAAAGTGCACGAACGTGCTTAAAGAAGTTTTCACTTCTAAATTTTTTTTTTATTTATTATGCGTATAAATGGTAACTTATTGCAACGCAACTTATAATTTAAATCTATAATCATAAAATTTTATTAAATCATTTAGTGAAAAAAAAATTACAAAAACCTAAAGATCATTTTCCATGTTGATATGGCTCTTTTTTACTTTATTTTCAAAAGTAAATACTTTTCCATATAACTGAGTCGCCAAACAAACCTAACTGTTATTAACCGCTTGCCGGTGTCCTTAGATATTAAGGACCACATAGGTGTTTGTAGTAGGTAAACTAAACCTACTAAACTCTACATGCATTGCCTACCGAAGAACCTGGGATTGTCATGGCAAGACAGAATGACAAATCAGTAGGTTCTAGAAATAGCACCGTTTCTTAGCTTGACCGAGCCTCTTTAATAAAGGCGATTGCGTTGGCTAGGGCATGTGCACAGAATGTAACCTTCTCGACTTCCACGACGTGTTCTTCTAGGCGTAGTAGCGGACGCAAAGAGGCCTGTAGGAAGGCCATTGCTTCGCTAAGATTGTGCCAAGAGGGACATGGTTGCATTCAGAATTGACAAGTAATCGTTGCGGAGGATCGCAAATTTTCCGGGAGAGGAAGAAAAGACGATATTAAGGCAGCTCAATGTCATCAACTGCAAACTTCTCATGTCTTGCTTGTGGTAGGGTATGTTGTTTCACTATCGGTCTTTACAGCCACCAAAATCGATAACTCTCTGACATTACTCCATAAATCGTCTGCTATAGACGTAAAGGCCACTGGTTATGATGAATAGGTATGACATAATAGGTATGTCTTTAACCGTAGCTCGGTTAATTATTTTTTCACCCTGTTGTCTATTTAACAAAAGAAAAACCATAAAATTATTTTAGAATTAGTAAAAATATCGCATTTCACTAACATAAAAATATCCCTTTTGAGCTTATAGAATTTACTGTAGTTTTAGTCTAATCGTACCTATTAGAAGACCCTTGTAGGATTACACTAATAGGCTACAAAACGACCTCCAGTTAATCAATATTTTTTTTTTTATAAATGGCAAACTATACCGCTGTCTACAATTCTACCAATGTCATTGTGCGATGGAAATACGTGGGTTTATAGAAAACTAAAATAACGTCCTAGAATATCAATCGACTGAATGTGGGAATCTCCAGTTATGTCAACAGCGAGACTATTGTAATCGAAATGGTAGAAAAGTAGAATGTCTTGTAGGTTGACCTTCAATCTCATCTTACTTTTTTATTTGAGCGCTTAAAGACAAATCCTTTTAACTGCTTACATGAGCTTCAAAAACTGTGCTCACTTCCGTAAATTGTTGGCTCATATCAAAATTTTAAAGTCCTTGAATAAACAAGATTAACCGTTGCCACACCGACATCAATCCAGCAATTTAGTTATTAACGATTTGTGCATGTTGCATTCATAATTTATTAAAACATTGCGCAGTGCACGTACACGTGCACTGCGCAATGTATAGTATAATATTATTTCGTATTTTTCACTTTGCAATGTTATTAGATATTTATTTATTGGATAGGTAAGTATGTATTATTTAACCCTATAGCAAAATTTGACACCGGGAACGATAATATACGTTTAATTAATAAAATCCCTAGGAAGGCGTGAAGAGACATCGTCTGACCATTATGAATATTGCTACATAACCGTTGGGCAAGTTAATATAATAATTAAGCGAATTAAGATACATAAGGCAGGGCGCTAGGGACCATGGTCATTAGCAAACACGCGCTGCTCTAACTACGGTTAAAATACGAACACTTGTTTCTTATGATTTTTTACATAAATAGTATCCGTTCTCACCTTCTATATTGATTTTATAATAATAAGGTATGGTATCATTAAAACAATAACGAATTTGCATGTATTTTTTTATTCATCTGTACTTTATTACAAATTTATGTCATTGCATGACCGGAAAAGTATAACATATGTACAAAATAATAAATACACCACTAAAAAAATTTACTTCGGAATTTCGGCATGCTTTTTCTGTACGTCAATATTATTAAAATAAAAGTTATTACGAAACCTACCCATTATTACTGAAAGGGCCAGAAAAGCTTATTTTGTCTATATTGTATTGCTCCTATTGTCAAAAATATGTGTAATCAAAACTGAACGTGACTATTTCTTGTGGCTCCGCTTAAATTCCCATATCGCGGTATATGAAAATACACATGTATTTTCATATACCGCGAGATGGGAATTTAAACACAAAATGGTAGAAAGCGCGTCACATTTCGGTCCATCGAATAGAGTTGCGTTTCATAAATTAACGAGGGAGATTTAAAATATTAACTTCCTAATCACTAAATTTTGCAATTAAAATACGATAAAATACATACAAAATAAATGTATAGTTACTATAGCAACAATAGAAACTTATATTTAGGCTATGTTGGAGTCCCGTGCAGATTCCCTATTAAATGAAACAGATATTTGTGTTACTCTGCCCAAAAGGAGCATTATTCATACAACCTGGTCAATTTGCTTTTTCAGTCGGTTTTATTAGCATTTTTAAACGGTCTGGACACTATGAATAATAATAATGCTATATTAATCACTTGGTCTTTATATTTCTTTATAGTTCTTTCATTCAATCACCGCTAAACTCCAGCAAGGGCTTTGTCGTACTTCTTAGGTACTGCATGAACTTATTTGCTGTAATATCGAGTTCTGCCACAACATCCTCTGTATAAAAGTGTAAGTTTTCTGCCAGATACTCAGCCTTACTTCTACTTCAGTAGTTGTATGATGTAGTCTTCGTCTACAAGGAGTGTTGTCAAATTCTCCATATTTATATTTGATGACAGTGCCCGATGAGGAAATGGTGGCAAACAAAATAATAGAACACAGAGTAGCTCGTATATGAAATAAGGACTAAGTCTTCTTTGCTCCATTGATTTTAAAATCCTATCCTGATCGACTATTATAAAAGCGAATAATAATAATAACTTCACACATTTCACACACTGCCGTCTGGTCCCAAACTAGGCAGAGCCTTTTTTGTGAATGTGGACACCCCCTCGGGCCGTCACTCCACCGGGGGTTTCGGTGGAGCAGTGTGAATCGAACCGACTAAAACCACAGGGTGTGCCGTACTGCGGCTTAAACAGGAGGGATCCGGGAACAGCTTTCATTAAGACATTCGGAACCAAACTATGGTAACCAGACTGCTGATAAACATACTTATATATTTCTAAATACATATTATAGATAAATTACACCCAGACACAGAACAAATGATCATGCTCATAACACAATTATTTGTCTGAATATGAGTTTGTTTGTCTGTTAGCTTTTACGGATTACTACCTGTGTAAATTCATTGACAAAATCTACATTAACGCGAGCAAAGCCGCGGGCAAAAGCTAGTATGTAGTATTATTATAAACTGAGTCTCTGATCCACTGTAAGCGTCACATCCTGACGTGCTGGAGCGATGCGGTTATAATGAATGATAAATACGATGAACTTTAATTATTAACTATAAACACTCATACTAGAGAAACTTGAAAAAATTAATACAAGGCTATTGAATAAGCACCCTTTTAAAAGCCAGGTATATGATATAAAGTAGTCTAGTCATATCTTTGTACAAACTTAGAGAAATCGTGGAGTAGTCATTGTGAATTTTGTCAAGTTGTTTTGCTTGATCAGTCTTATCTAGAGGCGATCTCTTTTAATGAAAACTACAAAATTGAAGTAACTGGTTATATAAAACTATCGCTTGTTTTTAAAAACTTACTCTAAGTTGGCAAAAAAACATAGGGCTCGCCTGAACGTACGAGTATAGTGGTTACCGATAGCTACATATAAACACTCGCAAAGTCGCAACACTAAGTGGTCAATACGGTATTAAACTGTCAAAGCAAATCAGTTGCTCTTAATTAACGGTACATTCTGTTTATGGAAGGTAGAGGCACAGATTATTAAGTAGTTACTATGGTACTTCATTTAGCGACATGTTTAGATAATACATGCGAACAACTTTATTGTGCAACTGTAGGTAAACGTGTAAATTAAGTTCTTGGTATCAAATAACGCTTTATATACACACAGTCTGGCCATAAATACTGTTAAATATAATAAAAAAAAAAACCGGATAACTGCGAGTTTAACGCGCGCACCGAGGGTCCCGTCAGCAATCAAACTTGTATGTAGGTAGATAGTACGTCCATCTGATGAACAACACATTGACAACAAAGTGATCATATAAGGGTTCCTTTTTACTTTTAAGGAAAGAAATCCTAAAAATAATAATTAAACCATTTAAACCATTTATTTTTGTTACACACAGAATATACAATAAAGAAAATTAATATAGGTAATATACATATATGTGTGTGCAACAAAGGATCCAGCTCAGCCATCCCTGCGCTAGTGCACAGCACTGATTTTCAGCTGGCCCCTTTGGGTAGACAAAAAAGAAACATTATAAAATGACACGCGCACAATCATAATAAGAATCACAAAACAACATAGTGTAAAACCCAACCCAAATCACCAAAACTATTATAATATTATATTTGAATTAGGAACTTGTAGTTCTCAAAGGAATATTCATCGTGTTTTCTCATTTAGATATGCGTCAATCTTTTTTAAGCAACCGCGGTCTTTACGACCTACTGCAGTCTCATTTCCGTTTCCCTGTCCATGACTTGCAGTCCCCTTACCCATTTACCTTATTCCTTTGCCCTTTTTACATTCCCAATGCGGGTTGGCGTCAGGCAGCCGGCCGGCCTAAAAAGAAACCAGCCAAAACCTATTGCAATGTTATACATTGCATTGACCCCAAATAAAAATTAGGAAAGTGGCAAAAAGATGATGATTGTGGTTAATAACACCATGTTGGATAACACTGAATGGTCCTTTTAGTAAGACTATCAGTAACGGTTCACAAGCGTGGCTGAAAATGAACGTGTCTGAGTTCATCGAAACTAAAGATTGGCCGTCATCGAATCCCGGTAAGGTATTATTGAGTGACTAGACATTCTTCATTCCTTCGTGTGTTTCCCATATTTATCAATTAAAACGAATGAGAATACGTGTAGGCTAATGCCAACTGCACACCTGGTTCTAGAACAGTTCATAATGAATATTTTCGACAGAATTTAAAACATACCTACATCTCTCTAAGAAAGATCTATACATATAACATATAAAAAGTTTTCATAATGTAATCGAACCTGAATATAATAGGTTTTGTTCTTATTTTTATTTAAGGCACGTCAGAATGACCTCAATCCGCCCGATGGAAAGCTAGATTGAAGTCTAAAGATTGTAGATCACCATTACAGATACGGATGATACTAAATTTTTTTGTGTTAAACCCGGGGTTGTAGGTCGAAGGGAACACGTGTGCTGGTAATGAATTCCACATTTTAATGGTGCGGCAAAGAAAGGAGGTGCTGAACCGTTTGGTTCTCGTTGGGATTGTTTGCACTGTAAAGGGGTCACACCTCAGCCCGCCACGTGTTGTGCTGAATAAGAAAAGGGAGGGAGGGATCAATTGGAAAAGCTCTTCGGAACACTCGCCACGGTAGAGGCGGTAGAATACAGCCAAAGAGGCTACGTTTCTGTGCAAATGCAAGGGCTCTAGGGTGTTGGTGACCTCTGGACTTCCAATGATACGGATAGCACGTCGCTGCAAACTGTCTAGTGCCTCAAGTAGGTAGGTACTGTGCAGAGCTATCCCAAAGATGAGTACAGTATCCCATGCAGGAACGGATGTGAAACAAAAGACCCTGGTGCTCCAGCATGAAAAACCGCCTCACGTTGTTTAAGACACAGGTAGTTTTTATTGTTAAGTTTACAGCACACGTCCATAGTGGTCTATCTCGAAGAGTAGGAAGGGTAAGGAAGAAAGATACTTTGGCGGTAAACGCGCATGCCTGTGTTTCCTTAGCATTGAACTCGACCAGGTTCTCGGAACGCCATTTAGAGATGCGATTCAGGTCTTGGTCAAGGTCACTGACAAGTTGCTGTCTTTGTTCGGCGATGTCGGCCTCCCTAGTCCCTGGATGTCTGTGATACCGTCCGTGCAGTGGGCTGTCATCTGCATATCAATGAATGCTGGCAATTAACAAGCAGAAGGAAGAGGGCCGGTGATAAGACGGACCCCTGGGGCACGCCAGCTATAGCCTGAATAAGTTGCGACGGCTGACCATCTCAAAGGACACGAATGCGTTGATTTTGCAGGAAGTTGGCAACCCAGTTGCACAGTCCAGGGGGCAGAGCGAAGGCCGGGATCTTGGAAAGAAGCAATTTGTGCAAATCTCTATAGAAAGCTTTGGTGATGTCTAACTAAGCTACCAGCCAGTGACTCACTGTGCTTATCCATGACTTCCCCTCAAAGATGAGTGACGTACGCCAGAAGATCACGCGTTGACCTGTTCGGTCTAAAGCCATATTGCCGATCATTAATTCAGGAGTGTTCTATTATTTTGCTATAGCTATTTATTATATTGCAGAGAACTGAGTTGACGGCTAGGGGTCGATAGTTGTTCGGATCCGAGCGATCCCCTTTCTTGGGGATCGGTTGAATATTCGCCTCTTTAGAAAGATATTTAAATCTTGGAAGGTTGGAAATTGAATCAAATCGCTGAATATCGTACACAGGCTTGATCTCCCTTCTATCCCCAATCCGGTGGCTCCAATTCCTGTATGAAATCTGCTTTACCCTAAATACGTTTATATTTATTTATTTATTTATTTAAATCTTTATGCACAATATGTACAAAGGCGGACTTAATGCCGATGGCTTTCTCTACCAGCCAACCATGGGGTGGTGGAGAAATCTCATATGGTAGGTGCACAGAAATCACATCCATTCTATCTATAAAATCAATACAAGTTACACACAGTACATAAACAGAAGTACACACTATTACTTACATAAAAAATATAACTATAAAAAATATTATATGGTGTGAGTTCTGAAATACACGGAGATACTGTAAAGTATGACGTCAATTCAGTATACTGCGAAGCCGTTCCTTTATAGTTAGCTATACTGATTACTGTTTCTAACGGAACGCAGTCCAATGTACTGTCAGTTGTCAATGTCAAATCGCATAATAAAAGTGACAGCGTGACAGCACTGAGAGCACCATATCTCGAAAGCTCCAGTGCTCACAATACAAAAATGACGACGTTTATGACGTCATATGATACTGCGGCAGTATACTGTAGAATAGAATAGAATAATCTTTATTGTACAGCAGTACATATTGCTTAAGGTTAGTTTACAATATTGATATGTACAAAGGGCGGCCTTATCGCTAAAAGCAATTTCTTCCAGGCAACCTTGGGATGGAAAAATAATGACCAGTAATAAAATAATTTAATGGGTAGTTATAGTGTGGGAATCAAAACGTGTTAGGCTTAAAACTAGTAAATGATAACTATAAACATAAACAATATAATTAGATAGGTAATGCAGGGAAACAAGTGTAATCACTTTGTAACATTTAATATATTCATATACACACATAAACATATATAATAAATAATACATTTATTTACATTACATCCGATAAACGCAGCCAATGACAAAAAAGAAAAATTAAGAAGCCAAGTAAAATTCTTTGAAAATATTCTTGAATATGGCCAGTGATTGGGCACGTCTAATAGGTAAAGGCAATGCATTCCATAACCGGACAGCCTGTACACTAAAAGATTTGTCATAAATCCTGGTAGAATGATTAGGCTTGAGATTGGATTGAGATCGTCGGAATCACTGGAACTGGCATCCAGTGATTCCGACGATCTCAGGGATCTTGTGTGAGTGTCATTGAGGAACGTAAAACGTTCCTTTAGATAAGTTGGAGTACAGGGACTAAACATAATATAATAAAGCGTAGTGAGAATATGAGTATTCCGTCGAAAGCGAATTGGGAGCCACTTGAGCAAGATGCGAAATTCTGATACGTGATCATATTTGCGTAAACCAAATATAAATCTAATTCAAAAATTTTGGAAGCGTTCAAGTTTATCCAGTTGCTCCTCAGTGATATCGAGATAGCTGACATCGCCATAGTCGAGTATAGGGAGAAGAAGGGACTGTGCTGACTGTAAGTCTATAACGGAACGAATTTCTCTCCAGTGCAGCACGAGCATTGAACAGTGCTCTCAGTGTATAACGGAACATACCCATGATTTTAGAGATGTTAAAAGGATTTTATGGTGAAGAGTTAGCAACACTGCATCAGTTTATCGGTTTTGTCAAATTTGTCATTAATGTCATTTAAACGGCACAAAGTGCAAAATAAATAAACATTGACGATCACTTATTTTATTTTATAACTCTTGAAAAGTTGAAAAGTTTAACCAACAAATTTTTAATTATATTCAAACATGTTCTCTTTGCATTTAAATTTAAGGCAGTTATACCGCATTAGTGATAAAATTATATTTCGCACACTTAGAAATCGAAGGTTAGAACCAAGAGGACCTAATCCTGGTTTAGATAATCGACTCAAGTCCTTTGAATTTGAAGGCTTACGTATAAAAGATGAAGACCCAGAATCTTTTGTGGAACAATCTGAAAGTGACTTCTATAATGTAAGCAGTTTTATTGTTAATGCATTTGAGGTTATTTTTTACTTTCAAGTTATTTTAATATTTTCTACTTCAACAGGTTGGTGAGGCATACAATGAACATATGAATGAAACACTAATGGGTAAATATGAAACGCGCCACCGTATTGTGAAAGAAAAATACTTCAAAGAGAACATGCCTAACCTGTTGACTTGGAGTGAAAAGGAACAAATAAGGCATTTGGCTTGTACAGAACCTGATGAGTGGACACCAGAAAAGATAGCTGAAAGTTTTCCTGTCACAGTTCCGGTTGTTAAGGTAATTTTATTATTGTGTTTATTTATTATTAACTATATATTTTATCACTTGTAGTTGTATCTGATTTTCCCTTAACATATCTGCAAATACCTATTCCTATTCCTAATCTTCGTTACCACCTTAAACGGAGTTACATTCTCTACATATTAAAAGGCCCTAAATTATACTGCTTAATGTTTGTAAAAATGCTAGAGTCGGCACTTATTGAATGCTTGAATCAACACTTGAGCATTTTGCAAACGGTCAAGTCACTGCTCGAGTGGGTTATTACTAACTATTATTAACTTATGCAGAGTGTTGACCCCAATGCTTGACTCTAGCCTGAACGTGAGCATTAAATACAGGTAGGTAATTTTGAAAGAATTTTACAACTGTTTGTTGTTATAATAACAACATGATTTTATTCCTAAACTATATTTTATTTTAATCAAAAACATGATTAAGTATTGCTTAAGTTTATATTACCAAAGAATTGAGAAAAATGCCATGTATTTTTATTGTGCTGTATATTATGAGGAATACTCTATACTTAAACAATAATTTTAAGGATTATAACTAATAGGAAATACACAATCTGTTAGAAAGTAGCTATTTTGTGATTGACTAACAACTCCACTTCCCTCTGCTAATTAAGGATGACGCGAAGCAGTAACAATTAAGCAATAATAACTGAATATGGAATAAACATATAGATCAGTAAGCTCAAGCTCTGTGTGTATTTATTTGTAGCCATATATTTTTTATTGGCTTCAAATGCCTAAAATAGGATGTCAAAACAAGATGTTTTGATATTCAGATGGTTATTGATATTTAAAGATAAATTTCTTTAAATTTTACTGTAATAAATTGGTCAATGAGAGGTCCCTTACAAAGCTTGGAATTATGACTTTCACATGCAGTGCAATCTCAATAAACAAATTTTAAATGTTATATCAACAGACTTAATTTGAAATTTTCAACAATTGTTACAGAGACTTCTGAAATATCCTTGGAATCCAGCAACAGAGCAGCGGATCGCACGGCATGACAGCTCAGTCATGAGAAATTGGAGGGAATTAAAGGAAGGTTCCCTAGACATACCAGAAGACTTGAGAAAACATTTCCTGAAATTTTCTAATAGAAGCATTCCACCTCTAAATAATGCATCTATAAAAATTGAACTCAATGAAGAAGAGAATATTGGAGAATTTGAAAGTATTGTTCGTAGATGTGCCGCTAGTGAAAGTACCAAGCAGTCTCCAAACAATGAGCATAGGCTTGCTTTACCAAACAGTGATACTGACACAAAATTTGAAACAAAACAGCTGAAAGACAAGAAAGAAAACTCTAAAAGAGTCACTTTAGAGGAACTAACAACTAAAATAAAGGACCGTTTAGAAAGAGGAACTGAAGTAGATATTTGTGATAAAATAATTGTGGACACAATGAGATCTGGTGGTGTGAAGAACTCAAAAGAAATTACAAAGGAAATAGAATTATTTAATAAAAATAATGAACAAAATAGTGTAGTAGAAGTGAAAGAGAAGAATGTAGAGCCAAATGAGATAATGAACTACCCGGAAAGGATTAGAATACCAAAAAAGGCTTATAAGAAAGGAGCTACATACAAGGTGAATGACTGTTTTTATGATCATGATGGTAAGTTTTTGTATAGAGTTTTAGGAATGTCTAATTAGATATAAGTAGAATATAGTTGTAATTAACTTGGAAATAAAACAGTTTGTATTGAAGCCTTATATATTTTTTTATAAAAAGTATATGCATTTCATTACACTTGTCAAAATAAATCTATATTCAGTAACAGAACTTCTACAAATTAATAGTATGTCTTTTTTTGATAGTTGGTTTATATGTTATAATTTAGATTTCACTTATAATTAATTTATTAACAACTTGAAACAAACCTTAAGTGGCTTCATTGTACAATTTTTATGGAACTAATTATATGGCTTGTATAGAATCACATCATTATACTTTTAAATTTACATTAAAAAGGATAAAATATACTTGGTGTAGTAATAGTATTAGATACTGAGAATTTATAAGCCAAGTACATATACGAAGTGGACGCGACAGAATCTCGTTAATAAAAAAAAACAGGTAAATTTGATAAACTATGAATTCAGATTAATTTTGCCTTAAACTTTTTCATACAAAAGACATTTGACCCGCAACCTTGTCGCCCGACACGAAATATACGTGTCTCGTGACGTTGCACGCGAGATGTTGGCCCGACGTCGTTTACGGGCGCAGTCCATGTCGCCAGTCAATCCTCTGCCAGAGTCAACATGTGCGCAACTTTCGTGTCGCTCGACAATTCCCAGACAGTTTTAATGAGGACGCGTGTTGATTTGTTGTTCCGCCGGTAATCAGTAATTTGGTCCAATAAGATTATACCCTACCTCATCGAGTTGTAAAATTTAATAGAATGATGAATCGGAGTCTATCGCCATTACTATTAATATATCTAGAAAAGAAGTCGAGGTCAAAGTGCACAACTTATGGTCTCAGGAAGAAAAAAATTACGATCACAAAATTACTGGAAGCGGAAGAGGGGATTGACAAAAGCAGCTATGCTTTTTCATCTCAATGACAACTGGGTAGTATTGACAAGCCAATTGTCGAGCGATAATATCCCAGGAAATCGCAGTCATACTACGTGAAAGTCGGGCGATGTATGTCCCCTTAGTAAGTACATGGCTTATGAGTTTATATTATGTTATGAAAAGTAAAATTCATATTGCACCAAATTTTTCACAGCATGTGTTAAAATATTATCTGAATAAAATCACACCAGATTCTAAAGGATTGTCTTCTAAGATTCTATGTATCGTCTGGCAACAATGTCAGATTTATCAATGATCATTAAATGAGACACTGTCGCATCAGCAATTTAAAAAAATAAATCGAATAAATAACAGCAACATGAATTTGATCGAAAACAATTTGACTTTGTCTTATCTAGAGTTAGTTACAATAAATAAAGTTGTATACCATTTAAGCTGATTTAGAACGCAAACTTGTTAGTATCCTGAGTATTGATTGGAAGTTAATAGATAAATTATGTTCAAAATGTGTTTTGTGTACACCCTCATGCATTATTTCGGCAAACCACTAAAATATTGTATTTAACTACATGTACATCGATAGTTTGTTAAAAGTACAAAACATAAAACCAAGAGGAAGTGCTGTTAAATATGCAGAAAATCTACAACATATACCATTGTTTTTTTCTTTATTGGAATGTTCTAATGCATTTGCATGTACACTAAGCACACAATTTCCCTTTGATTTAATATTCCATATTTAAAAGCATAGAAAGCTACTCTGAAGATGATGCAGTCAAAACTTGATGTTGTAACAAAAAACAAGGTAGTACAGTAAACTAATGAATATGATTTCATCATATTAACTAACTATATTGACACGTTAATGAATACTTTTGAGTTTTGGCAGTCACATTATTTACTGTCTCTGTACCATAAACTTGACTATCTTACATACAAAAAAAGAAACAATTTGGAATTTTGAATTCAAATTAACTGAAATAAAATGTATACTTTTTAGTGTTAAAGGTGCTGTTTATATAAATAATGTGACTATTAACACACACACTTCACACAATTCGTTTACGAATTCAACTGCATTACACTGGCATCACATAACTAGCGCAACGATATATTGCTCTTCGTGTCCCTTACAGCTAACCTATACAACACGTCTATGTACATACAAGTTTCTACGGTCGCCGTCGCCATGTCGTTAGCACCCACAATACTAAACTAATGGATATGCTGAAACGTGAACTTATTACATCAATTGCTTAGTGAACGATAGATAAAAATATTGGGGCATTCTCATGAATCTTAGGCCACAGTTCACCTTCATGTCAGAAGTTACGATTCTATATAATAATAGTGTGAAATAAGTGTACCTTGATCCCGAATGGACGGGCATCTTAAGTTCTAGTTCCAGATAACATAGTCACAATAAGTATTCGATAAATTATCTCCCTTTAAACAAAATGGACGGTTTTCCTGCCAGTGTTAACAAAATGCTCAAAACTACGAAAAATACTCACTCCTTTATTAACAATATTCTTCTATTTATTCGGTTATTTCAAAATGCCTACTCAAACTTTTACAAGTTATTCAGAACTTAAAGCTAATAAAATAAAAAATATGTCTACTTTTGCAACGTGAAATATTTCTTTGAAAGCCCTGGTGTGCAATACACACTTACACTTAATACCGCCGTGACTACCATCACAAATGTTGTTCCCACACAATGAGACTTCGAAATTTGTTTTATCAAAATTCATAGATTTCGAAGTCTGTTAAAAAAAACTACTGATTGAAATTTTCTAAAACACTTCCATAAGGTTTTGAAGTGATTTTTGTTTTTGTCTGCTAAGACATAACTTTAAAAATGAATTTTCTTCTTCTTTAGTTTAGAGTAAAATCATTTAAAGTTTGTAATATCATAGCCATATGGCTGCCAGGCACTTAACAATCAACAGTTGTACTTGTAACTAATATAAAACAATTTTAATTGCATACCATTTCATGAATATGTACTTCTCTTTATATCATCAGCCTAATGACGATTTTAAACAATACTGTTTAAGTGAAAGAGGTGAGAATAGAGTAGCTATTTGTAGTAATCAAATTTATATGTACTATCTTTAGCCACATCCTTTTAAATAACCTCTAAAAGTTTGAACATATATTTTGAATATACCTTTATGCTGGCGAAATTGAATGCATTGGCATACTTTAAATTAAGGTTAGATGATAAGTGATGTTTACATGATAGTTTAAACATTTAACTTTTCGCTTCATCACAGTATAATACTAAATTATGGTACTCAAATATCTGTACCGTATTATTAGTTAATAACCTTAAGAAAATTATTATTTCGGTTGCATCCTGTAAGTATACGGGCTATAAAGGACATATGTGTAGGCCCCGTCGAAAATAAAAGCGTTTACAATTAATAAAGGGATCGATGAAAATGCAGGTTTCAAGTGCAACCCTGCGTTATGTGTAGTACACGATAATACTTTATTCGTCGACTAAAAGTCGGAGTCGTTTGAAATAATGTCGGCAGCATACGGCCGTGTTGGAAGGGGGCAGGTCTTGTGGCCGCGCCTCCCCTCCCACTTGCTCCAGCGCCCTGGTGTACTCCCGCTGCAAGGCTGTTAAGTCGATGTTCTGTTCGCCCATGGCTGCCATTGCGAGGAATAGTATATCTCTGTAAGGGAACCAAAAAAAAAAATGCCTTTAAATAGATTACTATCAACATCAACTAAAGTCAAGCTCAATCTACAACAACACTCGACAACTTAGTTCTGTTATTTTAATAATTCTTCTAAAAAAGCACTGTGCATTGGTGTTACCTATAGAAGGAAAGGTATCGTTTGTTATTCGATGTATTTTCTCTCCACGTGGCGAGTTTG